>OX376346.1:5067319-7467319 GCA_947369235.1 Udea olivalis | reverse complement strand
TCAGAAGCCGCGTAGAGCATTTGTACGCGAATCTTGCGGTTGAACTGACGCGATGACGTAAAGTAAGTATTAACTACTGACGTCTATATCGAAAGAGATAGCCCTCGCAACATATGCCTGTCACATGACAGCACGCATTTACAATTTATCTGTCACGTAGTAACTATTAGGTAATCTGTGGTATAAATTTAACCCCCGTATCCTCAAACGCTAATCAATAGTTGAACTCACCTCATGCGGCCCTGTCATATGTCAATAGAAATGAAAGGAACAGCCATACATGTGAGGACTGCTAAGCTTTGATTGACGTTTCTGGATTCGGGCGTTATTGTCACAGCAGTATGTCTACCACGAATTCCACTTTAAATTTACGTTATCGTTCGCGTAAAAAATGTATTGGGATTTGACATTGTCATGTCATGTCAAGTAAAATCCCAATACATTTTTTTACGCGAACGATAACGTAAATTTAAAGTGGCAATCTTGGTAGAGGTATTGAAGTCTAAAATGAGAACATTTCTGACCCTCTGTCTGTCGCTCATTTCTGTCAGTCCGTACTGCAAATCAAGGGATATATGTTTGAGTTTCCGTGGCCGAAAACCGTGAAATTTTTAATTAAAGTGTCGATGTCCGTAACGAGTGAAAACGAGTAGCGAACATAATATGAGATACTTGATTAATAAAAAGTCATTTATTGGGTTAGTAACATTATGTTTCTATCTATAATCATTCATTTGATTTTTGGAGCAAAATCGTTTTAGAAATCCATTCTGCTCGATGGTAAACGACCTGTCCTGGTAGTCGACCTGATAAAATATGATGGATTTTGTAGACACAGGTAGATTTATAACTTTATTAAAATACTCAAACTTCACCTGACTTATTCGATCACTATCTATAGCAGTTTTGTCTATGATCAGTAATTGTTCTGTCTGACCCTTTGGCATGTTCTTACTTGCTTCTTGGGAGACTTAAAGCTATTTAACTCGTGGCTTTTCCTAGTTCATGTCAAAATTATATCGCAAATTACAATCTATTACAAACTAGTGTTCTGAATTGAATTGACCTTAAAACAACACAGTAGCTCCGATTCAATGTGCTCGAAACCAGACCTAGTTACACGCTACCTTGAGAATATCGTATTTATCAGTATAAATTAATTTACTTACAGTAAATATTAAGCGGCAATTTGCTTTCTATTGTTGTTCTATTGAATTTGCTGTGCTCAGCTCTGCATGTTAGAACCAGTCCATTGTGTTCCTTCGTTGGAGTCCACTGTAGCAAGGACTGTGTTTCGTTCCCATCTTCATGCTCCTGCCAATCATAATCGAATGCTTTAGAATAAACATAAGAATAATTTCACAATCTTTATCTAAAAAATGCTAATTTTGGCCACATCCCGCTTGACACCTAGGGCCTTTTTGCAGGTTCGCCTATCTTAAACTGTAATTTATAATTTTGCATGCGTAATTTCATCATTGTAAATTGATAAGTAAACTTAATAATATTAAACAAATGAAAACAGGCGTACATACGAGTAGCCTATAAAAATTGTAACAGTCGAGTTTTGCATCGTATTTCTTTTATCGTTCATAATTTAACGGAAATAACTTCGTTTGTCGCATGCTACGGAGCTATTCTCGGCATTGCAACATTGGCAGCATAGAAACTGCTTTAAAAAATAGCTTTTTGATTTTCCGAACAGAAAAATGTTACGCTCAAATTTACCTTTAACACCGAGATTTTAATACCTTTAATTTGAGACATTAAATAATGTTCAAATGCATAAATAAGTTAAAGCTAGCGTCTGGCTGACTGTCGAGTAATGTCCGATCAAACGAAAAAGTTTAGAAACTATCGATTTAATACACGGCAATCATATTTTGAACCCTTTTCCAACTTAACAGTTTAACTAGAATCTCTCTGGCATATCATCAAAATTATAAGTGCGTCATGTTGTGTATTCGGATTTTTGTTCTTATAGGCCTACTGGATGATCGTAGTTGTGAGCATGGAAGCTGTCCATAGGGCGGAATAAAGCAGCTAAACTTGTTAGGGTTGCATGACTTTAAATGACGTTTTTGAATTGAGATGATTTTGTTATCATGTGGCAAAATGTGCTTCGCAAAGGTTAACGTGGTGTTGATCATGAGATTGTAAACAAATACAAGTGAATCACTTACTCTATGCTTATTTATGGACTTCAATTGTTTTCCACCAAGCCACCATGTGATGGTAGCAGGTGGTCTAGCTCCCGTCGATCTGCACCAAAGCTCCGTTTTCCGGCCGACCGATAAAGGCTGCTCTCTTGAAAGAATCTCCACCGTTAGTGGCCTCACTGGATAAAAACAAATGTTATCAGATCTAACATTTACAGAAGATAAACAAGTTGGTCATTAAAAGTATAAACCACCGGTTCAGGACGTTGTCAACCATTATTTATATTTATTTTAAATAAATGATATTGAAATTACTACATAGTTGCTAGGCGGCAGCATTCAATTTAG
Source organism: Udea olivalis (assembly GCA_947369235.1). Lineage (NCBI taxonomy): Eukaryota > Metazoa > Arthropoda > Insecta > Lepidoptera > Crambidae > Udea > Udea olivalis. The sequence continues at coordinate 7,464,812 of OX376346.1, read as the reverse complement.
ATAAATGAAAGCCTAAGACAGTAGATAGGTACGACTATAATCAATCATATACTTTCTCTCAGCAAAATAGATACAATACCCGCTGCCTAAACAATATTTTGAGTACTGATTAGTATTGATTGAAGAACATTTTTTGGGACGTTTTTTCACCACAATGAAAATGCTTAAAAAACTATTCGTATTAAATAACAGCACCATCATAAATATGAAAACATTGCTAGAGAGTACTTCAGAATTAAGATATATTTTGGTGTCCTTGTGCAATATCATTTTATTTTTAGGAACCCAATTCTTTCTTTTCGATAAACAAGCATTAGATAAGTAATTTTGATCATCAAAGTAAACTATTATGATGCCCATAAAATCAAACGGCCCGGAAGTAATCTGGTGATACGGCAAAATATTGTAAGGCTTGCTTACTTTGTTATTTCAAAGAATATATACGTATTTTTTATTCAACTAACTACTAAGCAACTGAACTTCCTTGAAATATTAATAAGTTTAACCGACTATGTTTGTTATTTATTTTATATACGAGTATAATGCTAAAAGCATTCCCCACAATAATTGGGTGAGACAAAAATAATTGAGTGGGTTGGTGATAGTTCCCAAAAATATACTTAAAACATTTTTATTCTCGCGGAGCAAAAAAATACCGAACAAAAACGTATACCGGGTGATTATTAATAGACTTACAAAAACGAAATGGCATACTCGATACTTGATGTAGAAACTATTTAAGTGAAAATGAAATTTATTTAATTAACTTTCATTTCTAGGTCACCATACAGATAAGACGAACAGTCAGTATTTTTTTATGAAAACAGTAAAAAATTCAATAAAAAATTATATTCTCTCTTTTATAGTTACAACATCACTTACTATACTTAGTATAGCATACTTGCCATATTGTTTTTGTAAGTATTTTAATAATCACCCGGTAGGTATAGAAGGTATAGTCAAAAGCACAAATACATATATATACGTTTTAATGCATCAGAATATCTCAGAAAAACATTAGCCACAAGCTTTATGAGAGTTCGGTCAGACTCTTTGTTGACTTGAATAGATATTTTTGAAGCCTTTAGAACCTACAGATATTTTCGCTTTTGACTGTACTGTGACACTATGCTCTTTGAAAAAAAAAGCATTGCTGCTAAACTGAAAACTGAAAACTGTGTTTACGTTCAGTAATTCATTTTAATTATGCCCATTCCAATCGCTTTTGATAATTCTGTCACCATTATCTCTGGCTCAAACCTTCGTCTCAGTTTCAATCGTTGTCGTCTTTGATAGACATTTTTAGATAAAAAGAAAAGTCCCGCCAAATCGGCTCGAGGAACAAACCTACTTCGACGACAATATTTTCTTTTCGAATCCGCAAACAAAGTGTGACAAGCAAGTGGGTGTACGTAACAACAAATACCTTCTCGGAGTTGCTCCACTCCCCCCGCCATTATTGGTTTAGATACTTGACGTGAACGGCAAAATGTGTTTTTGCTTCGTTCTGATCGCAATTTGTTTTATTGAAAACAAAGTCGAATTGGAGCCGAAACGATGGGAAGTGACGGTGACAGAGCCCGGTTTTGATTATTTCGCTCAGGTAAAATGTACCCGATTTTATTTATTTCGGAGGCTTTAGAATACACTGAAGGACATAAATTTGTATTCAACAAAAATGGTGATATTTACTTAACCTGTCTGGTTAACTTGTTATAAACAAAGCCTACATAAAATTTACGGATTCTTCCTTACGAAACTGAAGTGAAAGTGACCTAGTAGACTAGTGCTTGATGGTGGCATCTGTTCACAAGTTGATGTGTGAACCAGCCATCTGCATCATTCAACTTGTTAACCATTGCTGTAGTATTAGTAAAGAAAACAGTATCCATTGACGACGTTAATCCGTATATTTTATCCCTTACAACCCGCAGCTTTTTACTGTTAAGATCATAGCCATAAGAAAAAATTCTAGATATTACCAAGCCATATTCATTAGTAACATATTTGTGCACATTTCTTTGTATCTATATTTACAATATTCATAAGCATAAACATAGGAGCATCGTGGCCTAGTGGTTAAGCACTCCAACTCGGATCGCGGATCGTGTGGTTCCGAGTTCAAATTTGGCCAGTATAAATCAATAAATATGCGCCAGACAACACACCTCTTGTAATGGTCTCGAAGTAGGGATTAATATTCCTGTGTTACGAGGTACCACACAAGGAAATAAGCTAGGGGAGTCTCCCAGCACACCCAGACTCGAGTCAATTCAGAAAAGATCGTTTCCTAAATTGACCCGACCGGGAATCGAACCCGGGACACTACGGAAATTGAGGCGAGAAACAGTGCTACAGCGCACTACGCCAACCGTGTCGTCGTCAAAATCTTTGTGGTTATTGTTTAATTTCCGACTAACTCTCCGGTGATGGAAAACATCGATAAAAAACCAAATCAACCCGGATAGCGGCGGAAGGCTCACTACCTACCACGTTGGGTTCTAATACCATTGGTGAAAAGTGGGCTTCTCAGTGTTCTGTTCACCATGACGGCAACAGTCACTTTCCTCTGACTACCCCGTTTGAGATAAAGTCGTGATGGTACTCGTATGTATAAACATCTAATTATGAAAACTGTAAACTTACTGAATGAATCCTAGACAACTTTGGTGTTCATTTAATTTTGTAATGTATTTAGCCAGTTCATTAAGCTTCAGGGTTCCAAATATGTCTGTTGTTGTAACCTACATAGTTATTTATTTATGTAATTTACCTTACGTAAACTATATGTAAGCAATAAGGTCACGAAAGCCTAACAAAACAGTTTAGCTATTCCTAGGACAATGGAGTAAGTAAATAAATATCTGGGACACTTACACCAAGATCCTCTGACCCCAAACTAAGCCGAGCTTATACTATGTATGGGTGTCAGAGACTGATAAACATATATATATATTTTTTAATACATGCTTAAATAGATAATAACACCCAGACACACAACAAACACAATCAGTCGTCACATGAATGTTTGTCATGGGTGGGGATCGAGCCCACGAACTCCGGTGCTAAAGGCAGGATAAGTGCCATCAACAGGCCAGTCGTCGTCAATGTTTGACTATATTACTGGCTATACTTACAATATAAATCTACTCGAACTGTTGTTTTTAAAGGTGTTGTCAGCAACGTATTGTCTGCCGCACATGTGTATATTGAAGACTGATGCGCACGCGTCGCATTTTTGATCACTAAAGTCAATGTCCGCGTTGCTCCTGAGGGTTGGAGATCACCAGCACCTAATGTTGCCATCACTAAGTCTCCTTGCAGCCACTGGACTCTTGGGGTTGGATTGCCTGGTGAAATAAATTAATCTACATAAACATTGGTGAATTGTGAAGCTTACGGTTACCACAAAAGTTCTCTACCTTATTTTATAATTACTTTATGCAGGTTTGCCACGAATGTTAAAACAGTTTTCTGTTTTAACATTCGTGGTAACCCAATGATGTTTTTGAGTACCTTTTGTGTTGCAGTCTGTGAATGAACATATATGCCAACAAGCGTCTAGTAAAAGAACACATTGAAAACGCTGGCTGTCAGTTTACTGCAGACTTCACATTTTGTACTTCACATGTGCAGCATCCCATTGTTATCTATGTCACTCACCATGAAGTGACAATGGGACGCTGCACGTGCTGTCAGCAGTTGCAGTCGGCAGCTCGGTTCCAAATGATGGTGTAGCAATGGGGCGCTGCACGTGCAGTCGGCAGTTGCAGTCGGCAGCTCAGTTCCGAATAGTACCTTTAGGTTATCCTTCACTATACTCGTATACTATGGCTCTAAAACGCGTCGCCCTGTCATATTCAAATGATGATAGAACGCCAGCGCTAGCGATTTTCTGCACACTAGTGGAAAGGATCAATGATCCGGTCATTTTAAACAAGGGTCCACCCGCCCATTTTCTCTTTTCTTTACTACCCTTGTTTGTTTTGTTCAATCACGTACTTGTATAGTTATAAAGACGCATTATAACGAACACTTTTACTGATGAACTGTAACAATATTCAAGTCGTTTGTTTTTGGCGTACAGACAAAAGCCACCCTGCGTAAATTGAATTGTGAAATTACTTTTAAATTTACTTTTTGAATGTGAAATTGAAATAAGATAATTTGAAAGCTTGTTTCATTAACACAATCAGGAAATTTGAGATATGAGAATTTACTTGTAAAAGTCCTTGTCAAATTTGGCCAATGATGATAAAAAAATTATAAACTCAGAAATATTAAAAAAACATCAAAACGTAGCGTTTTCCGAGACGTAAAGAAATTAAATTTTCGTTTCCTGTTACTTCTTTTGCACATGGGTATTCAAAAATATATTTTTAATTACATTTAAGATACTCAGGGGAAATCCTGTGATGCCAAATTGAGTTGCAGGAATAAAAAACAACTGACAGACTGCAGGGGAAGAAAATAAAGAAAAAGATATACCATTAACTTGATTGACGGACTTACGCATCTGGTACAAGCTTAATGTTGAACTCATCGTTTATTCTTTGTCCGTTCCTGTACTTCAATCAAATTATATTCTATGCAGGAGACAAAGTGGCGAAATGCGTAAAAAGAAATTCGTTCGACAAAACATTGACTTACCCCCGTTCACGGAGCAAATAAGCTTGAAGTCACCTCCTTCGTTGTATGGACCTGCAACCCCGGATATCTCCTTGCCGTACTCATCGAAAATCACCGGCTTACTCGGGAGCTCTGTGAAAAAACAATTGTTTTCAGTAAAAGTTATACTTTTTATGAAACGTATTTTTTTCTAAGTAATTTGCTTGGTCGGTTGTTTGTTGGGAGTGATTTTGACAAATCGTTGGGCTCAATCCCTACACCTAGTGCAAACATGGTCTTATTTGTTATATCGGGGTACAAAATATATTAATATTAAACTAGCTTTTACCCGTGACTTAGCACGCCTGGACAAGTTTTTTCCGTTCCAGGTTTCGAGAAATGCTTAGTTATACTTTCAGTCAGATGACCCTCAATAGCCCTTCGGAAAAATATTCAGCATCCGTAAAATAATACTTTCATAAATCCTTCCAGCTTAACTACCGAAAGCGCTTATCTAAATTGATATAGCCTGTCTTCAAATTTGGCGCATTATCGAATCATGATATTACATGTTAGATGCCACTTACGGCCGGATCGCGCGTTTATAGCACCGAACTGGGGTGAAATTCTCATTTCAACCGCCACGCTCATGCTGAGCGTACAAAACAATGAACGGGCGCCAGCTGTTCATTCTGGTAAGCGATAGCAACGCCGGAATGGATATGAAAGCTCCACATGATTGCAGAGATCCCGGCACATTCGTACTCATATCGCAAACCTTTTGTTTCGATTCAACGAAAACATTTTCATTCCCTCGGCCACATTCGGCAGCATCTAGTTTGTTTATCCCCAATTTGAAGATATTTGGGGCGAGTTCGATGCCTCCGATTCCACGCTCACTGATTTCATTTTGATTGTGAATAAATTCTCGGGAAAAACAGAAGTAAACGCAGCTATTTACATAAACACGGCGAAATGAGCGAACCTATTTAAATACGGACGATTTGTGATGCTTTTAACAAGTAAACTTGTTATGTTAAATAATAAAGATAAACGTTTTACGTTTGGATTGTTAAGTTAAAGTATTTTGATATCCATCAAACTAATAGCATACTGATGCTTCATACTGGTAGATCAGTGACTAAACTAAAATAACAATACAGAGTTACTTAAAGTAACACTGCAGTAGATTACATTCATTACACTTATTAATTACATTTCACAATTGATGAAGTACTTTTGATAAGTTATAAAATACACTGATTTAGGCAATATTATTAGATATTGTTTATTATAATGTATAGATACAGATAATGTTTATAATAGATAATGTTTATTATTTACAAAGAAGTTATTAACATGGAATTTCACTAATTGAAAAAATAACAAACGCGCTAAAGCGTATACGTATTGTGACCGTAAATGGACAATGAGTTTGATTTATATTAAAATGAAAGCTACATTATGATAACGGAAAATGCAGAAGAAATAATAATAGAAATAGCTTTTTTTGTTATTTTAACGAATGATTTTGTCTTAAAACAGAAATACAGCAATCAATGCATACCTTTTTTAATGGATAGACTCATACAATGGATATTTTATTACAATGGTTTAATAAGAGACCAACAAAATGTAATAATTAAACTATTAAATAACCACTTTGGTAAAAAACAAAAATATATTATAAATGTACAAAAACTATAAAGGAACACAAAATATGCAAAACAAGAAGGCAGAAAACGTACCCAACTTTTGCTTCAACAAGCCTCGTATTTTTTGAAACATCTTTTATTCTTGTCAATAAAAAAGTTGAAGAGGCCCAAAGTTGCCCCGGGGTAATCCGTTAAACTTCCCTTATCTCGATTTCACGTAGGCTTATAGAGATTCACGTAGGTAGGTATCATATCGTTCCTGCTTTCAATGAAGTTCGATTACCACAAAATACACGTTATGATAGTTAAAAGAGCTTCCGTAAAATCCAAATTTAACGTACAAGTATTAAATATGGACTGTCCCACTGAGCTGGGAAAAGGCTTTTATCATTAAAATCAAGTCGTCGCTGCAATTGATGGGGATAGGCTTAATCACTACCTTTGCCAAATTAGGGTTGGTGATTACAAACTCGGGCTATGTTCTGAAAATTCAGAAAACACACTTTGCCCGACCTGGTATTTGAATCCCGGACCTCCGGATTTCTCTATTACCACTCACAGTCACGGAGGCTTTTGTAACAGGTATACGGTAACCTGCCAGTTTATGCTGAAGTGGTAAAAGGCAGTTTAAGGTAACAGCACTGTCACTAGTGCGTGCTAGTCATTTGGTAATAGAAAAGCCTGATTCGAGCCTTGTTGACCCCTCATTGGATCAACTTTTCCACCCTGAACTTAACATGTAAGTATTAGACAAAATCAGCAACTGTGCGATGGAAATCCTCGAGTTCTTCAGGCACATCTCCTCTTTGCCTGAACTTCTTGAAAGAGCTGGTAGTATGCCAAAAGGTTGTTCTTTACCAAACATCGAGCTAAAGGGCAAATAATCACGTGAGCAGCGGTTGCACAAAAATCGCCCACAAATATTTTTTTCTTTTTATTTCATCTTATCTGTAAAATTTAAAGAATCTGGTGAATTCTCCACATTCTCACATCCGCCACCAAACGAATACATCAGATTTGTATTTATAATTCTTGATATTTGTTTGTCGTGTTTTAACCCACTCACCCAGTCAGTTGTGATAATCTATTAATAATGTTCAAAAAATTTAATATGAAGACAGCGCACCAAGTGTGTCATTATGGTTTTGGAAGTATTTCACGTTATCCAAGTCATATGCACCATACATCATCGTTTTAGCCTGAACCGAAAGCAAAAGTTATCGAATATTACCAACATTTTGTAAGTCAAATCATCAAACATTTCCAATCTTTTTTACTCCTCTGCTTTGAATAGTTCTGCATCGAAATTCATACATATTACCTCTGATTCCGTATTTTATGATAATCGGTAATATTCTTTGCAATCGGATCGTCTGCTTGTTCTACAGTCTGAGCTAAATTACTGTGCCAAATGGATCGTCATTAATTTTAACTTCGTTACCTGCCCCTACAGAAGCAGATATTGTTTGAGAGGTAATTATGCACGGTAGATTACATTTCTCTGTGTCACTAATAGCATTCGGTGCCTGCGTCATGACAGAATCTATAATCAAATCCGTGTCTATTTGTTTAAAGCTTTGAACTTACGTAACTAAAACTATTTGTCTAGAAGCGTGGCGTGTATGGTTAGTTGTTGTTAGAATATGTGTGGGAAAAAATAAATTGTGCGTACCTTGGACCACATCATACACGATGATTTTAAAGGGCTAGTTATTTTGGTAACAGAGACTGATCTTAAATACTGGATTTACACGATATACATTACATAATTAATCACGGTAAACATGCAGACACATTCTGGCGAGACCATTCGCAAATGGTCCTGTTTTGTTTGTACCACAAGCACAATATTTTATCAATAAGTTACCGCACTTTAATTCAGATTTCTCAAAGCAATAAAAATCAGTCACCCGTGAATGCAAGTTGAACAGAAAGCGTTATAAGGAAAATAGTTTTCATAACGTTTGCATGCGGCGGGTCTTTGGAAAAATTCCATTAGCTTCACTGAAGCCGTGGTTAGTTTTCTGTTGGAAACGTTCGCGCTGATCTTGAAGGGGAAAAGACTTCGCACGTTTTGTGCCATGAGGATCTTAGATGCAATGCAACGACTTTGCAGGTTATGTGTATAGTTCGTATTTCATCTTTAGAATGCAATTTTTTTAAGATGACATAATTTGCTTTTCAAGGTATTTTTCTTTTCTTATTGACCCATAATGATGCCTGAGCTGAATTGGCAGCAAATTGAGGGGACAAAAAGTGATGTAATTTGGGCGTATTCGTGCCTCGGAAGGCATGTTAACGTAATGGTTTCCATCGCACTTTAATCCATACCGGCGAACTTGAAAAATAACAATCGAAAGCAGACATAAAAATATGTCTGCTCCACAGGTAAGCGGTTCTACTCAAACGGTTTAGAGCGGCTTCATAGCCACAAGGTTCATCGCACACCATACAACAATCTGAATAAATAAATAAATGAATAAATAAATATCAGCGACAAATAACACCAAGATCATCTGACCCCAAACTAAGCAGTGCTTGTACTATGGGTGTCAGAGACTGATAAACATACTTAAATATTTCTAAATTCATACTTATAAAGATGGTAACACCAATGTAGGCCACATGATGCCTGTGCTGCTGACAGTGGACGTATGAGGCTAGCTTTGTTTGTTTGTTATTTTATGTGTAGTAAACGTCTTAGCCGAGCGGGAAGTAAAAAGTTATGAACATCTCCAAATCATTTTGTTTTGCGCATGTTTGCCAAAAGCAATGACCTCCAATTAGAGTCAGCTGCTGTAAGTGCGCTGAGTTTTTGTTATTTAAATAGCTGGCCATACGTCTGAGATTCATAAAAGCGTTTATCGAAATGAGGGTGCAAAGCATTAAAAACTTCCCAGAAAGTAACCGCTAACCTTAGCTTTGTATACAGGAAATTAAAACACTTCACCCGAGTTTAAAGGCAAGAATGAATGAAGCTATTCACGCCATAATAGAAATAGCACAAAAGCCTGAAGGCACCTGGCATTTGAGTCAAGATAACGCTTTGAACTGTACAAGGCCACTTCGATAATACTCGAGTTTGAAACGTAAACGTTTGAGGAAACTCTATATTGATATTTTGGTGGCGCCCTGGTAGCGGCACTTTAGAATAATATTTTCCAAAGCCCCATATCTTCCCATGGGTGTCGTAAGAGGCGACTAAAGGTTTTTTGCAACAGACCATCTGCTCTCCAGATGAGAGACTTATGTCGGCCGGTTGTTATTACCACTATGCAGTTGTGTAAAACCCGCTAAGTGATTCGGACCTATCTCAGTCAGGTCGCGTTCCGGGATCAGCACTGCACTTACCGGTGCCAGGAGGACTGTGATTGTGGCAATTGTTGGATCAGTGGGAGCCTTAGGGGCAGTATTGTGTGTGCAGTGTGTATCGGCGGTGGTGCCGCTGGCCGCCCGCGGTATAGTACAGGGGCCCAAAAGGGGCTAACCTCCTCTGGAGGCTGCGCCACCAGGTCGCGCATAATCTCGGGGTGGCTCGTCGTGCCGGGTGGTGCCCAGTTCTGGTGGGGTCCGGCGACCATACCCGAGAGGGTACGGGGGCCCTTCCATCCGGTGGACCGGCCTACACTATTCCACACGATTAATACCAATGCAGGGCACCACGCTTTGTCTTTCACTGCCTCGATTACAGTCGTCCTTTCACGCCCCTCCCATCCTCCAACTTCTATGGCAGTCAGAAGCATGAAAAAACGGCCAATAGCGGCATTCCTATCTCCCACCAACACGCTGTTTGAGATGGAGTTCGCTAACATTAACGCGGACTCCATGCAAACCTCAACGCCGTCCATCAACACCTTGAGACGGCGAGGCCTGCGATGCGCTTTTTGACGGAAACACAGATAGGCCGCCCTGCCGATACGTCATAACTGCGCTACCCCGACTTTGTGCTGGAAGAGTCCCTCCTACCAAAAGCCGGTGGATGTCTGTTCGTCAGGGCGGACGTCTGCTGTGGCTGTCTCCGCTGCCTAGAAGACCCATCCTTATCCACCCTCTGGGTGCACGTTGACCTGGGCTCCACGATCCGGGTCTATGCGTGCATATACCGCTCCCACAAAGGCGACGCTGAGACAACTCGACTCTTCGAACATCTGAGGCAGGCTGCAGACAACGCTCAGGCGCAGTTCCTGAATGCTGAAATGGTGTTTTTGGGAGACTTCAATGCCCACCATGGTTAGGCTCATCAAAAACAGACCGAACTGCTCATGCGGCCGGCTCATGCAGGCCGAACTGCTCATGCGTTTGCTCTCACGCAAGACCTGACGCAACTGGTACACCAGCCCACCCGGGTACCAGATATTGTCGGTCATCTCCTTATTGGACCTTCTGCTGACGAGTCACCCAGCCGGGTATATATATATACTATATATATAGTGTCGGCCTTCAAGGTGAGGATGGCCAGCCCAGTGATTCGTTTGAATGACTGGGCTTGTCAGCTTCATATCTGGACCTCACGACCGCTTTCCATCAGGTGGAGTGAGGTCATCTTGACGGGCAATATAAAAAAAAATCTACCTCCTTTGTCAAGTTGCACAGGTGAGTCACTGCTAGCTGTTTCGCGCAACTTTCTTTATTACCGCGCAATTGAAGGTGATCGGTTTGCCAGTGACCAGTAGCCTACCAAGAGTTCAACAGATGACAGTCTCTAGCGTCAGTGTTAACATTTTTGTATGGGTTTTTGGCACAGCGCCTCAAGTGAATAGAAATGAAACAAAAATAACATACAAATTGCTGAAGTTAACTATTGTAGTTTATGTGACGGAAACTCAGGGTAGATGCACGGGTTGGTCGAGGCCAGAGCGGCACGTAGTGGAAAGCCACCGGCGTGTCCTAGCAGTTCGTGGCCGCCACTCGCTATTGGTTCAACCCCACCAATCGGCCCGCATCGCGTCGGGTAGGAATAGAACTATCAATCTTTAAACGAAATTAAATGTTGTATACAGTATTTAAAGTCTACTCGTACATTACAAAGTCACGTACAGCAGCTTGTCGCTGGCTGTGTTTAAACGTCGACGCACCCGCCTGCAGTCAAGCTGCTGTGCGTGACTTGATTATAGAGCCTTTAAACACTTTTTTATTCGGTTTAATTAGTTTAAAGATTGTAAAATCCGTTTCTATCCGACGCGATGCGGGCCGTTAGTTGGGGTTTGGAGTTGGACCTTCACAATGACTCTGCATCTGCGCTTTGTCAAAGGAACAGAAAAAAGTGTGCTGGCCGGCATTTTAGGTACACTTTTTCCCAGTTAAAATGTATTCCTACTCCTTCCACTCAAATATCTCAGAAAGATAAAGGAGGCTGGAATGTCACAATCACGAGTCCTATGTTTAAGCTTCTCAAATGAATGACGTGCTATATCCAGTTTATGGTAAATCAATGTATAAAAAAGTATGTGATCTGCTGTCAAGCAACCGGTGTCAACCGGGATACAGTCGGGATGGTATGTATGTATATGAACTGCTTGTCACTAGCAACCGGTGGCTGCCACAGACACTTAGAGTCAGCTGTTGAATGCGTATATTTTTTAACCAAATCTAACACCAGTACATCAAAGCGTTAAACAAAACAAGAGCTTAAACATTCAAAACTTTCTTCAGAAATGAGAAAAACACTTATCTAACCATAGCTTTGTAGAAAGGAAACTAAAACACTTCACTAAGTTTAAAGGCAAGAAGTGAATGAAGCTATTCACGCCGTAATAGAAACAGCACAAAAGCCAGATAAGGCACCTGGCATCCGAGCCAAGATAACGCTGCGAACAGTACAAGGTCACTGCCTCAGACATGAGTTTAACTAGATGAAGCAAGTTAAGTATTTCTTGGCGATTTTTAGTGTACGCCCTTATTATTATTGTATTTTTAGTTCTCGTCGTTTTTATTATTTTACACACGATTGGCGTAGTGCGCTGTAGCACGGTTTCTTGCCTTGACTAACGTAGTTCCCCGGGTTCAATTCCCGGTCGAATCAATTTAGGAAAATAACTTTTTGGCTTGGGTTTGGGTGTGCTGGGAGACGCCCCCGGCTTAATTGCTTGTCTGGTACCTCGTAACACCGGGATATTTATCCCTACTTCGAGACCATGACAAGTGTTGTGATGTTTGGCGCATATTTATATTTACTTTAATTTAAGTCGCTATTATATTCGTAAATTTTATTGGGCAGAAATCTAATGTAGTTCACATTTTGTAAAATTTATTTATATTTACCGATATCCGGCCCCCTTTAGGGCTGAAAATCACTGCATGCGCTCTTTTGCAATGCGTCACTGAACCTTGACCCTTAATTGGCTGCAGCACAGTCATGTCCGTTTGTTTAAAGTATTTTTAGTTTTTAAGTCACTGATTGTGTTTCAACTTATAAACGTTTTATCTATCTAATTCGCGTGTGCAGTGCCCTAACCGCTATGGCAACGGATTCCGAACAAGGAGATCAATACTTATCATTCCTTCTTTGGCGAATTCCTTGAACAAAAATCCACAGTGATGCCACAAATAGGCGTCAAACAGACTTGCTTTTCATCCAAATGCTACTGTACTGTCTTGCGTTATTTATTTGGAATTTATTATATCTGTGGTCAGTGCGATCATGCTCGCCCGATGAAACTTCCGATGGCTTTATCCGTTTAAGATCAACACGAAAACGATGAAGGAAACTTAATATTGCTAATGGGTTTCACTTTTATTAATGCATATTTTGCGTAGGCCTAATTATTTCTTAAATAGGTGAATCAAGACGGGCTGATACCTTATTTACCATTCCGAAGTTTATCTTCTATACTTTTATTATAAAGATTTGATTATTTGTTTGTATTCATTGAATAGGCTTCGAAACTACTGATCGGATCGTGAAAATTATTTCACTAATAGAAAGCTAAACTATTCAGGAGTGATATAGGCTATATTTTATTATGATTTAACAAAAACATCAGTGAAATATAATAGTATATGTAAATCAAGTCGGAGAAAAGCCGGCGAGTTATTATGATAATGGACGCCAGCCGTCAAACGTTAGACAGAACGAATTCTGTTGGAGCAGCTCGTGGTTCAATAATTTTAAAACTATTTATCTCTACGGGATTATGAATTTTTCAACGTTCACTGCTGGACAATGGACATAAGCTTCTCAAATAATATTTCTGTATTTCTACCATGAGTTTTCGTCACGTGAACGCCGATCGTTGCGTTCAGAAAGTATGTAATTGACTGGCAGAGATTTCTCTTTAGCAAAAGACCGCCTAATTGTATCATCGTGTTATTTTATGTTCTGTAGTGTACTGTTTTTTCTGTTGTGCAATAAAGAATATTTATGTTATGTAATTTTTAGTAAGCCATTTTTTAATCACTAGGTGGGGGGGGGTATACAACCACCAGCTTACCAGTTTACCAGCTTGCTGCTCTAGACTCGGTGGAGTCACGCGCCGTAAGGCTCATAAATGATCCGGCTCTCTTTGCCGGGCTGCGGGATCTAGAACACCGGCGCAGCGTTTCTAGCCTGTCGGTGTTTTACAGGCGTTATTTCAGGGAGTGTGCGAGCGAACTGCATGAGTTGGTTCCGCTATCTCCTTTTCACCATCGGAGCACAAGACGCACATTAGCCTTCCACCCGCACGTTGTGGATATTCCAGCCATTCGCACAAAACGTTTTGCGGACTCCTTCATAATGCGAACGCAAAGGAGTGGAACTCGCTGCCCGTGCATGTGTTTCCGAACAAATACAATCTGGGTCTCTTCAAGAAAAGAGTGACTAGGCATTAACTAGTTAGACATGTACCATCATAGATCGCATCGTCACTTACCATCAGGTGCGATTGCGATCAAATGGCTGTCTAGTCCAGTATAAAAAAATATATATATATCTGGAACAACACTCACACCAAGTAAATGTGACTCCAAACAAGGCAGAATCCTTTCTTTGAAAAAAGAAACACAAGTATGTCTACTATGAGTTTCTGTGACGTAAACTACGATTGTTAACAGCAGAAGTTGAAATGCCATTTTCGGTTCTAAATATTATCACTTACCTTACCAAAAACTCATGGTATGCAAACTGGTCGTGTTGGCATCCAATACTTTGACAATCGATGAGTCAATTTAAAACATATGAAAATACCGACCGTCATTTCAATAGCTATTATTTTGATAATTCTATAATTGCTAAGAACAATTTCAATAATTTTATGTTTTTCCATAAAACAATTCATGTTTAACTGAAAAAAGCAAATGAAATTACGTTAACCGAATAGTAAATGCTGTGTTATCTTGAAATTCACCTTTACAGAAGAAACAGTATAAGCACAAGTATCTACGGTCGTTCACTTAAAATGAAACGAAGGTAATAACGGTAGAAGAGTTTTCAAGGAAATGCTACGAAGTATCCTCAGGGAGAAAATTAAATGTTTACAAGGCAACAAGTGTACCATAATTATTAATAAAATGGACATATTTGTGTTGTTCTTTTTACTTTTGATGTTATTCTTATTTTACACAATAATATGATGTAAATTTACGTTTTTAACAAATAAAAAAAGTGTTAAGATAGCTTTAAATTCACAAGAAGTGGTAGTTTTAAAGCCACTAAACAAAGCAATTGTCTATTGATGACACGATTGGCGTAGTGCGCTGTAGCACGGTTTCTCGCCTTTAATTCCGTAGTGTCCCGGATTCGATCCCCGGTCAGGTCAATTCAGGTAAAGATCTTTTCTAAATAGGCCTGGGTCTGGGTGTGCTGGAAGACGCCCCTGGCTTAATTCCTTGTCTGGTATCTCGTAACAAAGAGATATTTATCCCTACTTCGAGACCATGACAAGAGGTGTGTTGCCTGGCGCATATTTATTTCATTTCATTGATATTTAATGTTTGGTATACTGGCATTTAGAAATTGTCTAAAAATAATAGATTAGTGAATTTCAAACGAAAACTACTGATAGTAAATTTTGGGTCAGAGGTTTGTGTATGAATGTGTATGAACAAACGCAAAAATGTTTTGCCAATATCAAAATCAAGAACCGTGATACTATCAAAGCTGAAGTACGTTTACCACGAGTTGCCACTTTAAATTAACGTTATCGTTCGCGTAAAGAAAATGTATTGGGATTGAACATTGTCATGTCATGTCATGTCAAATCCCAATACAATTTTTTTACGCGAACGATAACGTAAATTTAAACTGGCAACTCATGGTAGACGTACTGGTATAAAATGCCATTGTGTATGTAAATTATACATTATGAAAATCAATAGTAATAAAACCATTCAAGATAAAGAGAATAATGCAATAAAAGTTGTAGCGATAACATCTCGATTCATCCAAGATGCCCTCGGAATCGCAATAAAATTTTAATTCCAAAACTAACCCACATTTTTACTGTCAGCGTCGCAACGTAAATCATCCGAGCTCTCGGACTTTCCTTAAACTTTCCGTGTTGATTCCGTGAGGATAAGGGAGGGTCAAGTTTACGATCGCAGCAGTTTTTATCGAGATTGCCCGGCGGCACGGCGACTTTTCATAGCTTTTGTTACCCCTCTGTTTCCCCCTGAGTTATTTTATTAAAACACAAAAAAGGCGCGCAGATACCCAGCGCGATTAGGTGAGAATTTAAAGTTTCGACCTGTTTCCTCGAGATCTTTGATAATAAACCGTTAGATCTCGATGGGATTTATTTAGAATTATGGAAGGAAACCGTGCTTCCATTAGTGGAAGAGGTTTCATTCTTTCCCCATGTTTTAGCGCAGAATAAATCTTTTGACCTTGATGGCGGGCTTTTATCCCAAAAACTGGGGCTTTCTAAGTCTCTGTAAGAGCATAATAGGACGCTTTGACAATATAAGCTAAGATATTAAAGGTGTCTGGAATATTTCACTGGCATCGGAGGTTTAGGCAAGATTAAAGCGTCCCTTCCATTTTGAAACTAAAAAGAGACTTGTAAGAATCATAACAGGAAACAAATGGTCTTTTGTTTTGCCGAGTGGCATTTTTTTTTCTTATTAGATAATCTTGCAACGACTCAATAAGTCGATGATTTGTGTTTCCCTGTGTTAATCTAATGATAACCTATTTTTTTTCTTTCAGGCTACCACAAGATGAGTATTTATTTAAATAAAATAAGAAAAATATTCACTAGACCTCACATCAATTCTTATTGAAATAAGGATGAAAATCCTTGTATAACGAGGTACGAGACAAGGTTTTCTTGAGCATCTCCCAGCTCACCCATACCCAAGCTAATTTAGAAAGGTTAATTTTCTGAATTGACACGGAGACCTGGAAATCCTGAAAATTCTGACGCAAATCAAGGCGAGAAACGTAATCAGGTCACTGTGCACTACGCCAATCGTGTCGTAAAATTCTCCAAATGTTTATTTTCAACTTCTAATGGACATGGATATATTCATCGTAATCTTGTACAGATGTTAGCACGAACATAGTGAAAATTCCATAACCATCATCACAGAAGATCTTCATCACTGTTTTTTCTAAAGTAAGGGAAATTAAGTTTTCTTATTATTTAAAAGTTATTTATCAAATTCGTCGTGGCACTCGTGGCCTTTTTTTATTTTTTCTCTCGGAAGAAAACCTTTATGGACTATCCCATAGCCCGAGGGGTAGGCAATGGGGGAGTGTAGTCTGTCTAAAACGACCGGGGTATACCACACCGCTATGGAATGGGGCGACATGGAGCCAAAAAGGATTACCACATCGTCCCATGCGGTCGGCCCAGCCCACGTGATGGGCCTCCTCACGCTACAGGGGTATTACGGTATACTGGGACAGCCAGACGGGAACACCGTCTGCCTCGGAGAGGAGCCGCCCGAGGAGCGTCCTCTCAGGCCCTCTCCGCTGTCTCCTTCTGCGTCATCACGTCTTCGCAGAAGGAGACCATTGCCTTCCAAGCCTTCCTGGCTCCCTAACATAGCCGGTATGAGGGCCGGCAGCGAAAGATCGACGCCAACTCTGGCTACTAACTCGCGGCGCTTATCCGCCCAAGCAACGGATACCTCCAGTGTGTGCTAGGTGGTGTAATTATCAGCGTCGTAGTGGTGACACCTCGTGTCTGGCTCCCGCCGGGCGACTTTATGCAGGTACCTTCCGAAGCACCCAAGGCCGAAAAGCACCTGCATCAGTCGAAACGACAGATGCCGCTTTTCCCGACGTACCCACTGTTTGAGGACCGGCCTGATCGCGTCTATGGTGCGTATGGTGCGTGGCACTCGTGGCCTAGGGTTTAAGTACCCCAACTCGGATCGTGGATCGTGTGGTCCCAAGTTCAAATCTGGTTAAAAAGCATCGTTGTGTTCATTAGGCTTTCAACTGGCTCTTAGGTGATGGAAAACATCAATAAAAACCAGATCAACCCGGATAAGCGGAAGGCTCACCACTTACCACGTTGGGATCTAATACCATTGGTGAAAAGTGGGCTTCTGAGTATTCCGTTCATCATGTCGTCATCAGTCACTTGCCTCTGACTATTTTTTTTTTCTTTGATACATCAATATTATTGAAAACTTTAGCAAAAACTTCGTCTGGCTCCAATGATTTTCCAGAAATGGATAGTGCACGTCATACAATATGCGATGTGCTAACAATTTTTTACAATATGTTCATACTCAGTATATTTTAGTCAGTCCTGTTGATTATTTCTTTACAAGTTTAAATCTACAATCAAAGCAAAATTGATGTAACAATAAGGTATTTATGAAGAGGATTACTTGAATAGCAAGAGTTTGTGATGATAGTAGGAATTATCTGCTCCTCTGCTCAGTAAGATTTTTTTTTACTTTGCTCTGAATATATTGGTTGTAAAACAAAACAAAGATCGAAAGAGTAACTACCGAGTTTTTTGCCGGAATCTTCCCGATAAAAGCAGCGTGCGAACCGATTGAAGAATCTTCAATCGATTCGCAGGCATTAGGTTTATGTATTCTAATTAAGTACTATTCTAGTATTATTTTAATTACGTCTATATTATTTATGTACTTTTACGTTGTTGATGTTCATGTCGTAAGTGCTCTATACAAGCTTAAATGATTGAAAATATATTTGTTCTTTCTTTCTTTCGAAGTCCTTGTAATTCAAATTTCATTGTCTGGATCTGCGCTGTTTCAATTAATTCAAATGCTAAAGATTCAACAGGTGTCAACGAAAGTCAAAGATTTTTGGCATAATACGTGCGCCATCTATTGTTGACCAGATTATTTAAGACCAAACATTAAAAAAAAATTGTAACTGCAATGAGGTAACGACTAAGGAGAAAATATTATAAAATAAATTGTAGCATTTCTTCAGAGGGGTATGTCCCCCCGCCGCATTTGTCAGATTTTGACAGATATTAAATTTGAAATCTCTCAAATAACCGCCTTGATGTTCTTCTGAAAAAAAAATCTGATACTTTCAGCAAGAAAGCTACTGATACTCGTAAATGCATAGTCTGAATTAATAATAACAAAAGCATTAGTAACTGCTACTAACTGATATTAATAGTGCCGATAATAATTCTATTTGCACTATTCGCGGTATAGTTTCCGGTTCACCATAACACTATTCGGTTAATTAGCGGCGTTTGCCAGTTTCAATTTAACCAGTTAACGCACTGCAGTACATGGTTTAAGTGTTGGCTTTTCTACCAGTAAAATGAACCTCATTTTTAGGACGTACATGTTTTTTTCTGACTTACGATCGCAAAATTCTTTTTTAGTTAGCACCTACTTACGTCCTAAAAAAAACCCCTATGCAAAATTTGCGACTCCTAACACCTGAAGTAACGAAGTTACATACAAACTATAAACCCCAAAAACAACCCTTTTGAGTGGCGAATTTCGCAAAAACCCGTCTTATGAGAGCACCTACGTCCATGCAAAATTTGAAACTCCTAGCACTTGTAGTTTCTAAAATTTCGTGATGAGTGATTGACCTTTGATGGTTAATACTATTTTGACTTTTACACTTAAACATAGAAAAAACACGTATATTTGTCACACAAATGATTGTGAGAATCAAATTAAACCTATATCTCCCGACAAAGTACTTTATATTTCTGAGAAAAGAACATTATCCTTTTCTCAGAAATATAAAGTTTTGATTTAAATGGGCTGTTTACGATATAACATCTGACAAAAGAATATGGTCTTGAATTTATAATAAATAAGCGATAATATTATGTACCAATAACGCATAGGCGTAAGGCATAATGATAGCATTAGTTAAAGGCATCACGTGCTATTTGCGAAAATTCACTGTTCATTGGGAAATTAATAATTGAATTTCCGCTATTAAAAAACATTAATTATTCGTGAAACTAACTCACATTTTTTCAATAATACATCCTTATATCCTTATATATAAATATGAATAATAATAAAAAGTAAACAAAACTCTTTCTATATGAAAAGCATAATTAAGAAAAAAAAGTATAACAAAAACAAGCTTCATTCAATGATTATTTTTAGCAAGAATCTTGGTTATGACTTTAATTTTAGCATTTTATAATGGTTTTTTTCATATCTAAAGTTAGAAAACTAGAAATTTTTGACCCTTTCTGCTATCTTAAGAGAAAAATCTATTTATTTTTCATACTGTAAGTGAAAATAAAAATTCATAACTTTCATGAACCGCTACAGCGCAAAGTGTGTACGAGTCATTTGACAGACAACGCTACCGTTCAAAAGTAAACTTGCAATCAGGTAATCCCTACCCTACTCTACTACGCCGTGCGGTCGTAACAACAAGCTACGACAGACAGAGCTATAGTGCTACGAAATCTGTCCAGTGGACGCGTCGTAGCAAAATGTGTCGGTAACATTCGAGTATCTATGCCGTCGAGTTATATATAGGATACCAATATTACCAATGCCTAAGCTCTTGAACTAGAGTTGTTGTGGAACCCTGCTTTGCCGCCAAAGTACCAAGATCGAGTATCATGGGGTAGCTATGAGTGCGACAAAACCTCGTCACTAACTCGAACGCTTAGGTATCCTTAAGAATTTCCGTAATATAAAGATAATGTTTTTAAGGCCGTGTAAAATTTGTACGTGCGTATGAAGCCCCCATGTTCGTAATCATCTTAGGACAAATTCTCCCAATAACTTCACATTGATTTCACCTACGGAAAAGGAAATAAATTAATTTTAACACCTAAAACAAACACAGGTTAGAGAAACAAATAAAAAATACAAAACGTGTTACATTGGCACCTACCGCAGTGACTTAGTGAAGTGGGAGAAGCGGTACAATAACGGAGTTGCTATTGACGGTGAAGGAAAATAATATTCCGTAACTTAAAAACAAATGAGCGATACAAATGGACCAGTGAAACACGAATTACGGACATCTTTTTACTAACCGATAACATCCAGCGCGATTCTGTAATTCCTAGTCGGCGATACTTGAAAGTCGACGCGACACCGATACGTCGCCCGGTCGCGAGACTGCACGTCGCGCAGTCGCAGCGACGAACTAGGCGATCCGAGCCACAGCGCACGTTCACTGAACGCGTCGTCGGTCCAATGGGCTGTAGGCCCCGGCACTCTCGTGTCGAAGCTGCAAAGGAAAATAAACAATGTGAATATTGAACATGTCACTTGCAGCTCTGAAATAGCAGCGCAAGCTTGTTTAAATAACGTACTGTAGATGCCTTTTACCAAAAATTACATTTTACAGTTAAAAGCTAAAAATTATGCATTGAAAGTGATGAAGTCAAATCAACTCTGGTTTAGTTAATTCGTTACGCCAAAATATATAAGATAGTTCCAATTATTTGATGGTTGAAAAATTTTCAAGTCTTTTAGTACTATGCTTAAACCTACTAGATCTTTAAAAATATGGGATTGGATACGGTTGCTTACTGTTTTAATACTCATGAATAAATCTGCACATTTAATTAATAACTAAACTTTTATAATAATTTGACACTATAATATGAAATTACTTATAACTTGAATTCTGTTGGTAACTGTTTTGAAAGTCTATAATCCTTTCGACTTTCAAATCTGATCCACTGTGTCCAGCCCCCCCGAATGAAATTTGCCGAATCGGTCTACAACTTCGTTCGAAATTGGGTGGCAGATTGACTATCATAATAGTAAAACCGAACAAGGCTGGATAGTTTCAAATTGATCAGAGCAAGGCGCTTCTGTGTTGTGGTGAGCAATGCCAATCTACATCAGGCTTAGAATAGTATTGATCTACTGGTACAATTAGCTGGAGAAGTTCTTAACTTGTCCAAGGCAAAAGAAGGTTTCGTTGAAACATTTATGGTTCATTAAATTTATAATATTTCTTTTAAGTTGGTGTAACAGTTTCTTTGCTATAGTGCAAACCGTCAATCGTCGGGTTGATTCAAAATTTCCAATTCAAGCAAAATTCAAGAATAATTTGTATTTTCCTGCTCGACTGCCTACTTAATTTGTTACTTAATAATTGACAGTGCTTCTTATAACTTATATCTTAAGGACCTTATACATTGCGTTTTTTGCAACGATACAAACGCGCATTTGACTGTCGCTCGACTGCATCGCGATTGTATCGCTGCTTTTTGTGTATATAGGTAGATGTCTTGTGACTGTGTTGATACTGCATCGATGCTGAATCGCGTTTGTATCGCTGCAAAAAGTCGCAATGTGTAAGGGCCTTAAGGAGGAAGATTCTTACTCATGATGTCTTTAGATGCACTTTTGAACTTTCAATACAGGATAATCCATTTGTAAACTGCCACAGGGCAACGATTCGATTTACATTAATATTAGAATTACGTGAAACGTTTTCCAACTTCAAATTTTTAAGCGAAATTCGAAATACAACAAACTGGTAACAGAAGCAGTACAAGTAGTGAGTATTTCATTTACTACAGGATATTTCGAATATATAGTTATAACAGAACTTCTAACTTCCCACACGCAGTTAACCCCTTGAGCAATTGACTGTACTTGTAGTTCATAATAGCGAGCAGGTTGCCAACAGAGCACACATACGAGTAGACGGAGTTCAAACCAAATTCAGTGTAAATAAGCGAATTGATTGTAAGCTTCGACGTTTGACCTGCAAATAGTGTTGAATGGACGTGAGTAAATTGAAACGACCTGCCATCTTGAGCAATTAGCTCTTGAAACAGAATGAGTTTTATCTGTTCAATATATGATATATGTATAATAAAAATGTGAATGTGACTCCATTGTTTAAAAAGTCTGATGTTATTTATATGATTAATGATGATAATTGATGATGTTATAATTAATTTGTTAAAATTAATCAATGAAAAGTCAAATCACGAAACAAAAGGTTTAACTAATTATTCGAAGACAAATTATTTTAGTTTTACCAGAATTGATTAAATTGTAGGGTATCGTAGCGCTGTTTCGCATATTTTCGATTAGTAATAACTATTAATTTGCATTAACACCAGTAGTGCTAAAGTACTGAGGTTGTTATCCCTTACTCATAAGAAGGCTTAAGGTCACCTAACGAGATATGGAGAGGAATATGTTATAAGACTGACATAATCTATTCCACAGCATTTAGCGTCTTTACCGAGTTTTCTTTTAGCCACTCTTATTTACCGATAGCAGTTTTCCTAAAGTGTCCAACTTTAGACTACACAACTCGTGTGAAGATGCAAAGGCAGACGGCATGTACGTGCTACACGCTCCAATGGGTCCGACACAACTTTGTACGCACCTTGTACAAAGTATCTAACATGAGCGCCAAGTGGACTCTATCACGGGCAGCGCTCTGGCTAGTGTCGCACTGTTTACTTGCTTTTAAGGAACTCTGCAGTGAAAACACATTTTCAAAGAAAACTGTCATAACTATATATTACTTAAGAAATACAGTATTAATCTTGAACACAAAGTGGACTCTGTCACGGGCAGCGCTCTGGCTAGTGTCGCACAGTTTACTTGATTGAAAGGAACTCTGCTGTAAAAACACATTTTATAGTAATGATTTTGTTTATGAGCTCGTAGATATAGTACAAACAAATATTGAATGTCTGTGATTTGTTTTAAGGTAAATTAATATTTTATGCATTATGGACAGCAGTTTTGTTGAGATGTACTATTTTAGACTAACATACTTGTAGCTCGTGTGAAAATGCAAAGGCAGACGGTACTTATGTGCTACACGCTTCAATGGGCCCGACACAAAATTCTTTGCACCTTCACAAAGTATTATATCTAACATGAGCGCCAAGTGGACTCTGTCACGGACAGCGCCCCGGCTAGTGTCGCACTGTTTACTTGCTTTAAAGGAACTCTTTTGTGAAAATACTTTTTCAAAGAGAAAAAGAAACATAGTCTTAATCTTATTAACTCTAGCATGTTAAATATCAATAAATCAAAGTACACATAAAAAGTAATGTTTGCGTTTTGTTTAAAATTATTTGGCCTTTAGCGTTCATATTTGTATCAAAAGACTACCTTAAAGATGTAGAATCATAAAAGGACGTCACCCTCGTCTTACAAATTTTGCAAAAATATTTATACAAACTGCGCTTAGGGCGTGAAGCAGGCCATTTACTGCGATAAGTGCAAATAATGTTCTCCCTTTGGGTGGTCTTGCAACGCTGACATCAACCGTACGATTTTACTATCTCAGGCATTGCAAATAAGGCACGCTCAACAAACTTTCATCACAGCTTCTGTGGTTCACCTTGATTTAATTCATAGTTATAATACTATTTCATGATAAAATAACTAAAGTCAATCTTGCTTTATAAATGAAAAAAACAAATATTAATGACCAATTGATAATACAAAGAAAGTCAACTTTCAGAAGTCTGGATATTAACGTTTTCTTAACCCTATGCTGTAAATATTACAAAATGTTTCCTAGTTACGTACGAACGAATGTTAGCCAATTTTCATTTTATGTTGCAAACTCTCTAAACGCTTAGCATAAACCTCCTGTATTTTGGTAGAGTAGGAAACATACGCTGGAGTTCTGCTTCTAGGTGTTAATGCACGTATTGCACGTCTTTATTCAAATTCAACACGTTACGTGGGTACTTGCTTCGTCACGCACAGCGGTGTTCAAATGGACGAATTTATGCACCTAAGGCCAACGGATTTAACGACTGACAGGCGAGCGTTAGTACCCTTCAAAATACAAACCGACAGGTTCTCGTAAGTTGTCAACACATTTTGTCCAAATATCGTTAAAACTTTACATTTACATGTAGATACAAAAAAATGACTCTATTATATTCATTTATACGCCTAGTAATTTTCTTTATATGATATTTTAAAATGGATGATATAATGTCATCATCTCTTTTGCTGGGCAGAAACAAGGCAACTAAAATCGACCCAAATTTAGTAATAAGAGCGTCTGGGATATATTTTGTGGTGTTTCTCCTGTGGACTCAAAAAAAATCAAATTATAGTGTTTATTTATTTATTATTTCGTACACAAAGAGACAAATTACAGAGAAAACAATAAGGAGTACAAAAGTACAGGTTAGCTTATCTCTAGAAAGAGATTTCTTCCAGTAGACCATGGCGACAGGAAAAACTCATTTAAAATTGTTATGGATAGACAAACGTGTACAAATGGTAATGTAAATGAGAGTTACATATTCAAAAATATAGTGGCAGTAATTTAATCAAAATCTTGACCAGTAATCATTCATATTGTTAGTTAGTAGCAGTTAAGGAACTGCGTTCGGTGGATGACCGCTGTGTTATTCAGACTTCCCGGAGTGTACGTACACATCTGTTCGCAAAGCTTATTATCGATTATGTGATCTTGGGTGATTATGTGGAGCGGATTGAAACATGGGCTAGAGATTTAGCAAGACTCTTAATTTATTCGTCGGAACACACATTGTTTACATGAATTTGTGACAGATAGGAAGAGAGTGAAAACCATAAAGAATGTTTCTGATGGCTTAGTGCCATAGATTAAAACAACACAACACGTTGTATACATCACAAATGCGTTTATGTCTAACAATTAGCAACAACTAAACTATATAAAGCTCTTAGGTGACTTGCCACTATAATCAAAACTGAAATGATTTTTTATTGGGTTTGCATTTTGGCATCAGTCTCGCTTGGTGATGGTACGCGCTTACGAAGAAAATGTCTATTCTCTCTGCCCTTAAAGACACCATTTTTTTAAGTATCCGAAAACAGACGCAAGGAGAGCGTTCCACTACCGACCAAAAAGACGCACGAACAACGACGAAACATAATATTCATGATTCGATTTAATTAAGTGCAAACCGCTGACCGGGAAGTAACGGCCACTGCGATTTTAATTTTTGTTCCTCTTTTTTTATATTTTTCTAATATTTCATTGTTTTTAAAAATCTACATTCTATCGTTAAATGTGGCCTATGTTATTTTCCCGAATGTACGAGTCTCAATAATATATGGCTGTCTGAAATACTAATTAATATTTGTACTTGCAGGCAATCGATCATCGTTACATAGACATAGAGTATAACGGTTGAAAACATTCCGAATGAAACTTATGCAGTGTCTCTCCATCTCATAGATTGTGTCGATGCGGAAGATGGAAGACCGAATTCTATTACTATATCGACTGATTGATTGTTATTTTATTGATCTATTTACATGAGAGCAGAAACTTCATGAATAAAGATTTCTGCTGTTGCCTGTGTTAAATGATAATGATTACTTTATCTGTGTTTCAAAGCTAATATCATTTTTAAAGCTCCCTAGCATTCTATACAATTTTAATTGTTTCTTTTATACAATGGTATTTTCATACATAAATAAACATTTAATGATCATTATATTTGACATTTTGATAAATTTACTAATAATATATACTAACAATCATTTGCGCGTCTGCTTGCAGGCAGAATACTAACGACATACCATACTATGAAGATTTTACTGTAAAATTGTATTCCTGCAAATAAATGACTGATTGATTTAATTAATTTTGACCTTCGGTACAATCAGTCGACAGTGAACGGCCAAGTAGATATCAAATAAAATAACAGCCAGAATTAAGAAATTTAAATTTACATTTTTGGCTTTTTCAAGTCGTTGATACACATCAATGACTTGAAAAAGCTTGATCATTAAATTCACTTTTACAGTAACAAGATAATATTATAAAAAACTGTTGAAAATAAGTAATATAATTCATTTTTATGCATATTACGAGTATCTTTGAGTAATTTTATGGTCATTCATTCATTTTGTAACAATGAGGTCCACTAACTGTTACAGTCTTTTTATTTTTAACTAGCGGCCCGCCCCGGCTTCACATGGATTATTACGTTTACCTCTTTATCGCCTCTGTTCATTAGGGTTAATGTAGGATTCTAATGGTAAAATATTTTTTCAAATCGGTGTAGTTGTTTTGGAGTATAATCAATGCAAACAACCAAACATTCAAATCTTTCTTCTTTATAGTATAGAATATAGATGATAAGATACATCAAAACATTTTAAAGCTTAGTTATTGTTTTGTCATTTTAGTAAAAGCAGAAAGTAATTAAGACAATTTAGTCACTTCCCCTCCGTAACTCATACGTTTAAATGTGAGATATAAGACTATAATAAGGGTTTCCCAGAAACCTTATCATGTCATACCTAAACGGAAAACCGACATAGAGAATTTGGCTAGGTTTTTACAAATTTTAATTTTTTCAGCGCCACAACTAATATTAAACCCACTAAATCTATTCTAACGAAAGAAATCTGGTAGTAATTTTACCATTAGAATTTATTCATTTGTAAGTTATACACAAAAATACAGTTGCAATAGATAATATTTAGGTAATTAAAGTACAGAAGCTTTTCAGCAGACCATGGTTACAGGGAGAAGTTTAACAAAAAGGGGATGTACCATAATATCCGGTTTTACTTGGCAGAGGTCTCTGTCATTTACGAGTTTCGAGACTCACCTACCTTCTGAGAACTGGACACACGAAGCAGCGTTAACATACAGCTTCAAATGTATTTGAAGCTGTATGTTAACGCTGTGTTTACAGGGTGGTCCAAATATACACGTCAATATTTCTTTATTAGCTTTCCCACACTCAGAATTATTCCTGAAGAATCTGATTTCTTGATTTAGGTAATAGATAACCATATTTGTATAACCGCGATAGCCTTATGTTTAGAACCAATAGAATCGCGAAGCTAGTAAATGAAGCGATTGTGTTATATTCTAACAAATACATTCCCCGGAACACATCCTCGCACATTTCTGGTGGAAACGCACCCTTAATCCGTCAAAAACAGACGTCAACTATTTTTATCATTAAAATGAGCTGGTCTTTCACGAGTAAAGTGATTCAGTTGGCTATTTAATTCTCATTCGATTATGTTTTTAATAACCCATTTAGCAATTCAAGTGTATTTCTCCTTTATTTCATGTTATCAAACACATGCCAACAATAAACTAGATTTTGGATGGCGATCTCGGCCCCGCATTGACGCTATAAACTTTTTAATTAGTTTTATACTCTGGAGTTTATGGTCAATAAAATGTTTGAGCATAATCGTTAAGTTTTCAAAATGGCAGTGGTTGCGTAATTAATGTACCAACCATATTGTTTGGATGAGAATTTACAAGGCAATTCGTACCTATAACGACAGGGGAGTTTTGTTCAAAACAATAGTTTGAAAAAGAGACCGTAAACTTTTTATTACTAAACTAAATACTACTACTTCAGTTTCTGTTTTACTTTCCTTATCACCACATTAACTAAACAACGAATAATTGAAAATATGAAAAATATTCAGTGAATTTGATTTCTAAAACTGTTCTGGATGTACGACCGGAAAGTTATGTGGTTCAACGCTTCCCGGCCACATAGGGAAGAAATGAATATAAATAATAAATAAATATCCAGGACAAATTACACCAAGATCATCTGACCCCAAACTAAGCAGAGCTTGTACTATGGGTGTCAGAGACTAATAAACATACTTGAATATTTCTAAATACATACTTAAAGAGATAATAACACCCAGACACACAACAAACACAAATGTTCGTCACATAAATGTTTGTCATGGGTGGGGATCGAATCCACGACCTCCGGTGCTAAAGGCAGGATCCCTGCCATTGCACCAACAGGTCAGTCGGTCAGAATAACTTGCTTCCGCCCCCGGATTGCCAGAAGTGCATGGTGGAAAGTTGGGATAGTTAGTAGGGGTTGGAACCTGCTGCCAATAGCGTATGCTCACGCTACTTATCATGGTACTGACGAATAAAGGTATCTTGGCCGTAGAAGAGGAAAAAGGGAAGACGGTCAGTTGAAATCTAGTTTATTGATAAAAGGCAATATGTTTAAATACATAATTAAGGCTATGCACCTATAGATGATTGCATTTGAAACTTCGGTGTAAAGTGCCGACGCTGCACATGCACGGTCTATCGGTCATCATCAGGTATCAGTTACTGTAAGTAGGCTGCTGACGGATGCTCAATGTAGCTTGCGTTGCTTGGACACCAGATCAATGATGACTACTGAGTTTAAAAAAAAATTGGTAATTTTTTAATTAACCACCTAATAATACAACATAACTGACATTATTATTTTTTATGACTGACCACATCATTCAATATGATGTTAACAGGTGAAATATAGCTCCAACACAATCGCAATATTATATTATATTTTATGAATAAAATTGTCATTCCATTTACGTATAAAGCAAATAAATCATGTTTGTAGGAGAGAATCAGTGGCACTCGTTTTATCAAATCAGCCTTTTCTAAGACGAAAATTCTTATCAAAACCGTATGAACACGAAATTACTTTCCCCCATCCGAAAAGGAAGTGTGGAGCGTAATGTGAAACGTATTTGATAAAAGTCAAACGATAAAAACGGAATCCTTATAACTCAAGCCAAAAAAAACGATAATGTAAATTTATGCAATGTATTGCTTCGCTTTGCGAGAATTATTAATACCATTCCCTCTTACTGTTGTTTTTTTTTTGCTGATATAGTATACTGAATAGCAAAAATAAGCAGGCATTATACAGAATGGTGTATCCTGAAGATTACATGAACGTAAGGAAGAGAGTAGGGATTATAACACTGATCAAGCAGTTACCCGTGTTACATTCCCAGTGTTGCCTTTTACTCCAAGAAACGAGACTAGGTAGTTTGCAAATTATTGTTTGACATGCCTTTTTTTTTATTTACATAATTTTGGGCAAAATTTATGATTTTTTGTTTGGGTTTCATTTTTTTTATTTTTTATTTTAGCGCATGTGTTTTCTTCCTCTTATAGTCCCTGGGTCTTCAAGGTCGGAATGGCTGCCTAGTGATTCGTTTGCATGACTGGGCTTGTCAGTCTCATAATTATCTGGATCTCACGACCACTTTCCATCGCGTGAAGTGAGGTCATCTTGACGGGCATTATTAAAAAAAAACGGGAACATATTATTAAATGTTTGTAACTGGTTATAGACCAAACGGGTCAAGGAAACGTTCCTATCGTGACAGTGTTAATAATAATCATAAAATTTTATCAGGGTCAGCCTCTGTTTCTTTACAACAAGCTTGTCCTTGACATTTATTTACCTGCCCTAATGCATTTAATCGAGAATTTAATGGAATAAAATAACAACATAACCAACACATGCTCATATCTAA
This sequence comes from Udea olivalis, assembly GCA_947369235.1. Taxonomy (NCBI): domain Eukaryota; kingdom Metazoa; phylum Arthropoda; class Insecta; order Lepidoptera; family Crambidae; genus Udea; species Udea olivalis. The sequence continues at coordinate 7,434,912 of OX376346.1, read as the reverse complement.
ATCGCAAATGGGGTAGTTAAGGTAAGTTGATAGAGGCCAAAGAGGTAAACGCAAAACAACTTGTATTTGGTAATACTCGTGCAACAATTTTCAGGATTGTTTGGGTATTTAACAGCACCTTTAGAAACTTCAGTGTTAGAAGCGAATTAAAATCATTAAAACAAAATAGTAGTAAGATTTTGTAGAGCAGGTTTTTCAAAATGGCTCACCCTAGGGCAAAAAGATTCAACGGAAAACGATATGTACAAAACTTACACTCAGTTATCTCTCCTATACTTTTCATGTAACCGGAGAAGTCATTGCTGTTTTATTCCTACGCCAAAAAGGACACGTGTTATCCTCATATCCATTTGCAATGTAAACTGTAATAAAGTGAAAACTTCAATCCACAGGTCGTAGGTGTACGTTCTGTCGAGTTTGTAATAAAATTATCCTGTTCATTGCTTGGCTACGAATTCAAGAAGCGTATAATTCTAGCCGGAATTATGCAAACAAGACCTCGTTCTCGTGAAACTTTACAGCGAGTGTCTGTCAAATTTGTCGACGCATCCCGACGTGATCAAAATACATTTTATTTTATTAACATAATTTGAGTTTTTAGGGGCGTAATGAAACAATCGAGGTGCTTATAATTTGGGAGGGAGTTTTCTTTGTGGTAATCATTAGGGATTCTGGGTTTTTTCCGTCCGTTGTAATTTGGATTCTAGAGCGCTGTTGTCTATAGAAATGTTTTAGCGTCCTTTTCGATGTTTTGAATAATGAAATGAAGCTGAAAATTTAATTTGTCTGCCTTTATAAGTAGCAGATTTATTAGTCCTGAACAATCTTCATGGCAAAAACCTGAATTGGACCTTTTTATAACAACCTACAATTTATTCTATGAAGTAAAAATACACAAAGTGTGACTGACACAACATCGTTGAAATTGTATATTCAAACCTGTTTTATATATTTTTGTTACAAATAACCTTACCTCTCAATAAATACGAGTATTTATAAAAAGAGAAAAATATTATCAAAGAAGTCTTAGTCAAGCACACTTCGAGAAACCTTTACAAAGAAAATATTTAAATCGTCAAATTTGACTGGTCTGCCTTGTTCTGAACTGCAAAACTTTTACTGTTCCTGAAAATGCTTAAATAAGAAGAAGTATTATAAAAGTCACAAAGCACAAGTCTACTCAAGGAGTTACAGACAAGGATCTGCTCGGTTTTCGCTACTGGATCAAATCAAAATAGTAAAATCCGTACAAAATCTTGACACAGCACAGCGCATAAGTAAATAAAATTGCGAAGGGCAGGGCAAATACCGTAAAAACTATTTGCCTTTATAGAAAGGAGCAGAAGAAGATAATTAGATGTTGTTTAATGAAAAACGCAGCTGCTAAGCATGTGACAAGCAGCAGCGCCTTCTTAAAAAAAAGGGGTGTGTCCGAGGAGCTGCTAAACTCTGTCATATTTGACGACATGATTGGCTTAGTGCGCTGTAGCACTGTTTCCCGCCTTGATTAACGTAGTTACCCGGGTTTGATTCCTGGTTGAGTCAATTCAGGCCTGGCCTGGGTGTGCTGGGAGACGCCCCTAGCGAAATCCCCTGGCTGATATATTTATCCTTTTTTTATCTAAACATAGAAGCTAGAAACATTCGACCTGATTCTAGGACTTAAGCGGGAGATATACTCGTATTTGAAAATGTTTATCAGTATCTGATACTAACTTTAGGTTTAATATTTTGTTAAGTTGGGGTAATATTTTGTTTTATTAAGTCACATGTTCCCAAAAATATATGACATTTTATTACTAGGTGCATCGAACAGATTGCAGTCAGGATTGTTGTAGGTTGTAATAAAAATAAGAATGCGAACGGTCCGGATTCAGCCACATCTGAATTTTCGCATCTAGCTGAACGAGACCACTAAAGGCGGACTTAATTTACCGGCGATTCCGTTTAATCACTCCATTAATTCCGGAACGAATGCAGCATCTAGAGCTCTTTATTTGCGTCATCAAGCTTTTGAACATAATTCGGAAATTGTATAACTGTCAGTGTTACTAAAGTAGGTTTTAAGGTACATAAATATAATTTTGGATTATAGAGAGAAATATTTTCTGATGCCTGACGTTTGCTATGAGATATTCGATTCAAATTAATGCTTTGTTTTCGTGGCTAAATTCAGGTGATCAGTTTTTCCTTTCTTCAAACATTGTGATCTCTTTACTTTTGAATCTTTTAAAATACTTTACTTCAGATTTTTTTTTATTTGTAAATTACTTAGAGCGAAAATAAGTATTGCTTCTATGAGCACTGTAGCCGTGTAAACTTGCTAGACAAATATATTTTCTCACCGAAAGAATTCAATACTTGCATTTTTTACTGCTTTTTAGAGACCGATTGTTACACTGAAAAAAATGTAATTATCGTTCCCAGACACCTGATGACGACTAACTGCTCAACGAAGGTCTTTTGCATAGATTTTCAGAGCGGTCAGACCTTTAACCGCCGAATTTTGTGACCTTTATTTAAGTCATCCATCCACCTCGCGTGTAGGTTGGTTTCCCGATTTTTTCGTTTTCAACAAACGTTTTCTGTCCTTTGCGCTATGTATCCTATGACCCTACCAAGAGTATACTTCAAGTAGACTACGATAGTTAACTACAAAAACTTGTATGCCATTTTTACTCACATTTGTAACCGTTATGGGCGCTGTATCGAAATCCCATACAAAGACATGACAACATACGCTCTTTCTGGTATGATACATTCCCAAATACGTATCAAATGTCATAGCCCATTGTTAAATACACTGAGCCCGCATACTTTACTAGAATTTTAGCTGCATCATGTCAGTTGAAATAATAATAGTAACATTATATTTGTAATCTCTGTTTATGATTCTTACCAGTCACAGGTACATTGGCGCAATATCGTATTGACAGGTGACTATTGCGACAAGGATCATGAGTTTGGTATACATCACATACAGGTTCCCTCCGGGTCTGACACCTTTATTTTTATTTTCATTAAAATACTCGCACTTTAATTCGACAGCCAGAAATACGACCTATTTTCACCTCGTTAACTTTTTATATTAAAACTTGCGAAGCAGACATCCGTTGCGTTCCATTTAAGTTCCTTCCCAAGTAATCGTGTTAGCAACGTACTGTCAGAAGTTGGTTCCAGTCAGCCACAATGAGACTGTAAGGATACCGGCATAAGCTGAACCCTTGTCGCTATGAATTTGCATTCGTAACGCGGCCGATACGATGTCCACGGCAATGTGGTTGACTGTACAATTGGGTCAGTCTGTAACTCAAATATCCTCACTAAAGGGCCGATCGTAATATTTGCATGGGCAGACCGCCTCATTAAACAGGTACTTCATTGTTCATTTCGTACGTCTGGTATATACACGAGATTTTGTGAGTCTCCAAGTGGAAAGCGAGCTGGGTTTTTTTAGAAAGCATCATCCATTTTCAACCAAATTATTTCAGGTGGGTGGCGAGCCTTCTAGATACGCGATGAGGGGAATTCTCGCTCTGCACCGTACCAGCACAGATCCGTCTGCGTAGTGGTCACTCTGAACCATCGTTGCGGGTTTGGAACCTAACCTGTGGCCACTTCGGTGGCGTGGGATGGCTAGACGTGTCTCGCCGTGAGGTGGTCCGCATCGGAGCATTATATCACCGGCAGGGGTGGTGCGCCGCCGCTCATCGCGTTAGCGGAGCCAGCGTGTAGCGGCTCGGAGTGGCCTGCTACTTTTTTTTATAGTGCCCGTCAAGATGACCTCACTCCACCTGATGGAAAGCAGTCGTGAGGTCCAAATATGAGGATGACAATTACTGAGCTGGCCATACTCACCTTGAAGGCCTGCCCTGGCACCGGTTAGTGCAGTGCTGATCCCGAAACGCGTCCTGATCAAGATAGGTCAGAGTCACTTGGCGGGTTTTACGAAACTGCATGGTGGTTACATCAACCGGCCGACATAATATGTCTCCCACCTGAAGAGCAGATGGTCTGCTGCATGGCTCCCTGTAGTCATTTCTTATGACACCCACGGGAAGGAGATGGGACGGTGGAAAGTATTGTTTTAAAGTGCCGCCACCAGCATGGCTTACTTGCACATAAATTAACATAGCTTTCTCCGTCGTGGATTCTAGGCTTTTGATTGGGTATTCTAGGCTTTTCTTTAGTAAGGGAGCCAGATATGGCCATTAGCAATTGTGAATGCTTTGTCGATCCCGTCGTCTCCCACTTCATGCGAAATGAGGGTACTACGAATTTTTACTCGGTATGCCTGCGTGAGGTAGCAGGAGAGTCACACGGTGCTCCACCGGGTAACGTTTAGTCTATGAGAGATTTTGTCAAAACTGGCTAATAAAAAAGGATTGGACCTACAACCCGCGGCTTAACGAACGCACCAACCAAACCAAAAATAAAGTCAACCAATCAAAAAGCCAGAACACTATTATTACCCTTGCATAATATCCCCTGAGATTATTTTCAATGGAACCCGCCCAATCACGACAGAATCTGTTGCAGACACGTCGCACTATTTTATTGTTAGCAATGTCAATAAATTTCCTCGTGATCGAAATACGGGCGGATGTCTGTTTACATCCATTTACGCGAAATCGAAATGCGCCCGTTAAAGAATTTGAACGAATTAATCCGAATGTCACTACGCTGTGTTTATTTGCTATAACTGCGTTAAAGCTGCTTTTCCACTAGAGATGTGCTATACTACGTTGCTGTGGATGCGTTGCTATCCGTCAATCACATTGGTCTACCTAGCACCTACCATAGCACTCTTGGAAACGGGTTTTGCTAAGCTATGTTTATATGACAAATGACATGACACACATGGATGCGTATTCGTGCTTTGGAGGTGTGCTATGGATGCGTGCTGTGCAATGTCTGGAATTCTTTAGGGAAGACCCTAAATAATTCCATACATCGCATAGATCGAGCTGCTCATCTCGCGCAGCTTCCTTGCGGCGGCGCACATCTTACTCGCTCCGTTTCAAAGCATAGCATCTGTGGAAATGGTCTAATAGCTTCGTAGCTCAGCTTGCACATCCTCGCAGCATAGCTGCAAAGCACGTCTATGGTGGAAAAGCAGCCTAAAGGTACAAGTTGGAAGTTGACGACATGAAGCTGCAGCAGACGACGTGTCGCAGCGACACTACTGGTTTCTATGGATTTGTATGAAATACTATCCGTAGTCATCGGAACGAAGCTTTCGTACAAATGCATAGAAACCAGTAATGTCGCTGCGACACCTTGTTTGCTGCAGCTCCATGTCCTCCGCTTCCAACTTGTACCTTAAAGCTTTGCAAACTTTATAGTAGGTTGCAAAAGTTGTGGCTCATCCAGAAAGCCAGCCTCGTGTTTATTTTTTACAATTGATATATGATTCTGATCAGACTATAATCTTGCCAGATGCTATTAAATACTGTGCGACAGGGTGTGTATATTAGTTACTTTTATTATTACTAGCTACTGCCAGCGTTTAAATCTTTGTCAGAGACCGTCTGAGAGGTAGGTTCTTATTTTTCAGGTCTTTAGTTTTGTCATGATTTAGGAAATAAATTCACAAATATATGTTAAACATAATATGTAAAACGACAGTTTTTATTTTACACGTACCTTTTACCTATTCAAACGTACTAAAATATGAATTAAAAAGAAACCTCTGGTAAAGGGGTTTGAGCCTTAGTGGCATATGCTATTTTGTTTTTTTCTCGATCTTACCGCGTACGATGAAAGTGGAATACATAACATAACATATGGAAAGAGGACACATAGACAAAAAAAAACTTAATTTACCACTTTTAATGTGAAACGCGGAAACTTCGAAAATAAAACAAAATGGCTGCTAGTGGCTTTGCCAGCTTCCATACAAAAATGTTAAAACGCCGTTGCAACGGTAACTCTGGTTTGTTCTTATGTTATGTTTTTGGTCGATGAATTTAGTCCTAGTTTACATTCTTCAGTTTGTTACATCACAAATGGGTCAAACTGTAAATTGAACGCATAAAGGGTATTCAAATTAATCGAACAGGACTGCACTCTGTTGACTTGCCCTCCTTCTGTGTTATCAAATGGGAGCTTGAAATAAAGTGTTGTTCCGCGAAACGATTATACCCGCTTGATTACTTTTTGATGAGTTTGGCTTAAAGCCCGTTTCTGCATACACGTTTTAAATGTGCTTTAGTTAACGTTACTTAAGTTTAATTGGAATAAACAATTTTCAAATAGGAGTCAAAAGTGTGAATTTGCACATGAACGGTGGCAAAGTCCACTTTGTTTCATTTAATTAGTGTAAGTCACATTATGACTACGATTATTGCAAAAACACGTAAATATTAATAAGATAAACTTCTGATCATTTGATTTAGTATGGATTTTACAATGCTTGTTTTCATAATAACTAAAAATAGAAAACAAGAGAGTTCGAATTTTGGACCTTGAAGATTTCGAGCGGAATATTTCTTTTGTATGTTCAAAGTGAAGCAAATATGCCATAAAACATTGATGCAATCGTACTTATCCCGCTCAATATCTTCAAGGTCCAAAATTTGATTTTTACTTAGTTTTTTTCTTTAGACATTAAGTAAGACTTCTCGTTCAGTTCATGCCATGAAACGCGTTTTGTGGATTGAGGCTGGTGGCCATCGACGGTCATGAGTAACCTTTTTAACAGAGTAACTGTCCAACTGGTTTTTCAGGTAGTAACATAATACAAATAATTTTTAGCTTGTCGTTTCAGGGATATACCCTTCGATAGTCTACCGCTAGGAAATACCTTAGCGGTAGACTATCAACCTATCATTGGTAGGATAGACTGGAAAATTTGACTGAAAAAAAAGATCTGTCATTTGATTGTCTGACATAAAATTTATTTATTTAAGTATCTGTTTTAATTTTAAAATCTGAACAGCTTTTTTGTTGCGCTATAAACGACTGTATTTTAAAGACCATTATCTATTGCAATTTAAACCTAATTGTTAAATTATTCACTTATTTAATCTTTATTACACAAAGGAAAGATTTTAATGTGCAATTGGGGGATTTAATGCCGAAAAGCATTCTCTACCAGGTTGACTGGTTAAACATCAACTCAAGTCGGCGCTTAACAAAACAATAATATTAAACATTAAAACAACTTAACTTTCTTTGAAGATTATGTTTTGATTGCTGTACGACTCAAAAGATTTTCTACTCCAGCAATTCTACTACCATTTTCAAATAGGTAAATACTATTTAACTTGTTTACTTAACATGCTTGAGATTTAGTGAGCCTTCTACAATTATTATCAAATTTTGTGAAAGGCTTCCCACACACGGAAGTTGCAGGGAATAATTGTCCTGAAAATAGACCTCTCACCCTCTGAACCAACCAGGAAGTGGATCCCACATCCTACATACTCTTACATAGGTAGCACCATAAATATAGCTAAGACTTTATCCGCCGTCTGTCGCAGAGTTTGATGTATTAGAGGTAGACACGTGAGGCAAGGAATGTGCGAGCATTAGGCTAAGAACTGACGGAGCGGTTTTCAGCAGCGCCCGCCGCGGTTGCGGGCCCGCAGCTTCTATAGAATGCAGAAATGTATGAAAACATTTAAAGTAGATTCAACGACGCGTTTAATTCCTGCATAATTCCCGCGCGGGCAGCCGCTGCCGCGGCGGTTTGAGGCCGCGCGCTCTGCGGTCGATTGGCGGAATGTATTTTTGGAAATAAATGAATAAAAAAAATAAAAAAAAACTCCGGTCTCATAAGTTTAAATAAAAAACCGCCGTACCGCCACCGCGGCGGGCGCGGTTAAAAGCGCTCCGTGAGTTCTTCGCCTAACATTCCAAGCTAACGCAAGCTAAAGTTAAGAATATTCGTTTGCTGGCAAATGTTCTGCAGTCAAAATGTCTGTATCTTTTTCACTGTTCACTGCGGTGTAATAATATGTGATTTATGTCTGGTAACATTGCGATATTTTAAAAATAATGTTTTTCTATTTAGGTTTACTAATACTAATAAATTCATTTTCATTTTGATAAAATCTTGCCTGTTAGTTAGTGCATGTGAGGTTATAATTATCCTAACCTACCCATAATTTTTACGGTACCTATAATTTAAAAAACAAAAAAGATCTTGCTTTTATATCCGAATCCGACCACTACAAAAAACAAAATAAGGAAGCAGTCCCATTTCATGAACTACTTGATATTCAACCGTAATCGTTTTTAATAAAAGTATTATAACCGAGCCAAACAAATAACTCTAAAGTCGCTTTGTTTACTACGAGTCAAATTTAATTTCCCTAATTATTTCTAAAATATGCCCGGGTTAGTTAACTTCTTTGGCTGCACTCCAAATGTTCTATTTTTTTTGCTAACAGACAAATTCCTTAACTAGCAAAACGTTGAACTAAAGTGCTTATAAAACTGGTAACTTTTGTACTGAGGGCGTGTGTGCTTCTGTTGTAAAAACTTCCAAACGCGGTGCTGTATGCTCCAGCGTTTCATATTCATAAGTCCTTGCATTATTATTAAATTGTATTCCTTATCGCGGTTTAATCGCAAATGTATCAGATTAGTTTGGGGTGTTTACTGTGGCTTGGATTCCATAATTAGTTAGGCTTCAAATTAAGCTGACATTTTAGCTAGCTGGAAAATAGTGAGTAGCAAGTCCATATGTAATTTTTTTTTGTTATATTAATGGAGCTGTTTCAAACCGTTTTAATTTTAAGAAAAAGTCATAAATACGTTGGTATTTGATGCTATTATGGTCTGACTTTTTTCTTGATTTATTAAAAGAAAGAACACTAAAGCCAAAAACTCCAAATAATAAGCAAAATTTATTTAAAAAAAAAAACTTTTGCAACTTTATTTAAAAAAATGTGTGTGTGATCTCAAGTCAACTCTGAGTCTCAAACGTGCCAACACGCCAAAATGATAAACACGAGCCCAAATATTCCATCCACACGTGGCCCTGTCTAAATTTAACATAAAGCCCGAAAAATTTGCCAGCCCCGCGATTCGGCGCATTGCGGCACCGCAAATATTGTGACAACCGCCGCGAACGGAATTGAGCGTTATATTTCAAAGTTTGCCTTGCATGAGAGGGCAAACTCGAACAATTTGAAGGAACTTGCAAGAGTGGATTCCTCTTTCGTATACGTTTTGATCTCACACTTTGTAAGTCAATTGTGGAACCACAACAGTGGTACTGAAGTAAAGGCAGCTTGAACTCCTTGCATTATCTGATGTCAGAAAACCTACTATAACAACTTACTCCAAGAACGCAACTCTCACAAAACTAGCGACAAAGCAGATGCTTTCAAATGGGGCAAATTGACAATTACAAATCAAATTGGCAATTTAATTTAATTTCATATTATATAATATTATTATTTAATATGATATTAGTATATTTATTTTCAATGTATATAGATAGGTATATTTGTTGGCATGATAAGTATATATAGTTTATATGTATTTATGTAGTATACTATGATCTATATATGATTTATTTAAGTTTACGAATTGTATTAGGTATTTGTTAGTTTGAGTATTAGTAGGTTTTAAAGTTTTAGTTAAGTAACTAATTTGTTGTTTGTATTTTCTTGCACCAAATTCCATACGTTGCACAGCCCAAAATTTGTATGTTCTCTGTTCAACCTTGCGGTTGACTGGTAGAGAATGCCTCTAGGCATAAAGTCCGCCAATTGTACCTATTTTTATAAACGTGCAATAAAGAATAAATAAATAAATAAATAAATGGGGTTGTCAGACGCGAGTTGACTGATGTCCTTACGGTGAACGAAGCATTCAGGTGCTCACTCTTCACCCATTGTATTGTAATCTAACGTTAGTCTTCAACATAATCCATTTAATTTTTTCCAATAAACGACCGGATTTTACGTACACGTGTAAGTCAGCCCCCCACCTCTCACTTATAATGATATAAAATAAAAATACTAATTTTGCTGTCAATATTAGCAATTGTATATTTTTTATGTCTGAAGAAATAGTTAGGATTCCCTAGGAAAAACGACAAGAGGCTAGTATAAATAACTATTTTAACAGAAAAAATACACAAACGAAGCAACATTTTAGTCGAATTTATTTCAGCCTATTCTACGAGTACAAACGAAATAAATGACCTACTGGTGGCAAATGGAATGTTTTTCAAACGACCAAAACAAAACTTGCAAACAAGATGGCCGCAGTTGAAACGGGCGGGAAACACGAAAACATAATATGATTATGTTCCAAGGATGTTGGGTCACTTGTGAAACGAGGTACAAAAAATAGGACCCGAAATGAAGTCTGTGTAATTTATTTAAGTTATCTCCACCGTGCTCGGCTCGGCCATTTGTCAGAAACACAAATGATGTTTGGACCTGAAACTGTGGACTCTGAATATTCCCGGCTAAGTATTGTTCTTGAGAAACTTGGCAATGACTTAAATCTAGTTGTAGGAGTCACGTAGTGATCTGAAGGTTGTCTTTCAAACTTTATAAAAGAGGTCCAATAAACACTTTCGTATAATAATCCAGATGTTAAGATAAGATAAGATAAGATAAATAATCTTTATTGCACAAACAAATACTTACAGCACGTAAAAACAAAAAAAGTAAATATTATAGTACAATTTAGGCGGTCTTATCTTCTAGGAACTCTTCAGACTACAACCACAAAGTTGAAAAAATATACAATCGGAACTTCGTCAAACGATTTCATAAAACATGTTTTATTATATTCCCGTTTTCAATCTTTTTTTGAAGGCATCCTTTGTCCACCCTATATTGAAATATAAGCCCAAAAGTCAGAAGAACGTTCAAATGTTTACCTTTTATATCCCACTTCAAACAAAGATGGTAACAAACAAGTACTTTATACCTTTTGAAAGAGTAAAGGAGCTTAATCTCAGGTCTGGTGATTTTTAAATACAAAGATCTAGTGATTTTTGAATAAAAAATCTCGGAAAGTAAAGTAAAATTTCAAAACTTGGACTGTGATTGCCGAAAAGCGTTAATTCACTCCCAATGATCTTATTTCTAAGTTTTCATTAATTCATTATAACATACTAGCTTTCCGCCCGCGGCTTCGCCCGCGTGAACTTCATTTTTCTTTCCCGCTTTTCTGTTGAAATTTTTCCTGAATTTTCTTTGTTATAAACCTCACGGAGCCCGAGACCTTTCCAACGAATGCAAAACCGTGGAAATCGGTTCGTGCGTTCTGGAGTTATAGCGTCAGGAAGGAAAACCCGACTTATTTTTATATAATAGAAGATTGAAAACCATTAAAGTACAATTTATTTATTTTTTTTCCTTTCAAACTCAAACTCAAATAGAAAATTTTACGTTACCTCATTGACAGATCCACGATCGTCTACCATGAGTTGCCACTTTAAGTTTACGTTATCGTTCGCGTAAAATATTTGTATTGGGATTTTAGACAGCGCCCCTGTTATGTCGAAACGGAACTTTAAAACGGTACCATAACGTAACAAGCATCAAGGTACCAAAACGTAAATTTAAAGTGACAACTCATGGTAGACGTACGATTATGTACTTTTAAAACCGATCGCAGATTTTTTATTTTCTAAATATTGTAAGCGAAAAATTATCAGCTTTTATGTTATTAATAATAGAATGCAACAGGATAAAAAAAATCTTGAGTTCCTGTGTCGTTTCTCGTTTCCGGTATAATAGTTATAATAGTTAATAAAAAATCTTCTGACGACTCCAATTTTCTGAATAACATCAAAATCATTGAAAATAGTGCGAGTTAGCACCGTATAATGCTTGGGTTCCGTTATTAATAAGGAATTCACACCATCGGTTTTTCACACATAACTTACCATCACGACTTTATCCCAAGCGGGGTAGTCAGTGGCAAGTGACTGTGTCGTCATGGTGAACGAAACACTCAGAAGCCCACTTTTCACTAACGGTATTAAAACCCAGCGTGGTAAGTGGTGAGGTGAGCCTTCAGCCCCAAGTATTCGGGTTGATTTAGTTATTTATCGATGTTTTCTATCACCGGAGAGTAAGTGGGATAATTATTTAACAATGAACACGAAGATTTTGGTTCTGGCCAGATTTGAATTCGGGACCACACGATCCACGATCTGAGTTCAGGTGCTGAACCAACAGGCCACGACGCTCTCTCTTTCTCTGTTTTTTAGACAGTGGTGATCCACTGATTCATTAGTGAATAGATGATTCAGAAGGTAGAATTCCTTTACAGGGTGGCCATCCTATTACAGGCTAGCAGAATGGCCACCCAGACCGATATCATTAAGAAAGAACCCTAAGCAGTCAGTCCCGTCTTGTCCCTAAATGTCAAACTTACTTAGCTCTATTTATCGTCACGTGTAAAGTAGATTTCTAAATAAAAAATAACTTTTTATTTTGAAAAAGCTAAAACTTTGCTTATTTTTAGTTAATATTTTTTATATGACAATACGATTACAAATGTTTGTTGTGTTAGATATCGAGCGGGAATAAATACCTTGGGGACCTTGGAACAAAGCCGACTTTCTATAGTTTCCACCTTTAGTTATCAGTCTGAAAATTGGGTTAACCAATAGCATAGTAAAACGATAGAAATAGGTTGTCTTCATACATACGCTCCGACCGTGGTTTGTATGTGAGCGCGCCGGTTTTATGCCCGTTCCTACACGCGTCTCACGCGCACACTTACTAAATGTAAGGGTGAAATGTGGGTAGTCAGTCGTGGCTGCGCCGTGCGTAGGTAATGCCGCACACTTGGAGCAGGACGTGCGTCCTATATTCGAACACAAAAAATGCAACAAAATAGTATGCGTAGGTATTACAGTGTTTATCGTTGACTTAATATACTTAAGTTGGTGCATGTCGTGGCAGCCTTTAAGTGTAACAGCGATTTGTAGTGAAACCTATGAGTGTATTTAAGTGAATGTGAATATCGTTTGTTATGTTGGTTGTCCTTAAATAAATAAACTCATCAAATCCAGAATTATCTTTCTTAACATTACCTACCGTATAAGAACGGTGAGTACCTAAGTGACTAACTTAACAAAGATTCATAATATTGTGTGTAATCGGATACATATATTGATAGTTTAGAGATTCACGCTGCATTTTTGACGATTGAATAAACTACATGCAACAGTCCTGCGTGTTTAGGCTATCATCTCTCGCTCGGGGCCCGAGTTGGCTTACTTCTCTCTCCTTTTACTATGCCACTAGTCTTACATCTGTGAGTGAGTAAGTAATTTAAACAATCATTTTAGGTGCGTTTTCTATTGAAACCTATGAGTGATGTACATATGGTACAACCTCACCCTATTTTTACAAGCATAACGACCATGAAAAATCCATACGGCATAACTCTTTTATTACTGCCCGCCCAGTAGGTCAAGGTTTTACAATACCTGGTCAATTTAATATTACTAATAGGTAGTTATTATCATGTTGATGTTGCCTTCTACATACATTGGGCAACTATTAAAACATCTGGTAGCTACGAATAATATCCTACATAAACAACATGCTTGTGCTAACATATAAAAACTATGTGCCCTTTCAAGGATGTCATTTGCTCGAGGTGAAGGTAAACTTAAAGACCCGTCAACTGTGTAGTGTGTAAAAAGGACAAAGGACTAACAAACCATTTTCGTCAAAAAAATTACATGACATAAAAATACAATGTTATTTTGAATAATAAACTGTAGAGGCGAACAAAATATTTTATTAAATAGCATTACAAATAATAAATCAGAAGGTTTAGTATAAAACTGGGTACTGACCAACGTTAGGCGGCGTAATGTAACATGTTAGACGTCGAGCATTAATCAAGTCAGTACGGGTTATTTGCTTCTTTTCCCATACTGACTGGACAAATGCTCGCTGTGTAACATGTTACATTACGCCGCGTAACGTTGGTCAGTACCCACCTTAAGGTAATGTAATAAAAAAAAAAAAAAAAAAAAATTATCTGCAGCAACATTAAGATACATATACTTAGCAACAAAAAATGCGCTTGGTATAATTACATTACCAACTGTATGATAATACCCAGACACAGATTGATACAAATTAAAAATTAAAAAAATGAAACCTGCGACCGTTGGTGCAATGTGCAGGAACTCTACCAACTGTGCAAATGGACTAGTCAAGCGAATATGTGGCCATAGCATAGTCTGTCTATACACGGTGTCGGGTTTACCGTTGCACTATGCTTGTAGTAGTGACATGAACTGACATACCAGTATGACATACGCTAGTGTGCGTGCTCTAAGCGAGAACAATTGACACTAGTGACAGTTGTTATATTATTCTCATTCACATCAATGACCTATGTAAGATGTACCTTCATGGCACTAGGGTATTAGGGCACTATCTTATGCTGATGATACTGCCATGGTGATCTCCGGAAATTAATGTGAGTCCATACTAAAGGACGTGGAACTTGCACTAGTCACTACCGCTCTCTGGCTGAAACAAAACCTTCTGACTTTGAACACTGCCAAGACTAATTTCATGTGTTTTACGATTAACAGCAGGACTTAGCCACACACCGATTTAAGTTTGCAAATACATACTTGTAATATGCAACAATAAATGCGATTGCCCTAAGATAAATAAGGTAGACACCACCAAATATCTGAGTATCATAATTGATAAAAATCTCTCCTAGCAAACTCAAATCGATCTAATCGCTAGCCGAATCAGGAAGCTGATCTGGATATTTAAAATCCTTACGTACTCTGCTAGTAAGAAGATTCTACGTAAAATATATAGCCTTAGCACAGTCAATTATGATTTATTACTTACCAGTGTGGGGAGGTGAGAACAGGCCTAATAATGGTTTTATAGACCTGCCCCTTCAGTTTGATCGGCATTTTGGGGTCACAAATGACACCAGTCACCTCACGCCATTTGGCCCAAGCCGCGGATATTCGGGCTCTGACGTCGCGGTCGATGTCCATGGACGCGCTTAACACAGATTCCCGGGGACAGACTGGGGATCTGTGGTGTTGCAGGCCATGTACTCCGTCTTCACCACATTAAGTTTCAGACCGCCGTTTTCAAGTGAATTTTTCCACTTATAAACCCGTTGTGTTAGCCGTGTCCGAGTCTGCTAGCGCAATATTATCAGCATACATGAGCAACCACGGTGGTTGCTCGTGGTGGTCTAGGATGCTGTTTGACAGAACGTCTGATATTACGCTGAAAAGAAACGGGCTAAGCACGGAGCCTTGGTATACTCGAACGGTGAAAGGGAAGGGAAGCGTGTCACCAACAGCAGTCCTAACTATGGAACTGGAATCGTGATACATGTCCCGGATAATGTCAATAAAGACTTCGAGAACGGCCCTGGAGCGCAGCGCCCAGCCGATCATCTCACGAGGAACACAGTCGAAGGCCTTCTGCATGTGGCCCCCGGGCTCACCTGCTGGTGTCCTAGGAAACTGGGAGAAGATGGGCGAACCGTCTTCTTCGGGCTCCAAGCCGTCTGCGTCGGAGAGGGGCCTCCAGAGAATTATCCTCCCTGGCTCTCTCCGCGGTCTCCTTCTGCGCCATAACCTCTTCGCAGAAGGAGACCATCGCCTCCCATTTCTCCTCACTCCCGAGCATAGAGCGAACTACACTCGGAAGTGAGAGATCACCTACAGTTGCCACCAATGTGCAGCGCTGCGACGCCCAGGCCGGATACACTTCAAGTGTGTGCTGGGCGTCATCTACGTCGGCGACACAGTGGTGGCACGTGGGGGTCGGCTCCCTCCTGGCTATTTGGTGCAGGTATTGGTCAAAACAGCCGTGCCCTGAAAGCACCTGCACCAGCCGGAAAGTTAATTGTTCGAACCCCCTCTAAAACCATCTCCGGATTACTGGCCGTATGGCGTCGATGGTACGGGCTCCATACCTCGGCGCAGCCAGATCTTCTTGCCATTGGCCTATCAAATTATCTTGGGCCAGGTGCCGCACCCTCGCGATCTCATTAAAGGTGGGGCGCTCTCCTCTAGCCTTTGCTGCTGCCTGATGTTGGTAGACAGCAGCATGGACCTTGGCCTCAAGCTCCTACGTTGGAGTGCCTGCTATAACACAGGCTTCCCCCCGTGAACACCTCGCACTACCCTCACCGCTATCGTTCGCTGTGGTTTACGAAGCAACCTTTTGTTGGTTGCGGTGAGGACATCAGTCCATACGGGCGCACCATATAGCGCTATGGAGCGCACAATGCCGGCATATAGCCGCCGGCAAGTAGCGTCGAGACCGCCCTGATAAGGTAAGAGGCGGCCCAACGCACCCGCAGCGTTGAAGACGGAGGCCGAGCTTTGTAAAATGCTTGCCGAAATTCTACCGGCCGTCTAGTACGAGGCCAAAATATTTCATTCGGGCGTCGACTTCAACCATCAAGGCGCAGTTTTGTCCCGGGTGGAGGTCCCCTTCGAAGGCCATGAAAGAGAAGGGCCTCGGTTTTTTTAATTGCTGCACTCCTGCACCGAGCCCTTCCCCTTAAAGACCGGTGTGATAATGCTCAGTCTCCATTGGTCAGGTATCTTTCCGGTGAGGAGAATGCAGTTGAAAAGGTGGGTAAGTATGCCCACACCACGAGAGCCCATCGATTTTCACGCTTCTATAGGGACTCCATTGGGTCCGACAGCTTTCCTGTTCTTAATGCGGCAAAGAGCCGACTGGACTTGTTGTACAAACTCTGCTTAGTTTGGGGTCAGATGATCTTGGTGTAATTTTTTCCGGATATTTATTTATTTATTTTATTTTTTGGAAACTTTCTTTTTACTTCAATGCACAATCTTGACCGAATTAGGAAATATTGTAACTAATGTATGTTACTCAATATCAAAAGCTCCTAGTGTAGTTGTGTGTTAGAATAATCAATGTCCAAGGTTACGCTATAGTAAAATTGTGGCACCCTTTGAGCTTACGTCATTATAACTGTTCGTTCCCATGCAACGATCGCGTGAGTTTCATTAAATTTTATAATGAAAATCTGTTTGTTTTTACTCATTGAAATTGTGAATGATTAATGTTCATGTTAAATAAAATGCCCGGGGAGAACGCTCGAAAAAAATCGCGGCTGTGTTTCAATTTTAACTAAACTAATTTGGAGTTGGTGATCAACCCACATGTTTCGAACAAAAATATGTAATAGCGCTCATTTGCTTCATTTCCTTGTTAGTCCTTTAACATTGGCAGATCTCCGTCTGATAATGAATGTTGTATTTGTTTGTGCAATAAAGATTTATTAGAAAGATCTTATTTTATGTTTTTAACCTAGCAAATTTTTGCTATGAGTGTATTTACACTCATCAGGGTTTTCATTAAGGGAACAGTTTAAATTTAAGCATCAAGACGGCAAGGTCGACATACGTGTGACGGTCGCTCAGTGTCTAAAATATAACTTGTTATTCTATTATTATACAAACTGAATCCATCATTGCAGCTTTGACGTCATACGAGGGGCATACCAAAATATCCCTGGAAATTGGACATTATTCCACACAGCGCCATCTAGCCCCAAAGTAAGCTAATTAAAGCTTGTGTTATGGGATACTAGACAACGGATAAACATACTTAAATACATTTTCTTTTGTAAATACATACTTATTATACATAGGAGACACCCAGACCAGTACAAACAGACATGTTCATGCACACAAATGTTTGTACTGTGCGGGGATCGAACCCGCGACCTCTGGTGTAGTAGCCAACTTCTTAACCATTACACCAAGTCGGTCGTCTTAACCATTTCACCAAGTCGGTCGTCAAAAGAAGTTAGATACTCTAAAATTATAAAATTTATTCTGTATTACAAGTATCGATCTTTTCGAAGTATTCACCTGAGCACGTATGTACTTTTCCATACGTTTGAACCAATTGGAAAATACCTGTGACCACTCTTCTTTAGACACCTCAGAAACCTCGAAATTATAGGCAGCCAGTGCATGTTCTTTGCTTTCAAACTAATCCCCTTTAGTTTTTCTTTAATTTTTGGAAACAGGTAAAAATCACAAGGTCAGGGGAATATGGTGAGTGAGGAAGGATTGACACATTTTTTGAGTTGAAAAAGTCAAGTGTTCTGGCAGTGATGTGTGCTGCGCCTCATTGTCGTGGTGCCAGAGAAGGTACCGGATTCCTGACTTCGGTCGCTTGTCACACCAAGCTGATATAAATTACTGTTGGAGCACAAACTGTCACATACCATTCAGAGTTCACCGTTCTTTGATCCTTTGCACTACAGTAGCAATATGACCCGTTTTGCAGAAAAACGAGGCGACCATTTATTTCTGTGTGCTTCGTGCACGGCGACATTTCGTTGGAGTTGGTTCATCTTCAAAACACCATACAGTCGACTGTCGCTTTGTTTCAGGATCATAGTTATATAGCCATGTTTCGTCACCAGTCTAATAATTATGTTGCTCGTGAACAAGCAGACTCACCAGAAGTAGTAGCCAAAAGTTCAAATATTCTTGAAGCTTTAAACCTTTTTTATAGTCATAATAAATCATAGTGCGAAAATCACGTCGACTGAGCTCCATTGCTGCAAGCGAATTCCCGCCAGATTCTCGAAAAAATGATGCTCATTCAGATAAAAATAAAAAAGAATATGTGTGTTCTATTTTCAAATATTTCAATAAACAACCAGCCTTTAAGATGGTGTTTAACTTGCAGTGTCTATCAAATGAGTAAAGAGTATCTAATTTATTTTGGCATGCCCCTCGTTATATACGCAGGTAACAAATAAAGTTGATATTATTGTGGACTTCAGAATACTGAAAATAAGCTAAAAACCGACCATTTACGGTTTTTTAACCCACACTACTAAAATAGGACTACAAAATAAGCTTAGAAAGAACTAAGACGATGAGCTGTTAGTCTAATTATTATTTTTTTGCGTACATCTGAACCTTCTCTGAGATTTGAGCGTCGTGGCCAAGTGGTTCAGCACCCGAACTCAGATCGTGGATCGTGTGGTCCCGAGTTCAAATCTGGCCAGAACCAAAATCTTTGTGTTCATTGTTTAATATCCGACTAACTCTCCGGTGACGGAAAACATCGATAACAAACCAAATCAACCCGGATAACGGCGGAAGGCTCACCGCCTACCACGTTGGATTCTAATACCATTGGTGGAAAGTGGGCTTCTGTGTGTTTCGTTCACCATGACGGCACAGTCACTTGCCTCTGACTACCCCGCTTGGGATAAAGTCGTGATGGTATGTTATCTGAACCTTAATTGCTGTTGCTATCTGGATAGCACTCTCTTTTTATTGTACCTTTTTATTATGGTTTCTCCCAATATGCGCATTTCTGTAATACTTGTACTCGGTTAAACCCATGTTCATTATAGGGTACAAGACTTTGTGTCGTCAACATCACTTCATATTTAACTTTTAACACATTATTCCTGCTGGTAAGAAACTGTTTATTCGAAGAAAGATATAAATAAATTATCAATTCATTTTAGCTTGTGGAAAGCACTTAATATGACATGTCAAAAAGTATTTAAATAATACTTGAAGAAGATAAAATAATACTTTAATCCTTACTAATATTATAAATACACGATATTTATATTATTGACGGCACGATTGGCGTAGTGCGCTGTAGCGCGGGTTCTCGCCTCGAATTCTGTAGTGTCCCGGGTTCGATTCCCGGTAGGGTCAAATCAGGAAATGATCTTTTCTAAATTGACTCGGGTCAGGGTGTGCTGGGAGACGTCCCTGACTTCATTCCTTGCCTGGTACCTCGTAATACAGGGATATTTATCACTACTTCGAGACCGTGACAAGAGGTATATATATATATATACCGCTTACCATCAGGCGGTCCGCGTGCTTGATTGTCACCGACGTAGTATAAAAAAAAAAAAGGTGTGTGGTCTGGCGGATATTTTATATTTATAAATGGGAAAGTTACTCTGTCTGTGTCTGTTACGCTTTCACACCTAAACCACTAACCCGATTTCGACGAAATTCTACCTTTTATCACAAAAATTAAACTAGAAGATTACCTTTGGATGTAGGCACTTGATGAGAAAAAAACAAAAACATCGGCAACATATTTATATCTAAAATTGTGTAGTACACGCGTTCGAGGCCGCAGGAGGAAAACTAGTACAACATTATTATCACAAATGAACATAATGCGAATTTACTCTCACAAAAAGAGTCTTGTTCGTGATTGGAAACCAGAGGGTTCCAAATCACGACTACATCACTTTTTAAAATTTTATTTCATTCTTGACCTGCTATCTTCTGATGGTTCTCGATTTACACAACAAACAGAACAACGTCAGAGAGAAACGTGAATTTTCCAATTTAATTCTTCGTAAGCTGCGGAAAGTTGATGCTCGTACTTTTTATATTAGTAAAGTGGATTATGTACTTTATGTTTTAGGGACTTTCTGCTCTCGAGTATTTTAATAAAAGGAGATGTATTATTTGATAGAAATCCTTATTAGCGCGAAGGTTTTCGGGTCGTTTTTCCTCCAAGCTCGGAACTTTTTTCATCTTTACGCTAATGCATGATGAAGTGTGTTAGGTTGAGTTTGCCGCGTAATAATAACGGCAACACTTTTACTGTGGTCATCCACTTGTTTAGTGATTGAAACACTCGATATTAAGAACACAATTTTTGGACTTGAAGTCGACCTAGTCATGTTAAGAGGGTTTGCTTCTTGCGCTTTGGGTAGATCGTAAAAGTCGTTTTTTTTTAGGTTTTCGTGATTATTTAGCTGAATTCAAAATAAGTATAAATTATCTAGCTATTATTGAATGCACCTTTTCATTTCATAATTATAACTTTTACTGTGTACAGTAAATTTTTGAGTGCCTCATCAATTAATAAAACGGTTTTTTATATAATTCAGCAAATAATTGGCGACTGCCTAATTTTAGACAATTCAATGTGTTTTTAAATAGTATTATGCACACAATAATAGAGAAAAAGTTTAAGTTTTATTTAAAATTAATGAAACAATGACGAAAATCTTACAAAAATGCAAATTTTACGATCCACCCCCAGCTAACGCTTTCCGTTAAATTGTTTTCTTTGACACTTTTAACCTAGGAAACGTATTTTTATGACTTTGTTCTTATTTATAACAGTGTACAGTATTTTGTCTATTTATATTTTAGGTGACTTCAACATTACCTCGTTTAGGTATCGTGCACTAGTATCGTTCAATATAAGAGCAAAAGGACATTTCTAAACAAGATCTGTGAAACCAACTCGGTCGAGCGTGGAAAGCCAGTGTAGCGAATAACACAAAATAACCGGAACTAATATTCCGGCTGCGTTATTTTCTGGCTTGTTGAATTAAATTCCTTAAAATCACAATTACCGTACAAATTCTGCGTATAATTTTGCAAGAACAACTGTACGAGAGTTCCTTTTACTAAAATAATTTTACAAATAGACACGCCTATTTGAAACAATCTATCCAGGGTGGGAAGCTAAGAATACTCGTAAGTTTTGGAATTTCGAGGAATTACTCGCAGTTAAAAATAATAACCACCTACTCCATGCCTTTTAAGTGCTACATGAACCTAGTGTTGGTTCTTAGGAGTTGTTGATTTTCTTAGAGAACTCTGTGAATTATTCAGTTAAAGTTTGGAACACAATTTTAAGAAAGATTAATTTGCTTGTTTAATTAAATATAAAATAGTCCACTTCTCCCTTGAATTAATATGATAACTAGAGAATTTTTTATATATTTAAAGCACAACAGAATGTGCTGTCTGGGAGGTAGGTACCTTCTTGTCAATATATGCCAAGCAAAGCTCTCGTAACAGCATTGTCGTCTATAACCGTCAATTAATCTTGCTGATCCATGCTTTCGTGTCATGACTGACATGAGAAAGCGGCAGAATGCACATTCAGCACTACAATAACTACACAACCTAAACATACTTGTATGTCGCAAACTACTAAATCCAATGGCATTTTCGTCATGCCCTACAACACGTCCATTCCACCCGATTACCGCACAGTATTATTCATGTTAGTCGTTATTAAACGTACACATCGCCCCTCAAGCTTGATACGATAAATCTCTGTCTAATGAGGATTTGTTGCATTTGCCGCGTATAAAATCCATCACAGTTAATACGTGCTCTGTGACAACATAATACACGTTTGTTATCTAAGAATATCGCTGCAAATAAATTCTCGTTTGAGGTTAATGTAGAATAGGTTGAATTTATTTTTGAAGATTTTTTTTATCGCTAGCTAAAGCTGGCAATGAGTTGGAGATTAAAAATAATGTAAATGAATAACCGCAAAAATTAATTCAACTAGTCTCGTATGACGATTTTGAATAGTTTCACTAAAATCTGTTATTTAGTTGTTGATGATTTGTGATGTCGATGTTCTAGTCACATACAATACAAGAAAACACATTTTTTTTGTATTCAGTCGTACATAGCAATAAAGTTTTTCTTTAAATATTCAACATATTCACATTGGTTATACACGACGATTCATTTTACAGTATCATCATAACATCAGGGGCCAGTTTTGAAGGCGGCTGGTAACTGCAGAAATCCTGCGAACCAGTCGGATAAGCGTTACAGGCTATTTTCGGCGTCATGATCATCATTCCAGAAGCCATACATACACAAGAATAAGTTGTATCTTGGTCGTATTCGTAAGGGTTTGACATGTAATGACATTTGAATCGGATAAATTTTATGCGAATGTCATTCCTGAAAGTTTTTGAAGAATAATATTATGTATGTGGGTTGCTGTTGGCGAGCGTATATTCGTATTTGTGTCTTTATAATTTTCTCAGATATACCTACCAACTGTTATGTGTATCTGGTCAAAAATATAAGCAGTACACAAATGCAATGGAAGGACGGGTTTTATAGGGTGTTTAGATGATGTATGTTTTGCTCCGCAAGGACTGGGCTCATCCATCAAAAATGTCACCACAGCCTGTCCCGCTGTTGAAACGAAAATGTAAAAATATATTAACAACGATATGAAGGCTCTCTGTTTTATTCATTTGACTTTAATTGGATTTGTTGACAAATATTTAGAACTTTACGGCTGGATGATGAAGGTGATTATAATTTTCATAATCAATTACGGCTTCGACTTCGACCCCTTACAGCATCCGTCATACGCCCGAATCCACAAACGTCAATCAAAGCTGAGCAGTCCTTACATGTATGGCTGTCCCTTTCACTTATATTGACATGTGACAAGGCAGCATCAATTTGAGGTGTCCTCAGCTTCTGATTAGCGTTTGTGGGTACGGGGGTTAGACTCTAAAGCCGGGTACTCACTAGTGACCTGTAACCGTAACTTGCGTGATATAGTAACGAGGTTCTAGTGTGTACGTATGTTACAGCTTAAGCTCAGGACGTCGCCCGGACGCTTTCACCGAGCAGACTCATTTCTGTAACCAAATAGATACAATAACGAGGTTCTAGTGTGTACCTGAAGTCTACATGCACCGAGCGCCCATTAATTCGCGGCAAAAACCGACAACCGTCGGCTCGCTGTGAGTGGCTCGTGTAGCGCTCGTTGCAGGCTCGCGAACCACGTACACACTTTGTTTTAGGTAACAGTAACGGTTACGGTTACGTGCAACCTTAGGTTTACAGAAATGAGAACCTTGTTATCGTCGGCTCGCTGTGAGCCACATGCGTACCGCTTGCAGCAGGTTCGCTAACCACGTACACACTATGTTTTTTGGTAACAATACATGCAACGGTTACGGTTACAGCTCGCTAGTGAGTACCCGAATTTAAATGGCTCACATAATCAGTCTTGTTAGTGAATTCATAGGCACACTTGGCTGACGCAGACATGTTAAAATATGATTAAGGTCATTGTCAAATACATGTCTACAATAAGGAAGACCATATAAATAAATAATTTAATATGTGGGTCACACTGTATTTCATTTATTGTATTATACAAAATACTTTTGTCTTGGAGTCTTTTATTTTGAGTAAAGTCTTGTTATTTGTCAGCCGAAATTAGGCCAAGATTAGGACTCAAAAAGTCGAGTTCTTGCAACTCTTAGGGGCATTCGAAGATGGATTATTAAAGACTATTAATGACTAAATCCTTTTCTATATCTTTGTTTCTTTTTAGGGTTCCGTACCTCGAAAGTAAAAAACGGAACCCTTATAGGAAGGATCACTTTGTTGTCCGTCTGTCTGTCTGACAAGATCCTTTATCTCAAAACGCTTGGAGGTTTCAAGCTGGTATTTATATCAAATACTCAAATTTACTGTCCCTTAGAGCTGTGAAAAAATCAAACTTCTGAGCCAACGCAATCAAAAGATACAGCCGTTTATGCTACAAATTTCCGCAAATTTTCGACATTCTCAAGGGAATCAAAACTTACAGAGTACTTCCCGTGAACTCAGAATCTTAAAATTTGGTACGAAGCAACGCCTTATAGCACAGATTAAGGGAAAATTGCGAAAACCGTAAATTATTAGTTACATCATATAATAAAAATATTTTTAATAAATACACTTACAGGTTTGGACGGAACCCTCGGTGCGCGAGTCCGATTCGCACTTGGCCGGTTTTTTTTCTCAACTCTCATCTTTTCAGGTTACTGCTGCAGTCCAATTTATAACTTCCATTCCCTCAGCGTGACATAATGAAAACAAATGCACACATACATAACCGCCAAAACGAGCTCCTTTATTGCGCAATCGGGAAAAATAACCGTGATAATAATAATAATTACACACAACACGACCCAAAGACACGATAAACGTATTCATCGGAGCGAAACTGACCTAAGCGTAAGGGTACATGTTATTCGTAGCATCCACATGGGACGACTGACTGTTACTTTTGGCCGATATTTCATGCGAGTTTCTGTTACTATAACCTAAATTTTAATTTGAGAATTCACACTACTTAGCCAGCGAACTCAAAACTAAGTTTTCACTTCCGAGAAGAATAGTTATCAATTTCTAGGTGTTATTAAAATACCTAGACATAAAAGGTCCATTTATTTTTGACAGGAGCTTACTGGTACTGAGACCCTATCAATGTATCCGCTGATCCCCAAGCCGACGACCATATGGGGAAAGAAACCGTATGAATAGACTCGTCATATTAAAACAATAGTAAAACAAGAAACATAATATCATCAACGGTATTTAATTTTTTTACGAGTCTAATATCTACAAAAGCCGCAAAATAGTTTATCCCTAAAACTGCACAGTCATTGTCATGAAAGTAGTGGCAATTTACTAAATGCTTTCGTTGCATTTTTGCGAATTGGATCACAGTTTCATTCTTTTTCATTAATCATCAATGGACAGCAACAAATATTTAAGAAACATTAAAGAATTAGGTGGTGAAATATAAGAGAGCTTGCAATTAGGTCATTTACAAATTACTAACAGAAAGATATGTGAAGTAAAGGCATCATATAAAAATAGTATGAATGGCTTTTTTCAGTGACGATGGTGTAAAAACGAATCCTATAAAAATATCGTAAATCTTGATCAAAATGGATCGATCACATTATTCAATCCCGTGCCAACGGTTATTTCTGTATCATAGAAAGCTATCATAAGAAGTCTTACCGTGTAAATGCTATAAGCGGTTACACGTTAAGTTGCGGAAAACGGGGCGATCGACAAATCCCACAGGACCTCTGTTAATTTGTCTCGCTCACTTTGGGCATCGCGGTCTGACAAGCGAAACGTTAAGTGAAATGGGTATATTGAAGCGGACGCTTACAACCGATACATCACTCGAAAATTGCTTGTTATTTTCAAATGCAGTATTTCTATTGGTACAGCAACGTAGTGTTTAAACAACGTCAACTTTGGTAAGTCTGTGTAATTTTTGCTCCATTCGTTTCTTTTTTTTAAGCGGTTAGCAAAAATACAAAATAAATATACATATTTTTTTACAATTTTCACATACATCTGTGCCTGAACCAGGTTATATACCTGTATCTCAGGCATCAGCGCTCCTCCGTTAAAAACATCATCATATTAAAAATCTTATAATTATAAAGAAAGAATTTGGTTAACAAATTTAAAGTACCTAAGTAAAGATTAAGGAAAATAAAAAGGTGCTTGAATGAACAAATGAAATTGTTTATTTCGGGCACCAATACATCGATTCAAATGTTAGTAAAACTGAATATATGTTAGTGATATTTAAAATACTCATTGAACCTCACGTGTATGTATTACCAGTGAGAAGCAATAGGACTTATCCATTTTATTTGCAATCAGAAGAGTGTCGGTGCTGCACCTCGCTCGCTTCTACAAAATGCTACACCCTTGCATACCACGGCTAGGAAGCCATCTGTATTGAAAGCGGTAAACATCTCCGAGGCACTGCAGTGCCAGAGCAGCCCCAACAGTCGCCTGAAGGCATTGTTGTATTGGACGCGCAAGGCACTGCAAGTTTTATTGGTGTGATTAACCAACATGTAGGTGGAAATCATTGGGGAAGGCCTATGTTCATCAGTGGACGTCGTATGGCTGACATGTTGCAGGTGTAGAAAGTTTGGCAGTATGCACGTTATCGTTAGCTAGTTTGAACGGAGTTGGCTATTACTAAAATGCTGTCTCAGGTTACCTATTGAACATGCAGATCATTGTATCCATGTGTGCAGGCTTTGTAAGAGGCTCCTTCTGTTAGCGAGCCGCAAACAATGTTCTCCGATAGTTTCCCTAAGCTGTCGGTTCCCTATTAATAACAGTCCTTAAACCACGGCAGGAATGCTCAAGTGGCTTAATAAACTTGGTCATCGAAGTAATTTTTACCTTTTCTAAAAACAGAATTAACTGAAAGTGAACCACAAGAGGAGAAGCAAAAGCTGTACAGTACAGTCTCAGAAAAAAGAACAAAGGTTTTTTTAAATAATATAATATAATAATTTTTTATTTTCTCACCTTAAAATACACATTTTAGATGGTTACACAAGTTACCTTAGAAGTATAGGAAAAAAAACACAAATCGAGAAATATATTATTTCAATGATACAGAGCACTATTTTATGGTGGGTTAATATCTGAACTAGGAAGAATCCTGTATTTCAGGTTATCAACCCTCCACCCAACAACAGATTCTTAGTATAAAATAGGTTGGTTCTGTAAGAGAATACAATTTAGTTATAGTGTTTACTGACATTTGATTAAAATTTAAAAATAAAGAACAAAACTTGAGCAAAACACCACACAATTATAATCAGAGGCTGATTTTTAGTAATTTTTAGTAGCATCGTAAGTGAGCGTCTTTAATTTAGTTTTTAATGTCGATTTTAAGTTTGATTTATTCAAGTTTAATATATGGATGGAGTCATTAATGTGCCTGTAGAGGAATAGTCCTATGTAAAATGATTGGCGTCTAGCAAAGATAGCATTGAAGTTAGACACGTAGGTGCGGATTCTTCTTTTATGTTGAGGAAGTCACTACTTCCCTCACTAGGGGTTAACTATTCTATGGTGGCGAAGAATAGAGTGGAAAATAAATATTTATCTTACTGTTAGCAAATTAGCTTCTTCACATAGCTTGTGCGTTGGGTATTTCCAGGGCTTGTGTAACATGACCTTAATAACAGCCCTCTGTGCTATTTTCAGCTCCAATATGTGAGTCATGCAGCACCACCCTACACCGGTATGCAATAAACCATTGTATTAAGCTTCGTATCTGCAGACTCTCGGATGTTTTTAAATATGTGCAAAAGTTTACTAACTCTCTTAGTTAGTTCTGAGATATGTGGTTGCCAAATAAAATGTTTGTCTAAGATAATGCTTCAGTATTTGTAAGTATCCGTATGTTCTAATAGGCAGTCGCAAAGAGATTTGAGGTTATCCTCCAGGGTATATCTAACAGTATGGGCTTTCAGAGAAAAAAAAGATGGTGGCTTGGTGGAATCGGATTTATTTATTTATTTATTTATTTATTTATTTATTCATTTACAATATAAACTTACAGCTAAGCCAACACGTTTACATGCTAAAAAAAAACAAAAATATAGAAAAGTAAACAATAACAAATACTTCGATTAAACAAACAAAAGAGCTTAAAGTAAAATAATGTACATTTAAAAAACAAATTGAAAGTTAATTTTCCTAAGTAATGTGGATACTGAGTCATAAAATATGTCAGCATCCTGGAACTCAATTAGGACTTTATTGAAGAGGGCAACAGCACGAGCCGCGGGGGTGTTGCCGGCGTGGCGCGTGCGCAGGCCCGCGGAGGCCGCGAACAGACGGTGCCGCCTACGACCAGCTCCTCGAACATAATTTTGCGGCACATATAAGCCTAACCGGTGCAGGGATATTCTAAAACAATCGTACTTAGTCTTTGGCACATTGATTCTGACTAGGTTGTCACCGAGCCATCTCAGTACATCACTGAGGCCGCTATTAGCAGATTTCTGAACTTGGGACCATGTTTTGCCACGAAATATGAGTGCGGTATCATCGGCAAATGCAAGTGCACTGCCATTTCAAGTTTGCATAAGTTACTTATTTAGGCTAAAAATAGGGTAGGACTCAGAGTGCTTCCTTGTGGCATTCCGTAGGTAATGTGTGGACTAGCATTGTATTTGTCAGAGACTTCAACAACTTGGCTTCTGTCAGTTAAGTAAACACGAAACCAATGCAGTGCAGTTCCCAGTTCCACTTTTTTAAATAATATCTAACAAAAAACTTGAACTATTTCGTTTCTCAGTTATCTAAAATCTTTAACTTAATATCTGGTTACACACATTTCAAAGAAATACTTTCAAACATAAAATCCAAAGTTTAAATCTTTTTTGGTAAGGCGGTATCACATTCAATCAAATGATTAATATCTGCCGCGTATAAAGAAATATTTTCAAGTAGGTACAAAGTAATCTAAGTTGTACTCTTTTTTGGAAGGCCGCATCACATTCAATCAAATTTATAATATCTGCCACGTTATGTATAAAAAGGGACGAAAAATTACTTGCGCACATGAGTTTCGTGATGAATTTTATGCTTTACGAACTTGGGTCTAACGAAAAAGGGGTCGTCCCTTTTGACGGGATTTGTTATAATCAACCGTATCTTTTCGTTACCTGTGAAAATATAAAATATTATATGGGTACTAGTTTTTTCCACGTAGTTCATAAAATAAGTTTTTCTTCAGACCTAAATCTTGGATCCGGCTTGCAATATGTCTCCAAATCACCCTTTTTCCGGATATGGATCACAAAAGGATGCCCGGATTAAAAACTACTGGTAGGTTACGAAAAAAAGAAAATTAAAATGTAACATTTCTTGAATCAATTGGATTGATGTGTAATGGATCGTAAAAATGTGATAATAATAAATCTTATTTCAATAGTTTTTGTGTCATAGTTAGTATTCTCTGACATCCCCAGCGCAAGCAAGCCTTTAGGTCAAAGCATGAGTATATAAAAATGTCCTAGGGAGTATCCATAGTCACGACTACTGTCATAGATCTGAGACACAAACGACACGATTGGCGTAGTGTGCTGTAGCACAGCTTCTTGCCTTTAGTCGCGTGGTTCGATTCCCAGTCAGAACTATTTAGGCAATGAATTTTCTGAATTTGCTCGAGTATGGCGCCCCTGGCTTAAATCCTTGTCCGGTACCTCGAAACATAAGGATATTTATCCCCACTAGATTTCAAATTGGAAAAAGGAGCATGAAAATTGGTGTGTTGTCTGGTGCATATTTATTTAAACTCTCAAATATCAAACTGCGCTTGATTGGTTGATTAATTTTTATTATTGTTTTAGCAAATCTGGTATTTAATAAACAAAAGTTTTCAACAAGACCTCAGATATTAACTGTTTTAAAACTAGCCAGTTCAACAACAGATCAGCTAAAAAATAGTCAGAGCTTATGTTTTCAAATAGCGCCTGAACAAACACGTAAGGCATTTATTTCAAAAATCTTGAGTTCATGCGAATCTACTTCAAATTTCACATAAATGTTTTTCCTCTGCGAATAATCCTCAAAGACCTAATAAGATCGTGCACATTAAAACGAAAGATTTCTAGAAACTTCTTGTCTAAGCCAGATTAACGCTCGCCGCGACGTTGATAAGAAATCTACTAGAGCTGGAACTACTTAATTATGGTTCTGTATCAAAATCGGACAAAGAAAAATATCTAGACCCCTTTGCTTCCTGCTCTTAGACTGGTATCATGCTTTTTTATGCAAAGTACAAAAGTCTTTCTTTTATACTTTGCTAAAAAATGCAATGTTAAGTTCAAAAGAACAGATTTTGCAATAATTACTCAATATTCTTTACAGTACCTTAAGTTTAAAAAAAACGGCCAAGTGCGAGTCTGACTCGCGCACCGAGGGTTCCGCACAAACCTGTATAGGTTCCGCACAAACCCAAATAGGTATATTTATAAAAAATCTTTTTTATATGATGTAACTGAAAATTTACAGTTTTCGTAATTTTTCCTTAATCTGTGCTATAAGACGTTCCTTCGTACCAAATTTCAAGATTCTAAGTTCACGGGAAGTACCCTGTAGGTTTTGATTCCCTTGCGAGTGTCAAAAATTTGCGGCATAAACGGCTGTATCTTTTGATGGCGATGGCTTAGAAGTTGAATTTTTTCA
The DNA here is from genome assembly GCA_947369235.1 of Udea olivalis. Classification (NCBI taxonomy): domain Eukaryota; kingdom Metazoa; phylum Arthropoda; class Insecta; order Lepidoptera; family Crambidae; genus Udea; species Udea olivalis. The sequence continues at coordinate 7,404,311 of OX376346.1, read as the reverse complement.
CAGCTCCTACGGTCAGTAGACCTGAGTATATGATATTATAACAAATAAGGAAATTTTATGCCTACCAAGGGTATAAAAGCCAGCGTCACCCTGCGAACGCCCTCATTTCTGCGCGCGCCGGCCTCGAAGCAACAACTTCACGATCTGTGTTTCGACATTTTTGTGTTAATTTTTGTTAATTGATTTTTACAAGTTTAAAGTAATTAAATTCTATTTTCAGTTAGTCTCGATTTTCCTTTTTAAAAAAATAGTTTAGGCGATTATTCGTAAGAATATATTAATTTCCAGCTTGATACCTCCACGCGTTCCTGAGAAAAAGGGTCTTGACAGACAGACAGACGGACGGACGGACGGACAACAAAGTGATCCTACCTGGGTTCCGTTTTTTCCTTTCGAGGTACGGAACCCTAAAAATATAGCACAGACAAAGAACACACTACAGAATTATTTTATTTTATTAACCCTTTCCCTGTCCCATGATTCATGGGACAGGGAAAGTTCGTATGTGATTACATACGAGTAAATATGTTTCATAACAATGAATTTTCTATTGTTGCTTCATGGACAGGGAACCTACTGAAAGGTGCGGTAAGCCACATAAAGCAGTTAAATATATAGTAGCTCGACTGCCAAGTCCTTGTCAGTTTTTCAGTAAATTCAACAAATAAAAATAATAATAATCCCTGGACATTATTCCACACAGCGCCATCTAGCCCCAAAGTAAGCTAATTAAAGCTTGTGTTATGGGATACTAGACAACGGATAAACATACTCGAATACATTTTCTTTTGTAAATACATACTTATTATACATAGGAGACACCCAGACCAGTACAAACAGACATGTTCATGCACACAAAATGTTTGCACTGTGCGGGGATCGAACCCGCGACCTCTGGTGTAGTAGCCAACTTCTTAACCATTACACCAAGTCGGTCGTCAAAGTATGTTTGACGACCGACTTGGTGTAATGGTTAAGAAGTTGGCTGACTTGGTGTAATGGTTAAGAAGTTGGCTGACTTGGTGTAATGGTTAAGAAGTTTCGATTGTTCAAAAAAGTATGCTACTAATTGTAAAGTGAATTTTGTTGTTTGTCATCAACAGAAATATCAAGTGCTCAAGAAATGAATGACATACATCATACATAATGATATGCTTTTAAGCCTAATGCCAGTCCGCCAATCATACTTCGTTTTTATATGCAATGAAGAAAATAGATATGGAAAGCACACAAACATAAGAATATTTTTCGAATTTAGAATACATGGTTTTAAATCTTACTTAACTTTTCAATGGTGGAACAAGTAGTGACTAAAATGTGATGATTCGAGGTTTTGATAACCAAACGGATGAAATAGTAATAACAAGCAAAAAGTTTCACAAAAATAATGTTTTAATCTATATTAATATCATCAGGAAATTTGTTTGTATTAAACTACTCGAACAATTTTAAAGAATATTTCACCAATATAAAGCTATATTATCAAGCAGTGACATAGGCTTGATATTTTTTTAATTTTTGACGGAAGTCTACTCAGGCAAAAACCGCTGACGGACAGTGAGTTAGTATCATATATTTTTACAGTTCTTCTAAAAAAAACACATAACTAATTTGCTAGTTTCCTTTTGCCTGTGCTACACTTACGCCAAGCGGGAAAATTTAATTCTCCAATTCCAATTCTAGTAAGGGTGTTCAGATGACATCTCAATTTCCAAAGCCAATCATAACGCAGCAGTCCTGTTGGAACAACCAATCAATAGCTGGATAACTACCTAATATGACGTGACTTAAGTGCTCAGTATGTATGCCATGTCTTCACCAATGACAGCCGCTATCGTCCCAAGTTGGGCACTCTGGAGTTTTTGTATAGGATTTCCGTACAGTGACCTTAGTGATTTGACATGAAACCAAAATGCCATACTTTCTGAAGTCAACTATCTTATTGAAATGAAACCGGCGGATTCGCGGATTTCGGAATCCGTCAAGTTGTTTCATTTCAATGTGTAGGTAGTGTTCGCGTAGATATAAGAAAACAATATCAACTATCTTAGTTTACTAGTCTGAGGATCAAAATGCACCATGTGAGCATAGGCAGCTTGCTTGGTCCAACTTCCATACAAAATTAGGCAATCACCTTTCGTTGTTTCGATTCTAAGCCAGGGCAAACATTCCTGTTTGTTCTGTGTCCGAGTTCTATTATCTGCTTAGGTGTGTGATTTGAACAATTGTTTTTTTTACACTCATGGTACGAGTTCCGCATAGTTTGAGGTCAGATCATTTAGGTGTAATTTGTCCTGGATTGTATTCATTTACCTTTGTATATTTGGCCGTTTACCAGTAACCCCCTTATTAAAGATCATGATTAAGATGACCGAACGAAAATATGTATTTTTAATAGATATTGATGAAACTTATTAGGCATATAACTTTTTCAAATTAATCAAAGCTTTTTTTTTCTTGAACACTAAATTGAGATGCAGACTTGATCAAGTTAACTGTGAAAATGAATTTCTAACTTTGAATTCGCAATAGAGCAACCGACTGAATCAAGCATACTCGTAGATTCCCATTGTTTCAAACTAATATATTTATCACGAACAAGGTACGGACTTTAATCGCGAGCAGCTTTGTAAGAGTTATTGCATCAATCCACTCCGAGCAAAGTTCATTTAGATCGAATTTTGATAGCGAACAAAAGTTGGTTACGAGTTCCGAGAACAGAATGCGTGCAGCAAAAACAGTTTCTGAACTAGCACTAGCTCTTTCAGCTAATGAATGCTACTTTAAAAGGTTTTGAAATGTAAGATAAATATTGAAAAACAACTAAACTTGGGAAGAATATAGGTATGGGTGGGTGCTCATTGTTAGTTTACATCTCCCGTTTCATTACTACTTTTGCGTTGCAAATGGGGATTTTTAAGTATTTGACTTGCCCTTTTTGTAAGTCTGCACAGTCCATAAAGTTAAGAGCACCATAGTCGGAGTAAGGGTTGAGCTACATTTGGTCGCACCGCATCGCACTTTCCTATGCTTCTATCCTTTTCTATCACTCAGAACTATAATTTACTAGAGCGAGAAAGAGAACAAGCGCCGAGCGACGTGTCGGTTCCGCCGCGTGCGGTCGCATTCTGGTCTCTTTCTCGCTCTAGTAAATGACAGCTCTGAGTAATAGAAAAGGATAGAAGCATAGGAAAGTGCGATGCGGTGCGGCCAAATGTAGCTCAACCCTAAAGGTACAGATACATATGCCCATTACAAGCACGAAAGCATGCTACTATTTAGCAATTGCTACTTAGTAGCATGTGAGTCGAAGCATTGCTAATAATGAGCATGATCACTTTTCACTTTAGATCATGAAAATGTGTACTGTAGCTCGAGTTAGGCGCAGTTACTGAATCACTCAGTTGCAATGACCATAACACATCATCACGATTATATCCCAAACAGGGTAGTCAGAGGCAAGTGACTGCTGCCATCATGGTGAACGGTACACTCAGATGCCTACTTTTAGATTATTAAAACCCAACGTGATAGGTGGTGAAAAACACGAAAAATGATAGACATATCAATAGCAACTTTACAAACACATCCATAATATTAAATATATATAAATATAATATAAATATATAAATAAGCGCCAGACAACACACCTCTTGTAATGGTCTCGAAGTAGGGATTATTAAATCCCTGTTTTACGAGGTACCACACAAGGAAATAAGCTAGGGGCGTCTCCCAGCACACCCAGACCCGAGTCAATTCAGAAAAGATCGTTTCCTGAATTGACCCGACCGGGAATCGAACCCGGGACACTACGGAAATCGAGGCGAGAAACCGTGCTACAGCACACTACGCCAATCGTGTCGTCGAAAACATGAATAATGCAAAAAAAAATACTACACGTCTTTTAAAACAGAACATTCATGACTCAATGCTGAATCTTATAATATTATTAGTCGACAGCTCCCTAAATATCAAAACGTCTGGAATGAAGAGTAACGATCTCGAAACAGGAATTTGAACAAAACTTCTCGGCGGAATAAAGTTCAAAGATTTTCCAGAACATACATTTTCAACGGAACATTTTAGTGCCGGATATTCCAGAATTGCACTTACGGTTGCAGAAATAAGTACACATCCAGTCAGTTTGAGTTCGATTTAAATGTAAGTTATGGACGTTATGGTTATTCCTGAGACAGCATTTATAACCATATTATATAAAAGTGATTTATTACTCGTAGTTCTAACATATAACTATTCTTATAGGATACATACCATCACGTTTAATATAAGGCGAGCCGGATGCTTATCTACTTTGGATTGTTTACAGGAAAAACGTTAATAGCGGTCATAGTTTATGTTTCAATACACCTTAAAAGGGCGTTACATTTCGCGCTTCAAAAGCCAATCGCGCGTACACGGGCTTATTGTGGCGTGTTCGCTAGAACCGGTGGTGGTGAGTCAGTACCTATAAGCGCGCCAATGCTCGTACGAGTTACGCTTGCAGCATATGTACGTGCCTAAACATGAGCTTCCAAAAACGAACTTATACGCGCGTATTAAACACGAGTCGGAAACCGCTCTCAATAACTACAGGCGAAAGTGTGCCTAAAATCAGAGTAAAATATTATACTAACATAACAAAACATACCACCACGACTTTATCCCAAACGGGGTAGTCAGAGGCCAGTGACTGTGTCGTCATGGTGAACAAAACACTCAGAAGCCCACTTTTCACCAATGGTATTAGAACCCAACGTGGTAGGGGGTGAGCCTACCGCCGTTATCCGGATTGATTTGGTTTTTTATCGATGTTTTCCATCACCGGAGAGTAAGTCTGATATTTAAAAATGAACACAAAGATTTTGCTTCTGGCCAGATTTGAACTCGGGACCACACGATCCACGACCTGGGATCGGGCGCTGAACCACTAGGCCACGACGCTCTATTAAACTACTAATAAGAAAACTCATAAACGCTCTACTCATATAATGAGCTGCTATATGTTGACATATTTGAGCTGACCAACGCTGATAAGCGCTGGTGGGTCAGCACAGAAAGCCTGCTTTCTATGTGAATACGCCTTAATTGTATATAAGACGGCATCATCGGATTTTAATAGTTATTTAACATTATCGAAAAATAGATAAAAAAGGGCAACACGAAAACTTGTATTTTGATAACTCATGACTGTTTTATTTATTTCTATTATTATTTAATTTTTTTTTATTAATTTTAATATTTATTTTATGGCCCTTCAAACTTGGGTGGTTAAGCTATAAGTACATTCTTCAAAAATGTAAACCGTTCGATATAATCCACACAATTAATTGCAACTTTTGGTAAGAAACCATTTCCATAAACCACAAATTTGATTAAGCTGCTAAACAAAATATTTTCAGATCCCATAGTAATAGAAATGAAGCTACGAGATGTGACGTCACTAACTGGCGTCCGTTTGTAGGGAGCGTTTTGAGCAAGTCCAAAAAATAAGATTTTTAAAATTGCAAAATCTCGAGGAGTTTTAGTGCTATCAAAACATTTTTTTACCATTGTTTTGGTAAAAAACATAAAACTAAAATCAATTCAATAAAAAAAAAATGTATACTTCATCACCCCCTGCGTACGTATATAGTTTTTGTAAGTTTTTTTTATAATCTCCTGGTATAAGGAGTATGCAGATAAAGGAGCTAATTTGTTTAATAAGAAGGCCAACTGTTTATGTAAATTAGCAAAGTTACTGACCTGTACACTGGGTTATCGTCGCGGTACCACACGACAAGCAGCAAGCTGTCATTGCGCTGGGGCGGGCGGGAGTCACAGGGCAGCTCAGTTTCTCCCCCGACAACAGCTGAGACGCGGGTAATCGTCCCAGTTGTCGACGCCAGCGGACTTCCTGCAGGACAAATAGAAGGATTTATGCAGTAGCTTCCAACAAGAAATGACTTCATTAGTGACATGTGACGGGTTTATGAGACTAAGCCCATTTTTCGAGTACCTGGACGGTGCCAAAGACAAGCTAGACGGCTCCTGTACGTCAACCACGAATGGCCACTTTCAATTTATTACAGTTATCGTTCGCGTAAAAAACTGTATTGGGATACTGGTTGCTATGAAAGCTAGACACTCGTGCAGGGATTTGTTTGTGAAGCAGTGTATACTGATGCACTACTCAGTCTATCTTTATGAACTATGGACGTTTATAAGATCCACCATTTCGGATTATTAGTGCATGAGTGCGAGTAAGCGATCTCATCTAGGAGGCCGGCTTAATGCGGTCCCTCGTCGCATGGCGCTTGCAGAAAAGAACCCACGTATAATCGGTCCAACATACTACCACCACCTACCCACTGCGCTGAAAAATGCACAATCCGACGAAGCATTCCGACGGCAACTGAGAAACCTTTTGTTGGAAAAGTCTATCTATTCCATTGACGAATATTTAAATTGTGTATTTTAATTTTAGTTGACATTTGTATTTATATTAATGGCATTTGATTGTATGATTTTGAATTTGTAATTTGTATTGATTTTTTATTTTTTTTAACCTTGACATTTCTATGCATGCTATTATTATTACTATATTGTTGACGATCTTAATACAAATTCTTATATCTGACATTCAATGTAAAATATATTGTAATTATGTACTAAGAGAGAAATAAATCTAATCTAATCTAATCTTAGCAAGGAAACGGGCGTAAAAACGAGCCTTTTCTGGGGGGTTGAATAAAGTGCTAGGAAAATTTACACCAAGTTTATCTTTTACCTGATCATTCCATATACTTCTTAACTACATACTCTTTCAGAGCCTATAAAATGGGAACATCTGCTTTTATTTTGCTAAAACACAAGTATTGTAGATAATATAGTCAAAGTTTTTTTTTTTATTTTCACAGAATGTGCCATGTTTTATATGAAACCATAAGAGAACCAAGACACCGCATAGTAAGTAAAGAAGAGGCGAAAAACAATGTATTATTTATGAAATCCATTTTGACATTTCCTTTCTCTGAGAAACCAATCAAACAAACTTTAACTAAACTAAGGCGATACAACGTAGGTGAAGCAGCGGTAATATTACAAAAGTAAACAGTGTACCAAGATACGACTTTGTTCACAAGCTTGTTCAGTTCACACCACTTTTTCGACACATAAAAATAAACGTAAAACTGAAGCCTTCAGACAACTAAATAAGGCTGTTATAAACAAACTTGCTATTGGGTTACGTAAATGAAAAATAAACAGCCGTAAGTCGTGAGCGTACAGACGCGTGACCGCCGTCTCGGACAGGGCGCTTCCTGAGCAGCCTGCAGCCTGGATTTATGGAATACTGTTGGCGAACGGCGCCGAGCTGATAAGATTCTTCGAGCCAAGAAAAGTGTATTTAATTTATTTCAAACAACATTATCAGGGCTCTTAAAAATAAAAACTAGAAAAATACCATTGAACAATATAGGAAAATACTCGTATTTAGCTTAATAAATATGCGCCAGACAACACACCTCTTGTAATGGTCGCGAAGTAGGGATTAATATCTCTGTGTGTTACGAGGTACCACACAAGGAAATAAGCCAGGGGCGTCTCCCAGCACACCCAGACCCGAGTCAATTCAGAAATCGCCACGTAGCGATCAGTGGCGTTAATAGCTAACTTTGCCCGAAATACCAAACTTATAGAACATGAAGGAAAAACAAAAAAAAGCTGATGATTTCTGTGATGGTTTCTGATATATTTTCGATTACCAAGTACTTAATGACGCAAAAAAGGGGCCAAGATCTATAAATAATGCTCAGCTTAAACTTATCTTAGACTTGAACAGCGAATCTTATCTGCGAGTATATACCTAAGTTCCTTTTTTTTGAAAGTCAAATGTGTTTGTCCTCATTAAATATTAACTTAGGCATTCATTAGGAGTTATGATAACTTCTAAACTGAATTTGTCGAATAGTAATCAATGCAATAATTCTGTGATTAGCTAAGTAAGGACTATCAATTTCGGCTTTTAAGTTCAAATTGAATTTCGAAAGGCTAACGGTCCAAGAGGAAAGTAAAAAATAAAAAAGAGCTTTAACCCAATTAAAGAAAACACGATTAGTTAACTTTTCTCGCAAGTTTTTTATCGCCGAGTTGCCTGTAATTGCAGCAGGTAATTGATTTCCGCTACCGCTCCAAAATGTTTTCGTAGCCGCAGGATCTCTGCTGAATAGTAAAAGTGTTGATAGATTTGACCAATGCCTCTTATCAGAACAACGTTTTTAAATTAATTCGAACCACATTGCGAACATGACGCTCGATGTTTTGTTACAAATTTATTTAAAAAAACCAAGCTAAAACGTTATTTTATATGGCAAATGTTTTTAGAAAAGTGATCATTTTCCTAAATTGTACCATCCGTAAAACCGTGACATTACAATTGAATGCTTTAGCAAATGCTCTAGCTTGTACCCACTTTTAGCCTCTCCTGCATAATTCGACTGTAAAAACTAATAAATAACACCTCCGTGGCCGACTGATAACAGAACTTGGCTCGAACTTCAGAGTGGTCAAAAAGTGGTTCAAATTCCTAGTCAGGTTAAGGTGTTTGTCATCATCGACCCTCATTTGGCAAGGGAGGTGATAAAAGCAATATCCCTTAACTGTAGTGAAGCCTTAATTTCAATGATGGAGGTTCTACAGATCAACAGTAGGACGTTGTAAGTGTACAAATTTAGTTTGGCTTTGAATAGCGCTCTGAATGATGTGTATTTACTTGATCAAGTAAAATTCCTGGCTGTTTACAAAAGTGCCGATATTATCATATTTGCGGAAAAGGGTACCTATATAAAACCATATTTCCCAGTGCACTGTTCATCTTAGATATTATTCAGCTACCTGCTCAGATCTCAAGTAATCTTCTTGAGTTTAAGGCTAAGCTATATGCATTGTATGATAAATCCGAACGGAACCGTGTTTGAATCTTATGAAAGTGCTCTTCAAAAGCATGAAGAAGTATTTATGGGTAAGAAATTGTAATACCAGGTACTCACTAAATGATTTATATTTTCTTGCAATAGGAATAAGAAACTTGATATCAAATTCGTGTATTGTATCAAATGCTGCATAAATTCAAGGACTTTGTTTAAGACTTAGACGATTAGTGATCTTTTATGTTCAAACAATACCTGAGTGAGTAGTTCTACATGATCAAAATCTATTTGTTACAATTGTTGTAGCATTTAAAATAAAAATGTTCCAAAAATGCTCCAAATAATATTATATAAATAAATAAATAGCTGGAACAAATAACATCTAAGTCATTTACCCCAGACCAAGCAGGGCTTGTATTAAGGGTATCAGAGACTGATAACATAATTAAATATTTCTAAATAAAAACCTAAAAAATATCATTACACCCATACACACAATAAGATAATGAACAGCATTTTTTGAATAATCTTCATGAAATTATCATCTAAGCAGCTGCACGAGGACGAACTCCGGCCGACCTCATAGATTTCATGAGAACTATAGGATTTTTTTTTAGAATTTCCCCTTTATATTTATTATCATAACTAAGCATTACAGAAGTCAGTTCCCTAAATCTGACCCAATGTGTGCAGGTGTTTATTGCGGCCAGCGACGTGTCGTGAAAAACATATTAAGTCAAAATATTATCTCATATTCCGCAAAGCCCGCCTGAATCCCAAAGTTTATCTCTCAAAGCCTTTTATGAAACGGTGTTACTTTATAAGAGGACTTGGACAATGTTCTTAGTGTATTTAAGTATGGAGCGGAGGAGTGTTGGAAAAAGACACGTTCAGTAAGTAAATACGGCGTATGACGTATATGCAATTTTTACATACAGAAATGGACCTGTAAAAATGATATCATGTGCCTATGTTCACCATTTTTAAAAGTTAAGAAAAACCATAAATATTTACACATATTTCTTGTTATTATTACATCCGCTGCTTATAAACAGAATCAAAAAGAAATAAAAAAAAAACAAAATGACTTTTAATCTAACATCTGTACGTCTGCCACGAGTTGAAAAAATTTGAATTGGAATTTGACATGACATGACACGACAATGTCAAATCCCAATACAATTTTTGACGGAACTATAACGTAAATTTAAAGTGGCAACTCGTGGTAGACGTACTGGCCAAAATCACCCATATTTTTAAATTTCACGAAGACACCTATCAAAATCGGCCTCTGATAGAATAGAATAGAATATGTTTATTTTGCTTTAAATGTGGTAAATTATTGATGACATTTTTCTTATTCAGTTACACAGCACATTTAGCTAATTCACTTAGCAGGCAGAATTATTTATTGTTTAGTAAAATATTATTAAGAACAATTTAGCACGTCCATGTCAACATTATTATCTATATTAAAAACTTAAGCCAAGCAGCATTATTCTAGAGTTAGCAAATAAGATTAGAATTAGTTACAGAGATAATTACATGTCAAGTTAGTCTACATTTTAAGATACAACTAGTCATTTTATCAGCTCTGATATGGAATAATATTTTTTATCTTTGAGCCATTTGCGGAGTGCCTTTTTGTATTTTATATTGGGAGACCCTTCATGTCGCTTGGCATGGCATTGTAAATTTTAAGTTCTAAGTCCAAAATTCATGAGGTGAGTGTGTGTATGCGTGCAATTAGTGTCTAATGCGGTTTGAGAGGCATTTTCCCGAGACATTATAAACGGTTTTTTTTCTATGCCTGATTGAGTCGCAGATTTTCAAATCACTCAAAAGTTGGGGAGATGCCAAGTTTTAATAAATATTAGTACGCACCTTTTTACGTTTTTCTGTATTTTTTTCACTGCACACGATTTGCACAATAAATATTTCTGCTTCTGTGTCAGTAATGTGTGTGCTAAAACTACTGCTGCAAAGTAACTATCATAAAAATGAGCAAAAAAACAGCTCGCTCTGTCTTGACAATCGAGCCGCACCCCTAAAATACAAGAAAATGACATTCAGAGGGCCATAAACGTACATTCTGTAGCCGGACAGCATTGTACGGCACGCGCACCTTCCTAGAGCTTTTTTGTATCCTGCTGTACATACATAATATGAGGGTAGCACACAACGTATGTCAGGTCAGAACAAATATGCCAACGCAAAACAGCCCGTATTAAGTCCTCGTAGAGTACACAAAGTTCCACAGAGCAGTGTGAAGGTATAATGAACCGACAGCTTTTTGCACGAGTTTTTCTTGTATGTAAGTGCGTGTTGGAGAGGAATTTAATTTAGGATTTTGCAGCTGCATATAAATTAATGGCTTAGTTTATCAAGTTCCTGCCATCGTCGGGAAATTTGTTAATTCTCTGCTTTTTGTGGTTGTACGCGGGCTAATTTAATAAGGTTTTAGCATTCTGCGGGCTTTCCGGACTATTCAGTTCTCGAAAGCAAACCGACTTAAATACGGCATGGTTTATTTTTCCTGTTAATCAAAAGATTTATGTTAAAACTAACACACAAACTATTAAGGCCGTTACAAGTCTCGAAAGCCTGTTCAAAAATGTTTCAGTTCATTTTCATTTCTATCGTTTTCCATATTTCATGTAGAAATAGATAATCTAGGTCATTGTACCCGGTCCTAACTTTTCATTTCTAGGATTGCAGGTTTTAACCCAGCCTTATACCTAATTTTTTTCTAGTAGGTATTTCTTTTTTTATCCGATTTTTTGGAGTTTTTACAGGTTAGTAAAACATTATTTATTTTATGGTATTTTACAACGCGACCTATCTAATGCTATTCAGCGATGGGTTGTGAGGGTAGTGCTCAAGGCTTGCATGGCATTCATTATTATTATGTTTAGTTCTTATAAAACTTATTAACAAGAAAAATATTTAATATTACTCAATATCAATACAGTTTTTGCCATTTATGTTGCTCCGCCAACAATTCGGTTCTGGCCAGGGTTCTGGATGTTGCCACAGTTCCAACCCTTTTTTTTTAGCGTCAGGAAATGCATTTAGGCATTCCCAGGGCCCTGGGCTGGGTTCGAACGCCTGCCTGGGATATGTGGGACGGAGGTCGTCTTCGGCGAAGAATGGAAGGGACCCGGGTTCCCCAAGAAGAGACTCCTTACAGAGCCCTTCAGCGCGCAAGGCAGCCATCCTCAGGAGGAGCAAGCTCAACTCCAGTGTACGATAACACAAACCAGTGTGTCCGAAAACACGGGTTACCGTCTTCCACGTGAGTTTCGCGACCCCGAGGGCCTTTTAAGACAGGCAGGGATACCTCGGCAGTATTTACTCTTATAGATTTCACGATAAAAAATGATTTCATGAAGAAGTCGTTGAAACAATAATAGTCGATAGTTAAATATATGGAAAAAATGTTCTAAAAGTAAATAGTCAATTATACAATAATATACGCAATGAAAATTTATAATGGACTAAATATTCTACGAAACATTTTTTACGAATCGAAATTTTACGAAAGTCCTGTCTGCGAAATAAGAGTTAAACCAGTAAGTAATGTTGTGACTATGTTAGTAAGTTTTTTTTTTCCACATTAATATAAAAGTTTTCCTAGAAAAGAATACTTTATACTTCTTCTGCACAGTCATTGCCAATTATACCATACTTGTCTACCTCGTACTATGTGTGCCTCCACTTGCTGAGAGCCTAGAAAATTACAACTGAAAGGTGCAAACATTTGCACGTAAATCAATCAATTAGTCGTGGAATTTTCCGTGCGTGCCGGCAGGTAATTTGCCCAGGCCTTATCAAAACCCTTTCCAAGCTTACCCTTTATCGTTTGGAGGGAACATTTGGAGTGAATTGTCTTTAGACAGTAATGGTCACTTGTTCCCAAAATTATTGTCTACCTAGAAAACTAAATTAGCGAGCCGAATTATAGGGCTGAGTCTGTATTCAACTTCGACAGAGTCTTCATTGTTTGCAGTTATTTATTTTAACCAACTCATAATAGAATTGCAATAATAAAGTTTATGCAACCGTTACATAATGAGGGCCCTTAAAACACGAGTGCGGTTTTTTGAAACGACCCTTGGCGAGTTTCAAAATAAGATTACACGAGTGTTTTAAGGCTTATTATGTACAATTGCATACATTAATTTATCTACACACATATCATAAGTACTCTAAGATGGGTTTAGAAGCAGTAGGGAAATGACCATTATTACAACCAATTATACGAATCTTTGTACGCCTTCTCGTATTTGGCTCTCGATTTTTCACCCACTTGAATTTTGACAGCTGCTCCAAATTTAAACTCTTAACGTAACATAAAGAAGTTGGTGAAAGAATTTTTAAAATCGGTTCGGCAGTTTCGGAATAATCTCCGAAACTACCGAACCGATTTAAAAAAAAAAAACTTAATTCTTCTTCTTTTCTTCTTCCTACTCAAACATAAAAACTCACAAACGCTTACCTCTTTAAAATATTAGAAATAACATTTTAATGCAACCAATTTAATCATATGATTAAAATGGTTGCTTTAGTTAATAGAAAACTAGATGTTTAATAATTCGAGGAAATAAAATTAATACTCAATACTTTTCACAGTTTTTATTTTATTTTTAAGACTAACCGCATCCATAAACTCTATATCGGTGTCGCTAACTTTAGTAATAATAATATTTCTTCACCCCACCAATCACGTTCTTATGAAAAACTATGCGGAGTTTTCGGTCGCCACGGTCGTTATACAAATAGTAATTACTGCGCTATAAGGACACGAGTAGAATAACGTCACGTCATACAAAACGCTTTTTTTTGCTAATGATAGTCGACTTGAAGTGACTAATAAAGGTTGGACACATTTTTTGTGTAAAATTATGCTCAATAGCCAACATACTCGTAAGAGATTTATATCATTCTTGGTGGTAAGAAAAATATAAAAACCTACTAGAGTAGGTAGGCATAATAATAAACTATAATATTTCTACATTTTTTTTGCTGTTCATCAAGCGCTCAAAATGAAAGGCTCTTCGGTCTGAAATAAAATATTTGAATTGAATAAAGGTATCTGCGATTGGTTAAAATACATATTATATTTTATTCAATGGTTTAAAAATATTTTGTTCTCTTAATAATATTGACCTAACACAGTGATTAGAAGTTTCCGAAGTGATTTTGATTTTTGTTTGTTGTGGAGTAAATAATTCAACTCCTCACAAATGTAGTTTGTTTCAGCTATAACCTTTTTTAAAATACTAATAAAATAATTGTTTTTATAGCATGGATTTTGTTTTTAACCAAATACACGCCAAATAGTAAGCGTATCGATCGATGTTTATCATAAGTTACTCACTAGTTTTACGAAATTAGCAAGTAACATTACATTACCCAAAGTCGTATATCGCATGCCACTTACGAATTAATGGAAAGTGGTTCAGGTACACGTGATCAAAACACACCCTAACTCCATTTACAAGTATTATTGATGATATAAGGCGGGGTTGAAGCAATTTTGGCCTTTAATAAAAAAATAGAAGGGTTCTATTATTAAAATATGTGCGTGAGTAACAAGAATAACATATATTGTTACAAAAGTTGAGTATTTAAATTATAGGGAATTGTTACAAAGTTATGTCAAGGTACAGATGAAGGTACATTTTGTCTTATTGATGAGTATTTTGTTAAACTAGTTTCTAATTACTGTTTTGGGAAAGTCACGCTACTATCCATTATCATTACTTTATCTTAGCCTACAATTAAAAAACAATAATGGATACAGATAAAATTATACTGTTAATATCGACTGGCTTGTAACCCTACGGCGAGTTTACCTCAAAATACGATAGCGGTAACTACACCAACTAGTATGTTTTGTAACATTTAGTTGCAATACTATTCAAGACGCTGCTGTACCGAAACCAAATACAAAAAAATATTAAAATACGCTAGCGGCACCATGATAGCGATATCTTAGAGTGTTGTGTTGTAAGAGTTTACATAAAGACCGTAGATCGCCTTTTTCCTGTATAATTACCTAACCTTGTCCGACCGCCTAGGGTTACTACTTTATTCGCTCTGAATTTTTCAAATGAAGTAGGTAAACCTGACAAAACCCGCCAAAAACAACCAACGACCGATTCTCACCGATATCGCCTATAAATTCATTATGTCTGTGTGCGTGATCAAAATGGCGGTTTGTTCTAAGCGGCCTATCTGTCTGGGGTGCCGCGCCGTAATATTACGAGGTGCTGACGTTTATAAATACTATACTGTATCCATTTGATACTCATTCGTAAATAGGACAATGAAAGGACGTCTAAGGAATGTCAAAAACGTTGTAATAGCTACAATGCGAGATGAGTTTAAATATATGATATTAAAACTAAGACTGCCAATAAAATACAGCAAGAGTACAATATACAACGCAAAGTTTAATTATTATGTACTTATGTATTTGGGTAAGTAATAAATGTTTTCTTTCTTTCATTCTCTTTTCTATTGCTGGCCACTGACTAATCGCCAAAAGCTCAATGCCGTGAAGTTGCCCTTTAAACGTCTTTTAAGGTTTGGGCGTTATAAACGAGTTAGAAAACGTTTCGTGTGACTGACTGGAATATTAACTACGTAAGTCAATCCATTCCTAAAATACTATTCACAAAACGGAAAAAAGGGAGGGAGTACCCTAAAGTAATAGTTGAATTTAGCTTGAAGGCAATTCTCAAACTCTTATATTCCTAGATCGCGGCGTCCGTGGCCTAGGAGTTATGCACCCAAACTCAGATCGTGGATAGTGCTGTGCCAAGTTCAAAACCGGCCACTACCTTTGTGTTCATTGTTAAATTTCCAACTAACTCTCCGGTGATGGAAGTGGCAAAAGCGCACAATGCATAGTTTTTAAGAAATTCAAAAAATATCACGCGTGGGGGCCGTGCAACCCCCACGATGCCAGTTAAGGGTTAAAAATCGTTACGAAAATTCTGCTGATGGTTCAGTGCCATATAATTGTCTGCGGCCTGTGAAATCACCGTTACGTAATATTGGATAACTCAGCGTGAAAATTGGCGGCGCAACGCAAACTTTAAATTGAAATAAACTTTACAGGCCGCGTTACAGGAACTTTATTCTTTATGTCTATTCGTTCAAGGTACATAATTCAAATTTCGAAAGACAATTGCAAAAAGATACTTGTAGTTCCGTACTCAATTATATAAAGTCTACACAAATAAAGAAACTAGAAAAATTCGACCTGCTCCTGGGACTCAAGCGGGGTAAAATACACTAGATAAATTCGCCAGGTCTGTTAACGGCCTCGGTAGCTCAGTTGGAAGAGCAGTCATCTGGATTGTGACAGGTCGCGGGTTCGAATCCCGCTTGAGTCCCAGGATCAGGTCGATTTTTTCTAGTTTCTATCTTTGTGTAGAAAATATGGCATTGTTTAATGCTAAGAATTAAAATTCACTTACCCTAGCTAGTTTCATCTTAATCGAAAGTCAATTATTTGAAAAAATATTTCTCTCGGGTGATAAAAGGAGCTTGCCTATAACATTGATGAAACAACGTTGGCTTGCAACGTAAAATACACTAGATAAATTCGTCAGGTCTGTTGACGTCCTCGGTAGCTCAGTTGGAAGAGCAGTCGCCTGGATTGGGAAAGGTCGCGGGTTTGAATCCCGCTTGAGTCCCAGGATCAGGTCGAATTTTACTAGTTTCTATCTTTGTGTAGAAAATAGAGCATTGTTTAATGTTAAATATAAATATTCACTTATATTAAGTCTCTAGAAAACTTAAGTGTCGGCACAATGAGGGCATAAAACTAACTAACTAAATGGGTATTACATTTTAATGACCGAAAATTAAAGAAGAAAAAAAAATTAAAGTATAAAGTTTGTTTCGCTGAAGAATTAAAATAAATGTTTTATGATTATCATCATTAACCTTTCAGTATTTCACAGCAGACATAGGCCTAGCCAAATGCATGGTGAAATGTGGTTTCCACTTATCAGTTACACGCTCAAAGTTAAAGTTAAACCCTAGTTAAATAAATAACTTTATTATTCTTATAACAAGTTAAATTTAGCACTTTTATTTTTCTTACCAATAGGTCGTACATGTGACGCATAATTTTTATTTCTAGTCATCAATTAAACTCGGTTCGCCTATGCGATGCTTGGTGTCATAAAACGTAGAATTACATGTTTTATTAATTAACAGCATTTATATAGCATTTCATTACTAAAGCTTGTTAATCCATAAGGCTATTTTGAATATCTTAATTGGAAAACAAATTAAATTACGTCCCTGATTTCATGCAAAGCGTTCGCGTTATAAATATTGCCGGATTGTTTAGAGTTAAGCTTGCCTGAGTTATTGCGTGCTAAAATTAATAAGCTTTCTTAGTGCATACTTACCCGCCTCCTATTAGGAGAATAATATTTTTATTTGGGACAGAGTGTGTAGTTTGTCAGCCAAAAGCCTGCCATTTAGCTATCTGAGCGAAATTAAAAAGTAGGTCCTAAACTAGACATTATTTTAAAAAGGAATGTCTTCGAAGTATTGTAAAAAAAGACATTTATGAATAAATAACATCAAATAAATTCTAAGACTGTTTGGTTCGAAATCAGACAACCATCACGTCACGTGTCTTTACACGTTTGTTCGGAGTAAAAAGTAATGAATAAAATGCTGTCTCCTAGGCTAAGACCTGCATTATTGAAATCAAGTCATCGTTATAATTGATGAGAATTGATTTAATTTAATTAATATATGAGAAAACTTAACGTGAGGCATGCGCAGTGAAAATTATGTAAGAATACTGAAGCATTGCATCTCCTCTGGTCTCTTTTAGAATTTTTTTATATTGATATTTCTTTAAAAATAAAAAAATATGAAAAAATTACAATAAATTGAATATAATAGAATTGAGTATAATTTGGGGGAGGCCTATGCCCAGCAGTGGGCGTCGTTCGGCTGAAATGATGATGATGATGAATATAATAGAATAGAATACCTTTATTGCATTAAATATGGTTGACAAGAGTAAATAATAACAATGTTGGTTTCTCACACTTAACCAAACAATTGGCATGCAACATTGGAGAGGGATACAAGTTTAATATGAATAAATAATAGGTACAATGATGAATTAATAAAATTAAATGAAAAATACAATGAAATAAAAAAAAATGAATTAACAAATAAGCGAGAATAAGATGTTTGATAGATATTAATTGTATTATAAAATTTAAAATTTGTAATTAATAAATTCTTCCACACTACAAAAACATTTTTCACATAGAATGTTATATTATTTGTATTTAAATTGTCTTATTGGTAATTCTTGTACATAATTTGGTAATTTATTAAATAATTGTATTGACATGAAATAACAGTTTCTTTGGCAGCAGGTTGTTGAGCAGGACGATTGAATTTGATCTCCCAATTTTATTATTTTCAATATTTTTTTTTGGCTGAAAACTTTGTAGGAAATGAAAGACATTGGCATCTTGTTTAAATTATACTTCACCTTTGCATTTACAGACGATTGAAGTTTAATTCCACAAAATGTACATGCTTTACCCATTAGCGAAAGGTATTTTATTACTTTTGTAAGGTTTAACGTTCTCCAGACCTGCTACTGAATAAGTCTATTTGCATGTAAACTAAGCTATTCTGTTATATTATCGAGTTAACTGGTTGTATATTACTTTCGCAAGGACCCAAGGCTAAGCTAGCAAGTTACCCTTGCTTTTATTCTTGAAAACAAGATAAAAATCATTATTTATTCACAGATTATACGATAAACATACTTTAGAAAACGAGCTTCCCTTTATAATTGAATTAATTCCCTACTTAGCTTGCGCTAATTAGATATCACAAAAAGAGAAAGGAATTACTAGTAAAGCAAGAATTATGTAATCAGTATTTTAAGTTTTATTTGCTTTTGAATAATGGTTGGGGTTTTATTTGGAATGGTTAACTTGTTCTTTTAAATAATCTATCGGTGTATTGTTTTTTATTTTGAAAATTACAAATTTACAATAAGTACACGAAAATATAGTTTTTGAGACATTGGAATTTTAACAGATAGGTTTGTGTAAAAAAAAAAAACTTTTCACCGCATGACAATAAATAAGTACTAACCTTTTTTCAGACTCTTGTCGAAATCTCTTCAAAGAGCATCGTGATTAAGGTCTGCAGCTCAAGGTCCGTTTGCGCACGAGTTCAAATCTGTGTGATGCCAAGTGTCCCGTTCACTAGGACTGCAACAGTCTTACTTGCCTTTTATTACTAGTTTGGAATATAGGATAACAACACACACTGGCGTGTTATGTTATGTTACCGAGATCTAACAGGGTGCATCACTGATATGTAGTGGATGAAATTGGTTTACAAGATATTAATATGTAGTTGGTTCACATATTCATATATCTTTGGCTTTTAAAAAAGTTACAAATAATGGTTCATTTCTTTGTTTCATTTGCCGCTTTTTGTCCAGAATTTTGAACAAAAGATTAACTTTATGCCAGGTATTATTTTCAAGACGCCCGTACAACCCTCAAATTATCATGTCTGCGCTTCAGGGAGCGCTGTAAAAATAAAAGCAACGTATTCCTCCCTGATTTAGCTACGTTTCAAATGACTTGTAGGTCCTTCATAAAAAGGGTCTACATTATTATTTTATAAGAGGGTTTTTTGTTCCTGTCTTCTTTTCCTACTTTATATCACGTCGTGTCTGAGTTGGATGGGCAAATAAATTACATGTCGACAGTTTAATTTTATGAAAAAATTGTCCACAAAAGTAGAGGAGGATAAGATTGTGAGTCGTAAACAAAATTCATTATTTCGTAAACGTAAATAAGAAGTTATTTTGCTTGTCTAATTTCTATTATCAGTACGATAAAGAGAGCCACAAAGGAACTGCCGACGAACCATGACCTCTTTAATTATGCTAGCAGAATTAAAACAGTTGCAGCGACATCTATCTCGCCACATACGAACCAAAAACTGACGTATCCTACATCGCGATATTAAAGTTATCCGATCGCTTGAACATAAATACAAGAACCCGACAACAACCGTCAGGCAGTAGCCAACCAGACACAACACCCGTCTGGTCAGAGGATCCTCTCTTTTGAATGGTGGATGAGTAACTTTACACCCTGTTCCCCTACAATCCCCAAATAATTTTCCCAGATACGACGTCTTAATGCTAGCCTCAGACAAAAACAAATAAGATGTTGACGTATGTGAATATTGTCGGCTTATTGTAGGGCTCATAACCTCTCATAGCAATATTGAAATAGCCCTACTTCAGAAATGACTTCTGAATATCAACCTCATGCCTGAGCGTACTTTGTAATTTGAGCTAAACGTTATAAAACGTATTGAATAGAACATTATCTCACAGAAGATCCTTTACTAAACTGAATAAATTTTATATATCTGCTTCGGGCCGTGTCGGCGGCCCTGTGCAGTGTGCGAATAAACTCATACTAGACCCAAATAAAAAATTTACCAGATTCGTGTAATATTATGGAACGGAACTGACAATATTTATGTGTTATCTTCGTGGCCTAGGGGTTAAGTACTCCAGGTCGGAACTATCTTTGTGTTCGTTGGTAATGCTAAAAACTCTCCGGTGATGTAAATTACCGATAAAAAACCCAAAAAAACCTTATAACAACGATATAAGATCACTGTCAGGTTCTAATAGGCGAGGTGGAAAGTGGGCTTATGAGTGTTCCGTTCACCATCACGCGAACAGTCAGGTTGCTCTACCCTAATAGGAATGCGAATGGTTGATATTTAACCGCGCAAGGCTTTGGGCTGCACTCTCAACCATTATTATTTTAGTTAGCAATAATATCCAATATGTATTTACCTTGTTAGTTTGCACATTGTTACACACTCACGATCTCATTTAAGTTATTGTTATGTTAATCTTTGTTAAAGAAAGGTTGACTTTTTTTATACACCTAAAAACCTTTGTGGTCCCCCGCGAACAGTTGCGTCCTGCCCTTTAGAAAATCGCCTGCCAAACCTGTTTTCAGTCGTATCACAGAATATTTTTATTATTAGTTACTACTACTAAACTTTTTGGGATCGGTAGTGAGCGTTTGTATATTTTAACTAGTACAATGTTTTATTATGGCTCAACCGCTTAGTTTAATGTGAATTGATGACCACACTTTGCTCGAGGTGCATTTGAGGCCGAGATCTTTTAACAATTAGCAATTGGGTTTTTTTTCCACTAGCATCGTTAATACAGACATTTATTCATTTAAATTTAAGTGAGTAATAACGGAAAATCTCGGTTAACAGACCAAATAGAATACTGATATTACGAACACATATTTTGTTACAAAAAAAAAATATTAATATTAAAAGTTTGTCATAACTATTATTATAATAATACTCCAGGTATTTTTTTATGTAAGGTCGTTGATAATACTTAAAGTAATGGTTTTTTGCTTATTGGTTATAGTGATAAGCTTGTAGAGCTAATATGATATCAGGATAGCAAAATTTGGGTCATATATGGCCCACAATTTAACCTATATTAACTTCTGCTTAGGAATGTGCGATGTACAACAACAACCTACATGCCATACTACGCAATTCCTTCCGCCTGTGGCTAGAATTCCCAGTAAGTAATTGTTAATATCAGTCGTGAGGAATTTAGGACACTTCAATCACGTTGTTGGATGAGAATTTGTGTATCTTTTTAACTTCACAAAAAAAAAGTGGGTTATATGATTATGCTGACTTTTACGTGTCACTTTTTCTGTTCAAGATAACAAAACATACCTTCACAACTTTATCTCAAACGGTAGTAGTTGCCCTAATCATATTTTCAATCCCTTACAATGTAAGAAGTCACCCGTACGTCTACGAGTTCTATGAATTTCCATCACGTAAACTACGATAGTTGACAACAATGATTTGTTTGTATTTTTAGGTCCATTTCTAGTCACTAGAGGCGCTGTACCTCCATCACATACAAACACGTCAACACTGACGCTGGCGACTGTCATTAGTGTAAACTTATGGCAGAGGTTGGTACTGGTATACAACGTGTTAATGAAAAAGCGCAATACCTGAAACCAGTTTGTTCAGAATCGAGAGTAGAATCGATTCCACTAATAAAAAACAGGGGTCAAATTTTGACAATAAAAATAAGCCGAGTTTAATCATTACTAAACTCTTTTTTGCGGCGGCACGCAAAGCGGTGACGTCACACTAGATCGCGCGTTATTACCATAGACTTTTTAATTTGCAGACAAACACAAGACAATATTTAATTTAATAATTTACCTAATTCTTTCATAATTAAAATAAGTTGGGGAGTCAGAGGTTTTGCGCTTTTTCATTAACACGTTGTATACATTGCCATCCGACAAATTTTCCTAAATGAGTGTAATCTTAAATTCATCACCAGCAACTTAAGTGAAAATCTTAACATTGATGAACAGTTATTAATTAGGCACACTTAAGAAGTCTACACCTAAACCCAAAACTTAGTAATTTGAATATTTCACGCAAACTAACGCCAGTCGTGTAATGAATTGATGTTCAAACTTCGCCCTACTATTACTGTTCCAGAATACAGTTCTGGAACCATCCGAGAATATTTCCGGACAAACATTTAGTTAGAAACCATATATTGATAAACACAATCATGGTACTTTGCCTGCCAGTGTCCAGTTGGTCCAGTTTTGAGCTTAAATAACATTTAAGATCGTTAGCTCCTAATTTTTCTGGTAATATTTGCGTACGTGTTTAGCTCCTTGGACCATAATAAACGCTTGCGAAGCTATCACCAAGTTACATTCTGCCAAATATTTAAAATCTAACATAAAATGTATGTTTGTGTCTTGAAATTCTGCCATTGAATTCAGATTTCCAATATTTTTTTGCAAAAATACCTATATT
This sequence comes from Udea olivalis, assembly GCA_947369235.1. NCBI lineage: Eukaryota > Metazoa > Arthropoda > Insecta > Lepidoptera > Crambidae > Udea > Udea olivalis. The sequence goes on along the minus strand of OX376346.1, from coordinate 7,381,446 downwards.
GCTCTGAATTCTTATTGAACTAATTGATTCACAACCAATAATAAACTTTGCTTCTTGATGTTTGGTTACTTCCTGTAATTTTTTTCATAATTTATGAAATCATGCTCATAACTAAAGCTTAATAAAAAAAACTAGCTATTCTTTCTCAATATTTTCGGGTCACTATTCTCATACTAAGAAGCACTGCAGTTGTCAGGCTTTAAAGCAAGGTCCACCAAGAGTTTCAAGTGGCCTCCAAGCTTCCTGACCGCCTATTATATAGCCTTGTCCACCTCTTTACAATTGTGCTTGGTCGCTATACAGTCCACTTAAATAGTTTGAAAAGCATTCAGAAAAGGCCTTTTAGGTAACTAAGCTTTCATATCTTGGACAAAGTAGTCAAGTTCATAGTGACCTCCTTACTTGTACACTGAAAGGAAAAGAATCCCACACTTTTGCATAAAATTAATCTTAAAGATATCGATTGTGAGTACTTAATGTAATATCATATTATACATAGTGGCTATAATACATAATTTTGCAACGGCTGTAATATATTTATTTTGCTTTCGCGGCACGTACGTCGCAGTTGTCATATTACTGGACAGCCAGTGCCTATAATGTATATTGGTGAAAGCCGTATTAATTTCCACAACACACGCAATTATTATTGAAAACTTTTGAAAAGTTCACAATTTAATTGTGCCTAAAACCTGTTTAAGTTATCTCAATGTTATTTGAAAAACGTCTCGAGAGACACAACGCCAACAAGAAACAATTCATTGTATAGATAGACAATACAGCGTATGGTCAAAGGCTTTGACAATTTATTGATGATGATTCAATAATTGGTGCAATTGGGCCTGTTGGTGCAATGGCAGCGATCCTGCCTTTAGCACCGGACGTCGCGGGTTTGATCCCCACCCACGACAAACATTTATGTGACGAAGATTAAACAACAATAATAATAATAGTTGCGAACAATGTTTTGGCTCCTGCTCAGAATGGATGTAGGGTTGGGTCCGGAGGTACTAAAGAACTCCTCCTCATAGACACGACCATTTGCCAGCAAGTTCAACGGAGCAAGAAAGCATTCTCAACTGCTTGGACTGACTATAAGAAGGCCTATGATTCGGTGCCCCATTCGTGGCTGAGAAGGATCTTGGAGCTGTATAAAATTGATGTAACTCTGAGATCTTTTTTAAGCACATGCATGGCGCAGTGGATCACAGTCCTTCGTCAACCAGGTGGTGGGGATGGCTCGCCTGCTCCGCAGGACTTGATTAGGATAGAGCGAGCGAGGTATTTTCCAGGGCGATAGTTTGAGTCCTTTGTCTTTGTGGTTTTGTTTGGCTCTGAATATTCTTAGTACCTTACTAAAGGATTTAGAGCTAGGCTATAGGCTTTGCAGAGGGGGTGAGTTTTTTCTCTCATTTGTTGTACATGGATGACCTGAAGCTGTTTGCACCAAAACCCCAGGTCTAGATGGAACTGTTAAAAATCACTGAGATTTTTAGCAATGCCATCAAGATGGATTTCGGTGTGGACAAGTGTGCGGTCATGAATGTACAAGAAGGGAGGGTTGTAGATTCACCGAATTTACAGCTCATTGAGACGATGACACTCAGATCCCTCTCTGAAGCCGAAACCTACAAATATCTTGGTATGTCAGAGTCATTGGGTGTATCAGTAGGAGACGTCAAGCAATCGGTGAAGGAGCGCTTCTTTAGTCGCCTTACAAAGGTACTCAAGAGTTCTTTGTCATGTGGCAATAAGGTGCGCGCCTTCAACGGTTGGGTGATGCCTTTGCTGATATACTTCTTTGGCATACTAAGATGGACTCAAACCGAGCTGGACGCCCTGGATGTAAGAGTCCGAAAATTGCTCACAACATATCGCATGTTACACCCACACTCGTCTGTCATGAGACTGTACATCCCGCGGAAGGTGGCGTTATGAGGGTGGGGAGTCGTGGCCTTTTAAATGCCAAGAACCTAAAAACCTCTTAAGACTGCACACCTCGCGGTTATGAAAACCGCGAGGTGTGCAGTCTTAAGAGGTTTCAGATCGGAGTCAGGCCGTTACGGTCAAAGGTCACTGCTCGTCTTTTATCCCTGTGACATCTGGCGTGCCCCAAGGATCCCACCTGGGCCCTTTGTTTTTTAATTTATTTATTAATGATATTGTGAGCATTTTCGGGGAATCCAGTGTTCTTATGTACGCTGATGATATGAAAATCTTTAGAATAATTAAGTCATTTTCTGATTGTTTGCTTTTGCAGGCTGATTTAGTGGCTCTTTCGGAGTACTGCAGTGTTAATAAACTATTTTTGAATATAAATAAATGCAACGCTATAACTTTTACACGTAAGACTAAGCCCATCAAATTTGACTATTCCTTGAGTGGTAGCATTGTCAGGAGAGTGACCGAGGTGAGGGATTTGGGCGTATTTGTTGATTCAAAACTTTCCTTTAGTATGCATATTGATGTCATTACTGCTAGAGCCTTCCGCATGTTGGGATTCGTTATGAGAACTGGTAGGGATTTCAAAGACTGTACGACTTTAATTATCTTATATAATGCTTTTGTTCGTTCTATCTTGGAATATGGTCTGGAGCCCTCTACAGTCTGGAGCCCTCAATATTCTAAATACATAAATGCTATAGAAGCTATTCAGAATAAATTGATTAAATACCTCAACTATAGGATGAGTATTGGGAGGAATGACTTCAGCCAAAACGTCGTTCCGTTGTCGAAACGCCGTGTTGAAAGAGATCAGGTCTTTTTATTCAAACTTTTAGCTAATTTGATAGACTCTCCATATCTTTTGGGAAATATATCTTTCCGATGCCCCCGGATAAATGCTAGACATCACCGCCCTTTCCATGTGCCTTTAGTAAAGACTAATTATGCTCGCAATACATTTTTGCTTCGTGCTTGTCGAAGTTATAATGCTATTTTCCAGGGTGTAGACTTATTTAATGTTTCGTTGTATGGATTCAAAAAACAAATTAAAGATATTTGTGTTCCATCATAGCTTTCAGTTTTGCATGTAACTGATAATCTTAATTTTATGTTGTTATTCTCAGATATATATATTTGTTTAATTTATAGTTAGTAAGTTCCAGTTTGCTCACATTATGTTAAATAATACCAGTGGAAACTTTATTGGTTTAACTTAGATATTTATGTTAAGTTTGTTCTGATATATAACAACTGTCTGTTTCCCAAATAAATAAATAAATAAATAAGGTTTTTACTCAGCAACGAGTGTAGAATACATCGTGATGTTGTGGCAGTTGATAAGGGCCTCACGCCGCTCTCCTTGGCAAACTAGAACTGGCGTCAACTACCGGTACTCACCACCAACGACCGCAAGGAAATATGGAAGAGCAAGGAGCTGCATGAGAGGTTCTATCGGGCCTTAACAGGGCCTGATGTTGACCTTTCCGCATCGGTGAACTGGCTACGTTCCGGGGACCTCTTTGGAGAAACCGAAGATTTTGTCTGTGCAATTGCTGATGAAGTTATCAAGGTGAATAACTACCGGAAATACATCATGAAGGACGGTATAAACTGACACGTTAATAAACTCGATTTTAACGTTTTTTATTCATACAAACAAACAAACGAACAAACAAAATTTTCGTCTCTATAATATTAGTACCTATAGATAAAAAAAAGATTCTGTAATTCTGTATCGCCCAGTAGTTTAAAAAGAAAATTACTTTGGGCATTAAGTCCGCCAATTGTAATTTTGCTGGTGTATTAAAGAGTAAATTATCAATAAAATAAGGTATATTTAAAAACTACTCACTTTTACTGGCCTGATGCTAGAGAAAGATTTCCTTAAGGCTACTTAGATACTACATTAATTTTTCATCGCTCTTTGATTAACTTAATTCACTAACTCTACTAAGACTCTACTTTACAGACATACTTAGCATACTAACCCATTTCAAGTTAAGACCAAAAGTGTCTTTATGAAGGAGAACATTATTACATAATACCTTTCACAGTGAGAACAACGCACTAACACCGAAACTTCTAGATGGGAAAGCTAATGAAGCACTAGTTGTGCGTCTTGAATTTGAGAACTATATTTAGTCAGCATTATAACAAAGGGAGCACATTTACCGTACCGTTTGGCGATGCATTTACCATACTTACGTCTAAAATACGGTAAAAAAGTCATTGGCAGGAGTAGATTGAACATTTCTGTGGGATCAGTTTTGTTTACTATGCAGAGCCTGCTCACACAACACGCTAGCAACTGTCTCTTAACTCATGCTATTGATTCACTGAATGGATTTTTAAGGGAAGTTTACGATGTTGGCATCGTTGTTGCAAAAACATTGCAGTGTTTTGTCTTACAATGTTTTTTTCCAAAAAACAGTGTCACAACACATATTTGCCAATAGACACTCCAAATCTTATTCTAGGTATAGGATTTGATATTTTTGTGGTAATAAATCGTCTAGAACAAAAAAGAAGTTCAAATTGCAGTACAAAAAAGTTACGTAGTCTGTGACGTGCGGTCCTACAGACCGCGGTCAAACTTTAGATCAAAATAACTTACCAGCATCGCACTCGCCGTGCGTCTACTCCTCACCACAGTACGAACGCGACCAAACTTGAAAGTACTGAGACGCTCAGGAGACAGGAATGAGTAAAACATAAAAATCTACCGAACGTGGTCGGTTAAAGGGTAATACAATGAATTTTCTGGTAAAAGATTTTCGATCATATTATAATATAATAATGTATATTATACAAATAAAATAAAAATTCTCTAAAAAGTGTACAATGCTTAGTTCAAATGCGTAAGTGTAATAAATGTGTTGAACACCCAAAACGCACACATATATTTTTTTAAATCTAATCATCGAGTGTTTCAGTGCTGAGTTTATTTTGAGCTCTCTTATTCCAACATATTATTTAGGTATTTTGATCAAAGCAAAAGACATTTTAACAAGATTTTTTTGAAACTTGTGATCCATTGGTATAATTTGTAGTTAGAATTGGTTTTCTGAAACGTATTATTTTATTTCCATTGATTTGCCATTTATTGTGGCTTCATTTATTCTACGATCAGTCAACTATACATATTTTTTTTATATGGGTTCTTATTTCAAAATATTAGAATCTAGTCATAAGGAGATATTTTTGAAAATAAATATTGAACAGATTAACAAAGAATAGAAGGTTTACCCCTGAATTAAACCACAAACAAAAATACTAAATACTAACTCTGTTTGTTAAATGGTCGTGGTTGCGACTGACTGCGATGGCGTGCACGTATTGTAGTAAAAATATATCGCCATTTTTATGCTTTGATAAATAAATGTGTGTCCCGTTGTGATAGGGATCCCAGACTTAGCAGTCACAACAAACTTTCGGTAACTGACGTAACATTGCAGAATGTAGTGGAGAATATTACTTTGATTATTGTTTAGCATTTTGAAATGCATTGTTTTTATATCTAAAGACAGGCCTAGAAAAAATAAATTTCGGGCATTGAAAATATCGAGAGAGGGATTTAGAACCGCGACTTCTACAATCCAGGGACAGGACATTTCGCTAGCGAGTAGGCCCCCTGGTGGCTTCTCTAGCCACTGTGCTACCCAAAATCTCCGTGTAACCGTTGAAAGCCATCGTTATTTGACCAATATTTCAAGGTGAGCACGCACACATATTCAAACTTTCGGTAAAGATGCAAATACGCTTTTTGACTTTTACTTTTTGCATTTTACAATGCTTGGTTGTCATATCTAAACGTAGGAAACTTAAAAAAACCTGAAGATATAGAGATGTAGTCTTATCATGTATCAAATACACTCTGTAACATACTTCACGGAACAAGTCAAAAAAATCCTAGACCGGTATCTGTAAGCATTAGTGCTCACAGATACCGGTCTAGGCAAGGTAAGTAGGTTTAAGATAAGATAAGAAATTATTTATTGCACATCAAACAAAGTATTAAGAAATGAGTAATACACGTAAATCCTAATGTACAATTTAGGCGGTCTTATTGCTAGAAGAAATATCTTTCAGACACCCCACAGACATAAGAAAGATGATAGGTATTTATGTTAATATTGAAATACTTTTTTCAAATTAAGTAATTGCTCTTGCACAGCTTGCTTTGTTGCTGAAAAATAATCCAAATGGAGTGATTTTGAGCACTTTTTCACCACAGAAAATGGCATGTCTGTCGAGGGTCTACCAATGATTCGTACTCAGAAGGCATAATTTCCGGTCGGTTCAATGTTTTTGAATTAGGTAAAATAGGTTATGTTTACATAATATTTTCGTTACATAGTTTCGAATGAACACGCACATACTAATAATGGGAAAAATAACTATGTCCATAGAATGTCGGAATTTCGTCGATAGTTTTATGTTTTTTGCTTGCGTATATGAATAGCAAAACAAAAATAATGTGATTATAATGCACAGAAACTTTGAAGTTTTAATAAAGTATTAGATAATTATTTGATGTGAAGTCGTTCCCAACTTCCCAATGGGATTTAAATGATTTTACAAGGACATACTAAGTATTAGCTTTTACAGGATAAACAATTTTATTGCAAAATAGGTAGTATTTTTTTTAAATGCACATATTCTGTAGTCTGCAATTTCGAACCTTAAATTTCATGGGATACGTAGAAAATTTCAAGTGTACGTGCACCGCCTCATTCACGATATGGGCCAACTTTTATTGGCGAAAGCTGTATACATCATGTTTATAGTCGGCGCTATGGCTGTCTCTTGAGCGTTCTCAGTACATTACCATACTCGTAGATTAAATAAAATAATTCAGATGAAAAAGTATGGGTGAATCTTGTAAATATAAAGAAAACGTGTTATTTAAGCACTTGCGCGTTTCTTATAGTAAATCAATTTAGTGTAAGTATGAGTTAAGTTCAGTTAAAAACATTTTCACGAATTCATTACAGTAATCAATTATTATTAAATTATACATACTATATTCAGAAGGTGATGTAGAAAATAATACATATCAAACTTAAAATCTGATTTTTTGGCTCCCTCCCATGTTACCGGGTCAGCGTCAAGGGCCGGGGCAGCTGCTGATGCAGCTGAAAACGCCAAGCAGCGCAAATATGAGTCAATTTTATCTGACTACATATTTGTGCCGTTTGGCGTTGAGACATTTGGTCCGTGGGGTTCGCATGCTAAAAAGTTCTTCGGGACACTAGCCACAAAACTTGCGGCCACCAGCAAGGACAGAAGAGCTGGCTCCTTCCTCGCTTAAAGGCTCAGTTTAGCATTCAGCGAGGAAACGCAGCCAGCGTTCTGGGTTCCTTGCCCCACGGCCCATACCTTTTATAAATTGTAAATATCATTTATATTATTATTTTGTTTATTTTATTATTAAGTTAGTTTGAATTTTTTAGATTTAAAGTACGTATTTCGTTGTGAAATATATTGTTCGACTTTCCATGTTTAACTATGCTGTGAAATGTAATAAAGTATTACAGTTAAATAATTTTTTTGATTATCTTATAATTTAAGGTTTCCATATACTTACAGTATTTGGAATCGGACATGGTGATATTTTATTTATGTCCTACCCTCAAAATAAAAGTGAGTTTAAACACTCTAATTTTCACACATTGTTGCGTTAAACGCACATTTAATTATTTTTTTTGTATTAGTTACATTATTTTGTAAATAAAAAATATTTTTCATGGATTATAAAAAAAAGAGAAGATGTATTTGAAACTTAGAAGAATAAAAAGTAAAAACATAAAAAAGTATTTTATCTCTAAAAATTTTTGTTGCTGTCTGCAACATAGTGCGGGCGCGCAAGTTACCCTTAACAAAACTGAAACTATGTATTTGACAAAATAAAATAATAAATTTAAACAGATTATTTACAAACAGAAAATGAAAATTAACTTAAAAAGCATCTTGCCTGAATAAAAACAAATAATTAGTAAGCAGAAGTAAGCTGCGCTTGCTGAAGGCGACCTAGGCGGTCGCCTTCAGCTCTTCGAATATGGTTAGAATCCAAAAATGGATGCAAAGCTTTCAAATTGGTCTTTATGGGCTGGCCCTTCTGCAAGCAAATAATTTGTTCGATGAAATAATAATTCTGTACAAGCCTTACTACAATTAAATTATCATTTTTGTATTCTTGGGCTCAATATGGGGATGTATTAGAGGGAAAAGTACCTTTACATTTTGATATGAATCTCATGTTTTATGCGAATAAAGGAATCTGAATCTGAATCTGAATCACGTAAACCATCACCCGAATCAGTTTGTGCGAGTGTGAAAAACCTTTTAAAACTGGCATTAATTCATTATTATTTGATTGGCAGCAGATATTATCCTCATTATTACACAAACTGAATGGCATTTCTATATTAGACAAATGAAGATGATATTCAGTTCCTGTTAAGAATTGAGGTCCGTGCCATCATAATTCACTAGTTCTCAATTCATCCGGATAAGACCCTCTTGAAATAATATCGGCTGGATTTAGAGTGCCTGGTGTATGAAGCCAGGTTGCATTGCATTTTTGAATCTCATGGACTCTATTTGCCATATAAGCTGAAAGCTTAACAGGAAGTGAATCCATCCATCCTAGCGCAATCTTTGAATCAGTAAATAGAATACATTCAGATATTTCAGGCAACAATCGCTGGATAGAGCGCGCTAGCTTAGAAAGCAAAACAGCAGCATTAAGCTCTAGCTTAGGAATTGTAAGCTTACCGTCAATTGGAGCAATACGAGACTTGGCACACAGTAAATTGACATTAAAATTACCATCCTGTATAACTTTTACATACGTGCAACAACCGAAAGCAAAAGAAGAAGCATCACAAAATCCTATAAGTTGCACTGAATCAGCGTTTGACATTTTAACATTACGCTGTACCTGAACACTTGACATGCCTTGCATTTGATTATAAAATTCAAACCATAAATCATGTAATTCTTGATTGAGAAGTGTATCCCAGTCAAGCTAGCATTGCCACATTCTTTGAAGCAATAATTTGGCTTTTACAAATATAGGGTTGATGAGCCCTAATGGATCAAAAAAAATTGCTAACGTAGCTTAAAACATTCCTTTTTGTAGGAGGGTCAAATAGTTAAGCCTTGGGCTGCGCGACTATAAATTGGTCACCTTGCGCCTCACAACTGACCCCAAGAGTTTTGACAACTAACGGATCGTGCCGACCAAAGTCTACAGGCTCAAAACACAACTACTCTTTCGGCATATCAGAAAGCAAATCTAAGTCATTAGAACACCACTTATGAAGTTCAAAACCACCTAAGCGCAATAAACTAATGAACTCCTGTCTTAATGGAAATGCCTTTTTTTGATCAAAGGAACCGACTATGACATCGTCGATGTACGTATTATTTCGTATAGCGGCTGCAGCTAGTGGATACCTATCTCCGTGAATGTTGGCCAGCTCAACTGAGCAACGAGCAGCTAGAAATTCTGAACTAGTCAGACCATATGTAATGGTTCGTAGCTGAAGGCACTTTAAATCTTCATTGGGACTTTCCCGCCATAAAATATTTTGTAAGACCCTGTATTTGGGAGAAACTAGAATTTGGCGATACATGTGACGTATATCGCGCATTAGAACCACACTGTAAGTCCTAAATAAAACAAGAATCTCAAATAATTGTTTTTGAACAACACTACCGTTACATAAAATATCATTCAGACTGTACTCAGCGCATTTATCCCTTGCGCTGCCGTCAAAAACAACTCTAAGTTTGTTGGTTATTTTATCCTGACGAATAACTGCATGATGGAATAAGTAGTATTTCGGCAATGTATCCGCATCACATTTTAAAAAATCAATAACCTTTGCATGACCTAAGCTTAAATACTCATTAATAAAGTTAACATAAAGCGCATGTTATGCTGGGTCTTTAGAAAAGCGCTTCTCCAAATTATAAAATCTTTGCATGCCTCCTTCAATCTTGCCATCTTTCATAATCTTGAAAAATATGTCTGCAGCAAGCAAAAGAGAAACCTCTCCTGGAATATGAAAATCAGTATCAGCCAACATAATATTAGAAGGTGTGGTACCTAAAAATTGTTAAGACTTGCTTTGGAACGTGGTAAAAGTGTCGTGATTTGATCGACAACCGAACATGAAACTGCAATATTGTAATCTTCTGTTAATGATTCCAGGCACAGATCAGTCCCCTTTTGTACGCAGTTTATTTGTTGCCACATAGTGGCGATGCGCCGCGCACAATTATAGGTATCGTAGCCAAGCTTACTGACTAGCGCTTGAGTACAAAATGAAGTTTGACTGTCGGAATCCACAAACGCTCGAGCAACAACACGCTCATTATTAGCGTTTCTAAGCAAGACCTGAATAGTTGGCAATAACACCTGTGAATCGTTGGCTTTCTTTTGCAAAGTGTGCATGGTAGAAGATTCGGAAGCTTCCTGTAAATCTGCATGAATTAATGTATTATGGGTTGACATTTTACATGATGAACACTTAAAGTTATACCTGCATTTATTATTGTGAACATTCAAACAAATATAGCAGAGCTTATTAACATTTACGTGTATAATTCTGTTTGATACAGACATTAGTAAAAAGTTAGGACATTTATATAATTTATGGTCAGCTCTACACGGTGAACATTGGTTGTTTTTCGAAAAAGAATTAGACTGAGATGAATTTGGAAAAGATTTTACATTTTCATTAGACTTAGTACTGTGAAATGACCGCGCATTGGAAGCCTTTGGCACATAATTGCGCTCAGTCATTGAAGGGCTGGCCTCTAAGGTCACCGCTCGCCGTTCAAGGAAGGTGAGCAAAAATACCAATGTAGGTACATCATAAAAATCCTGCTCAGAATTGTACAATCTAAGAGTTAAGGTGTCCAACTTTCGAGAGATAACGCACACAAGGATTGCATCCCACGCTTCGACAGGTTGTTTTTAACTTTTTAATGCACTCAACTGCTGTGAAATCTGTGATACGAGTGTCCGGATTTGCTGTGCAGAACCTTTTGTCACACTAGGCAAGTCAATAATTGAAAAAATATGGTTTTTAATTAAAATGCCCTTGGTGTCATATCGACGGTAAGACCTTTTGCGTCATCGTATGACTGACCAATCAAGGGTAACTTATTAATCAAATCAAGAGCCTCACCTCATAAATAACCTTTTAAATAATAAAGTTTTTTACCTTTGATAATCCAGCATTACTTCCTATGAGTGATAAATAAAGCTCCATGAAGGGCTTGTACGAAGCGAGGTTACCATACTAGAGCAGAGCGCCTTGATTTTACCTCCGAAGTATTGTAGTCAGCTCGAGAGTTTAGGTAATTTTCACACCACATAATGACAGCTTTGCGGGCATTGCATTAATCCGCCTTTTAATAGGAACTTGTTCATCCATTGTAATAAATGTATGGAAATGTATAAATAATATGGATAACAGTTATAAAACTGGAAATGCGCAGAAATGAACTCTAGAAATTGCAAACTGAAGATAGACTGAAACTTGAATAAGCTGACTGAACGCACTGTATTAACTGTAAATGTATTATAACAATGTTTCGGCCCCAAAATGTTGCGTTAAACGCACATTTCATAATTATTTTTGTATCATTTAAATTATTTTGCAAATAAAAAACATTTTTCGTGGATTATAAAAAAAAGAGAAGATCGATTTATTTGAAACTTAGAAGAATAAAAATTTTATCTCTAAGAAGTTTTGTTGCTGTCTGCAACACACATGTCATATCACTTTTATTTCATATCATCATCATCATCATCATTTCAGCCGAACGACGCCCACTGCTGGGCATAGGCCATATTTAATATATACATATTTCATATGTATGCATATTATGCGTAACGCGGGTAAAACATGTGTTTCTTACAAAACATTTATAAAACTAGACAATTACAGCGAGTAAAACGCGCGCCTCAAGGGGATACGTTTGTAAAAGAGTTTCTACTCGTTGACCAAACTATCGATGTAGCATTTCAGTAAAGTATACTTAATAATGGAAACTTTACTTTATTTATTTTGTTTAATTTAAAAAAATTAATTTTGCATTTAAATTTGGTTATTGGCAGTACCTTTGCTTTTTTCAAGTGCCCAAAAATTCCAAAATAATTCTCGCTTTTTTAAAATTGTTGAAAACTCCCAAGCCATTCACGGTAGATACAACCAAACGATAAATAGTTTAACTAAGTCATAGAAAAACCCGTATCTTTGCGAAAAACCTAGGACAACCGCGAAACACCGGTAATTAGTATCTAAAATCCAAATTCGGTATTATACAGGTTGTTCTCAGGATGTAAATCTGTTTTTGTTAAAATTTTCGGGTTTGGTCCTATTTAAAATTTTGAATGAAACAGGGGGCCAACTCAGAAACGAAATGTCCGTAGTCTTAAATGATTCAAAAAAAAATCTATTGAACCAGAAGCAGAAACAAACAACATTTTTATATGACTAGCAAAAGAAATGCGGATAAATCAATCATCATTATTTGCAGCTTCGAGGTTTCGCTCACTGGCATCTTCGAGACAAATCGAATTCTTAATGAAATAATAAATTTCTTTCAGTGGGAGGCATTACGAATTTAGTTTTATGTCTTTTTCAAATAAGAACTTTAGGAAAACACAAATTTACCCAATAAACTGAATTAAAATAGAGCATACAGCAAAGGACCGGATTAAATCGGACGAAAATAATCGAGTAAGCTACTCTAACAGTGATTTAAAAGTGCTTTTAACAGATTTAAATAAAGATATTTTTCACTTTTGACTTTGATCCTTTTCTAGCTAAAAGTAACAACGAGTAACAATTCTCACTAGAGGAAGGGTAGCTCATGGTCGTCAATTCAAAAAGGAGCCTGAGACATTTATTATATATTATTTGATTTCTTAGATAAATAAAAACAATTATATTTATTTCATCTATACAGGCTGGCATTCAGCTTAACAGATCGCGCTACAGTGATCGACAAAATGACTAAACCAAAAAAAAAATCATAAAAAAAAAAAGTCGAAAGCTACATAAATTGGCTTACTACATGGGGTGTTTTTGGATACCCCTGAGTGTGAGTAGGCTAAAAAAATAAATTGACTTGTTTAAAATTTTGCATGGAGGTTTTAGGACGTAAGTGCTCATAAAGACGAGATTTTGCGAAATTCGACCACTAAGGGTTGTTTTTGGGGTTGATAGTTTGTATAAAACTTCGTTACTACAAGTGCAGAGGTCTTAAATGATGTATTGGGGTTTTTTTTTAACTAAGAAGGGGGGGCATCGTGACGGAACCGGAAGGGAAACAATCTGTATATTATAAACTGATTTTTGTTGGTAAAACTAATGGTTTTACAGCAAACGGAAAAACATGATCTATTTTATGTTAGTATTGTTCAAAATGAATGATAACAGGACAAAACTTGGAAAATTAATGATTCCGAGTAACAAACATGCAAATTACAAAAAAAAAACTAATTATAATAAGCAAATATCTTTAAATCACAAAGAAAACCAGTGAATGAGTTGGTTGCCCTATCTTGTCGGTTTTCAGGTGACCTGATAAAAAATATCATTTTTTCATCTCGAATTAAACTCTCTAGTATTGACTTATTTTCATTTGGTTGGTAGACAAGTCGACAGGTTTTAAGCTATTAATTTTAGTTTGCCCATTTGATAATTTCACTGTAAATATCAATCAATACTCTTTCTATTTCTAACGAAAAAATATTCTCCGAAGTAGTACCTTCTTCTTCTTCTTATCGTATCGATGGCTATATCCTTTTTGACCAAAACTCCGCCACCCTAACGGCATGGTCGTTGGCACACATAAGTTCCTCACACGTACAGCTGTCCGGACACGAGGGGCATGATATGAGGTGGTCCATAGTTTGTGGGGAGGCACCACACTCGATGTGAAGTAGTACCTGATTTGGAAGTATGGCTTCGCAATTCTGCTACTGTGGTAACATAACTTCACGAAAGTAACTGAAACTTGATCATTATCATAAGGTTTGAGGTAAGTTACACCACAGCGGGTCAAGGCTGTGTAGAGCTTCCGACGGTGTTGCCGTGATTGAGTAGAATTTAAACTGGTTAACTGTAATCATGATATTAATTTATTCAGGTTAGTAGGTTGACGAAATAATTCGCTATTGTTTCATTTCGTTTCGTCTAACGTAGAGTTCAAGTAGGCTTTTCTGGTAGAACATGTAGCAAAATATATTATAGTAAGAGCTTGTAGATACATTATACAAAATACAATATTATGACAATAATACAATTATAATTATTATTTATAATTTCACATCATCGATCGGGAATACAATGTCATTTTATTCGAAGTCGTTTTAAAAATTTAGTTTAAAATTTATTACCTGGCTGTACTTTGTACGAGCGTGCGAGTTGACGATAGAAATATTAGGTAAATTCTAAAGGTACCAAGTCGCCCGATCGGGCGAGTTCTTTTCGGGCGAGATGACGAAAAACTCGGGAAATGCATCTAGATATACCCGTATCATTAACTTTATAAACTTATTTTTAGCATTAAACAATGCTCTATTTTCTACACGAAGATCATTGTTTCATCAATGTTAAAGGCGCTCGCCTATAACATTGATGAAACAACGTTGGGTAACATTGATGGCAACGTAAATACACTAAATAAATTCGCCAGATCTGTTAACGGCCTAGGTAACTCAGTTGGAAGAGCAGTCACCGGGTTGTGAAAGGTCGCGGGTTCGGATCCCGCTTGAGTCCCAGGATCAAGTCGTTTTTTTCTAGTTTCTATCTTTGTTTATTAACTTTATGATATTATTTCTAATGTCGCATAAATAAATGCCTGATATCGTTTATGTATCATACTTCTGGACTCAAACGCAATTTTCGCAAATTGTATCAATTTATATTTAACTGGACAGCCTTTGCTTGACCCTGAATCCCTCAGGCCTTAATAGCTGTCACTACCTAAATTCTAGTAGTGCTAAAACGGAACGAGCTACACGAAGAAGATTTGGAAGAAACAACACACATAATGAAACAGCAATATAAAAGTTCTGGGGCCATTTGCGCCTCTTGTGATATACGTGGAGAAATAACATGGCTAATGGATATGGGAGGAAGTTGTCAGTATTATCTCGGCTTTTAAGGGCTGTTCAAAGCTAGGTGTAAGGAAACACGAATAGGACTTTTCACCTAGAAAACTTGACTGGCCTGTTGGCGCAATGGCAGCGATTCTGCCTTTAGCGCCGGAGGTCGTGGGTTCGATCCCCACCCATGACAAACATGAGTGTTTTTTGTGTGTCTGGGTGTTATTATCTATATATGTATGTATTTAGAAATATTTAAGTATGTCTAACAGTCTCTGACGCCCATAGTACAAGCTCTGCTTAGTTTGGGGTCAGCTGATCTTGGTGTAAATTGTCCCAGATATTTATTTATTTATTTTATAAAACAGTACTAGCAGTACTTGTGTTCTTAATCAGGAATTTGGTCGCTGCTTTGTGAAATTATAATAGTACCTGTTAAAAGCAATTGACATTGAAAAAGAATTTGATTATTGCTTTAAATCCAGGGTTAACTGACGAACATCTATAAAATACACCCTTGTCAGCAGAAATTTCAGCTTGTACCCTATCTTTGGTAAATTTTGTAAATACTATAATAAAATAATAAAACAGATCAAGGGTTTCACGGGTATTTTCGAGGTTGCTGTTAGTTTTTTACTGGCACGAGCAAAGTGAGTCCGAAAAATAAAACTTACATAAAAAGTATTCACAAACTCGAAACTTTATGGCATAGGTACTTTTACAGAGGTAGTTTCCTATTTACGTTATAGTGCTACTCGACGTAAGGTTGGGAAGGGTAATGTGTAGGTATAAAGAAAAAGGGTACCTGCATCTACCTATAAAATAACGTTTGCACGTGAACCATCCTGCATATCATAGGTATGGCCTTAAAGAGTCATTTTTACTAAAAAGTTCTGAGAAATATATGTTTTGCTTCATTTATAGTTTGTGCATATTTTTATACTAAGTGATATTTTGAATGAATGAGCTTTCATTCGAGGATTGATACCAACTACCATTAACATTTTTATTCCAGCAAATGTGGACTACATAGAATTACCTTAACTTGTCCGAGTTGAGGTAGTATTTAATGCGCAAGTAAGACAGTATCAATGTCAATATAAATTCAAAGCGGTCATGCTAAAATCTTGCTCAGCTCATTGACATATGTAAGTAGATATGACTCAATCGCTTTTCAATTGATGTAGTAACTTTCACCACCCTAGAAACCTCACTAACAAGAGCTTAATCATTATAATCATACATAATAATATGACATAAGTTATACCCCATCGTTAATCTCCATTCACATGGTCAGAAAACTCCTTAAGTCAGGGCATAATGGTGGCGTGACTAAGGCACGTCCTATACCTCGCCATCAGCTGTCCAATTTAAGCCTAATGTCTAGAAATGTTACTGGTTTACTACCTTCGGAGATTCGCAAAACCAACTTGATTGTAAATAATGTTCGTGGAAGACGTTGGCAATGTTTTGAAGGTGAAAAAGTGACTTTATAAATTTAGCACATACACAATCAATACTCCTTTGTTTCTTAGCAGTTCAAGATCAGTTTGTCCTCCATGAGATTACACCAATGACAGTTGCTAGCGTCCGCGTTGACATTTTTTAAGGGATTTCGATACAGCGATCCAAGTTATTAAAAATGGAACCAGAATAGCATACAAATTTCTGAAGGCAACTATCGTAATTTACGTGATGGATGGAAACTCTTAAAAAACAACAGTACGTCTACCACGAGTTGGCACTGTTATTTTGTCATGTCATGTCATGTCAAATCCCAATACATTTTTTTACGCGAACGATAACGTAAATTTAAAGTGGCAACTCGTGGTAGACATACAAGAACCAAGATTGTTTTTTTTTCTTTTTGCGTCATACAACACACCTCTTGTAATGGTCTCGAAGTAGGGATTAATATCCCTGGGTTACGAGGTACCACACAAGGAAATAAGCTAGGGGTGTCTCCCAGCACACCCAGACCCGAGTCAATTCAGAAAAGATCGTTTCCTAAATTTACCCGACCGAGAATCGAACCCGGGACACTACGGAAATCGGGGCGAGAAACCGTGCTACAGCGCACTACGCTAACCGTGTCGTCATTATACTAACTAACAATCACATAAGCCCAGGACACACAATTATTTAATTCAATTTATTTGACCTGGTGGAAATTATGCTTTTCAGCCACTGCGCTCAACTGGCCAAAAGATGGAAATGACTACCAAAGGTTATTAACCTCAGTAACCACTTAATATTTAGTCCGCACGAATCCACTAAAAATAAAACCTCAATTTGAATCTACAACCGAAAAGTTTTTCGGTCATACACATTTTATTTCTTCAGAGATCTCGTTTTGATCCTGAGATTTTCTCAAAAGCACCATTTTGAGTTTGTGTGGTTTCCCGGTCAGATCTACTTTAAGTTTAATTCCTTGCGATTTGTTTTATTGCGTATTCTAGTTTAACGAATTAGTGATAGTTATCGATTGAAACATCATGAGGTGGCGTGCGATCGGCCACGCCGCCTTAGAGAATTTTGTACCTACTGGTAACGATAATATGATTGACAGATAATTAACCAAAGTGAAATCCAAGTGACAGGAATTGCAGCGTCGTTTGTTCTTCATACCCTGTCCAGATGTACGCACGATCGACGTGCGTTTAGTTATACATCGATTGCTATAGTGCATGATCAACAAACTAGCTTAGTTTTCAGCAATCGATGAATACGCGTGATCGACGGGAGTTTCGTTACTCGCGTCGATCATGCGAACATATCTCGACTTAGCCTAATTGGTTGTGGTCATCGGCTAACTAGTTGCTTGTGCGTTACCAGAACGAAGATTTACCGAAATTTAGTATATGGAGACATTTAATGAAAACAAGAATATGCATGATTGTTTGTCCGGTCATGTTTGTTAATTTAATACTGCCAAAAGATCGTTCTTTTAGCTAAATATACAATACTCTTTTGTGAGTGTTATAAATAACATTTATTCACTTTTGGGACACTAAAGTCAAAAATTGCAGCCGTGTCTGTCTTACTGCAAATTAATTACCAATGCAGTATTTATTCAAAAATATGACATCCACCTACAGTACCAGTTCTATTTAGTTTGGGATCCTCTGGCCTTATGTGTAAATGTCCCAGGGAGAAAGTGTTATAAGAGAAGGTTGAGTGCTGTTTTCAGATTTTCGAATAATCACTATTTGTTGCTTGTTTAAAGAAATCATTCCCGCCAATCCCCTATCACTTGTTCACAAAGCCGCAGCGGCACGCCTTGTAACAACAGTATGTTTAATTCTTTTGTTCTTTTCCTTCCGTACACGGATTGCTGAATTCACCCAAAAAAGGAGCTGGAAAACTGACACAGTACACAATTTATGCGAATACAAAACTCGCTTGCGTTGCCAAAATGTACTGGCGTTAGTAATATGCTCACCAAAAGTGCTATTGTGTTATGGAAAATGGCACTTGGTTTCGGATGTTAAATGATATTTTGTCTGTGCCACTTTTGAGTTGTGCTGTTTGAAAACAGGAGTCTTACTTTTCGCCGGCCGGTTTCATAATTATTAAAACCATACAAATAAATAAGATCTGTTTTCGCGACAAGCTGGCTAATTTTCTAAAAACAACACTTTTGAGTTTACTGATAGTTTACCAAAGTCCTTTTATTTGCTGCTAATAAACAAACGAAAACAAACTCTAGGAAATAAAATCAAAAATAAACATTTGAAGCAGTTAGAACTTCTCGATTATTTAAGTTAATGTTTTATTTTGAAAACACTATGTTAAAATGGTGAAACAGAATGTGTGGATTAATATCCTGGCAGAAGTCAGCAATGCGCTATAGAAAATAGTAAACATAATTACAGCCTACCTTTTTAAACCTAATTGTCCCCTAATTGTTCCCCCCTTCCACTCACGTCTTCTTTCGCTTTCAGACTAATTAACCTAAAAACCAATTTATGCAAAAATATCAAAAACATCGCTTAGTCTTTGACTATCACTTTCTCGCAAACGTTGATGGCGCTCTGAGCAAGGAGACAAACCTTGTTTTTTCTTCGGATATATCTTAATAATGAGAGACTAACAGAAATTTATCGACTTGACTTCGTTTCCATTAAGTTAATCTGTAACGAGCATTCTGCTCAGTCTGATTACTTAGGTACTCATTCCCTGAACACAAGAAATATATCGTTCGTTCATCCCACTAAATCCATGAAATTGGACGACACAGTAATTGCTTCATTCAGTAACTTCATTCCTTCAGTAACCACGTAGTTTTTAGATTAAAACAAAGTAAGGAACTAGTGAAATTAGAACAATATTAAGGGAAGAAAATTATAAGAAATAAATATTGTATTAAATGTTTAACTAAATGAAGTGCATTGAAGGACCAAAAACAGCCTAGGTTGATCGTGCAATATACTCGTATCTCGCAAACACTTTCGACTTCTAAATATAAATAAATTCACTAAAAAATGGTGGCTTACATAACTACTGGAAAAAAAACTTATTAGGAAAAGTAATATCGCCTTTTTTTAACAAATTTGTACAGTGTTCCACGTGGACTATTTTCACTACCAATGGTACGAGTAAGGTAGCGTAAACAGTGCTAAAAAACTTCGTCTCATTCTTTTATTGAATCGTATGAATGAGGGAAATAATATTTAGGGCAGTACTTAACAGACACTGTCTCGCTCTTTTTCTCTATTTATGTGGATTTAAAAAAAAAAGTTGGACCAGAAGTACAAAAAAACCGTCCTATTTTATCACACTACTGTTAGCTTAACAACACTGTTGAAGGTAACGAAATAACTACGAGTAGATAACATACATGGAATTACCGAAATAAGAAGGAGGAAACAGACAGTTGGTCACCAGCCAGACAATTTTGTAGTTATTAGTACTATTAACAGTAATAGTGGTAACTGAGACGTGGCGGTTAAGAGTGATGGTAACGATGGTGGAATACCATGTATTTTTGGTAAAACATGCAATTAAAAATTGAGACTTAAAAAACGAGAAGAATGTATTTTATCTTTTCGTACTCTAACTTTCCACATTCATATAAATGTATGCAGAAAGTATTTAATCAATCAATCAATCAAATAATTTATTTTGAGTTACAACAATGACTCATATAGTGTTAGCAATAAAATGATGATTCTTATACCTACTTGTTAGTACATTACACAAAAAATACAGTTCCATAACAATATTTATTCATATCTGTGTGTACCCGCATCCACCTTGCTAGGAGAGGAGAGTCCCACCGGCCTGCAAATACGCTCAGAAGCCTGTTAGGGCTGCCGTAACTCCGCGCAAGCAGGGAGGCGCACCGCTTGCGTATGATTGCTGCAAAGCCATCAACCTGCGCATCTGCAAACATCCCAGATGCGCAGATCCCAGTTAATACAATGGTCAAAACACCAAATCTTTCAAACCTGCGATTAATATCTGTATACTACACCCATGACAGTCGCTGGCGTCAGTGTTGACCTTTTTGTATGAGATTACGGTACAATGCCTCTAGTGAATAGAAATGAAACTAAAAATGGCATACCAATATTACTTTAATTTCCGAATATTCATTATATTATTATCACTTTTGCATAGCCTAACTCGTTCTCCGTTCTGAATCTCTCTGCCGAAGATTGTCTGGAAGAGAACGGTCTGCAGCGATGAGACCGCCTAAATTGTACTTTCATTTGTTTTACGTGTTGTATTTCTCTGTGCAGTAACCCTTTTTTTATCTTATCTTATCTTACATCAATTCGCCAAGTCAACTATCGTAGTTTACGTGGCAATAAATCACGGTAAAAATAGGTATGTTTCAGATTTGGTATCATAATTTGTTTGCAGCCATCATTGTGCTGATTAATTTTATTTTTACTTGTGATAAGAACGTCATTCCGTTAATTTTTAAGGTTTATTAAGAATTAGGTGAAAATAGAAAATACAAACGGTAATCGAAGCTGAGCCGCTGTCCTTTTCGTTTCTATTGACATGTGGCAGGGCAGCATCAATTTGAGGTATCCTCAACTTTTGATTAGCGTGTGTGGATACGTGAATGACAAAATCACTATCCCATCTGGGATTCCGTCGTGGGCGTATGCCCAAAGGTGCTTTCCACTAGAGATGGTCTATGCTTCAATGCTGTGGATTCTTTTGATAACCACCAATCATATTCATTGGTCCTGTGCGAACCAATTAATATGATTGGTGGATATCAAACGCATCGATAGCAACGTAGCTTAAGTATCACATCTCTGGTGGAAAAGCATACACAAAAAAAATAAAACCAACTTTTACAGTAAAATCCAGACATAGTGCTGTCAAGTAAAGTTTGCAAGTAAAGTCATATTTACACTGCTCGTTACTTGGCAACGTTAAATCCTTCGTAACAGACTACCGTAATGGCTTGATTGCGGGTGACATGTTTACATTGAGCCCTTTTTACGACTGTGCCTTAGTTAGGATTACTAAGCTACGTAAATCACCTCAGAGAAATTCACACGAATATATTGTGAGAATTTATGAAGCGTTAACTTTCAAATTATTATTTACCTATCTAGACACGCGGTAGAGTGTGAAGCCAAGTTCAGGCTAACATAACTGGTGAACAGCACCGTGTGTAATCTTACACGAACCATTTGGAGCCACTTTTGACCCCCTCCTAACTCTAAAACTATTTCACGTAAACATGTCAAATTTAGCTATTGATACTTGCGAGATATATGTATGTGTATTCCAAATTTCATAAATACACCTGAAACGGTTAATTAGATATCAACGTCCAAAAATTTTCATTTTTGTGACTGACTGCTAAAGATCAAAATTTTAACCCAGTTCCAGATGACCTAGAAGTTTAAATTTGGCAGCTAGATAGGTGGTTGAGTAAATACAAAGGAAAAAATCAGAAACTAGTAAATTTTTATCGTGAAAGTTAAAACAATAATGTTTCAGAAATGTTGATATTTCTAGTGTAAGTTATGCTCAGATAATTTTTTTTTTTTATATTTCATAACCTCCTCCTTAAAATCTTAAAATTATTTCATTGGTTCAAATTATTTGAGGGCAGTTATTCAACATTGAGATGAGAACTTGTTTTGTAAATTTTATTCTAAAAGTTCGACAGAAACAAAAACACTCGCGACAGTGCGTCTGGTCGCCTGTTGTGAACTCACTGTGTCTGTGTTGGTGGTCAAAATGGCGGGTTTATTCAAAGCGGGCTGTCTGTCAGAGGCGCCGCGCCGCATGCGTAATTTGTGTTCCTAAACACCGAATTATTCGAACCTTTAAGTTACCTTTAATTATGTTTATTTACCAAAGTACTATTAATTTCTGTACAAAAAGTAATAAAATCCCAACAAAAACATAAATGTGACATGAGAGCCAAGTTCAATACTATGATAATTATATGCCTTGGTTGTTGACTTGACCTACAAATAAGTGAGACCTAAATGGATGCCAAGTTCAATGGTCAGTAGGATAATATATTGAAGCCTAAGGTCTGACTTGGCTAGTTCTCATATACTTATTATTTTTAAATACATACTAAAACAGTCATGAAAGAGCCCTATGTTCGATGGCATATATCATAATATTGAACTTGGCTCTCATTTCACATTTATTTTATGTTTTTGATGGGATAATTATCACAATCGATCGAGAGTGTCGTGGCCTAGGGGTTAAGTATCCCAACTCAGATAGTGGACAATGTGGTCCAGAGTTCAAATCTGGCCAAACCATCCTTGAGTTCATTTTTAAATTTCTGACCAACTGTCCAGATAAGGAAAACATCGATGAAAAACCAAATCAACCCGCATAACGGCGGAAGGCTCACCACCTGCTACGTTGCGTTCTAATACTAGAATCTCTAAGGTGAAAAGTAGGCTTCGGAGTGTTTCGTTAATTTACATTAGAACATTACAATCATGTTGCTGTCATGATTAACTTCTCTGACTATGACCATTGTCGTACATCCAGATGTGGAATGCACTCTTCTAGTGCATGCGTTTCCTTCTTCTTATAGTCCCGGGGTCTTCTGACGGGTTCGAGAAGACATTCGTTCGCATGACTGTGCTTGTCAGCTTCATATCTGCACCTCACAATCACTTTCCATGAGGTGAAGTGAGGTCATCTTGATGGGCAATATAAAAAAAATAAGCCATCATAATGATGTATCTCAATCGATATACTAACACTCATATACTACGGCCATCACCTAGGAGATCGTTTGTTTGTGGATAGTCAACAATTAGTTACCGCAGCTTATATAATAGATAGATACATGTAACACCTGAGGCATTATTCCTGCGTCACATACCCAGTTAGACTGGTATGTGACGCATCAAAAACAGTCATCCGATACTGGACTCTGACTATCATTTATTTATTGAATGCATATAAATTCAATTCTGTCAAGATATTGCCGGCGCCCTACAGGAACCATTATTGATACCACAACATTTAAGCCCACTATCTCAATGTACATTTGCAATAAAGAATTGAAATTATTATTAACCCGTCTCGTGTTTCTATTGTTCCGGTTTTTGCATTGTGAGTCTTGTTTGCCATTTTTTTCTTAGGGTTTTCTTACGAACACCCGTGTGTTCGGCTGACACTCAAGGGGTTAATATCACAAATTAGTTTTTTTTTTTAAAAATTGGCAGATTACGTCCCCTTCTGTGGACTGTTCAGGTACGATAGTCATTTATTTGAAGGTATATTGTTTCATTATTCAAAAAGAATCTATAATAATATATGCTTTAATTGTTGTATTATACCACCACGAATACCAATCTATTAAATTAGTAAAATTTGCCATAAAACACTACTCAAAATTTTATAAAAACATTTGGTTATACGTGTTTGTGTCTCTTCTGTGGACCAAAAAAATTATCGTAATTTAAAATATACAAAAGTTACCAAAGAACGTATTATTTAATCCTGGCCACACTAAATAGCTGTCATTCGCCGCTGCGGATTTATGGAGGTTGTGTCACGGAGAAAATAAAAAGATTCTTTTAAATTTGTGTTATAATAATTTTGTCAGATATCAGTGCAACTTTCCTGTTCCAGGTATTTCTTGGTATGTGAACTTTATTATACTTGAAAATCATATTGGCTTATTTCCTAGCAAGGAGTATTTTCGCATATCAACTTTACTTGTGTTCTAACCTTAAAAACAAAATGGTGGTTGTAATTTTATGCTCGAATGTCTTTTCTGTGGACATCTTTTCTGTGGACTTCAATGTCCACAGGAGATACTTATGTCCACAGAAGAGATTACATTTTGTAAATTGAAAGTAATATGCCTGAAAACCGTTTTTTTTAAACCTATCTATTTAACCTTGTGTTTTATTTCTATTGGTGATATTCACGGCATTATTTCCTTCTTGTTTTTTTTTCTGAGTCTTTCTTTGGCTATGCGATGCATGAAATAATTGTTTCAGGTAACATGCCGCGTTCCAGCAGATCTAGATCAAACTTGAGCGACGAAGAAAAGAAAAATCGCCGAAGGGAACAAAAAAAAAAAGTATGCGTAGAGCTCGAGCAAAGTTAGATACGGCGTCGCTAGAAGAAAGGCGTAAAAAAAAAAGAGAGCGATACCAACGTAAAAAACAAAATGGGTTGATTCAAACTATAGCAGACTATACACCAAGGCAGCAGAGCCAAATGAGAAAAATGTGGCGTGAAAAAGCTAAGCTAAGACGTGAGAAAGAGAAAGTAAAAAAACATACCGAGGAATTACTCCTAAATACACCACCCTCTAGCCCAGGTTCAAGTTTTTCAAAGGTTCAGTCAGGAAGAGCTGTGAGCGCAAGAAATAGACGTAGATTGAAGGCAAAAAATGATTCCTTATCTCTTAGATTGAAACTATTAGAAAACAAGCTAGCTAAATATAGAATGATATTATTGAGACAGAAAAGGAAGAACTACGGAAGCAATAATTCTGGCAAAGTTAACATAAAGCAAAAAATACATGACTTTTTACTTGAAAATGAGAATAGTAGACTAACTGCTGGTAAAAAGGAGACAATCACGCGTCGAAAATTAAAGAAACAAATCCGCTATTTGAACGACTCTGACAGTAAGTGTGTTCATTTTGAAATCGGACAAATCCCAGTCCACTATATGCAATCACCTGGAGGTCCATCAAGTCCTTTGCCAAGGGTTGCTGTGGCAATTCCAGTTGTTTCTTCTCCTGATACCGCATCTGCCTCTACAGTTACTGCACCCAGAACACCAGAAGCTTTTGAACTTCTTATGGACACACCATCACCAGAATCTCTTATGAGCTTACGTCAGCCCCTTACTCCAAAAAAAAGGCTTAATTTTATAGACGTGTATTCAGATGACTCTGATATTTTGGCACCGCCAAAGATGAGACGAACTCAAAAACGATGCTCAGATGTCTTTGTTGACAGTGATGATGAAAACTTACTACCTGTACTTGGCAAAAAAACAATTACCGCAAATTATTTTAGCGATGATAGTGATGAAAACATTTTTTGCATAATTTAATTTTATCTTCTGTGGACATACTATCTCCTGTAGACGTATGTTTTTGTTTATTGTTTTATTTTTTGTATGGCTTTTAGTCTCAAGAAATTTAATAAGATGTTTCAATAAGTTAAGTTTATTTGATTGTTAAAGGTTATTTGAATAAGAAATAACAGTTAGAAGATGTAGACCTACCCAAAGTATCTTAAGTAAATGTATGTGTGGGTGTGTGCGAGAGTTTTCGAGTTTCTGAATAAGTGGATGGGTAATCTTCTAATCTAAGCTAATAAAGTTCCTACTTTACAGTTTCTTAACCTTATCATCCATGAGAATGTTATTATTTTGATTGATTCTGTGATCTGTTGTGATTTGATCTCTTCTGTGGCGCATGGTCACTCCTGTGTACTTGTTTTTTTTAAAAGTGCCGTAAATATTATAACTTCAAAAAACGATCTGGTTTTTTACTGTAGTTTTTACATTTTCGTTGAGTACTAATAAATAAACTCAATTTAAAAATATTTCCCTTCTTTGTCATTTTAAAATAAAAAAATATGCGTTTTGTGTATGACCCTAATGTGAAAAGAGCACTTTCCCCGGGACAACTTACAATTTTAAACAAAAACAGGTGAAAAGTAACCAAAACAGACTACACTGCAGCAATAAACGACAACATTCGCGACACAACACGCGATAGGTACATCTCAATTACTCACGACAACCGCAACTCCTCGAGGCCTACTACGAAAAACAAAATACGATACTCAGAAGAATCGGAACGAGGGATTCTCTGTTGCGCAGTAGACATCCCGACCAGTGTTTGTTCGCAAATAAAATAATTTAAAAAGTTACGCGAGCTAAGCAAAGTCGAAAGTGCTGTCTCCCAATGAGCGATTTTCTGTGCCTGTGGATCGCTCACTCTTAGTTAGCGTGATTTTACGTGGCATTTACGCCTTTGCCATACGAATTTCGTTTCATCCAAATCTTGCATGTAGCACGAGACTCAACTAGAGTTGCTTTTAGGGTCAAGGTTATTGTCTGCGACCTTATTTAGCAAAAGATCTACAGATACACAGATTTTGTCCGGGGGCTAGCCAAGAGCAACACGCCGCGACGATTTTTACAATAGAAATCGTTCAAATGTATGGGGATGACATTAGCTGTCACTGGCGCTTATGTCATCCCCATACATTTGAACGATATCAAGGTAATAGGTTCAAAACTGTCGACACATTTTGCAAGATAAAAGAACATTTTGTAAAATGTATGCCACTTATTAATTGTTAGTTGTGATATGTTTATATTGTTTGCTTGCTAAAAATATTCCATATTATTTGACAAAACTAATTTCAGCACGTACGTTAACGCCGCGTTGCATTTAATGAATTCTCACAATTTCTTTTTGAATTGTATAATACTGACTGACCTTTTTGTTTTTTGCATGTCGCTTTGTTATCCCTGCATGCCCTGAAATAAGGACTCTCGAATAAGGTAGGCAAAGGAAATCCTGACTCGAAAGAGAGTGCAGCACGAACCGAAAATAAAATTTGCAACACAACACGCGATAGGAGTCCGCAGCAATTCAATTACTCACGTCCACCGCCGAGTCCTGACCAGACGTTCCTCGTTAAGAATTCAAGAGGCTGCGTACGAGAGGCAAACAGCTGATTTCCTGCAAACGCTCAAACCTTGTCAGGTTCTTCTCCGCTTCACAATGAATGCGTTCTAGTCGATTACAAAAAAAATGTCCAGTGTATAAGTGTATACTGTTCAATACGTAAAAACAATCGACTTTACTCCAACGGGTTTTAGGCGAGGGACTAAAAAAACACTGTGAGAGGTGGTGAGGTGAAGGAAAGACCAATAAAAATAAACATGTTTTCCTTTTAGAGACATGCTTGAAAATCATGAACAGATAAAAAGATATAAATGTCCGTTCTGTAAGGGATTTGAACTTCTGTTTTTCAGTGCAATATTCAGGAGTTCTATCCATTGCCCCAATTGAAAAAAAAAACTTTCACATACCAAAATTGTTGTATCGCTTTTGCTTACCTGAAAAAAACATGAATAAAATTATTTTATTTGCATAAACTTGTTTTTAGTATCAGTTTCAATTTGAATGAAATTATTTCATGCTTTGTACATCACGAGTTTGTTTAATCATTAAGCCTAAACGATCCGTACACGTTAATTTATATTAACCAACCAATCCTTCTTATGTTGTTGCTAATTCAAGTAATCTAAATGTTTCAGGATAACATATCAAAAGCATCTTTAAACGTAGCAAAAATTAACTTTCCCTCCATATGTTTCTCTCGCTCTAGCAAACGGATTGATCTGGCTAACTGAGCTAGAAATTATTGTCAAGCAGTCCGTGAAAGGGACAACCGATATTTCACTCAGCGGGTTTATCTTTTTTTACATCGAAGGCATTTATTTTCTGAATTTTCTAATCGTTTTTTTTTACAACAGTTTTAGCCTGAGTATGTAGATGTAATAATACAATTTAGTTACATTAATCAGAAAGTTGTTTATTATTTTTAAAAAATCTCAAAATCTTGGATTTCGGAAAAAGCTAAGTTAAAAAAGAATAATTTAATTTTTTTATTTTACTATTGCTGTTTCACTACATTTTATCAAGCAATGATTTTCATGATGCATTTTGCAGATCTCAACCGCTTGCAATCAAAATGTGCAAAGTAGTTGAAATGCATTTTGTAAAATTAAAACAATCCCCACAACTGATTAACGAGTCTGACTTTTGGAATCTTAAGTGTAATAAATAGCCTTCATTATGTAATCTGTCCGCCCAATTAAAACCTTCTAAATTTTGATTGACTATTGAGAATTCAGATATGAAACTTTTGATGAAAATTAAATGATTTTACTTGAAAACCTTGATATTCTTTTCTGACGTAGTTGGCCGATCACGTGAAGTCTAAATAGTTTAGAAAGCTGACCCTTTTAGGCTACACGTAGACATAATAAAAGTTTCCCTCGCCTTTAGACGCTTGGATACTGACCTAGTCTTTTTGACAATTACAAAAAAAATTCAACTAGATATACAACATGGAACCGGTAAGGCTGAAGATCGATTTCGTATCTACTTCTGTTTCTAATCTTATTTACTAAGGATTGTGTGTGTACTGAATAACTGTTGGATACGACCTATTATGAAATTATGATACATTATAATTAGGTAGTCCACATATGACATTATTTGCCACTGAAGTCATTCACTTCTATGCAATTAAAAACGAAATCATGAACGACTACACTGAATTGGACAGTGTTTTTTTTAGAAAATAATTTTCAACCGACTTCAAAAAAAGGAGGAGGTTCTCAATTCGACTGTATGTTTTTTTTAATGTTTGTTACCTCATAACTTTCGACTGGGTGAACCGATTTTGATCATTCTTTTTTTATTTGAAAGCTGGTGCTTTTGCTTCCCGAAAGGTCCCATTTTAATTTGGTCTAGTTCTGCCAGTGGGATCCATGAGAAAACCATATAAGTCTTAAATCTACATAGACAAAATGCGCGACAAATGGACAAATAACTCAATATTACGCCAACCGATTTAATAATTCTTTTTCTATTTGAAAGCTGATGCTGCACGTGTGGTCCCATTTTAATTTGGTCCAGTTCTGACAGTGGCATCCATGGGAAATCCTTATAAGTCTTGAATCTAGATAGACAAAATGCGTGACAAATGGACGAATAACTCAATATTACGCCAACCGATTTAATACTTCTTTTTCTATTTGAAAGCTGATGCTGCCCGTGTGGTCCCATTTTAATTTGGTCCAGTTTTGACAGTGGCATGCATGGGAAATCCTTATAAGTATTGAATCTAGATAAACCATATGCGCGACAAATGGACGATTAACTCATTATCACGCCAACCTATTTCGATGCTTCTTTTTTTATTGGTAAGGATACACTTCAAGGGTAGTTTGATGATAGTTTGGTTAAGTTCTGATTATGGGATCCATGACAAAGTAACGGAATTCTTCAATTCTTAGGAGCTATTGTAGTGCAGTCATTGAAGCGAAAAATACGGTCTTACCTCCGATTTTTTTAACTGTGAACCGATTTGCATGAAATTTTGGAATTAGGCTCATCTTACCCTTAACTTCAAAAGTAAAAATGATCTGAACTCCGCCTATTATTTTTAAGGGGTGTAAACTACCCCTTAATGGAAAAAGTGACATTGAGCCATTTTATCGCTAGAAAACATGTGTAATAGTAAGTGGTGAAATTGTGAAGTATTTTCTAACATAATTACCTCATATTAAAATCATTTTCAACCCCTTGAAAAAAAAAAAAATTTCAGTTACTAAGTAGAAAAAAATATGATAAGTTTTTGGACCATAACTCCTTCAATTTTCATGCTATCACAATTTATAAAAAACCATTGTAAAGGTAATTAAGAGAGCTACAACATCCTTTATTGCAATATATAGTAAAAAACCTTTTTCTAAAACGGTGAAGGGTTAAAGGGCTTAAGAGGGGCTGTGATTGCGCTGCCACGCGCTCTTTAAACAATCATATCTCCGTCAATTTTTGTTTGACAGAAAAAACAAAAAAACCAAATTGTTTGTCAGAAAAATACCTAAATTTTTAATCCGTACACTTTTATACGTATCTGTCGTCATTTTTGAGATATTATGAAAAAAAAGTGGGTTTTTTAAAAAAAAAAATTTTTTTTTTTAATCGTGACTTTTTTGAAAAATATGTGTCCTGAAGCAGCCAAACTGATACTATCTATCAAACTCTTCATAATAAAGTTAATTCTAGGCGGAATACAATTAATTTTAATTTTGGTGGAAATGGCACTTATGAAACCCATTGATTTAAAAGAAAAAACATTAGATGCTCCCCTTATTTGCAATACAGCTCACTTATTTTACGTGCAAAAGACTTTTAATAGTGCTCATTTTGAAGCTTATTTCAAGCACTACAAAACCCTTTTGTATCAGAATGCATAAAATGCATCTGCTCGCCGCTAGATGGCATTGACCACATCGATTAAATTTCAGACAAAATAAAAAACGGCTTTGATCTTTAATATCTAGCTTAATATTGCACTTAGAATACTTTATAAAAAACGAAATTGTTCATTGTTTTACCTGCTACAATTTTGTTTTTCGTAAAATTTTCGATAAAACGTATATTTTTGGAGATATTTGCAAAAAACCGATGAAAAACGTGAAAAAATTGCGAATTTTCAATTGCCAATAACTTGAAAAGTATTGGATTTTTTGAAAAACTTTAGAGATGATTTTTTGCTTAAAATTAGGCCTTCTATCGATATCCGAGGTTATTTTGCAAAAAAATAATTCACCCCCGAGAAGGGGTGGCAACCACCCCCAGGGTGGTTGCGGAGTTCAAATCATTTTCACTTTTGAAGTTAAGGGTAAGATGAACCTAATTCCAAAATTGTATGTAATTTGGTTCACAGTAAAAAAATTCGGAGCAATAATGCTTCAATGACTGCACTATTGGACGATACTTTTTCGATGTATAAAATAAATAAGAACTATTCACTGAAAATCAAGAAATAAACAAAAAAATTAACAAAAAACAACTATTCCAAAACAAAGTAGTAAAAAGTAAAGAAATAATTGCGTATTCTTCTAAAACTTATACTATAATAGTATAGGTACAATTATTGTTATTGTTGGAGTCGGTGTCAGCCAATGTACGAGTAGGTTTGTAACTACCCACATACATACGTAAACGTGATATGTAAGAAATAGGTATATTGCTAGGTATATTGTAGTGTTTCCTTGGCTGACACAGACTCCAACAATAACAATAATTGTACGTACATTATATTGTCGTATAATTTTTAGAAGAATACGCAATTATTTCTTTACTTTTTAGTGCTTTGTTTTGGAATAGTTTTTTTTAAGTTGGTTTTTTTTTGTTAAAATGTTTTGTTTATTGTCACATGGTAACCATGGTAACCTGCACAAAACCGAGTCGCGTCACTAGTTATTGAAATAAGTTAATATGCAGTGTACGTCAACGCCAGGAAAAAAACGATCCAATCCAAACAGAGTTGTACGTATTGCCGAATGTGCAATACCTTTGGAAAACTAAACCAAGACTAAACGCATCTGCCAGTCGTGGGCTGAGTTACGAGAAAAAATACTTCAAACTAGATCACCGAACAGCAAAAAACGATAACACGGCCGTTTTGAGAGACAAACTGGACTGGTATGTGCGTTGTGGTCGCATTTTCCGTAAATCAATTGAATAAAAGACTGGAAGGGCGCCTAGAATTGCCAAAATGGACGTTTCGGATATCTGAAGGGTAAAGCCAAGTTAGAGTATTGAAAAAATAGTGCTTACAAAACAAAGCAGTACTATAGCAATCTCAGTGCTTAGAACTTTATAAGACACATAGAAGACATTCCTGCTGCCAATGCTGCCATCTTCCACTTTGATCAACACATGACGTGTCATGGGTTAAAATCAACCTCTTTAATTTGTAGCAATCGACCACTTTACAGGGTGTCTCGGGTAACCTGTACAAACGAAGGTCTGTGGTCTGGGGACCCCAATACCTAGTGATTAGACCCCAAGTATATTCCTTGACTGTTGGTAGTTTTTGAGTTATGATTTTTTTACCTTTTTTTTCAAATTTATGGTTTGTGTCCCTTTTTTGGTTACCGTGGCGCAAATAGGTAGTTGAGATACCTGCTCAATTTTTTTTAAGGTCCACTTGATTCAAAAGCGTTCACGTTGATAGCACTGACACAGACATTATATAGTCATATTGCCTACGAGTAATAACATTGATAAAACAACATTGGCTTACAACGTAAAATACACTAGACTTTGCCAGGTCTGTTGATGACCTCGGTAGCTCAGTTGGAAGAGTAGCCACCCGCCCCGCTCAAGCCCTAGGATCAGGCCAATTTTTTCTAGTTTCTATCTTTGGAGCTCTTATTGCTACTAATTCATGTAATTCCCGCAAACCGCACCAGTTTTCAGTTTAATTTGAACTGAGGAAGGCTTATCTAGTAGCTTCTAGTTAATCATCTTCACCAAGTCCTAGCAGACACTAGGTACAAAGTTGCTCAACAGTGGCTCCTTTATCCATCTTTCATGAAAAAAGCACAAGAACAAAGCTACGTTCAAACTGGATCTCGCACAGAATCACAATTCCGCTGATAGAGACGCAAAGCCTGACTCAGATTGAGATAAACGTGGTACCACCTCGGTTATAAATCTCCCGGCGGATAAAGGACTGGTCACGTGGCCGCCCGTTGATTATTTAGCAGTAAACAAGATACCTTAGGGTATTATATAAATTATATCAAGGGCTTCTTCGTCTGAATACAGATTTCTTGAAAGATTGTAGACTCGTGGTTGGTAATTTAACATAACATTTAGAGAGAAATATAACAAATTCGTCGTAAATGTTCTCGGGTTTACTAATGAAGCTACTGAAAAGGTACCTTTAAAAATTTACTTATTACTTTTGAAAACCTCTACTATTGATAATAAAATACCAATTCATTTCAACCGAAAATAAAAGCAGTCAAACATTGAAATGAAAATTTAATAGTTTGTTTCATCTTTATCAGATACCAATACGTGTGACAATGTTTTAAAAATTTAATCAGGCAGCATTCCACCGTTAAATGGCAATATTTACACGTTATGCGTGGAATTTATAGCTCTTGGGTCGCAGGGAATTATACTGAGATTATTCGACAAAATGTTTTACTAAATTGTATGCACTGAGACCCAGTGAAGTGATGGATCCAGAGTTTTGATTTGAGAGGGGCCTGAATGGTCCAAGATTTTAGTTTAGGGGGGCTCGACTTCTGAAAAAATTAAATAACTATTTAAAATAGAATAAGAATAGGGAAGAAAACATGAGTGATAAAAAATCGGGAGAAGTGGGCCTAATTTAAATACCTAAATTAAAAAAAAGAATACACACCTGGGTACTTTAAAAACTGACTTCGAGAATTGCCGATACCCACTAAAAATATAAAATTTTAAAAGCCTCTGTGACCGCGTGGTTTCAGAGCTCGGCCCGAAACCTGGAGGTGCCGGTTTCAATTCTCAGGTCGAGCAAAGTGTGTTTTTGGATTTCTCAGAACATAGCCTGGGTTTCAGATCACCAACGCGCATTTGGCAAGCGTGGTGATTATACTAATACCCATAAATTGTAACAATGACTCGATTTCAATGATGGAGGCCTTTATCCAGCAGTGGGACAGTTAATAGGCTAATTACTTTACAAATATAAAATTTTATTAAAAAAGTATTTAACTGTGTACTGTTACAGAATCAATTTTAATACTGAAAGTGAAGTTAAAAAATAATACACAATTGTTAAACATTATTGTATCAGATTAAGATGCACCTCAATTATTCCTAAACCTCAAAAGCAGATGGTGAAATCCCAATTAGGAATTCAGTTTCCTTTTCGATCAAGATAAACGTGGAACCGCTTTAGCTATAAATCTCTAATCACCTGGCTAGAGACGGGTATTCACCCTTCACGTGGCCCTTTGATTATATAACAAGGATCCAGACTGAATCTGTTCATAATCGGAACGATGCTGTTCTAATAAACGACCCGCAGCCACTCGCCTTCGTTAAAATCTGTCTTTTGAATAAATGGCTGTAATTAGTTCAATTAATCGTTTGTGTATCGGTTCGAGGCTGGCAGCCTAGCGATTAATTATTTTGAAAAATATTGAACCTTATAATTTTATTTTAACTTAACTGCAACACTAGAGATTTATCTCAGCTACATAAATTTATGGAATTCCTCAAAACACCTATTGTATAAACAAATAAAAATTCCCTTCATACATATTGGTACAAGATATTTATTTATATTTGCTGAATATTATTGTAAGCCAACGTGAGTATACCTTCCATTAAATAGGCATACTAGTAACAGATCTAAGTTCTGGGAAGGCATGGTACCAATTTTTAAGGAAGCACGGTTGTGTAATTGTGGAATTGTTATAGATCCGTGTGGTGAGAATTATTGCAACATTAATTATCGCGTTGAATTTTTAAATTGTGTTTTTTTTAACTTTCCGATAGGCTTTAACAACATGCTCCAGCAAATCCGGATTGCGTCCCACGTGGGCACGTTCCTGTGAAACCACGCATGCGTGTAACAAGCTTTATTTGATAACACAAACCGTTTTTGTGTCAATTCAATGGCTCGCAAAATAACGTTGGGTAAATTTAACAAAACTAGCCAAACTAAAAACTTGCATTATGTTTACACAGCTGGGTTTACTTTTGAAATTGTATTATTTTATCGATACCTTTCTAAACATATCTTTGACTTGTTAGAACAAAACGAAATCTGAACCTCCGTACTAAAAAAAAACTTGTAAATTAACGTCAAAGCTAGCAATAAATTTTCATTATTATTTTGTTTTATAGGTTTTTTTTTTTAGCGTTAAGTTATTTAATCGATTTATTCATTTTCTAGATTAGGATTCAGCAGAACTGACAGTGGACAAGAGTAGGCGCAAAGGCGCGGGCGCGTAATTTATACCCTATCAAATCCCTGTTGAGATACTTATATAGTTACTTGTATAGTACTGGAACTATATTGTGAACATGATTTTGGAAATAAAAGCGGTAGCTCTGTTGACAGTGATCCTGCCTAACACTTCGAATGTCTATTTGGGTACACCCAATTTCCCAATGAGGAGGCTATTTTCAGCCATGGACTTGACATGCCCCCTGAATTCTGACGGGTCATCAATGTAATAATGCTACGCTCTGAAGAGTTATAACAAGGACGATATCTGGGCACCATATCGAGGTTTTAGCGCTGTTTGCCATTCTTTTAAGTGCTATTTCTGTCGAAATCGAAAAAAATGCGAACGAAAAATTATAGTCAATACGAATTCACATGCGGGAGCTAGTTATAATTAAATTCGAAGGATTATACCTATTAATTTGAAGAACGTAATACATTTACGTTTTGATATTAGTAGAATTCTTTAGATTTTATTCACTACATTACAGTCACCTTCTTCATATTTTAACTGTATTAATGACCCCACGTTCGAGGGGTTATTGTCACAGATTAGTTCAGTGATTCCCCAACGTAATTTGGGGTCCCTAATTACTCTCTTACACTAATCACTGCTCCTTGGCATTGAACAACACAAAATCTAAGCGAATATCAACCCTATAACTTTGACATAAGCTTTATAATCTGCAAATTGAAAGTGACCTTACAAGCAATTTAGAAGTAAATAATTTAAGAGTACCATATTTTCAAAATGACTGATTTAAATCTGTTAGCAAACGAAACAATCTGTTGCATTTTACTA
This sequence comes from Udea olivalis, assembly GCA_947369235.1. Classification (NCBI taxonomy): domain Eukaryota; kingdom Metazoa; phylum Arthropoda; class Insecta; order Lepidoptera; family Crambidae; genus Udea; species Udea olivalis. Next base: position 7,345,511 of record OX376346.1, on the reverse strand, counting down.
GACCGAGTACCAAGATAAGTTAAGATAACGTGATAATGACAATCGCATTAGAATAGAAAGGTGGCTTAGGTTTTGTCTTGTCACTCTAGCAGAATATAACTTTCTTTTGGGAAAATCTTTAATGTACTCATGGTACAGCTTTGATGAAATGATTGTTTACAACAAGGTTTTAATTTTATGAGTCTTTTAGCCACAAATCTGTTACGAGGGGCATGCCAAAATAAATTAGATACTCTTTTAATTGACACTGGCAAGTTATACACCATCAGGCTGGTTGTTTATTGATATTTTTGTAAATACATTTTTTTTTATTTGAATGAGCATCATTTTTCGGAGAATCTTGCGGGAATTCGCTAGCAGCAATGGAGCTCAGTCGACGTGATTTTTGCGCTACGATTTATTATGACTATAAAAAAGGTTTACAACCTCAAGAATGTTTTGAACTTTTGGCTACTACTTTTGGTGAGTCTGTTTGTTCACGAGCAACAGTGTTTAATTGGTTTGCTGAATTTAAAAGAGGACGGGGATATCTTGAAGATGAAGTGAAGATAGGTCGGCCGCCAACCACAGTCACACAAGAAAACGTTCGTGCAGTCAAAAAACTTATTAGCGAAAACCAACGAATTACGTATGTAGAGCTGGAGCGAGAACTGGGAATTGGATCAGCAGCAATGCAAACCATAATTCACGACCACCTTTCTCTCTGTAAACGTTGTTCGAGATGGGTGCCGCACAAACTTACCGATGAGCAGATAGACCGTCGGGTGGATTGGTGCCTATTCATGATAAATAAATTCGACGGTGGCAAGAAAAAAAACGTGTATGATATACTGACTGGTGACGAAACATGGCTATATAGCTATGATCCCGAAACAAAGCGACAGTCGACTGTATGGTGTTTTGAAGATGAACCAACTCCAACGAAATGTCACCGTGCACTAAGCACACAGAAGCAAATCGCCTCGTTTTTCTGAAAAACGGGTCATATTGCTACAGCAGTGCGAAAGGATCAAAGAACGGTGAACTCTGAATGGTATATCACAGTTTGTGCTCCAACAGTAATATCAACTTGGTGTGGCAAGCGACTGAAGTCAGGAATCCGGCACCTTCTCTGGCACCACGACAATGCGGCGCCGCGCACGTCTGCCAGAACATTTGACTTTTTCAAATGTGTAAATCCTTCCTCACCCACCCCTGACCTAGCGCTTTGAGATTTTTGCCTTTTTCAAAAAATTAAAGAAAAACTACTAAGGTTTGAAAGCAGAGAAGATGCACCTGGCTGCCTATAATTTCGAGGTTCCTGAGGTATCTAAAGAAGAGTGGTCACAGGTATTTTCCAATTGGTTCAAACGTATGGAAAAGTGTTTACGTGCTCAGGGTGAATACTCGGACTTCGAAAAGATCGATACTTGTAATATGAAGTATTTTTGAGTATCTAATTTATTTTGGCATGCCCCTCGTATTCCTCACTGCCAGTGTTTGACGCCGTGAACATGTGACGTTCATGGTCTATTGCAAAAAAAACCAGCCAAATGCGTACGTACATACTTGTACCTGTAGGTATATTTATTAAAAATATTTTTATTAGATGATGAAACTGAAAATTTGTTTTCGCAATTTTTCCTTCATCTGTGCTATAAGACGTTGCTTCGAACCAAATTTCAAGATTCTGAGTTCACGGGAAGTACCCTGTAGGTTTTGATTCCCTTGCGAGTGTCGAAAATTTGCGGCATAAACGGCTGTATCTTTTGATTGCGTTGGCTTAGAAGTTTGATTTTTTTACAGCTCTAAGGGACTGTAGACTTGAGTATTTGATATGAGTTTCAGCTTGATACCTCCACGAGTTCCTGAGAAAAAGGGTCTTGACAGACAGACAGACGGACGGACGGACATTAAAGGGATCCTATAAGGGTTCCGTTTTTTCCTTTCGAGGTACGGTACCATAAAAAAGAAAAAATAACCAATGATCATTTCGATTTTAGCATTTTATAATACTAGTTCATAAAAAAATTATGAATTGTATTAAATCGCCGATATTTAAAAACGTACTATTTGAACAGATTTCTTTCCCAGCTGACAGAGTTAATGTGATGCATAATTGAATAAGCCCTAGATTCAATTTCAGTACAAGGTCAACAAATTGTTATCAGCTTCTTTTGTTTGAATCACACTATGTTTTGTGCCCTAGTTGGGTCGTTGGGAACACAATACGTAATAGTCGATGACAAAGGTCACCACTACATCCCCACTTAAGGTATAGATATGTCATAGTTTATGGAGTGACGGCCTAATTGTCAAGTATAATAACAATGGGACGAAAACGGGTCTCGGAGTACTCGTTGTATATTGTATATTTAATGACGTCTCGATTTGAATAAAATCTTCTATTTTCTCCATAGAGTAACGTGGCCTGTACCTCTAGTTCTAGTATTTGAAGCCTTTGTGGTCTTAAAATCAATCCTGGCATGAACACATTCAATTGAGGATATGAAAACATCGTTAAAAGGCTAAATAGCCTATCATTCATCCTCCACAGCAATATGACGTCTATTGCTGATCATAGGCCTCCCCCACAGTTTTTCAGAGCACTTGGTTGCTGGCGACGTGCATCCATTGAGATTGCGTAACCTTTAGGTTGAATTCCGCACTGCGTTTGCTCAAAAAAAGGGCTCCGATCCAGAATGATTTTGCCCTAGCGGCCATCAATTATACAAGCATGCCTTTTTCTTTTCTCATAGTTTCCGGCAAGATGACCTCACTCCACCGAATGGAAAGCGGTCGTGAGCTCCAGATATAAGGCTGACGAGCACAGTAATGCAAAGTAACCACTGAGCCGGTCATACTCATATTGAAGTGATTCGTTTGAATGACTGGGCTTGTCAACCTCATATCTGGACCTCACGACCGCTTTCCATGAGGTGGAGTGAGGTCATCTTGACGGGCAATATAAAAAAAAAAAAAGGCCTGCAAAAATGCCTTTTCACACCCCGCTTCAAGGCCCCGAGACTATAAGAGGAAGGAAACACAGCCTTACCTAAGCTACTTGCCCTGTCCGCTGCCACTTGAATTATCAATCCTTCAACCAACTGGGCTACAGGTAACCTGTACAATTTTGTCTAAACTCGTATTGGCGTCACCATTGCTATCTAAATTAAGTGGAAATAAGCTCAAAGAAATGTGAAGTCTGTGTGTTGCGTTTACTTTGATAGCAACAGTCCGCTTGTCCATGAAAATAATTTGGGTATTAAATGTGTAATGTTATGTTGTTCTCCTCATATCTGACGATACAAAGACATATTGTAAACAAAACACAACATGTTACATGCCCAATTAGGATAACGGTTTGTATGTAATTAGTCAATTTACTTTCATTTATTGTAAATTATTTCTGTACTATAAGTTTTGTGTGCAATAAAGAATGTATTATTATTATTATTATTATTATTTATTTCATAATACACCTGTTGTATGTACTAAAGCATAACATCGATAATAAATAATAAATAAATAAATATGCGCCAGAAAACACACCTCTTGTTGGTCACGAAGTAGGGATTAATATCCCTGTGTTACGAGGTACCACACAAGGAAATAAGCCAGGGGCGTCTCCCAGCACACCCAGACCAGAGTAAATTCAGAAAAGATCGTTTCCTGAATTGACCCGACCGGGAATCGAACCCGGGACACTAGGGAAATCGAGGCGAGAAACCGTGCTACAACGCACTGCGCCAATCGTGTCGTCAACATCGTGAGTAACATTGATGTTAAGTATTATATACAGTTTTGTTTAGTTGTAGTTTATGTAAGACACACTTCAGTATTAATTAATCAAGAAAAGTAAGTTCGTATACGTAAAGACTACCTACTTAAAAATAATGCATTTAGTATCGTCATATTTACCTAAAGCAACATTTTAGGTACTTAGCTGGAATTTAGAGGTTGCCAAGCAAATCCTGAGTTTTGCGTCCTTTAGCCCAATACTAATGTTGTTATGTCAATTTTAGTATGGACAAAGCCCACATTTACTATAAATGAAAGTAGAGAGAGAAAATATCACGCTTGCATTTTGATGATTTACTAGCTTTCCGACCGCGGCTTCACTCGCGTTATCGTTGTATAATATGGCCAAATTAAATAAAATCTTTATGAATTGTAGCTCATGTGTTATTCTGATGTATACAGGTATAAGCTGTATTACTATAAAGTTTCATACAAATCCGTTCAGTAGATCTTGCGTGAAAGAGTAATTTATAATATTACTAGCTTTCTGCTCGCGGCTTCACCCGCATGCACTTATCGTTTTATATTATGGCCAAATAATACATACTTCATTAATTGTAGCCATACCAAGCCATACATTACAATAACGCACAAGTGCGTAATGAGATACAATACGATATTGAATTTAGTGAAATGAGAGACCCTTTACGAGCAAATATGTTATAAAGGTTATTTCTATTAGCCTTACATGCAATTTACATATAACTTTTACAGCTGCTAGCCAGACGCCTAGTTGTAGCTAAAAGTTCTCTGGAATGCACGTGAAGAGTCTAGATAAGATAAGATAAGATAAGATAATCCTTTATTGTCTCAAACTGTGTACAATGGTTGGTATAAAATACAAATAGGTACATGTTTCAACAGTTTACCCATTTCGGGCATACAATAATACAAAAAAAACGTTGAGTTTGGTAAAATGAGTCAAAAACAACTATTAATTGATAATATCTAAAAATTGGATTAAAATTATAGATAATTATTTAACGTTTTAATACTAAATTGCGTCAATAGTAAAGTTAGCCATCAATTATTAAAGTATTCGTCCAGCGTATAAAAACACTTCAAAAATAACCTGTCCTTAAGCTGCATCTTGAACTGGGGATTTTCCAGTGATTATATTTACAGTGGTAAGCCATTGAAAATCCGTATTCCTGTTGTTATAGTGCTCTTTTTACTGATGTAGCTTGAAGACTTAACAACACATAAATTATGGGCATATTGAGACCGGATATTCCCTCTTGTATTACTTTTCACACAAAAATGTTCACTGTGATTTTTTATAAAAACACAAATCTCTAATATATAGATACATGTCAAGGTCAAGAATTTCAAATTTCTAAATACATTTCTTAAAGTCTCAAATTTATCTATATTAAATATTGCTCGAAGGCATCTTTTTTGTAATACAAAAGTACTCTGAACATTTACGGAGTTTCCCCAGAATATTACGCCATATGTTAGAAAAGGGTAAACATAACCATAATAGGCATTTTTAGCAACATCTACCGAAGCTACACTGCGCAAAATCGCTAAGGCGTAACAATAGGAGCAAATTTTTTTATTTATTTTATTAATATGGGACTTCCAATTTAAAAGAGTGTCTATGTTCACACCTAAGAACCTTATATCAGATACAGTTTCAATATTTTTACTGTCAATATTAATATCTAACGGTAGGGGTTCTTTTTTATAATTCCTAAATTCAATCATTTTCGTCTTTTCTAAATTAACTTTTAAATTTATTGATTGCCGCCAAGTAATCATTGTATTAAGTGTCTTATGAACCTCATCAGCAAAATTGTTATCATTTTGTTTATTTTGAGATATAAATATTGTAGCCTCATCAGCAAACATAACACATACGTGTTCAACAACTAACGGAAGTTCATTAACATAAACCAAAAACAATAGCGGCCCCAATACGCTACCCTGTGGGACACCTATATGTGTTTTTTGAAAATCGGACTGTATTCTGATAATAGATTTTGTTTTTTTGTCGTACACATCTAATATTGTAGATTGTGTCCTATTTGTTAGATAAGATTCGATCAGTTTTAGAGCATTACCACGTATACCTATTTGTTCAAGCTGTCTTAATAGTATTTCATGCTTAACGCAGTCGAATGCTTTCGACATATCTATAAAAAGTCCAGCGCAAGTTTTTTTTAAGTCAATATCAGTCCAAATATTCTTAAGAATTTGAAATATCGCAGATGTAGTATTTTTCCCTTTTTGAAACCCAAATTGATTTTTACTCAAAATAGTGTTTTTATCAAAAAACAGAACAAGCCTATTTGATATGATTTTTTCAAAGATTTTAGCGAAATTCGACAGCAACGCAATGGGTCTATAATTATTCATGTCAAATTTAGTTCCTTTTTTATGAAGAGGTTTTATAAGTCCTATTTTCAAGTCGTCAGGGAATATGCCAGTTTCAAGAGTCAGATTCAAAATAAAGGTCATAGGTTCCAATATAATATCTGCGCCAGATTTTATCACCATCATAGGTATATTATTATATATATTATAGATGCACGTACACAGGGCACGATAATATATATTATTATATATATTATCGTGCCCTGTGCTTTTTTTATTTTTTAATTCTTTGATTACTTTTTTAAATTCAAGTTGAGTAACTGGAGACATGAAAATGCTGTTTAAGATTGATTTCGATATTGGCTTATAAGAAACGTCACATTTAGTCATCTGATTATTAATATTCAAATTGATGAAATAGTCATTCATTATATTAGCAATGTCAATGGGATTCGTAATTGTAATATTGTCCTTAGTTATGGTTTCCACTGTTTCTTTGATACAAGTTGTTTTAGATGTATTATTCTTGATTATTTGCCATGTAGCCTTGTTTTTATTATTACTACAATTTATATACTGTGCATTTGTAATTTTTTTGGCCCTTTTAGTTACAGATTTCATAATTCTGCAGTACTTTTTGTAGGTACTTGTTACTACTGGGCAATTTGTATGTCTTTTTTGTAAATGCAATTTTCTTTTGGTCTTACTAGCAATGCTGATACCTTTTGTTTTCCAGTTAGGTGCTCTTTTATACGTAATTTTAATTTTTTTAATAGGTACACATAAATTATAAATTAGACAAAATTTATCAAGAAATACCCTAAATGCTTGGTTTGGATTTGTTTGTTCGTAAACGTCTGAAAAGCCGATTTGAGATAAATATTTCAAGAATATTTCCAAATAAGCCTTTGGCTGCCTTTTGTAAATATACCAGAACTTTTCGTTAAAACTGAGGGATGTGGGAATTGATATCAATTGACCCGTATGATCTGACAAACCAGAATCTAAAACATCTGCACAATATTTTTTGGTGTTTGTAAATATGTTATCAATACATGTTTGTGAATGTGATGTTATTCTGGTTGGAGTTTTAATTGTTGGAAATAATTTATATGATTCAAACAAATTTAAGAAAGAAGTGCTTGTATGATTTTTTTCTAGAATATTAACATTAAAATCCCCCAGAATGGAAACGCTTTTATAATTATTTCGAGTTCGTAAGACCACTTTTCGAAGTAAAAACTCCATGTTATTTATAAAAACATCAATATCACTGTCAGGCGTCCTATAAACACATAAAATTAAATGATTTAAACCGCTTACTTCTATTCCACAACATTCGAAATGACATTCAATAGACATCTCAGATATCCACTTGGTTTCGTGACAGTTGATTTCATTTTTGGCATAGATAGCAACACCTCCCCTTTTTTTTCTTTTCCGACTGAAATGGGCTACCTTTTTATATCCGTCAAGTTGTATTATGTCTATTTCATAATTGTTTAAAAATGTTTCACTAAAACAACAGACATCGATATTTTTTTCTTGAGTCAATATTTCTAATTGGTCAATTTTTGATTTGATACCTTGAGTATTTTGATGGAATATAGTAAAATGGTTCTCTTTAGTCACGAAAAAATGTGGAGGTTTTTTTATTGGGTGATATTATTTCTATTGAACTTTTGTTAGTAGCATTTTTATTAAGGTTTTGATTTGGATTCTTAAAATAATGGGAAATTTTATATTGTGTCAGACGTGCTTTTGTTTTATTACAATTAATATCTGGTGATGTATTCTCTGCTTTAAAGTAATGTGTTATTTCTTTTTGAATTATTGTCATGTTTTTATTATTCTGTGTTTTGTTTTTGTTCATATTATAATTAATTGCTTTGTTTATATAGTCAATATTGAGTACCTCCCTTAGCATCAGTCTACTGGTGTTAAGTTTGTGATTTTGCATAGAATTATTATAGTGTAAAGAGACAAATCTTGCATGATGAGATTGAGAACACACAAATCGCAGTATTTCATTTTGTTTAGTTACATTGAGGTATATGTTATCACAAACTTCACCAATCAATACATTTGTATTTGTTAATAAAGATAAATGATGATAAATTTGAGATTGAAACCGAAGTGGGTTTTGATCATTTGATCCAGCTAAAATCATGACGTAGTCAAATTTGGTAAAATTTTTACAAATAGTATCACAAGATGCTAATATTTTGTCTAAACAGGCATAAGGTTTTACTACAGCTGTTACTTGAAAATTAGTACCTAAAAGTTCCTGGAGTTTGTACCTTACACCTTTACCGGATTGATCGCTAAATAACATTACTTTCCTTTTTGATGTCGTATTTTGTTTAGGTTCTTCAGCTTTCTTGTCATCTGTTTCTTTCTTGTTTTCGGATGTTGTTAACTCTTTTAATGTGACGTCATTTTTCTGTGGGGATAGTAAGTCCTTATGAGATGGTTGTTCCAGGCGTGAGGCGTTTAACTTGTTCATAATCTTCTTTGGAGTTGTCTATGGGTTCGTCTATGGGTGTATTCACGTAGAAATAGGGTTGCCTGTGCTGGGGCCTTATTACATTTCCTTAGAACTTGTCAAATTAATTCCCTAAACGGAGCTTAGCGAGCAATTTCGTAATATGATCTTTCCTGGCATTAACGCATGTTCTAGGCTGGATACTTAGTAACGAAATTGCTCGCTACGCTCAGTTAATAAACTTGACTAGATATATAGCTAAGCGATTGTAATATATTGTTTGCCAGCGCTTACCGATGGTGCTCTACGCAGTTAGTCAGCGCATGTAGTCTTTAAACTTGCTACAATTTATTGACATAGAGAAATAATGCATTAATCCATTTCCAAGTTACAATTTGTGGCAGTTTGGCAAAAGTATTTTTTTATTGTTAAGGGGGGGAATGATGTAGTGACACAAATGCTTACATATCCAAAATGACTCAATGACGTTAGGGCCGAAGCGAAGACGAACCAGTCTTCCTCCCGTCGCAGTCGCGGTTACTCGCGCCAATCGGAATAAACCCATTTGTGTCGCTAGAACATCCTATCTAACTATTTATCTACTATGTAATTTCCGTGTTAAGTGTGCGAAATTTCAATATAATTGGGTGAATTTATTTACTTCGATCTCTTTCCCATACACCCCATATCTACTTCGACGTGATTACTAAATATTACTAAATAGGTTAAATTACTAAAAGAACTTGAGACATAAGTTAGCTCTATATACATCAAGCGTATAATCTTGTTTCTCTAAGCCTTACCCTTATGCGCTTAGGGTATCATCGTGTAAGAACGGATATATTGTGAAAAATTAACAGAACTACCGCCTAACCTGTTATTTTTACGAGGTAAAAATTATTACAGTCTTAACATATAATAAGTGACACAGTAGGGAATGCCACTGTCTGTAAAAAAAGTATGCTCTATACCTGAAATATAAATTAAGTACAAAGCTATGTGCAAGTAAATAGTCATGTTGAAATATTAACTATCGACAATACATTTTGTATACCTATCAGGGAAAGGGTGATAAAGAAAATTATTTATGCAAACCTTTGTCCACTTTGAAATTAAATATTTACAACAGCAAGGGTCTTATTCTCGCCCACCTGACACAATTAAGTTATCACAGCGACGACACGATTGGCGTAGTGCGCTGCACGGTTTCTCGCCTCGATTCCCGGTCGGGTCAATTCAGGAAACGATCTTTTCTGAATTGATTCGGGTTTGGGTGTGCTGGAAGACGCCCCTGGCTCATTTCCTTGTATGGTACCTCGTAACACAGGGGTATTAATCCCTACTTAGAGACTATTTTCTAGAGGTGTGTTTTGAAAAAAAAAACAGTCAACAAGATTTCTCAAGACTCGTAGTACTGACTAGACCTAGTCGTCGTTAGTTTTTAGTCCGTAGTCGAACTGACTAATATCTATTAAGTGGTGTAGTTGCAAACTTAGTGTAGTTTTTACAATATTTACAGTGTTATGCTTTTTAGAATTTTCTGATTACAAAATTAAAATCGTAACTGATACTTTATCAGTACGTCTACCACGAGTCGCCACTTTAAATTTACGTTATCGTTTGCGTAAATTTAAAGTAGCAACGCGTGGTAGACTTACTGAAGACTGATATTTTCGAGGGAACTCAATCCGTAAACCGGCTGCTTAAATATTGTTTTTACAAAAATATTTTCACCAAAACTACAAATAGAAACGATCTATTCTGCCTATCTTCCCATAAATTGACCAACATTTGTTGCCCTAAACCTATTCACACACCAGTCGGCGAGATAAGGGCCACTCCCGTCAGTTTAAAGACAAAAAAGAAAACATGTAACTTTTCCGATAAGCCTCTTAGACCCATTTTATTCATAGGTATCCAAATCTGGGCCCCGTTAAAAGATTACCAGGGAGCTTTTGTGTTTTCGAATAAGTAGTTTTTCTGCGGAACCCCACAGTTAGGGCTTCCAGCTTATCTGAATGTGGGTTGACCCTTTTTATGTTTTCGTAGTTTTCAGTTCTGAGGGTGATGTCATTGGGGTTTCGTTCGAAGATATTTTTCGATGTTTGCTTAAAGACTTGTCTATGTAAACATACGCTTGCAATGCGAAAACTTACCTACTTATCGAGCTGTCCTGACAGACTTCATTCTGTCAAATGTTTGACAGCTGATCTAGACACCAGCTATACCAGCTGTCAAACATTTGACATTACATCTTGCCCGCTTTTCTCCGACTTGATTCACATATACTGTTATTTTTTAATGATTTTTTTGTTTAATTATAATGAAATATAACTATCACTCCTGAATAATTTAGCTTTCTGTTATAGAAGGAGTTTTCACGATCGGATCAGTAGTTTTGGAGCCTATTCAATACAAACAAACAAACAAAACAACAATTAAATCTTTCCTCTTCATAATATTAGTATAGATTAAGTTTGTATAACATTAAGTATCGATCGGGGTAACTGAGAAGACTAACTGTGAAAAAACACAGAATAAAATCTGGTGAAATTATAATGATTAACTAGTTCATTCTTTTATCATTTTAATGTTCTTACGATTTTTAATGTAATTGAACTGCTTAATGATAAAAATACAACATTTTTACGTTTTACGTTAAAAACATATGTTTAAGCAGCAGCCCTGTCCCACCCGCGTATCGACGGGGCCCAGATTTATACCCGCATTATGCCCGCTAGACAATACGTTCACTATATTTTTTGGGTTCACTTCAACACGTTTCGTTTGAAGGGCCATTTGTGGGTTTGCTCGGATGGGTTAAGTATTTACACACTAGACAAATACTTTATTATTTTTAGGGTACCGTCCTTGAACTGAAAGGGCAACCCTATTGTTGCTACATTTTCCATGTTTTCGCCTGTCCGTCAGTGTCAGAGGCTCAGAGCCTCTTGGGGCCCTAGAGGCCCCAGCGCCTAAACGAGGATAAGACATTCCAAGGATTTGCCGTTAAATTGTAGGAGTCAACAGGAAATAGTGAATAGTATATATGATTCAAAACTGGCCTTAAGTAATTTTTACATTCATTTATGACAATGAACCGATTTTTATTACAGGAAAATAATTATAATTTTTATCACAGGAAAAAAAAATGTTTTCGTACAACCAGGTACAGTAATAACATTTATTAAAAGTATTTATTGAGAATTTTACGTAGGCTTAGAATAATTACGCATAGAAGGCGAGTCGGGGCACCCGTTTTGATGCCACAAAATATCAGGACGTCTGGATGTGAACTTACCGATGTTAATTTCTCGAGGTAAGAGCTTCTTCAAAATGATTGTTTGTGTAGTAAATGGTTGCAACAACATAGCAGAGAAGCACAAGTAGTACTCATACATGTTAAATACTAAAAATTGTGATTACATGTGTGTAACGAATCGTTATTTTGACAGTTGTTTTTGGCATCACAAATGGCGCGCCTTTTTGGATGGAACTATCCTTCTAGGTGTAATTATTCTAAGTACGTAGGTATGTGTATGTATTTGCGTATTAAACAAAAACGTTTTTATGCGGCGGCTGACGACTAATGACAAACACGAATGCCTAGGTGATAATTAATAAATCCACTAGTTTTGTTCTTATATGAAAACAAGAAATCTATTCTTAGGACTTCTAATTTTACTATGCAGAATGTTTCTTTTCCTTTAAACAGTTTTTTACTCGTATTTATGTATGTGTTTTGGTTCAGTGTCTTCGAGTGGATACTGACATTGCCTGTGAATGTTTAATTTCGGTTTTTTTTTTTTCAAATGACTTTCTTGCCTGCTAAAACCACGATAGTCTGTAATGTAAAAGCAAAATGAACCGACAGACAACGTTGTTTTATTATATTATGTGGTTGGAGAAGATCTGAATACTCTGCTTTAATTGTTATCTGATATCAACCTTCAAGTTACGGGTTCCATGCCCAAAGGCATTGAAACTGATCCTTTTGAGGCGGAACCAGTTTTGCGCCTCTGCATCTGTCAGGGTTTTAAATGTTATGATAGGGCTTACTCTATATTAATAAGGTGCCGTCTACAAATCTCTAAAGCAAAATTAGCTGAGCCTTCATCGCTTAAAATCACCTATTTGTAGAGATTATGGACTGTACAAGTACAACTGTTTTTTTTCTGTAAGTTCAGCCACAGCTAATAATTCCGAAGTTGATGAAAACGAGGAAACGACAGTGTAAAATTTATTCCTGATGAATAAAAGCTATGAGAATGACACAACTGATGATTTTACTAAGTGAAATAAGAACATCACAAAAATAGAACTAACAGAAGCAAATATCAGTATTTTAAGGTAAAAAGAGGAAGCAAACAATAATTTAAAAAGAAGAAATGACACAAGTAGGTAACAAACAAGCAAAGGCAACATAAAAGAATACGTCGTGTTTTAAAAGTATTTACGAAATAAACAAAATAAGAGGCGGATCTTAATGAGTCCACATCAGTTGTAGATACGAGTAGTAGTATGAGTCCATAAAAATGAAGTTTCTTGACCTAACTAAAGCATAGCTTTTGACGACCGACTTGGTGTAATGGTTAAGAAGTTGGCTACTACACCAGAGGTCGCGGGTTCGATCCCCGCACAGTACAAACATTTGTGTGCATGAACATGTCTGTTTGTACTGGTCTGGGCGTCTCCTATGTATAATAAGTATGTATTTACAAAAGAAAATGTATTTAAGTATGTTTATCCGTTGTCTAATTTTATGAACATTTGTTAATTACCGTTGGCTAATTAAAGCTTGTGTAGCTTTAATTAGCTTACTTTGGGGCTAGATGGCGCTGTGTGGAATAATGTCCAGGTATATTTTATTTATTTATTTATAGCTTCTACTGGACATACTCGACTGTACCTTGTGCCTTCAATAACAGTTACTAGGTTCTCCATCTTGTGACTTGTAAGATCAAACCGAGCGTACGGATAATTTATTGGCTGTACGAACGTTTATAAGACTTTACCGCCCTCGTTACCTACCTACACCCTTGAACGCTTCACTAGGTTTGGAAGAAAATGAAATGTAGCTAGAGGACTTTGACCTTGAACTTTTAGTCGTATTTTGAATTCAAGGTACTGTTAGAGCTTTGCGCGTTTTCAAATGACCGATTATAGTGTTACCTTATCATCAACATTATTTTTAACAGTAATTTTCTATACGTAAGTTATTTGTAATTGTGTTAAAGTTTGTTTGTATAGTGCATTTCACTATTCTAGGTTCAAAGTATGCAAAATAAACACACTTCATGATGTTGATGGTTGTAATTCAAAGTTTAAAATAAAACCCTCCATCACAGCATTCCAGAACTGCCTTATCATCGCAACTGCAATAATTGTAGAAACTTGACTAGTTAAAAAAATAAACTATTGTGCTAGTTTCTCTAAAATCTTAATAAATTGTAAGACATGAAATTAGCTAATCAAATCAACTATATCGTTTTATTAATGAATTTTGGAACATGACATTTATTGTTCCAGACATTTTACGTGCGAAACCAATTTTGTATTTCTACGCAGAAAAGTCATTAGGTATTCCGAGATTTAAACCGAGCGTGTGACTTATCTATCACGCGTACGAGACTCGCATCAAAATTTCTACGTCCTTGAACGATTCACTGCTCTCACGTTTTGAAGAAAACAAAATACAGAAGCTACCTAACTTAACGCGTCTTAAGGCGACAGTCTTCTTTTCTCCTCTACTTCAGGGAAAGCGAACATCAAAAAATTACTAAATTTTATGAACCTGTTTGGACAACGATACTTTACAAGAAACGATGAAAAGGTTTTATAACAATAAATCAGATTGTGGGTTTTACAGTTCCACGCTGAAGATTCAATATATTCAGAGGACTTGATGATTATCTAAAATAGTCATAGTGCGGGATGGGCCTTTATAAGCTTTTAATATAATATTTTTTTCACGTCAAGTAGCATTACTTCATCGTGTAAGAAAGGTTGTATTGTTTATCATCTACATTTTAAGCTTTTTACTGATATTACACTCCAAACATGACTTCTTTACTGATATTACACACATTCGAAAGCGTGTCATAAAACTAATGACAATTCGGATAGTTGGTGGTAAAACGATATTGCTGCATGGCTTTCACTTGATTAAACTTAGAGTTTGTTATTGTATAAAAATATAGCTACATTTACCTACTTACATGAAACTTTTTTTTGCATCGCAAGTGAAACTAACTGAGCATGTAAGTCAACACGTACATCATATGTCTGTCTGTATTATGTTACTTTTTATTATTCCTTCTTAAAATTGATGGGTAGGCATTACACAGTAACATCACGCAGTTTCAGCTGAATGTCACTTTGAAACTAGGTCACGGGGTACAGCTGGATATTTCTTAAACTGGAATATGCAAGACCGCAATCCAGAAACCCCATCAAGAAATATTGCAGGTTATTTCCTTAAATTCTTGCAGACACGCTTAAGCTTCCGAAATTCGAATAACCTTTACGAGAACGAGCCTCAAAGTCGTAACTTGAACAAATTGCATTTCACAAAACGTCAACCACGATAATGACCGTTGGAATCGCACCGTTTGTCCGATCATCACCCCTTTCTGTAATTCAAGTGACATTCTGAAGGAATCCTTTATAGCCTTTTTAGCAACAAAACTCACTTTTAAATTAATGAGGAAATCCTTCAAGCTTTCTCTGCCCCGGGCGCTGTGATTATCAACAGAAGAAAAAAGCTGCCAAGCCTGAGTTTGAATCAAATGGGATTCGGTTCGTCAATTATAATAGACTTTTTTTACAAGTTATTGCTACATCATTGATTGTCGCTGACGCCCTTAAATCACTCGAAATGCATTTTAAAATCTAAGTTAAAATTTGTAGCGATTATTTTCATAGCCTTTCTCAAAGGCGTCATCTATTGGACTTATAAGCAATGTATATCTGTACTAATATTATAAAGAGGAAAGTTTTTTTTTTGTGTTTTTGTATCTTTGTATTAAATAGGCTCCAAAACTACTGATCTCATCGTGAAAATTGCACTAACAGAAAGCTAAATTATTCAGGAGTATTATAGGCTATATCTTATTTGGATTGAACAAAAAAATCAGTGAAAAATAATAGTAAATGTAAATCAGGTCGAAGAAAAGCGGGAAAAATGGACACCAGCTGTCAAACATTTGACAGAACGAAGTCTGGGCAGCTCGTCAGAAATAACAGAACTTAATAAATTGCTTAGGTATATCTTTTAGGACTTTGTTATTTCTTTGAAGGTGGATTCCGGAGGCTTTCAAACAAGAGTCAGACCAGATCACGAGGATCTGGTTCCAAACTAAAATAAAATAAGTCATTCTCATAAAGTTTTAATCTGTATCGTTTCATTGTGGAGTTAAGATTTTATTTTATGAAACCTTTGATTATCATACGTCAGAGAAACAATAGAAGTTTACCAATGTATTTCCTGGTCAGCGCAGCCTGAGTAATACAAGCGGTTTTAAAATAACACAAAAAGGCCAAACTCTAAAGTCGGAAATATTTGAACAATTTTCAGTCACTGCATCTAAAATACTTATTTTGGCAGTTCATTTAAACACAGACAAACAACGATGCGATTAATATCAAAGCTTTATTTGCGGAAAACATTTTTTAGATTTTTTTGGTTTCCCCGCGTTATGTTAGTACGGAATCCTAAAAAAACAATTAAGTGCGTTCCGCTTCTAAGCGAATGTTGAAGCCTTCTGTTTTAATTAAAAATAGCGGTTATTTTTTCCATTTTTCTACGCCCACTCGCAACAAAATTTGAATCCCTTAGAAGTTGAACGCTTAATTTTTATTTCTTTATGATAATGGACCGATTCATTGTGCAAAATGCTTATTTTGTATTTTTAAAGCTTAGGACTGAAGTGAAAGACTATTTTACTAGCATAAATAATGTTAATTAAGACTTTTTCACGCAACGCTATTAAAGCAAAAGTAAGTATCATTCATAATTTCATTTTTAAACACACTTTATTTAAAAAAGCTCTCTTCTGTGGTTTAGATACAGTCGTCATGAAAGTCCCTCAGATTTTGCTCGTTACACTAAGTTCGGGTAAAAAATGTTACAAATTAAAAAAATGTATCAATAAGATGGGTTTGATTTCAGTGCAAGTTAATATTTTTGGAAGAAAACGTTGCTAAGACTGATATTTTTGAAAGAAAAAAATATATTACTACCCTAACCGCTGCTGTCAGTTGCAATCTTTCAATAGCCTCATAATGCCAACGATTGACCCCTTTATGGTATACTTCCCAGTTAAACTAGGGAAGTTATTGTGCACGAGGAAGTTCATTAGGATGTTACATAATAATGTTCATAAAATATATGGCGAACAATGTAGATTGTTTATTGTTTTAAACCTTCATGGTCAATAGAATAGTTATTCTAATGTTAGTGAGTATAGTGTAAAGATGGTAACTGACATTAGAATAACTTCAAAAAACATGGTAAAAATCCCATAACTAATAAATATTCAAATGTAAATTGTTATTTTGAACCAACTTTCAAAATGTCGATATTAAAATGTGCTTCACAAAGCTGATAACTAAAAAGAATCTCACACACTTAGTGATAACGGGCGAGAAATTTCGTGAAAAATTCTAAGCCTTCCGATTTAAGGCCTATGTTTTTTTATAATACTTTCCTAAAACTCTTTATACTAAAATTGTTTGAGAATCAAGCTCTAATGCTAACGAATAACTAGGTAGCCGCAAAAAAGGTTCATTAAAAATAAGATGTGGAAACTCAATTAGTTGGTAAATTATTGCTAAAATCATTAAAAATAACTTATAAACAAAACGAATCCCTTGAGTTATCACAAGACTTTTTTTTCCAAAACAGTGATTGAACAATGTCCAATTATATAACGATATTTACAAAATAATCATATTTAAGGCTGGTTTACTCCTTTTCCCCTAATTATTACATTTAGGTACATATTTGGACACAATAGAGAATAGCTCATTATAATTAAATTTAAGTCCCACGGCTAAGAATTAAAACTATAATCGTAAAAGAAGAATAGAAAAGCAAGTATGAAAAAAGAATAATAAAGTTATTCGCTAGGAATCTGTTTACCACAATCTTTTTTTATAAGCGAGAGAGCGTCGTGGCCTACTGATTCAGCACCCGAACTCAGATCGTCGATCGTGTGGTCCCGAGTTCAATTCTGGCCAGAACCAAAATCTTTGTGTTTATTGTTAAATATCCGACTTACTTCCCGGTGATGAAAAACTTCGATAAAAAACCAAATCAACCCGGATAACTGCGGAAGGCTCACCACCAACCACGTTGGGTTCTAGTACCATTGGTGTAAAGTGGGCTTCTGAGTGTTGCGTTCACCATGACGACACAGTCACTTGCCTCTGACTACCCCGTTTGGGATAAGGTCGTAATGGTATGTATGTTATGTTTTTTATATCTATTTAAAATCATCAACAGATTTGATGTATTATTAACACCACTGTATTCGCTGGTTTAGAACCCGTCCATTAACGATTAAATTAACGATAGACGGGTTTATGCAGCCCCAAATTGGGTTACAAAGGAATGTAACCATAGCAACGATAATATGCCATTTACTCATTGTAGTATTAATCAACGACTTCGTTACATGGAGTATGTTTATTAAAATCTTATTGGCTTAATAAAAGATAGGAATTTGTGTGGTTTATATACTGGCTAATTATCTAAAGACTTATATACAAATACGATATAAGTATACTCAGTAAGTGTTGTAGTAGGTAACTATGCAAGCTTAGAATAATAACGTATAGAAGGATAGTCTTCATACAACCGCCCGTCAAAAATGAAGCACTAATTCGATCCACACATGCGTGACTATTACTTGCTTATGTGCGGCGCGCTTTGACATTGAACACTGCGGAGCTGTAATGAACACTGCAAAGCGGTCCGTTTGGAGCCATCGGTGCTTCAAAATGGGCGCGCGGACTTGGTTTCTTTAAGTAATTATTCAAAGTATGCAAGTGAAAATTTGTTTTTTTATTGGCTTTAATTTCGAGGTTCAACTATTTAAGTTACTGCATCATTTGCTGCGTGTACCATATCTGTTTTGTAAGACTTTTGATAATCACCCGGTATATTATTTTATTGTAAAAATTTAATGTACTTATTTTAATTCATCTTTTTCTTTTGCCGATCTCATCACTGATTCTGATATTATTGACTATTTGAAATATATTGTGCAATGTGGTGATGGCAATTTATACTCTATCTATCTAAATAACTATTGATAGGTATTGCTGTTTAATAATAGCTCTATTCCTTTTCAGAATTCAAATGATACAAACAAACAGAAAAATACGAAAAATGTTTTCATGATTACACAGTACCAACCCTAAAATGAAGGTTGCTATTATGTTTAATAACTAGCCTTCTATAGCAATTATGTAGTGTACATTATAAATGAAAATCAGTGTGGTAGAGTGACGGGGTGTATAATTATTACGGAGTAACTGGTAGAAATTATACAACCATGTTCAAATGTTAAAAAAACCGGCCACGTGCGAGTCGGACTCGCGCACCGAGGGTTCCGTATAAACTTGTAGGTATATTTATCGAAAATATTTTTAAAATTATTTGTGCTTATCTGTGCTATAAGACGTTGCTTCGTACCGAATTTCAAGATTCTGAGTTTAAGGAAAGTACCCTGTAGGTTTTGGTTCCTTTGCGAGTGTTGAAAATATGCGGAAATTTGGGGCATAAACGGCTGTATCTTTTGATTGCGTTGGCTTAGTAGTAGTTTGATTATTTCACAGCTCCAAGGGACAGTTGGATACCTCCACGCGTTCCTGAGAAAAAGGGTCTTGACAGACAGACAGACGGACGGACGGACAGCAAAGTGATCCTATAATGGTTCCGTTTTTTCCTTTCGAGGTACGGAACCCTAAAAATGTAGTAAATAATACTAGGTAGAAAAAATAAAGTTATTTTCTTTAATTTACGAACTATCTTTTACAAATAACAGCTATTCGATATGACACGTCCTAATACAACCTTGAAACCTTTGAGGACTACATTGAACCAATTTTGTTCAATTACGCCATTGAAATTGCTTTTTTTAAGATTTTAGTAAAAATTAAAATTTCGTATCTAATATATTCTATATAAAAGTTATATTTTACGAATAATATATTTAGTATACTACAACTATTAAGCGAAAAGCAAGCAGATCATAATATGCATGACTAAATTTAGTTCAACATACTATACTTTAGTATTTAACAGGTTTCGCTGCTACACAGAAAAGACAATAGAAAATCGATTGCTAAAACGCACCTGTGCGTGGTTTAAGGCAGCGAACAGAACTATTTTTTCCATTATTATAATAAAAGACAAAACTAATATTAAAGGCCTTACGTATTGCACGTATGTCTGGTTCGAGCATTAAATTAATGTCCTTCACAAAAACAGCCGTTGACAGGAATAGCCTTTCGCCCCGAGTCTAAAATAAATCCCGCTGTGATAACGGCGAAGCCATGGATTTACGTAAGTTATGGACACGAAGCGACGTCTAGGAGTTGACGTAGTAATAAAAACCTTTGCACCTTTATCAAAGAGTATTTTCTATTCTTTGACTTTGATGTACGAGTATATAAGGAGAGAGGTCAGCTGGACAGATAGGAAAACAAATGATGCGGAATAGATTTGTTCAATAACAAAAAGAGCACTTAACCTTGCTTTGAACTTTGTAAATGCTTTTATCAATCAGTAGCACTTTAGGCAAAAAAGCATGAACATTTTTACTTACTCGTGATGGTGCTATAAAAAGAAAAATATGTGCATATGGCTAGAAATGGGTTCGGTAAAGGACAGTGCCCAAGTTGGCCTATGAACCAACAAAAAATTGACATTTGTCATAATTCTGGTCATGATATAAGGCATAATTATCACTTATTAGATTGTCACGGACACTTCTGATTTTTGACATCAAAAATAAAAATACTGAAAAGATTTATCGTACGAAAACATTTTTTAATACCATTTATGTTGCGTTCGTCTGTGCCCTCTGTTGTTTAGCCATCGCAACGATATTTTAATTTACTTTGTATTGGCAAAAGATACTCGTACCTTGTATGTGCAAGTAGAATGAACATGTAGTTGTGAACTTACTAAAGGCTCTTAAAAATGAGTAACAATACATTACTGTCAATGCGATAGATGTATAACCAACTTTTTATTTTAAATCTGATTATACATTGATTATACAAATCAGCTTTTTACGAAGACAAAAAAAAGAAGTTAATGACGTTTGGTTAACTTGACACTTCAACGCAAAAAAAAATTCCATCCGGCATCTGTCTGTCTTGTATTTTTCGCTCTCAATTTACAATGCTGTGTTATTGTTTTTATATTAATAATTTTATTCTTACGACTCGGATTAAAAAACGGACGACTATGGCTCTATGTAGTGACCTACCTACTTTTAAATTTAACCGTTTAAAGACTTTGTAACCTGCACATAGCTAACTCAGCGATAATTACAGATTCACGATCATCGCAATGGAAGCAACATTTTGTGTGAATTGTGGCTCAACTAGTGGTCTTGAAGAACATTAGTCCCACTCACGTAAATAAAACTTCGCATTATATTACTAAATATAATCTTAAAAAATTCAGTTTTTTGATATTTAACGAGTTCTCAGAAGTGTATTTAGTGTATTTAAGAACCCTAAGAGGTATTTTTCTTGATTGTTGGTTCTTAGGCGGCAATGTATGGGCGAATGTACACTATCCTTTAGTGAACTCCAGTTCGAATTTTCTCAGAATAGCCCTGCCCTATTGCAGTCCTCTTGAATGTAATTCGCTTACCTTCACCGACTCGGTGACATATCAATGTTTCAATCAAGCGGGAGTGGAGATTTCTGTTGAGCTAAATATTTTGGTTACGGCACTTTTAGTATGGATCAAGTAATTTTACTTCTTTTTTTGTATATAACATTTATTTTGTTGTAAGACTGATACAATCTAAATAAAGTCTGAATAAAAATTGCACAAGTTTGAGATATTATGTAATAGTATAATTGTTTTTAGTCAATGTTTCATGTTTAAATTTACAGCAGAATTACTAATTTCAGCGAATAGCTAACATAATACCTAACTTTGCTAGAGAAGTCAATATTATCGCTTCAATTAATGTTATAATTATAAAACAGAACATAATATTTAGAGTCGATATTTCTCTTACCTTCAGAGAACTCATTATTTATTTCGATGACTGTGGTCCGTTTCTCAGTAAAACCATTTAGATCTGCCTCTACAGGATATTATTTTCTAAACGAGTATTTTATTCTGTTACTTGAGAACTCAGTAGCAGTCCGTTAATTACTGATGCGCTCAATTGATATAAACTTGACATAGATACTGGATGACATTTTTCTTTTACACTGCGTTCATCTGAGGTCATTGCTAAATTAGGACATCTGATTCCTAAAAACTCATATGGAAGAGAAACAATTACTGACCAAGAAGAGGCGGCAAATTAAAAATATACTATGTAAAGACACTTTTCACAAGTGTCTTAGTGATAATTATATAATAAGGTTTTCAAGCCAATCAAATATTAACAATAATTGGTATCTCACGTGCCAAACATCATGTTTGTACTGTTAAACCATCGTCTTTGAGTCGGTTTGTTAATGTGGAACTTAAGCCTTTTACATAAGTAATAATCAACATAGGTTAATTAATATTGCATATTGATTAGCTTCAGGCTATGTCGTATATTAAACTAGTGTTCGGATCATACAAGAGGAAATCCGTGCTCACACAACTAATGTCACCGACAGAGCTTATATCCGGCAAGTTGAAGTAGCAGCGGGCAGGGCAAGTTTAGGTCGATTAGCTAAAGCAGCATGTTAACCATGAGTTTATGTCAAGTTAACTGCGAAGGTTGAATTCAGTAAGGGGTTTGAACCTTAGTGGCATAGCCAGCCAGCCGCCATTTTGTTTTTTTCTTGATGTTTCCGCGCACAATGACTGTGGTATTTGGAAAGAGGACACAAAAACGAACAAAAAATTACCAATTATCTACTAATTATTAGGCTTTTCGTGTTATTTTATTAACAAATAACCGATTTTAGGACATTTAAGCGGTATATCTAAACTTCTTCTGCAATTTTTCCATATCCCAAAGTCGTGTAGAAGAAATTGTTCAAAGCGATAAGGTCACCTTTACGATTGCTTATCCTATGCTGTCATAAATGAAACGGTTTTTTCTCAAGCAGTAAAGTAAATGTATTTTTTACCAAATAACAGGGAAAATCCACATCAACTTTATTATTTTGAGCACTTTCATATAAATACTCCATAAAATGTAAAAATTCGCATAACCAATGCTTTAAATGTCCTGAAATATGTTATTTGTTGACAAAATAACACGAAAAGCCACACAATTAGTAGATTTTTAGTCAAAAGCACCCTTTTCATATCGATCTTTACCTACAAATAACTCGGAAACGCGACACTTTAGGGTACTTTATATTATTATCGGACATTTTTGTTTGTTTATGTGTCCTCTTTCCATATATAGCACTTTTATTGTGCGCGAAAACTTCGAAAAAAAAATGGCGGAACTTGGCGGCAGGTAGCTATGCCAGCTTCCATACAAAGATGTTCAAACCTCTTGGTGTGGCATTTGGTTTCATTTCTAATCACGGGGTGCTTTATTGAAATACCATACAAGAATTTCAACGCGGTCAACGTGGTCGCTAGCGGTTTTGATTAGTGTAAGCTCATGGTAGACTTAGTGGTATTAAGAACAAATTTACACAGGGCGCTGAGTCTGCTGATAATTTTATCAAAGTTATTTTTAGTGTTATAATTATGTTTTATTTGAAAGCATTTTATTGTAACATAAGACATTGACAATGCCTGTCATTCATACATAATGTATAAATGACAGGCATTGTCAATGTCTTGACTTTTTTACTTGACTTACGTCAACTTTTACTCAACTAAACTCGACCGATAACCGATTTAGTTTCATGTTAAAATAAAATGCTTTCAAATAAAACAAGTATTACACTAAAATTTACTTGCAGTGATAAAAAAGATAACGTTTTTAGTAATTCCATGCTGTAATCTAATCCTTTTTGTAAAATTAAACGATTTTCGACAGCCCCTTCCATTCATAGTTTCATTGTGAATTCTACCTACTAGATGTAATTAATAGTGTTAATTCCCCCTGACAAAAAAATGGGTTTATCTTATTCATTTGCTCGATACCTAAGAATTATAACCTCAAACAATCTTTTCAGCATAGAGTTCAATAAAGTGACATTTTTAGTTCTATTTCTTATCACTAGAGGCGCTGTACCGTAATACCATAGAAAAACGTCAAAGCGGACGCTAGCGGCTATCATTGGTGGAAATTCATGGTGGACATACTGATGGCCATTGATACAAAAGCTCTAAAAAGATATTTTATTATGACTATGAAAAAAGGTCACGATGATGCTGCTGATTGCTTAAGCCTGGTGGTGTTTAAAACTGCAATAAAACACTATGTTACAAACTTAGTTAAAGATTGAAAAACTGGAAAAAGGGGTATAGGTAACGTTGGCGTCATTTTTGAAATTTCGAGGATACTTACCAAACCTTATTATTATGAAAGAACATATCGAGGGTAACAAACTGTATATGGAGCACATATAGCTAAAGTATACCGAAGCTGAGATATTAGGTATTGTATTTTAAACTAACTACTCAATTGAACTTGATCCATACGAAAAAATAGCGGCATTATTTATAATCCTTATAAACATACGACGCAATGAGGACTTAAGAAGGCTAGTTTTTAATAGCCAGGTGCAATATTAGGCCATTATTTTTTATGTATTGTGGGTAAAAATACTTTATGGTGTTTTCCCCATGTAATGTGTCTAATGTCGACGGTTAGGAACCAATACCTCCTATTTACATATTGACTATAAGAAAATGTATTTTTGATGTCATTGACGTTGAGGTCGTTTTCCACTTCAAGCTAGTGTTCCACTTCCCAATGCCAAATACTTAACATTTACTACTATATAGATAACATTACAACTATGGATGTCTAACTTTTTTTTTTTTTTTTGCTTGAAGTATTGCTTGATGTACTTGTATTACAAAAAAATACTTAACAGGTACAACATCTTGAAAATAAAACCTTACACTCCTATTTCTGCATCCTTTTTAGCAACTGTTAGGTGAGTTAAGCTCCATAAAGTCACATTTCAGAACTATTATTTTAAATAATATATCTATTATATAATAAATAAATATCTCGGCTCCGATATCACTTAGATCAATCTGACTACTCAGATATGTTTCTTTCTTAGGGTGCTATAAAACAGTGGTAAAATTATTGCTGGCCGCTAATAAAAAAAATGACGCCACGGGTTCATACAAAGTTACTCAAACCCCTTTGATTCCCGCTCGAGACTTTCGAGGTCCGAGATCGAATTTTTCCAATTTTTCTATCTTTAGATATGAAAAAACAAGCATTGTGAATGCTAAAATAATCAAAGTAATAAACAAACTTAGTTTTTAATTTTATGAATATTTGTTTATAGGGGTTCGGACAAAATGTTTCGTACAAAAATCTTAAAATAAAAGTTAATTAATTAATTAATACAATTTCATTTACACAGCTTCTACGTCGCCTACTGACTATTATAAATTATTTTCCTCATGGTATAAATAATTTATCGGTATAAACAGCGTGCATCGGATGTCAATTTTGCTTAGTGATACTTCAAGTCGCTTTACACAGCTCTGAATATTCTACCCGTCTGTCTATCTTAACTTTGCTGTACTTGAGTTGTGGCACTGGTGAAGAATTTGCATACAGCCGAACAAATGTTAGCTTACGGAGAGAACACTACGGCAATACTAACCTTAAAACTAAAACTTCGTCTGTATACTTAGTATTTGATGACTGCTTTGCCTGACCTAGGACTTAGGCTGATTTTCCACCAGAGGTGTGCTGTGCAACAACGTATCAAACTGCGTGGAAAATCAGCCTAAATCCTAGATGTCAAGCTGACAGTTCAACTAAAACTTCGTCTGTATACTAAGTATTTGATGACTGCTTTGCCTGACCTAAGACTAAGGCTGATTTTCCACCAGAGGTGTGCTGTGCAACAACGTATCAAACTGCATCTCTAGTGGAAAATCAACCTAAATCCTAGATGTCAAGCTGTCAGTTCTAACCACTCGGCCATTGAGGCTATAACAAATATCATGATTGTATACGAGTATCTAATGCTCAAGGATTTATTTGGTCTTTGGTGAAACATATGGTCAATTATCTATATGCCAAATCAATATATCATTTACATCAGTACATGTGCAGTATTTAGTAAATTCAGTCGAAAAAACCTATACTATTCATCCAGGCCTATTCAAATCACTTCACTTGAAGCCAATATCACATATAGCCATATCTCTTGTGGCAACTGCATTGCCTCGTTAATGCAGCTCCAAGTCCTATAACGGTTGCAAGGCCGAATCAGACCACTTAAGTAAGTTTATCGGGACCTAGAAGCTTATAACACTGAGGTGCTTATGTACATAAAGAACACGCACAATTAGACATGCGCGGCGCTCTGAAAGATAGCCCGCTTAAAACAACACGCCATTTTTGACACTCGCACACAGAGACACGAGTTTACAGGCGAAGTCAGTGAGTTTCAGTGTCGCGGTCAGTCGCACTATCAAAAACATTGAGATACTTATATTATAGTTCAATGGTCAAAAATTGTTTCGCGCAAATATTTCTGTTGCAGTGTATTTGGCAGTATGAACACCACACGAAATTGTGATTATACGTTTTTAAGTTACCAAATGATGTTGAAAGGTAAGTAAGTAAAACTCAGATAACGTTTGCAAGTTAGTAGTAAGTACTATGTACGGGTATTGAAATTATATAGGTAGGTAAACCATTATAATCCGTAACACATTCAAATCCAGTACAAATGGGCTTTTACATTTTCCGTAACTTATCTTATCATGCATTGTTAAAACACCAGTATTTTTGGTATAATATTTTATTGGCACGCGCGGCTGCTGCATCCGCGCCGCGCCGCCGACAGGTGACCGCCGAAGCGGTGGCTCATGGTGTTATCTATAGCCTACGAGGTGGTATTTTTCACTTGATGTATTTTATTTTTGGCGGTAAGCATCTGTCAAATCGCGCTTATCTGGCGAATATAGTAGCGAGTAGCAACCCTAGGCGATTATGCAAGTTGATAGAAAAAGACGAGAGCGGTCCTTCTGTAAACTCTTTATTTAGTGGAACACGCTAAAAGAACTATGGCCATCTGTTTCCAAAATGTAATTCGTAAAGCAATAGCCGCCATATATAGTAAACATGCAACGCACGGAATTTCGTGAGAAGTAACGTAGGTGTCAGTAGCACAAATAAAGCACAGGCCAAGACACAAAATAGAAAAAATGGGTAAACTGCATCAAATTCATGTTACATATTGTATTCATAATCATAATCATAATAATTTATTGCATACCACATTAAAGTACTAAGTAATCTTAGAGATAGGTACATAAGGTGTAGGGTTACAATGTAGCACCCTGTGAGGGCATGGCAATGTAAAAAAATATAAAAAAAACAATAATTACATATTATTTTAAAAAGAACGATTTTTTTTTCACATATTTTAATATTTATGGCAATTTTCATATCGACGAGGAATTCATTAATTTTGTAATAACACTCACCAATTCACGGAGCTGTTTAACAAAAGAAGGAGTTGTTTCAGCGTTTTTTATATAATTTGATAACTTGTTGTATATTTTATCATCATGGAATGAGGACCTGATGTGTATAGCTTCAATTTCGAAAAGGGTTGCTTTAGTTAGAGTATTCTCGCCTCGATTATTTCTCTTTAAATTTGGATTTTTTACTGGTGAGAACAAGTACGCGTGATTTCTCACAAATTTTGCACGACTCGTAAATGTATATACCTGTTAGTGTCATTGTCCTATGTTGTTTGAAGTGAGGTCTACAAGATTGCATTTGGTCGATATTAGTAAGTATTCGTCTAAACTTCTTTTGCAAAATGAATAAATCCTGAATGTCAGTACAATTACCCCATAGAACTATGCTATAGGTAAGGCGTGAGTAGGCATACGCACAGCATAGTATTTGTAAGAACATGTTCATCATCATAATAATATTATCTTTAAATTGTAACTTCGTGACACATTTAAGAATAATTATAATCCCAGGCTCCAATATAAAACACCAATTCACTTATCCCTTGGACTATCCTGGAACTCCTACCCTAGCTTCATACCATCAGCAGTAGACTTATATTTTCATATGAATACTTTTATAAAAAGTAATAATGTAATACTCGACCATTTTTTTAGTCTAAATATCAATCTTAGAAAAAATTCAGTCCTTGACATTGATTGTACAAAATCTTGTTTTCTTATATTTACGCGAACACTACACATTGAAATGAAACAACTTTACGGATTCGGATATCATCCCCGAGAACGTTCCTCTGAGAACGTTCAGTGAAGGTTGCTATGTAAATAATTACTTTCTTGACATATCTGAATCATCCCGTGATCACGATTGCTGTAAAGGACTCGAAACGTCGGGTTAGAAAATGTTAAAATATAAATTCCGCGAGTAGAATCCGTAAAGTTCTTTCATTTCAATGTACAAAATCTGTTTTGTTTGGGTCACTGAAGTATGAATTACTCCTTAGCAAGACGACGCATCTCTGTTGAAAGTCATGGCATCTGGTTGAGACCGGGCACCTACTGTAACTGGTAATGTAAGTAAGGAGTCTCGACCAAGCCATGGGGAAGTTTTCTGCTATCCAATCAGTAAATGCTACGTAAACTTTTCTTAGGAAAATTTGACATAAGGTTGAATAGATAATGTTTTTGTATTCGAAAACAAAACTATTACGATTAGTAAGTTACTCATTTAATTCAAGTATTTACGAATGAAATGGGTAACTAACTAACAGTAAATAGTTTTCTTCCCGAGGACGCTTGTGTTGTTGAACAGATTCTCAAGCGAGAAAGATATCTTGCAGTTGCTTTTTTTTAAACATCAAAAATCGTTCTCAACTGGCCAAGTATAACAAAATGTTATCTAGTTGGTTGTTATTTAACCTCTGTACGTTTACTTGCATTGTTACTTTGTGGCAAAGGTCATTCAAGGGTGTCAACATTGGTGCGTGATAATAAGGTCATGCGGGAGGGTCAGCTAGATTCATAACTACGGCTATTACGAGTGGTAATAATAACTAAATGTTATATACCTACAACACTTTATGCTTAGAATCTGTTTTATGTTAAATTGGACGTGTTTAATTGGTAAAAAGAATGGGTTGCGAATGTCATCGTTAGTAATGCATAATAATAAAAGTTTTAATTAAAGATGAATGTGCTCGTGCCGTGGCTTAATGGCTGGAGCGGATCGACAAATTTTAGCATAGCAATGTTAAGTTAGTCACGTCAGGTCGGAAAGTAGTATGAGTGGCCCCAGCGAAGTGTGTAGTTTATTCTTCGGAAATCTCAGTGCTCCCGAAGGCACATTTGAACGGTTGGTCTTGGCTGACATTGCTTTATATCAGTCGTTTAGCCCAGCCATGGTGGCTCCCTAACATCTGCTTGCGCACTAGTAACTCATTGCTGGCTATATTTCAATTGATACCATGTAAAGAAGCCAATAGTATCATAATTACATACAACATTTACCCACTTGAAGGCCAGACGGGCCGCCATTTTGCGATTTATTATTGCCCACACAAAGATTTGAAATGCTTCACTCTCTAGTGTCACAATGGGCAGTCACTACTACTATTTAATCGTCCGAATTTTAAATAAAACTTTTTTGCTTACTTTATTACGGTAAAACGGTTCAGTATTGTAAAAACCCTATGAATGACTACATAGGACGTGCTGCTCACAAGCAGGGTTGTGCTAACCCGTGGAATTCTTTACACTTTGGAAAATAACATCAGAATATTTCAGTGAATTTGTAGTGTGTTTGGTGTGAGAGAATAGTGAAAGGTTGTAACTAGTTGTATTTGTATGGAACACCCATACCTAACTCAATCCGTTGACGCGACATGTTCGTTCGTGTGCTTTTCATACAAAACCGCTTACGTTCGGCATTGTCAAGCCAGATAAAAGTGCCTTCAAAAGTCAAAATATTTATAGTAGTATGTTGACTATTCGAATAAATGAAAATACACAAAGACCTCTTTCCTCCTCTTTCCACTTAACCTCTTTCGTCCATGACAAGGGCCGCTGCTTAAGCGCAACGTTTGCAAGCTGGATTAAAAAAGGTCTTTATAATCCTAATCGTTACACAATCGGCGAAAGAATTTTTAATCACCCCGACGATTTATTGTTCTCTCGTTATTTCTATTTCCTTTCTTTTATTGTGCATTAGGCATGTCCGCTGAGTCCAGCCGTTAGCTATCTCTTGAAAGATTTATTTGGATCCGCCCTCCAAGTTTTACAGCATAAGGTTTTTCTTGGAAGGGGCGGAAGTTTCTCGAGTATTCGATTCACAAAGGATGTCCAGGACCGTGACACAAAGTTGACTGAGATTTGAAAACTGTTCTGTCAAGGGAGTTATTATTGACACAAGTATTGTAAGTTAACGGGGACCCGGCCTTTGTAC
Organism: Udea olivalis; assembly: GCA_947369235.1. Taxonomy (NCBI): domain Eukaryota; kingdom Metazoa; phylum Arthropoda; class Insecta; order Lepidoptera; family Crambidae; genus Udea; species Udea olivalis. Next base: position 7,315,187 of record OX376346.1, on the reverse strand, counting down.
TTTATATAGGTATGTAATGTTGTTTCTATATCTGTTTGAATTGAGCTTTTTCTTTGATGGAATTATATCTCAAGATATTTCCGAAGATGGTGAAATAAATTGATTCCTTTGTATGTTTAAGGTAATGCTATTTTAAGATAATGTTTATAGAATGCTATTTTCAGTATATGGACTTGACAAATAAAAGGTTAATTTCGAGACTAATCCTTCATTGGTACAATAAATTCTGAACTGAAGTTTGAAGTTAGAGTATATTTCACCACTGAAGTGCATTTGTTCATATTGTAAATATTCATCAATTATAGAGTAAATAAAATATTGAAATTTTACGGTATGATCAAATTTTAAAAGATTTTTTTGAACATACCAGGTTTCTTAGTTGCACAAACTAAAATAAGCAGTATTTTCCCACATAAAAACTTACCTCCTGAATATTTTATATAGACTTGTTGAAACAGCACTTCCCTGAAGAGAGGGGACGAGAAAAAATACCTACTTTACTTCAAATGTACGAGTTAAGTAAAGAGGATTCCCGAGGGATGACTTTGTTCTCAGGATCGTATGCTCGCTGCAAATATTTTCGCAGGTAAAAGCATCGTCTATAGGTTTATTAGCTTTTTTGTTCCCTAGGAAATTTTCTGACGTTTATCTAAGGCTTCCAAAACCTAAGTAAGGACCTAAAAAAATGCTTGAGTTTTATCCTACTTAAATAACAAGGCAAGCATAGCTTTGAGGCAGTGAATAAGAGTCACCAATACTTTAAGAGTTACTTTGACATCATCAGGGCTCACACTTCCCTGTGTATCCCCTCCATGTATTTTTAGTGTTTGTTGTTAATGTGTTATTAAAAAGCAGAATATTTTTTAATTTCTTTTTAGTTCGTGAAATGATACTGCTTTTGTTAAAAAATACGAGATGAAAAGCATGGCATTGGATGAGTAAGCATAAAGCCAGCGCGTATGAAAGGAAATGAAATGGAGCGGCTTTGATGACGATGATGCAGACATGTGTTTAGTTTAACGCATCCAAACAAAGGAAAAAACGGTTAAGTGCGAGTCGGACTAGAGCTGGGAGAAATAATTTCTCAACATTTTGAAGAAACATATATTTTTTTTACTACACTACGGTCACCAACATGCTAGCTGACTGGAAGCACGAAATAAAAAGATAACAAAAGGACCGCTCGCGCCTTCTTCTAAATTTGCCTGACCGCCTAGGCCTAAACCTACTATATTAGCTCGATTTTTTCGAATTTTTAAAATGACTTAAATTAAATCATGTGATAAATTGCACCAAGTTTTGAAAAACAAAAACACTCGCGAAAGTGCGACTCGCCGCGTAACCGATTCTCACCAGTATGGCCTGTAAACTCACTTTGTCTGTGTGCGTGAACAAAATGGCGGTTTGATCTAAGCGGACAATACTCGTATGTGCGGCCCGCCGCGCCGCGGTGCCGCATGAGTAATTTGTGCCTGATGAAAAGCAGTTACCACAACCTTTAAACACAAATAACACTAAGGACATCACATGAGTGTGGCCGTATTTTAATATTAAACTTAGTGTCACAGTTTTTTCAATATTTTATTATTCGTGCATTCATCACATTCTTTCAGTACTCTTATTACAACTTATGAAATCTATTTTAGATAAACCAAATCTTAAAGGTTAAATTTTAAATAAAAACATGGAAAGTGTTAATAAAAAATCATGATCGCTTATAAACTTTCAACTGCAATTTAGATCACGCGTTCAGTGACACTACATTGACATTAGCCACAGCCTAGACACTAAAGAAGCCGAGAATAAACAGAAGAGAGAGTCCCCAAATGAATGAAGCTGGAGAACGAAAAAGCTTGCCGGTCTTGTTTCAAAACTATTTCGAGTCCAAATAGGCTTAGTGTTTCTCTTGTCTACTAGTCAATTTAAAGTCTGTCAAACAAAAATAAACGCGCCTGAAGCGGTTTTGGTGAAAGGTTGATAGATATTATTGAGTGACAGAAATTATATTAACAAACAAACTCGCACTTTATGTACGGGTTCCTTTTTTCATTTTGGTAATGAATCTCAAAAATTTTTTAACACGGTTATAAAATTTTTCATTACATTTGTTTCCTATTTTTACGATTTATCGAAAATACGATGGAGATATTATTGGAATAGGTATCGATTTGAGGTTGTTCATTTGTGAACATCTACTCGAGGTTTCTGAATAAAGCTGTTAACGTTGGTATTTTAAACCTTGCTATGCCACTTTCAAACAAATTACACTGACTCACACACAAACACACACACAATAAGTCACATTTTGGTAGATCTTAGGATCTACCGAAATCTTAGCTAACATTATTTGGAGCAGTTGCCTGTTAAGCAAAAGGTTGCGATTTTCCTCCCACCTGGTACTTTGACCGAGTTCTTTTTGTGCTATAATTTCTCTAGATAATTATAGCATTATCAATGTTTAACAAAAAATAGCAATATCGTAGAAAGTGGTTACTTAATGTGTACCAAATCTTTAAAAGGAGCTGCACAGTAAAGAATCGTGAAACACATTCGTGCAACAAGATTGTGACGTCATGCTTCAGGGAACAAATATGTACCTACAAAATGGCGAAACAAAACCAGAGTACAACAAACTGTGACAGCCGCATTTATAAAAGATTCCGGGACTGTCCGCTGGCAACTCAAATTTTATGCCATGTTCAGTTCATTTCATATTCAGTGCATGCCCTCTGCGTCCCTAGCGCTACGGTCACATTCACATAATGTATGAATACTGTCGCAAGATATTAAGATACTTAATAACGTCTAAGCCTCTTTTGTTATATCTGTTTTGTTTGAAGAAGGACGGTGGGTCGGAGATTTGAGAAAAGCCTTATTTAATCGTCGCCGTTCGGATTTTCTCTGGCGGGAATTTCTGTTCGTTTTCTTTTAGCTTTCAGCTCAGCCCGCATTGCATTTACGGAAGCAATGGTAATAGTTTGATTCTTATTAAGAAATTTTGCAAAGTTTATTTCCGATGGTTGTTACAAAAACTTTATAAATAAATGAATAACTGGGACATTTTACACCACGATCATCTGACCCCAAACTAAGCAGAGCTTGCACTATGGGTGCCCGAAACTGATAAACACACGTAAATATTTCTAAATATAAAATTAAATAGATGACAGACACAAAGACTCCGACACACAACAAACACAAATGTTCGTCACGTAAATGTTTGTCATGGGTGGGGATCGAACCCACGACCTCTGGCGCTAAAGGCAGGAACGCTGCCATTGCGCCAATAAGTTAGTTAATGTCAGTCAGATTTATGTTTAAATAGTAACAATAAATAGTACAAGGTATGTATTTCCCTTTTACATGTATTTTTTTTTTTCAAAAGTTTAAGTACAAGAAAATAACATTTAATAAGAAAATGTTTAAAAGTGCCTGTTCTTTCACGTAAAAGCTGTATCGTTTGAACAAATTTTCCATAGTTAAATATCTATATTCTGATTTAATACATGAAATGAGAGAGCCAATGTAATAAAGATAGATAGTTGGTAAACTATTTACTATAGTAGTGACTCGTTTTGGATTTAACTGTATTTAGAAGAAAATTTTATCCTGCAAAAATATGAATAAATAAATATGCGCCAGACAACACACCGCTTGTCTTGTCAGGTCTCAAAGTCGGGATACATATCCCTCTATCACGACCTACCAGACAAGGATTACGGCCAGAGGCGTCTACCAGGACACCCAGACCTGAGCCAATCTAGAAAAGGTAAGTCACGGCGAGAAACTGCTACGGCGCACTACGCCAATTGTGTCAATCAAAAAGTCGTCAATCAAAAATCTCACATCAAAATCAATGTCACATAGGTTAAATACCTGAAATAATAGTGTTCTGAGTTGCCGAAGGTGACGTCACAGCCAGTAGGAAGAAAGATATTAATGTCCTTTGTACACACCCGGCAATATACATTGCGTTATTTTCTAGCTAATATTAATTTTTATTAAATATTTACACTTGGGCATTGACACTTTTGGTTCCTACTGATTTCGTCCGTGTTTGCTGCCCAAATCGTCCACACCTGTAACAAACAGAATACATGCTTAAAATATTGGTTTGACGAAAATAATATTATAATTATGGTGAAAACTAAAGAAAATTACCACTCCTTCAGGCAGTAGTTAATACATTAATTGCATTTATGCTCAAATAATTTTATTTGTTATAATGTGGGTATTATCTTTTAAAACTCATTTCTAATAAACTTGAGCTCGTTGAAGAACTCTGGTAAAGATGCAGCTGAGATTTAAATAGCTTACGAACGGTAATGAATAGTTTAATTGAAAAAAACAAATGTGTTGCAATGTGTATTCCAAATCTTAGTATTAATATTATAAATTTATGTTTATAATATATTTATATTTATTTTTATTATTAAAATGCAAAAGTTTGTGAGGATGTAGATATGTGTGTGTGTATGTTTGTTACTCTTTCACGCAAAAACTACTGAACGTATTTGGATGTAACTCAATAGTTATACAGCTTATACATCAGAAAAGCATATAGGCTACAATTTGTAATGATTTTATGTTATTTGGCCACAACATATAACGATAACGCGGGCAAAGCCGCGGGCGGAAAGCTAGTACAAAATATTCCTGCCATTTGCTTCGACTGGCGGACGACCGCAATGGCACTTAATAGCTAGAAAATAATGCTAGCTACTACGAGTATCGACGGACGGTGATGACATTTCAATTTTTTTCTTCAAACCATAGATCAGGAAAAGGACACAGAGCAAAAAGTAACACAAATATCAGAGTCGCTAACCGATAGATTGCAAAAACATTATCTTCTATTTCCGAGTTTTTTACGATTTGGAGACACAGACTTTACAATACTTTTACTTCTAAAATTGCCTCAATAACTATTTTTATTGTGTTTATTGGTTATGTCATGCTTAAGTATGTACAGGCTCATTATACTCACTAAGTAGAGAGTACAATGTTTTCAATCTGGAATTTCACACGAAAAAGTCACGGACAGAATCTAGTCGGTATAAAAAGTTCAAGTATCACGTTGTATCTATTTGTTTCTAAAAGGTGTCGTGATCTTTATCGGCAAGACCTGTACCGCTCGAAGCCTCATTTATCACGCCTAGGCACGTCATCCACTGACGGAGTTAAAGGAAAGGGCTATTAAATAAGTTGAATTTGTAGTCAATGGTGAACAAATATTATTGAAAATATTTCTTCGAGTTTAGACACAAGTATTATTCAATATTAGTACCAGACATCGAGCAGTATTTGAACCCACGCCTTCCACAGTCCGGTATGCTGCTGTTACAACTAAGCTACCGAAGCCATCAGCGGACCTTACGCCAACGATAACATAAATTTAAAGTGGCAACGCGTGGTAGACGCACAGGACCATCTCGATATAGATGTCAGTAGTCAGTTCTTACAGTACGTCATCGTGTCAGTTCAACCGCAAAATTCGCGTACAAATGCTCTACGCGGCTATTGACAACCAACTGCCAAATGAGTCATGGAATACCCGGCGGCTGGATGGTAATTATCATGCGCAAGTACATGCAGTGACAGAGGCCTGACGCTGAGTCGAAATCCCACAAAAGAGCTAGAAAACAGACACTGCTTTTCATCAGGTGGAGTGAGGTCATCCTGACGGACACTATAATAAAAAAACTAGCGACTGTCATCCGCGTTAATTCATGGTAGTTTACGGAGAAACTATTAAGTAATCTGTGGTAGATGTACTGATGGAGATAGCTTGTTTTATTATTCAAATTGTTATAGGTAGTGCATTTTAAAACAGTCATTTAACTCGGAGAAATAAAGAAGTAGTAACCGTGTGGCGGCTGGGGTAGGAAATCAGGAGTGAAAAGTTTTATTCAAGAGACTATTCTTTTTTCATGAATTACACATGAAGAAATTTAGTACACGAGCACAAGTTTCGCTTGCAGGTCAGGGATTTTCGGGCTCATGATTGTTTAGTTTAAATTTTAAAGGAGGTTCATCATGACGTGACAAAATAGGTAGGAATCAAACTACTAGGTTGGAAAAAACATACCTTTTATTTATGTGTAAAAGCAAAAAACATGACGGAAGCCTTGGTGGATGGCCTTTATCAAAAAGAAACAAGTAAGTAGCAGCGGACAAAGTTTTAAAAAGTTTGTAGAACTTGTATTTTATACTTTCAAGCAAGATTCTAGCATGAGCTAACTTTATTTGCCCACGTGACTTTTATGCTATTTGACATAAATGGATGACATGGTGGTATAAATTAAAATATTTTGCAAACAAAGAACTATCGAACGGACGCCTTAGGGTTTATGTTCAAGAAAACAAAATCTTAGATTTGAAGTGTTATCCTTTACGTCTAATCAGTTATTCACATCTACAATATACAATAAAAAAGCTTCAACTGATTCAGAAGCTCAGAACATTTCGACCAGAACTTTTCAAAGTTTGTTGAATCATATAAGATCCGTGTTGCAACCTCATATTTGTCAACAAAAAAACAAAGCATATCGTATTTTCGGCGAATGAAATAAAAGTGGTTTTTATTTAATTATATCCATCCCGTTGCTGACAAATTACTTACATAATAACCCAGAGAATATTTTCTTTCAGAGATTTCCCGCGTGTGAGTATAATGTACGCACCCGTCTTTGTTTGCGTCAAACTACCGTAAAACCACTCTTACCACGCGTCTGTGAAGTTATCCAAGTTAATTACTAAAGTCTTTAACTTGTATTTGCAACGAAGTGTTTCGCAACATCATAATTAGAGATGTGACAAGCCCTATCAACTAGTTAAACTCGATAAACCCCTCTGATTACGTAATTAGGTCCATTATAACTTGCTAGTTCGTTTACAATATTCAAGTAGTTCGCATGGTTAGTTACCTCAAGTAGGCTAAATAAATATATCGATCGAATAGAAACGGGTGGACTTGTAACATCTAATGTATTCGTTTGTTAGTGCAAAGATAATCCTTTAAAAAAACATTCACAAACGTCACACATATAGTGATATGTGTGACGTTTGTGAATGTTTTATATACGTTGCGACCAATAATTAGTATTGATAGTACTAGTATATTCGATAACATTTATTTAAACGTTTAATAATTATGATTAAAAATTCCGACTATTTTTTGAAAGTTGCTACAATATTCTGAAGATATTAATTTTATATGATGACCGTTTTTGTCACGTGCAACTTTGTTCGTTTCTTTGCAACCGTTTAAAATGAAGCGGTGTTATATCAACCTCACCCATATGAATGAATAAATTAAAAGGGTTGCGTTGTGGAGCTACAAGTACCTAGGTAGGTTGGATTGGTTTGTATCAAATCCTGTATACTGCGTTAGTCACAGTAATTTCGGATAATTTTTGATCAGTTAGTTGTATTTCAATGAATTATCAAAGATAAATTAAAGAAAATTCCGAACATAACATTACATTATGAATAACAAACATTCTAGGTAGGTAGTAGAAACAAGATTTTATTCAATTTTATTTTTATACTGAAAATGTTCATCGGTTCATTAATAAATGTTCTTGTTTATGAAGAGAAGGCTTAACGCTCTGGGCAGACATGGGTATTATAAAACAATTGAAATGTCTGCGTAAGAGATCTGGTACGAGTATATGATGTAATGGATTATCGTTACGTAAATAGATGACGTAAAATAAAAAAATAAAATATTGGTAACCTTTCTCAAGTGTAGGTATTACGTAAAAAAACATTATTCATAAATGTATTGTTTGGCCGACACGCATGTACGCTTATGCATGTTTTGCACACGTGACAGGAAAAATGGCCTATAAACTCTATTTTTCTTCGCGTATTGAACGTGTTGTTCGCTGGGGGACATTTTATTCGGGAATAAAACGTAACAGGTTGACGTAAAAAACAAGAAACTTCTGAAAAAGTTGCGACAACAGTTTCTTTGCAATTTCACGTCAAACGATTGTAACGATTTTTTCTTTATTGGTACTTCTGCTAGCTAAGATTTATTATTAATGACAGGAGCACAAATTACGCATGCGGCTCGGCACCTCTGACAGATGGTCCGCTTAGAACCAACCCGCCATTTTGATCACGCACACGGAAACAGTGAGTTTACAGGCGATCCCAGTGAGTTTCAAGTTCGCGGCAAGTCCCAAAAGAACTGATTCACTGTAGGAAAAGGCCTATTATACACTGAACGAGTTCTTTGAAGACAAGTAAAATTGTGTTACTTTTTTATTATAAATGTAGCTGCTATATTGTTTATTGTTATTGCTAAGCTTTAAGAGGCGTGTGTAAGCTCTTTATTTTAGTTTGTTATGCGGTGCCTCTACGGGGTGTCACGTGTGCAATGTACTTATATTGTAATAAGACCTGTAACTACCATGCGACTATCAATAAAATATTATGATTATTATAATTAAATCATCACCTTAAATCGGTTCAGCAGCTAACATACAGAGATAAAAACAAAGCAACTCGATAAAGGTGGAAGGCTCCAGGGTTATATTCTCGAAATGTGGATTTCTGGGTGTGCTGTTCATCATGGCGGCTGTGGTCAATATATTCATGATGTTTGTACTTGGTTTTGAGTTAGCTGTAGGTACAAAACCGCGCGTTTACGTGAATGGCTGGAATATCTAAAACATAGAGATGAAAGGCTAATATAATAATCTGCGTGGTGCCTTGAGTTATATTACGTTTCGATGTGTGGTTTCAGCCAAGAATCAACGCCCATATAACAGGCCTTATGGCAATCTGTGGTAAAGGTTACAGTACATGGTACAAGGGTACAGGTACAGTTATAGTTGCCGTTTTTCTGGTGATATGATAAATTGTAATGGTTATAAAGAGGATAAGAATCGTTCGCTTTTAGTTTGAGTTATTTGGATATGGGTTTAAAGTTAAAAATATACAAAGGTCTTTTTTGACGTAACGAGAGCCCACAAAGTTGGTGTTTCGCTCAAATATCTTTATTCAGATAAAACGAGTGCAAATACTAAAATAAAACGAAAACATAAATTTACTATTAAAAACGATAACGCGATTTACCGTTCTTTAAGGTATAATTTAAGTTTCCAGTAGCTATCACCAGTTGCGGCAACTCCCATATCTAAGATCAAAGTACGTTAATAGGGATCAACACATTCTTAAACTGAAATCACCTAAAATCGAAATTATATTAATTTCCTCAACCAAGTTGAAATAAAATCTGATTCAAGAAAACCATTGAACATTTAAATTATTTAAATCAGATGTGACGCAACGTCAAGGAATCGGAGATGAACTAATTACCAATTTGAAAACAAAATTTCCGGAAATTTTGACGAATTTATATTTTAGGATAAAGTATTTTGCTCCATCTGTAGGAATAGTCGAGAGTTCAAAGTTGTCATTTTCAATTGAGATAAAATCTGCCTAAGTACTGATCACTTTGATCTAAAGGTAAAAAATAAATTACCCTTTCCAGTCCTCTTTGATAATGTCGAAGGAATATTTTCGGTGTCACCATTTTTTTTTCCTATTTAGGGTGACGACAGTATTCGTCTGAAATAAAACGTTCAAGTAATTAAAGAACTAAACACGAAGATTTTAGAAACGAAAAAAAAGAAATGTTGGTCTGGTCAACTGTCACAGTCCTAATTGAGCCAATGTGATTTGAACGGGTTTGAATTGATGTTAGCTAGTTAGTCGTTAGTTAACGACAGACAGCGTCTTGACGAATCAGATAGCATGCTAACAACCTAGCAAAATATTTTTCAAATGCTTTTTACCATATAAAAGTAATAAAAAAACATTTTGAATACTTTCAGATTAAGGGATGGTAACTAAGCTGCCTAGTTTGTTCTCAGTGCCAACTTAATATGCTGATAGCATAATTTAAGTATTATTTTAACTTGATTCCTTAGAGTTTTAAAATCTGAATTGCGATTTTGAACTGAACCGTGCGGTCCGTGTCACAAAATTGACAGGGAAGTAGCTTGGCCACAGATAAGACAACAAGAGCCATGCCTCTTTGGTGGATTACAAGCTTTTTCAAAGCGGAGTGGCCACGCAGCGAACAAGCCGCGTGTGCGCCGCGAAGATGTTGCGGCTGCGCAGCGAATACGTTACGGAAGCGCAACGGTTTTGCCGCGGAGAGAAGCGTGGTCACGATTTTGTACACTCGCATACATTTTAAAACTATTTGTTTTTATTTGTGTTAATTTGTGTTAGCAGTATTTCCTTGTCGGAATTTATTCTGTTACTGAGTGTATCGTACGCCGCTCACTGGTAGCAGAATCTTTGCGTTTTCGTGTAGATACGGTGCGCGTCCGCAACGTGTTCGCTGCGTGGCTGCTCCGCTTTGAAAACGCTGGCAATCCGCCAGTGTGGCATGGCCCTAAAGAAGCACAGAATACTCGTAAACAGAAGAGCTAGTCAACCAAATAATGAGCCCTGGAGCTCTACCAAGCTCTTAACATTTTCTGCTGACTTTTTTAAACGTATGGTAATTTGTTTAACAAGTGCAGATGTATAGGGCACACATGTGTACAATAATTTTCCAACATAATATTAGAGCCGTAAAACAGACAAACACCTTTGTGAACACAAACAGTTTTTCACACTTTGATGTTTTTAATGTTGTGTTATCAAAATTTTTGTATGTCTGCTTTGCATAACGCATGAGTTACTCTAGAGTCATTTTTATAGCTTCCATAACATTGTTGGTATTCACTAATAGGTTTAGTTAGTTCTTAAGTGGTATGGTAAGTATGTCACAACACCGGTTCGCCTTAGTCCAATCGGAGTCGTGTCTTTCTAACGTAACAAACGTAGAATATACGTTTAAGAATGACAAACAATATTGGCAACATGGCTGGATTACTGAATTATAACCCAACTTTTGTCATCTTTCGGGTCACTTGGGTTTTCAACGGGGCAAACTTTTCATCATTGAAAAATTCCCTCCATCCTCGAAAATTTCAGGATGCCTTTTAACCTGTGGCTTTGTTTAAATAATACAACATTGCTTGTGAAGCTATTTTGTAGTAAAAAAGATGGCGCTTAAATTTGAGAAAATAATTATTGATACTAAATATTTTTTTATAGTACTCCGTTGACAAACGAGCACGCGGGTCGCGGTTACCGCAGCAACATGAACACTGGTAGTGTTGTTGTTTTTACAGCCTGAGGAATATGAAATGTTTTGAAAACAGCCTTGCCTATTATTTTAACATTTACCTCATTCACCTCACTAATAATATCACTCTAGAAAACATATAAGTAAAAATGTACGTTCACCCTAATTTTCAACGATATAACCAAGTTATAAAAACATAGCTGCTAGAGACGTAAAAATATTAAAAAGAATTTATGTTACAATCTGCCGTAGTCGGGTAAAATTTATTTGACAATCGCGTTACCAAAATTTGATTTAGGTAAATCTATTCTTACTTATTGAGCATTGGATACGTAAAAGTAACGTGACTTTCTAGATGGTTTCATAAAGTGACTTTTGTTTTTTAACAGCAAAAATTCCTATTTTTATTTACACCGTTTCTTTTTTTTTATTCCCACGTGGGGGACCTATTGCTCTCTAAACATACAATGTTCGATTACCCTCTTGCACTACACCCTAAGTCAAGGTCCGTGCCAAATAGTGGGCACCCTAAAGAGTCACCTCCACTAGCGACTATATCGCGGCAAAATTATCGCCGTGCCACGTATTTCTGTACACTTTCTTAGACCGTGTGTCCTCACGGCGAAGTTATCGCAGCGATAAGATGTGTGGAAAAACGTCAACTCGTCGCGATTCACTCGCTCGTGGAGGTAACGCCTTTAGGTGTGACGTGTCGGCGCGTTATGTCGCAGTGACACGTCGTGACGTCATGTCGCTGTAATCATGATTCCGAATACCTAATGACGACGATAAGGTATCGCTACACAGGGTCGACGGCACTACTGATCGGACCGCGGGCGACTGTGTGGTGTGCCGCTCGCCGACCCGTCGCTGGCTTCGTGTTGCTAACTACGAATGGTATTTCATAGAAATACATAGAAACCAGTAGTGTCACGATTACACGTCGTCTGCTGCTGCTGCGTGAAGTCGGCTACGAACTGGCACCTTTAGGCCTTCTGTTCTCCGTTAAGTCAGTAACGCTTTGAAAGCTGTCCGAATAACTATCACATTCAAGTCTCAAGCATTTACGCAAAGATATAAAACCCTACATTGTGAATAAGCACTAACATGCAATACTTGCTTGTTAGTGCTTATTGCTAAGTACAAAACAAATATCATATTCTGTAGCCGATGACGCCATAGTTAATATTGGTTATATTAGCAAGAATGCAACAAAAACGTTAGACAACCCTATCAAAAAGTCTAGACATCACTTGATCTGTATATTGACCTAAGAGTTATGAAAACACGACGACGTCTCTGGCGATATCCGTACCACAACAAGCCATTGAGTATCTAACTAACCGAAACAGATGATTGCATCATACTTTATGACGCGAATCATAATATTATCTGTACCAATGTCTACCATGAGTTTACTGCAATGACTGCCGCTAGCGTCTGCGTAAATAGCGTTGAAGTATTTGTATGGTATGCGTGACAGAAACTCATGGTAGACAAACTGTAGTCAAGACTTCCGTTATTATGAGTCTACAGGTATAATTTATTTTTCACTAATTGCCTTTCTTTTTTTAGTTTTATAAAATCAATTTTAAGAGAACGTCATGTTGGCCCAGTGGATAAGCACTCCAACTCGGATCGCGGATTGTGTTCTCCCGAGTTCAAACCAAGATCTTTGTGTTCATTGTTTATTTTCCGACTAACTCTCAGGTGATGGAAAACATCGATAGAAAACCAAATCAACCCGGATAGCGGCGGTAGGCTCACCACCTACCACGGTGGGTTCTAATACCATAGTGTTCCGTTCACCATGACGGCAACAGTAACTTGCCTTTCACTACTCCGTTTGGAATAAAGTCGTGATAGTATGTTATGTTAAGTAAAATCAACTAAGGCCAAATATAGACGTATGTGGACGGGGGAAAGAGAGGCCTTTGCCCAGAAGTGGGATCCTAACGGCTAATTTAGATTAGATAATTTCAGCTTCACGAAGCAAAGAATTTGCGCGTAATATAAACCAGTCTTAAAACTGTAAATAATATTTTTTCTTTTTTCTTTTTTCCAGGAGGATATGTGATGAAATGATTCAAAATGTACAGAGTATCAGGGGTATTAGTTATGTAATACTCGTATTAAAGATTTTATCAAGATTACCAATGTAACGGTATCATCCGTTCGTACAAAAGCTTTTTTGACGTGTAACAGCCAGATGGATTGTCTCCCCAAGGTAATAGGATGTAGGTACATACAAATGAAAATACAAATATCTTCACAGCAACGCGCAGCTTTGCGCTCCAGGAGACATCCGAATATTTCATTAAGCGTTTTCATTTTAACAATATATTGGATTTTATCGTCAAATGCTAAAACGAGAACCAGAATAAAAAGGCATTAGGGGAAAAATAATTTCGTTAAAGGAAAAAATCCCGAGAGCCGTCAAACACATTTTGTCGTTGTTTCAATTTGAGAAGGGATGTTGAGTGTCATACGGAGTAAATGGGGCCCCGCAAATTCGGGTCATTGGGCACTTCAAAGTTTACGGACGCGAGATTCCCAGAATGGCGTGTCATGTACAGACTTGTTTTGCTGTGTCATAGCTGGATTCGCAACTAGTCTTGAGTGGTAAGTGAGTTCCGGGAACCGAAAGACAAAAGATTGGTGTTTTGAAATGGAATCGGAAAACGATTTGGCCGCAGAATGTAACAACGAGTAGTCCAACCCGTGCGAAGAAGTTTTGTATCTCCTCTTTGTTGTCACGAAACAATGGCATTCTCTCGCAACTTTCATGTTCCATCATCATACAACGTTGGTTCCTCTGAACAAGTGAAGATGCCTTATCTTGTTGAAGTAGCTAGTGGGTAGCTATTAATTTAATACACTAACTTAATGCGAGTAAAACCACCACAATGTACAATTAGGGAAAATAATGAAACTCCTTATAGTTAGCATTTCAATAAATTGCGACGATTGTGAAAATGGATAAACTCAACGCTACTAGAAGGCATGAGAAAGTGTTCTATATCGTATTCGCCTCCGAAGTAAATAGGTTTTAGTGAATACTGGGTGCTTTGAAAATTTATGGGAGATCTTTGTTCAGTGCCGTGGGTGTTCATGGCTGCAAATGATGATGTAGAGTTTAGTAAAGGTGGGGAATCAAAAATTTGGAATCGGCTAGGATCATATTATCAAACTCGGAGAAAGTGGGAACGGGAGAGAACCTAATGATTGCGAATAGTCATTTGACGATAATAGCTTAATTTTATGGCTTAATTTGATCGTAGTTCCCACCTAGCAATTGCCTGGCTTTAATATACTTATAAGTATGCGAGGATACCAGATGATTAAATACCGTAAGAAAAATGATACGGCATATTTAAAAGGTGATGTAGAAGCTATTTAAGTGGAAATTGGAATTTTGAAAGTGACTTTACTTTTAAGAATCCTAAACAAAATGTATGAAAGACAAAAGTACATAATTATTTGGAGTGTACCTTATATTTACGTAATCATGTTCGTATTGATAATATATGTGTAAGTTTATTTTGTTGCTTTGGTTAGTTTATTATAGGTAAGTAATAAGCATCTGTTGTTGTTTTCAAAGTAATTTAATTAATTTAATTTTAAGCACCGTCTTCTGTTTATCAGTTTGATCGTGTGGTTGACATGTAGATAATGCTTTTTGACATCAAGTCCACTTACTGTACTTTTAATTTTGTGCAATAAATAATATATAAACCAAAACATAAGATGATTAAAAAAAACTCTAAAAAGTCACCTACTGAGTGTGCCATACATTTTTTTTAAAAGCAAATAATAGCTTGGTGTGCGAAAAAGTATGGAATAAAAACGACTATAAAACAAAGGAAGCCAGCTATGACCCCGCTTTCCATATCTACAACTGAATCGCATTTTGGCACGCCGATGAACGCAACCTTCAGGCGTTTGAATGCGACTGCATCCAGAACAACAGCTGTAAGGATATAACTGTTGTGTTTTTATTGTTCGAAAAAAAGATAAAATTTGCCATTCACAAAAGCATGTGAATCTGATGGTATTTTATTGAAATTATGATCTAGTTCGTTTTAGTAATAACTTCACTTATATTATTCGATTATGTAGAAACGTAAATTTACAATTCTTCATGCACAGTGATATGCGTGATAAACTTAAAATCTACAATTTCAACATTATAATTTTCAACGCAGGTCTGTATGGCGCCGTCGTGGGTCCGAAAACCATCCAGAACACAGCCAGGCGAAATTTTGTATTTGTTAAATGCCTGGGTTCTAAGAAATATTCAAGTAGGTAGTTCAATTATGTATCAAGAAATATTTTAATGGTCACCTCAAAGTACGAGCTCTGCTTTCTTTGATGTTTGATGATAGGTGTTAGGTGTCAAAGTTATTTAAATTATAAATTTTTCGCAATGTATTTTGGTACAGAAAAAGCAAAACTTATTTCAGCTTAACTTTTACGGAGTACGGATGTAAATGGCTCGGGAAAAATCTATTTATGCAGATACAATAAAGTCGTGTTGACCCCAAGAACGGGTGGACCGATTTTTATGATTTTTGTGTTTTTCGATTTGTCTACATCGGGGATAAGATAGTTAGTATTAAAACATTGAGAAATTGACAAAAAAGAAAAAAAAAGAAAAATCATTTTTCCATACTAAATGTTCAACAGCTGTCAAGCATTTGCCAATAACTTTTGACAGAAAGAAGTTTGTTAGGGCTGCTAGTATTATATAATACCGAATAACTTTGCTAAATTAAACTCTTAGTTCTCTTATAAAAAGCGAACACAGAAAAGCGTTCACACCATATTCCCTCATATAAAACACATGAAATTACCCTGAAAGAAACAAAAAAAACGTTCAAGCCATACCTTGCTCATAATTTCTGCCGAACGGTACTTTATTACTTTTATTTACTCTGTTATTTTATCACGTTATGGAAATGGCCGTAAAATGTTACGTCACTATATTTTTATGCGCTTTATCAACTTCAGTGGCTTACGTAAGTGAATAACGACACTGGCTAGTTGTAGACCTATGAATAGTCTGGTCAGATTAATTGTCACAAATCACTTGTCGCCGGTTAATGAAAGGCGACGGTCTGAACTGAATATTACTCGGTACTTTTACTAACATATAGATGAGGAATTAATTTATATATTTATTAAATATATATTGACAACGTTAATTTTTGGTATAAGAGCTAGGAATTATTAGTAATGATCGGAACGGCACGAATGTCTAATTTATTATTATAATTGAGTGCTGTTTAGCCGCAAATGTATTTGGCAGTGTCAATTACCCGTTGCCCGTGCTCCAGGTCAGTGGAATTGAAGCACGGACTGCCGTCAACACACAGATTTTGATTAAACTAGATGACAGAGGTGTATATAGTAGTTAACGTGTCAAAAACCAGTGAACTCCTCCATTTTAAACGGTGCTTCGTTTAGTCCTTGTATATGTCTGTCACCGTATGATTGCGAACACCGTCAGTTTAATCTATCTTGTGGAATTGTGAACTTACGAGAAATTGTGAAGTATCGAAATAAACGTGCCTTAGGTACGTTATCTACGCCAACTCATATATAAGTTGGAGTGTAATGTAATATTTTTAATTTTCAATGCTGCTTTTCATAAAAAAAATATGAGTACAAAAATAAGCATGCTTTTCATAAAAAGCATGCTTATTTTTGTACTCATATTTTTTAGTTCAATCCATAGCTTCAAAAAAATTTTGTTACTTTATATTATTTTAAAAATATTTCAAATAAAAAAATTAAATAATTTTATTTCGACCGTATAAATAAATTATCTCTGAAATGGCAAATACCAAGATTAACCTAAAATTACGCTGAATTAGGACTGTAAGTGTCAGAGACTGATACCTGCCGTTCGTTTACAAAAACTGTTTTGTTTTATTTATTCATCTATTAACAACTCTCACAACTATCACAACAGGCAAGTTAAATCTGTATTTTGAAATAAAGATAACCATAACCGAACAGAACAAATTTTAACATTCTGCACATTTACAACGAAATAAACACAAACATTAATGCCGATGCGGTCATCTAAGAAGCTTCGCCTTGCATTCCCTCCTCATTCGTCGCACTCCTACACACAGTCGTTCACTGTTAAATCTATTCGTCTCTGGAATACCCTACCCTTATTTATTAGAGAGTCAGAATCATTGTCTATTTTCAAAACAAGGATCAAAGCAAATTTCCTCGCCCTTTAACGTTCCTGCTTAGTCTCATAATCTCTCTCCTTCTTTTTACTTCTCTCTTTCTGTTTACTTATAATCTTTTTTTCTTTCCCTGATCACTTTTTGTTATTATTTACTATTTATTTATTTGTCTTTTTATTGTTATTTTTTAAGTGAATCAATTACTTTATTTTTATTTTTTCAGTTTCTTGTGCACTTGCTTACCCTTCCTGACATTTTCCTCTACTTGGGTTGTCTGGAAGAGATTGCTTTTAAGCAATAAGACCGCCTAATTGCTTCATCATAATCGTGTAATCTTAAGCTGTATTGTTTTATTTGATGTGCAATAAAGAATATTTATCTTTATCTTATTAATATCAACAGATCTCAGTTAAATTTGCTCGCTTTTAAATTCGTCTGACTTGCGACTTTCAACGAAGCCAAACGCAGGATCACTTAAATTTTATCAAAGTTTATCGCAATATTTTTAACACTGACAATTGAAAAGAAGAAAGTTTAAGCTAGCTTGAAGCTATTAATTGTAATGCCTTATGTTACTCGAATCTGTCACATTCAGGTCTTAGCGAAATACTTGATGTCTAATCCTTTAAGCTGAGAGGCTTCAAACTCTCGACTTTGTTGAATAAACTATAAAGGCTACATTTTTATACCAAAGATACATAATATCTGACGTATATTTTACGTATAAGTTGCTGCGTTATCACGTAATGTGGGAGAGCCTAAAAGGAACGTAATGTAATAAGACTACATAAAGAGAAAGGATATAGTGTAAGCCAAAAACAAAGATCAAACATCAGAAGTACGAAAGGAGATTCGTCTAATCTTTTCTTTGACTAAGAAGCCCTATTTACAAATACACTGAACAAAAATAAGTAGTTTGAACTGTAAGAAATAGAAGTTCATACTTACTCGAGCTGAGGATCTCAAAATGGTAAAACTGGTACCTTTTCTTCTTGAGCATCAAATTTGATAAAAACTTTAAATTAGTTTAAATGTTGCGCATTCATGGCCAAATTTATTACATTTTTGTGAGTTCGGGGTAAAATATAACAATTTTTAACGCTTTCATGGGACAAAGTCTTAAGGTACTGTTCCGTGAATGAAACGACTATTGAAGAAGTATTCTCTAATATATATATATATATGCATAATATAATAAGTGATTTAAAGGTGAGTAGTTAGCAAGTAACTACTGCCAAGAATTCCTTATCTCGTTATAAATGAAACTTTCAATGGTAAGATTTTATTAAAATCATAAAGGCAGACCGAACTAACCGCGCCAATGGCTAATCAAAGAAAGAGGCAAAGATCGTATCTTACAAATCCGATTTATAAACGCCTCAGCTCACAACTGCAACGAATGAAAATGTAAAAATATGCAAATAGTTTCAGTGAAGGCGCCCTATTCAGCGCTCTGCAGCTCGAAGGAACAACGGTCAGCGGCCATTATTGGGTTTACAGATGATTCGTTGCTTCATATTTTGCTTATCTATTTATTTATTTTCTTACTAACTATTGCCCGCACCTTCGTTTGCCTGTAATTAGCCGCATAACTGTGTTTTCTGTTATTGCATCACTAGCTTTACGCCCGCGGCTTTACCCGCGTGGACTACACAATTTCAGCTGATGTTAATGTGCCAGCTTTCGCTAACAGATCTATAGTTTTAACCGGTATTCAACTTTTACGTAAAAAAATATTTTTCTGAACGCACCCTATGGGTCTTACCTTACTGGATTGTGGGAGACGCGGGTTCGAGTTCCGCTTGAGCCCCAGGATAAGGTTTAATTATTATTTTTCTATTTACACAAACATAAACACACACTACATAAAATTCCCAAGGTCCCTTAACGGTTTCGATATCTCAGTTGGAAGCGCAGCCACTCAAATTGTGAAAGACGCGGGTTAGAGTCCCGCTTGAGCCCTAGGATTATGTCTAATTTTCTAGTTTGTAGATGGAAAAAGAGCATTTTGAAAATGCTAAAAATGAAAATTCACTGACTGTATAAAGGTCAAAAAGGTTATTAAAGGTTATCTTATCAAGTGCCTAAACACAAAAGTAAATATGCATTCCAAGTTTCATCCCCTATTTCAACGCCTTCAAGTCCAATTTTCGTTATAAAAAGTAGCCTATGTCCTATAACAAGCTCTAGTACATACTCGTATCTGTACTAAATTTTATTATAATCGGTTCAGTGGTTTAGGCATGAAAGCGTAACAGACAGGCACAATTACTTTTGATTCATAATATTGGTTAGGACTGTAAAATACACCATGAATTCGCAGAGATGAGCCTAGCTTTTACCAACTATACTGTACACTAAAGTTGAGTAGGTACGTATGTTTCATAAAACTAGAGATGCAGTATTTTTCGTTGTTAGGCTCGAAGATACAAATAAATAAACAGACAAACATTTTTTTCTCTTCAGTGTCTTTTCAGATACATCACCACTAATTTTAAAAAATAGCCATGAGAAGTTTCCTTAGTTACTATTTTACTAAAGCTTTATATTTCCAAAATCAAACTAATTAAGGAGACCTGATTAAGTCATTCCATATTCTTCTTTCAAGTCCTCACTGCTAGATGTGATATAATGTAAAGATGCGCCGGAAACAATACAATATTTTTCGTGCATTAACTTGCAAACGACCCAATTGCCAAATAATTGTGTATTTCAGGCTAAGCTTAGCTAATGATAGAATTACTGCATTATTTGTGTATTCAAGCAGACCTTGGCTTCAGTTTCATATCAAAGTGAGCCATTACGGGTTGCGCTTGCTAACACTATACTTTTAACAATACTTGTTTCAGATAAAGAAACAAAAGTTTAAAATCTATTCAGAACTATTGTTGTAGGTTTGCTGGTCTTTAGGTAATTTCAATGGCTTGATTAAATATACTGTTAACAGTAATCATTAGAAACAAGGAAGTCCACAATGATCGGTAGATTTTTAAAAGTAAATTAATTACTAAATTTTAGTCAGTGTTGCCAGCTCCTGATAAAAACATTCATCCTGTCAGCACGCAATAAACTTACGGTTTGCGTGTCCGTGAATGTCTTACAGGCGCGTCAAGTCACAACAAAACATGATAATTATCAAATTCTTTCAGGTGATTTAGACAGGCAGTGGACATAAAATAAATGGAAAGAGACTCAAACTAAGTAGGTAGATAGATAGACAAGTACAAGACTGTACTAGTTAAGTTCAGTCTAGTTTCTGTAGCAGCTACCGCAACCTATGAACATGTGCAACCCACAAGTATTTCCACCACAGATGTGCTACGCAGCTACGCTGCGAGGATGCGCAAGCTAAGTTACGAAACTATCAGACTGTTTCCACTGATGCTACATAACGGAGCGAGTAAGATGTGCTGTGAAGATGCGCACGCATAGCAGGCATCCAACATAATAACTATGGGGAAACTATTTATAAAATGGCCTCACTATGTATCAACAACACTATCACAAAAAAACTGCATTGGCACTATACCGAAAGTTAACTTGCACGTTTAAAAAAGGTTCCTAAACTAACAGCCGCCACACAGTTATTAATTTTTTGAATTCTCACCCACACGTTAAAAGCGTAGTTGGTTTATATAAATCCAATATTTTCCACTAGGAAAAGTACCGCGAACTCCATGCCTCATACTGAAATGGCGGAAAGTGTTTGGAACAAAAAGGAAACTAGTTTAGACGATGCATTTTAACATGAATATAATAGCGTCTGACAACAACTTTCGAGACCCCCGAGACTAGGAAACTACTGCAGTTACAGAAAATGTTGCCTTATTTTTAGACATTTATAAACGTTGTGTCCCATCCGCAATTGAGCTGACTTGAATTTGAGAGATGTGTTTTTAAATTAATGCAAAGAAATCAACTTTGCTAGTTTTAAAATAAATGTGACTCCGTAATTCAAATCTCCGGATTCAAAAGCGTTTTGATTATATAAAGGAAAAAGTTTGTCTTTCTCATAATTAGAAAATTGTATGGTTAATATTGACTGGCCTGTTGGCGCAATGGCAGCGAGTTCGATCCCCACACATGACAAATATTTGTGTGACGAACATTTGTATTTGTTGTGTGTCTGGGTGTTATTATCTATTAAAGTATGTATTTAGAAATATTTAAGTATGTTTATCAGTCTCTGACGCCCATATTACAAGCTCTGCTTAGTTTGGGGTCAGATGATCTTGGTGTGAATTGTCCCAGATATTTATTTAATTTAAAAATATCAAACCCTTAAGATAAAAATTGGCATTAAAGTGTATAATGCGATGCATACATGATGATTTTATAAATGATTTGACATTAAGTAATTTTACCTTGTCTAAAACAAAAATAATTCTTATAAATATCAGGCCAAAATAAAAATTAAATTAAAAAAAAAACATTCATTACAAAGTAGTTATTTTTTCTCGACATGCATCTCGAAGTTTCATAGATACCTGCCCTATTGCTTTAATTAATAAAGATGAAATTCAAGAGGTATAACTTCAGCCGGTTCCACACAGTATAAGTCACTGTCCTATTACAATCACCGTGGTTGTATCACCGGCGAGTATCATGATACTCGGCGTCGTTGCGCTGCCCTGATAGGACATGCGATACGGCTCCTTCCATCTTGGGAAACGGATAGCATAACGCCCTCAAGCTCGATACGGAACGAATGACTGGTACGGTGATATGATACGGGGGGCTAGCCGAGTGCAACACGCTTCTTTCGTTTCAACATGTAAGTTTTAAAAATGTATGGAACTGACATCTAGTGTCATCTCGATTAGATGAGAGCTATTGTCATTCCTGTACGTCTACCACGAGTTGTTACTTCTAATTTACATTATCGTTCGCGAAAAATATTTTTTGGGATTTGACATCATGTCATGTATCATCCCAATACATTTTTTTACACGAACGATAACGTAAATTTAAAGGGGCAACTCGTGGTAGACGTACTGTATTTTGCATTTCGACACGAAAGTACCGCGTTACTCTTAGATAGGGCCCAAGGACTCAACTAGACGTCATAGTGATTATAAATGTTAATCTGACCTTCGAATGAATGCTATTATACTGCGAGTATGACAGATAATGTTAGGCTTGCGTTAAACATGACTTTTCATATAATAAGTTATGATCATCCATTGTGTTCAGGTTGTTCTCTGAATAAAATTACTTAGCATGATGAGACTAATTTACCTTCAAAGAAGGTACGAGTATGTTTTGTTAAAAAGTTTGTATGCTTGTTGGTTGCGTTCAAGGTTATAAACGAATTTGAAAAAAAAGTATTAGCAACTCGTACACAGCCATACAGTGTTTCCTTATCATCTCGTCATGTGTCTCAGGCTTCTGTACGTCTACCACGAGTTTCCGTCACGTAAACTACGATTGATGAGTTCAGGAATGTCATTTTAAGTTCCATTTCTTTTCCGAAATCCCATTCAGAAACGCCAACGCAAACGCTACCGACTGTCATTGGTGAAAAGTCATGGTAGACTTACTGTAGAGACTTTTCGTTTATCAGAAAGCAAATAAACGTTGTATAAATAGGTATATTTTTTTTCCAAGTGGTAGTCTGAAACCTTTTATTTATGTTATTTAGGTAAGTAAGAAATATGTAGCCTTCTCAGTTTGCAAAATAAGCCTGAAAGATTTCAAAACTTCTCGGTTAGGATTTTGCTCATTTTATTTCCTCCGTTTAGACAATAAAGTGACCAGGATTTCGTGCTTTTTCTGTTATTGTGTCTCATTGTTATTGTGTATTTGAGTTTGTTTAAAAAAATGCATTAATAGTCTGCCTAGTCGGGTACAAATTATCTTGGTCTAAGCTGTCCAAGATATTTATAAGTACAATTATATTTTTTATTAAGATTTTTATGAATTAAATAACAAAGAGTAACAAAGAGCAAAACTACACTTACATATAGACTTTGATTTTATCGTGTATGATGTGTTTATGTGTCAAATCGATGTTTTCATTTATATAATTGCCTCGGTGGATCAGTATTCAGAATAGGTACATTGCAAGATTTCGGAGACCCGGTCTTAAAAGTGAATCCCTGATTTTTGAAACATAAGCCCTTTAGCAAGCAATGTGATTAAAGTATTTTCTTTGTAACAATAAGTTGAAATCAGTTGTTAAAGGTTCGTCGTTCTCCGTAAGACGCGTCAAACGGTTAGGCCGAACAGTTATAACTTAATGGTTGATACATAAAATAAAAAACGATAAAAATCAAATCAAAAAATCAGTGGTAAATGTTGAATCCCAATTATTGGCGATGGTGTTAACATTAGATGGTGAAGGTGGCAGGGTTCCGGTGGTTATAGATCGCGTGCGCTTTGGAAATCGACTGGGGAGGCCTATGCTCCGCAGTCGAAGACTAGTCACTACGAATGATGATGATAATATCGGAAAACTACTACAATATTTTTCACGTAAGTTTATTTAAAAAAAAAACAAGATCACTTCCGTCAAAATGCTTTAAAAAACACGCTACTAATAGGTATGAATACACTCGGACAAATAAAAAAAGGCCCTCAGGTACCTCCGTTGATTTAATATCACTGAAAGGAATACTTATTGGACTGGATGTTTATTCTTAATGCCATTTTAGGAAGCAGTTCCATTTTTAATGACAACATTTTTTCATTGATTTTTTTTGTAGTGGGCTTACTTAATTATTCTTAATAATTAAGTAAACAATATTTATATCAAGAATAATAAATGTTCTAAATAAAAAAATGATTTTTCTCACCAATCATTACAATAACGTTTAAAAAATTAAACCCTTTGCAATAATATGATGAAAGTTGTTTCAATTCAAAATTATGAAATACCTATATTGAACTATTACCTATTTATTTTTAAAACTTTAATTTAATTGAAGTTTCTAAACATTATAAATACAGTATATAAAAATGTTACTTGTGCTAAAATATTTTTTTTAAACCCAGATTCACGTTGTAAACATTAAACTAATAAAATCCTATTGTATTTTTTTATATTTATCGCAATAAAAAAAATGTTACTTTTGAATATCTAATATTTTGTGTCATAAACAATATTTTTAGAACCCAGATTCAAGAATTGGAAACATTAAACAAATAAAATATCATTGTATTTTTTCCTCCAAATTTTTTTATTTATAATAAAAAAAATCTTAATTTTGAACATCCACTTTTTAAACTTTATGTCCAAGATAACGCCGCCTCTAAACTACAGTAAAACACTTAACCCGGCATCTGCACTTACCGTAAACAGGGCCGAAATTCCCTCGCTCATCATCAGACACATAGCTCACTGACACATCAACAAACACAAGCCGAGCTGAGCGAGCCGAGCGAACGCGCGCGGGATCAACCGGCTCCGGACTCATTATTCATTCAATGTTTTTACCCATCGGTCACAGAGTTCAATATCGTAGTTTTTAGGTTAACAAAGACCGCGTTCGACACTTGCGCGCCGTCCGAACGCCGCGTACACACTACGTAAGGGCGTATCGTCACTCACACTCATTGCGCTTGCGTGAAACAAAGTGACTCTTCGCCCTGACGAACTTATTCAGGAGTTCATTAATATATCAACTTTCTCCATGGCCCCGTATTAACTGTCGTCCTTAATAAAATATTTGGCTTAGTATCTCTTCCCGGATATGGGAGTGACGCGAAAGTCGCAGATTCTCAATTAAGTGTTAATAAATTAGCCCTGAGTCCGCTGCCTGAAGTAGTCACT
This sequence comes from Udea olivalis, assembly GCA_947369235.1. Taxonomy (NCBI): domain Eukaryota; kingdom Metazoa; phylum Arthropoda; class Insecta; order Lepidoptera; family Crambidae; genus Udea; species Udea olivalis. The sequence goes on along the minus strand of OX376346.1, from coordinate 7,290,055 downwards.
TCTGTCCGTTAATTACGACCCAGCAGCTAATTGCCGTGCTAATGACTTGGAGAATTGAATGCGATTCAATAATAATTTTTCGGAAGTTTGAGTTCTGACGCTATAACTGTTGGAAGTGTTGGAGCGACTTTTCATTTGTTTTAAACTGTTAATTTTGCGGATTGAGTTGAGTTTGGACGTGTTCTGTTTCATTATTTTTTTGTTGCTGGCTGTTAAGAACCCAATCATTTAGAACAATTAGCAATAGTTTATTATGTAGTAATCTTATGAAGTAAATAAGTGACAAAAAAAATATTTACTTCAATTTTTATTTTAGCACTCAACTCCAATAGAGTTCTTGTAAAAAGTTTTGAGTTTGCTTGTATTTATTAAAATTTTATTTACGATAACCTTTTTTTTATAAAAACTAAGATACTATTATAAAAAAGGTTAATTACTTACATGACTTTCATTTTTCAATGTCACCTACTTGTTTGATTACCCTCCCTTCCGTGTAGCTACACGGAAACTATTTTTCATGACGTCGTATTTTGGGGAATCAATTAATAGCATGTCGTCACGCATTGTTTTCCGATCTAATTGTTCAAGGTAAACGTTTGTCTTTATCACTGTTCACAAAACGTTACTTCATCATTATTATTATCTTTCTCGTCTTCTTGTATGTTGACGAATGATGATATTAAAAAAAGGTTAAGACAGTAAATTGTTAAGAAGTTTTTACTATTTTAGTGATTCTCATTTGTACCAAAACAATACTTCACTTACCATCGGTCGGGGTGGTCACCCATCACATTACCCTAACCTGTCTCTCTATCATAAGTTTATGTCACGTAAACTACTATAGTTAACTTCAGTACGTCTACTATGAGTGGCCACTCTAAATTTACGTTATCGCTCGCGTAAAATATTTATAACTGGGATTTCGTACAGCGCGTCTGTTGAGTCGAAATGGAACTAAAAACGGTACGTTGATGCTATTGTTACGTTATTGTACCGTTTTTTAGTTCATTTTCGACTTAACAGAGGCGCTGTACCAAATCTCAATACAAATATTTTACGCAAACGATAACGTCAATTTAAAGTGGCAACTCATGGTAGACGTACAGAAAGTATGTCATTTTTAGTTCTATTTTAATCTCTAGGGGCGGTGTACTGAAATCCCATACAAAAACGTCAACGCAGTGTACCCGGCCTAATGGCCACGAGTTTTCACCAATGTGTAAACTCGTGGTAAACATACTGCCAGGCGTAGGATAAGGGTACATCGGATAGTTATCGTCACTTGGCCACATGAATATTATTTTAATTTCATGCATGAATTATGCATAAACCAATGACCTAAAAGAACTTTAACACTTCAGTATAGTGGTTCATACATTTGTATGACAGCGCATGGATATCCTAAACTGAAAGGTACACGAAAATGCAATATTTTTACCAAATACATACATTTATTCCTGAATATTATCATTGAAACCTTACTTATTTGAGAGCTATACTACCACAAAAATAACTGAATTTTCAGCGTTGTACTCAAGTGGCATTTTTGTTATTGGGTTTTAGTTATTGATTGATCGTTTTTAATAATTTCATATTTTGGAAACTAATCAAGTATCCCATCAGATATCTTCAGGGTCCAAATTTCTTATTTTAGATTATTTATAGAAATATAATAAAAAATAATACATTGTTCACCGAGAGGAGAAAGAGACCGATTACCGTCGAGGGTGTCGTTTGAAGCCCGAGCCGTAGGCGAGGGCTTTAAAACACCCGTGGTCGGGAATCGCACTTTCTCTCGAGTGATACATAGTGCTTTATACTACACCTACGAGGAAAATAAAAAACTAAATCTTTACTAATTGCAATTTATATTGAAATTGTTGCAGTTAGTGAAGCTTAATGTAACACTTTTTCCATTAATGTTTGTTTCAACTGCGGCGGAGTTAAAAAATCTTCATCATCACTATCACTACTTATAATTTTAATAGTTTTATTTTACTTTCTACGAAGACTGAATCCTCAAACAACACACAAATTGAAAATGGCGCCAATGGCATCTGCAATTTTCACATGTTCTTTTTTCAAATTGTTTATCCTGCCGCCGCAGGGTCGCACTGCCAGCCCGACACCATCCGACACACAGCTAGTGGCCAGTGTCATTTTGCAAACTTGGAGATAAAAACTCACCGTAAAAACTTTTTGGCTTTTGATATTTAGGTTACCGGCGCATAGTCTTACCCAAAATTAAAAAAGAAAAACCACGTTAGAAATGGATTATCATACACTTTTCTCTCCCGCTCAGATGCGTTTTCTCCCCGCATATTTGTTCGATATGCAATGACGTACTTTCTACCGTAAATTTGATAAAGTATCAAGGTACTTTCCGAGTAAGTGTAGTATAAAATATAAAATTAAATTATGTCACACAATAAAATATGAAATAAAAATAGTAAATTAAGATTGAATATTAATTGAATATGAATTAATTGTTCTTCATGCATCAATAAGCCATCGTCTGAGTTTTTTCAAAACCAAAGTGGTAGGCAACTTGCTTAATAATATTGATCTAGCTTTAGGGGTGCGTATTATAATACCGAAGTACAAAACACCGAATTTCATAAAAGCGATGAACTAAAGACTGAAAACTAAAATCGCAAATAGTTTTTTGACCGAATGTTTAAAATCCCGAAAGTTCTCTTGACCGTAAGTGTTAACTCCCGAAGTCGAGTAATTATAATAAGACTCAAAAAAAAAAAACGACTTATTTGACCCTAATTCCACGTAGTTCTGTCTACTATACCTATTAGGTGCAATTGGGTAGGGGCGAGGAGGCATGCGAGCAGAGAAGAAGGAAGCGAAGCCGGCCAAGAATCCGAATCTGAGATGGTGAACGAAAGCCATCTGTGACGATTAGCACGCGGTTAACCGCTGCAGCTGCTTGCAATTAATCCTGATCTTTCGGGATTTTGAACTGTCAGGATTTAGAACTGTCGGGATGTTAAACTGTCGGTATTTTAAACTTTCGGTCAATTGATGTTCGGTATTAAAAGCTTTATATATATCAGATATCGGGATTTAGAACTTTCGGTATTACAAACATCGGTATTTTACCGTCGGTCTTATGAACTTACGGAATAGGTACCTAGCTTTATCGAAACATTGAATTTGGTTTTAAAACACATTTGATTATTATAAAAAACGAAGAAAATACCAATTGAAAATCAAAATTTCAGCCATATATCAATAAAATTTTTCTTTCCAAACTAATGAATTAACTTCAAATTAAAAGTTTAACAACATCCCTTTTCCACAGTTAAAAAGTATCAATATTTTCAAAGAAAAAACTGATATCTCCGCTTCGAAATAATGAAAGCGTAAAAATTATATACATGCAAACAACACTGTTTACTGTGTCACCTATTTGTTTATACAATCGTTGGTCCCTAATTGCGGACGCAACGAACAGAATGCTACGTGTTATCCGCACACGATTACGATTTCGGCATAATTAAATGGCGTGAGTTTCACGTTTTCAACGAAAATGTTAATTAATGAATTTTGAAATTGCACACTATTTGTTTGCTCATGAACTGTTCAAAGCTATCATTTCGATGACCGCAAACCTATTGGTTGTTTAAATAGTTTCTGACAAGAAAACAAAGATTATATAACTTTACGTATAGTTCTTAAGACAGAAACTGGACAAATTCGGCTTGATCCTAGCTAGGGCTCGAGCAGGACCCGAACCTTCCACAATCCGACTAGGCAGTCGTCTCTGTAGCTCACTTGGAAGAGCAGGCGCTCTTCCAAGTGAGCTACAGAGACCATTAACAGACCTGGCAAATTTAGTCCAGTGTATTTTACGCTGTAAGCCAACGTTGTTTCATGAATGTTATAAGGCAAGCGGCTTTTAACACCCGCAAGGAATATTTTTGAAAAGATTTGACTTTCGATTAGGATGAAACTAGCTTCAGGTTGTACTGTATGCTATCAGAAGACAAGTTTTTAGAAGTTCTTTGACTGGCGACAAACCGCAACGATTATCAACGCACTAAGCACGCCATGTCAGTTGTGGGAGGATCGGACATCTAGACTGTAGGTTGGTAATGTTGAAAACCCGTCATGCAGTTGGCCAGCAGACGTGGCTAGATTTTTAGCTTGAAAACTCTATCACAGGTTAATTTAAATTATAATAGTCTTTCATACACACAAACTGATTCCGCGTGTTGAAGTATGAATAATATTACAATATTATTTTTCTTAAAACTTCGTCATCCCAACTCGCTGCCTTGACGAATTGTTACAAAAAGTGCTCAGTGTTTTGCAATAGCTAAATATTAGTGAAAAAAAGATTAAGACAATAAACAATTCAAATGTTACACCACCAGTTTAGACTACAATACACTAGATATGATCGTCAAATTTTGCTTCAAACTAAATCTGTGGTTGACAAAGATGTTACGTCTACCAGCAAGGGTTGTTTAGTCTTTCCTTCGCACTAAAGCCTAGTATTAGTAAATTTCATTATACGGGTACCTCTGTCGAGTAAAGCCAGGATTTTAATTTAATCAACTATGGTTTCTGTGGAATATCTAATGCGTATTATGAATAATAGAGTTTGGTCACGGTAGAGTTTACAATGAAAATGCAGTGTTTATACTGGGAAACGTAATGCGGTTGTAGTGAAAAACTTATTTTTATTTTTGACAAAAACAGGTTACAAAATAAATAATAACATAACGTAACGAAACATACCATCACGACTTTATCCCAAGCGGGGTAGTCAGAGGCAAGTGACTGTGTCGTCATGGTGAACGAAGCACTCAGAAGCCCACTTTTCACCAATGGCATTAAAATCCAACTCGGTAGGTGGTGAGCCTTCCGCCGTTATCCGAGTTGATTTGGTTTGTTATCGATGTTTTCCGTCACCGGAGAGTGAGTCGGATATTTAACAATGAACACAAAGATTTTGATTCTAGCTAGATTTGAACTCGGGACCACAGGATCCACGATCTGAGTACGGCTGCTAAACCACTAGGCCACGACGCTCTAATATATATATAATAACTCGAACTTATCAGTTAAAAATTCCCTTACCCATTTTGAAGGTACGAGTATGTTGAGACGTTCCCGTGTTATGTCAACAATTTTACCATTACTTTAGCTACTGCGCTAATGTGCTGTTTTCAAAACAAGGCAAAACCGTTTATACAATAATTGAAAAAAACCCAAGGTGATTAGTTTGTTTGAAAACAGAGCATTACGCTTTTTTGATCCTTAATGTGTGGGTATGTTTTTGTATTAATTTTCATTTTATTCTCAGATAGCTGTCCGTCAGCAGCTTCGCCCGCGGACTGTTTTTACCGTCAAAAAGAGCCTACATAAAAATAAAATATAGCCTATTTCAATCGCTTGTAATGTAGCTTTGTATTAGTGAAATATTTTTTAAAATTGGTCCAGTAGTTTCGGAGCCTATTCATTACAAAACAAACAATCAAATCTTTCCTTTTTATAGTGTAAAAGAGTTCACTAAAAGAAAGTTAACTGTCAAAATCGTCCTTTGGCATATATTTTGGGTAGGAAATAATATTATTTTATTTTATCTGTAGATATACTAAATGTTGACATTCGTTGCCATGTTACTGTGCACTTCAGTTTTTTTGGCAACGTGAAGTACGTGCACTCGCGTCATCTATGTCAATTCATGTCTGTGAAGAACAGTTCAATGGGTAAGAATAAATACACACATCAAAAGTGTCTAGGGATCAAGCATTTTTATGCGGATTTCTTGAGATTGAGATGTGGCTTTGTAATAAATTTATGATTTTATAAATTTATATGGATCCTTTTTGGTGCATTTCATAATTTGAAACAGGAACTGTCAATCAAATTCGAGTAAAAGATGAAAATCAGCTGTCAATATTTTCCCTATAAAAACATACAACGCATTGAAGACATTATTAGTGCTACTGTTTCCCTACTACTGATTAAAACCAACGTTATTATGGAGCGGCGACGTCATTTAAGCAGGGAAGAAATGCTCAGAGCCGTGGGAATGATAGAAGCTGGTTCCCGGCAACGTACTGTGGCTTTAGCTCTGAATACAAGTCAGAGTGTTATCAGTCGACTTTGGACACGTTACCGAAGCACTGGTACCGTGGCTGAGCGCCATGGAGGACGGTATCGCTGCACCACACGGAGACAACACCGATACATTCAAATCACAACTCGAAGAGCTCCAACAATAACCGCCATGATGTTAGCCGTGAGGCTTCATCACTCTTCAGGGAACTTAATTAGCGACCAAACAGTCAGAAACCGCTTGCATGAAGTGAACCTTCATTCCCGAAGACCGCTAAGGGTACCACCTATAGCAATGCACAATCGTAGGATTCGATATCAATGGGCTCTTGAACACAGAAATTGGGCAGAAGAACAATGGCGTTTCGTGTGCTTTTCTGATGAGTCTCGTTTTGGTATGAGACCGGATACAAGACGTATACGACACTGGAGAACCCCTGGACGCCAACAGCGATTAAAATCCTGCCAGGAAGTCCATCCTTATAGTGGTGGAACCATCATGGTATGGGCGGGTATTTGGATCGGCGGAAGAACTGAGTTGATTTGGATCAGAGGCAACCACAACGCTCAAATTTATGCTGAGACGATTTTATCAGACGTCATCGTTCCTCTACAAGTGCAAATCGGTCCCTTATTTCAGTTAATGCATGATAATGCTCGACCGCACACCGCAAGAGTTGTAAGACGGACTCTCGCCGCAGCTAACATCAATGTCCTGCCCTGGCCTGCTCAGTCGCCAGACTTGAACCCGATTGAGCATGCATGGGATATGCTACAGAGAAGAGCTCTGCCGAATATGGAGGGTATCCAGTCGCAAGAAGACCTTTTTTTGTTGTTGCAACGAACATGGGCGGCCATTCCACAGCGTGATTTGGATGAACTCATTTTGAGTATGCCAAACCGATGTTCTTGTGTTGTTAGTGTTCGCGGTAGAAACACGGATTATTAATTGTTTAAGTTACTCAATAAATTTTTAAAGAAAACTGTTATTTCAGTCTTTTTTTCGAACTTTAATGTTAGTGGTTCAAATGTCAAAAATCCCTTTATTAGGAAAATGGCAAATTTCTTTACTAATGCAAAGGTGACTTGGTTTATCGTTACTGTAGACAAACGAAAACACTTTATTTGATGAATCCTTAAAGAAAATTTTAATTAATATCAATCAGGAGAAAAGTTATTGCAAACATATATGTTGATCCCTAGACACTTTTGATGTGTGTAAATAAATATGCGCCAGATAACAAACCTCTTGTCATGGTCTCGAAGTAAGGATAAATATCCTTGTATTACGAGGTAGTTACCATACAGGGAATTGGGCCAGGGTCGTCTCGCAGCAAACCCAGAATATAAAAAAATGTTACCTTATTAGACCCGATGAATAGATGAACAATACCTTAGAGATAATTGGTAAAAAGGAGCCAAACCTTATTATTTATAGGCAAGATACTTAGTACGAGGCTATTAAAACGAAGTTAAACAAATTTAGCTAAAGAGCTATAATTAAATTATATAGTGTTCCTAAAAGTCAAATTTCCATGAATCATTCTATATAAATAGACAATTTGTCAACTAAGTTTTCGACAAATACCCGTCGATTGAATCTTTTTAAAAGTCGTATTTTCAAATATATTTTTTTTACTCTTCCATTCACCTAATGCTGTAAAAATAAATAATTTACATTGATATGTATACAAAAGTGATTGAAAGACCAAAATTATAAATAAAACTTACAATTTTGCTATAGTTTTTTTAACCGTGCATTGAGCCAACAGAGAGCAACCCAGATTTCGAATCTCCAAAGTTTGAAATTTAAATTTGGCATTTTACATTTTTCGTTGTTTTTATTATCTGTGTGATTGAAAACTACTCTCTGGCCGCATTGGCAATTAATTAATGTATGTAATCAAATCAATTTAATTCATGTAATCTAAGTTGCCAATGTGGCCGGAGCTTAAATATCACTTCGTAGATTGACTAAAAAACTTAAGGAGACGATTATAAAATGCAATAAAATAACGGTGAGAGATGTAGAACACCCACCAGGGGCCCTCATATAAGTTATAATTATTATTGTGGGTGTGCTGGAAGACAGACGCCCCTGGCTTATTTCCTTATGTGGTACCTCGTAACAGGGATATTAATCCCTACTTCGAGACCATTACAAGGAGGTGTGTTGTCTGGCGCATATTTATTTTTTATTCCTTACTTATGGTAAAAGCTCCTAATACAGAGGCAAATGGCAACATTTGAAAGTGAGAAAGGAAAATAAGCATTTACAAATAACTTGAAGAATGAAAATTTTTTGTTTCGACAAAAAGATAGATTATATTTTACATTGCTTTTGACACTGTATGTTTCTGAAGTGATTAAATACATAAAAATATATATTTAAGTGCTCAGGTCGATTTTCCCTATAACGAAGGTACAACTAAGGTTCGAGCTAATTTCGGCGGTAGTCGGCTCCTAAAACAGAGGGTTAGAATCAGAACGTTAAATGTACTGGGGTTCCTTACATTAACATTATACTACTGGTTTGTTTTATGTTTAGGCTCTGAACTATTTTTCCTATTAGATCGGGAACTACGGTAATGAAACCTGGGCACTAAATATCACAGAATATAAAAGTCACATTTTTAGTATTTTTTATTTTATTTTACCCTTAGTGATTTGGCAACTCCAAAAGCATAGTTCTGTCATGTTTTTTTTAATCCCCGTGGGTTCCATAGTTACAATAATCCCGTCAAACACTAACCGTTGGCTTTGCAGTATTTCCACAGTCTCTCTCTTCTTACGTTTACTTCTACTTTGTACGCTTTTGGTTTCAGAATTATCAAAAGAACGATCGAAGAATAAAAATAGAAGTTTATTTTGTTATTTTCATTAAGCCTACGTAACAATTTTTCCTGAACCCTAAAATACGAATTACTGTTTACATTTAAGGTCTGTAATAGGTTCTATGAAGTTCCTTTTATGGAGGTATGTACTCGCAATCACAGTTTCACTTTTAAATAGGATTTCTAGAGGATAAAACATACAACAGAAAAAGGTTTTAAGTTGGTTTAATTAAAAATAATTTCAACTGAACTCTTAAACAATTGAATAACCTGTTGTTATATTGAAAGTTATAAGCAAATACTTCTGACGCTCTATTTTCCCTAATACGGATGATACTAACGTATTAGGATTGACCTTTAACATTCGTTTCCTATTACTGCTTTATTTTGTTTTTCTTGGGTATAATATATTCTATTACAAATATGAAAAAGCACTAAATATATGGTAATAACATCAACAAAACTATCATTTAAATAACATACTGATGAAATTGAACTGTATATTCCTATGAGAAACTCAATTATATTAATATGAGTGTACTTACCTGAGTCGCACCGCGTTTATATAGAAACGTCCTTTCACATCGCCGCCGTGGCAGAGACTGACTTATTCTGAAGAGTACGTCTACGTTATATTCGCAAATGTCAGATATGTAATAAAGCAAAAGACTTTGAACTAGTAAATTCCATTTTCGTGTACCTAAACTTATTCCAATGAGAATGAATCATGTAAATAAAAATACCACCGTAATTAGAGTCGATTTTGGTTACCGCCGTAATAGGAGATTTTACCTTATCTGTATTTTTAGTGGCATATAAAGACTATTGTTTTATCTGATTCAGTATCAACCTGCTCTCTATTTTTCATTATTTCATATTCGTAGTCTAGCCATCAGCAGGATCTCTGTATCTCTTTTTTTACTAAAAAGCAGTGATCTGTGATGTTTTTTTAATGTGCATTTAATATTGACAATACATTTTTAGAAGTAAATGAAATGAAAAAAAAAAGTCAGCGTAGTTGAGCGCCGTGTTTACTGTATTTACGACAGTAAAATAAATGTAATGAAATGAAGTAAACATTCTTTCCCTTCCATTTACCTTCCTCTTTATATTGATAAAAAATGTTAAAATGAAAATAATCTTCGTTTATGTAATAAATTTAGGTAGGTGAGTAATAAAATAATCCCTAAGTTTTTTTTTGTTAAATGCAATTTTAATATTTTTAAGACATCTTCACTATACTACTAAGAATCCTTTGATTACCAGGCTTATATCAAACAACTAAAAGAGAAAGACAGCAGTATCTGCGCTCCCATATATGAAAATACTACAAAACAAATTGTAATGTACTCAGTCATCGCATCCCCAGAGAACGACACACCCGCATGGCTAATAAATTACGAATAATTAATTTTTATTTGGTGACGCCCGCCCTGACGCCTTTGAAAGCTTTAATAAGTTACGGTTACTTTGTAACACTTTCGTTTATGACCAATATTCGTTCTGTGGTTTTAAATTTATTAAGTTCAATGGCTTTTAAATTGGGCTAGAGTGTATTAGAAGAAGCAACGATTCATGGTATTTTTTCCACCTATTTTGTACGTAATATGTCAAATTCTAGACAAAAATACACTGTACGCTCACAACTTTAAATGAAATAGATCTGGTAAGAATGAAACCAATAAATTATAGTTGATGCCGCTATTATGAACGAATACTTAGATGCCCACACTTAGAATCCAACTTCGCAGATTAGTTTCAGTTTAAGCTTTCCTGGTCATTACTAAAGGAATCGTCGTAAAAGTTCTAAATTGTACGTAAATTAGGAATAACGGCCCTACGACCTAATTATGACTATAAGGGTTGTGTATCGAAGATTGAAGCTTAACACTGCAATGTACGATTTCTTAACATTTTACTCCTACAATGTGTATATCTGACTTCTTAAGGCAGAATGAAACTTTTTCCGTCTACGGTCTTACTTATCAAACGGTCAAAGTCCTCCTAATAGCTCTAAGGGAATAAAGTTCTTCTAATTTGCATGTATTACCTTTTCTCTTTAACTAAACTTCGGGAGAAATGTATTCCTTTTGGCGCTTTTGCATTGCCACCTTTCAAGAGTAAACTTTAATTAAATTAGTACGAGTACATCTCTTTATATGTACGCAACGAACATTCACAAATGAATTGGAAAGCAATTAAAGTGAATCAAAGATCCTTTCTATGTTTTCGCGTCTGATATTATAAATAAAAGCACTGCCTTGGAACATGATATTTCCTTAAATTTTAATTACATTTGTTAGGTATATATAAAGCTCGAGTTTATCGTGTTGATGGATGTAAGATAACGTTGGTAATGGCAAATTTTTAAGGTAAAAAAGGAGCGCTTGATTAATCACGTTTCGGTAAAAATAATTTTCGTTACCTTCAAAATACACAGCTACAAGATTTTACGCGACCTAGCACAATAATTGACGTATTAAAATGATGCTTGTCTGAGCTGAAATGACGCGCCCCTCCATCGCTATCACGCACATATATAAATGGTAAATATGGACGCAATACATATAAATATGCCACTGTAATTGGTCGTTCAGTGGCCGGTTGGACTCGAAGCTAGGAGCACGCGTCGTAGCACAGTAGTGGGGCGCGTCATTAAAAATGAGACAAACTCTGGCAGCGTTTGAAGAATGACGCTATAACGGTGATGCTGGGGTTGGTTTGCTGGCAGTGCATTGGAGATGTTGCTGTTTGGCATCCACCATGAAATGGCGGGAGGGTAGTTGTGAACTGATCGCGAGCTGGCTGGACTTCTGTGCCACATCGGGTGCGATGGTTCATGAATAGTTTTATTAATACTGTGGATATTATTACAAACTAATCATTAAAATTTTTACTTCCATAACTTATAAGTTATAATAACACTATATTCATAACGGAAGGAAAATCATTTGCCACTCTCGTGAATGAAATTTCGAAACGTCTTTAATTTTATTGCTTTAGTAAAAAAAACAATGACACTTGTCCGACTATCTTTGTATGAAAATCTCAAAATGATAGTCGGTTCGGAAATTGTTATTTTCCCTTAAAAAGGAAAATTCTCATATATACAATTAGTTATTTTCTTTACAGTATAAATAATCCCGCGGTACAACTTACACTCAGATCAAACTAAGCAAAGCTTGTACTGTATGTGTCAAAGACTGATCAACACACTTAAAAAATATTATTAAATACATATCCAAATAGTTGATAAAACCAACACAAATGCTTAACACAGAATGTTTATCTCGGGTGGAGATCATAACTATGAACTTTTTTGCTAAAGGCAGGATCGCTACCATTAGTGAAATGGTACAGGCTAGTGGCGATGAAGAGGCACATGGACAAACCGACGAAGATTCTTTTTATTATGTGGCTTGTTTTAAAAAAAAAAAGGTGTGAAATTTTCTGATTTATTATATTATAATAAGGTCGAAAAGACCTTGCGAGTCAACTATAAAAGACTACAACCAAGAGCCAACATGGAACAAAGTGGGCAAAGATACCATAACCAATGTTCTCACACTTCCTGGTGATTACGACGCTGTAAAGTTTAAGATAACCGTTCGGTCCCCGTCATATTTTGGCCCAAGTTTAATTTAAGCGAAGATTAAATTATTCTCTTGCTGATTGTTCTGCAAATGTCAATTGTTTAACGTTCTTGAGAAAAGCCTTATACGCGCTTACACACGCGCTTCATGGTGCTATAAAAAACCAAAATGCGCGTTCACGTACTTATTGCGGTGTCTTTGCTCGAACCGGTTGTAGTGAGCCATTATCTATATGGATTATATGAGCGTATACGCGCGTCAACGCCCGTACGTGCTTATAAAACGCTTCGTGCGTAGGTATTTAGGTAGGGTATTTTCTGTGATCTATTTAAAAAAAAGTTGCAGTGTTACGGCTCCCATCAGCTTTGCATTGTGAAATATTTAAATTTTCGTGATGATCACCTTGATGAGTTGAGTCCTATCGTAACTTATACTTAATTACATATTTACCTGTTGCTTAAAATAAAATATACAATCTGAGCGCCATTATCGACGCCTTACTGATTCGCAAAGCCTTTTAGCTACGAGTAAATCCGACAAAGATTTAGCTAAAATGCCTTGAAAGATGCCTTAATCGATCCTATTTGAAATGAAACACTCCGACAGTATAACTCGTGAAAGACTCAAAAGTGATGAGGAAGATGAAGTATGTAGAGACATTTGGGGTGATATTATTATGCGCCACCAGTCTAAATCCTGAAGGTAAAGTAAAGTAAAAAATATCTTTATTCATGTAGACTTATAAAAAGTATATAAGACAAGTTAAATACAAAAAAAAATTGTAGCTAAAATATACTGAATAAAAATAAACTTACATAAAATAATACTATGATAGTTAATATCATAATTAAACATTATGTGACTCTACCACCGGTTCGGAGGTTGTTTCTGATCGAGAAGACTCCGGCAAGAAACTCGATGGTTACTTTTTTCAATCTTGTTTTTATACACAGAAATTGAATTAACAGAGTAAAGTCATAGCAAAAAAGTGTGCAGAGGAGCACATTATACCTAAGATGACCACAAATTCTTATGAAGACTCTATTTCTTAATAAAATACTTTAAATTTAACTTTCCTTTAAAAATCTAAGCTCCAATACTTAAAATTACTAAATTGCAACTAATGAAACAAATTAGGAAATTAAATAAAAAATATGTTGATACTTACAGCGATACGTTGAGGGTTCTAATACGATTTTCGTAAGGTTTGGTACATCAAGAATGGGCCACACAATGTATATGGATCGATGAAAAATAACCTCTAAATGATTCAAATATTTGCATACTTTTTCTGCGATATTTTGCAAAATTAATCATTTTAAAAGCCATATAGCACGATATTTAAAAAGTTTTATATTAAAACGATTAAATTAAAAATGTGCTTTTGGTAATGCGCACAGTAAAAAATATTCTGCAAAGAATATCATGAAGTTTGCATTAAATTAGAAGCAAAGAGAGTTTTTAATCATGCAACCTTAGTCATACGTTATATTTTCATAAATTGAAAATATTTCTGAAAGATCGTATTTCGCAAATAGGTACCTATACTTATTATGATTCATCCTACACCTTTCCTGTTCAACTTCTTCGCCCATTATGCTTGCACTGTCTACTACCATTAAAATTATGGACTATGTTATATCTAATTTATGAGACCCAGACTGAAAATATTGTTTACTAATAATAAAACAAGAAGTAAACTACCTTGATGATCTCATCAAGGTCCGAAATCGATTTTTTCCAGTTTTTAACAGACTTCAAAAAAAGGAGGAGGTTCTCAATTCGACTGTATGTTTTTTCATGTTTGTTACCTCATAACTTTCGACTGGGTGAACCGATTTTGATGATTCTTTTTTTATTTGAAAGCTGGTGCTTCCCGTGTGGTCTCATTATAATTTGGTCTAGTTCTGACAGTGAAATCCATGAGAAAACCATAGAATTCTTAACTCTTGATTGACAAAATGCGTGTCAAATGGACGAATAACTCAATATTACGCCAAACCGATTTTGATAATTCTTTTTTTATTTGAAAGCTAATGCAGCCCGTGTGGTCCCATTTTAATTCGGTCTAGTTCTAACAGTGGAATCCATGGGAAATCTATATAAGTCTTAAATCTAGATAAACCATATGCGCGACAAATGGACAAATAATTCAATTTCAAGCCAACCGATTTCGATGTTTCTTTTTTTAGGAAAGGCTATGCTTCAAGGGTAGTTTGATGAGAGTTTGGTTAGGTTCTGATTATGGGGTCCATGACAAAGTAACGGAACTCTTAAATTCTTTAGAGCAATTGGACGATACTTTTTCGATGGATTAAATATATAAGAAATAAATAAAAATTCACTTAAAATCAAGAAATAAACAAAAAACACTACAATATACCTAGCAATATACCTATTTCTTACATATCACGTTTACGTATGTATGTAGGTAGTTACAAAGCTACATTGGCTGACACCGACTCCAACAATAACAATAATTGTACCTACATTATATTAACGTATAAGTTTTAGAAGAATACGCAATTATTTCTTTACTTTTTAGTGCTTTGTCTTGGAATATATTTTTTGTAGTTGGTTTTTTTTGTAAATTTTTTTGTTTATTCTATCTTTAGATAAGAAGTAAACTGGTATTTTAATTTATTACTGTGTAATTTACCGTTAACAAAGAGTAAACCTGAATCTCAGATTCCCAAAAAGGCGTATTTGCGTAATGAGATTTAATTCCAGTAATTACTTAGATTGATTGATGCGTCGTTACTTTGTAATCCATTTAAGCCTGCCAAATCACGGTTTTTGCAAGTTTGGAAATTCATTTACAAGTATGTTTGAAGGTACTGCCTGTGGTTACTTACGTCTGCGCTTGATTCGGTTTAGTGTTACAAAGATACTCAAACAGAAACACTAAGGCCCCATTACCAACGAAAATAACTCGTAAATTGACAGTTGTTGTAAAAGACGTTACTAAAAAGTCAGTCAATAACTCGACACTGTTAATTCTAGTGTTTTGTACGTTTGGTCGGGCACAAAAATGTTATGCGATTTTTATTACTTCTTCCGTTTACCTCACGACACGAGTGGGCGTCTCACTTTGCGTTTATTATCAAAATTGCCACCAATCCTTCCACTGACCGTGACCCAACGGCCATTCAGCTCTTAGCACACCACGCACCGGTGCGTTTTAACAATTGATATCCGATTGTTTTTGTGTGGCAGCGAACCTGTTAAGAGCCATTTCGTATTTTGAGAACTGAAGACCAAGGTGTTTGATCAGTGCGTCCTACCGGTCATGACATTTGGAGCCGTGACGTGGAACCTGACAGTGAAACTAGCCCACCGATTACACGTCACTCAGAGAGCTATGAAAAGGTGCATGCTAGGAATCTCGTTAAGGGACAAGGTCCGGAACGAGATAATCCGTTTAAGAACCAGAGTGACTGACGTAGTCGCAGAACCGATGTTCGGTGGAGTAGACGGGTTCTCGAGTGGAGACCACGACTCGGCAAGCGTAGTGTTGGACGTCCACCGGCACGTTGGACCGATGACCTGAAGAAAGTGGCTGGTTGGCCAGTTTGGGACTGGATGGCAAAAACGGGAGATCGGGCTTTGTGGCGCGCCCTGTGGAAGGCTTATGTCCAGCAGTGGACTGCTATAGGCTGAAAAGAAGTGTCAACTTCCGGTGGCCAAATCTCTGATTAAAGCTTATTAAAGTTGCAGAAAAAAGCGACCAAAACGTCAAACATATAGTTTTGTTGACACATAATTAACCAACATATGCTTAATTCATAACAATAACTCTAAAATAAGTTTTAAATTTCTCAATTTCCCGGAATAATAGCTCAAGTTTACAACAGATTTTTGTTTTAAATAAAACATAATTACTGCAACTCAATACTGGTAAAAAATAATGTCAGTACACTTATGATTTTATTCAATGGAAATATAAAGTTTTATTTACAATCCATTCAGATAATTAGACCTAAAAACGTAATGAGAATATGAGTAATGCGCTATGGCCGCGCGTAATTTTGGTGACGGCCTCTTAAGAAGACTAGTGAAGAAGTCCTTAAGGATCCATTTGCTGATTATTAAAGCAAAGGTGTGGTCGTAAACTACAATTTTTTTTAACCTTGAGGTGAGTGGATATTCAGGATTAATAAAGCTTGGTTTTCAGTGATAACTCGCAAAGTACACGGATACCAGTTGATCCGGATTTCAAAGAACCGCAACGGCAATTAGCAGATCCGCTATTAAAGAGCTGCTTTATCTCTATGAACCGCAAAGATCAGTAACTATCGAATAATAGGAAGGAATTGTTAGTTCAGCCTCTTTGCGGTTTGCTATTTCAAACTGGGCAGGGATTGTGAACCGGGGACTGGGGATCGACTAAGAACGCCTTTACGCCATCTGTGTTGGTGATCGATAAAAGGTTATTAATAAATCTTGTAACGTTACATTCATATAGTGTTTTTGTGTTTTTGGTTTTGATACAAATCGCAACTTACACTACTGTTTTCTACCTGATCCATATCGATAACTTTTGAATTGATTTATCTTTTGTTACTTAAAGTACAAGTAACATCTAGCAGGATTTTTGACAACCGCTTAACGTTTAGTTGAAATATCTGTATGTGATTTAAATTGAGTCTATTTGAATAATTACTTAAATATGTTTTATATTTAGTAATAACTCTAAAAATACTTTTTGTTTATTCAAGTAACAATATTTATTCTAGATTGGTTACTTTATAGATATCATTTTTTCATTTGTTATGGTTGGGCACGAAACGCAAAGCTTGACGTTTCCTAGGATCGGATGGATTGGTGACTTAGGGATTATTTTCGTTTCTAGTACGTCTACGAGTACCACGAGTTTCCACTTCAAATTTACATTATCGTTCGGGTAAAAAATTGTATGGGGATTTGGCAAGACATGACACGACAATGTCAAATCCCAATACATTTTTTTACGCGAACGATAATGTAAATTTAAAGTGGCAACTCGTGGTAGACACACCGATCCGAGTAGGCCAGTCGGCTCCGGAATATTTATGTAGTTGGTTAATTTTTGCACCGTGCTGCACCGATAGAATCGGTTGCAGCAAGTTACGAGTAACACACACACATCAAAATGTGCTGACGGAACAGACAGTGAGGTATGTGTTTCGTGAATCTGTATACCGGGTGATTTTCAAAAACTTCCGAAAACCTACTAGTACTACTAACCTACTAATATGGTATAGTTAGTATGTGATGTAGTATCTAAATAAGCGAAAATTTGTGTTCTCAAATTCAATGGTTTTGATATTGTTTTATGATACCTATCTAAGTAGATATCTAAGTAGATTTAATTGTCTGGTCTATCCTAGGTCTGAATTTATAAAAAGTATCATAAATGCAGACCTAGGATAGACTAGACAATAAACAGAGAAACTGAAGAGTGTCAGATTTGGACTGCCTTTTTAATATTAAACTTATGAGGCCGTCACCAAAATTACAAGTGGTCATAGCGCGCGTGTGTGCATCGTGACTTATTGAACATTTTGGGGTATCCTCACTACGTTTTTAGGTCCAAAGTACTGAAGGCCTCGTACATTGTGTCTTCACTTATGCAAAATGTCACCAGACATAAACTTCAACATGAAATTTTAATAAACAGAAGTGATAAGTCAGACTTCATTTCCTCAATCAACAGGTGAACTAAGTTTCCAAGGACGAGTATCCTTACTCCACACATACTCGTCATATTAAAGTCGATTGACGTACCAAACTGTAATGAATATTTTAAAGTGATTGCATGGTTGTCTTATTTGGTTTTAAACGTTACATGACAAAGAGAGACCTCATAAAGGTAGCAAGATTTTGACGGATGCAAGCCGCCTAGACGTTTAAAAATCTTATCGAAGAGTTTCGGTACTATTTTGTTTGGCTTTCATTTACGATAATATACCTACTTTTGAAAACATTTAAACTTCAATGGTCGCCTATCGGCGTCCGTTTGCTTGCGTTCGTTCCGAACAATGGATTATTTTGAGTTGTATTATAAAAACAAACATTATTCAATAAAAAATAATACGATTCATCAATTGATCAACCTAATGGTGCTTTAACTTTTTGTTTACAAATCGGTCCTCCAAACACTTAGGTGACCAAAATATCAAGAGGATTAATTGACATAATTTATAGCTATTTAGATAATTGTTGAATTCTTTTACAAAGTTTTTTAAAATTTGTGGCATGACACAGTTGGTATCATGGGTTAAGCTCTAAACAATTAAAACATCTATCAAAATTGATCGAAACCAATCTAAATGGATTCGTTGTTGTGACGCCATTCTTTCAAATATACTTGTTTTTAACCCCTAAGGGTTAAAAACAAAACAAATCACATCCCAATTAAGTAGTCTATGTTGTCGTTATGAACGGATCATTTAGAAGCCCACATTTCATCATGCTTAATTGAACCCAACGTGGTAGGAGTTGAGCCTTCTACGGTTAACCAGGTTACTTTGGATTGATGCATGCTTAAAAATTAAAAAAACAGAACTTACCCCAAGAAGACAATGAATTGTTTCGAAACACTTTCGCTCTACAAATAAGCGTTTATAAATTCATCTAAAAAACTGAACGAACTTAAAATTAAACTCCAAAAACCAACACGAAACACTTAATGACATGTAATGCACGTATTCAAAATCGCCAAGTCTCACCAATACTGTCATTACTCGCTCAGAAGTCGAGCTTAACTCCCTCTCTCTTACCAATTACAGCTAATTGTATTGACCTAAGCTAACCCGGCTGATCTAATTCGGTCGCATGAAGCATGCACCTTATTAGGGATGATTATGCTTGAAATATGTAACCGTAATGGCATGCGCAGACGACAGACATTACTCCGCGGCAGAAAAAAAAAAAAGCTCCGCGAATAAAAAGTGCGCCGCGGATTTACCGCAGACTCAACGGACACGGTGTGCGATCATTTGCTGTCCGAGAGTATTTAAATATTCTGGGATTACGTTGTGCTATAATTTAAATGAAGTTTAAGCAAAAGAGAAGACGTTTTAAAAGATAATACTGGGTCCATCCCCTTATTTCGAATCGATTTTTGACGCGGAGGAAAGTCCGCCGTGTGCGTTGACTGCTCATAGTTCGTTCGTTCTTTTTTTTCGCGGACGCCCCCGCACTTATGGGCTGAGCTACATTTGGCCGCACCGCATCGCACTTTCTTATACTTCTATCCTTTTCTATCACTCAGAATTGTAATTTATTAGGGCGAGAAAGAGAACAGGCGCCGCCGCCGTCGGTTCCGCCGCGTGCGGTCGCATTCTGTTCTCGGCGGATTTTTCGTTCGGCGTACTTGTAAGTCGTCCGTGTGCGTTGCTCGATACAGTTTGTAACGGATCTATTTTGACGGTGAAAAAAGTACGCTGTGGATAATCCGTCGTCTGCGCAGGCCTTAATATGGCTTAGGTAACCACGTTCAAGTGGTTTTTACGAGTAGTGGCTCGGGAAACGGCGACAAGTTTTTTGGGTGTCAATTATCTAAAATGATTATTAAGTAAACAAAGGTTATTACTAATTAATATGAAGCTGTTATAAATAAATAAATATAATCATTTATTTCGGACCGGAATCCATAGTGTTAGTAACAAATAACTTATCAACTATGTTAGTAACAGAAAAAATTGTTTACACAAGGAAAGACACTACTATCCCGCATATGTATTGTACGTGATAGCACTGTCCTTAGTTAGGTGGACGCGAGTCCAGTGCTGCATTATTGCACTGTCCACGGCTAACCTCCCCGCCACGGTCTTCAGGAGGCTGTTTGAGCTGCCGCGCACCCGCCGCATCAGGGACGCTATACGCTTTCTGATGATAGCAGAAAAGCTATCAACCTCAGCTGTGGCTAGCATTCCTGACGCACTGCAGTACCGCGGAAGGCCCAACAGCGCCCTGTAGGCATCGTTATATTGGGTACGCAGGGCCCTGTATGCTCCCTGCGTGTAATTCTTCTTATTAGAAGAAGATTATTATTTACGGGCAACGCGAGTACTTTATCCGCGTTGGCAAATTTTAACACAAAAAGAACCCGTCCTTTTTTAACAAAAGCATACCGATACAACCACGTTGTATGACTTAAATGTAATGTTTAGGTGTTATTTGTTACATAATTATTATAACTGTCGCGTTTAAGTTAATAATATGGACTGTCAATGCTTATTATGACTGACCTGTTGGTGCAATGGCAGCGATCCTGCCTTCAGCACCGGAGGTCGTGGGTTCGATCCCCACCCATGACAAACATTTATGTGACGAACATTTGTGTTTGTTGTGTGTCTGTGTGTTATTATCTAATTGAGTATGTATTTAGAGATATTTAAGTATGTTTATCAGTCTCTGACACCCATAGTACAAGCTCTGCTTAGTTTGGGGTCAGATGATCTTGGTGTAAATTGTTCCAGATTTTTATTCATTTACTATTTATATGTTCCAACTTTATTATTCTAATAAAAAATAACAGTGATAGATGTCAGATAACATCACTATAATTTCCCTGATTTTGCAATAAGATTCCTTTAGTTATAGATTTTGTGCATCAGATTTGAATTTATTACTCAGGGATATAAATTATACGCTAATAGTACGACTTCTGCTTTAATATGGCTCAAATGATTTTGATGTAAGCCTGTTTATTTAATATTAACATTTACACCATGAATATTACATACAAATTTAAAAAAGGTGAAAAACAATATTTCTGTAACATAATGTAATAGGGTTAAAAATAAATAAAAAAAGCAGTTACCGTGGAGCCTCTCCATCCATTGGCAGAGGCGCTTAGGAAGTCAACAAAATCTTCCGGTCATTTGCATACTTAACTCAATTTAAATTCAAAGTTAACTTGAGTATTTCATTAAACTTTCGAAATTTAACCTTAGAAAATAAAAGCGAATTGGAAGTGGGAAGATCTCGGACCGTCTCGTTCACGATACTAAAAGCAATGTATGTAAATTACTTGAAAACTCCATTCTGTATATTCAGCTACGTCACGACAGCGATTGGGCGGTATTCTGAGTCGCCAGACCGAAGTTTCTGGAACCAGCGAATAAATTATACCCTAGAATCAATTCAGTGGTTTCAGGACGTATGAAGTGGTTTTCATTCGACAAATTGCCTTTAACTTACTGCTAGGAATGTAGCTCAGAGTTCTAATGACATTAGGTACATGCACAGAAAAACTAGTAACCCATTCACTGCCGAATAACAAAACAGAGTAGGTGATCGATTGTTAAAACGCACCGGTGCGTGGTGTGGTATTGGAAGTGTTAAACATATTTTGAAGCCAGTCAAACGACTGGCTCGTTGATTTAATTTGATATATTATCATTAAATTCATTTTGAATTTTGTTTTAAGGGTCAAAATAAGCTCTAGGTTGGGCGCAAAGAACCAGCTCATTCTTTTTGTTCCATTGTGACAGTTGACTAAAATATGACAAACTAGTGGGCTCGGCTTCGGACGGGAAAAAAAATTCTTTCGCATATGTCGATTTCGGATGTCGATTCCATTGGATAATGTAGCATTCTAACCGGTTCGACGCGCTCCCCCCTAATGACTCATCGACAAACGCGCGTACTGTTTTTATTTGAGAAATATTTTCTTGAATTAGTTCAGTAGTTTCAAAGCCTATTCAATGCAAACAAATAAACAATCAAATCTTTCCTCTTTAAAATATTAGTTAAGCTGATCTAAGTGTTAAAAAGATATTATATCGAGTATAATGATTATTAACATCTTCATGGGAAATAGATTTATCATAAATTCAACAGTTATTTTATTCAAGTAGACCATTTACATAGTTTTTCAACTATTAGTATAACTTGAGCCGTCACCGGTGACCGCCACGGCGTTCAACGTGTATGTTGATCATACATCATACTCAGTAGACGATAACGAAACTACACACATCAAAAGTGTCTAGGGATCAACATATATTTTTGCAATAACTTTTCTCCTGATTGATATTAATTAAAATTTTCTTTAAGGATTCATCAAATAAAGTGTTTTCGTTTGTCTACAGTAATGATAAACCAAGTCACCTTTGCATTAATAAAGAAATTTGCCATTTTCCTAATAAAGGGATTTTTGACATTTGAACCACTAACATTAAAGTTCGAAAAAAAGACTGAAATAACAGTTTTCTTTAAAATTTTATTGGGTAACTTAAACAATTAATAATCCGTGTTTCTACCGCGAACACTAACAACACAAGAACATCGGTTTGGCATACTCAAAATGAGTTCATCCAAATCACGCTGTGGAATGGCCGCCCATGTTCGTTGCAACAACAAAAAAAGGTCTTCTTGCGACTGGATACCCTCCATATTCGGCAGAGCTCTTCTCTGTAGCATATCTCATGCATGCTCAATCGGGTTCAAGTCTGGCGACTGAGCAGGCCAGGGCAGGACATTGATGTTAGCTGCGGCGAGAGTCTGTCTTACAACTCTTGCGGTGTGCGGTCGTGCATTATCATGCATTAACTGAAATAAGGGACCGATTTGCACTTGTAGAGGAACGATGACGTCTGATACAATCGTCTCAGCATAAATTTGAGCGTTGAGGTTGCCTCTGATCCAAATCAACTCAGTTCTTCCGCCGATCCAAATACCCGCCCATACCATGATGGTTCCACCACTATAAGGATGGACTTCCTGGCAGGATTTTAATCGCTGTTGGCGTCCAGGGGTTCTCCAGTGTCGTATACGTCTTGTATCCGGTCTCATACTAAAACGAGACTCATCAGAAAAGCACACGAAACGCCATTGTTCTTCTGCCCAATTTCTGTGTTCAAGAGCCCATTGATATCGAATCCTACGATTGTGCATTGCTATAGGTGGTACCCTTAGCGGTCTTCGGGAATGAAGGTTCACTTCATGCAAGCGGTTTCTGCCTGTTTGGTCGCTAATTAAGTTCCCTGAAGAGTGATGAAGCCTCACGGCTAACATCATGGCGGTTATTGTTGGAGCTCTTCGAGTTGTGATTTGAATGTATCGGTCTTGTCTCCGTGTGGTACAGCGATACCGTCCTCCATGGCGCTCAGCCACGGTACCAGTGCTTCGGTAACGTGTCCAAAGTCGACTGATAACACTCTGACTTGTATTCAGAGCTAAAGCCACAGTACGTTGCCGGGAACCAGCTTCTATCCTCCCACGGCTCTGAGCATTTCTTCCCTGCTTAAATGACGTCGCCGCTCCATAATAACGTTGGTTTTAATCAGTAGTAGGGAAACAGTAGCACTAATAATGTCTTCAATGCGTTGTATGTTTTTATAGGGAAAATATTGACAGCTGATTTTCATCTTTTACTCGAATTTGATTGACAGTTCCTGTTTCAAATTATGAAATGCACCAAAAAGGATCCATATAAATTTATAAAATCATAAATTTATTACAAAGCCACATCTCAATCTCAAGAAATCCGCATAAAAATGCTTGATCCCTAGACACTTTTGATGTGTGTATCTAATTAAATAAAAAAGCCATTTGTGAGTTATCACTTCATAGATTCAAAAATCACATCAAAGCAGCTTCATTAAAAAAAGGCTATTATACTAAAAAAGACTACCTTGTAGATAAAAATGCCTGGGTGTAAGCTCTCTGCTCGATGCGGGATTAGATAACTCTATTGTAACATATATTTCATTGTAATACCTAGTTATAACTTAGTTTGTACTGACTAACAATTTTTCTTTTTTAATTGTTTTTATGACCTCATGTGAAATACAAATACAAATATTTTTTTATAATGTTTTGTATTCTTTTATGTTTGTTTTTTTCCATTGTTTTATATTCTTCAGGTTAGACACTCAGTAGGTTTATTTGTATCAAAACGACACACTCAATCTTTCCTCTTTATAATAATATTAGTATTGATGTTTTTTTAAACATTTTTAATCGCTTTTTATCACGTTTGTACTCTCTTGAACGTTATTGAAAAAGTTATTGCAAAAATATATGTTGATCCCTAGACACTTTTGATGTGTGTACTTAAATGTTCGTCACATAAATGTTTGTCATGGGTGGGGATCGAACCTACGACCTCCGGTGCTAAAGGCAGGATCGCTGCCATTGCACCAACAGGTCAGTCATAATAAGCATTGACAGTCCATATTATTAACTTAAACGCGACAGTTATAATAATTATGTAACAAATAACACCTAAACATTACATTTAAGTCATACAACGTGGTTGTATCGGTATGCTTTTGTTAAGCCAGTCAATTGAACTTTACTAACGCCTGTTGTAAACCCAAAACAAGTCTTAAAGAGTAACTGCTGAGTTTCTCGCCTGGTCTTCTCAGCAAGGAACAACTACAACGCGGTGGTAGAGTCGCATTATGTCTGTATACTGTGTACAGATAGATATTATATGTATATATATATATATATATATATATATATATATATCTCCATATTATATATCCATATTATTATAGTATTTATGTCTAATATTTAGTCTAACTTGCTTTAAATTTGACGATTTGAAAGTACTTACTGTGAAAGTCTATTTGAATAAAGTTATTTAAGTTTGAATCTTTTTTTAAATCTTTATTTTGATGACTGAAGTCATACGATTGTAGGTCTTACAATCATACAAAAGACATACAATCGTATTTTAAGTATAAAAACCTTGATGTAAAATCTACTGATTTCGCCATGTTTATTTCTTCATAGTCTAGAAAAACACCCAGTATACCGTAGAGAAACCAGTGTGAAAAACACTAGGACAAAACATGATGAAGCACTCGCCTTGTTGCAAACTAATTTGCATGCGTTGAAGGAGACCTTGTTCAACGGATTTTGTTTGCATTTCCCGTTTTCTCTTGCTACGGTCGCATGTAATACACTTTTAAATGGCACTGACGCCACGAAACGTTATCGGTATTTTGTGATGGTGGAAAATTTAACATAACATCATTTTTTGGGGTGTATTACGGCAAAATGATATTTGACTGTCTCGTTTTACGAAATTTAAGTAGGTGTATTGATTGTTACACCAATAGTACTATTTAAATGACTAACTTGATGAAATTTTGATGAATTTCAATGAAAAAAATTAAATGTTATAGGTATTTAAGTGTTTTTAAACAAAAATATATATTTTCGTACACTCGTTTGTGCTAGGTATTTAGGTATAAATATTTTAATATGAAAGGATTTAAACTTGATTGTTTTTAATCCTATCTCTCTGCTCAAGAGCAAGTAGATAATGTGGTATTCTATTCAGGTATAGTTAACCTTAGATCTTGATAAAGCTATATTTGTCAGCGCTAGAGTTGAATAATTAAAAAATCCTTAGACGGAATTTTCAACTCCCGATCCCTCCCAGTTCTTAGTAACAGTCCCGTGCACTGAAACGTCGTGGTTTTGCCTTAATAATTACTTAGCTGCTGCTAACTAGACGCATAGCACCTCCACTGCGAAGTACAGTCGAGTGTGAGTAGGTAGCAACTGTGGGGGCAAGGTAAGAACATGAATTGTTCATGAACATTAGCGTTTCATTCATTTGAGAATGTTAAGTTAAAAAAGTATGAATGATCTTCTCGTTGGCTGCAAAGGAAAGAACTTCTTCACTGTAAAGCTTCCGTAATTCACGACTCAAACCGACGAAGGCTGTCCCATTATCACTGTGCACCTCTCTTGGACAACCGCGGCGAGCAATAAATCTCCTTAAACTCATTAAAGCCGAATCTGTCGAGAGGCTGTGGACTATTTCCAGGTGGACTGCTTGAGAAACTAAACAGGTGTAGAGAGCCACATATCGTTTTTCATGCCTACGTCCAATAGTGGCATCAACTGGTCCAAAATAGTCAAGTCCCACGAACGTAAAAGGTCTATCACCATGCGCCAGTCTGGCCGGTGGAAGATCTCCCAAGGGTGGATTCAACGGGTACGCTTTCCTTAGCCGGCAGAATTGGCAGTTGTATGATACAGAACGAACTGTGCTTCTCAAATTTAATACCCAATAAAGTTGACGAACTTCGTTGGCCACCATTTGTGTATTTCCGTGGGCAGCTTTCTGGTGATACTTTTGAATAAAAAGTCGTGTAGCAGGGTGAGCTCCGTCCAGAATAATTGGAAATTTAGTCTTCTCTGATATGCCCTCCACAGCAGTGACGCGACTATGAAGTCTCATAAGATTGTCCTGTCCTATTGTTGGAGACAAATTAAAAATACGACTACGACGCGGAAGGCGTCCTTTGTTCTTACCAGTAAAATAATCATCTTTAAAACTATCTAACTGGCTTTGCCATAACACGTGTTCCTCTGCCATTGGATATTGATCATGGCATTTAGCAGCATTTACATTTTTTACATACTGAGCAGTAAATGGACTAGAAGCTGCTTCAAAAATCATTGAAGACATACGATAAATTTTGACTGCCTTCAAGGGAGATTTTCGCCAAAGAAAGCGTTGGGCGTCTCTGTCTTCTTTTCTGATTTTGATTTGTGGGAACATCTCGCGAATATCCGCTATGAATCCCTCTTGTCCCTCCCGGAAACGGAAAAGAATATCCAAAATTGAGTTAGGTAAGTCTTGACCAGGCTGTAACAAAGTATGCAAACTGACGTTATTAGACTTAGCTGCAGCGTCGTGTACGACGCGCAGCTTGCCGGGTTTATTTGGATTAGTGACCCCAAAGTGGGGTAAGTACCAGCTGATTGGACCATCTGGCGTTGGTTGAACCGGACCTTCCGCGTAGCATTTATCAAACATGGCTTGGACGTTTTGGATATAGTGCCTAGCAAAGGCCTGGTCTCTTTTCATCTTGACTTCCAAATTTTTGAACCTGGACGCGGCAAGGCCGTAACTATTTGGAATCTGTCTAATGTCTTCGCGCCAGAGAAGGCCAGCCTCGTAGCGACCAGATGGTAAGCGATACACAGTTTTGTCTAGAATGTTAACAGCTCTGGCATTACCTGAATTCCTAACTTCTCTCTTGCAATTCCTAAAGAGTCAAGGTTATAGTAGTTTTCTATAAGCGTGCCTATGTCGCTTTGTTCTTTTACTGTACATTTATTCACAAGTTCTATCGGACGGGTTTTACTGTATGCGAACCCGTAGGCCACCCACCCCAAAGGAGTAAGACATGCGACTGGCTCGTGGCGTACGCCCTGACGAGTTTCTTTTGTAATTAACAGGTGCCAATAATCTATCCCTATAATAATCATAGGGTGGGCCTTTTCGTAACTTACAATGTCAGCTTAATCTAGAAAATGAGGAATATTTCTAATATTTTCTCTTGGAATACTCTTGAGTTGATAATCCCAAACCATTGACAGCCCTAGCGTTGCAAAATAAATGAGTTTCTTCCGAGTGTTCAACTTTTATATGGAAACTAACGTACCTACTGAACGTTAGTCTTTCTAGACAAGCCCCCGACGCAGTCTAAAGTCAAACTTCCCACCGGGCCCTGTGCTCCTATTTGTGTCGAGAAGCTAGAGTCGATAAAGGTGCCAGTTGAACCATCATCTAATAGCGCAAATGTATTTACTTTACCAAAGGGGCCTGAAACTACGACAGAAATAACTTTAAGTAAGGCGCAACCCAGCGACACGGAACTGCTGGTGGAACAGGACTGAGCGGAAGTCTCACGTGGCTTGACTTCTTTAACGACTCCCACAGTTTACCGCGGTACTCGGCTGTTCATCGGCTTGTGCTTTGTGAGCTGATGTCTGTATATTTTCATCGTAATGGTCTATGTGAGCAGATAGCGATTGGAATTCAGCATTATGCAGGGCCCTATTGCGTTTAAAGGGGCAGCCATCAACATTGCAAGACTCCTTTGCTGTGCATTTTTGAATGCTATGCGGACCTCTTTTTAAGCATCTATGGCAAATATTTTTTTTTATAAAATTTCATCTGTCAGGGACCGACAGTGACAGAAATTTCTGACACTTTGACATGTTGTGAGGTTGTTTACAAAAACTACAATTTTGGGCCGAAAATTTTTCATGTTTTTTAGTGTCTAAACGAGGAAAAAAAGAAGAATTGCCTTCATATTCCTTCCTCCCGTGGAATTGGCGAGACGAGTATGCAATATTACTCATACCGAATTGGGAGTCGAGCTCGACCTCCCTTTCTAAAAACTCAGCCAGAAGCTGTAATTTAGTATCCGTGTAGTTATTAGCCGCGGCAAAGTCAATCCAACGCAAACGTAAAAGTGTGGGGAGCTTCTGCAAGGTGGTGTGAAAAAGTTCAGGAGAGTAAAGGTATTCTGGTCTTTCCAATAACCGAACAATTTCTACACAGTTACGTACACGGCAGGCAAAAATTTACAAGTCATCGCCATCATTTAGACTGGGTAGTTGGCGCAAGTTTTGGACTTCGTTTAGGACAATTTCGTCCGGTAGGCCAAATCGGCGATCTAGAGCTTTTAAAACATCCTCTGGGTCATCCGCGGATACTAATAAAACATGTACGGCATCTCGCGCTACACCACATAGAGCTTTATTTAATCTAATGTTATTTTCGCTTGCACTGTATCTTTGGCTTGACTGGAAATAAGCTCGTTTCAAAGCCAGCCATTGTATCGGTGAATCGCCTGCAAACGTAGGCAGATCTACCTTCATTTCGTTATTTCCTTTATTATAGCAGCTTTATAATGCCTGTACTAATTCCGGAATCCAGTCGGGTTGCACAAAATCTTGGTGGATCTGCTGGGAACCTGAAACAGAATTCAATGGTTGTGCAGGATGTGACGGGTTAGGTTGGCGGAAAGGAAACTTAAGGTTTGGTAATTTTGGGTTGGTAATCTCGATGTTCTCGGATACTCGCTGACTGCATATGCTTGAGGCAGCTCGAGACGTAGCCTGACAACTTTTGCCTTGGATTGAGGCTAGTTCAACATCTAGTTCGAGTTGTAAAACTGCTCTCTCCTGCTCGAATTACCTCCGAGCGTAAGCGGCCTTTGCGCTTAATACACGGGCCTCATCCATAGTTGATGGAATTGACACTCTTGATCTCGGGGCTTGCGGTGTCGCTTTGCCATCTTTTTGAGCCGGCTGGCTGACCACCACTGCACCCCTCGACTGTATGACGGTGTTACCATCGCTGCGCACTTTGCTCTGAGGCGTTGCTATGCCGTCCTCAAACAGCTGGCTAACCGCCTCTTCTTCAGGAAAACCTGAAATTGTTTCGGGACATTGCTTTTTGCTCCCGCGTGTCTCCACCGGCATTGTGAGACTGGAGGCTCGAAGGACAATGTGTGGAACCTAATTGTGCCTACTGGCTATGCTTTTTGGGGTGGACTGTAAATATCATAAAAATAGTTAATTAAAAGGCCGGTGGACTTTTGACAGCAATAATATAATGACATAAGAGACGTACAAAAAACAAGATGTCATAGAAAAATACAAAAGTAAATAAACAAAGAGGTGCATTCTGCACAGACACTTTAGGTTAACCGCCGTAAAGTCGACCCTCCTGATGGTCCGCGGAACGAGGGGCGTGGGGGAAGCACGGGTACACACGGCATTACGCCGCGGCGAGATTATCTCAACACATGATTAATAAAATCTCCGTGTTATTATTTAGGAAATGTATAACTTCAGATGTGTTAGTATTTGTTTTAGTATTATAAATAAAAATAAACTAATTAAACATCAATTATTTATTAGACTTGGGACTGATAACAGCCGCTTTTACTTTTCTTTTTTTTCATAGAAACGCCACTAGCCTCTGAAATTGTCTTATTTACATTTATATCTTCACCTGGAAAAGTCATGAATACATTATAATAACAAAATAACAATGTAAAATAATCAAAACACATCGAAATTACTATGAAAACTTTATTAACACAATGTAAAAAACGAAATGAATGTACACCTGAAGAAGACGCTTATTCCAATTTTTTTCTTTGAAAATAATTCGCCACATTTTAAAGCAATGACTTATTAATTTTTTATTACGTAGACTCCACAATTCCGTTTTTGTATTAATCTCATGTGGAGCAGACACAAGGCTGCAACCACGCAAGCTTTGACGTTCAACGTCTATCGCTGTCGTTAGCCGACAGGTGACTGATTGAAGTGATTGATTGGCTTAGAGCATTCAGACTCTAAGTTGATTGACCGAAGGCATCCCTACATCCCGCGCACCATCAGGCGACTTAATAGCGGTCAAGCTATAGTGACACTAAGACAGTGTGTATGTACACATCACGACTACAAGCATAGTAAAAAGATCTTCGTGAGATAGAACGTCAATAACAGGATTCCAGGATGCAGGCCGCCTACAACCGGCCGTTATGGACATTATTGGACATCTATTGGTAAGGCATAAGTTCAATAGTGGACATCTTATGGCTGTGAAAGATAACATCATCATCATCATCTGTGCGGTCTATCCCGGTTGTGAACCCACACTGGTGTGTGGGGTCCCAGGGTCCGCCTTACTTATTTTCTTGGCCCACTTCAGTCGGTCTTGTGCATCCTCAGTGGTGAGTCTGTTGTTACGCATGTCACGCTTAACGACGTCGAGCCACCGCTTCTTGAGTCGACCTCTTCTACCGGTACCTGGCGGGGGCGGCATGGCCAGACATTTGTTGCCCACGTAGTTGCCGATCTCCGTGAGACATGACCATACCAACGAAGGCGGCACTCTTGCAGCTTGTCTGCGATGTCACGAACACGAAGGCTGCCGCGGATGCGGGTGATACGCACGCGATCTTTGCGTGAGACTCCACACATCCACCGCAGCATCTTCATTTCCGTGACGCGCAGCTCCTGCTTGTGTCGCTCTAGTAACGGTCATGTTTCACTGCCATATAAAAGGACATGCCTAATGATGGTTTTATAGACCTGCCCTTTCAGCTTGATCGGCATTTTGGGGTCACAAATGACACCAGTCACCTCACGCCATTTGGCCCAAACCGCGTAAATTCAGGCTCTGACGTCGCGGTCAATGTCCCCGGACGCGCTTAGCACAGATCCCAGGTATTTGACACGGTCCGTGCGCTCGACCATGTCAACGCCTATGCGACTGGGGATCTGTGGTGTTGCAGGCCATGTACTCCGTCTTCGCCACATTAAGTTTCAGACCGCCGTTTTAAAGGGATTTTTTCCACTTATTCACCCGTTGTACCAGCAGTCCCCTGTCCGAGTCTGCTAGCACAATATCATCAGCATACATGAGCAACCAGGGTGGTTGCTCGTGGTGGTCTAGGATGCTGATTGACAGAACGTCTAATATTACGCTGAACAGAAACGGGCTAAGCACGGAGCCTTGGTGTACTCCAACGGTGATAGGGAAGGGAAGCAACGGCGAAGAATTAAGGAAAGATGATGAGCTTTTACAGGAACGTAGCGTCGTATTAGTGTTTTTTTTTGCTGATTTGTAATGATATCATAAGCACACTCCTTTACGACTATACATTGTTAAACACAATCAACACTTTCTACTTTAACTGACACTTGTTGTGGATATAACGTCGTTCCAATAATTTTTTTGATAGCTGACTGTATGAACAAAGGTTTACTCGTAGACGGAATAGTGCTCTGAATACGTCGTTTGAATATTGCATAATCTTGTCATGAGCATATACATGGTATAATTTTACTGCTATGCCATTTAAGT
Source organism: Udea olivalis (assembly GCA_947369235.1). Lineage (NCBI taxonomy): Eukaryota > Metazoa > Arthropoda > Insecta > Lepidoptera > Crambidae > Udea > Udea olivalis. Next base: position 7,257,905 of record OX376346.1, on the reverse strand, counting down.
TATGACGGTATACGGCATAATTCTGATCCAAATAACATTTGACTACTAACAAAAGGTGGCATGTAAATTATATAAAATCACCGGTGTTTTTAAAGCTTGTCCTGTCTGTTACGTCATGATCATCATCTTCTACTGTCGAACATAGGCCTCTTTCATTGATTGATTGAGTCGGTTTTCAGGCAGCCTGAATCGACCGTAATCTCGCGGGCTCAGTTAGGTTGTACCCGCAAAATGATGTTTCGACAAACCATTCTAAGCTCATCAATCGAGCAGCCACGTTTATGTTGAACGTCAACCTGGCAGACGACGAGGTAATGTCAGGCTCCTACTATCTGAAACCCCATGGAAACAGACTTTTGCACACCGGCTGCATGTCGAACGAGTAAATCAACCTGGCGTATGAATAATAATGGCTTCAATAGTGCCCTGACTGACGTCTCGGTGACTGTGACGTTAGTTAGCTCACACTGATCAATGATCACAATGATTTCAAACACAAAATCCAAAAAAAACAAAGAAAACGAATAGGGCTATTGAATCCAGTCTTAGCTAGATTACTGGTTAGCTCTGCTAAATTACTATTTAGCTCTAAGATGTGTGATTAACCTTATGGCACACCGGTTTCTAAAGGCATTTGACATTGTAATTGGTGTTAAGTAATATACGCACGGGTCGAAACAATTACGACGGGCGGGCAGATGTTTAATCTTATCTAATTAGTCAGCAACAGATGTGGAGACCTGTTGGAACTTGTCCTTATTAAACCATGAAGCGGTGGATCAGCAGCTGTGATCAAAATTAACAGCAGCGAGGATGAAGTAAGACATAAATTGGTTTCAGTAAGTCTCATAGAAGGACACAAACAAGAATCGAAACTAAAAGCACCTCTTTCGATGCTGCCTAACGTTCAACCGTTACGGCAGCAGTACCCCAACCATGAGTTACATACCAATGACGGTCGCGCAAAACGCTGTCCGCGTTGACGTTTTTGTGTAGGATTTCGGTACTGCGCCTCTGGTAGTAGGAAATTGAACTAAAATGGCATACAAATTGCTGAACTCAACTATCATAGTTCACGTGATGGAAACTCATAATAGACGGGTAACAAAATTAAGAAGGAAAATTTATTATTCCTATGTCTTTAGACTTTACGATTGAGAAATGGTGAATCCATATCCAAAAAGCGTATGCTTGGATTTTAAACAGACAGAGGGACTTGCGTTAATTACTTCGTTTCATATCTCTGAGGCTCACCACCTAGTGCTGTCGCGCTCGGCTAACGTTTGCTGAACATCCGAATCCAACAACTATTTGGGAAGAACCTTTTATTTGTGCAAAGAAACTCACGATATTGGAAACATAAACAACCAACAGAAATTGGCCTCGCCAAGCAACTCGAAACTATCCGTTGTTCGAGACATTTCCACGTTTGTACTAGAGTTAATTTTAATTAGAAACTTGAACGATTAGCTTCTTTGCACCACCTCCGTCGGATAAATTGGAATTGTTCAATTTTGTTAGCGGAACGATGCAGTTGTTTCTCATTTGTCATTGTCAGTAAAAACTGTTGGCAATCAGTTGTAGGATCGTTTTGTTTAGATTTGTTCAATTCACGGTAACAATTAAATGTATTATTCACATTAGTTAATAGTTATATTATGTGAATAATACTTACATAGTTAATGTGGCAATAGTACTACGCTGCTGGATGGGCAACTGTCCATCCAAACATAATGTTAAATAACCCAGCGTAATTACGCAATATAAGTTTGTGATCATCAACCTGCATTTGGCAAGCGTGGTGATTAAGCCAATAACCCATTAATTGTAGCAATAACTTAATATCAATTATGAAGGGCCCAGCAGTGGGCAGTATACAGGCTAATGAAGGGTAACTGCTGCTTGCTTGCTTCATAAATGTATTGATCGTATTTGAATATTAGCAAATTAAAATGTCTACAGTGCTTACCTGCCAACTGAAAGCTGCGTTTGTTTCTAAACACTACATTATTAGTAGATAAGCATTATAAAATCAATAAAGTGAACAAACCTTTTTATACCTGACTAACTAATAATAATATCGGCCGGCGCGTTTGTTTATTCTAGTTTGAATCACGAAACTCTGCCGTTGAACAGATTGAAATAAGTTTAAAATAACTTTTCAATACATTTTCTGCTCCTATATTGTGTTTGTTCAGGAATTTGCATTTCACAGTCATTAGGTACGTTTAAAAACACTGAAAATAGGGTAGAAAAGCGTGGACTAATTTAGATGCGATAGGTTTAAATAGTTGTTTCGCGTCCGTGCTCCACGGGCCCAGCGTTTCCAGCGCAAACGCCGCAAATTCATTGTCACGAAGTAGTGACGAGTATTTGCGGCGCTTGAGGATATGGGCTTGATCGGCCGCAGCGCCAGCTCTCAATGCTGTGCCACGGACGTCTCTTGCCATCGTCCCTAAAGAGACTCCGAGGCTTCAGAGCAGCGGGATTAGAAACGGTGGCAAGAGAGCGACGTATGATATCATTGAGGGCATTATGGCGAAAAATCCGACCAGCCAGATTCAGAACGAAGTTATCGACCGATTCGGTAAATTTGTTTTAATAATTGTAAATGATTCGCTAAGCGGTAGCAATCAATATTTTAATATGTTAAAGCCAAAGCCCTAAGTTTTCATAAACTAAATTAGATAAAACCTACCCTACTTAAAAAAATATTAAAAATAAAAGAAAATAACCGAATCGGTCGATAACTTTGTTCTGAATCGGGGCTGATCTCTGGGGACACGACAGCCTATGATGGCTAAATTAAAAGTCAACTTACTCTCAACCTTAACTTATTTCAAACAGTATTTTATCGACAGTAAAGTCTAACCAGAATATGTTTTTTTTTGTTGATTGGTAGAAGGCAAACAATATACATAACTTAATTCTTGGTCTTATTTGTTAAGAACTAGCTGACCCAGCGACTTACGTTACACCTAACAGTCAATGAAAGTTAATGTCTGGGATTTTAAAATAATACAAAACTATTAAGTTTTTTTATTGACTGATTACTTTTATCCTATTCCGGGCGGAAACATATCCAAAAAACAAGCCGTTCTTGAGTTATAAGTGGTGTAACTAACACGACTTTGTTTTATTTATATTTGAGATCAAGGTAGATTAACAATCGATATATTTTGTGCATCTCTTATTTATTTTTCTTGGACGAAACGTGGATAGATAGAGGCTATAGTCATTTTTAAAGTTGACCGCGACCATGAGACTTTATACTCTAGTTAATTCACTTGTGGATACAACCACACACTTACCGGTTGAGTTTAGTCGGGAAAAGACCGCCTAAACTATTGTCGCGTCCGTAATTTACACAATAGGGTGTTTCAGTATATTTTTCATTGACGTGTTATCGAAAACCTTTCAAAAATAAAAACATTGGCAAAAAATGTATTTCGAAAGCACCAAAACACCAGAATTTTGCAATTTTAAAAAGCATATTTTTTGGACTTGCCCAAAACGCTTCGTACAAACTGCCGCTTGCAAATAACGTCATTTGCTATCCATTTCTTTATTATTTATGTAGAAGAACATTTGCTCTGCAGCTATAAATTTTGCGTTTATGAATATAGTTCCTTAACAAAAAGATGCGTTATAGCTTTTTTTATTTAATTTACACTTTTCAATGGATTTTCCCACCCAAGTTTGAAGGGCTATAAAATTAATTGTACATTAGTAAACAATCTAAAAGTTTTTATAGGGCCTTTTTTTTAATATACATATTGGATTGTATTAATTTATTTTTAGAAGTTGAAGAAGTTGTCAAATATCCCACTAAAAAAACTATTTCTGTTTTCGTTTTAAATAAAATCAAAGTCTCAATAACAAAATGAGGCTCACGTATTTCTGGTACCTAAATATTTCCAGGACAGCCGTTAAGCTGTAGATTCTGAGTAGGTAATTTTGCACTGAACGTAATAGAGTTCGTAGTTGTTGTACCCAATTAAGTGTACCGTCGTGCTTAGTTACTTTACAACTTATTTACAGCGGTAAATTGCTAATTTGAAAACTTCCAGTTTTCACTTTCACGTCATTTGTTATGGTTTCGGTGCTAGATTGGAGCGAACGTTTTAGACATTGCATTAAAGGTTAACTGTGTTCGGATTAAGGTTCAATTTCCACCATTGCTTTTGATATGCAGGTTCCTTTAATAACAAATAGCTATATTCGTAAGCACGTAGTTATTTTTCAGTAGAGTTCATTCATTACGTTCAAAAGCTTAGGTTCAAACGTTAAAAATATAGATAACAACATCACTGTCCAATAAGTCAAATTATATCATAATCAATGACATTTGCAGTTTTAAAATGAGTGGGTGAGCATTTATTAGAATTAATGAGTTAGTTTAAAAATTAATGTATTAATTAGACAATACTGATAATATAATGGACATCCCTGACGGGCTCCTTGAGTGGCTAATAGTAACATTCATCAAATTCTTGCAACCATATTTTGGCACACATTTTTGAACGGTTTTTTAGCGCATGAGCTGATTTAACATACTCTATGAGCTGATTTAAAAAACAACATACTCTACTACTGCTGTTAGATTTACAGTACTTAATCTTTTCGTGGTTTGGTCTTTTGACGATAGAGACCAAAGTTTTGGAGCGACACGTGTATCCTTTAAATAATAAATTGTCTGGCAGTGAAAACCAAAATACTGTCATCCATTTAAAACAAACGGAATATTATACCATCCAAATAAGCTTGTTTTCGCTTCACAATACGTCACTTTTCAGCTCAATGCAATTTGGGCATTTAATTGCGAGCGATAACAGGCTGTTCCTAATTGGGAACTGGGGAGTACTGTAACTAATTACTTAAGCTGCTTACTCGCCTGGCTATTAATATTGTAAATTATACTTTACCTGTGTTAATGTAGGTTTTCATTTAATGCTGAAGGGTTGTCAACACCTTATAATACCTGCGGGTTTTTAGTTCCTCAAGAACCGATAAAATAAAAAATAAAAAGACTCCGAAGAATATATTTTTTGTACAGGGGCGTTCACATCAACCTTTACATAGGGGCACCTTATGCTGCTGATGTAAGGCCCATTTTGCAATGGTTTTGTAAAGGTTGACGTGAACTCCTCAGCACTATATTGTGAAGTGATATCTAAGGCCCAATAGAGTAACCATATTGCTTAAACTCTCACAGTAAATACCAAGATGAATGAAAATAAGCAGTAAAGAGTATGGCTTCAAGTCAGGGGTATCAAACGAGAGGTGTTTAGGAATAAAGACAGGGCCGGAAGGGGTGTTACCCTGTTGATGTGTGAGTATAACCTATACTCGTAGAGCCTAATAATGGCAAAAGGTGTTTTGGCCTTGGTGAGAAATCTAAATTATACAATTTTTAATTTTTACACACATTTATAACAGACTTAAATCACTACTATGTACTCGTAGTAAGACGTCGGTACAAAATGCTGATGCTGCACGATGGGGTCCATCGGTCACCAGCTTGTAGATAAGTCGCTGCTGACGACTTCTTTATATAAGAGCTAGCTCGTGAATTATCATGTTATGAAAGAAACATGTTATATGAATATTCTAAATTAGCCACAAATATATTATTATACAAAAATAGTTAACAAAATGTCGGAACTTTCATATAGGAAAATGTTTTGGTCAGTTTTGAATCCCTTGATAACGTATTTATTTAAGCTTTTGATTGTATAAAACCAACATAACAGATAATTTTTACATTGCTGCTAACAAGTTTGAATCGTGTCGTGATCGCTTTAAACCAGTTAAACTCGCATAAAAATGAATGGAGTTGGAATGGATCCATTTTAAAGTCACCCTTATGATATACTAGTTTGCCGCCTGCGGCTTTGCCCGCGAGAACTTCATTTTTATAACATATGGGATTTTTTCAGACTTACGATACCTACTTGTTATTCACAAAATCCCGTCTTAGTTAGCACCTACGTCCTAAAAATAACCCCTTTGCGAAATTTGAGACTCCTTGAGACTCCATTTGAAGTAACGAAGTTTCATACAAACAAACTATCAACCCCAAAAACAACCTCTTAGAGGCCGAGTTATTGAAAATTTTCAAGGTTTACATTTTTACAAACTTTCAATGCCATATTTATTTATATCTAATCAACAGCCTAAAATATAAGTTTAATGTTTCTACTTCTGAAAATGTCAATTTCATACAACCATTCATTACCCTTTTTAACCCTTCACAACACGTTTTTCCAATTAAAAAGTAGCCTATGTGCTTTCTCAGGCTCTAGACTATCTGTGTATCAAATTTCATTTAGATCGGTTCAGTAGTTTTGGAGTGAAAGCGAGACAGACAGACAGAGTTACTTTCGCATTTATTATATTATATAATAGTATCTAAATATATAATATATATATAAGTAAATAAGTTATAAGTTAATAAGTATATAAGTACAGATAGTATAGATAATGGAAAAACAGAAAAATAGGTGACTCAACTGATAAAAAAAAAACTAATATCTGGTGTCTTTACATTTGAATCGATGCGGGCCGTTTTAAGTTTTAATTCCGAACTCGGCTGAACGAAGTAGTGCTAAATTATGCCTTCACCTTATTTCTAACGCGAGCGTGTATCCCGATATTGTTTAAAAGTAAACATTGACAATTGAGTGGAGTTAGATGCATGAAAAAAATTTGAACAGCAAAGTTCATTTCTAACTCAAAAAAGACAAGGCCCATACTCCATCTGAGAAGTATAAAGTCTAGATTATAGAATATACCCATATACATGCCAATCATTATACTCTGAGGCTGCAACATGAATTTTTAATCGTTTAGAAAAGATCAGAGTGTTTCCTGCTGCTATGGCAGTGAAGCTGAGGCTGGTCTGAATTATAAATATTGCAGAGATCTAACTACGAATATAACTAATACTCCATTTTGGTTGCAACTTTGCAGCCATATAACATAATGTAACTTTGATCCCTGAGGGAACTTCGTCGACGATACGAGTATTATGATGTTAGTATTATAATCTACCGTTAGTTAGCTGTTTTGTTTCACACCTACAACAACCCTTTACTTGTAGAATATTGTAAAAAAGAGTTCGCAGTAAAATTATGAATTATGAATAAGAAACTGACTGTATGACTGATATAGTTTCAAAGTACAGCCCTAATAGCTGGAGCATAGAATTTGGCGGGGACTAAAGAAGTTTTCTTGAAAACTAAACCTTAAGGCTGCTTTTCCATCAGATGATATGCAGCTATGTTGCGAGGATGTGCAAGCTAAGCTACAAAACTATTGAAGGATCCGCTGATGCTACGCTATGTAACGGAGCGAGTAAGATACAAAGGTGCGCCGAAGCAAGGTAACTGAGCAAGGAAAATGCGCAGTTCGAGGAGAAGATGTGATTTTATAACTAATAGACTCTGCAGCAACAGTATCTTTGGGCATGGCTACTAAAATGTATAACTGCTTACCAAAGAAAATTAGGACAGATAATAATATTTAGACATTTAAGAATAAGCTTTTCGAATATCTGACGGAAAGGGCTTTCTATTCGGTTCTAAAATTTATTGAGACTAAAAATGATTGACTTATGACTAACACAGACACACACACACATTACATTACCTAGCCACCTATTTTTATTTATTTCTTACCTGCTACGACATTATTGTGATTATAAATTAATGAAATAATATTAAATAATTAATAAAACTATAAACCAATCAGGATTAAGACATTTGTACGCCAAATGGCAGATCACAGAGCACGATCATTTAAGTTTTTGACATCTGTATCTTACCTGTGAATCACAAATAAACAACTTTGTCTTTGACTTCGAGGTATGCGATGCATCGACAGTAGCGAAGGCACGCATCCATAGCATGCATCCATAGCACGGCTCCATAGCACGCCTCCATAGCATGCATCTACAGCTCGCATCTATCTATGTGTCATGTCATGTTGAAAATAGCATCAATCTAGGTTTTACTTCTTAATCAGTTTTTTGAATAATAATACAATGATTTGTCATTTTTAAATCATCATTTCTATTCATCCAATTATGGATCTGACTTCCGAACTAAGTCCCAAACTTAACAGCGAGTAAATTAACCGAATCTCTGACAGTTGCCGCTGTTGTAACTGAGATTCGACCTCCATTGGTTAAACTGGCTAATCTTTGCCAAAGTTCAACAGTTAACTTGTAACTTTCAATACCGGGTCTAGTATCTCGCAGGGCATCTCAGATAATTTTGGCAACTGACAAAATTTGGTCAAGCTGTTGGAAAAGCTTGACAGATCTGCTACTTAATACAACAAAACCATTTTTTTTTTGCGTAAAGCCATAACGGAGCATTGTGACCTTTTACAGGGTGTTTGCTGCCAAGGTGTGAAATTTGGGGTTAAGTCAGCAGAATGATAAACCCCATCATCCCCAAGAATAGTTTATTGGAAAATAGGGTTGCCCTTCCCACGAGTCTTCACCTTGCCCCACCAAGACCAGAAGACCAAGGGGTTGGCGAGGCTACAAAAGCGAAAAAACGGGGTTTACCTAAAGGTAAACCTTGAAGGCATTCAATATTCAAGTCTACATTGCACTAACTACTATCTAATATGAATTGACTTATATAACAATCATCATAACCATGTTTTCCACTTGATTACCCGCAATAATCCCAACCAAACACATCATTCCGCCGGAACAAAATAATAAATCTGACAGATGTCAGTAATGAATACCGCATGACGTCATAACACGTCAGCCGTTGTAGGGGGAAGGAGACAAATGAAATCGCGAGATTAGAGAACGCGTTCGTGCGACGGCTGATTATGATTAATCAATGCTTCGGGAGTTGGGACAATCACGGCTGCAACGTGTGTGATTTCGGCGACATCTTCCTCTTCGTCGCATGAATACGTAAACATTAATATTGTCTGTGCACAGAGTTTAAAAACATATAAAATTGTGCATTCTAGTATTAATTAGGGATTCACTTGCTTTAAAATAATAAAGGCAATGATTATTACATAAAAGTGAATACGATTTCAAATAATGTAAAAAGGCTTTCTATTATTTTCTGCTAATACCGATAAAACTTCTAATGTAAATAAAACAAATTTATGGTTTTACTAGCGGTGTCATAATTTTTATCCTAATGTTTCAACTAAATATATAGTCAAAGAATGAACCACGGGATTTATTTTTAAAACATTTAATTAACACACCAAAGGAAATCAGTAGCGTTCATGCTTGAACGTCAGAAAAAAATAGGTACTAATTGTACGTGTACGTTTAAGTTATATTAAAAAAAATGCTTTTTGATAAGTACACAAAAATAATAACGACATTAAGAAGTATGTACATTCTATAGGCTTGCACCGCATTCAGAGTTCGACTATAAGAAAAGACGTACGCACGCATATGCCTTAGAGACCCGTAGCGCTGGGTTTTGAGGTTTCAAAAATAGTAAAGTTCTTTCTTTTTAGCATGTAGTTTTGGAATCCTTTGTTCAACCTAATATATATCATACATGTCATACAATCTTAGGTAATCGCATAGGTAAAAAACTAGGTATTTGTCTTTTCGGTCAGTATTGAACGAAAAATAAATTGGAAATGAAAGTTTTACTTTCGTGATGATAATGAAGTAGTTACTCATGTACAGGGGCATTTTGTGTCAGCTCTGTCCACAGGAACCCTGACATTTACCTAATACCTAACATGTTACTCGACCAGCTCTAAAAGAATATTACAGTTGGTTAAAAAGGTGTTATGCGATTTAGAATACTAATATCTGTACAACGTATTTTGTGTCAAATTTATCCACGACATCAGTATAATATATTTTTTTTTTTATTACAACTCTCTGTACAAGCCACAAAAGAAAATGCAAGATATTCAAATTAACGTGTTTTTATTTATGATGTTGTAATAAGAACACTAAATTCTTAATTTGTATCATTTCATCTACGAAATCTTATAATTTGCATAAGTCAGCTTTGTTTAAACGAAACGGTGCGAGAGTTGTAACTGTTATACTGACCTCAAGACAGTTTGCGCTGGACGAAGATGACACAAATTAGGTTTGCACACTCCGCAGGCTATACTAGATAATATGAGACTATAAAGTTTAAAAACTTCTAATTCTTTTTGGCAGTTTTATTTTGAATAAAAAGTAAGGCATACAAATTGTAGTCGGATTGCTGATTATGCGACATTCAGAGGTGACACAAAACGCAATAACAAGCTTCTTGGGTACGATTCTATCTACAGGCAAGAAATAAGCAACTTTAGAATTTTTGAAACTTATGACCTCAAAACAGCCTAGCGCTACGGGTCTATTACTCGTATACGAAGCAAAGAGAATGTCTTAGTTAGGTGTTATCTAGTCAATCATAACCCGGTCAAAACGCACACATCACACACGCAGCTTAGCTTAGCAAAAAAATTACGTAGGTGTGAAAAACCTTCCGAAATATTTAGACGGCCGAGAATTTATTTACGAAGATCCTTTTCTATTAATAAAGTGGTCTCGGCTTGGAGTCTGACATCCTAATATTTTCTGGGAACAACGAATGACGAGGTAACACAGAAACACAATAAGGAAAATTTTTCTTGATTACCCTACTCAAGTATTAATCGTAATCCTATTTCATATTTTGCTGCGTGAAAAATCTGTGTTCAGTCAATATATTAATTTACTCGTATCAACCACACGTAATATTAGGTAGAAAATTAAGAAAATGATTGTTGCGTTTTTTTGTGGAATATTTGGATATTTATTACATAAATCCTGGTAGTTGAAAGCTCGCATCATGAAAGTTTAATAATTAATAATCACCATTGATTAATTTCATAACTACCATGAGCTAATATTTATTATTATCAGAAATTACTTTGATAAGGTTCACAATATCTCTAAACACATTAATTCCCTTTTAAGATGTACCTCATTCGTGGTCCATTTGTCCGTTTCCGAAGTGAATAGGGCGACTTAGTGAACACCAGCCATCAATCTAGCGCTGTTTTGGTATAAGTCCGGTGGTCCACGTGCTATATCCGACTTCAGCATGCGAAAGAACACGTTAACTCAGCTTAGAACTAGCTTGTTATTTACCTTCATTAAATAATTTTACTATACTATTTATGTCTATTATTTAGTAAATTTTTTGACTATTTAAGTCTATTTAAATAAAGATATTTGAGTTTGAGCTTGAGTTACAATCCATTCTTTTGTAGCAAAAGCAACAAGAGGATCTAGAGAAGAATGTTAAGAAAAAAAATTCAACGTACTAATGTCCTGAGGTTATAATAGCTACTTGAACCAATTTAGTGCTTTTTGACGTTGAAAGATTTTTCATATTTTGGAGTTTAATCACAAAACATAAGAAGAAGCAGAAGAGAGTTTGCTTATGGAAAAATCTGTGTCACCATGAATATCATACCTTCTGTAAATATAATAAGCCGTGTGATGCACTGCCACGCCTAAGCCCCCTTAACTTCCCGGTGGTTCCCGGCCTCCACCAGTACTAAGCCCCCCCGCCACGACAAGGCGAAGGCTCATGGGGGAGTAAAACTAACACCCAAAACAACGTTATTCATTTTAATATTTTGTTTGTATGGGGTTAATGTGGTGACACTGCGTGATAACGACAGAAGCTCTGCGATTGTGCTAATAACGTCCAAATAAGAGTAGTAGTAGTAGTTATATACAGCATGCTAAATTTCATAAGGATTTAATTTATATAGACTCTCTCGCCGATCCGATTTCCCAAACACGTCGCCCATTTGTCCGCAGCCGAGTGAATGGAGCGGCCTAGTGAGCGCCTCATCAATCTACTAGCTCAGCTCGGTAGTACCAAATAGGCTAGTAATGGTACCTTATAATACTAGGTAGAATCACATCATGGTGAACTTAGTTAAAGTTTTCGTTAACAGCTCCAGGGTAATTGAGATAGTGTAATGTCGCATTTTGTTTCTATTATTGATTGTTGAATTGTTTTTGTTTTGAGTATTTAAAATAACTGCTATGCTTCTATTTTAAAAAAGTTTTTTTTAAGTTTGAGCTTAATGATTTCATTGATATTATGGTAACTCATACGATAGTAATATAATGTTAAATATAAAATTTGTATGCTTTAAAGCCGGACGCATGCATATCTAAAACTATGTATGTATATTTCTAAGATGTAGAAACAAATGTACAACTGCAACACAAATGTAAAATAATATATTTTTTTATTTATATACTTTTATCAAAAAGTCTCCCATTACTGGGGATATGACCATTTTCGCGGGCTTTTGGCCAAAACGAAAACTACATGTTTTTTTTTTTTATCCTATTCAAGTGACAGGAATTTACGTACGATTCGGCAATTATTAAGGACGGCGGCTTTTTGTAATAGAAGAAAGGTGAAAGGGTGTATCTTGAGAATGTTTAAGCTATTGTGTAACGTCAGGGGAATAACTCCTGTAGATGATATTATAATTGGTACTGTTAACTCGCCACTGTGTTTTCAATTCTATGGTTAGGTCGGTATACTTACTAAGTTTCTCAGTATGTGTAGCAGTAAGGTTATGAGTGTCAGGTACGGCAATATCTATGAGGTAAACTAATTTTATTATTACCATTTTATATGGTCAATTTCATTAGGTACGTAACGAATCTCGATTTTTAGTAGCCTGAGTTTATAAAGCTCATTGCGAAACTTATTGAAAAAATCCTGCTCAATATGAGTACATATTGAATAATCGTAAGGAATGTTATTATTCGTTAATTGTTGTTACTCGTGTACCTTCATATGCATATGACAAAGTTCAGTTCCCTGAAAATAAACAGACACATCATTTTATAACGTGAACGATGTTCAATTTTTAAACCTGACTGATTGAACCTGATTTATAAGTCAACCAACATTAAATCAGCGTTGATTGAAACTGGATAAATTAACTTCCTTCAGCAGAAAATATATATTCATAGCTCAAGATGAAAACTTTGCTTTATTTTTTTTCATTAATTTATTGATAAAACGCGGCAACGTTTAGACCATAAAATAATTTTCGGTTCTTTTACTCTTCAAAAGACGATAAAAATACATTAATACCCTCTAAGGATTTTTACAAATATTTGTTATTTGATTTTCTATTTTAAGAAAGGTTATTATTGCAGCAATTATCTTTCTATTTTCAAATATATAGCGTCAATGACAGTGCTACTAATTAATAATGTATTCTCAGTCATAAATTTGTCTTATCATGATCTAACAATCATATCCACAAAAAACAACGCGTAAATCTGATTGGTCACGCAAAGGCCTCATCTTCGAGGGGTATAGTAGATTGATGCTTGGCCTATGCACTAAGGGGGCTGAGGTTCGCATATTAGCGAAGTTGGGGTCACGTACGGCGCCATGTGGTGAGGGTCGTTAACCTCTTTGGGTTAAATTGATTGTGACAGCTTGTGGGGATCATTTTGTTGGTAAGTCAAAATGCATCATTTTATATTCAAAATCGTTACTCTAACTTTGATGCAATAAAAGATTACAGTTTTGACGATCGATATTCGTAATATTTTTAGTTCAAGTTGCTTTGTGTTAAAGAAAATAGTATTTAATGTTTAAATTCCAGCAAATATATAATAAATTGACAAACAGTGAAGGGCTCATGTGTAGGTATGTAATATGCATGTTTGTGAAACAATTTGTTCTTGTAGCAGCAAAAACCTGAAGTACCCAATCGATGTTTTTATTATTCTCACGCAAATACACAGAAGGAACTCTTGCCGGTGTTTTTTCTATAATAAATAAATCAGTTTTTGTACATTACCACCTAAATTGACGTCATAGTACTACGTGCGAACAGTAAGTCGTGTTTCTGAGCTTCGCAGTGTTGGACTGAATGTATGGTGTCATATATCCACACCAAATTACAGCTTCCTAGTACTGAGAGGTGGACATGGCAAAACTATAAAAGTTCCTTCTTTGCTACGTTACCCTAAAAAATTAACAAGCATGACACTTTTAAATAAAGACAAAAAGGAAACAAATAGTGCTGTATCAGCAATTGTTGATATAGAACACCTGAACTGCAAAGTCTCAGTCGGTTACCTCCGTCCCCTGACGCAGCGTTGCCTATGTAAATACATTCAATCTGATACTGTATGTTATTGGCAAACATTTTTTGGTATTTGTTTTGTGTTATTTTATTCATGAACTGATCTGTCTCGTTAAAACACTGTATGTGAGAAACCCTACCATGAGTTTCCGTCACATAAACTACGATAGTTAACTTCATTTGTATGCCATTTTTGGTTTTATATTTAATCACTAGGGGCGCTGTACCGAAATCCCATACTTAAACGTCAACACTGACGCTAGCGACTGTCATCGTAAACTCGTGGTAGGGATACAGTGGTTCCAAATCTTCTTTTAAATCTAAGCTTTATGTTTTTTCTGCGTCATTATTATAGAGGGTATAGATTATTTGAAGACCATCAAGATTAAGGTAATGTACCTACTTATCTATAGTAATAATAATATAAAGAGGAACGATTTGTTTCTTTGCATTTTTGTTTGTTTGTTTTTATTGAATAGGCTCTGAAACAACTGGTCCGTTTTAAAAAAAAAATCACTAATATGAAGCTACATTATCAGGGAGTGACATGGGCTATTTAATTTTTTTATAATTTTGGTTATATTTTGACGGAAAGGACAGTCTACGTGGGCGAAGCCGCTTACGCAGAGCTAATCTCTGATAAACATAGTACACAAAGCAGTTTGTTCTTAAACGTGGCAAAATAACTAGCTGAGACGAATCAATCAATACATTTTTAGAGTCCCGAAATATACTTTCAAACTCAAACTCAAATATCTTTATTTAAATAGACTTAATCAGTACTTTTAAATAGTTAAAAAATGTACTAAACAATGGACATAAATACTACAATAATATGAAAATATAAATAAACAGTATATAGTACAAACATAATGCGACTTTACCACCGCGTCGGAGGAGTTGATTCTTACTGAGAAGACCCGGCAAGAGACTCAGTACATGGTTTTACAATGCGAGTTAGTAGAGTACAATTTGTTTGATGAGAAAAAAAAAACTTCTTAAATTCTGCTAACATTAATAAATAGACAGAACAACCTAACAAGTGCAGCAAAGCTACAGAATATAAAACAATAGGCTGTACCAAGTCATTTATACAATTCCAAAGATAAAAATTGTTAGTCAATTGTTTCTATTCTTACATTACCTCACGAGTAAACTACATATAATAACACAAGTTCAGGTCTAGTTATAACTGAAATATTGAGAGCCAAAAAAATTTTGTCATTTAGGTTTTACTTAGAAATTTGATTTCAACATCTAATTATTAACTTTTTTGCGATTCTGTACTAATTTAGAAGAATTCAGCCTGTTCTTCTCTATCTATCCGTCCATGCGAGGAAAATAAAGCTAAGTGCGCTTTCAGACTAACGTTTCATACAAACGTAAGCTCGTTTTGGAAGCGCATGCAGGCGCGCTGGCAAGTCTTTTGCCACACGTCTAATTCATAAGAGTTCCCATCTGTATAGATACTACATCATCACTACCGGTTCGAGTTACGAGTCGACGAGTTTTGTGAAGCGCGAAATGTAACGCGCCTGTAAGCGCGTAAGCAACCAAAGCGATTAAAAACTATATTTAGAAACCGCTCTTAAAGGTGATCCCACACCTAGAGCATTTTCCTGTAGGGTAACGTTACAGATTCGTTTTTGAACATTAATTACAGGACTGCCTCCCTGACATGACGAACATTTGCCTGTAATGTACATTTCAGATTTGTTTTTGAGCATTACTTTACAATACTGCCTTACAAAACTTTAGGACAGTTGTATCAAAATAATTACACATTGAATCATAAAGTTGTGCACTGTACCTAATGCTCGGTGCTTTTCCCTCACCAACGTAATGCTCGAATCTGTAACATTACAGTTTGCACACTGTCATTCTCGGCTCTCCTCCCTCACTGATGTAATTCTCGACTCTGTACCGTTACATTACAGGAAAATGCTCCAGGTGAGGGATCACCTTAAGGTTAGCAAATGGTGACGTTTATGATTCAGCTTATGCAACTCACTATCCCTTTGTTGTGTGTTTATTGCGTGTGTTAGTGTTGTTGGAATCAACGCGCCGTTGGCTAATAATAATAATAATAATATATTCTTTATTGCACACAAAACTTACAGTACAGACATAATTAACAATAAATGCAAGTACAATTTGGGCGGCTCTATCGCTAAAAAGCGATCTCTACCAAGCAACCCACAAGCAAAGGAAATTTGGCGAAAAGGGCGAGTAAGTGCACCAAGAAAAATAATAGAGAAAATAAGTTTGATTATGAATATCTATACAGTATAGGACTAGGTACATATATTCACATAATACATAAATACTATATATAAAAACTAGAAACAAATGTGAGGTTATTTAAACAGACAATAGCAATCAGCTCAGTTGCAACCAAAATGATCCGGATATATAAAGGATAAAGAAGAAAAAGGAAGAACCACAAGGACTGATGTCAAAGTGCAAGGAAGTGTGCTTTGACCTTTGCTTTAAAGATGGATAAGGATTGGGACTCTCTGATTGATAGGGGTAAGGAGTTCCATAAACGTACGGATTTCACAGTAAATGACTGTGTGTAGGAGTGGGAAGAATGAGGAGGGAATTGAAGGCGGAGTTTTTTGGAAGAACGCATTTCCCATTTCTCCACGGATGGGATGCAAAAATTGGAACCGCTCTTTGAGATAACGGGGTGACATTGGGTTGAACAGAATGTTATATAGAAGAAAAAGGACATGAGAATCACGGCGAAGACGGATGGGAAGCCAGTTAAGCTGGGCCCGATACTCGGAAACATGGTCGTACTTGCGAAGTCCAAAAATAATGCGAATGCAAAAATTTTGAAACCGCTCAAGTTTATTCAGAAGATTCTCATTAAGGTCTAAGTAGCAGCAGTTGGCATAGTCTAGAATGGGAAAGAGCAAGGCTTGTACAAGAGCAATTTTGGTGGGGATTGGCAGAAAATTACGAAGTCTACTTAGGGAACTAGCCGAAGCAAACACTCTCCTGCTAACCTGACCAACCTGAGTTGTCCAAGCTAACGTACTGTCAATGTGGATTCCTAGATTTTTCACTTCCTTACTGAACGGAATTTGAACACCATCAAACACAATTGCCGGCAAAACACTCCAATCAATTCTAGTAGTTAGCCACGAACTACCAACAATCAGTGCTTGAGTTTTTGCAGGGTTAACTTTAAGGCCGAACGACCTGCTCCAATTAGAGATTTGTTCCAGGTCAGCATCTAAAGTCAGAACGACGTTTGGAAGCTCAACAAGGCTGCCTTGGGAGTAAATTTGGAGATCGTCTGCATATAGGTGGTAACAAGAAGAGATATTATGGGTTATCGAATTAATGAAAGTAGCAAAGAGAAGAGGGGACAAAACGCCACCTTGCGGTACACCGGCACTAAGGTCGCACCATGAAGAGAAAGAATCCTCAGCACTAATGCGTTGCCGGCGCCCATGCAAGTAACTATGAAACCAGTCAATTACCATTGGAGATATATTGAGAGAACGCAACACGCCGAGTAGGATGTCAAGATCAACAGTGTTAAAAGCATTACTGAAATCCAGCAGGATTAATACGGAAAGACATTTAGAGTCCATGCCAAAGCGAATGTCATCCATGATCTTGACAAGTGCAGTAGTCGTACTATGACCGGGACGGAAGCCGGATTGGAAATTATTTAGGAGCTGGTTCCTAGTCAAGAAACCACTAAGCTGCTGGTGAACAACGCGCTCTAGTACTTTTGACAGGAACGGTAGGATGGATATTGGACGATAGTCAGAGTATGCAGTAGGTTTGGAATTTTTAGGGAGTGGTATTATTTGCGCATCTTTCCACACTTTTGGAAAAATACCGGTGGTGAGAGAATGGTTGAGGATACAGGTGATGACAGGAGAAAGGATATCAAGGAGGGGTATAATCATTTTACGACTAATGCTATCACTACCGACCGCATCAGAAGCGATAGAGTGAACGATCTTCTCAACATCACAATCGTAAATTTGACTAAAACTAAACGACATGTAGTCAGGTGCTGGAAGAGATGAAAGTTGAGTAAGTGTGTTGGACTTTAAAGTACTGTCAATGCGAGTAGACGAAGAAAAGTGTTTATTAAGAAGGTCGACATTTACGTTACTTGGGATAGAAGCTTTACGGGTTCTTCCGATTCCAATAGACTTGAGAAATTTCCAAACTTTTACTGGATTTCCATTTTCTACAGATTTATGAATATGGCGTCGTTGAGCGTCCCTACACAACCTATTGCAGCGATTCCGAATAGCTTTATAATTATCCCGGTTTTTCTCAGATGGGTTCAATTTAAAAGAATGATAAACTAAGAATTACATGTGATACAATCAGTAGCGGCAATTTGGGTACAAATTGACTCTTATTGCGTTACCTGCGGCGAGTATCGGAGCGTGATAGTGGGTATCGATCGAGTTCATGTGATTTCGGGCAGACCACTAGTAAACAGGTTAGTGGTTCAGTGGTGTAAAAACTATTAGCTTTGGGCGAAGCGTGGATTTGAACAGCGTGTACGCATTACGCAAATACGCAAATGTACGTCGGAGCTGCAAACTGCATATAAGCTTTTTTATCTTCTGAGCATCGAACACTAATCAGTTAGAAAATTAAAACAGGCATACCTAAATGGTATTTGTTTTACTTACTAAATTATTTGTAATAATATAATTTAGTTAGTTAACTGTCTTGGTCATGAGATATTAATTGTAATTTATGGAAATGTTAACTAAATCTTGCTTAAATGTGATTAATTTGAAATCAATGACCTATTCATTCATACTCATTTTACTATCGAAAGTTATCAACATTCAATATAAAATAAAAGTTCTACTTATTTGAAATTAGATGCAAACATATAAAAATTATTTCCCAAACGGGATGGTCAGAAGCAAGTTGACTGTTCCCGTCATGGTGAACGGAAAACTCAAACGCCCACTTTTCACCAATACAAGTGTTAAAGCACCCGATATTTGTTAAAAGATTGATATCGTTCATTGATAAAACTGTATCAATATCATAGAGCGTCAACCGTGGCACTATTTAGCCCCAAATATGCTAAAATTATGGCGAAATGTAAGTAAATCAATAATCCTGCTGGTAACATAATGTGAAGTTTAAGCTACGCACGCATCACTTTAGGTAAAGCTTCATAAATGAAGCAATTTCATCAATAGTAATATCTAAACTAATATTATAAAGAAGAAAGATCTGTTTGTTTGTGTTGAATAGACTCCGAAACTTCTGGACCGAATTTAATGATTCTTTCATCAATATAATGCTACATTATGACTTATGCTTTGTTTTTTTTGTCACGATCCCAGGACGTTAAGGTCCATTATTCACAACTATTAAAGTCGCTATTGTAAGTTGCTGTTTTTTGCGTAAGTAATAAATTACTTTATACTGGGTGATATCAAAAGACTAAAAAAACGATATAGCATACCCAATAAGTGATGCATTAAGTATGTTAGTGAAATTTTGATAATATTTACAATCGACTTATTTTGTAGGTATAGTGGTCTTGAAATCAAGGTCACTTGAATAAATCAAATTTTCGCTTACATAGTTACAACATCACTTCATAAGTATATATGCCATATTGCTTCTGTAATTAAGTCTTTTGATAATCACCTGGCGTAATTGATTCTTAACAGGTCACATATAAACACTTCAAACCGATCCCCTTTCTCAATATATTTCTACTTTAGTGGATGTAAGTTCTTGCACTACATAAGGGTTTACTTTTCACTATACTATTTATCCTTATTCTACTTAAACGTAACATTACACAACACCTATCGTTCTGTTTGAAGAGCTATTGTTGATCAATAAGGTTGAAATTTGAATGGCTGAGTTAGACGTCTAAGATAGTTTGGGTTAGTTGGTATGTTTGATCGGTAGTCGTCAACGTGCTGCCAAAGTAAGGGCGAATGGGACCTCCGAAAACTATGGGATCTGCGCACATTTATTATTGTTTACTTATTTATTTCTTAAGTAGATCATGAATAACAAGCCTACTCCAAGAACTCTGCATAAAGCAGCGTCTGTTTTCCATAGTGCAGTCTCGCGTATTAACATTCTTTGGTCACGTTTCTAGACGCGCCTGTCCATGGAGCGCCATGTCATCCAGGGTGAGGTAGAAGGCACCAGACCGCCTACACGTTGGACAACGGTCCACAATGGACTTATCTGATCGCACATAAGTCCATTCTGGGCGAGTCCATTAACGAGTGTGTATGATGACTTCAAGCCGAGAGAGATGGCGAGGCATTGTGCGGCGTGTTCTATCTGCCCCCTCCACTTCCACGACTACATGACGACCACGTCCGCTCTGTCAAGAGTATATCGATGAAGAAGAAGAAGCAGAAGAATAACAAGCCACTACAAAATCAATTTACAGATAAATACAGCCTAAATATTATGCTCGCTGGAAGAGATCGCTATTAGCGATAAGGCCGCCTAAATTGTGCATTATTTTAAATGTAATACTCAGCTTTAAGCCTCTTTTTGTTTTTGTACAATAAAGAATATATCTATCTATCTATCTATCTCGCCGGGATCGAATCGATAAGAAGAATATTCTAATACAGCCTCATATGGTTCACTGCTGGGCATAGTGGGCATAGGTCTCACACCGCAGCTGTAATGGTACGAGCTATGCTCTCTGGCTCAGTGCAAATCGTTAGAGAGGTGAATGTAAGGTAAATTTACAGAAACAAAAGAATACATTCTACAATGGTTGAATTATTACTATGAAACAAATGAACATTACTCGTAATAACCCTGTATTGGCCAAAATTAGCGGCCGATCTTTCAGATTTTGTATGGTGACAGTGTAATGAACTGGCCGTATACAGGGTGATATACCATATATCATTGGCATCCTTTTAGAATAAGTAACAGTATACAGTACTTCCCCAAGTACGAGTATGAGGCTTTAATAGGTACACAATCACATTTTGAAAGAAAATCATATATAATGCTGAGCATTGACCGATACCTAATACGAAATTAAATAATATCAAGAAAAAAAATATCTACAATAAAAATTAGTTCATTATCAAACTTCTTGATACAAAATTTTTTTTTCAATCAAGTTTAAAAAAAGTTGTATTAAAGGATGCTAAATATATCCAAAGTCACCCTGAATTTGGCTGGTAGAGAAAGCCTCTTGGCATTTATTCCACCATTTGTACTTTAAAATCTGTGAAATTAATAATGAATAAATTGAAAGGAAAATATTTACCTATTTCGACTGGCCTGTTTTTAGCGCCATGTTGGATTTTCTCGATTCATCCATCGTCGATTGAAAAACTTTTACCCGAATTGAAATAATCAAGTGTGTCAATGGAAATAATCAATGATACTTGCAATTGATTTTCGAAATAAAAGAAAAACGGAGCTAGACTCCGTGGTATCGGTAGGCACCCAAAGTAGCGTGTACCAATTTCACGCGGCGCTCGCCTGATCACAGCCGCCGTCGTAATTATGTTCCCAAACACAAACTCGCTAGGTTGTCGCCAAACTTACCACTAAGATGATATCGAGTGAGTTTTGAAACTGTACAATGTAGGTACTTATTGTATGCAATTTCATAGAACCCCATAGACCTACCTGTCTATGGGGACAACGTCTATAAACACTAGTATTTTCGGAAGATGTGATCAGAGTATACTTAGCAGAAAAAAAATTGCCCCCGCGCCCCCGTTCTTGGGTTTCGTCTTTATGATTCTTGGTATTTAGTAAGAGTAGCGTCGATCTGAATGTAAGGAAACATACCATACACTCACGATTATTGCAATCTGTTAATAAGGTAATGGTTTGTTCACTTGCCGTCTTGGTGAACATAATGCATGAAGCTCATGTTCGCCAGGCGTATTAAAACCCAGCGTGGCAGGAGCCTTCGTCACTTTATGTTTATAAGTTATTTTTAACATTTATCGGTGTTTTCAATCACCGAGGAGAATTAACCAATTAGGTACTTATTACTTAGGTGGTTCAGGCCAAATTTATAAAAAAACTCTGAGAGTCAAATAATTATTTAATAAATTTACAAAAAATGTACAGATCATTTTTCCGGATTTGACTCTACCTGTCCAAAAACGAAGTGTTTCCTTCTAATCAAACTTCACAGACCTGTTTATTGCCCACGAAACTTGCCCAATATGAAACTTCCGCCATGATTCCGCGTGCACGCCGTAATTATGGAAAAAGGCGGTCCGCCATTACACCCTCATGTTGGACTTGCGAGTTTCCCAGAGCACAGCGTGGAAGTAATATTGGCCAGTCTAGATAAGCAAAACATAACTAGATTTCCGTCAGACTTCAAAAGTTAGGTACTAAAAGATAGAGACTTGTTAGCAAGTCTGGTGTGGTATCAAAATAAAAATATAGTGGCAAGACCATCTGTGAAAACTTTCCTATGTATGTAAATAGAAAAGTAAAGTAATTAGCCTATATACCGTCCTACTGCTGGGCAAAGGCCTCCATCATTGAAATCAAGTCATCGCTACAATTGATGGGTACACAAATCCGTCGATAGAGTGTTACGGTTTCAATCTTAACGTCAAAATAAAGCTAGTCACTTTGACTTGGTGGAATCACGCCTCTAGCTTATGGACTATGAACGACTCGGTTCTCACTACGTTTTGACAGACCTTGAACACCAGAGCAAAATTGCCAGTTCTCTTTCTTTTATGGAATTTATTACAGAGAGAAATTGATCCTATCATCACGTTTTCACTATTTTGGCTTCTTCAATTGATTCGATTGACTGTATAGTTAATCTTATTCCAGTCATCTGTGGAGACGAAATGTTTTGCTGAATTTTTTTCTTATCTATCATAGTACTCCTAGATAAGACGGAACTTCTTACAACTAGATGAGATTGAAACAAATCACTGCCTAGGCCTAAAAAAGCAAACTTTCCAAATCATACAATATTCCATTATGATTTATCTTGTACCTACCTACTTTACATATAGAAAAAGCTGTGTCTTCCATGCCTCTTTTTTGAGAATGACCACGACATTGTAATGAATCGTGTAGCGTATTAACCCGATATAAACTTATAAAATGTTTTCTTCTTAACATTCAAAATTATATTTTTAGTAACTAAAGATTAATATAATAGTATTAAGCAAAAATTAAATTTGGGCTCCAACTTTCGTTCAATTTATGAGTTTAATAAAAGTTAATGAGCATTTATTGGAGTAGGAGGTAAATATACATAAATTAAACGAAGCTAGAACCATCATTGCGAAATTAACTTAATAATTTAATACCTCGCGGAAGACGTGAGCAAAACTTTAATAATATGAAGTTATTAAATTTCAAGATATTTTAAGGGTGAGTGGACTTGACAGTGTTGCGCCAATGGATTCATGATTTATATTACATTTCCGCCGTCTTATTATAAGTATTCGTAGTAGTCACGTTTTTTTTCTAATTCAATGCAGAAAATTAAACCAATTGGCTGACTTAATTACCTTAATGGTAATAAAAGCAATAATTATGTACTTTGAAGCACAAACGTGAACGTATCTCTTTTCGGCATAAATGATTGGAACAGAGGTTCTGCAACAACTGCGCTGTGGCAGGTGAATTGCTCTGCGTGTCTGCTCGAATAATAAGCTAGAATGCTCGCCGAGCCACCCTTCCTACTCCCGTTCAACTTACCGCCGAAGTTTCGTTCGCTATCCTGCTCTCGAATACCTGTGCAATCTGTAGTGAAAATGGAATAGCGCACGAAACTTCGGCCATAAGTTGAACGGGAGTAGGCCCTCAGTAACGATCATATTTTTTCCGTACGCGAGAACGTCAGTGACTGTGCTCACACATACACTCTTAGAAGTGTACCACACGGCGCATGTAGAGTTAAGGGGTCGTCATCAAAATTACGCGCGGCCTTATCGCGTGTGTGTGCATCGTGATTTATTTAAAATTTTGGGATATTCGCATTACATTCTTAGGTCTAATTAACTGATTGGACTGTGAATAAAACTAATAAATAATAAAATAATAAATGTGCGCCAGACAACACACACCTCTTGTAATGGTCTTGAAGTAGGAATTAATATCCCTGTGTCACGAGTTACCATACAAGGAAATAAGCCAGGGGCCTCTCCTAGCCACCCAGACCAGAGTCAATTCAGAAAAGATCGTTTCCTAAATTGACGCGACCGGAGATCGAACCCGGGACACTACGGATATCGAGGCGAAAGACCGTGCTACAGCGCACTACGCCAATCTTTGCTTAACTTTATATTTAGATTAAATAAAGATCATAGGTGTATTGACATTAGTTTTCAAACTTTAATCAAATCTGTCGTAAACTTGGGCTATTATTCATGAAAATTAAGCATACATATTACCTATGATTTATAATGTGTCAACAAAACTATATCTGAAGTTTTGATTGTTTCTTTCTGCATCTATACTCAGCTTTATTCAGAGATTTAGTCACTTAAAGTTGACACGATAAGGCTTTTTCGACACGATTAAGGCTTTTTCGTAAATTGAGGTCGCGAGATCGATCATTTTATAATAGAAAAAAGATTTTATTTTAAAATGTGTTTCATTATGTGTCAATACGAAAGGTTGGACTATTTTTTTATATTTTCGAGTGCAGTGCGACGCGCTTGTAGACGGTCGTGAGGCACTGCGCAGTGAGAATTTAATAATTTGCGACCCGCACGGCAACAGCCGTTCGCGCGTTTAGTCAATTATGAGTTCCCAGCTCATAGTAAACGAGCTGTTAGCGTTTATCCAACACGCTATAGACAACATGGACGAGGTCAGCATCTTGCAGATTCGCAAGTCCAACTTCAAGGAGGACGAGATTTGCAGAGGCAAAGCGCTGCTTTTCCAAACCCTCGGGAAGGTCGACCAAATGCCATCTCGCCGAAGAGATGGGACGGAGAAGAGTGTGCCGAATCAAACCACCATCAGTGAACTACGTGCCCAGGTAGGGTTATTAAGTAACACTGTTTTGGTAAGTAGGTCAACCGAGGCTTCTAATGTAAACTCTAGTCGCGGGGCGCAAAATGCATCCGTCAGCAGTGTCGAGTCGGCACACATTTCGTCACTGGCCATCGACACCTCGCGCGATGCCCCGCTCCTCGCGGCCTGCCTCGCCGCCTCGCCGAAGATGTAACGTGCCTGCACACCTACGCCACGGCAGTCGCACCACGTCAACATCAAAACCTACGCCTACGCCACTGCAGTCGCAAGCCGACCCGCCACGGCCTGAGCGGCGGCCGCCTCAATAGAAGAAAGAAAGACGGCAGAAGGTTATCAAGCGTCCTGCACTTGTCGCAACACATGCACATCTTTGCGACGATGAGGGCTTCCAAAAAGTGGAAAGAAAGAAGTAGAAGCCCGTTCGCCGGAATCTTTGTGGTGTTGCGCCGGCTGGACCGAAGCTGCTGTTGCGTGCTGCAATACCATATTAATAATAATAATTATTAATACCGACGACGCTCATGTACGTTTCCCGCCTTCATTACTCTACGAAGGCTGAGTATATCAAGTCAAGTGCACCACCAAAACTGACTCTACTCTGAGGGTCGAGCGGTTGGTATTCCGCCATAATGTGAATTTTTATTCATTTGTGGTGAGGGTGCCGACTGAACATCTATCGATCTACATGAAAGAGGAGTTTTGGCCGAAAGGTGTCATTTACCGGCGCTTTCGAGGTCGGTTACCGGACACTACGATGCGTCGCACGTCGCCGATGGACCTAACGTGTGTTAGTAAATAATTAAATTATATTGCGTTATGTGTATGTTAGTTTTTAAGGTATTTGTCTATGGGGCGATTATTTATTTATTCATTCATTCATTCATTCATTAATTGCACGTCACATGGAATAAGATGACAATTACAAGGGTTACAGAGTACATGTGACGCCTTGTGATTATGTTTAGTTAAGATCTTTAAATTTAATTTGTTGCCTGAAAATTAACGATATTCATTTCTTTTCTATATTTTAAGCAGTCAAAATTTTTATCCGCAGGATGTAAATTAGGCGCTTGAAAAGTTAGATCATGCGCTCATAGTCCGAAATAACTTTAGCTTTGTCTCTGGAAATTTTCACTTATAATTTATGGTCTATACAGGGATATTTTATAAACACCATCCAAATTGAAATGTGAGGATCTATGGAGAAAATGGCCAAATACGTATTTTTCTGTTTGACAAGCTTCAGTACTAAAATGTTGAGTTATTATGTTATTATAACTACTCAACGGCATAAAAAAATCACTAGCTTCGTTGATACTGCGCGACGTGAGTGGCGGCTGGTCGCAGTCTTTTCAACTCCCCGCCCTTTATTTGTTGCCCCGCGCTTTATTCAGAAGTTGAAATTTAATTTTGAATAAGTAACCACGCCGCACGTTTAATCTGTTCGAAAAAATATAATAATGTAAAATGATTTTTAAAACAGGGCGCCGTTGCGGCTGCCCCCCTTCTGTAGTGCGTCGGGTATGTTTGCGGAAGCCCAGGTGGATTGCTTCCATACCACCATGCGTAAGAGAGCCACCTCGATAGCACGTAGAACACGGGCCAGCGGCAACGGACTCCTGAAGGCGGTTGCGGCTAGGTTGGATAGTCCGTTTGTAAAACACTGGATACTTTTGCATGCACCAGTGACCGCCGAAAACTATGGGATCTGCGCACATTTATTATTGTTTACTTATTTATTTCTTAAGTAGATCATGAATAACAAGCCTACTCCAAGAACTCTGCATAAAGCAGCGTCTGTTTTCCATAGTGCAGTCTCGCGTATTAACATTCTTTGGTCACGTTTCTAGACGCGCCTGTCCATGGAGCGCCATGTCATCCAGGGTGAGGTAGAAGGCACCAGACCGCCTACACGTTGGACAACGGTCCACAATGGACTTATCTGATCGCACATAAGTCCATTCTGGGCGAGTCCATTAACGAGTGTGTATGATGACTTCAAGCCGAGAGAGATGGCGAGGCATTGTGCGGCGTGTTCTATCTGCCCCCTCCACTTCCACGACTACATGACGACCACGTCCGCTCTGTCAAGAGTATATCGATGAAGAAGAAGAAGCAGAAGAATAACAAGCCACTACAAAATCAATTTACAGATAAATACAGCCTAAATATTATGCTCGCTGGAAGAGATCGCTATTAGCGATAAGGCCGCCTAAATTGTGCATTATTTTAAATGTAATACTCAGCTTTAAGCCTCTTTTTGTTTTTGTACAATAAAGAATATATCTATCTATCTATCTATCTCGCCGGGATCGAATCGATAAGAAGAATATTCTAATACAGCCTCATATGGTTCACTGCTGGGCATAGTGGGCATAGGTCTCACACCGCAGCTGTAATGGTACGAGCTATGCTCTCTGGCTCAGTGCAAATCGTTAGAGAGGTGAATGTAAGGTAAATTTACAGAAACAAAAGAATACATTCTACAATGGTTGAATTATTACTATGAAACAAATGAACATTACTCGTAATAACCCTGTATTGGCCAAAATTAGCGGCCGATCTTTCAGATTTTGTATGGTGACAGTGTAATGAACTGGCCGTATACAGGGTGATATACCATATATCATTGGCATCCTTTTAGAATAAGTAACAGTATACAGTACTTCCCCAAGTACGAGTATGAGGCTTTAATAGGTACACAATCACATTTTGAAAGAAAATCATATATAATGCTGAGCATTGACCGATACCTAATACGAAATTAAATAATATCAAGAAAAAAAATATCTACAATAAAAATTAGTTCATTATCAAACTTCTTGATACAAAATTTTTTTTTCAATCAAGTTTAAAAAAAGTTGTATTAAAGGATGCTAAATATATCCAAAGTCACCCTGAATTTGGCTGGTAGAGAAAGCCTCTTGGCATTTATTCCACCATTTGTACTTTAAAATCTGTGAAATTAATAATGAATAAATTGAAAGGAAAATATTTACCTATTTCGACTGGCCTGTTTTTAGCGCCATGTTGGATTTTCTCGATTCATCCATCGTCGATTGAAAAACTTTTACCCGAATTGAAATAATCAAGTGTGTCAATGGAAATAATCAATGATACTTGCAATTGATTTTCGAAATAAAAGAAAAACGGAGCTAGACTCCGTGGTATCGGTAGGCACCCAAAGTAGCGTGTACCAATTTCACGCGGCGCTCGCCTGATCACAGCCGCCGTCGTAATTATGTTCCCAAACACAAACTCGCTAGGTTGTCGCCAAACTTACCACTAAGATGATATCGAGTGAGTTTTGAAACTGTACAATGTAGGTACTTATTGTATGCAATTTCATAGAACCCCATAGACCTACCTGTCTATGGGGACAACGTCTATAAACACTAGTATTTTCGGAAGATGTGATCAGAGTATACTTAGCAGAAAAAAAATTGCCCCCGCGCCCCCGTTCTTGGGTTTCGTCTTTATGATTCTTGGTATTTAGTAAGAGTAGCGTCGATCTGAATGTAAGGAAACATACCATACACTCACGATTATTGCAATCTGTTAATAAGGTAATGGTTTGTTCACTTGCCGTCTTGGTGAACATAATGCATGAAGCTCATGTTCGCCAGGCGTATTAAAACCCAGCGTGGCAGGAGCCTTCGTCACTTTATGTTTATAAGTTATTTTTAACATTTATCGGTGTTTTCAATCACCGAGGAGAATTAACCAATTAGGTACTTATTACTTAGGTGGTTCAGGCCAAATTTATAAAAAAACTCTGAGAGTCAAATAATTATTTAATAAATTTACAAAAAATGTACAGATCATTTTTCCGGAGTTGACTCTACCTGTCCAAAAACGAAGTGTTTCCTTCTAATCAAACTTCACAGACCTGTTTATTGCCCACGAAACTTGCCCAATATGAAACTTCCGCCATGATTCCGCGTGCACGCCGTAATTATGGAAAAAGGCGGTCCGCCATTACACCCTCATGTTGGACTTGCGAGTTTCCCAGAGCACAGCGTGGAAGTAATATTGGCCAGTCTAGATAAGCAAAACATAACTAGATTTCCGTCAGACTTCAAAAGTTAGGTACTAAAAGATAGAGACTTGTTAGCAAGTCTGGTGTGGTATCAAAATAAAAATATAGTGGCAAGGCCATCTGTGAAAACTTTCCTATGTATGTAAATAGAAAAGTAAAGTAATTAGCCTAAATACCGTCCTACTGCTGGGCAAAGGCCTCCATCATTGAAATCAAGTCATCGCTACAATTGATGGGTACACAAATCCGTCGATAGAGTGTTACGGTTTCAATCTTAACGTCAAAATAAAGCATTTACCGATGAACTCCCAGTAACTGAACAAAAAACTATTATTATTTAGAGGCCTAACATTCTTGATCAGATATATATCTAGTTAACCCATGCTGAGTTTGTTGAACTGTGTAATTTTCCACCAAAATGTGTAACTACAGCTTTGTCTTTCTAGATATCTTTGAATCATCTTTCTCAACCAAAAACGCCATGAAAAGTTGTGGCCAAAAGTCCATTGCAGCCACTACTTGACCTGTAATTACTTTTTGCTTTTAAATCATGTTTATATTTCCTACGGTTTGCTTCAGAAGTTAGAAATAGCAATTGGCAAAACCGTTTGAATCCTTACAAACGCCGTGATTGTACTTTTAAACTGTCATCTACCGTACCCGTACAAGTTCCGAGATTGTCATAGTCCAGCGCATTACAAAACCGCTTTCTAATCTGCCACTACGACTATGATCTATTTCAAATTCAACCTTACTCCTCATAGCCAGAGCCGGGAATCGTTCGAAGGTTTATTGGTGAAATCACAGGGATAGATTTCAGTGCATTAATTCACATGTCGTAATTACATTTCTGTCGGATGACGTCACAAGCTTGGTTGAGCCAAGTGCAGAAAGAGGATTGTGGAGAAATATATTATCGTCCATGGCTTGGTATCTGTTTTAGGTTCAAGTATTATTTCACACTGGTACAGCTGTTTCAGTCACCGAGTATGTAGTTATGTTGCTATATACCAGCTAGTCACTTTGACTTGGTGGAATCACGCCTCTAGCTTATGGACTATGAACGACTCGGTTCTCACTACGTTTTGACAGACCTTGAACACCAGAGCAAAATTGCCAGTTCTCTTTCTTTTATGGAATTTATTACAGAGAGAAATTGATCATATCATCACGTTTTCACTATTTTGGCTTCTTCAATTGATTCGATTGACTGTATAGTTAATCTTATTCCAGTCATCTGTGGAGACGAAATGTTTTGCTGAATTTTTTTCTTATCTATCATAGTACTCCTAGATAAGACGGAACTTCTTACAACTAGATGAGATTGAAACAAATGACTGCCTAGGCCTAAAAAAGCAAACTTTCCAAATCATACAATATTCCATTATGATTTATCTTGTACCTACCTACTTTACATATAGAAAAAGCTGTGTCTTCCATGCCTCTTTTTTGAGAATGACCACGACATTGTAATGAATCGTGTAGCGTATTAACCCGATATAAACTTATAAAATGTTTTCTTCTTAACATTCAAAATTATATTTTTAGTAACTAAAGATTAATATAATAGTATTAAGCAAAAATTAAATTTGGGCTCCAACTTTCGTTCAATTTATGAGTTTAATAAAAGTTAATGAGCATTTATTGGAGTAGGAGGTAAATATACATAAATTAAACGAAGCTAGAACCATCATTGCGAAATTAACTTAATAATTTAATACCTCGCGGAAGACGTGAGCAAAACTTTAATAATATGAAGGTATTAAATTTCAAGATATTTTAAGGGTGAGTGGACTTGACAGTGTTGCGCCAATGGATTCATGATTTATATTACATTTCCGCCGTCTTATTATAAGTATTCGTAGAAGTCACGTTTTTTTTCTAATTCAATGCAGAAAATTAAACCAATTGGCTGACTTCATTACCTTAATGGTAATAAAAGCAATAATTATGTACTTTGAAGCACAAACGTGAACGTATCTCTTTTCGGCATAAATGATTGGAACAGAGGTTCTGCAACAACTGCGCTGTGGCAGGTGAATTGCTCTGCGTGTCTGCTCGAATAATAAGCTAGAATGCTCGCCGAGCCACCCTTCCTACTCCCGTTCAACTTACCGCCGAAGTTTCGTTCGCTATCCTGCTCTCGAATACCTGTGCAATCTGTAGTGAAAATGGAATAGCGCACGAAACTTCGGCCATAAGTTGAACGGGAGTAGGCCCTCAGTAACGATCATATTTTTTCCGTACGCGAGAACGTCAGTGACTGTGCTCACACATACACTCTTAGAAGTGTACCACACGGCGCATGTAGAGTTAAGGGGTCGTCATCAAAATTACGCGCGGCCTTATCGCGTGTGTGTGCATCGTGATTTATTTAAAATTTTGGGATATTCGCATTACATTCTTAGGTCTAATTAACTGATTGGACTGTGAATAAAACTAATAAATAATAAAATAATAAATGTGCGCCAGACAACACACACCTCTTGTAATGGTCTTGAAGTAGGAATTAATATCCCTGTGTCACGAGTTACCATACAAGGAAATAAGCCAGGGGCCTCTCCTAGCCACCCAGACCAGAGTCAATTCAGAAAAGATCGTTTCCTAAATTGACGCGACCGGAGATCGAACCCGGGACACTACGGATATCGAGGCGAAAGACCGTGCTACAGCGCACTACGCCAATCTTTGCTTAACTTTATATTTAGATTAAATAAAGATCATAGGTGTATTGACATTAGTTTTCAAACTTTAATCAAATCTGTCGTAAACTTGGGCTATTATTCATGAAAATTAAGCATACATATTACCTATGATTTATAATGTGTCAACAAAACTATATCTGAAGTTTTGATTGTTTCTTTCTGCATCTATACTCAGCTTTATTCAGAGATTTAGTCACTTAAAGTTGACACGATAAGGCTTTTTCGACACGATTAAGGCTTTTTCGTAAATTGAGGTCGCGAGATCGATCATTTTATAATAGAAAAAAGATTTTATTTTAAAATGTGTTTCATTATGTGTCAATACGAAAGGTTGGACTATTTTTTTATATTTTCGAGTGCAGTGCGACGCGCTTGTAGACGGTCGTGAGGCACTGCGCAGTGAGAATTTAATAATTTGCGACCCGCACGGCAACAGCCGTTCGCGCGTTTAGTCAATTATGAGTTCCCAGCTCATAGTAAACGAGCTGTTAGCGTTTATCCAACACGCTATAGACAACATGGACGAGGTCAGCATCTTGCAGATTCGCAAGTCCAACTTCAAGGAGGACGAGATTTGCAGAGGCAAAGCGCTGCTTTTCCAAACCCTCGGGAAGGTCGACCAAATGCCATCTCGCCGAAGAGATGGGACGGAGAAGAGTGTGCCGAATCAAACCACCATCAGTGAACTACGTGCCCAGGTAGGGTTATTAAGTAACACTGTTTTGGTAAGTAGGTCAACCGAGGCTTCTAATGTAAACTCTAGTCGCGGGGCGCAAAATGCATCCGTCAGCAGTGTCGAGTCGGCACACATTTCGTCACTGGCCATCGACACCTCGCGCGATGCCCCGCTCCTCGCGGCCTGCCTCGCCGCCTCGCCGAAGATGTAACGTGCCTGCACACCTACGCCACGGCAGTCGCACCACGTCAACATCAAAACCTACGCCTACGCCACTGCAGTCGCAAGCCGACCCGCCACGGCCTGAGCGGCGGCCGCCTCAATAGAAGTTATCAAGCGTCCTGCACTTGTCGCAACACATGCACATCTTTGCGACGATGAGGGCTTCCAAAAAGTGGAAAGAAAGAAGTAGAAGCCCGTTCGCCGGAATCTTTGTGGTGTTGCGCCGGCTGGACCGAAGCTGCTGTTGCGTGCTGCAATACCATATTAATAATAATAATTATTAATACCGACGACGCTCATGTACGTTTCCCGCCTTCATTACTCTACGAAGGCTGAGTATATCAAGTCAAGTGCACCACCAAAACTGACTCTACTCTGAGGGTCGAGCGGTTGGTATTCCGCCATAATGTGAATTTTTATTCATTTGTGGTGAGGGTGCCGACTGAACATCTATCGATCTACATGAAAGAGGAGTTTTGGCCGAAAGGTGTCATTTACCGGCGCTTTCGAGGTCGGTTACCGGACACTACGATGCGTCGCACGTCGCCGATGGACCTAACGTGTGTTAGTAAATAATTAAATTATATTGCGTTATGTGTATGTTAGTTTTTAAGGTATTTGTCTATGGGGCGATTATTTATTTATTCATTCATTCATTCATTCATTAATTGCACGTCACATGGAATAAGATGACAATTACAAGGGTTACAGAGTACATGTGACGCCTTGTGATTATGTTTAGTTAAGATCTTTAAATTTAATTTGTTGCCTGAAAATTAACGATATTCATTTCTTTTCTATATTTTAAGCAGTCAAAATTTTTATCCGCAGGATGTAAATTAGGCGCTTGAAAAGTTAGATCATGCGCTCATAGTCCGAAATAACTTTAGCTTTGTCTCTGGAAATTTTCACTTATAATTTATGGTCTATACAGGGATATTTTATAAACACCATCCAAATTGAAATGTGAGGATCTATGGAGAAAATGGCCAAATACGTATTTTTCTGTTTGACAAGCTTCAGTACTAAAATGTTGAGTTATTATGTTATTATAACTACTCAACGGCATAAAAAAATCACTAGCTTCGTTGATACTGCGCGACGTGAGTGGCGGCTGGTCGCAGTCTTTTCAACTCCCCGCCCTTTATTTGTTGCCCCGCGCTTTATTCAGAAGTTGAAATTTAATTTTGAATAAGTAACCACGCCGCACGTTTAATCTGTTCGAAAAAATATAATAATGTAAAATGATTTTTAAAACAGGGCGCCGTTGCGGCTGCCCCCCTTCTGTAGTGCGTCGGGTATGTTTGCGGAAGCCCAGGTGGATTGCTTCCATACCACCATGCGTAAGAGAGCCACCTCGATAGCACGTAGAACACGGGCCAGCGGCAACGGACTCCTGAAGGCGGTTGCGGCTAGGTTGGATAGTCCGTTTGTAAAACACTGGATACTTTTGCATGCACCAGTGACCGCCGAAAACTATGGGATCTGCGCACATTTATTATTGTTTACTTATTTATTTCTTAAGTAGATCATGAATAACAAGCCTACTCCAAGAACTCTGCATAAAGCAGCGTCTGTTTTCCATAGTGCAGTCTCGCGTATTAACATTCTTTGGTCACGTTTCTAGACGCGCCTGTCCATGGAGCGCCATGTCATCCAGGGTGAGGTAGAAGGCACCAGACCGCCTACACGTTGGACAACGGTCCACAATGGACTTATCTGATCGCACATAAGTCCATTCTGGGCGAGTCCATTAACGAGTGTGTATGATGACTTCAAGCCGAGAGAGATGGCGAGGCATTGTGCGGCGTGTTCTATCTGCCCCCTCCACTTCCACGACTACATGACGACCACGTCCGCTCTGTCAAGAGTATATCGATGAAGAAGAAGAAGCAGAAGAATAACAAGCCACTACAAAATCAATTTACAGATAAATACAGCCTAAATATTATGCTCGCTGGAAGAGATCGCTATTAGCGATAAGGCCGCCTAAATTGTGCATTATTTTAAATGTAATACTCAGCTTTAAGCCTCTTTTTGTTTTTGTACAATAAAGAATATATCTATCTATCTATCTATCTCGCCGGGATCGAATCGATAAGAAGAATATTCTAATACAGCCTCATATGGTTCACTGCTGGGCATAGTGGGCATAGGTCTCACACCGCAGCTGTAATGGTACGAGCTATGCTCTCTGGCTCAGTGCAAATCGTTAGAGAGGTGAATGTAAGGTAAATTTACAGAAACAAAAGAATACATTCTACAATGGTTGAATTATTACTATGAAACAAATGAACATTACTCGTAATAACCCTGTATTGGCCAAAATTAGCGGCCGATCTTTCAGATTTTGTATGGTGACAGTGTAATGAACTGGCCGTATACAGGGTGATATACCATATATCATTGGCATCCTTTTAGAATAAGTAACAGTATACAGTACTTCCCCAAGTACGAGTATGAGGCTTTAATAGGTACACAATCACATTTTGAAAGAAAATCATATATAATGCTGAGCATTGACCGATACCTAATACGAAATTAAATAATATCAAGAAAAAAAATATCTACAATAAAAATTAGTTCATTATCAAACTTCTTGATACAAAATTTTTTTTTCAATCAAGTTTAAAAAAAGTTGTATTAAAGGATGCTAAATATATCCAAAGTCACCCTGAATTTGGCTGGTAGAGAAAGCCTCTTGGCATTTATTCCACCATTTGTACTTTAAAATCTGTGAAATTAATAATGAATAAATTGAAAGGAAAATATTTACCTATTTCGACTGGCCTGTTTTTAGCGCCATGTTGGATTTTCTCGATTCATCCATCGTCGATTGAAAAACTTTTACCCGAATTGAAATAATCAAGTGTGTCAATGGAAATAATCAATGATACTTGCAATTGATTTTCGAAATAAAAGAAAAACGGAGCTAGACTCCGTGGTATCGGTAGGCACCCAAAGTAGCGTGTACCAATTTCACGCGGCGCTCGCCTGATCACAGCCGCCGTCGTAATTATGTTCCCAAACACAAACTCGCTAGGTTGTCGCCAAACTTACCACTAAGATGATATCGAGTGAGTTTTGAAACTGTACAATGTAGGTACTTATTGTATGCAATTTCATAGAACCCCATAGACCTACCTGTCTATGGGGACAACGTCTATAAACACTAGTATTTTCGGAAGATGTGATCAGAGTATACTTAGCAGAAAAAAAATTGCCCCCGCGCCCCCGTTCTTGGGTTTCGTCTTTATGATTCTTGGTATTTAGTAAGAGTAGCGTCGATCTGAATGTAAGGAAACATACCATACACTCACGATTATTGCAATCTGTTAATAAGGTAATGGTTTGTTCACTTGCCGTCTTGGTGAACATAATGCATGAAGCTCATGTTCGCCAGGCGTATTAAAACCCAGCGTGGCAGGAGCCTTCGTCACTTTATGTTTATAAGTTATTTTTAACATTTATCGGTGTTTTCAATCACCGAGGAGAATTAACCAATTAGGTACTTATTACTTAGGTGGTTCAGGCCAAATTTATAAAAAAACTCTGAGAGTCAAATAATTATTTAATAAATTTACAAAAAATGTACAGATCATTTTTCCGGAGTTGACTCTACCTGTCCAAAAACGAAGTGTTTCCTTCTAATCAAACTTCACAGACCTGTTTATTGCCCACGAAACTTGCCCAATATGAAACTTCCGCCATGATTCCGCGTGCACGCCGTAATTATGGAAAAAGGCGGTCCGCCATTACACCCTCATGTTGGACTTGCGAGTTTCCCAGAGCACAGCGTGGAAGTAATATTGGCCAGTCTAGATAAGCAAAACATAACTAGATTTCCGTCAGACTTCAAAAGTTAGGTACTAAAAGATAGAGACTTGTTAGCAAGTCTGGTGTGGTATCAAAATAAAAATATAGTGGCAAGGCCATCTGTGAAAACTTTCCTATGTATGTAAATAGAAAAGTAAAGTAATTAGCCTAAATACCGTCCTACTGCTGGGCAAAGGCCTCCATCATTGAAATCAAGTCATCGCTACAATTGATGGGTACACAAATCCGTCGATAGAGTGTTACGGTTTCAATCTTAACGTCAAAATAAAGCATTTACCGATGAACTCCCAGTAACTGAACAAAAAACTATTATTATTTAGAGGCCTAACATTCTTGATCAGATATATATCTAGTTAACCCATGCTGAGTTTGTTGAACTGTGTAATTTTCCACCAAAATGTGTAACTACAGCTTTGTCTTTCTAGATATCTTTGAATCATCTTTCTCAACCAAAAACGCCATGAAAAGTTGTGGCCAAAAGTCCATTGCAGCCACTACTTGACCTGTAATTACTTTTTGCTTTTAAATCATGTTTATATTTCCTACGGTTTGCTTCAGAAGTTAGAAATAGCAATTGGCAAAACCGTTTGAATCCTTACAAACGCCGTGATTGTACTTTTAAACTGTCATCTACCGTACCCGTACAAGTTCCGAGATTGTCATAGTCCAGCGCATTACAAAACCGCTTTCTAATCTGCCACTACGACTATGATCTATTTCAAATTCAACCTTACTCCTCATAGCCAGAGCCGGGAATCGTTCGAAGGTTTATTGGTGAAATCACAGGGATAGATTTCAGTGCATTAATTCACATGTCGTAATTACATTTCTGTCGGATGACGTCACAAGCTTGGTTGAGCCAAGTGCAGAAAGAGGATTGTGGAGAAATATATTATCGTCCATGGCTTGGTATCTGTTTTAGGTTCAAGTATTATTTCACACTGGTACAGCTGTTTCAGTCACCGAGTATGTAGTTATGTTGCTATATACCAGCTAGTCACTTTGACTTGGTGGAATCACGCCTCTAGCTTATGGACTATGAACGACTCGGTTCTCACTACGTTTTGACAGACCTTGAACACCAGAGCAAAATTGCCAGTTCTCTTTCTTTTATGGAATTTATTACAGAGAGAAATTGATCATATCATCACGTTTTCACTATTTTGGCTTCTTCAATTGATTCGATTGACTGTATAGTTAATCTTATTCCAGTCATCTGTGGAGACGAAATGTTTTGCTGAATTTTTTTCTTATCTATCATAGTACTCCTAGATAAGACGGAACTTCTTACAACTAGATGAGATTGAAACAAATGACTGCCTAGGCCTAAAAAAGCAAACTTTCCAAATCATACAATATTCCATTATGATTTATCTTGTACCTACCTACTTTACATATAGAAAAAGCTGTGTCTTCCATGCCTCTTTTTTGAGAATGACCACGACATTGTAATGAATCGTGTAGCGTATTAACCCGATATAAACTTATAAAATGTTTTCTTCTTAACATTCAAAATTATATTTTTAGTAACTAAAGATTAATATAATAGTATTAAGCAAAAATTAAATTTGGGCTCCAACTTTCGTTCAATTTATGAGTTTAATAAAAGTTAATGAGCATTTATTGGAGTAGGAGGTAAATATACATAAATTAAACGAAGCTAGAACCATCATTGCGAAATTAACTTAATAATTTAATACCTCGCGGAAGACGTGAGCAAAACTTTAATAATATGAAGGTATTAAATTTCAAGATATTTTAAGGGTGAGTGGACTTGACAGTGTTGCGCCAATGGATTCATGATTTATATTACATTTCCGCCGTCTTATTATAAGTATTCGTAGAAGTCACGTTTTTTTTCTAATTCAATGCAGAAAATTAAACCAATTGGCTGACTTCATTACCTTAATGGTAATAAAAGCAATAATTATGTACTTTGAAGCACAAACGTGAACGTATCTCTTTTCGGCATAAATGATTGGAACAGAGGTTCTGCAACAACTGCGCTGTGGCAGGTGAATTGCTCTGCGTGTCTGCTCGAATAATAAGCTAGAATGCTCGCCGAGCCACCCTTCCTACTCCCGTTCAACTTACCGCCGAAGTTTCGTTCGCTATCCTGCTCTCGAATACCTGTGCAATCTGTAGTGAAAATGGAATAGCGCACGAAACTTCGGCCATAAGTTGAACGGGAGTAGGCCCTCAGTAACGATCATATTTTTTCCGTACGCGAGAACGTCAGTGACTGTGCTCACACATACACTCTTAGAAGTGTACCACACGGCGCATGTAGAGTTAAGGGGTCGTCATCAAAATTACGCGCGGCCTTATCGCGTGTGTGTGCATCGTGATTTATTTAAAATTTTGGGATATTCGCATTACATTCTTAGGTCTAATTAACTGATTGGACTGTGAATAAAACTAATAAATAATAAAATAATAAATGTGCGCCAGACAACACACACCTCTTGTAATGGTCTTGAAGTAGGAATTAATATCCCTGTGTCACGAGTTACCATACAAGGAAATAAGCCAGGGGCCTCTCCTAGCCACCCAGACCAGAGTCAATTCAGAAAAGATCGTTTCCTAAATTGACGCGACCGGAGATCGAACCCGGGACACTACGGATATCGAGGCGAAAGACCGTGCTACAGCGCACTACGCCAATCTTTGCTTAACTTTATATTTAGATTAAATAAAGATCATAGGTGTATTGACATTAGTTTTCAAACTTTAATCAAATCTGTCGTAAACTTGGGCTATTATTCATGAAAATTAAGCATACATATTACCTATGATTTATAATGTGTCAACAAAACTATATCTGAAGTTTTGATTGTTTCTTTCTGCATCTATACTCAGCTTTATTCAGAGATTTAGTCACTTAAAGTTGACACGATAAGGCTTTTTCGACACGATTAAGGCTTTTTCGTAAATTGAGGTCGCGAGATCGATCATTTTATAATAGAAAAAAGATTTTATTTTAAAATGTGTTTCATTATGTGTCAATACGAAAGGTTGGACTATTTTTTTATATTTTCGAGTGCAGTGCGACGCGCTTGTAGACGGTCGTGAGGCACTGCGCAGTGAGAATTTAATAATTTGCGACCCGCACGGCAACAGCCGTTCGCGCGTTTAGTCAATTATGAGTTCCCAGCTCATAGTAAACGAGCTGTTAGCGTTTATCCAACACGCTATAGACAACATGGACGAGGTCAGCATCTTGCAGATTCGCAAGTCCAACTTCAAGGAGGACGAGATTTGCAGAGGCAAAGCGCTGCTTTTCCAAACCCTCGGGAAGGTCGACCAAATGCCATCTCGCCGAAGAGATGGGACGGAGAAGAGTGTGCCGAATCAAACCACCATCAGTGAACTACGTGCCCAGGTAGGGTTATTAAGTAACACTGTTTTGGTAAGTAGGTCAACCGAGGCTTCTAATGTAAACTCTAGTCGCGGGGCGCAAAATGCATCCGTCAGCAGTGTCGAGTCGGCACACATTTCGTCACTGGCCATCGACACCTCGCGCGATGCCCCGCTCCTCGCGGCCTGCCTCGCCGCCTCGCCGAAGATGTAACGTGCCTGCACACCTACGCCACGGCAGTCGCACCACGTCAACATCAAAACCTACGCCTACGCCACTGCAGTCGCAAGCCGACCCGCCACGGCCTGAGCGGCGGCCGCCTCAATAGAAGTTATCAAGCGTCCTGCACTTGTCGCAACACATGCACATCTTTGCGACGATGAGGGCTTCCAAAAAGTGGAAAGAAAGAAGTAGAAGCCCGTTCGCCGGAATCTTTGTGGTGTTGCGCCGGCTGGACCGAAGCTGCTGTTGCGTGCTGCAATACCATATTAATAATAATAATTATTAATACCGACGACGCTCATGTACGTTTCCCGCCTTCATTACTCTACGAAGGCTGAGTATATCAAGTCAAGTGCACCACCAAAACTGACTCTACTCTTAGGGTCGAGCGGTTGGTATTCCGCCATAATGTGATTTTTTATTCATTTGTGGTGAGGGTGCCGACTGAACATCTATCGATCTACATGAAAGAGGAGTTTTGGCCGAAAGGTGTCATTTACCGGCGCTTTCGAGGTCGGTTACCGGACACTACGATGCGTCGCACGTCGCCGATGGACCTAACGTGTGTTAGTAAATAATTAAATTATATTGCGTTATGTGTATGTTAGTTTTTAAGGTATTTGTCTATGGGGCGATTATTTATTTATTCATTCATTCATTCATTCATTAATTGCACGTCACATGGAATAAGATGACAATTACAAGGGTTACAGAGTACATGTGACGCCTTGTGATTATGTTTAGTTAAGATCTTTAAATTTAATTTGTTGCCTGAAAATTAACGATATTCATTTCTTTTCTATATTTTAAGCAGTCAAAATTTTTATCCGCAGGATGTAAATTAGGCGCTTGAAAAGTTAGATCATGCGCTCATAGTCCGAAATAACTTTAGCTTTGTCTCTGGAAATTTTCACTTATAATTTATGGTCTATACAGGGATATTTTATAAACACCATCCGAATTGAAATGTGAGGATCTATGGAGAAAATGGCCAAATACGTATTTTTCTGTTTGACAAGCTTCAGTACTAAAATGTTGAGTTATTATGTTATTATAACTACTCAACGGCATAAAAAAATCACTAGCTTCGTTGATACTGCGCGACGTGAGTGGCGGCTGGTCGCAGTCTTTTCAACTCCCCGCCCTTTATTTGTTGCCCCGCGCTTTATTCAGAAGTTGAAATTTAATTTTGAATAAGTAACCATGCCGCACGTTTAATCTGTTCGAAAAAATATAATAATGTAAAATGATTTTTAAAACAGGGCGCCGTTGCGGCTGCCCCCCTTCTGTAGTGCGTCGGGTATGTTTGCGGAAGCCCAGGTGGATTGCTTCCATACCACCATGCGTAAGAGAGCCACCTCGATAGCACGTAGAACACGGGCCAGCGGCAACGGACTCCTGAAGGCGGTTGCGGCTAGGTTGGATAGTCCGTTTGTAAAACACTGGATACTTTTGCATGCACCAGTGCCCCTTAATTATTATGCCTCCAACAGGAAGTGACTTCAAACTTCATGTTTGTATTTGTTTATTATTATTGTATTATTTTGTATCTTTCGTTTTTTTTTTTTTAATATTAACTTAATTTTATTGTAAACATGTGGACTACATTGTCTGAATAAATGAATTTCATTATTATTATTTACATGATTAAATTAACTGTGTGAAACAAACTGATTCCTTTTTTTGATGTTTGTAATAGTTCTTGTTCACTTGTGTACAAACTGTTATAAGTAGAAATAAGAGCTCTGATTTAGATATTAGCAATAAGATCTGCGAATGTACCACCTTATTTCATGCACAATTAAGTAATTCTATTCTATTCTATTCTATGCAGCTATGTCCTGACAGTAGAAATAAAGTTTCATCCCTTCTCGCCAGGGCTACTAAACGTTGAGTGACGTTGCGGAAAGAACCAGGAAACAAATACTGAATACAAAATAAAGAGTTTACAGAAGGACCGCTTTTTCCTAAACTTGCGTGACCGCCTGGGTTACAAGTTTATTCGCTCTGATTTTTAAAATGAAGAAGGTATGTTTTACCTACCTGACAGAACCGGCCAAAATCAAAATTCATCATGTGAAGAATTGCACCAAGTTCGGCAAAAACAAAAACACTCGCGACAGTGCGACTGGCCGCGACAGTGCGACTGGCCAGCCTGGCTAAGATGCGCAACATAAGGTAATTTCTCGTTTCTCGTCTCTGAGAGTCTACAAAAGAGGTAGACAAGAAAAGTTTCCTCAGTTGACAAAGGGGTGTAGACATGTTTAACACAGATATATTAATATTATAATCGATATTACCACTAGTACTGATTTGAAGACACGATAGTATCGATATAAACAATCGCTACAAATAAACGATTAAACTAATCGATTTAAATAACCGATGTAATCGATGCAGCTAAACGATACAAAGAATCGAAATGATCGATGAAACTAGTCGAATCAACTTATCGAGTCAACTAATCGATTCAACTAATCGATTCGTCTTATCGCTTCAACTAATCGATTAAATTAATTCGAAATAATAATCGTTAGATACTTGAATTAATTGATAAATAAAAATCGATTTATTGAAACGAATATTCAATTAATCGATGCAAATAATCGATTTAAAAGAAACCAATAATCGAGATAAATAATTTTATCGATACTATTGATGTTCCAAACTATATAAATAACACATATTTTGATGGAAATTATACCTAAATAAGTTTTAAAAAAATTAGTCCGCTTTATTTGAATTTAATATTTTTATGTAAAATTTACACTCATTAATACCTAGCTAAAATAGCGACAGCTCATAAATGCATCGCTTTAATACTGCACTTAAAAAAATCAGCATTTTGACGCACCGCAACGCCTGTTTTCATGCTATTGTAATGCATAATTGGTTTGTCGTCCACAAAAACGACCGACGAGTTCATACACGAGATATGTTTTCTAAACCACGACAAAAATAAGGCGCCATGTTAGGATCTGTCGACAAAATTGAATTTCCCATACAAAACATTGAGTCACGACAATTGCTGCCATGTTAGGAACGGTAGACAAAGTAGAGAAATTGAGAAATGGCGAAATTTGATTGGAGGATTTTTTGTCTACTCTTCTCGTTGGGGAGCATCTTGACCCCGCATACTCACTGTGTCTGCGTGTGTGTGTGCGTGATCAAAATCAGTGGTTTGTTCTAGGCGAACCATCTGTCAGAGGCGCCGTGCCGCATACGTAATTTGTGTATTGAAGCAGAGGTTGCTAGCTGCAAACTTTTGATGTAATTCAAAAGTCCTCCACCTAACCTTATAATTGCTCATTAACTTCCGCAAAATTATGCTAACGCCCTGTTTATAATTAACTAATGGATTTCCAAGAAATATAACGTGAAAATGTTTCAGGTTGATCGCTTGAAATATTTTGTTATGCAATGTTTATTATTTTCTGATTAAGGCTCTACTGGTTCAAAAAAGGATGTGAATGGTCCAATAATAATATTAAGAACAGTTTTCAAATACAACCTCATAAAATAATACTTAAAAATGACGTCGAAATGTCAACCTTAGCTTAATACTTGACGACACGAATGGCGTAGTGCGCTGTAGCACGGTTTCTCGCCTTGATTTCCGTAGTGTCCCGAGTTCGATTCCCGGTCGGGTCAATTTAGGAAACGATCTTTTCTGAATTGGCTCGGGTCTGGGTGTGCTAGGAGATGCCCCTGGCTTATTTCCTTGTGTGGTATCTCATAACACAGGGATATTAATCCCTACTTCGAGACCATTACAAGAGGTGTGTGTCTGGCGCATATTTATTTATTTATTATTACAATACAAAATAAGATGTTGACATATGGGTACTATTGTATGTTTTAATAGCATTGTGGGTTCAATCCCCACCCATGACAACCATATGTAACGAACATTTGTGTCTTTTGTGTCTGGTTGTTATTATCTAGTTAAGTAATATATGTATTTGAAAATATTCAAGAACGTTTATCAGTCTCTGACACCCATAATAAAAGCTTTTCTTAGTTTAGGGTCTGATGACCTTGGTGTAATTTGTCCCAGATATTTTTTTATTTATTTATTTAATAGTGGTTTATGGGCTTGTAGTGCTCCTCCACCAGAAATGTGCTATGCCGCATTGCTGTGGATGCGTTTGATATTCAACAATCATATTCATTCTCCCACATTGCATAGCACTAGTAGAAACCG
Organism: Udea olivalis; assembly: GCA_947369235.1. Classification (NCBI taxonomy): domain Eukaryota; kingdom Metazoa; phylum Arthropoda; class Insecta; order Lepidoptera; family Crambidae; genus Udea; species Udea olivalis. The sequence continues at coordinate 7,213,514 of OX376346.1, read as the reverse complement.
GTTCTACTGAGCTATGTTATAAAATGAATAGATACATCGCATAGCTCGAGCTGCGCATCTTCCTCGCACAGCTACCTTGCGGTGGCGCATTTTCGTAGCATATCTCACATAGCCAAGCATCAGTGGAAATAGTCTAATAGTTTCGTAGCTTAGCTTGCACATCCTCACAGAATAGCTTCATAGCACATCTCTGGTGAAAAAGCAGCCTAACTACACTCTTATTTTTTGGACGACTACAAGACGAGACGCAAAAGTTTTCAGGTTCGATTCTTGCACCAGGACGAATCATAAAACGTATTTTTATAAAACTAGGAAAAACAACTCGGCCGTAGATATCGAGTGGGATTCGAACCCAGGTGGCTGCTGTTACCTCTTAGCTTCAGAGACCTGGCGATATCCTCGTTAAGTTTGGATGATTGAACAGAAGGAAATAACTTGTCTCATTTATATATTTTGAGATCTGGTCATTCATAGTCGAATCATTTATTTAATATAAATAAATATGCGCCAGACCACACACCACTTGTCATGGTCTCAAAGTAAGGATAAACATACCTGTTATACGAGGAACCAGACGAAGAATTGGGCCAGAGGCGTCTCCTAGCACCCAGACCCGAGTCAATTTAGAAATGATCATTTCTTGAATTGACCTGACCGGAAATCGAACCAGGGAATTAGTGTCCCTGGTTCGTAAGTCAATGCGAGGACACCGTACTACAGCGCACTACGCCAATAACGCCCAATATCATATTTAAATTTTTAGGTATATCATAGTCATTCATTCATTCATTTCTAATATTTTAAGGATGGTTGACCACATATAGAATACCAGTGTCTCTGCCGTGCTTACACTGCAGTGGCACTGAGGCAGGGTCTTGAGTGGCCCACTACTTCTTTGTTAGTTTTTTTTTTTCTTGTTTTGTTCGTATGTATTTTGTACCCTCTGGTCTAAGCTAAAATTATGTTTGGGTCAATGAATGGTTTTTCTTTCTTTCTTGCATTGATATAAAGCAGACACCATTTCCGAATATACTGTTTCTATACTGACCTCCTCCTTGCGTCGGTCTCCTCAATACTGAGGGTCGTGATCATCCTTAAGGAGTATCTTGTCGCGAATTATTTGTCGCCATGCCTCTGTCCGAAGCAGAATGAAGGGCATCGTGCAAGGTGGTTTCAAAGGTAGTGCGAATCTGGTCGCTCTATAGCATAGGGCTCCATTCTCTTAGTCTTTTACCCTCGGTTTTGCCAGTGTTCAAGTCTCTCCAGTCATCCTTGCTTGCAAAATGGCCGAAGTGCTCCAGGATTCTACGTAGGCAGGCGGTGGAGAGCCTTGTTTTTATATTCAATTGTCGATCCTATCGACACATTGGTACGGCGTGCGGTCCATGGTATGCCCAGCATTTTCCTCCAGCACCACATTTCGAAAGCGTCAATGCGATTTCGGTCCGCTTACTTTAAAGTCCATGTCTCTGAAGATGGAGAACTGACTTATTAGTTTAAATTGTGTAATTGTGAACTTGCTTATTACTCAAATAGCTGTCCGTCAAGCTTCACCCGCGTAGACTGAACAAAATATAGCCTTAATTAAGAAAATATATGATAATGTAGCTTTATATTGGTGAAAGAATTTTTCAAATCGTTTCAGTAGTTTCGGAGCCTTTTCAATACAAACAAAAAAACAAACGAAACTTTCGTCTTTGTAATATTAGTTTAGATGTGATTTGGTTCAGGATGTTTTCTAAGTACAATTTTAGTATTTTTCTCTCCATTCTAGAATAACGGTCGTATGTAAAACCTCAAGATTACCTACTTACACCTACAACTGTCTAATTAGAGGTTGTACCTTAAGTATTCTTCAGTTGGTGAAACAAAAGTTTAAGGCCCGTTTCCTCTAACAAAATCTGTACTACTTTTTTGTATGAACTGTCGTTTTGAAATCTCTACTCATGCATAGATGAGTGCTCGAGTACGATTCTAGAATACGGGCCTGAAGCTCCGTTTTCATAGTCTGGAAAAACTTAATTCACCCTTCAGTGAGTGTTACCGGGCGTTATCAAATAATTTGGGATTAAAGCTCAGAAATATTTTCTCGAGCTTAGAGCAAAAAAAATAAAATTTTAATAAGTTGCGTCTGAGACAAACAATTTGTACCCGTGAATATAATCTTTTAGAATCGCGTCACAGTCAGACTCGTCATACTTTTCTCAAATTACTATTGTTCTCTCTGAAAACAGAGGATTTGTGTGTAGGATGACCATTTGAAAATAAAACATCGGGATAGATTGTAATTATGAGACATTAATAGGTAAGAGCAGCTGTCATCTAACATTATTCTTTATTCTAAAATGGTTTTATATTTAATTGGAATTTGTAATAACTATTCGAAATTTCCAAATTATTTTCAATTCGACTTACTTTTTTTATCAGTACTATTTAAAAACAAAGCCATTATTAAAATATAGTTAGTATTTCAATACTTTAATATAGGAGCTGCTTCATTTCACAGAACACACTTCACAGAAGTTTATAATGTAGGTATTTATCTTCAGTGCTATAAAAACGTTATATTCACGGTTTATTAAAATGTTCACCCTATAAATTGCCAGCAAGAAAAATATTACAAATACTGAATAACTAATTATACCTACACGCTCAATTTCACGAACAAGACATCAAAAAATTTCAAGTGAATCCCATTAAAGTAGGGCTAAAAATCTATGGACTGCAATATTTGCCTCAGAAACATACAAACAAGCGCACATAATTGGTTTTCGTGACACTTTTTTTTAATCAAAAGCTGTGTACCTGTTGTTTTTATCGACGTTTTCCTAAAATATTCTTAAATAATTATTTTTATTTGTGTAGAAACGTGGCAATTTAAAAATCTGTAATGCTAAATCCGTCGTAAACCCGGCATCGTAGTCACCAAACTACCCCAGGTATAGGTGGCGACCTCTATTGTCACCCGATCTTTTGTCCCGGCACAAAAGCTTAGCTATAAAATGAAGTCTAAAAATCAGCTCGTTTAATTATAGCAACCCTTCTGTTTAACCTTTGTTCTCCTTCGTTTTAATGTTCATCACTCTGTTTTGCACCTCATTCGGGTCTCGGCTTAGAAAACTTTTGGAGACGTTAATTAAAATGTATGGTTAGTTTGTTTTGACTGTCCGTCCGGAAGGAGTTGTGTGAAGCAACTACCGAGCAGATAAAGTAAAACATCATAAACCGGGTGATTTTAAAAATACGTACAAGAATATATATATATGTAAACATAAGTGAAAGTTTCATCCAAAAGAAATAGTGACTTTTAGACTGATTTGTATGGTGACCTTGAAATAAAAGGCAATTGAAAAAATCTAGTTTTCACTAACATTCCTTTATCACTTGCTGAGTATGGTATTTCGTATTTAAAAGTCTTTTGATTATCACCAGATAAAAGACAATTAGTTAAGCATCTGCTTATGATTAGTAGTTGAAAAAAACTTACAGTAGTCGCCGTCGCTGGATACGGTGTGGACGACATGATTTATGATGATGATTAGTATAAACTGATCATCAAAATAAACCATTACCAGACATCGCTCCTACCCAGGAAACCAAAAAATTGCGGAAGCGTTGTGTGACGTTCATCACCTACAATATGGTTGAGTTTAACGATGGCCAAAACACCCGTCCTAACACCACCTTGGGGGTCACCGGTCACCGGTGACCCCCAAGGCTTTCAACGATTTTCTATTGTGTCTGGTTTGGCGGCAGTCAAAGATTCAACTCGTACCTTTGCGAGCTGGGGCCGTATTACGATCTCTCAGGACTATCGCAGCGTGAGCGTTTAGGGTTCTAAAAATGTTTACTTTGTTTTGGTATTACGATGTCACTTTTTCCTTGAACTGAAAAGTTTTAACTGGTAGGTACTATTTGACAGATAAACAATGGTACTCGTTTGAAACGTCGAGATCGTGATACCAATACGCCGCGCTGAAATTGAGTATGCGTGACGTAATGGTTACGTGATTCGGAATAAGAGATCATAATACCTAAATGCCCGGACGCTCAATTTGATTTGTCTTTGAAGACGAATGCGAACAAGCTTTAAGAGATCATAATGAGGCCCCTGGTCTGCTTAGGGTTGACCCTCTTTATCCTCTAGTATGTCGTATGTGTTAAACACAATATAAAAACAAAACAAAACCGTCGGCTGGTAATCGACGGACGGGTTAAAAGTTCCTGTTAATATCAAAACTGTATGACTCAGTTCAATTGTTTAAAATAATTGTATTAAATTACTATATAACACTGTGCAACCACTTTGGGTCTTATCACAATCGCTCATATCCATGCAAGTTCATTCCCTAAACTGGGGGTAGCTAGTAATCAAGTCACAAAATATCCAACCTAAAAAATGCAATAGTGCCAGGTAACCACTGACTGGCTGGAAATGAAAGATCATATTACGAAACTGCTCGCGCCGCACGATTGATTTAGTTAGGGAATGAACTCGACAAGGGATTGGTAGTTCAAACAGGGCAACTACAGAGTTTTTTGCCGGGTCTTTTCAGTAGAAACCGCAGTAAAAGTACTATCTGAAAACGTTTCAGTTAGAATGAAGTTATTTTTGAAATCTTTATTCTATATTTTATTCAATATTAATATTACTATTGGTGATTTTCTCGTACAACTTGACAATAGTTAACGAAAGCTATCAAGCTGCTTTATTCTTTTCTACTTTGAAAATGTGGATTCAATAATAAACTGAAATAATGACCGTCCTGACAATTATATAGGAGTAGCCTGCAAATAACTTTGCATCTAACACGTTTCCGTGGTGAAATTGAAATTGCTCTCGATTCATTCTAATAGTTTAGGAATGGCGTGGCGAAATATCCGCATTTTGTGCTAAGGAAGAGCATTCCGAGAGTTAACGTGTACCCTTTGAACTGTATCAAAGGACCTTTATCATCCATAGAACGGTTCTTTAGATATTTCGGGAGAATCTTTCGAAGTTATGTTCAGAATTTGTGGAGTTTCAAATGTTCATGAATTATGTACATTTCATGTTAGTAATGTTGATACTTTTAATTAATATCGACGTTACGATGCACTTTAATCATTATATACCAAATACTAGGACTCAAAGCTATTTGAATTTATGAACGTGGTAAAATCAACTTGTTGGAAAAATAAGTAAAATGGCGCAAGCCAAGCACATAAGCCTAAGCTTCTTGAATCAAATAGTTTATTGAAAATAATTTATATTTTAAAAAAAATACAATTAAACTATTACTTCTTGTGGCGTTCAGAAAATAGGGCTAATTTTGTAGGCGTGTATTTATTTATTTTTGCATCATCTGTTATAGGCACTAGCAAAATACCTTTTATAAAGTCAATTATCAACCCTCGTCTCTCGAATTAATCTTGCGTGCTCTCGACAGGTCGAGAGTCTCTTCTCGCGGGTGATATTAGACACAGGCCTCAGAATTAATAAGCTTACCGCATAATCAGGTGTTATCATAATTGAGTGTCGTTCAGATCGAGTGTGAACAGTGCCAAAGAGTGTGTGGGCTTGCATCTAAGCGTATTGGAAATCGGTTTCCCCCAAGACTTGTTTAAACGGAGGGCTTGTAAACCTAGTTGAGTTAGAGAATTTGAAGATCGGAGTTTACTGTGAAATAATTATCTTATTATGGCTATTTTTAATATAAATAAATAGATATATGGGTCATCTTCAAATACTTAATTACACATACCTATTGACAGACAAGACCCGGCAAAAAACTATAAGTAGTTGCCCTATTTAAACCAAATGCCTTATATCATTCCCTTGTCAAGTTCATCTCCAAACTGACCGTGCGTAGCGAGCAATTTCGTTATATGATATTTCGTTTTCAGCCAGTCAGCGGTTACCTGGTACCAACGCATTTACTAGGTTGGATAATAATATCCAATCTATAAAGATTATATATATCTCAAAGAACAAGGACAAATAAATGTTGGTCAAATTAATGTTTGTCCTGGGTGAACCCACGTCTTTTGGCGCTTTTGGCAGGATCACCACCATTGCGCCAGCAGACCAGTCTTATTTTATCAGAATGTAATTTTAATTATTATAACACTCAGTTACTATGCCCGAGTGGTGAAATTGATAAAAATAGATTCCTGATTGATCTCGAAATAGGAAAGATTTGTTTGTTTGTTTGTATTGAATAGGCTCCGAAACTACTGATACGATCGTAAAAAATATTTCACTAACAGAAAGCTTAACTATTCAGGAGTGATATAGGTTTTTTTTAATACGATTAAACATAAAATTAAGTGAAAAATAATAGTTTAATATGTAAATCAAGTCGAAGAAAAGAGGGCAGGTGTGATAATGTACACCAGCTGTTGCAATCTACATTTGACAGAACGAAGTTTGTCTGGGCAGCTCGTTACTTATACTAAGAATTAATTTTTTTAGTCCCAGTTTTTTTTATGTGTAGTAGTTTTATTCATTTATTTATTCATTTGTCATTGCACAAAAAAATACACAGTACAATAGGCGGACTTAATGCCAAAATACATTCTCTACCAGTCAATCACACGATTAAACAGATAAATTTACAGACGGTGCAAGAGATAACATTTTACTACTAAAACTAACTGAAGCTAAACATTAAAAAAAACTAAAAACAACAAAATATACTTACACATATATCATTATGTATATACATACATAGCCTTAAATAAACACAAGATATACGTCTTATAGCTGAAAAAAAAACTAAACAAAAATCCAAACACACACAATAACAAAAAAACTTGTAAAAACCAATAGAATATTTTTAAAAGAACCATTAAAAAAAAGTAATTTGCTAAACCATATAAACGCGACAGGTTACCCTGGCAGTATTTAAACCACAATAATTTTTATTTGTTACCTTTTTTATGTGAGTTGAGTACCCCAATTTCAGCGGCGCACATTAATTTTAATGATTCAAGGTCTTTTTAAATAAGGTTTAAAAGTTTACTGACCAATATAATTATAGCAACAGTTGTTCCGGTCGTGAAATATCTAGGAAAATAGATCCTGTTCCCGATTTATTTCAGTCTGCCAGTCCGATACTTTTTCCGCAGAGCCTCGAGTGTCGAATTAATTCCGGAACGGTCCCGTATGCCCTCGGCAGGTCGAGAGCACTTCACGCGAGTGCCTCCTCGATCTATGGCAGGACTAAGAATTAATCAGGAGTTTTGTTATAGGCAATTTCAACAAAGACATAGGTTTTCGAGGTAGGAAATATTTTCATCTTGATAAGGAGAAAATTTAATACAAAACAGATGATCTTTAGTCGCTACAACATTTACTGATTCAGTGTGACTCTCAGCTAAAAACAGGGTTTTTCACACATGTAATTTTGTTGCAATGGTTGGATTGCCTGCGTACTCCAGTTTTGGGGTTGTGGGTTTGAAACAGTGTCAAATTAATTCCTGTATGGTCCTTCCGTTTCCGTCGAGAGCACTCAACACGAGTTCCTCTTAGATCTATGGTAGGACTAATTAATCAGGAGTTTTGTAATAGGCCATTCCAACGCTGAAATAGTTTTTTGAGGTTTCTTTCTTACCTCGACGATATCAACTAGAAAAATTCTAAGGCAAAATGGTGGAAATATGATATGTTGAACATTTGATCCATTTCAAGGACGATTTTTTCATTTTTAGTCACAACATCAATAATTTTATATCATAATATATTTAAATATTCCCCTAATGTATCTAAAATTTGATTACGAAAATAAGCTGGCAGTTTCTGCGGGACACTTAGAAGGCCACCCTTCGTGTAGCTTATTTGTATCTACGAGTACATAACGGTATTTCAGAAGCAGAATTTCTGAGCCTTATTGAACCGAGTAATGAAAGAAAACACTCATGATTTAAATTACACTGGTCGGAATTTATTAATATTATTATCTAAGAGGCCAACCTAGTTAAAAAGTAGATAAATATTTACATTGCAGGGCAAAATATAACTAAGTTTAATAATTGCCAAGCGCTTGCAACCAAAATTTCTGGCAAAACATCTGAACTACCGATTAAATTCCGCGCCCCATCCGATACCAGATACTTTTTCCTCAGCGTTCTCGAGTGCTGTTTTAATTTCGGAACGTTCCCGCACCCGCTACGCTGCTCAGCAAGTAGAGAGATCTTCACATGAGTGCTTTATACTGTCTATCTATGGCAGCATGAACTTTATGAGCGAACCAGCCACCAATTTAATTAAATTTTTTGTCGCTTTTATCTGTCAAAAAAGCTATATTTTTACCACGCATCTAATTATTTTCAATTTCACCTTACAAAAACGAATAATATTACCTCGTAATGGAATTTCACTTAAATGCGGTTTAGCTCAGTATTCCACTCCGTGCCTCAAGCCAGTAAACTCGTGTGCAATCAACCACACCAGGGTTTAAACCTACCGACATAACCTGAGCTCTGATTTATACGAACGCGCATGACACGCGCGGGTGGTACGGAAACTGTGAGTTGAGGTTGACTGTATATACGAGTAGTTATTACGTCACCCACTAATGAGGCAGCTAGTCGATGTAATCCTCGCCTAATTCCGGTAGCAACTGCCTAATAGGTTGTTTCTTAGTACCTATATTGCGGCTTGCTAAATACCCAGTTTACGTGTGAATCATTGATTTAGACGTAGACCCACCTAATTCTAGAGCATACTTAGCTAAAACTGGATAACCTTCATCTTGACGTAATATCAGTAGGTACTTCGTTTGTTATGGATTTGATAGTCTAATATTTTTAACCTTAAATATTTGCAAAATTATTTTTTTAGGGTTGGAAATGAGGATATTGAGGCTTATTTGACAAAAAAATATTCAACCGTATCATGTCTGGTGTCTGGAGGAACCCAAAATTGGTATGTTTTGAAAATTATTTAAAACAAGTGACTGAAATGTAATGGAGTGATATATTTTAAGAATTTGCTCAGTAAGCCCTTTCATTACATACCACACACGATAGGTTTCAGACCAATCTGTTTTTCCCATAAAAAGAAGATGACGTCATAACTCCTCTCCTTTTTAATTTTTTTCCGTGCTGCGGGCCTGCGGGTCTAATCGATTGGTATGGCCTAAGGATCAATCATTCCGATTTCCATGACTTTAACACCATTTGCAGGTTAATTTAGTGTAACGCTAGCATAACTGTCAATGTCACACACTATAGCATAACTGTCAACCATATTTATCTACCGTAGCAAGCACTCAAGTTCGTAGCACGTAGCACGGTGAGCAGCCCTCTAAATAGCACTGTGACAATCTCCCTGAATTTTTAAGACAATATGGAAGTAAAATGTGGTATTTCCAAATCACGATGATCTGTATCAATGCAAACTGAACTTGTTAGGCCCTATAATTTCTTATTTTAATATATTATCAAAAAAAATACCAATGTTCATACTTTCAACTTGTGCTAAAAAAACATTTTAAATAAATATTTCAATTTTACTTGGTGGTTTATTTTGATTTTGTTTTTTAGTACTATACTGCACATCCTTCTATTTTTAACTGCATATGAAAATGCAGTTTCACCTAGATAAGTGAAACATGTACTAGGAAAATAAATTAAAGGTATCAATTGTTTAATTGTCTAACCAAGCCCCAGAAAACCCCAACAAATAACTCTGTTAGCCTAAAGACACAATAACCAGTAATAATTTATGTAATAAAGTCTGAGGAATTTGTACGTTTTTAGATGGTCACGTTATAATGCTCGATAAAAAGCTTTTAAAAAACTCTTATTCTACACCCTATGACTGGATTGTGTCTTTGGACATCGCAAGAGATAGTACTTAATATTAATCTTTTGTTTTTCTTTCTTTCTTTTTTTTAAATACATAGTATTGACTAAGTTATGAGAAAAAATCTGAAACTAGCAACGGATGTCCAAGCGTGTCTATGGGAGCGCTCCAGTGTCCGTAGTAAGATCGTGTAGCAAGTCATCATCACCTTCGTAACTCGTAGTCAAACTGTAGCTAAAATCGGGTAACTTGTGCGGCTACAGTAATCTGTTATCCAGTCAGTGTCACTAGTGCAGGCTTTGGATAAAATAAGTATTGAATTAATGTTTTTGAATGAATTATTCAGTTGTCATTATCGTAATTAATACATGTATTGGAAGTTTAAATACCCACATAAATAGCTTAGTTAATAATATGACTAAAGTAGAGTTCAAAAATGTTGTTAAGAATTAATTTGTATGTTCATCGTTCGAGACCAACATTTTTTGGACACCATGGCTACCCGTTATCTGATGAAATCAACCCCGCTGGGACAAAACAGCTGTTTGCTGATTTATTGTTATAATTTTCATGACTATTTTATAGTTATTTGTATACGTGACTGTACTATAGTCGCGAGTAAAAATAATTATTTGAAACACAGCCTGAAATAGTAATTAAATATAAAGGTAAAAGGTAGTATGACCTACGGTACTGAGACGTGCTCCTTGGCAGTTGGCCTTTTGAATAAGCTCAGGGTTGCTCAGCGCTCTATAGAGAGAGCTATGCTTGGCGTCTCTTCGCGCGATAGGATCCGCAACGAGGAGATCCGCAAAAGATCAAAAGTTGCCGACATAGCTCATCGCATAGCCAAGCTGAAGTAGCAATAGGCTGGCCACATCGCTCGCGAACTAGGAGACGCAGCGTGGGCAGGCCTCCTACTCGGTGGACCGACGACCTGGTGCAGGTTGCGGGAAGCCGTTGGATGCGTACGGCCCAAAGCCGCTCGTCGTGGCGTTTGATGGGGAGGCCTATGTTCAGCAGTAGACTTCCAAAGGCTGATGATGATGATGATAAAGGCGACTTGATTTTACACTCCTAGGAAGATCCACATTTTTATTTTTTATGATTAGGTCATACACATAACACTATACTTGACTTATAAAAATAAAAAATAAAGTGACCGAAAAACAACTTCCTTTTGTCCAAAATGAAAAAAAAACTCAACATATCGCGAAAAGTGTGAATTCCGAGTAGCGCGGATTTCTTGCCTCACCGATGTTTTGTGAGAAATTCTCGTAATTTTTAACCGACAGTTTAGAATTTATATGGAAAACACTGCAAGCTATTTCTACTAAGTACAAATAACACACGATATTACACTGTAATAAATTTATTTATATTAATGAAAACAAAGTGACCACAGGGGTTGTTACCATAATTCGTTTTATAAGTATTTTCCATGGATTTCAGTACCCAAGTGCTTACTTTGGTTTTCCAGTAGGTAGAGAGTTAGAGGAGGTATATGCATCATCTCCCCTCTATGAGCCTTCGCCTTGTCGTGGCGGGGGGGGGGGGGGCTTAGTACTGCTGGCGGCTGGACCCATCAGGAAGCTAAGAGAGCTGTGGTGTGGCGGTGCGGTGGACTTCCTACCTACCCACTGGTATGGTGCCTGCGTGCTGAGGTGCTGCCGTGGCCTCTCCCCTTCATTTGGGGGTCGGTTGGGGGGGGGGGGCTAATACGGGGAAATACCGTCGGCGGGGCGTGTTGAAACTTTTCTTAGGGACACCGCCTCGCAGCCGAATTGTTGAAGGTAGAGTACCGTAAGGTTTTAGTCCGTAGAAGTCCAACATAACCTCATAGTCCCCCCGGGCAGCGAAGTATCCATGAGGATTTCCCAACGCTAATAGAAAAAAAGGTATTCGCATTCACTCAGGCAGATAAATTACGTGTGGAGGATTTAGTTGGGCCCTACCGTTCTGCGTATACAAACATATTAAGAGCTTAATTGTTGTTACAGACCTAGCCTTTCTGAATGGCTTGATCCTAATTTGATCAATTAGAAGTGCGAAGGGCATTTTTCTTTGATTAAATTGGTTCAAAAAGCAGATTTTTTTGATCTGCCTTTATTTAATACTTTATTTTGTAATTTAAAATTTTTAGTTACTAAGCATTTCTCCAAAACTATTGTAAATATTTTATGAAGATATTTTTTCACATTTTTGGCTTTTTTGCGCGATTAATGTTAAAGTTTTATGTTCATTCATATTTAATATCAATACTGCGGAATGCACGAATAACAAAGCTGTGCCTACATATTATCACTGATAACAATTCATCATCAAAAGCCTTAATTCGTGTCTGACGGCACTCACTGATACATCTAGTTGTGCTTTGTACAACTAAACAGCTTATTGGGAGTAAGCAAACAGCCTATAAGCAAATTCGCACGCGTTCCATTGTTGTAGTCCAAAGCCGTTCACAGAGATGGCGCTATTATTGAGTGTTGCCCCCAGCGCTGTGTTTGTGGATATTGAAAGGGACTACAAGATGAGATTACATTGTACACATGGCTTTTTCGATGCTTTAAGCATTGTAATAGGGTTTTAATGCGTTTTTGCAGCACTTTCAGCAGTTATTCTTTTGAGAAGTTGCTTTTTTGCCCTGCTGCTTGGTTAGCCAAAAACATGAAATTTAGGATTAATGTTTTTTTGGGGTCTGTGTCTCCAGAATGTTTGAGGTTGATATAAGGAAACAGTTAAAGCTTCTTCATTAATCACTGAAGAACTCATTGTCAAATTAAGTTTATAAGAGATGTGCCCTTGCAAGACACTATTGGTTTTTGATAGACTGAACGTACCTATTCCTATTACGGCGAAGCGAGACACCCTGTAAAATAATGATATCATATTAAAATTAATAAAATATATACTGACCGATTGATTTAAAAGAAGAGGGCATGCCCTCAGCGCCAAAGGCTTTTAGTTCTATTTTCATTGGGAACGAACATTATGATGACCAAATTAGAGTTCGTTTTAGGTTTGGGTGTTATTTAGGTAGGTATTAGGAATATTTCAGGATGTTTATCAATCTCAGACACATCTGTAGACAAACACACAAACATGATCCTGACACTTATTTGTATATTTTATTTTAAAAAGATTTTAAGATGTTAACAATTTGTGAATTAAGCCGTCTCTTAAAATTGAGTAATTGAGTAGTCAATTAATGTAGTCTTTAAGTTATCACTGATGCTAGTTAATATTGATTAATTCGCTAGCTTTCCGCATGCGGCATCGCCCGCGTGAACTGCCAAATTACATAAAATATTTATGAAATGTAGCCTATGTGTTATGCCGATGTATAACCAGTCAGGTAAATTGTAGTGTTGGTATATTTTGTCAAACATGTACGACAGACTAGGGAATAAGCTGTATTACTGTCAAGTTTAATCTAAATCCGTTAAGTACTTTTTGCATGAAAGAGTTACAAACAAATATGACGACACGATTGGCGTGGTTTGCTGTAGCACGGGTTCTCGCCTCGATTTCCGTAGTGTCTCGTTTTCGATTCCTTTTCAATTCAGGAAACCATCGTTTCTAAATTGACTCGGGTCTGGGTGTGCTGGGAGACGCCCCTGGCTTGAGCCTGGCCTGGTACCTCATAAAACAAGGGTATTGAGCCTTACTTCGCGACCATGACAAGTGGTGTATTGTCTGGCGCAAAAAAAAACATTCTCACAATCTTTCGCATTTATAATACAAGTATTACTTAGTAAGATTAAAGTTTGTTTACAGCATAATATTTATAGTAAGTTAGACCAACGAAATACGGGAAAACCCATTGAAAGGCATTCCCGGAACTTAATTGGAAGCAAAATGATCATCCAACCGTAAGTGGCATTAGTTAGCCAAATGGTAGTGAAATTAATTTGCCCATCCACTGCCATATTTCACAAATTCACAGATAAACAGTTAATTTGATAGAGATTAGTGCTAGTGGAATGTTACGCGTAGTAAATTAGGGAACAATATTTACGGCGAGATTAGAGTTTGGCTTTGAAATAGCGATTTGAGCTTTTAATCACATGTATCGGCTAAAAGACAAAGAGAAAAATAACTGACTGACTTACTGAGTTAATTATAACGGTACGTCTAACATGAGTTGCTATGCTAATGTTACGTTTGCATAAAATACTTCTGTGGGATTTCGTACAGAGCCTAAGTTGAGTCTGAATGAAACTAAAAAACGGCACCATAACGTAACATTAGCATCTTAAAGCACCTACCGTTTTTTAGTTTCATTTCAACTCAAAAGAGGCATACAAGGCGCAATTCCATACAAACATTTTACGCGAACTATAACGTGAATTTATAGTGGCAACTCATGATATAGGTACTGTGTTGTGTAAATAACTTAAAATCATGTTGTGTGTTAATCAAAACTGTTGCAACTTGCAACCACATACTGGGTGAGTAATTACATCGTGAAAAAAGCTATATGACACATTCAGTTGATGATGTAATAACATAAACCACATTCCCTCAAGCATTAGACAGAAGTAAAAAAGGTTTCTTTTTGGGGTACATTTTGAAGAGTTAAGAATGAAGTATAAGTCAAAAAAAACAACTTTTATTATGTTAAAAAACTAACGTCCGTCTTGTTTTGAATAAGAACATCATTATAGAAGTTAATAGAATATTTTTATATTTAATTTTCCATGCAGTGTAAGTAATCACTCGGTTTCCAATAACAAATGGTAAATAGTACCAGACTTGACTTTTCAGTGACAGAAGTGGCTCTAAAAAGTGACATCGTAATACCAATACAAAGTTAGCATTTTTAGAACCGTAGAACGTCACGCTGCGATTGTGGCAAAATATTGTAATACGACCCCAGTTCTGCGTCCAACACTGTCACATATCCAAGTGTGGACTCTAGTCACGCCTACCAGTGTTTTTCAACTTAATGTAGCTCCAATGACTACAAGTCTAATCGATTCTGTTACAGAAATATGTTTTTTAGAAACATGACATTCGCAAAAGTAATTATGTTGTCGGCTCATATTGAAATAAGTTATATGAACGTTATTTCAACGAACATTTTGGTGGGGTTAATTAAAGGGTAGCACAAAAAACGGGCTAACTTTGTCATGATATCTGTTTAATTTGGTTAAATGCTTTTGTAGAATTACCAGTGGACTGGACATCAGTCTTTAACATGTGCGCTTATTTAAAATAATTTTTTTTTTGTGGACGGAATACTCTGCGGAGTTGATTCAAGTTAGATTACTTACCGATTACATAAAAAAAGCAATTTATTTTTCAAAACTCTAATGAACCTAAACCTATACTAATATTTCTTAATAATTTATGTTATCAGCATTCCTTGAGGTGTTAATGCTAAAGTTAGTTAATGGTATTTTAATTATAAAATATACTTTATTATTGCAATTAATAAAATTCCTCATGTATGAGGCAACTTTATGAGAATATTTCCTCCTTTATAAATGCTTATCATGCTACAGGATTGATAAGATTACTATGGCAATGTTGTTTTTTGAAAAAACCAGACTCATTATAACCTGTTGCCCAGTAAAGATGAATCGAACTTTAGTATCCAACGACTAGTAACTGGTGTCTATAAATCTATCAGTAAAGGAAGGTGTGGGGCCATAAACTCGTTCCATGTAACCAATAATTTTTCATTCGAGGTCGGTTAGTTTTTTATCAATGTGTTTTTTGTAAAACGGATCTAATTATTTGTCTTAGTTTTAACTGTTTATCCAATAAAACTGAGGATATGAGTATTTTGCATAATAAAGCAGAAGCAAAAACGATAATTTACCTGGAATCTGATCAATAAATCACTAAATCTTTTCCATTGCCAATCCGTTGCCGAAAAAACAATTCCATTGAACTCTTTAATAATATTGCACGTACTTTCCTTGAAGTGGCCGCCTTTCTGTTCAGTAAGTCTACCATGAGTTGCCACTTTAAATCTACGTAATCGTTAGCGTAAAATATTCGTAAAGGATTTCGTTCAGGCCTCTGTTGAGTTGAAATAGAACTAAAAATCGGTATCATATGATGCTATTGTTACGTTATATATGGTACCGTTTTTTAATAATGGCGGCTGTATAGGTAAGACTTCACTAAGTCAAAGTTACTAGATGATTTTGGTTCGCTAAACAATGCTAACTTCCAGTTCAAGTACACATTTCCTTGGTGAAGAGATCACTACAACTCAGAACTAGGCTGTCGACAAGTTTCGGAATGTTGGCGCTCTTACTGAACTATGCCAGCAGATAGTGTGACGACGCTCATGGGTATCGTGCTATTTTAACGTTGTAGTATTTGTAAGTCCTTGGTTAGAATAGAATCCAGTTCACAATAGATTTAACTTGCTTCATATCAACAGTGATGGGGGTAAGGATACCTTAAGATGCATTCTTCAAACTCAAACATCTTTATTTAAATACACTTAATCAGTACTTTTGAAAAATCATAAAATATACTACATAAAAGACATTAATACTAGAATAATATGAATATATAAATAAACAGTATACAAACATAATGTGACTCTACCACCGCGTCGGAGAAGTTGATTCTTACTGAGAAGACCCGAGAAACTCAGTAGTTACTCTTTTAACGCTCGACCCGTCGCGTACATTTCTGTTACGCGATTCGTCGCGTGGGGTCTTTGAAAACCCTAACATTCACCTAAGCAAAAAAGTGGTAAATTTACATTTTATTTTAATTTTTATTGCTTTATCATATTGCTTAAATTCTAACATGAATAAACAGAACAAGTTAAAAAGTACATCATATTCGATTTATAAAATCACTTTACTAAGAAAAGTTTGTTACTTGTTTATGTCAGTTATGTCAAGATGATGATATGAAACATGTTTAAACTTTTTTTAATATCTCCGGTGAAAAACAAAAATTTTAACCAAAAAAAAACCAACTTCAAAAAAACATATTACAAAACAAAGCACTAAAAAGTAAAGAAATAATTGCGTATTTTCTAAAGCTTATACGATAATACAGTGTAGGTACAATTATTGTTATTGTTGGAGTCGGTGTCAGCCAAGGAAACACTACAATATACCTATAATGTATGTAGGTAGTTACAAACCTACATTGGCTGACACCGACTCCAACAATAACAATAATTATTGTACCTACATCATATTATCGAATAAGCTTTAGAAGAATACGCAATTACTTACGGTTTTTTTTTGTTTAAATTTTTGTTTATTTCTTGATTTTCAGTGAGTAGTTCTTATTTATTTTATAAATCAAAAAAATATCGTCCAACTGCTCCTAAGAATTGAAGAGTTCCATTACTTTGTCATGGATTCCATAATCAGAACCTAACCAAACTCTCATCAAACTACCCTTAAGTATATCCTTTCCAATAAAAAAAGAAGCATCGAAATCGGTTGGCATGAAACTGAGTTATTCGTCCATTTGTCGCGCATATGGTTTATCTAGATTTAGGACTTAAATGGATTTCAAATAGATGCCACTGTCAGAACTAGACCAAATTAAAATGGGACCACTCGGGCAGCATCAGCTTTCAAATAAAAAAAGAATTATCAAAATCGGTTGGCGTAATATTGAGTCATTCGTCCATTTGTCGCGCATTTTGTCTATCTAGATTTACGACTTATATGGTTTTCTCATTGACCAGTCGGGGAGCACCAGCATTCAAATAAAAAAGAATGATCAAAATCGGTTCACTCAATCGGGAAGTTATAAGGTAACAAACATTAAAAAAAACATACAGTCAAATTGAGAACCTCCTCCTTTTTTTGAAGTCAGTTGAAAAATGGCATAATTACAGTTTCTAAAATGTTGTATTTATGCTTTTGCTTCGGTACCACAAAACACAATTCCAGTGGGTATTTGAAATTTGACAATAATGTCATTTTTGTAGCAAAGGTGCATCGTACTAAAGTAGGTATATAGAAGCACTAGTATACCAACAGGTACTACGAGCTGGTGGATTATTTATCCAGTAAACACAAACTAATAGAAATGTATTTTTGGAAAAGGTTTTTTCAAACACAACCACTATTTCCTGCGCCATCGAGCAGTCTTATGATTTACTCGCCGAAAAGAAAGTCCTATCAGTTTGTTAACAAGCCATAATCATGTATACTTAACTATCTAATATAATTTCCTTTGAAGTAGTGGTCGTCAGAAGCAACAGGAAGTACTATTTGTCACCCTCCACGGCTTCCGGCGTAGCTTCCGCCGGCAGCGCCTCTATCTTCCGCGTTCCCAGTTAGAAATTTTATACGCGTATTCGAAATGTTGCTTGACATTTTTACAGGGTGATAAACTATGTTTGAAGGCTTGTGTATTTTGATATTAACTTACAGACTTTGTGTAAAATATCAAATATAAAAAAAAGTTTCTTTGTTATTTTAGATATGATATCCATCTGAATTGACCCCATAAGATTACTGGTTTGTATCCTGGACACGTCTGCACCGTGAATAAGGTAGGCTTCTTTTTCTTCTTTGACTTTTCTACTGCACAAAATATGTTGTTCCATATATCTGAAATATATTACACCAAAATAATCTACGGCCAAACTAAGCAGAACTTGTAATATAAGCGTAAATGACTAATTATACCTACATTATCCATATACAAACACTGGCTTTGTCCAGCCACTACAACGACTTACACTTTTTCCCTTTTTCATAGGAATATCGGGAATCCTCTCTAAGTGATCCCCTTCACCCCCAAAGGAACCAACGAACCAGTAGTATTCGCTGTGCAGTGTCTTTCAGTCAGTCAGTAATGGTAAAGTTTTATAAAACATAAATCATAATCAAATATATAGATACTATAATATATATATATATATAATATCTGGGACAATTCACACCAAAATCATCTGACCCCAAACTAAGCAGCGCTTGTATTATGGGTGTCAGAGACTGATAAGAATACTTTAAAATTTCTAATTATACACGTAAATAGATAAAAAAACCGAGACACACAACAAGCACAAAAATGTCCGTCGCATAAATGTTTATCATGGGTGGGGATTGAACCCACGATCCCCGGTAAAATTCATAAAATAAATAATTATACAACACAAAGCAAACACACAAAAGCATTTTATAACATGCTTTTGTGTCACACTCGGTCAGCAGGAAAAATGACTACCATCTTAGCTGGCTCTGTCTTCAGTTACACTAACCCGGACTTATTCTACCATAGTCGGTAGCCTTATTTAACATGCGGCTAAAATATCATCACGTTAGCTTCATAGTATTAGCATGCGCATAATTGATCAAACGCCAAAAATTACAAGCAACATGAGTTGGGATTCAATCAGAGACCATACATAATGCAAGACCCACAGCGCTGATTGAAATGCGCGGATGGGGGGTCTCTGCGATGGTAATAGTCGACACTATGTAAATCACTAGGTTTATCAAGGCTGTACGATCAAAGAAGGTGTCCTGCAAATTGATCCCTAAATAATTAGGGATAAGAGTACGTTAATTGTTTTTCAATTTTGTTGTTATTTTTCTGATGGCAGAGTCTAAGGCCCCATTTACGGAGACGCTGGGCGTCGCGCGTTGCGCAAATGAGGCCGAGTGTTTTTACGAAGAAGCGAGCTGCTTTAATTAGAGTGTTTCATTTCGAACCAACGTGTGTAAAATCGTTGCTCAATAAAAGCACTTACTCGTATACAACGCCACATATTTGAATTCAGTGCGAGCCGCGCCGCCCATCGCAACGCGAGACGTGCAAATGAGACCTAACATTAGTGACTGAGTAATTCAATGCTGCACTTAGCATTATGGCTGTTCATGAAAATACAAATTTAACAATATCTAAAGATAGAATAACCGGAAAAGTTCGGTTTCGGACCTTGATGATCTCGAGCGGGAATCGAACCCGCGTCTTTCACAATCCGGGTGACCGCTCTAAACCACTGAGCTACCGAAATCTCAAGCGAACGAATTAATATTTCCAGTATATGCTTACGTTGCAAGCCAATGTTATTCCATCAATGTTTTAAGGCAAGTACCTTTAAAGATCCGAATGAAATATTTTTACAAATATTTAAACTCTCGGTTAAGATGAAATATGCTATTTCTTATATTATTTTTCTATCTTTAGATGTGAAAAACAAGCATTGTAGAATGCTAAAATAATCAAAAGTTTAAACAATGTTTGTTTACATAAATAAATAATTACTGTTTGTGAAATTAGAATAGCGGTAATGCAGAGACGGAACGACTTATGGAGCACATCCAGACTGCGACTGACACCGTGCTTGAACACGCTCCCGCCGCCGAAGTCATTGTGTTGGGTGACTTTAACGCCCACCACGTCAAATGGCTTGGGTCTCGAACAACTGATTATGCCGGGAGAGCGGTTCACGACTTTGCGCTGGCTTATGGTCTGACACAGCTGGTTTCGTCGCCTACGCGAGTCCCTGATGTGGAAGATCACATCCCTTCCCTGTTGGACCTTCTGCTGACCTCGCATCTGGACAACTACCAGATCTCAGTTGGCGCTCCTCTTGGGTCGTCCGATCACTGCCTGGTACGAAGCACGGTGCCTCTTACGCGTGCCAAACGTCCGCGATCCGCAGGAAGCCGGCATGTTTGGCATTACAGGTCGGCAGATTGGGATGGAATGCGCATTTTCTTTGCTTCCTACCAATGGGGGCAAGTTTGCTTCAAATCCGCAGATCCCAGTGCTTGTGCAGACTCAGTTGCCGATGTTCTGCTGCAGGACATGGAAATGTTTATTCCAAACACTGCAGTGCCAGTCGGTGGTAAGTCCCAGCCTTGGTTCGATCGGTCCTGTAAAGCTGCTTTGCGCCTGAAGCAGGACCGTTATCGTGCTTGGGCAGAAGCTCAAGCAACCGGGAATCCCAGCAGCTTGTCCTTTAAGAAGCTTTACAATCATGCCTCCAGGTCCTACAAAAGGACAATTGCCAGCGCAAAGGGCGATCACATCCGCAACATTGGCGCAAAGCTGGCACAGTTCCCCTCCGGCACTCGGGCTTTTTGGTCATTGGCCAAAGCGGTGCAGGGAAACTTTTGTCGGCCCACATTTCCACCTTTATGCCAAGAGGACGGTTCCGTTGCCCATTCTGCAAAAGAGATTGCACAACTTCTATGCTCTCTTTTTGCTACTAATTCGACGTTGGACGACCAAGGTAAGACACCACCCAGTATCCCACAGTGTCTAAGCTCTATGCCCGAAATCAAATTTCACCATCGTGCCGTACGTAGAGCTCTACTTTCACTGGACGTCCATAAGTCGTCTGGGCCGGACACTATCCCCGCTATAGTGCTAAAAATGTGCGCCCCGGAGTTAGCTCCTGTTCTCACGCGTTTGTTCCGGCTGTCATACTCATCTGGAGTGGTCCCGGTCTGTTGGAAGACAGCGCTTGTGCACCCGATCCCTACAAAGGGTGACCGCTCTGACCCAAATAACTATAGGCCAATCGCCATTACCTCCCTACTTTCTAAGGTAATGGAAAGTATCATCAATGTTCAGCTTTTGCGGTACTTGGAGTGCCACCAACTGATCAGCGACCGACAGTATGGCTTCCGTCATGGTCGGTCTGCAGGTGATCTTTTGGTTCTACTCACCCATCGCTGGGCTGAAGCTATTGAGAGCAAGGGAGAGGCTTTAGCGGTCAGCTTGGATATAGCGAAGGCATTTGATCGGGTCTGGCACAAAGCGCTCCTTGCCAAACTTCCATCATATGGGGTTCCCAAGGGATTATGCACGTGGATCGCAAGCTTCCTTTCAGGGCGAAGCATCAAAGTCGTTATCAACGGCTCATGCTCCGACTCCATGCCTGTAAATGCTGGCTTTCCACAAGGCTGTGTGTTGTCTCCGACCCTGTTTATCCTGCACATAAATGATATGTTGCAAACCAGAAACATTCATTGTTATGCGGATGACAGCACTGGGGACGCACTGTACGTTGGCCAACGCAATCTCTCCAAGACCGCAGTTGACGAAAACCAAAGACAGCTTGTGTCTGTAGTTGAGGCATCCCTCGAACAAGTCTCACAATGGGGTCAAAACAACATCGTCAGTTTTAACCCCGGTAAGACACAACTCTGCGCATTTACCGCGAAAACAGCTCCATTTGTCTCATGTCTTACGTTTGAGAGCACTTCCTTGAGTATCGGGCCTAGCATCGGAATCCTTGGCGTTGACATTTCGAGTGATGTACAGTTCCGCAGTCATCTGGAGGGTAAAGACAAATTGGCTTCAAAAAAAACTGGTGTGCTAAACAGGGCAAAGCAGTATTTCTTGCCGTCTCAGCGCCTTCAACTCTACAAGGCGCAAGTAAGGCCTCACATGGAGTACTGCTGCCATCTTTGGGCGGGAGCACCCCAGTATCTTCTCCTTCCTCTTGACCGTATACAGCGGAGAGCCGCTCGAATTGTCGACGACCCTGTGATCTCCGAACGCTTGGATCCCTTGGCCCTACGGAGAGACGTTGCATCACTCTGCGTGTTCTACCGTCTTTACAATGGGGAGTGTTCAGACGAACTGCATAATCTTATACCTGCCGCTGAATTTCATCACCGCACGACACGCCATAAGTTGAAATTCCATGCTCATCACCTGGATGGCTGGCGCTCAACAACCGTGCGTTTTTCGCGCCAATTTCTTCCACGTACAGCCAAGATATGGAATGATCTTCCTGCGGCGGTGTTCCCAAAGGGATATGACATCGGGGCTTTCAAGAAGAGAGCGTATTCCCATCTAAAAGGCAAGCAACGCATCGGTGACACCTCTGGTGTTGCAGTTGTCCATGGGCGGAGGTGATCACTCTCCATCAGGTGACCTTCTAGTTCGTTTGCTCCCTATTACATAAAAAAAAAAAAAATTAATAGTCAGGAAACTACGATAGGTGATTTGAGAAATGTATATGCCTTTTTCGGTGCCATTGTTCGTTTGGGTTATCACTTTGGCGCTCTGAACCGAACCCCATACAAAAATGTCAACTAAGCAGATCTTGCAGAAGAACTATCTCTAGCATTTTTTACTCATACGAGTAACATGGGATAGTATATTACTGATTGCTATTCGAACTGTGTTCATTAGCATGATAATATGTGTATATAAACAAAAGTTATGCATTCAATTCACATCAGTTATTACGCTTGTGCATAAATTAAATAATAAAATGAAATTGGTTAATAAACACCGAGGTGTTTTGATTTAAAATGGTATATTATTTAATAAACAATAATACCTAGTGCTAACATATTTTGACATATTGGTCCGGCTGGGAACAAACTGTAACAGCTCGCGTACAACTAATCCGTTATCGGCCGTATTATGCTCGGCCGTCAACGATCGTCATTGGCCGATCAAATCAAACTTATGTAAATTAACGGTACACGGACACCAAAACGTACGATTTTGTCGGCCAATGGCGGACAGAACTACGTACGTACACATTTGATTTGATCGGCCGATGACGGCTGTTGAGCATAGTTTGGCCGATAACGGATTAGGTGAACACGTCGCGTACACCTTTAGAGCTTGAACAATCTAACTTCTAAGAAGTCAATATTATCAATAATCATAACTGCTTATGGGCGCGTGTACGTTCGTAAATCCGAACAGTCCCCGATTATAACCATCAAATCGGAGGCTCAGGTGCAGCAATTGATGAACTGTGATTGACTAAGCATTGCTCCGTATCTCAGCTTAAATTGTTTTGAGCAACAAGGTTACTGTTTTTTGTTTTTGATCTCGTGTTTGTACGCAATACTGTTTTCTTATTTTAGTGCGCGCATGAGCAAATTGTACTCTTTTTATGTTAATGTCATGGCTGTACTACTTGTAAACAAAATAACTAAAATAAAATATTTTCTTAAATATAGCGATAGTCCAACTTATCACAATTATAATAATCTTATATATTTCTGCATGACCAGATTTATTTGTATACATATTCAACTGTTCAATATTACTAATAATTTTCCTAAAAAAAAATCAACTAGCAAAAATCAACTTACACTAAATTATTGTTACTTAAATCAAAACTTGTCTTATATAGTTCATACACATAATAGGGAATCGTTGCTTAAATCCACTAAAGTATTGCCTTATTTTCTAATATCTATATCACACTTTACTACTTACAATTACGTAATTCTTATTGTAGTTACTAATGGATGACGCTCTTAAATTATCAGAAGACATTGATAGTTATAAAATCGCTGATGCTTCGGTTTGTGACATTGAGGAGTTACAAAAGATAAATATTGGAAGGAATGACATTACTTTGATATGCCAAAACATAAGAAGCATCTACCACAACTTTGATGACTTGCAATTATCACTTGCAAATCTAAAATTTAATCCTGATCTCGTTATCCTGACAGAGTGCTGGACAAATGAAAACAAACCTATCCCAGGACTATCATTTTATACTACACATTACAGTAAACGTTACATCAATCAGAATGATGGTGTCATTGCCTATATTAAGAATGATATCTCAGTAAATGTGCTAGAAATTATACTAGATAACGCTTCTTGCCTACAAATTGAGACTTCTGATTGCATTATTTTAACCATATATAGATCACCAGCGATTGTTAACCCAGAAGGATTTATTAGCTCCCTCGATAGTCATCTTTTATTATTAAAATCTCATAAAGGTATTGTACTTGCAGGTGATATAAATATAAACCTAATCTATGACATAGATGAAACAAGTAACGCGAGAAAAAACCGACTTGCTTACCTCAATATGCTAAGCACTCATGGTATCTTGCCTGGTCACACTCTGCCTACTCGTAATAAAAACTGCCTTGACCACATAATGCTGAAGTTAAAGAGTGACAGAACACGGGCTATGGTCGCTGTTCTTGACACCTCGATCACAGACCACTCTATGACTTTCTTACATCTTACAAATGTGAAAATAAAACCTAAAACACTAAAGGTAGCTTCTGTCACAGACTATTGCGGTGCGTTAACTAGTCTCGTTCGCAAGAATCTTTCTGATTTACTCCTTCTAGATGATCCGGACAAGATATCTGAAAGTCTAATAACTAAAATTTCAGATGCTTTAAAGGAAAACACATGTGAAAAAGCTATTCCAAAAAGTAAACGTTTTATCAAGCCCTGGATGACACAAGGTATGTTACGCTGCATCAGAAACAGGAACAGAATGCAAAAGAATCTACGCTCCAATCCCAATGATGAGGTCCTCCATGTCACTTACAGACGTTATCGCAATTTCTGCTACAAATTAATACGAAAACTTAAATGTAATTACGAAAGACAACTGCTAGAGAATTCCATGACAAATTCTAAATGCCTTTGGCGAAATTTAAAGAGCATCATTCACTCACGGAAGGACAACTCTGATAATGAAAAACTTTTAAATATAAAATCTACCCCAAATGAGTCTGTTACCTACGTTAACGATTTTTTTGCTAACATAGGAAAGAACCTTGCAAATGATATCACACCTTTAAACTCCACACATTGTTTACCCTGTTAAAATGCGAAACAACTCACTTCTTTTGTTTTAATTGACACCGATCCCCAGGAGGTGCATGCAGTTCTCATGAGCCTCAGGTCGGATAGTGCTCCAGGTCTAGACCGAATCCCTGTTAGATTCCTGAAACTGGCCAGTACTATATTGGTCCCTTACATCTCGCATTTAGTCAACACTTGCTTTAAAAAAGGTATTTTCCCGTCATCACTAAAGCTGGCTGTCATATCTCCAGTCCATAAGAGTGGAAGCAGAGACGATACAAATAACTATAGACCTATTTCTGTGTTGCCCTCTTTGTCCAAAATTTTGGAAAAGCTGATTAATAAAAGACTGGTTGAGTATCTGACCAAATATGGGATCTTGTCGGATTCACAATATGGTTTTCAGTCCGGCAAGTCTACCCAGGATGCGGTAACAGCCCTTACGTCTTTGATTATTAATCAATTGGACAGTGGTGGCAAAAGCCTCACAATATTTTTGGACATAAAAAAGGCATTCGACACCGTTTCTGTGCCCGTTCTTGTGCATAAGTTGGAATGTGCTGGAATACGAGGTACACCTTTGGATTTATTAAAGAACTACCTCAGTGGTAGAAGACAAAGGGTGAGGATTGGACAGTTTGTGAGTGGGGATGCTGATCCAGTTTGCGGGGTGCCACAGGGCTCGGTCCTGGGACCAACATTGTTTCTCATTTACATTAATGACATTTTCAAAATGAACCTCAACAATACCAGGGTGTTCTCCTATGCCGATGATACTGCCATGGTTATTGCGGGTAACTCTTGGGTAAATATCAAAAGGGATGCAGAAGCCGCTCTCGCTATTACAGCTCTCTGGTTAAGGCAAAACCTGCTCACACTAAACACAACAAAGACAAATTACATGTGTTTTACCATTAATAGACGAACTCAACCACATCCTAATTACAGTTTAAAAATGCACACTAGCAACTGTACCGATACTAGTAATTGTGGTTGCCTAGCTATTAACAGAGTTGCCTTCACCAGATACCTGGGAATCATGATTGATGAGCGACTCTCATGGCACCCTCAGATGGAACTAATTGCTGGCAGAGTCAGGAAGATGATTTGGGTCTTCAAAAATCTAAGATATTCTGCCAATGTAGACCTTCTGCGGAAGGTCTATATTGCCCTAGCACAGTCACTAATGATTTATTGTATACCAGTTTGGGGTGGTGCTTCTAAAATGAAATTCCTCGAAGCAGAACGCGCGCAAAGACTATTACTCAAAGTAATGTACTTCAAGAAGATGAGGTTTCCTACACACGCTCTTTATTCTTTGGCGGACGTTCTGACCATCAGACAGCTGTATGTATTACACACTATCTTATACAAACACAAGTCACTACCTATTGATATTGCTGTATTACACAAAAGAAGAAATTATCATGTAGCTTTAAGCAATAAATGTAAAACTCATTTCGCAATGCAGCAATACTCTTATCAGGCTTCACACATTTACAATCGCATTAATAAAACTCTCAAAATATACACTAGGACAACTTTCGAATGTAAAAAGCTCGTTACTGATTGGCTTAAGGCCTTGGACTATGATGAAACAGAAGACATTATTGTGAATCTGAGTAAATAGAGTAAGTAGAAGAACGGTTGATAATACTAAATTTAAATTTAATTTGTTGATTTGTACCTATTTAGTAAGCATGGCTAACTTGCATAAGTGTGAACCTTAGGATCTATCTTTTAGATTATTATAGTTTAAGATACAGTAGTAGTACATTAGATAAACTAATAAATACTTATAAGTTTTATAAAATTGTAATTAGCCTACTTATGCCACAAATGTACCCGTGCTTTGTTATGAGAGAGTGGCTGCTCCTGGCACAAGTGTTTTTACACTTAATAGGAGTATGTCAACCTCTGACTATTGTAAACCCTCTTTGTTTATGTTAATAAATATTTCTATTTCTATTTCTATTTCTATAATCGCCATAGAATCATGATGAGCAAGAAGCAATATCTTGTATCACAAGCTGCTTAAGCAAAGGGTTAAATCAAGTGTACGAGTACATTGTTATACGAATTTTATACGCAACCCTTGGTGCATGAGTTTGTCTAGAGCTCGGCTGGTTTCTCATAACGTGGGAAAACTCTCACGATTTCCTTGCCACCCTGGGGTTATGTCGGACTCCTAATGACCAAAAACCTCATGGTACTTGGCTTCCTAAAAAGGTTTCACAACACCCTAGTTGCGCTTTCGGGGCCCTTACAGGTGGGTCGCAATAAAGGATAGAATTCAATCCTTTCATTTTATTAATATAATGTTATTTTTTTGTTTACTTTTGCTAGACGTGGCTTGTCCAAAATACTACTCTCACTACGATAGGTACTACTTGCCATCTTCCTCTAGCAATTTCGTCTTACTATTTTCCGTGTAAAACGGATTAGTTAGAAACTTTGTCTTAGTGAATTCGCTTTCATGAAATATTTGCCAAAATACAATTTCCTTTGCGCGCAATGAGCGACCATTTTAGACATTTTTATACTAGGTATTCTTATTTTAATAATTAAATTTGTCAGAATACAGGATATCATGGTTTTGATTTATTATGAATAAATGTAAAGTCCACTTATTCCTTTATCGTGTTGTAAATTACCTTGCACATTCTTTTCTACTTCTTATTTTAATCACAAAAGTTATATGTTTGTTTCAGTATTTTTTGTTGATTTTTAAAAGTGTTGAATAATAATAATAATAATAATAATAATAAATATCCCTGGACATTATTCCACACAGCGCCATCTAGCCCCAAAGTAAGCTAATTAAAGCTTGTGTTATGGGATACTAGACAACGGATAAACATACTTAAATACATTTTCTTTTGTAAATACATACTTATTATACATAGGAGACACCCAGACCAGTACAAACAGACATGTTCATGCACACAAATGTTTGTACTGTGCGGGGATCGAACCCGCGACCTCTGGTGTAGTAGCCAACTTCTTAACCATTACACCAAGTCGGTCGTATAATGTATCAAACAAAATACTAGTAACCAATTGTCTGATTGTATGATTTCTATGATAAATGCAAACAGCATGTTTGAATTGTACACTAAATTCACAATGTTACTAATCTGACTAAATGGTCCAGTCCAACTTTCGCACTTCGAAGTTAGGACATTTGTTACTCCGATACCCTGTTGCTAATGAAAATTTATCGTGCGCTCATTATTTTACCCAGCAGATTCAATTTTGCCAGTCTATTACAATTTTCGGGATGAATTCAGTCAGATAGTTTGGTAAAGTAAAGTAACTCATATTAATTTTACATTGCACAAACTTCGTTTTTCATAGCATATACACAATATGTTCTCTAGACATTCCTTTTGAATGGGACTCTTTTGGAACCAGTTTCTATTTTCAATTTTGAGTAAAAACAATATCACACAAAAAAACCTCAACCAACTTTTTAATTAACCCCTAGGCTACGACACTCTCGATCGTCCTTCGTTCGTGTTCGTGCTAGTGAGTTAGTTAGTCAGAGCTCATCAATGAGCTGTTCTAATCTGCTTGGGTCGGAGCATTACCTTTGTACCTACATCTTGCTGCCAAGACATTTACACATTGCCTTATAGGGTCCGTACATGTGAGTTTTAAGTAGAAGTTAATATTAACATGTGATTTTGAAATGAAGAAGTGTTTATCAAACTTTGAATTAAATTTTTCATTGTAATAATCTTGTACATCGTAGATCTTCCATTTAATTGCTCACATGTGATTTAATTTTTTATTTATGAAGGAAACAAAGAGCCATAAAATATAAATTTGTTGAGCTGAAGTTAAGACAATAAATAAAAAAGTGTTGATCATATCATAAAGATCTATCTTTTAACTGCTTGTTGATATAACTGATGAAATCTAGTAGCTTTTTTAATAAATCACGTAATTTTTCTAATGTTTTGAACCGATTAATGACAGAATTTAATAAAAGTATCCGTTGTTAATGAAGAGTTATAACTGGCAAGGTAGAGACGTCATTTTGTATTTTGTTAACACATTGTGAAACATGTAGGAAACTGCAAACTGTTGTTAAATGCACCTGTAATTCGCATTTGTTAAACATCAACTTAGGTATATGTTAGTAATAATTAACAATATTCAATAAGTAAGATAATAATTGATGTGATAGGTATGTGCTTAGCTAAGTAACGACTATAGACCTCGGCCTGAGGGTTCCGTCCACCATGACAGCAACAGTCAGCTTGCCTCTGACTCCCCCATTTGGCATTAGTCGTGATATAAAATATATGTATGTATACAAATACAAAATTGTCTAAACACTGTTATTTAGCTGTTGTTCTTTCAGTTTTGCCGATACAAAGCAGCAAAACACACAAACAAATAAACTAACGAAAAAAAATAAACTTGCCAGTTTAAGTGTTGAAACTAAAACATTTCTAATGACGGGATTCCGTATTGTATAGAAATATAGGATGTAAAAGATTCCGTTCCCTAGATGGGTGTAAATTGTAAAACGTGAATTGCTCAAATATTTACAAGGTGCTTGCTGGACTGAGACTTGAGCACCACTGCCACCGTTCCGGTGTAAACTTACAGAACCAAGTAACGGACGAACGCGCTGCAAATTTCATTACTATACCGAAGGATCATTACGGGTGATTATCAAAAGACTTTCAGTAACAATATGGCATACTCAGTAAATGATGTAGTAACTATACAGGGTGACTTTGATATCAAGTATGAAGCTATTTCGTAGATCCAAAATTTCATATTTTTAAACCTTATGAACATTATGTAAACATATGCAACAAAATGCATCTGCAATTTCGTACCCATGATATAGTCTCATAATTGGGGAAAGTACTCATAAAAAAGTGTATATCATGAGTATGTTATTATTTTTTGAGGATGTCAATGATACCAAAGTCACCCTGTGTAAGTGAACATTTTTTTTTATTTACTTTAATTTCAAGGTGACCAAACAAAATCAGTCGAATGTCGAATTTGTATGAATACCTTAAAATTAAAATTAATTGAACAAAATAATTTTTCATTTACATAGTTACTACATCACGTTGAGTATGCCATATTGTTTTTGTAAGTCTTTGGATAATCACCCGGTAAATATTAAGTTAGACAGTTACACAAGAAGTAAATGTTTTTGGTGAGGGAGTACCTTATCAGAATACAATCTTTCGAACGGGAACGCTTGGTAAATGTTTCAGTATGATCTTACCGTTAGATGTTTGGACCGAATCTAAACAGTTGGAATTATTCACAAGTCTTGTTTTGGAGTACTTTGGATATTTACTATTAGCATACGTTTCGACTCATCAAATTGATGTTGGGGAAAACCCATTTATATTTAACAGGAAATCAAATGTATGGTGATTTGCGTCTCATAAAAAGGGAATTTGTTTTTTTATAATATCGCTAGTTAGTTGTGCCACATCGTTGTAAGTAAACTTAATAAGTATTTACATACGAGTATAAGCAAAATATTTTCGGTTAGAAATTTCAGAAAAATCTTTAAATTAAAGGTTTAGCCCATAACCAAGAAAAACTAGTAGTGACCGACTTGACTTATAAATGACTGATTGACTCATAAACATACTTATACTATTTTACATTAGCTCACCGTAGAAATAATTGTTTTTCACATTAATTTTGGTTCTGGGTGAGGATCAAACCCTTAAACCTCAGTTCTATGGATAGGAACTCTAACTTTTGCACCAACGCGGTAGTTGATTGTATGGAGTATTTTAGTGAAATATTTCACACCCGATGATACGTGCATCAATCGTCTCTTAGAAGTATTCCACAAAGTTTAACAAGTATATATTTGAATTGGCTTAGTTATAGCGAAAAAACATTCCATTCGCTCTGAGTCGTACTTCAAAGTTTATCCCTAACCACGTTAAACTTTACAAGAAGGAAATACGTTCGGCCGTCTGGACACACGTCATAAAATTGAACGACGAAAACTTATTGGCAGAGCAACTTTATTGGCACTATCATGACATAGCTGATCCGTCGTAAAAATATGTATCGGGATTGTAAGAAAAATATGACGGGAACTTATGTTAACATAACGATTCCTGCACGCGAATATGGCCTTTCAATTTGAGATATCTTGAGCTTTGTTAGGTGAATATTGCTTGAATCTTCAAGGGTCTAGTACGGGTCCGCGTTTTGTGAAGGAGTGTGAAGTGGGTGTGTTCCTGAATGCCATAATTTTGTTTGTCAGGTTGTTGCGTGTTAAAGCCTTGCCAGCAATGTGCGACATAAGGTTGCTTGCCAAGGCAAGGGTTGAATTGAAAACAGATCTACAATTTAGTAGTGTCTAAATTGATACGCAAATATGCCAAAAGATAACTTTAATGGTGGTGGTTGACTGGTTGACACGTGAAGCTATTGCTTGAACGCCAAACAACAAATTATGATATTTGTAAGCTCAAAAACCACCAAATTATGAATCAATAATCAAAGTTGAGCACCCTTAAAATTGATGCAGTCCTATCACATGTCAGATGAAATAAGACACGGCTATACATGTTATAACTGTTTAATTTTTACGATTGCCAGAAATGCGGGAATGCGGGATCGCAGATGTTGTTCAAACTAGGGACCATTTTTGAATGTAGGACGAAAAGTGGTCGTACGCCCACTATCTAAATCATTATCATTGAATGTATTATGAATATTTATGAATGTATTATTTATTGTTTTGTGTTTTTCTATTATAATCGAATAGAAAAACTGTGTATTAAATATTCAATATATTTTGTTACTTGACATTGGTGTGATTGTGCTGTCTACTTGACATTGTTGCTTGCGTATTGTTGTTGTATTAATATATTTTTCTTTTGAAGTTTGTATCAATAATTTGCATGCCTACTCATAAAAGTAGGTATAATACTGTTGAAACTTAATTTTGTGAACCATCAACAAAAAATGTACACAGTGTTACGCAAATAAATTTCTTTGTCTTTAAATCAAAGTATGACAACCTATGAGAAAGCTATAATACTCGGCAGTCTGTGAAATAACTTCCATTTTTTGGCTGCAAATGATGTTTTCAAAAATCACAAGCGTTACTTTTTTATGAAGGCCTGGAGGCTTTATTACAATCTCCTATAACTTGTCAACTTCATTTCCTAAATTTAGCGTAGCAAGCGATTTCGTAATGTGATTTCTTTCATTTTCTTTTCTTTATAAGCACCAACGCATCTTTAGGCTGGATACTTACTGATGAAATTGATCAATAACCTCAGTTTAGGAAATTGACTTGACTGGATATAAGCCATTGTAATAAAGCCCTTGTGCCATAGTAAAAGTATAGCAGTACGTTGTCTTCATACATACGCTCCGACCGCGGTTTATATGTGAGCGCGCCCGTACTATGCCCGTTCCTACGCGCGTAGCACGCACACATTGATAAAATATAAGGCGAAATAGGGTGAGACAGTCGTGGCTGTGCCGTGCGTAGGTAATACGCACACCGACGGAACGCTGAGCTGCCGCTTGAATTTTTTTTGATGTACATACGAGGTACGCCCTATATTCGAGCTCAAAAATTTCTACAAAATAGTATGCCTAAATAGGTATCGTAGTGTTTATGGACGACTTAATCACAACTCATCAAATCCAGAATTGTCTTTTTTCACATTACCTACCGTATAAGAACGGTGAGTACCTGAGTACCTAACGTAACTAAGATTCTTTATTTAAATAGACCTGTAACAAGTACTTTTAAATCGTCATTACAAGAAAAAAAAAAACTTAATAATAGACTTCAATACTATAATAATATGAATACATAAATACACTGTATACAAACATAATGTGACTCTACCACCGCATCGGAAAGACCCGGCGAAAAACTCAGTACTTAATTTTTTAAAACTTGGTTCGGTTTTACAAAAAGAGTTAGTAAAGTACAATGAGTATTAAAAAAAAATATGCCTACGTTCTAACATTTCCTTAAAATATGAACCTTAAAAGTACACCTAAACTACCGAATATAAATCAATATTGTATTTAATCGGATACAGATTTGTAGTTCAGATTGATTGTTAAGAGTATGACGCAGCATTTTTGACGATTGAATAAACTACATGCAGCAGCCCTGCGTGTTTAGGCTATAATCTCTCGCTCGGGGCCCGAGTCGGCTTACTTCTCTCTCCTTTTACTATGCCTGTGCTGATATAAATTTATTATGATTGTGATTATTTCCTGCTGTTGTTTCCATTCCACTTACTTATTTCTGAACATAAATTGCCTTTAATAAGCTTCTTATAACCTAGTTCATTTGTCCCTGTCCTGATCAAACGCTTTGACGTCATCATTTATCTAATTTAATCATACAAGCCCCGTTCCTAGCGCTGTGGAAATTATTAATCTTGCTCCTGATCAAGGGTCCTCTGATTCAAAGCGATCAGGGTCTATTGGGCATAATTCTGACATACCTGCACTGTGCTCTCTACATCTAGTCGGCAAGCATTAATAATGTAGCTGTATTAGCTGTACACTAATGAGGAATTCGGTTCTGATCTGTTTTATTGCGTAGCGATTATGTTATTATCTTATAATCTTACTTTGAAAAACAATACTTTTGCTGCCATAAATTGGACTTATCACACAGAAAATAGTAAAGCATAATTGGTTATCTGTCTCATTTAAAAAAAATACTAGCTTTTAAGCACACTTTAAAGAACCTCAATTTTTATGTAAAACCGAAGTGGTCTGCGGCCAGTCGTGAATCACAACGGTTGTCGCGAAACTACGATCAACTGCACCGGTAGTTGCGGCTGGCCCCTGCGGTCTGCTGAAACGGCACGCTGCAATTGCTAGTGTGTTGTTAATCATAATCTACAATTTTGTTAGATTCTATGCGCATTGCGTATTTTCATATAATTTCAACGTTCTGAAGACGCGTAGTTAACATCACGTTAACGCATTTTAAACACATTGAGACAGTACAGACCTCTGTTTACGTTCAAAAAGTCGTAGCGTCGCAAATTCTCCCATGACACCAACGCACTGTGTTTGCACGTCTATGTTTTGTTACTCAAACCTCAGACTTTTCTCCAAACTGCGTAAACGCTATACAGAATAGCTTTACGCCTGTTTTTATCGATATGAAAAATGGCGCGTGGCGATACTTAAAGTAGTCTCTTATAAATACGAGAATTTGTCCACTAGTGCAGCGAAACCTACTTTTGGCTATATTTTAAAATGAATTCTGTTTTTTAGTTCTCATTAATAGATATTGTTTCCCTTATTTATTAATCATACAAAATTGTAGAAAACATTTTTTTTTAATTTTACCATTTTAAATAGTCACACAACACAATTAGAAATAATTTAGCGTTCGAAAAACCACGAAGGTTTGTGATAATGCTGCAATGTAATTTACATAATCTTGTCAACGAGAGACAATGATGGTCCGCGAAGAACCGTGGCTACAATGAAGAAAATAAAAAAAACACAATGACTAAGAAAGATACCTACTATAAAAATTATTAAGTATGTACTAATAAATATATTTTCTTAATGGGTAAGAAGAACCCTGGTGAATGCACTTCTAAGTGTCAGCGTTTCCCTGTTTTAGAAAATAACTATTGAGTTTTACTTTCAGCTTGGGTGTAATTTGTAGGTCGTCTAATTTCACACATGGCCTTTTGTACAAGAGCGCACCAGCGGGTCCACCAATGACCCAATTACTAATGACAGTAATCATTTTGTCAAATTATAATCTTAATTTATTTTATTCTTCGTTTTATATTAAGATTGCCTATCCAATATACAGTTATTCGCGTTGCAAAACTGTTGTTATTTGTAGTAAAAAGTAGTTTTAAAGGAAAGATGTTTCCAGAAGTGCAAGCAATTTTCAAGCGAATTTCATTTGCGGTAGGAAAATTTTTCACTTTGAAAATTATTCAACGATGCGTTTGTTCAACAGCTCTTTTATTTGTTAAGGAAAGCTGCAACATACTTTGTCTGTTTGTACCATTTAACGCCGGAATGTTAAAGTTAACACTTTCCTCTTGCTGCTCTACTTAATAAATTATAATTTTTAAATAGTCGCGCTTTAAAAACTTCACAATATGGCCGGGAGAATTATATTACAAAATTAGATGAACCATTTTAATGGAGAATCAGAAGTCTGAAAACACGAAGGAATATTTAATACGCATCCTAGAAATTTGGATGGCCACTGTTTTTTGGGCAAACCAGTTTACTTATAATTTTGATTCAAAGGAAGAAGCAAGTTGTGAATCTACAAGTTATCACTGCAGACTAACTTCTACGACATGCTATGTTAGTTTTTGTTTTAATTATAAATCATGATTAAACTAAGACCTCGCCCCTCCAATGTTAGAAACCGCGCAAGTCTCGCATGCCTCGTAACCCGCACATTAAAAGCCGATACTTATCTTTTTGCTGCGGAGCCGTGACGCCAATGTAATCGAAACGGGACGTGGAGCGGCGATGGCCGACGTGGGACCCGAACACGAAGGTCGACTTACTGAAAGTGACCTTAATATGGCTTTTGCTTGAATTCATCTATAATACTAATATTGTAAAGGGGAAACATTTTTTCGGTTTGTTTATATTGAATAAGATCCGAAACTACATAAACGATTTTGAAAATTCTTTCACCAAAATAAAGCTACATTATTTATTTATTTTTTATTTTTTTAATTCGTACACAAAAAATACATTACAAGGGACAACATTTAAGATAAAAAAAGTACAGGTTAGCTTATCTCTAAAAAGATATTTCTTCCAGCAGACCAAGTTACAGGATACAAAATCAAACTGTGACCAAAGAAGACAGGCAACTGTGCACACATAACTAAAAAGAAATAAAAGTAAAACATTTTAATCACTAACAATAAAGTTACAAACCTTTTTAAACAAATGAAATTCAAATAACTCACGTTATACCTATAACAATACATGAATAATGCACCTACATATAAAAATACTAGTATTTTTATATGTAGGTGCATTATTCATTTAGTCTAGACTAAACAATAGTAATGACGCGTGCGCTGCGGGCGCTCAATGCGTTGACACAACAGACTGACCTATTTATCTGTAGTCTGAACGAATTCACAAGAGTGGCTTAGTTAATAATGATAAAAATGTGTAACTGTTCTGCTCTTAATAATGCATTTAATTTGTAAACATTTAATCATAATATTGTAACTACATACACTATTGCATTAGGTATTATCCTGTAATGATAGTTGTATGTGGTAAAATAAATAAATAAATAAATAAATAATATGTATACATAAATAATTAAATATAATTATGTAAAAAAAATGATCCAACGCAACTCAAGCAATCCGTAAAAAATGTTTCTTCAATTGTTTTTTAAAACAACCAACAGTGCGACACTCACGAGGGGAAATAGGCAGCCCACACAGGGCATTACATTATCAGGGACTTACTTATTTTTTTTATTAATTTTGACGGAGGAATAGTCTACGCGGGCGATGCCGCTATCGGACAGCTAGTTTTGAATAATATTGTGCCATTGTTTAAAAATAGCTTCCACAGAATTTTCAAAAATAAAAAATAGCCAATTAAATTTTATTATTGGCGATGAGAAGGAAGTTTCTAACAAAGAATTACCTTATTTTTATTTTTTAATTATGAATGAAAATAGCCAATTGCAGGAACTGTGTTAACAAAAAATGTTCGCTGAGAGAATTTTACTTTTTGCAATTGCTCTTTGATTTCTTAGTTGCACTTAATATTTACATTTATATTAATTCCGTTATTTTGACGACCGACTTGGTGTAATGGTTAAGAAGTTGGCTACTACACCAGAGGTCGCGGGTTCGATCCCCGCACAGTACAAACATTTGTGTGCATGAACATGTCTGTTTGTACTGGTCTGGGTGTCTCCTATGTATAATAAGTATGTATTTACAAAAGAAAATGTATTTAAGTATGTTTATCCGTTGTCTAGTATCCCATAACACAAGCTTTAATTAGCTTACTTTGGGGCTAGATGGCGCTGTGTGGAATAATGTCCAGGGATATTTGTCCAGGGATATTTATTTTGCATCAGCAATGCCCTCCTCTTGAGTGTCAGTGGAACACACGGGTGTTCCTAAGAAAACCCTAAAAAAAATGCCACACAATGGCACACAATGCAAAAACCTGAACAATAGAAACACGAGACGGGTTAATTAGTTAGAGGTGTATTTCTAAGTCACTCAGATGTTGGAAACATATGGACTTAAGTCCCATCTCAAACATTTTTCTGATATTTCTACCAACATTGTAAGGCGTCCTAATAAACTAATATACCGAATCAAAACAAAAAAAAAATAACATAAAAATATCCCTGACTGTTATATTTTGCAGGTCACATCCAGTATCTCTGTGTCTATCTCTGCGGCGGGCCACAGGACCGTGTTCGGGCCGTACGAATAAATTTTCCAAATCCCGAGTACGGCCGTACTGATCTACATCGGGGCTTAATGCACCAATATGTCGCGGGGCTTAGTTGTCACTGTTATGGTCTCTGTGGCGATTAGCGAGCATATTGCTCTGAGTTTGTATTTGATTTTTAGCCATTCAGATTCTTCGTCGATGTTTTAGGCGAATCTCGTAGGTACCTGTTGGCCTTTTTAAATATCTTCTGTACCAGCAGCTCGAAATTTGATTACGAGCCAAATGCTTTGACTTAACAGCTATCAAGGCAATGTATATCAAAACAATGTAATCAAAAAATAATCCCATCTAAAGATAGAGACTAGCTTAATTAGACCTAATTAGCTCAAGCGGGACCCGAACCAAAAAAAACAGCGCAAAAGCGCTTGCTTCATAAAATTTATAAAACAACGACTGCTTACAACGTAAAATACTTTAGATAAATTTGCCAGGTCTATAAATGGCCTCTGTAGCCCAGTTGAAAGAGCAGCCGCCTGGATTGTGGAAGGTGCGGGTTCGAATACGGCTCTTAGCGGTATTCGATCGGATCGGAGTTTATATCTTATGGCCTGTTTAGACCTTCAGAAGCTGTCACTGGCGCTTATGTCATCTCCATACATTTGAACGATTTCTATTGTAGGAATCGTCGTGGCGTGTTGCTCTTGGCTAGCCCCCCTGAGCGGTATTCGTTGCTACTGTGAGTAGCGGTACATTTTGCCACGGAACTTGATAATAAATACCTGAGCGAAACCGGCGCGGTATTGTACCGCTACCCACAGCGGCAGCGAATACCGCGTAGGTTTGAACAGGCCTTTATGGTAGAAAAAACAGCATTGTCTTAATGTTGAAAATTATAAATCACTTATAGAATAGAACATTTTTAAAATGGTTTAAGATTAATAAAACAATTATCATAACTGGGTAAGTGAAAAACTGACTAGTAAACCAAGAATGTTGTACAAAGGCGTTCACATCAACTTTACCAAGGGGCATCTTATGCTGCTGCCATAAGACGCATTTTGTTAAGGTGACGTGAACGCATCTGTATCACCATGTTTGCAAAGATAAATTGAAAAAGAACGAAGCTTAACTTTGCAATTTAAAAAAAGGTTTTTACTTAGCCGTCACGTTCAACTTCCTGCCTCAATATTTCCATGTATCCACAGACGACAAAATATAAGTTGTCTGTTATTTATTACTTCATTTTTTAGCGGCTGCTTTAAACAGAGATGAAATACATTGGCAGGTGGAGCGTGTATCCGGCATTAAAACGACGTGGACCGGTATTGGAAACTTATGATGTTGGACAGTAAATTTTCTAAAAGAAAATTGCAAGCAATTTTTCCAGAAATAGTTTAAAATGCTTCACGTCCAGATATATAATGTTATTTGGCAGTTTGTTATGCAGCAGTCTTGTAAATGTTTTAGGTATTGCACCAACTTGGATACAATGCACTTTTAGAGCAGTGGTTGCTGGTGTTGGTTGATGTGGGAAGGATAGCAGTGTTGATTGACCCTCACAAGTGAAAATGCATGTTGATGAAGCAGAAACATTTTGCGATCACTTTAGGTGTTAGTTATCCTATTATTTGATAACCTCAAAAATCCTTACATTTCGGCCAGTTTAACGCATTGATTTTATGTTACACTCGCTGCCCTGGTGTTATTGACCTGTCGATGTTTGACAGTTGGGATGAAAGTGGTCTGTATGGGGAAAGAAAAGTGCTGTTTTTATTATTTTCCCCATAATTTTTAGGTTTTTCTCTCCATAAAAACCATTGTTGTGCCTCAACAAAAATATGAACAAATAGCCCAAGGGGTCAAGCCATTTTTGAGTTTACGCTTAGCCACACTTGGCTATTCATTTTAAGTTAAATGGATTAACTTATTCATTCGGGTTTGGAGAATATGTATACCTCTAGTCACATTTTAGGACTGAAATATTCGTTAATAATGTTTTTATCACGTTCTTTTGTTCGTTTTTTATGTTTGAGCAATACGTGTTTTCTATGTGTCAAACGGGTGTTAACAAGTAAGTTATAAACATTCATTCTTCTGACAAGATCAATATTCCAACAAACTGTATAGAATTACAAAGATTTAATGAGATCCGAATTTCAAAACATCCGCAAGTAATTTTGTTCGTTCAAATAAAACGATGTCTTTGATGCTTTCTCGGAAAAGCTTTTGATCTGTCGATATGACTTCTCATTTTAATGATGCTAAAGAATTCTAATTATTTCGGATTCATCTTAAAAAATGATCCGCCGTTTCCATTTGTATCCTAAGATTGAGTTGTTGGGATTTCTTTTGTGATTTGTGGATTTGAAACAAAAGTTGATGAATGAAAGAGTCGAGAAAAGTTCAATGCAAATGGACACAAAGAGTCATTGACAAAAAAGTTTGAATTATCTGTTTTAGACATGCGACTCAATATTTATTATAATCGACCTCTTGCGTCCCAAGCCTGCAGTATCTCGCTAAACTAATCGTGTACTGTGTGTATAAAAAAGACAATCAAAACAAAATGTATTTTTTTAATCTAGCTTCAATTAGTCATGTATAAAAAGACCTTAAATAATATGGTTCTAATGGTGAAGTCTGACAGTGATCAAAAACGACTCTCATCTAGTTCAGTCGTTAGGATGTCACTGCTGGGCAAA
Organism: Udea olivalis; assembly: GCA_947369235.1. Taxonomy (NCBI): domain Eukaryota; kingdom Metazoa; phylum Arthropoda; class Insecta; order Lepidoptera; family Crambidae; genus Udea; species Udea olivalis. The sequence goes on along the minus strand of OX376346.1, from coordinate 7,173,071 downwards.
CAACAAATGCCTAATTAGCGAAAAAAAAATAATATACCTAAGTACATAATTCATCAAGTACAAGCACATAATATTAATAAATTAATCAAAACTATAGCAAACCTCATCTTGGAAATCAAGCAATTATCTAGGCTACAAGCTGAATAATGTTCACATTGCGTATAACGCCCAAAGCAAACGTGTTAGTAATATTGACACATACCAAGATACCTTATGTACAGTCGACCATATGATAACTAAGGCGTTACTACCAGCTTAGGCTGAGCTCTTCTTCCTATGAACTTGCATCTTACTCGCGAACGATACGTGGACCAAAGTGTTTCACTTTAATGGTTTACTGTACAACTAGGTAGCGTACCTCCAAACTTGGCAGATATTTTATCAACTAAGACCACAGCAATGTGTTCATGTTCTTAGATTAATGATAGTTTAGTTCAAAGTTAGTGTACCAAGTGAGGTAGCCATAACACTAACTAAAACATAGTGTTAATACACATTAATAAAAAACATTTTTGAAGTTAAGTAAGGTCTAAAATAGTCCCGTCCCAGTAGTTAAATAATTGAGTGATTTCCTTTGTCTGTTTCCATTTTAACAATTAATTTATTAAAACAGCGTTGCTAATTCAAGCATTGGGATTCGACAAAATCGTCATGTATTTACTATTTAATTTTAGGTAAAATTAGAAAACACTTTTAAACATGAATCTCGAATTATTATTATACATCATATTTGCAACTTTTTAGGAAATGTAAGCAGTACTTTTTGATTAAATTTTATGGTTGTATTACTTAAGAGGCACTTGCAAAAAGAAAAATATTTCTTAAAACCGACTGTTATTTTGTATTCTCTCTTCCAGAGAACTTAACAAGTCAGTAGTACTTTGTTCTAACGAGGTAGAGTTAAAAAGTACTTGAACGAGTAATTGCATTAAAAATGTACTCGGAAAACAATGGGGAAGTCCAGGAAGGCGGAACGTTATCGTAAATATATATTTTGGAACAACGTTCCAGCGTCACACTGGAACAAAGTTTGTAGCGGCCGTAAAGCATGAACTAATTTGTCAAAGTTCTCAGCAGAGACGCCCGGAACACCAGTTGGTTCGCGTTGACGCAATAGCTTTTGATACTTAGTCAATTTTGATATTCGTCACTACGTAATTATTAGAACAGTTACATCTGTTACAATGAAGATATTTGTTCACTGAAAAAAAACTAAAGGTTTCTATTTATTTAAAGTTTGGTATACCTTTAAGTACATGTAGTATAAAAATTTCATTAGCCTTACCATGGTTAGCAGTATCAAAAATAATACCTGTGTTCCTCTTTTAGGGTGCGTTTCCATTGCGTTGTGTGTTAAGAACCAATGGAATTGTTTCATTTATCTAGCTTCGCGCTTCTATTGGTTCTTAACAAACACATTTCTCGCAACGCATCCTCGCACATCTCTGGTGGAAACGTATCCTAAAGCTAATATTTATTTGACTGTGTCTGATATTATATTACATGTTACTGAATTAAAAAAATTACAAATGTTCCTTGTTCCTCACGCATTAAATAGTGTGTGTCATTTTCGGGGTCACGCGTTTTAATACTGCGTGTTTCATTTGTTCAAAGCAGTTTGGAAACCATAGTTCTTCTTGGTGTCGATGATCCACAAAATTACAGCCCAATGCTCCGCTACTGCTTTCTCAATTTGAGAGGCCTCGTATAGATCTTGAAGTGAGCAAATGTAGCGTGGCACTAGAAACAGTACATCAGTTGCTGCATTGCATATTTGGCTGGCCTGTTGGTTAACGGTAGCCATCCTGCCTCTATCACCGGAGGCCGTGTATCGATCCCCACCCATGACAAACATTCATGTGACTGGGTGTTATTATCAATGGGATAGTATTTAGTGGAGCGACATACTAACCTAACCACTAAAATTACTTTCTGAGCCTCTTAATATTCTGAAATCCGTGTTTTGTGGCCGACATATTAATTCTGGGACGCATTTTAATTTTTTTAGTTGATTAGTTTATTATAGACCTGCGTGTCCAATATAATAAAGCATTTAGGTGATCACTGTGTAATTTGTCCCAAATATTTGTTTTTAATTTATAACAAAGTTGGTTCTATTTATATTATGACTTCTATTTATGTATGTTTATTTTTATCGATTTATATGAATTTATATATTATTTATTTTGTTGTTGTGTTATTTTATAATAATTAGCATCTGTTGTTGTTTTCAAAAGTAATTTATTTAGTTTAATGTCGTGCACCGTGTTTAATTTATCTGTTAATCGTGTGGTTGACTGGTAGAGAATGCCCTTTGGCATTAAGTCCGCCAATTGTATCATTAATTTTGTGCAATGAAGAATAAATAAATGAACAAATCGTCACATGTAAACTTTTTTCGCCGTGACGCACTAACAGGAATAACAGCAAAAATTTATGAACTAGACTTTAATCTGTCGTCATCAACGAGAGCTGCGGCGCCGCGATAGTGCGAAACGGCAAATTGTACAAACTTGTGCAATTGAAACTCCAATATTATAATCTCGGTTGCACTGGCGGCTGTTTTTGCCACAAACGCCCATTAACTGTTCGTATCTGCGCCGAGCACTCTGTACGTTTGCGGTTACCGCGAATGGTAGTTTAATGAACGAGTACTGATTTTGAAGATCGCATTCGCGTCTCAGGGTCAATTTTATTATGACAGAGAGCTTTTATGATAGCATTGATTATCGCACTGCCTACTTTACTGTTTGTTCTGGTTAGTTTGAAGGTTGATTGTTAGATAATGCTTTTTCACCATGAAGTCTACCTTAAGCATCATACATTATTGTCCATTAAATAATTAAAATCGTACAGTAACAGCAGCGATGTTTGAATTTTCATACAAAGAGAAAAGTTTGATATGATTCGTCAAATAAAAATTTTCAGCGCTCTGATCACGATGTGAATAACTTTTGCAATTCGGACCTGAGGCAGATAGCAGAATTGTAAACGTGCTTTACCACCAAATGCTCTAAATGGTCGCGGGTTTGATTCCTGCACCAGCACAATTGTCTGTTGATGAAACAGATATTGAATATGCTCTGTGTGTTGGTGGTACCATCGTTGGTTTTGGTTTCCATAAAACAAGAGAAAACCTTTCATTGGGACCAGAACAATGTGTGTGATTTTGTCACGCTTTATTCATTTATTTATTATTTTAACAATTTTGCCCTGAGTGAGGAACAAACTAGCGACTCACAGCTTCGCAGGCATGGCCACTACAAACAATCCATCCATCGAACGATTTAAAATTTACATAACATATACTGTGTGTACCATCGTTTTTTAATCCAAAGTATAGAAACTTTTGTTGATTGTGTAACGGAATCGTACAGTTGTATTGCAACCATCGAATTCAGTTTGAAAAATTGAAGCTGTTAGCTTCCAGGATTGAATGGCTTGAACAGATTGAAAAGCGCAGGTAAACGAATCGGTAGTAAAAACAATATTTTACTCTTCCATTTTTTGTCAAAAACATTCACTGTGTTGCGATCTAACATTTCTATACTAATATTACAAAGAGGAAAGATTTGATTGTTTGTAATTAATAGGCTCCAAAACCACTGACCCCTTTTAAAAATTCTATCACGAATATAAAACTACACTATCGGCTAGTGACATAGGCTATATTTTTTGTTATTTAGGCTTTATTTTGACGGGAGAAACGGTCTACGCAGGCGAAACCGCTGACGGACAGCTAGTAGCATAATAATATAACCATTGTATTACTATTTGAAACACCAAAAAAAGTGATTATTTCATCTAGCATCTACCATGAGTTGCCACATTAAATTTACGTTATAGTTCGCGTAAAATATTTGTATTGGGAGTTCGTACAACGCCTCTGTTAAGTCAAAATGGAAATAAAAAACGGTACCTTGATGCTATTGTAATGTTACGATATGGTACCATTTTTTAGTTCCAAAAAATAGGAGTGAGGTTCCAATAATTCGCACCTAGCTCAAATTTGGTAGGATAGTTTAAAACACTATCATAAATGAAATCTGAAAAGTTCTTATCAATCCGACACCTGGAAAAAAAATTCAAGGTCGAAGGTAAGTTAAGTTTACGGTAACGGTAAGTTTTATCATAATAGTACATTATGATATAAGTGCGGTAAGTTGAAAATTACAGCCGAGGCGATATTGCTAGCCCGAGCCGTAGGCGAGGGCTACAAGAAAGCAGAGGCTGTAATTATCAAAGCGCACGTATGTCATACGACGTTTTATAACATATTTGAGAGGGAATAAATAAAAATCGGACTTTCTAAAACAAATAAAATCTTTAATCACTGCTAGAGCAGTTAAAAAATGTTTACTTGTTCACAAATTAGCGATGCGCGCGCATCAGCGCTTTTTTTAAGGCAAAAGGCATTAAAAACAGCCAGTATTACTAATAAAGTAAATTAATATTTCTGTGTTTTTGTTACAGATGGTTGTAATTTATTGTCAAAATTAAATAAATTAAAGAATTAAATGTTTATTTATTATATTTCATCTCCCAAAGTTAATTTTATTCATAAAATGTTGACCTCTTTTCTGACATAAAAACTCTTTGCTAAAATTTTAAAAAGTACCGTTCGTTTTAGACGGAGCGTCTTGCTAAACCGTACGTTTTATCATAATAAAAAAAACTCGGGCGTTTTACATTACATTACCGCACAAGTGCGTAATGAGATACATTAAGTTATTGAAATTGGTGAAATAAGAGACCCTTTACGAGCAAATATGTTATAAAATTAGTTATGACAAATTGTAGGTTTCCAGGAGGACTTTTTAGATTTCATTTATGATAGTGTTCTGAACAATCTTACCAATTTTGAACTGGGTGCGAATTATTGTAACCTCATTCCTGTTTTTGGTCTAATTTGACCGGGCTAATAATACAGTATGTACAAATGAGTGTCACCTATAAAATACCTATGATATTGCATTATTGAGCATGCTTGTCAGTTTCGGTTGACACCATTTTAATACCAATCTACATATTTTGTCCTGAAAGTATAAATTATATTGGACCGTCATTCAGTCTATATAACCTGCAAAAATTCACCTATGACCGTGTCCTGTTTTTTATAATGCCAGTCGATTGATTAATTTTGATATAAAATCACATTATTTTATTTTAAAAATTATCCAAAATAGTGCCAATAAAACCTGATTCAATCCACTTGGGCGAGATATTGGGCTGTACTTTAATAAGCAATATATGATCAGCAACAATAAACGCTTCGTTTAAATAATATTAAAAATAACACTATCAAAAAAAATGTTTGACATTATATAAATAAATATGCCCAAGACAACACACCTCTTGTAATGGTCTCGAAGTAGGGATTAATATCCATGTGTTACGAGGTACCACACAAGGAAATAAGCCAGGGGGTCTCACAGCACACCCAGACCCGAGTCAATTCAGAAAAGATCGTTACCTGAATTGACCCGACCGGGAATCGAACCCGGGACACTACGGAAAGCGAGGCGAGAAACCATGCTAAAGCGCACTGCGCCAATCGTGTCGTCCACATTCAATTAGACGTTAACGTTTGACCAACACCGGAGTATTTAAACACTTTTATACTCGTTCGACCAGCGATTAAACTTTTTTTTCACCCAACGGCATCAATTATTATTGTATCCCATGGTATATTCACCAGAACAAATCGTAGAAACCCGCAACTAGCCAGGTGCGTACTCCAAAGTTCCTCTATAAAAGGAACATACAATCATATAACACCATAAACACACAAATCGAAGTTGTAACGGTCTACCGACCAGATTTATACGCCCGTAACACAGCCCGGAGGAGAATTGAGGGAAAGGGTCGCGGGAAATATTTCAATACGCCATTCGCATTTTTTACGATCGTCATGTGTGCCGCCTCGCGATTGTGCAGAACCGCGATATTGGACGATTCTTTTGGTTTTTTCTTTACTTTTCTCATCTTTTTCTCGATAGTTTATCGCCACGTTCGAAATGAGGAGGAAAGTTGAGAGAGAAAATGCAGGAGGTTGCTTATTATTGCTGATTAAAACATCGTTTGCTGTAGCATTCACGAGTAGCTATCAAATGAAATAAAATTAGAATGTTGCATGCATTCTTATAATTAAGTTTCTGGTAGAACTTAAAGGACAATTATTATTATCTAAAAGTACCCAAAATTTTTGACAACTTTTTAAGAATCTAATTCTCGGTCTTGGGCATTTCGAAACAGAAAGCGTCCGGGATCGCAAAAATATTACCAGTTACATAATGATACAAAATACTCCAATAATAAAAAAATCATGGTCGATTCTGATTGATATACCTACTGTTACAATTCAATTCAATACATACATTGTATGGGAGACGTCCCTGGCTGATTTCCTTGTGTTTTACCTCGTAACACGTGGATATTAATCCCTACTTCGAGACCATTACAAGAGGTGTGTTGTCTGGCGCATTTTTATTTATTTATTTATTGTGTTTGAACTTTTGTACAATTATTTTAACGAATAATCTACTCCCATAACAATAATAACATTGCATCAATTTTAAATTAAGTATAAAACATAATAATTATAATCGATCATTACAAAATAACAATTGTTTTTTCTCAACTTTACATTAAGTGATTAGTAAAAATACTCCAAGTGGTCCCGAATCTATCTCTATTAAAATGTTTTCGATTTAACAAGGGGCGTTAACGATGTCTCTCATTAATTTCAACAGCGCTCCTTCTGGATAAAATATAAAATGTATTTAGTGTAACCCTGAGTATATATTTTTTTACTTCTTATTTTATCTAATGAAAGATATAAAATAAATTAACAAGATGTTTTTTTGTGTTGCGTTAGTCCACGAAAACTCTTACGGTAAGATAGCGACACAGTATTTTACAGTCTGGAGTTTTCAAGACATGATTATAGGTATAAAATATATATGAGCTCGTGCCTTATGCAATTAAAATGTTGTTTTAAATATTAGGGGTTAAAGTATGAAACTGCCGTTTTATTGTAATAGGTTCTTTGAATTGACATAGAATCTTCATGGTTTGAGGTTTTCGAATGAAACTTTTTTCACATGGTTTCCATGATGTTCTTCTTTTAAAAAATGTGAAACATTTGAATATCGACTTTTAATTGTTTTTGTTATTAAACTTAGACTAGAAAAATGGATACTGCGAAAATTCGGGTGATTTTTGAATAAGAGTTCCGACGCGGAAGTAACGCGGCAGAAACAGCCCGCAATATTAATTTTGCGTTTGGAGAGGGGTCTGCTAATGAACGCACCGTGCGATTTTGGTTTAAACGCTTTAGTGATGAAACTTCGACTTGAGGAACGAGCCACGAGGATGACCGCCCACACAGGTGAATAACGATGAATTAAGAGAGATAGTGGAAGCCTATCCTAGTCAAACTACCCAGGAATTAGCGGCATGGTTAAACGTTACCTTACCCACAATATTGACTCATTTGCGTCAAATCAATAAAATAAAAAAATACGAAAAATGGGTGCTTCATGATTTGACTTATCTGCAGAAAGAAATGCGTGTTGAAACTTGTGTTGCCTTGTTGAATCGGTATAGAAATGAAGGAATATTGGATCGAATTGTGACATGTGATGAAAAGTGAATTCTTTATGATAGCCGTAAAAGAAAAATGCAATGGCTGACCCCAGGTCAAACGCCACAACAGTGTCCTAAAGCAAAACTTACCAATAAAAAGGTAATGGTAACTGTTTGGTAGTCTCAGCATGGTGTTCTTCACTATAGTTTTCTCCGATCTGGTCAAGCAATAACGGCAGATGTCTTTTGTGCCGAACTCCGAACAATGTTGGCAAAACTAGCAGTAAAACCGCCCCGACTCATGAATCGATCTTCACCATCAATGCTCCATGACAACGCGAGACCTCATACAGCACGAGAAACCGTTTTGATCCTTCAGCAGTACGAAATGCTGTCACACAGTTTGTGCAGTCTAGATCCTCAGAGTTCTATCGCAAAGGCATAAATGAAACCTTTCTATTAGATGGCAGCAATGTATAGATGGTAATGGTAACTATTTAGATTAAATAAATTTGTTAAAAATTAAAAAATATTTTTTTTAGATTTTCAGTACAAATTGGCAATTTCATACTTTAACCCCTATTATTACTTAAAGCAACGTCAAGCATCAAATCTTGGCGTGAAACAGTTATTTTTATTTGGTTACTGTCAAAACACGTCGTAAATTAATTTACTTTTTAAAACTGGTTTTGAAATACTGAAAACACGTTTTACGTTGCACGCTTGAACACGTATTCTATTTAAACAACGGATTTAAAGAGTTGCAGGTGCTTGAAAGCATCATAACTCATCGAGTTTTCAGTTACCATAAAAATGTGTTATATTTCATACGTTCCGGGCTGGATGAATGAATATGCATACGTTATAAAGTTAAAAGAGTTTGCTGTTATAAGTGTAAAAACTAGTCCCTGTTTCTCTATTTTATTTCTATCTATCTCATAAGATAAATATCTATAGTATTGTTCTATCATTGAAATCAAAAATAGCTACTGATTCATTTTTGCGCAACATCGTTATTATTATTTTTATTTCAAAGAATTTTACGCACTATTGGCAGATGCAAAAGGACATAATCTATACCAGTTAACCACTCTATTATATCATATCAGTAACTATAAAGGCACCCTCTGTGGAAATTCATGAAAGCACTAACAACATGCCATGAACTCGCTCATGAAATTCAACTTTTAAAATAAATTATTTATTTTAAACAAGCTCAAAGTGTGCTCCCCTTCTAAAAGAAAAAAACATAAACACACATTAGACAAATGTACATTATAATGTATCGAAGGTCGCGTTGACCCGTTAACCCCACACCCGCTGGCTTTGCCGAATTAGAACCATATTTATGGCGGTCCCGTCGATTCCCATGGCGATAACGTGCAATTGGACTCTTGTACGGTGTTACTCCATATTCGTTCATATCCATTAGGAGTTCCTGGTCATTTCGCTTGCCAGTTCATAATTTATGGTTGTGTCGTGATATAGTTGCCTTTTGGGATATGAAGTGCACCGGTGATCATAACAGTGCACAATATTCAACGATATTTTGTTTTGTTATCCGTCGAAAAATTTTTGGGAAGTGTTGGCTAAATTTTATTATTTAGTGCAAATAAAAGTTTTAGGATTGTATCAAAATTGTATACGTACTGCACACACTGTCAACAAATCTACTGATCGAAATCATGAAGGATGTACTAAAAAAGAATAAGAAATGTAATTCTGCCTTACCTCTCGACCGCTTTCCATCAAGTGGAGTGAGGACATCTTGACAGACAAAAAAAAACGCCTAAAGTTAATGTAATTAATCTGTTTCATTTATACAGTTTTTTCGAGTCGTGAAATTCAAAGGTTAAAAATTTACTAACATTAAAAAACATTAACTTCATAAACAAAGCTCGAGTTTACTAGCAACAATACAAATACTGTCCCATCCTGCATCTGACAGCAAAACAACGTCAAAAGTTTATGAATAGGTCCTGACACCCGGCCCTATTGAAAGCTGAATGAAACAATGCCGTCACCTTTTTGCTGGTTAAAAGCGAAAACTTGTCAAGTGACCGCGCGCAAATGACTCAAGTTCTAAAGTAGCTCACTACTCCAGTATACCATAACTTTACAACGTTTTAGTGTGTTATTTCTCTCTATGGGCTCTTTTAATTACTGCTTGCCCCTACATGTATCATAAATTCTAATGGAGCACGAGCCACTCCCCCGACCGCGCCGTGTCGCCAAACCAAATTGCATTTTAGAATTTAACGTAAGCACTTTGTATTATAAAATCTATTCAATTCAGGAATTTATCAAAGGGAGAGAATTACGAGTACAACTTAATTAACTCATCTCATTTTAATTTATGCCAGAGTTTATAGTGAGACGATAAAACTTTACGTGCTGCTAAAGACATTGTTGACTTTATAGTAAACTCATCATAGAATAAATAATAAATATCCCTGGACATTATTCCACACAGCGCCATCTAGCCCCAAAGTAAGCTAATTAAAGCTTGTATTATGGGATACTAGACAACGGATAAACATACTTAAATACATTTTCTTTTGTAAATACATACTTATTATACATAGGAGACACCCAGACCAGTACAAACAGACATGTTCATGCACACAAATGTTTGTACTGTGCGGGGATCGAACCCGCGACCTCTGGTGTAGTAGCCAACTTCTTAACCATTACACCAAGTCGGTCATAGAATTAAGTCAAACCGATATCTGCATTATTAACCTATTAACTACCAAATAATCCCTCAGTTGAATGTGTTCCATCACTGAACACGTATTAGATAAATTCAAAGTGGGTAAAAACAGGAAAAAAGATACCAACACACATTACACAGATACAAAATAATTTTGGAGATTTTAGTTGCTGATTTGCAACTGCGGCGGCAAAAAATGATAAGTTGCATTTAAACTACTCCGTTGGATATTTGGGTTAATGAAATTGAAATCAGAGGCATTTCAATTGCATCATTTCATTTTTACTACAAAACCGTAAAGACAAACAGCCATTTTGCGTAATATATTCGTACGAGACAACGTAACATGAGGAGACATCAATCTAATAAATAAATAAATAAATAAATATGCGCCAGACAACACACCTCTTGTTGGTCTCGAAGTAGGGATTAATATTCCTGTGTTACGAGGTACCACACAAGGAAATAAGCCAGGGGCGTCTCCCAGCACACCCAGACCCGAGTCAATTCAGAAAAGATCGTTTCCTGAATTGACCCGACCGGGAATCGAACCCGGAACACTAGGGAAATCGAGGCGAGAAACCGTGCTACAGCGCACTACGCCAATCGTGTCGTATCAGTTGATAGCAGGTTATCAATTAAAAATAGGAATTGAACCCACAGGTGTATCTTCTTATAACTATACATTTTTAATAACAATTTATTTAGATATAGGTAGCTGTCTGTCAGCGGCTTCGCCCGCGTAGACTATTTCTCACGTCAAAATATAGCCTAAATTAAAAAAAAAAATGTTCATGTCACTCGCAGCTATGTAGCTTTATGTTGCTGAAAGAATTTTAAAATCGGTCCAGTAGTTTCGGAGCCTATTCATTACAAACAAACAAAAAAAAATTTTTTTTCCTCTTTTTAATATTAGTTTAGATTTTACTAACGACCACACCTATCCCTAGAGTGGGTGCGCCATTACCAGAAAACCGTAAGTAATTCGTAAAACAATCGCTAAGTTATTTAGTTCTTTTTTATCTATTTAAGTATGTATTTAGAAATATTAAGTATGTTTATCAGTCTCTGACGCCCATATTACAAGCTCAGCTTAGTTTGGGGTCAGATGATCTTGGTGTGAATTGTCCCAGATATTTATTTATTTTAGTAGCTGTCTCCACTTTCGTTCGCAACTCTTGCCGAAAATGTAGACGCCATTAGTGTGTAGGGGCAGAAGCTTGTCACCATCAGTGTCCCACAACGGCAATTTTCTCAGTTGCCTATTTCTCGTTAAGTTAAAATAATGAACGCCGTGCCGGTTACCAGTAACTAATAAACAAATGGGTTTTAAACCCAAAGATATTCATAAAATAAACGCGTTGTCTTATAAGGTATATAAATACTGCATTAAAAATCATTAAGTACTTTATTTTTATTTCATAAGCTATTCAGCTATTCAAACAACGTTAGTACGTGTGTAAGTTGTTTAGACACCGAGGAAACCCAAGCTTTCAGTCGTATGCAATTAAGAGGCCTTTATAGCCCGTCGTATGGCCTTTTTTATTACAGGACGTTTAAATAATTTTATGAGATTGCGTTGCCGAAATTACCCCATTTTCTTTTTTAAACAACCTTACTTTGCATTTTAGTCGTTTTGAGATTTAGCTTAGGAGCTCAAGCTTACTGCAGATTGGCAGAAATATAGTTTTTATAGTGTACCATGGAAAGTAGATTTTTGAAATCGGACGATGTATACTAAACTGAGAACTGACGGATTTTTTAAATATCAATCTTCATTTTGTTATTATTCCAAAATACACTTAACACTAAGATGTACTTATTACAAAATGAATGTCGTTCGTTCGTTCTATTATTTTTGTTTTTACGGATACTTAAACTCTAATCTAACTTATATTTTATGTTCTACCAAAATTAGCTGAATTTTATTCAAGTACCATCACGTAAGTAATTATAATCGTTACATTTTGTTCCGTTATAATCTTTAATTCCGTTGAGAGGCTCCAGTTAACTTAGCTCAGTAAAACGTAGGCACATAAAGTAAAAGCTTACTACTTAGTAGATACCTATCAACAAAGCGCTCGAGTAATGGCGTACGATAAAAATATTTGTATTTCGGAATAAAGAATTAACATACCATCACGACTATATCCCAAACGGAGAAGTCTGGGGCAAAGCTCACATTTTTAAAATGGTATTAGAACCCAACGTGGTAGGTGGTGAGCTTACCGCCGTTATCCGGGTGGATTTGGTTTTTAGTCGATGTTTTCCATCATCGGAGAGATTAACTATGAACACAAAGATGCATGGTTCTAGCCATTTTTCAACTTGGGAGCATACACGACAGACAAGACAAGTTCCACACAAAGATAGAATTAGCAAAATTCGACCTGATCCTAGGGACTAAAGCGGGATTTGCGCAAGCGGGTTAAATAAATCACTTAAATACTTATTTAGTTAGTGCACAATTACACCATGAATGCAATAAATCCTCTATGTTAGGCACAGTTGAGGAACTGTCTCATTTAAAAAACGATAAACGATGTTTAAGAGCTTAAGTTAAAACATATGATCCACGATTACATGAACTGCGCAAGTATATTTGTTAAATACAAGATGTGTATATTTTATAGTATGACAGCGTTGTGCGCTGTAGCACGGATTTTCGCCTCGATTTCCGTAGTGTCCCGGGTTCGATTCCCGATCGGGTCAATTCAGAGAACGATCTTTTCTGAATTGACTCGGGTCTGGGTGTGCTGGGAGACGCCCCTGGCTTATTACTTTGTGTGGTACCTCGTAACACAGGGATATTAATCCCTACTTCGAGACCATTACAAGAGGTGTGTTGTCTGGCGCATATTTATTTATTTATTTATTTATAGTAGTTATTGCTTTCCAAACGAAAAATAACGAATGTATAGTTTTACATTTCGCTTACTGCTTATAACGCCTCCGTGGCCATGTAGTTTTATAGCTCGGCCCAAAACCCGGTTCAATTCCCAGATCGGGCAAAGTGTGTTTTCAAATTTTTTCGGAACATAGCCCGGGTTTGTGATCACCAACCCGCATTTGGCAAGCCTGGAGATTAAGCCAATACCCATCAATTGTAGCGATGACTTGATTTCAATGATGGAGACCTTTGCCCAGCAGTGGGACAGTATAAAGGCTAATTACTACTGCTTATTGATTATAGATTTTCTTAGAAACTCCCCAAGCCGAGTGATTTGATAATATACCCTTTGCGTGGTCAGCCGATGCACCAGTTAAGCTGAACTTAACCAAATTTACAGCTGCAAAGCCTTGCTAGATTACGTTTGCTATTGCACAAGAGGTCATTTGCAGAAGCTTCTCTAAGACCGGTTTTTATCTTACTAGTATGGTTAATTGAACTACACACATCAAAAGTGTCTAGGGATCAACATATATTTTTGCAATAACTTTTCTCCTGATTGATATTAATTAAAATTTTCTTTAAGGATTCATCAAATAAAGTGTTTCCGTTTGTCTACAGTAACGATAAACCAAGTCACCTTTGCATTAATAAGGAATTTGCCATTTTCCTATTAAAGGGATTTTTGATATTTGAACCACTAACATTAAAGTTCGAAAAAAAGACTGAAATAACAGTTTTTTTTTTCGGTGTGGTTCGCAACCCATCACGTCTCGTTCCACACGGGAGCGAAAAGCGGCCCACGGAGAGCCGCTTCGCTACGTTGAATGTGAGAGGAGGAATGAGTGATAAAATAGATGAGGTATGTCAGTTGATGGGTGAAAGGCATATTGATGTTCTGTGTGTGAATGAGACTAAGCGGAAGGGGTGTGACATCTCGATCCATGAACCCTACACGGCGTACTGGTCTGGCGTGCCAGCCAATAACCGAGGTTGTCAAGGGGTAGGCCTTATTTTCTCCGCGCGAATGACTGAATGTGTAAGTGAGTATGAGTGCGTCAGCCCGAGACTTCTCTGGGTACGGCTAAAAGTTGGACTGACTCGAATTTTTATCCTTGGTGTATATGCACCGACAGATAAGAGTGCTAGTCGGTGTTCAAAAGCCCAAAAAGAAGTAGAGGAGTTTTGGGAGAGTATGAGAGAAACCCTACGCAAATGCAAGCAGAATGAACGAGTAATTATGTTAGGTGACTTCAATGGGTGGGTAGGTAGAAAACGAGAAGGATATGAAAGGGTTCTTGGCTTGTATGGTGACGATAGAGTGAATGAGAATGGGAAAAGTTTGTTGGAGATCTGTGTGGAGTGCAATCTATGTGTAACAAATACAATGTTTGAACACAAAAAGATTCACAAGGGAAGAGGGTGTGTCGAGAAGTATGATTGACTTTGTGATAGTGGACGAACGACTGAGAAGGAATATTGTGGACACCCGAGCATACCGCGGGGCTGGTGTCGAAACAGACCACTTCCTGGTGTTAACCCGAATAAGTGGTCTCTTCAATAGGTGGCGACACAGAGCTCCGGTGGGTACAGGTATTCTGGAACGAGTGAAAGTGGAGAAATTGCAAGAAAGGGATGTTGAAGACGAATATGTGAATGAGTTGCGTAAGAAGTTTGAAGATTCAGAAGAGGTGTGCGAGATTGAGGGGCTATGGGAGACTTTTAAGGAAGGATTAGTAAGTGTGGCTGTAAATATATGTGGAACTACAAGGAGAAGGAAAGGAAGCAAGAAGAAGAATGTATGGATGGACAAAAGTGTGCAGACAGCTGTAAATGAAAAGAATAAAGCATGGGTAGACTGGTTAGCAATAAAAGCTAGTCAAAGAGTACACAAGGCAACGGATGGTGATGTGAGGGAAGATAAAACAAAATATAAAAGGTTGAAAGGTATAGTAAAGGAGGTAGTAAATAAAAAGAAAGAAGAACAAAAGGACGAATTTGACAGGAAGCTTACTGAAGACTTCCAGTCAAACATAAAGTTTTTCTGGAAGTCCGTACGAACTGCTAGGGGAGCATCTACAACCTCAGATCTAGCAAAAATCAGAGGCAAGGATGGAAGTAGTTTGAAAGGTGAAGAATGTGTTTTAAGAAGATGGAAGGAGTATTTTGAAAGTTTGTTTGAAAGAGATGATGCATTGGCAGAAACAGCTGATGTCGTAATGGAAGTGAATGAAGAGGATAACCAGATTAGCATGGATGAGATTATGATAGCGAAGAAAAGTATAAGAGCTGGTAAGGCTGCAGGGTACGATAGAGTGTCTGTCGAGATGCTGAAGGCAGGGCGAGGCATAGCGGCTAGTCAGTTGTACCGCCTTTTCAATATGTGTTGGAGGACCGGCCGAGTCCCGGGAGACTGGTGCAAAGCCGTGATCGTGCCGTTATTCAAAGGGAAAGGGTCACAACAGGACTGCAAAAATTACCGCGGAATTAGCCTGCTCAGCGTTGTCGGCAAATTGTATGCAAAAGTGCTGATTAATAGGGTAGTGAATGAAACTGAGCACAAGATATGGGATGCACAAGCGGGATTCAGAAGGGGAATGGGATGTACGGATCAGGTTTTTTCCTTACGGTGCATAGCTGAAAAGTTTTTGGCCAAAAGTCAAAAAGTCTATTGCATATTCGTGGATCTGGAAAAAGCCTATGATCGAGTGAGGAGGAATGAATTGTGGTCGACATTATCTGCGTATGGAGTGAGCAGTTGCCTGATACGAGCGCTGAAATCTCTCTACGAGGGTTCCAGTGCTTGTGTCAGAGTAGACGGGATGTACACTGACTGGTTTGATATCCATAAGGGTGTTAGACAGGGCTGTGTAGCGTCACCGTGGCTGTTCAACCTATTCATGGATAATTGTTTGACGGGTTTGAAAGATAGGAATTATGGTTTGAGAATGGATGGGTTACTCGTGAAATGTCTTCTCTACGCCGATGATCAGGTAATACTTGCATCGTCGGCCGACGAGTTACAGGATATGGTAACGGCAATGAATGCGTCACTGGAAGAGAGAGGTATGAAAGTGAATGTGAGTAAAACCAAGACAATGGTGTTTGAAAGAGATGATAGTGTGACAGAATGTAAGATTTTTATTGGGGGTGAAAAGGTAGAGCAAGTGAAAGATTTGTGTATCTGGGTACTATGTTTACGAGAAATGGAAGATATGAGGGTGACATTGAAAGGAGAGTGAATGCAGGTAATAGAGTGAACGGGGCGCTGCATGCCTTTATGGGCAGTCACAGAGTGTCGGAGAAAGCCCGACTGGCAGTTCACGGGGGCGTGCTGGTACCGACATTAATGTATGGTAGTGAAAGTTGGGTATGGCAGAAGAAGGATGAAAGTAAAATAAATGCAGTGCAAATGAGAGCATTAAGAAGCATGGCTGGGGTAAAACTGAGTGATAGAATTAGAAACTGTGTAATAAGAGAACGATGTGGTGTGAAAGTAGACGTGGTTACTAAAATTGAGATGGGAATGCTGAGGTGG
Organism: Udea olivalis; assembly: GCA_947369235.1. NCBI lineage: Eukaryota > Metazoa > Arthropoda > Insecta > Lepidoptera > Crambidae > Udea > Udea olivalis. The sequence continues at coordinate 7,156,343 of OX376346.1, read as the reverse complement.
TTTGGTCATATGGAAAGAATGGATGAAAGGCGATTAACGAAACGGATTTATGAGGCAAGGGTAAATGGGACTGTTGGAAGGGGAAGACCCAGAAGAACGTTTCTGGACCAAGTTCAAGATGTTCTCAGAAAGGGTCGGGTCAAGAGTACCTTTAACCGACGAGCATGTATGAAAGGACTCATGAGAGTAGAAGAAGCGCAAGATGTATGTCAGGATCGTAGCAAGTGGAAAGAAGTGGTCTCTGCCTACCCCGTTGGGAAAGAGGCGTGATGGTATGTATGTATAACAGTTTTCTTTAAAATTTTATTGGGTAACTTAAACAATTAATAATCCGTGTTTCTACCGCGAACACTAACAACACAAGAACATCGGTTTGGCATACTCAAAAAGAGTTCATCCAAATCACGCTGTGGAATGGCCGCCCATGTTCGTTGCAACAACAAAAAAAGGTCTTCTTGCGACTGGATACCCTCCATATTCGGCAGAGCTCTTCTCTGTAGCATATCCCATGCATGCTCAATCGGGTTCAAGTCTGGCGACTGAGCAGGCCAGGGCAGGACATTGATGTTAGCTGCGGCGAGAGTCTGTCTTACAATTCTTGCGGTGTGCGGTCGTGCATTATCATGCATTAACTGAAATAAGGGACCGATTTGCACTTGTAGAGGAACGATGACGTCTGATACAATCGTCTCAGCATAAATTTGAGCGTTGAGGTTGCCTCTGATCCAAATCAACTCAGTTCTTCCGCCGATCCAAATACCCGCCCATACCATGATGGTTCCACCACTATAAGAATGGACTTCCTGGCAGGATTTTAATCGCTGTTGGCGTCCAGGGGTTCTCCAGTGTCGTATTCGTCTTGTATCCGTTCTCATACCAAAACGAGACTCATCAGAAAAGCACACGAAACGCCATTGTTCTTCTGGCCAATTTCTGTGTTCAAGAGCCCATTGATATCGAATCCTACGATTGTGCATTGCTATAGGTGGTACCCTTAGCGGTCTTCGGGAATGAAGGTTCACTTCATGCAAGCGGTTTCTGACTGTTTGGTCGCTAATTAAGTTCCCTGAAGAGTGATGAAGCCTCACGGCTAACATCATGGCGGTTATTGTTGGAGCTCTTCGAGTTGTGATTTGAATGTATCGGTCTTGTCTCCGTGTGGTGCAGCGATACCGTCCTCCATGGCGCTCAGCCACGGTACCAGTGCTTCGGTAACGTGTCCAAAGTCGACTGATAACACTCTGACTTGTATTCAGAGCTAAAGCCACAGTACGTTGCCGGGAACCAGCTTCTATTATTCCCACGGCTCTGAGCATTTCTTCCCTGCTTAAATGACGTCGCCGCTCCATAATAACGTTGGTTTTAATCAGTAGTAGGGAAACAGTAGCACTAATAATGTCTTCAATGCGTTGTATGTTTTTATAGGGAAAATATTGACAGCTGATTTTCATCTTTTACTCGAATTTGATTGACAGTTCCTGTTTCAAATTATGAAATGCACCAAAAAGGATCCATATAAATTTATAAAATCATAAATTTATTACAAAGCCACATCTCAATCTCAAGAAATCCGCATAAAAATGCTTGATCCCTAGACACTTTTGATGTGTGTAGTTTGATAGCACTGGTAGCTTTTACGCGCTATTGTGAAACTATTAACGATTGTTCCCAAAAGAACAAGGTTGTTATTGCTCCTAAGAAATTAAGTTCATTGATAGCCTATTTAGTTTGAAAAAGATACACTGTTTTTTACATTATGTAACAGACTAGTGAAAAAATTCTAAGACGATTAATTCCACATCATCGGTAAGCATTATAATTTTGAGAAAAAAATAATTACAGTTAGCGTGCCTTTTTTATGAAGTATATTATCTAATACATAGTACCTACCCATGTTTATAAGCTTTTAACAAATAAAGACAAAACCTATAAAAATCAAAGCAACGTAAACCCTAAATAGAGACTATCAGTTATTTAAACTATTTGGAATTGTGGTTTAAACTGACCGAATGTCTCATTGTTTTTGTGTTAAAAAAAGATTGTCGTACAGCAGAAACAGTGAGCGGTTTGGTTGAACGAGCGTATGTAGTTGTATATAGTTGTATTAAGTGGCGTTTATTTGCTGACAACAGTTGCGGAATAAAACTAGTGGGTGGTTTTCCAATAAGCCATGAAGAAATTGATTTTCTTTATGGTAGGACAATCCACTAGCTGAGGAGAGGATATTATTTTAACGAACTCCTAGAAACCGAAGCCCCACGGTATTTTTACTCCTAATGCCTTTTTGATTGTTGAAGCTCGTTATAAAATTGTCATTGTTTATTAAGAATACAATCTCTGGTTTAATATAGTCAGTGGCTATTAACGATTCAAACCGCCTTTTGACCCTTTGCAGTCAGGACAAAAAAATATGTTAGAATTATCAAATTTCAAATACCCATGTTCAGACACATAGGAGTACGAAGTAAAAAATACGAAGCGGCTATAAGTATACTCGTATGTATATATACAGAGTGCTCTAAACACCACGTCAATATATTTTTTTAGCTTCCTCACACTCAGGGGTAGATATCCAAAAATACCCCATGTATGTCACCCCCGATTTTTTATAGTTTTTGAGTTATGATTTTTTTACGAATTTTTGAAAATTTCTGGGTTGAGTCACTTTTTCAGTTACTATAGCGCAATTTGTTGAGATGAATGCCTGATTTTTATTAGCTGAAAAACAGCGCTAGATGGTTCTGAAGAATTAACATCCATAACGCTTATCATAACTCAAAAAAATATATAAAATTGAAAAAGTGGGAAATGCTGTTTTTTCCCTAAACTTTGAAGGCCGTTTTTAAAAAAAGTTACCTATAATTTTTCATCGAAATCTTTTTTAAAAACTTCAATACACTCTTACTTATTTACCATGTAAATTTTAATGAGTTACTTCAACGGCATCATACTTAAATTTTAATTGAAAATGTCAGAAGTGCAAAATTCAAGTAATCTGTGTATCAACTAAAACTTGATTATGAGTAAACTAAAAACATCTTAATGAAAAAAAATTGATTCCGATATTTTCAAAAGTTTTTGAAAAATGTATGCACAAAAGACTCATTAGCTTCTTTGATAGGTTTGAAATCATTAGTCGTGAACAGTATGGCTTCCAGAAAGATAAATCCACAACTTTAGCCTTACATCGTCTCGTAACGACTCTCATATCCAACGTTAATGCCAAGAACTGTACCACTGCTCTCTTCATTGATCTATCAAAAGCCTTCGATCACGTTTCGCATTCGTTATTATTACAGAAAATGGCAGCAGTTGGAATTAGGGGGCCGGCTTTAGAATGGATAGAGTCTTACTTGACAGGCAGGCAACAATGTGTGACTATAAATAAAATCAGCAAAACGAAATTATCTCTCACTTTTCTGAATATAACAATATAGGATGCGGTGTGCCACAGGGAAGCGTGCTGGGCCCAATCTTGTTCCTCATCTACATCAATGACATTGTTGATGTAACAGACTACAAATGCGTTTTGTTTGCTGACGATATTTCCATAATTGTTACATCTGACGTAATAAAACAAGTTAAACAATTACTGATCACGTTATGGACATAAATGGCACTATTGAAAAATTTATTGAATGGCTTGACATACACAATATGAAAATTAATTTAATTAAATCCAATTATATCCATTTTAATAATTATAAGAATATTAGTTTGAATAAGAATGACGTACACTATAAAAACACCAGCATTGATGAAGTGCAACAAGTTAAAATTCTAGGATTGACTATTGATAGAGATATAAATTGGAAAGCACACATAGAAAATGTTTGTAACAGAATTAATAAGTTTGTTTATGCATTACAGCAAGTTAAAACTGTTACAACTTTAAAAATTGCCATTGATGCATATCATGCTTATGTTGGATCCATATTACGCTATGGGTTAATTGTTTGGGGTAATGGTACCAGCATCAATAGAGAATTTAGTGCACAAAAAAAGTGTGTGAGGGCAATTTGTGGTGTCTCACCACGTACTTCCTGCCGACCCCTTTTTAAAAACCTTAGAATATTAACATTAACATCTCTTTATATTTATGAAATTTGCGTATTTGTACAACAGAATTATGAGCTATTTAAACGGGCATATCAGATATACCCTAGAAACCGTAGAAATCCTAATAGACTAGTGTTACACGATACTCCGAAGACGATGCAATATAGTAAAAGCTGCTTGACAATGTGTGTGAATTTTTTTTAACCATTTGCCAAATGAATTAAAAACATTAAATTCAAGGCAATTTAAGACAGGGTTACATAAATGGTTGCTGTCTAAGACCTTCTACCATTTAAAAGAATTTCTAGAAGAGAAGTACTCGTTTCTGTTCTTTGGCGTGTCTATATTATGATTGGATTTTGTAATGTTTATGTCAAAAATGTCAAGTGTTATTGTTAAGTTAGTGAAAGTTAAATTGTATTGTGTTAATCTTAAGTTTTACATAATTATGTTTGAAAATATATTTGCATGTCGCTTTTATATTGACTAAGCATGAATGTTCTGTAAACTTTATTTTAAAACCATTTATACAATGTTTTATGCGAATAAATAATTCTTATCTTATATTATCTTAAAGCCATTAAATGCCTTCACAATGACTACTAAGGCATCATAAAAATTAAGGCTATAAATGCGTATTTAGACGACTCTTTTGTGATAAAATATATATTTTTAAACGACATCAAAATCTATGAGAAACTAAAAAGTCACCATTTATAACACTCATTGTGACGTTATATCAAGTTTTAGTTGAAACACTGATTACTTGAATTTTACACTTCTGACACTTTAAGTGAAAATTTAGGTATGTTATCATTGAAGTTACTCATTGGAATTTACATGGTGAATAGTTAAGTGTGGTGAAGTTTTTAAAAAAAAATGGATGAAAAATGTTTGGTTACTTTTTTTTAAAACCGCCTGCAAAGTTTAGGGAAATAATAGCATTACTAACTTTTTCAATTTCATATTTTTTTAGAGTTACGATAAGCGTTAGTTGTATGTCAATTCTTCAGAGTCTTCTAGCGCTACAATTCATCTAATAAAGAAAAAAAAGAAGGTATTTATCTTAACAGATCGCGTTACAGTGACCAAAAAAGTGACTCAACCCAGAAAAAAAATTCTTAACTCGAAAACTACAAAAGATCGGGTAATTTACATGTGGTATTTTTGGATACCACTGAGTGTGAGGAAGCTAAAAAAAAATTATTGACGTGTATGTTCGGATCAACCTGTATAAACTTTGAAGGGTATTTTATGCCTCTGGGTTTTAGCTTGACACGTTTTTGGCCACAGCCTATTTGATATAAATGTATGCACATTTGACTTTAATCACTCAAAAGCATTTTGAAAACTTGCAATTTTATTTGGTATTGTTGTTTTGCTTTTATCGTTTTATCAGACATAGCTTGCTGTCTCGCGCCAGTGATATAGAGGTTTCGTTGAACAAGCAACCGCTGCAAGTGGCTTTTATTGCAAAAATATTGGATACAGCCGTTGGACGAATGTGGTCGCAAAATGCAAACGTAAAATGCAAATAAAGTAAAATGAAAATATTTAAACGAAACTTTAAACCAAACCTACACACAGAATTATTTATAAATAAGAAACCTTCACTTACATTTTTTCTTTTCCCTAAGTAAGTAGGCTAAAAACAAATATATTTTTCATCAACAGGCACTTAATAGTGCTGTATCAACCGGCACATGAACAATACTGAAAACATGAAAACCAGCGCCGTGGTGCTGCATAAATGCACCACGACATAATGCTGAGTGGAAGCCCTTTTGACATTATGTTTAAGTTCAGTTATAAGTATTTTATGTTATTGGTATTTATTTTTTGTGTCTAATAAAATTTTTCTATTCTATTCTATTCTAATACTTGAGAAAAGCTGAAAAATAACATTAAGTGTCATAATAGTAATAGGGTATTTTATTATTTTGATTGTTGAGGTGTAATCAAAAGACCTCTCAATAATAGAAACGTTGGTAAAAAAGTTATCTTCAAAGCTTTGAAACTCCCAGAAATGTATTTAAAAAAACATGTTTTTGGACTTGCCCAAAACGCTCCCAACAAACTGTCTGTGGCAAATCACGTCATTTGCGATCTAAAATATATATTTGCGTTCTGCAAAGCATATTTTGTTCGGAAGCTATATTAAATTTTGCGTTTATGAACATATTTTATTTACAAAAGTTGCGATAAATTGTGTAGATTATCGAATGATATAGTTTTATCAATTTAGTTTGCACTTTCAATACTGGACTTTCCCACCCAAGTTTGGAGGGCCATAAAATGAATTGAACAAAAGTAAACAAAAACTTTTAACATGACCCTTTTTTACTGTGCGTTTCGATCATATTATTTTTTGAATCTGATGATGTTGCCAAACAGCCTTTTTAGTTCAATTTTACTAAAATTGAGTTAGTTCCTGCTTCGCATCCTTGCCTGTGAGAGTGATAAAACACAAGGCTACCCTAACGTTAGAGGTAACTTAGGTGTGTCTTAAGTTCTTAACGCAGCGACCACGTTAAGCAGCTGCACAGTTTGGATGTGGACTAAGCTGTTGTCATCTTTGAGGTGCATGGCAGCTTGACTAGGTTTAAAGACAAGTTCAGACTATGTTCCAGGAGCTAAAACACTCACGTGGGAGTGAGTTGCCAAATTGATTTAGATGGTGAAAATCTTTTATAAGGTTCGAGCAACTCGATGTCCAAAACCTTTTCAGATATTCAAAAAAGACAAGTAAAAGTTGTATTAAATATTATAATTAAAAAAAAGCGATTTTATTCACAAAGTCACAGATCACACCCGGCGATCCTGAATTTTAGGTTATTAGTCCTTACTTAAAACATACGAAAAACGTAAAGTAACCCTAAAGAAATGGAATGGTGCTTAATATAAAGTGGCAACACTTGTTCTATTCTCCCGAACTCAACCGAACACATAAAAAATAATGCTATCAAAACTAGAACTTTTATTATTGTAAGTAAGTGGATTGACTAACTTGCTTATCTCAAAGATGGAAGACTGATACGTAACCGCGAATGTTTTATTGGAGAATAGACTATGGCTTATGGCTACTATTATTACGAGTATAGTCTGTTCAAAGAAATATCTCTTTAGAGATATGCTCACCTGTACTTTTCTCATCCTCAATTTTATTCGTAATCACTGTATACTCGTAATTGTTTACGAACTAATACTTAAATATCATTCCTAACGAGAGCCAGAATACCTTTAAAGTTGGTGAAGGTTCAGTTGCTTTCAAAATCAGGTAATTTTGTTAGCGAACATCACCAATTAACAAGTCATTAAAAGTTTAACACCAAGAAATTGTGAAGGATTTTTAACTGCGTTCTAAACAGTTTCAATCAAATGAATATTAGTTTTAAGATCTATGAGCTTTGTTGAGTAAAATATTTGTAGCATTTACGAGTATGTATGTTTTTGGTTTATTAAGAAACACGAGGATATCGATTCCACCATTTTATTTAACTGTTCACTGTTCCGTGAAAATTTAAATTACGAGGTCTCCTCTACTCGTCTACGAACCAGCTTTGACAAATTGTTTTTACAAAATTATTTATGATTTTCAACTGCAAATTCTCAATATTACTCGATTCCATTATACCTAATCCAATACAATACACTTAAACATCCACTGAACGATATTGGCTTCTAACCATTATTATGATCACGATTTGATTTCAGATAACATGACAAGATAAACCCAACAGGCAAAGTGACTGTTAAATCACTATTTCTATACAACATTAACAATATTACCCTCCAAAACCATTATTGCATAATTAAGATTTGATTGCAGATCATATGAAAAACTCAACAGGAAAAATGAAACCAAAACGACTTTGAACGTTTTATATAATACCTAGTTAAGCCTCATAGTGCATAATGAAGTATTTTTGTCATATACACACTTCCTAGTTTCAATTTTAGTTAAAATTACATCACAATCAACTAAAACATCAGACCATTAATTTCCCTTGTTGACATTATTTTCCATCCCACAGGAAAACTCGTCATTGTTTCATACCGGTTTATTACGATATAAGGATAATAGGCACCATCACGGTGTTTCCACTCGACACCTGTGAGCTACACGGAAGAATGCTCTATTTTAATGTAAATAGCGTTGAGCATAATTCCCGTGGTCGCTCTGTGTTGGTAGTTAAAAAGTTGTCAAGAACAATATTATTTGAAAACTAGAATTCCGTATAATTACTATCTTAAATATTTCGGTCATAGCGGACTTTAAATACTCAATCCGCTAAGTTACACAACATGTTATTCAAATTAAGACTTAATGTGTTAAGGACACAATTTACACGTTGCCCACGACGCACTTTATTATTGTGAATGACGTGTGTACTTTTGGAACAAACAAAACACGACCTGCCGGATAAATTTGAATGACAAAGAGAAACTGCACTGAAACCATTTGAGGAGGTTCATCAAACCTACATCTTTTGTAATATAGGTTTACTGCCGCGGCCAGAAATAATTAAATAACTTTATTCAGCACAGTATTGCAGGAACGTTATCAATTTTTGCGCTTTTGGTATGTTTACCACAACATGTAACCATGCCATGAGACAAATATTGTAAAATCGATTACCTTAAAATCAAACTACTTAAACCGTTAAAATCTGAAATTCCCAGTGTAATATAAAGCCATGTAAAGTCATGTCATCTAAAACCATATATACTAGTAAGGTAGTGACTTCCACATTTGACAAGGTAAATCATTCATGAGCGCGCTCCGTTTTCCAGCAGTATCTAGGGAACCATAAAAAACAAAACGAAAAAATCTGTCGACATCTGCAAATAAGGAAATTATGAAACCGCTGCAAAAAGCTTGGCATTCAAGCCTTTGTCCGCTCGACACCTTTTGTTTTACTCTTTGAGATTTTAATTGAAAAATCAAATGGGGTTAGGTTTACGTGATACTTTAATCTTTTTCATTTACGGCTTATTGCGGTTCGCGGTCGTTACAATGAATTGACAGTGGCCGTGTATTTAGAAAAAGTCAGATTTTAAAATTTAAAAAAAGCGATGTTATTAAAATAACAAATATTTATGCTATAGGAAAATACAGTAATCGATTAAAAAAATAAAATAAAAAGGGGATATGATAGGCAAATACCATTGTGTACGGAATTATATTATATACTTTTTGAAACGCCGACGATTTCTGAGATTTCAAGTCATCGAGCTTTTGGGAATACGTGAACGACTGCTGTGACTAGTGAAAATGCTTTTTTGTGTTTGTCAGTTTTCAATTGAAATTTTGTATTTTGTTTACAAATCACTGATCTAAAATGAGTGACTACTTATATCATATCTTAATAAAACTAAAGATGAAAACTGTACTTTTTAACGGTTCTAATAATTTTGTGGGGTTGTTCAGAATTCAAGGGTTGCATCGTTACATTACGGTGACCGACAGTTAAAGATAACTTTCTATAGAAAACTGTTGCTATTAGACATTTTCTTAACTATTTATAGAAGTTGTTTATCCCGTTTTCATGTGGCCCACGGAAAAAAAACCTTATTTAAGATACGAGTAACAATACATTGTTTATAAATGACGAGATCTTCGATATAAAGGATAACTTACGTATTCAAAATATCGAAATATTTATTAATCATTCGTCACGTTCATTGCTGAACATGAAAGCTTATTTAAAAGGCCGGATGCAGGCAACTTTTTAGGTCGTCGGTCGTCCTTTGCGAATCACATTTACTTGTCTGCTGCACTTGCCTGCAAGTAGTCTTCATTTCATAATTGTCTCACCTAAATGTCCGTCAGTGTGTTACTTACAAATTGACTGACACGGGCCAGGCAACAGATTAATAAATATCAGGGACCACTAACACCATGATCATCTGACCCCTAAACTAAACAGACTAAACAGACTTTGTGATATACCGCTACTTAAAACACACATTCCTAGCACAAGTTCTGTTCAGTTTGATATGAGTGTCTTGAGTACCGTTAGCTATGACACCCTGCTTAGTTTGGACTCAAATGTTGCTGGTGAAAGTCGTTCCTTATAATATTTAAACAATCTTAAAATAACTTCTCAAATGCACCTCAAAAGAGCTTTTTTATCACAGAAAATATTTAAACCACTGTTAGCATTCTGGGTTGTTAATTGACAAGAAAATACAATACAGATACGAAAGTTGATACAATCAAAAGGTATCATTAAAAAATTAAAATGTTTCAAAACATAACTAAGTTTAAGTGCAAAAACTACAAAATCGCGCAAAACTACCTTAACGTTTGTGACATAAAAATACATTTTACTTATCGTCGAAAGTACTTACAGTTCGTTTATCTTTATTTTTCAGCATTGACTTTTAGCCTTCCAAAGTTTTACGAAAGTTCGTAAGTATTGCACCGAAGTAGACCTCCTGGGCACATGCGAGGACGAAATATACAAAGCTCAATTTGCATGGCGGAAACGATGTTCTTGCTCTAGAGACCTGGTGAACGATTGGCTGTTTTGAAGATGGCTTTTTTTATTACCCATTTTTATCGAATATTTTATCATATTAATGTATTTATTGAAAGAATATTTGTAATCGCTAGGATATTGGTATCAGAATTGGAGTGGTTAGCGTAGTTTTTGGCAGATTATTAACCCCCGAACTACGCTTCTGACATATTATGTATTTTTCCAATTGTTTTTTTTTATCATTTTGTAGTGGAAGGATAAGCATCTGCGATTCAGTAACAAGTCTGTTAGTCACGAGATCACAAAAAATTTTATTACTTACCAAGGAAAGTCAAAGTGGATAATTAAGTTTAGATGGTGAAAAGTGCAAAATAAAGCGGTAACCTTTCTTAGGTTTTTGGAATGGCGACTTTTTGATAATAAACGTAGCATATGACATACGACCGCAGGATGGACGAACAACCTGATAATATGGTCGCAGGCTTTGGGTAGCTGCAAGTTATCTGAAACTTTTGCTTTGGAAATCTATAAGACCAATCAAATGATTTGCAGAAAATGTCTCATGGCTGTTAAAAATAAAGACTAAATTTGAGTCTGTAAACATGGAAAGTACATTGACTGTGACTGCTACGAGTAAGAATTCTCTAAAAAATCACTCCTGACTACTTTATACAACATCGACGATTCTTTTGGCAAAAATACATATTATCTAAACTAAATTAGCCTCAGAGATCCCACTGCTGGGCAAAGACCTCTCTTTCCTCCTTCCACATACGTCTATCATTGGCCTTTTCAAACCAGTCCTAGGCGGAGACATCCAGTTCGTCACGCCATCTGCATTTTGGTCGGTCAGGTCGTTGGTGTTGCTTCGGTGGGGCCCACTTCGTGGCTGATTTTGCCCCCATCGCCTGAAAGAATACTGTTACTTATTTATTCAATAAAACATTTTATTACGTAATAGCTGTATTCACCTACATAACAGCATCACTACCAAAATTATTAAAAAGGTGTTTTTAAGGGAAGGTTCAGTAGACTGCGCAATCTATGAATATCCATTCGTAACTCATACAACTTATTTGATCCACATAAAACTCTAGCTTTAACAAATAACTAATTAGGGAGCTGTAACTACGAGCTTCACAGTGCCGATTCATATTTCAAAATTTCATTTACTCATTCAATGCACTTCACAGATTCCGTGCCCAGTTGCAGGAGTAATTATTTTTGCAAAGCCCGTCGGGTAAGGCGGGCCTGCATAATAAATTACAACAGGAATACAAAATGACTAGAACGCTTCGAAGTTTTGAGGCCAGAACAAAGAGTACAGGTAACTATAGATACACAGAGTAAACTCCCAGGTGTGCTTAGGTCACATCACATAGGAGACTATTGGGCAGATGGAGACTGTTTGTATTGAATTATATTCGTAATCCTAAAGCCACTTGGCATAACCCGTTTAGCATAGAAAACCCCAAGAATTTTGTAGCTTTGCATGACATAATTTGCAATAACGTTATAATATGCAAGATTTGTTTTCGATTCGCTGCCGTGAGCGCTCTGTAATGCTCGGTTCTCTTCATTCAGGCTCTCTCTATTTATACGTATAATGCTCAAAACTGTCGCATTACAGGCAATTGTTCCAAATTAGATTGTGAATAGAAAAAGACGTAAGTAAGGGAGTAAGAAATTAGCCTATATGTAAACTGTCCTACTGCTGGGCAATGGCCTCCATCATTGAATCAAGTCATCGCTACAATTGATGGGTACTAGCTTAGAAATAGACGAAAACTCAAAAAAATTAATTCGTATGCGTTTTTACGTTACGATTTTAATGTTAAATTTCAGGCATCGATCCTCAATTATCCATATTCCTATTCCTCATCGCACTGACTTTTACGCATATTCCTTAACTGTGCAGGCGGCCAAGCTCTGGAACTCTCTGCCAGCCGGGATTAGAGCATCTCAGAACAAACATAGTTTTAAGAAACGAGTTCGTGAACATTTATCTTAGTTGCGTTTATATTTATATTCAGATATATTTGTTTATTGTATTTGAATAGGTATTGTATGTATTATATAATTATTTATATTCATTATAGTATGTTGATCTTGGTTATTGTATGTGTAATTTTATATTTATTTTTGTGACCATTCACATTTGTTCATCACACCGCACCCGATATTGTAATTCTCTGCATGACCCAAAGGTTGACTGGTAGAGAATGCCTTATGTCATTAAGTTCGCCTGTTGTACTTATTTTGTGCAGTAAAGTTTAAATAAATAAATAAATAAATATTACGGTAGCCACTAGGGGTTAGCGCCGTTGAGCAAACTTTCAGCTCAGTCATTTTCATGGCCAGAATCTCGTGACGGGTAAATAAAGTAATAGATTGCAGATCACGGCCTAACCGAATTGAAAAAGCTGGTGTATTGACAAGGATAAATAGGCAGTTTATTCCTTTGACAACTTAAAGGCGATGTAGCGTGAGGACCATTTTTCTTAAAGGGTTTAGGTTATTGTTGAAATTGTTTGCTGTTATCGAGCAGGATTGTTTATTTATTTGTTTTTTTTTTTGTGAAAGAATACTCTTCATAAGCTCTCTTCAAGTTGTTAGTGTCTTGTCTTATCACATGTAAGTAAAATTTATTAACATAGTATTATTATGACCTACTGCGGACAAAATACTAAATATAATACATAGATATAATACGACTCTACCACCGAGCTCGGACTACTGTTTCTATTATGGAGACCCAGCAAGAACCTCAGCAGTTTCTTTGAAAAAAAAAGTTGGTTTGCAATGCAGTACGTCTATCACGAGTTGCCACTTCGAATTTACGTTATTGTTCGCGTAAAATAATTGTATTGGGGATGACACATGACAATCTCAATACATTTTTTTACGCGAACGATAATGTAAATTGAAGTGGCAACTTGTGGTAGACGTACTGGTTACTAACAATTTTCTGCCACTGTAACCATTAACACAGTTTGAACATGCATATTAGTTTTCAGTATATTACGGAAGCCAAACAAAGTGATTCAGAACAGACCAGTTGTTACCACAGTCTATGGAAAAGTTGCAACGCGTTCGTTAAGTAAGTGCAGTGCAGGTTAAAATACACCTTGGATGCATTTTTTTGCAGTCGACATTGCCTAATTACTACTATACAATACCTAATTACTAACTTTTTTAAATAAACATAACCATTTAGCAACTTCGTCAGCGAGAGTGTCGTGGCCTAGTGGTTCAGCACCCGAACTCAGATCATGGATCGTGTGGTCCCGAGTTCAAATCTGGCCAGAACCAAAATCTTTGTGTTCATTGTTAAATATCCGACTAACTCTCCGGTGACGGAAAACATCGATAACAAACCAAATCAACCCGGATAACGGCGGAAGGCTCACCACCTACCACGTTGGGTTCTAATACAATTGGTGAAAAGTGGGCTTCTGAGTGTTCGTTCACCATGACGACACAGTCACTTGCTTCTGACTACCCCGCTTGGGATAAAGTCGTGATGGTATTTATGTATGGGTTTAGCAACTTATCTTAGTTATAATAATGAATCCGGTCAATTTTCAGACATAATTAATAGGACGACGCGATTGGTGTAGTGCGTTGTAGCACGGTTTCTTTCCTTGAGTAAACATTAGGTTACTCAAGGAAAGAAACAGGGACATTAGTCCCGAGTTCGATTCCCGGTCGAGTCAATTCAGCAAAGTTTTCTTTTCTGAATTGGCTCTGGTCTGGGTGTGCTAGGAGATGCCCCTGGCCTAATTCCTGGTCTGGTACCTCGTAACACAGGAATATTTATCCTTACTTCGAGACCATGACAAGTGCTGTGTTGTCTGGTGCATATTTATTAATAGTTCTGAAATACCGAGAATCCATTTATGTAATAATATTAAATCCTTTGTTTCAGGAAATAATACATCATATAACGAAATATCCATAATGTAACTTAATGTAACTTTCTGCTGTTTTTTTTTTTTTTTTTCGCCAGACAACACACCTATTGTAATGGTCTCGAAGTAGGGATTAATATCCCTGTGTTACGAGGTACCACACAAGAAAATAAGCCAGGGGCGTCTCCCAGCACACCCAGACCCGAGTCAATTCAGAAAAGATCGTTTCCTGAATTGACCCGACCGGGAATCGAACCCGGGACACTACGAACATCGAGGCGAGAAACCGTGCTACAGCGCACTGCGCCAATCGTGTAATGTTATGAATCATATGTGTTACATGGGCAGGGAGTGGAAACCTCTGCCTATGTTGAAAATAATTTGCCCAAGACTGATCTAAAGGTGTCATATTATACAGCACAACTCATTACAAATGCTAGGTAGAACTGTCTGGCGACTAAATTGGATCTTGGCCAGTCAGCTAGCGGACAGTATAATCTCGTTGGGGTAATTATAACTGACGTTGATGACTGGGGGTTATTAGTCAAAAGGTCGGCTTAGAGTTCAGTTCCTGCGTTGTCGGTTCACTGTTGCGACGTAAGAAGTTTGTTTGAACTAAACCCTTTAAAATTTAGAGGATGCTGTGTGGTTTTGAGACATATTATGATGACAATGACCATGAAGGTGACGCATCGGAATTTTGAAACAGGGATCCAATTTTTCTCAGCAATTACAAAAGTTATTGAAATAATATATTTTTTGGCAGATTCATGTGTTTTACTTTATTTAGCTGATTGCCTAACATGATGGGAGACTTTTCATAACACGAAAACAAATATCAAAAAAACCGCTTCTAAAACAAAATTTTATAACTAAAAAAGAAAGAAGACCAAAGAAGACCACGTGAAGCCTCTAAATTGACAAAATATGTATATTATTCTAAACATACTCGTTCATATGCCCTTTGAGATTCTTTTAATTACTTACAGGTTTTGTTAAAAACTGTTTTGCAGGTGAAATTCTTGTATATAAATAAGAAGTACCTATCCATCAACCAATATATTTTTTGCATGACGATTCTGCTAGAGAACATGAACTAAAATCTATAGGCTAAAACCATTGAGAAAGGTGTGTGGCGGTGGTTCTATCAGACCTTTGTATCAAACCAGTATTCACTTCTCTATAGAAACTATATAACTAGTACTCAACTACAAGTATTGCCGTCTGTTAACAGGGTTCCATTGTATTAACTAACGATTAAGCTCAAATCTCGCACTCAGCTTGTTTGAAATTCCGCACATATCTATACTCTCTGCGATGGCACAAATATTCCCGCGTGGATCTCAAACATTGCTTGCCTCGGAACAAAGGGTATCCCCTACTATTGTTAATTTTCTGATTAAATATTGCCTCAGATGATAATATATATATGGCAATAGATGAATTTCCTTTTATTTGTATCAATGACTTGGTGTTTACTTTTGTATAGCTACCGAGATGGTAGACGGCAGGTAAAAAGGCTTATTAGAATGAAAGTGGTTACCCACAGATAGCTTTACCTACCTTCTGGAACAGTCTGGGAGGTTTGACTTTTAAAAATAATGAAAAAGTGTTCAGTGGTTACTGAGACGTGACCCTGGTTTGTGGTTTATGCCGCCAAACGTAAAACCTATTGGTTTTTACAACAACGTGCTACCTTTAGTTTCACAAACATTCGTGCATCAAATCATAGGGTTTTCTTAAGTCCGTGCCAAGATGCAGTTTAAAACCACAGAAAACTTTGTTTAGGTAGGTAATAAATACCTGAAAACCATTCGATAAACATTAGTTAAGCAAAACTACGGCTCACTCGCACATTACTCCCGTGTCCGTCTCTCCGCAAATCCGTAGAAATTAAGTTCCCAGTATTTGCTGCCAGCTTTGGCATACACTGGTATTTGCTATTTCAAATGAGCACTGGGGAAATTCGATAATCAGTGACGGAGATTCTCAACCTAATTTTTTTTTTGTAACAGACCATAAAATTAAACAGCAATTCAAGTTGCGCTGCATAAAAATAATAAAATGCACTAAATAATTATACAGGGTGTCCCAAAAAGTAATGATAAGCGGTGGAGTAGCCCAGTGATAGAGCATCACTTGGGCTACCCGAATCACCCCCACAGGGGGGTACCTGTCCCATTTTTTTTCATCGTTAGCTGAATAGCAGGCCTCCTTCATTTAGAAGCATTTACATCTAAACCACTGATCAATAATTAAGAAAAAAAATATGGAACTGAAAAAGTGGAAATTACTGTTCATTCACAAAGTTTTAAAGTCGATCTTAAAAAAAAGTTACATAAACTTTTTTATCTAAATGTATTTTAAAAACTTGCCTATTATGTCAACTATTTATTACATTGATTTTAATGAAACAGTTCAACGGCATCATACTTAAATTTACATAAAATGTATAGGATATGTAAAATTCGAGATCTTATGGTAGCAATTAAAACTTAATTTATCAGTAAACAAAATTCAAAATTCAAAATTTTATTTATTTGTGATTATATTGTAACGTTGTAATTTTCACGCACATCAGTGGATGTGTTTTTATACTACTTTCTAGCAAAGGGTGTGTTCTCACCCTATATTATTTGTTTGTGATCTGCGCCTGCGCGCATTTCGAACGCAGCCGTAGTGTCAGTTTGACATCTGTCAGCTGTCACTACGCTCGGATGTTAGGAGGTGAGCAAAGGCGTCGGGCCCTTGATACCTCGGGCAGATACCACCGGCACAAGTCCAGCTTCCAAAGTACCATCCAGCAGTCGAGTCAGCAGATAGCAGTTTGGTCTGCACGCTACAGACTCCTGCGAAGGTGCTCCAGACCCGCCACGTGCCCTGGAAATTGGCGTAGACACCCTACGCAATACCATTGTCCTCCGACAGGAGGTTTAACGTGGCGGCTCAAAGAGAGGCGAGCGCCGGTTCCCTATCGGTGGTGCGCCCCGAGGGAGAACCGAGGGTCGCCGCAGGCCGTCCCAGGACCGCGTGGACCTCCCACGTGCTACCCCACGTGCTACACCACGTGCTGATCCCTGTATTATCAAAGCCTCTGTAGTACAAAGATTTCCATTTAGTTTAAATTCAAAGCCTCACAGTAGTAACTAATTTAATGGTATATATTGTTACCGACCAAGCCAGCCCGAACCCTGGACTGCTCCTCGGAGAGCTAAGTCCATAGTATAGTGTATTTTTAAAGCCTTAGTAAATACATCTCTTTGTAAAAACCGTGTGGTCGGAATTGATTTTCATACCCGGCCGGGGTATCAAACCCCAGGCCTGAATTCAGGCCACATGGTTTCCTGTAGTACCACCTAAATTATTTTAGATTATAAGGATAATATCCAATTAAATTGTATCCTGTTTTTACTTTAAAATATTTGTTTCTTTTTAAGATAACCCTTACATAACTTAGGTTACTCCCCCTCTGGGATAACGCCCTATGCCTAGCTTGCATACTCATATTTAATTACTTTTCATTCTGATTTGCTTACTTAAATTTCATCAGTTACCTTATTTACTTTCTTTCGCTTTCACCTTTTAGCAAAACTATCTTACTTTCCCTCCCATAAGGAGGGAAAAATTATTAACATTACATGGCGCCCGAATATAGTGATTTATAGCTGTGCGAATTACAAATTCCCTATTTTCTGGTCGTTTTTAGCTCAGATTAGGTCGGTCGGTAACTTATTTATGTGTATTTTTGTTTAATTTAACTCTATTTTTCAAATTTTTTGAATATCTTTACTGTGAGTGCTCTCTTATTTTTAATCTGCTTTGTTACTACAGAGGTCGTCGGTGGCTGAGGTATCATCACCTTAATATTATTATTTACATGTAGGAAACTACACCTACTTACAATTTTTTTTTATAACTTAATAACTTATTTTTGCAAGTAAGTACTACTTATTTTTGTACCCAAGAGAGGCAAACTGGTCTCAAGATATCAAGAAGCTACAGAAGCAACTGCTGACTACCTACCTATCACCTTTCACTTGTTTAGTTGTTTAACCAAATACTGATATTTTTAATTGCTGTTTATTTCATGGGTTGTGTACTGTTGTATTGGCTGGTAACAATTTAATGTGTTATAATTTACAATTTTCTTTCAGCAAAATTTTTTAACCCTGACTTTACTTAAATTTTTGTCTGGCAAATGAATTTTTTTATAAATATACCTAAGTACCTATAACCTAATATTTTCTTTCAGTTAGTGTTTAAGTAGCACACACTTACGCTAATTATACTCTTACACTTAATCCAAGGTGTTAATCTTTGACAATAACAGTGCAGGTTTCCTTTTTTTTTTTTCTCTTATCTTTGCTTGCTAATCAACTACCTACACCAATAGTTTATTATTATTGATTTTTTTTCCTCCAAAAAATAAGTTTAGTCTTGTCTGCCTTTGCTTCACCAGTACATACTTAATAACATTTATTCTTGTTTCATTAGCTAAACTTGAATTTTTTTTTCCCAATAATTTTTTTTTTATTAATTTAAGATGGAAGAAAGGCCAATTAAATTTCATTTACTGAATAAAGAAGAGTTAATTTACGAAGTGGTAATTAGGGATGCGGTTCCTGAGACGACTGTTGATAAACTTCGCAGTCAAATAAGAAAGTTAGCAAAGGAGATCCCCACTGATGAGATTGTAGACTTTGACGGGGATCTAAGCTCAGAGTTAAGCACTGTACAGGAGAAATTAGGGGAATTGTCTAGTTATTTGTTGTCAAAGCGTACTACACTTAAATCCCTAAACAGGATTTGTAATTTAGGTAACCACCTATTTCATAGGTTAGGCAGGATACAGCCAGAAGAGAGGGAGCAGCTAGAACTGAAGGAACACCTGGAGCAGGAGTTAGAAACCATCACGGTAAAGATGGATAAGCTGATGTCCACCTTCAGGTCCAGCCAGGAACAGAAACCTGAACGGTTAGTCCCAGACTTGTCAGAGGCGGGTCTTGTAGGTGAGGCTTCGGGTAACAGTGATATCCCCACTCCTGCACCATCAAGTGTACCTCCTTCGGTTGTAGTTGTGCCTTGTGAGAGAAACTCAGGTGTGCACACACTTAATTTAAAATTTAATGGCAAGGGTTGCATTATTGAATTTTTACACAGGTTAGAGGAACTTTCTGTATCCCGGGGGATAACAGAATCTAAATTGTTTACTTCAGCAGTAGAGTTGTTTACGGATGAGGCTTTGTGTTGGTTTCGTGCAGCTAGGGCTAGTGTGAAGAGCTGGCCTGAGCTCAAATCTTTACTTCTCGAAGAATATTTACCATATGACTTCGATGATCGCTTACTACAGGAGATTCGTTCCCGGACACAGGGTCCTGACGAATCTATTGTTAATTATTTGTCTTTAATGTGTAACTATTTTGCACGACTGTTGGTACCCGTTTCAGATGAACAGAAACTGAAAATTGTAATGCACAACATCAGGCCATTTTATTTCACACAATTGGCATTGCACGGAGCTACTACGTGGGCACAGTTGAAGGCACAGTGTCGTCTGTTGGAAAACACTGCAATGCGAGCAAATAACTTCATTGAACCTCCACAGCGAACAGATGACTTGCTCGCCAAAGACCTGGCTTACAAGCCGCCGGCGAAGACTTCGGTATCCTGCTCTGCGGTTAGTAACGCCAAGGATACCTTCTGCGTCCGCTGTAGGACAAACGGACATTCATTGTCATCCTGCAAAGCTCCACGTATTATTGTTTGTTACAGGTGTGGTGAAAAAGGGTTCACCGCAGCTGATTGTAAACGGTGTCATTTCAAGGCAGCCGATTCGGGGAGTCGTGAAGTGCGTACAAATAATAATTTTCGTTCAAAAAACTAGCCGGTCCGAATCGGAGTCAAACGAACACTTTTCAAACCAAATTATTTTTAAATTCTTATCTTAAAAATAAGGATTATATTTCTTTTTATAACAGTAATTACCTAAAATCAATACCTACTTTTATTACTCCTAAATCTAATAAATCAACTTCTACGTTTGAAAAGTGTAACACTAGCTCAACACCTGTGAAGCAGCGCCCAGTAGTTTACGTAATCGGTAGCAACGATTCGAGGCCTTTCATGGACGTAAACATTTTAGGCACTGTGCACGGTGGGTTGTTGGATTCCGGTTCGGAAATTTCGATAATTTCAGACAAAATTTTAACTTCCTTCTTACCGAAACACTTCACGGTTCACGAATCGTATGATTTGGAATCAATTTCCACAGCGAACGGTTCGTCCTCTCCCGTCACTGGTTATGTGTACCTACCGGTCACGGTAAAAGGTAAGACCCGTGACGTTCGCTTTTATATTATTCCCGGATTGACAACGAATCTTCTTCTAGGCATCAATTTCTGGAAGGCATTTAAAATGGCCCCCGAAATTTTGAGCCTATGTAAACGTGCGCCTTCTACCGAGCAACAAACTACCGTTGTTTCGGAGATTCGCCGCCGTTTAAAAAACTCTGATCCTCTTACCGAGCATCAGAGGTGTACCGTAAACCTACCTAAACGAGTCGTGTTACCCGAGACCAAGGATGCTTGGTACTCAAATATCTTTGAACGATGTCCCTCACGTCCAAAGACGACTCCTAGTTATAACCTACCTAAATTAAAATACTTTTGGCCTGGAATGTTCCAGGACGTAAGTAATTATACCTTTAGTGGTGTGTGTCCTAAACCCACACACCCTAAATTGTCTTTCCCCATTTCGGCTATATCCCGAAATAGGCGTACTACATTTACCCAAAACACTCAGTCTACCACTGATGTTTTTAATCCAGGCTCGTTGACGAACACTCAATTCGGACCGAGCCTGAGTGTCGACATTCCCTTAAATAGGCCAAGGTCATCTATTTATAACTTGCGCCTAACTTCATATTAGTTCCTGCATTCCATTGCAGATTGCAGATATGTTTTTGTACAGTAGGTACCTAGTAGTAATTGTTTGTTTTTATTTAGCATTACATAGTTCTGGATTTGGACAATGGACAATTGCCAATCCTACCTTAGTTGGTATATTTCTTTTGTTAGTTTATTTTAGTATTGATTTAATAACTTTTTTTTGGAGTTGTTTTTTTTATTTATTTTTTTAAATCCTTCTTTCTTTCAGGTTAGCATCCTGTTTGATTGTAGGTTGTTCCGAAATATTTTTTTTTCTTCTTTCATAGGGTTCTGGTGGCTGAAGTTCGACGAGGGCGTCGATCGAATTCCCTGCGTGAATTCTTACCGTGGTGAGGGGAGTGTTGTAACGTTGTAATTTTCACGCACATCAGTGGATGTGTTTTTATACTACTTTCTAGCAAAGGGTGTGTTCTCACCCTATATTATTTGTTTGTGATCTGCGCCTGCGCGCATTTCGAACGCAGCCGTAGTGTCAGTTTGACATCTGTCAGCTGTCACTACGCTCGGATGTTAGGAGGTGAGCAAAGGCGTCGGGCCCTTGATACCTCGGGCAGATACCACCGGCACAAGTCCAGCTTCCAAAGTACCATCCAGCAGTCGAGTCAGCAGATAGCAGTTTGGTCTGCACGCTACAGACTCCTGCGAAGGTGCTCCAGACCCGCCACGTGCCCTGGAAATTGGCGTAGACACCCTACGCAATACCATTGTCCTCCGACAGGAGGTTTAACGTGGCGGCTCAAAGAGAGGCGAGCGCCGGTTCCCTATCGGTGGTGCGCCCCGAGGGAGAACCGAGGGTCGCCGCAGGCCGTCCCAGGACCGCGTGGACCTCCCACGTGCTACCCCACGTGCTACCCCACGTACTATCCCACGTGCTACCCCACGTGCTACCCCACGTACTACACCCCGTGCTGATCCCTGTATTATCAAAGCCTCTGTAGTACAAAGATTTCCATTTAGTTTAAATTCAAAGCCTCACAGTAGTAACTAATTTAATGGTATATATTGTTACCGACCAAGCCAGCCCGAACCCTGGACTGCTCCTCGGAGAGCTAAGTCCATAGTATAGTGTATTTTTAAAGCCTTAGTAAATACATCTCTTTGTAAAAACCGTGTGGTCGGAATTGATTTTCATACCCGGCCGGGGTATCAAACCCCAGGCCTGAATTCAGGCCACATGGTTTCCTGTAGTACCACCTAAATTATTTTAGATTATAAGGATAATATCCAATTAAATTGTATCCTGTTTTTACTTTAAAATATTTGTTTCTTTTTAAGATAACCCTTACATAACTTAGGTTACTCCCCCTCTGGGATAACGCCCTATGCCTAGCTTGCATACTCATATTTAATTACTTTTCATTCTGATTTGCTTACTTAAATTTCATCAGTTACCTTATTTACTTTCTTTCGCTTTCACCTTTTAGCAAAACTATCTTACTTTCCCTCCCCTAAGGAGGCTAAAATTAATAACATTACAATATGTAAATATAATAAATGTTAATTACAATAATATCCGCCTTAAACAACGGTCAACCGCCAAACCAAAGGCAATTTCACCAAAATACATAACAAAAAGTTTCTAAAATGGCGATTTTCTTGGTAAGCGAAGAATCTAGATCGGCTTACTAATTCTAAGCATAACGTTCATTGTCATAATATCATGTTACATATTTTTGATTTTCCTAATCGTTACGAGCCATAATATTGTGCGGCATATTTTCAGATATTCTAAAGTGTGGTCTACAATTTGTTTGGCATTTAAGTATTAAAACGCATAAAGTCGAGGGGCATAATAATTAAAATGCATAATGTTTCAAAACATAATAATCAAAACGAATAATAAGTAAATGCATATTTTAAAAAAACAATAATTAAAACGAATAATTAGTTGACATCATATTATGACAGTGAACATTATGCTTAGAAAAAAAATTATTTTGGTTCAATTAACATACTCTAACTAACCAAGTATAATAAATGTAGTTTAGTTCTGGCACTCTCTGGCCGCTACAGCGGCACGCTCGCTTCGCTCGCTCGGCTCGTGCGATGGGGTCACTAACCTAACCTAACTTAGCTATTTCGGTCGAATTGACCTACCCTAACAAACTAAGTGAAATTGGTATTAGGTATTTTACCTATTATGCCATTCTAAATCATGCATTATAATATTAGGATTAACTATATCACGCCAAAAGTATTTAGGGCTTTCACTACTTATGCTATGTAATAATATGTATTAAGACTATTATGCTATGTAATAATAAGCATTTGGACTATTATGCTACATAATAGTCATGTCAAGCATAAATTATGAGAAGTTAGTGTTAGGCTTAATGATTTTATGCCTAATAAGTTATGCCATATGGTTTGAGGATAATCGGCGTTATGCGAAAAGTTAGTCACCCATATAGATCTCAAAAAAAAATGTGACCATAAAACCGTTCACATGGAGAATGCAAACCATAATTCACGACCACCTTTCTCTCCGTAAACGTTGTTCGAGATAGGTGCCGCACAAATTTGCCAATGAGCAGAAAGACCGTCGAGTGGATTGGTGCCTTTTCATAATAGATACTGACTGGTGACGAAACATGGCTGTGTAACTATAATCCCGAAACAAAGTGACACGACTGCCACTTTGTTTCGGGATCAGGAGGGATTGATTTGTATTTTTTGTATGGTGTTTTGAAGATGAACCAACTCCAACGAAATTTCGCCTTGCACGAAGCACACAGAAACAAATAGTCGCCTTGCTTTTCTGCAAAACGGGTCGTATTGCTACTGTAGTGCTAAAGGATCAAATAATGGTGAACTCTGAATGGTATGTGACAGTTTGTGCTCCAACAGTAATATCAGCTTGGTGTGATAAGCGACCGAAGTCAAGAATCCGGCACCTTCTCTGGCACCACGATAATGCGGCACCACACACGTCAGCCAGAACACTTGACTTTTTCAACTCAAAAATTGTGTCAATCCTTCCTTACCAACCATATTCCCCTGAGCTAGCGCCTTGTGTTTTTTTACCTGTTTCCAAAAATTCAAGAAAAACTAAAGGGTAAGAGGTTGTAAAACAAAGAAGATGCACTGGCTGCCTATAATTTTGAGATTTCTGAGCTGTCTAAAGAAGAGTGGTCACAGGTATTTTCCAATTGGTTCAAACGTATGGAAGAGTGTATACGTGCTCAGGGTGAATACTTCAAAAACATCGATACTTGTAATAAATAATAAATTTTATAATTTTTGAGTATCAATTTTTTTTTGGCATGCCCCTCGTACATGGAGGTGATTCGGGTAGCCCTAGTGATGCGCTATCACTGGGCTTCCGCTTATCACTACTTATTGGGACAGCCTGTGTAGGATATGTAACTATAAGTGACATTATGTAATAATATTAAATATTATGTCACTTATAGTTTAAGTGTTACATGTACGGTACATGTGTGTAGGCGGCACATGTCTGGATTGCGTAGCAGTGGTAGTTTTGAGTCTAATCTATCATACAAAGGTGAGCAATGCTCGAGGGTCGCCACAGTGAAAGCTTTTGCCAATTTCTTCGCCGGTGTTTATTCATCTGATACTTCTACGATCGAACGCAATGGCGTACATGTCGACCCCAGTGCTCATGTGCACACTGAACTGCACACTGAAAACGATTTTGAACAGGTTATCAGGAAACTTAAATCGAGTCAGTCAATAGGTCCTGACGGTATACCTGTGTCAATCATGAAAATGTGTAAAGACTTTCAGTGCGTCCCTTTGTGTCACATAATAAATTTAATCGTCACCACGACTATCTATCAACCTGAATGGAAGACATCCAAAGTCATACCCATCCCTAAGTCTCGTGATAAGTCTTTGGTGGAGGAATATCGTCCCATCGCCATACTTTTGGACTTTGCTAAACTATTCGAGATGCTTATGTATAAAAGCATCTATAGTGAGGTTTAACCTTTTCTTAGCGAGGAGCAGCACGGTTTCCGAGCCAAAAAAATTGTCAATACTTACCTACGGTACTGGTTGATCAAACTTAAACAGAGGCGGCCAGACTGACGTCCTGTACTTTGATTACCGGAAAGCATTTGACAAGGTGAATCACCGGACGCTGTTAGCAAAGCTCGACACCATGGGATTTACTCCGCACATGGTCAAATTGTTTGCCAACTACCTCTCGTGTCGACAACAGTATGTAAAGTACGGTTATTATGTATCCAAGCCATATTATACATCATCAGGCGTGAATCAGAGCTCAATCCTGGGGCCGCTGCTCTTCTTGATCCTTATTGATGATGTTGTCAAGATCTTCAAGCACGTAAAATGTCTACTGTATGCGGATGACATTAAGATCTACATGAAAGTCAAGGATGTAAAAGATTGTGTACTAATTCAACATGACATATACGCTTTGATTGAATGGAGCAAACGCAATAAAATGGAGTTAAACTTCTCAAAAGCTTTCTGTCGTTTGGGTTTTGTCATTCGGAATATATATATATAGCGAGACCATCACGACCCTCATGTAATGACACTTCTCTTCACAAAGCTAGTCAGAAGTAAATTAGAGTATAGTGCGTGTGTGTGGAGCCCACATGAAGTCAGCTATAAACTCATGCTTGAAAAGGTACAAAAAGCTTTTTTAAGGTACCTCTACAAGAGAGTTTATGGCTACTATCCATTCTTATATCCAACTAAGTTTTTGTTGGGTATGCTCGGAATGTGCTCGTTGGAAGTGGGGCTTCTCAAAGATCAGATGGTGACTGCTTCGAAAATTCTGCGTGGTAAGTCCTGTTGTCCTGAACTTCTTGAGCAGCTATCGCTCCATTTTGTTCCCGACAAATATGTTCGCCACCGTGCTAACCGTAGGCACTGACTGTTCGCGCGGCCGCCGACGCGCACCATAGCGCACGCGCAGTCCCCGGTGTGTCGCATGCACACACAGGCTCTGCTGGGGCAGCGACCTGAATGCGATTTATTTGAGGACGTATAGGGAATTCTCCTATCAAAATGTTTAAATTTTTGTGAAAGTATATGTTAATTTTTATTTTTATTTAATTGTTTAATGTTTAGTGTAATTACTGTATATGTATAGTTTTTAATTATGTTACTGGGTTTGCCTGCCACCCGTTTAATTAAATTGAATAATTAAATATATCTAATATTCTATTTAAGGCTTCCTATCGAGACATACAATAATGACAAATTTCCAAAGTGTATTGAAGTGAAACTAGATTTTACAATGTGACTCGTGCATGTATAATGTACTCGTGATTAAGGTGAATAATTAAATATATCTAATATTATTTTTATGGCTTCCTATCGAGACATACAATAATGACAAATTGTCAAAGTGTATTGAAGTGAAACTAGATTTTACAATGTGACTCGTGCATGTATAATGTACTCGTATCAAACCTATAGGCTGTAAACTAGGATAAAATTCATTGACAAAAATAACATAAAATAAGAACCTGCAACTAATAATTTTAAATTTTACAGGTGTTTGAATTCATATTTTTCAGTCTTATTTTAATTTGTTTACTTACTCATAATTTTGTGATCATTAAGTTTTAGCTAGAGCTATAATTATTTGTGGTTAAATACTTGATTTAATTGGAAAATAAAGTGGTTATAGTTCGCAAATTCTGTTTTTTTTTTGCATGCGAATAACCTAATTTACAAGGTAAAAAATCGGATACGAGTCTCGGGACAACTTCAGAGTGGACTAAAAGCGCGAACAAACCAATGTCTTCCTAATTTTAAAAAAAAACTGTCAAATTTCCCAAAATTATCAGTTTTTTTAACACATTTAGATTTTTCTTGAAAACTTGGTTTCTGACCTAGATCTATATAAATTATGTAATTGATTTATTAGTTAAAATATTTTTAAATCCTTTTTTAATCTCTGCACTTGCTGACCTTTTCTGTCATCTTTCCTCTACCTGTAGTAGGTTGTCTGGAAGATATTGGTTTTAGCAATAACACCGCCTAAATTGTACATCAACTTTCTTTGTAATTCTTGATTTTACCTGTTTTTGTGCAATAAAGAGTAACTTGTCTAATCTATGACCTACACATG
The DNA here is from genome assembly GCA_947369235.1 of Udea olivalis. Classification (NCBI taxonomy): domain Eukaryota; kingdom Metazoa; phylum Arthropoda; class Insecta; order Lepidoptera; family Crambidae; genus Udea; species Udea olivalis. The sequence continues at coordinate 7,128,868 of OX376346.1, read as the reverse complement.
TTTGAACCAATTTCAAAACTCCACTATTATTGCTATAAATCATTAGATTGACTTTTAATGTAAACGATCGTTATTTCCAGTTAATCCACTATGTTTAGCCACCGCTTCGCTTTAAATAATCTGTGAGTTAGACTCGAAACACTTCCACTCATTTCGTGGCATCGCTATTGTCCAGCGGAAATCGACGGCAGAATTTCCGCGCTGATACCGAGATCCATGATTTCGTATTCAGTCGTAATTGTTCAAGTCGGTTATTGGCATGTGGAATCATTACTGATTCCCAGAATGGAACCAGCAACGTGGAAAAGTACGCGATATTCGATTTCAGAGCCATTCACGGCTCGATTGGCAGTTAAAATGTCGGATATCTGTCTGTGTTTGCTCAAGTGGACTGTGGATTAGGTAGGCATTATTATACAAAGGGTTCGGCTTCTTACCGTACTCACTCTAGTACTCGTTACAATGTGAATGGAGTGAGCAAATGTAGATAATTGAATAAGATACCGCATCGACGCTACATAGTATATTTCTATTTCTTGCCAACTTTTCGCGCCACTTTTACGCTGTTTTTTGTATAGAAACAATAATAATAGTAAGATTTTGCAAACAAAAATTCAAAATAATATTTTATGTTCTTGTAATCTGAGTCTTTTTCTCAAATTGTGATCTGTTTTAGGTGAATATGTAGACCGTAAAGATAATCATGTGGAATACTCGAAATGATCACCAAACACAGAGTTGTACCCCGATTAAATTTAAAAAAAACATGAATTAGTTGAAAGTATTTATAAATAATTAGTGAACAAGGCTAGATTACAATTTAAGGACAACATGGGTGCCGGAAATGAGAGATCTGTCTGTAGCTTATCTGCATTAACTTTGTGTAAAAACTTTGCTTCGCAAGTTTGAACTTCATGAGCTCGCCGTGCTAGCGAGAACCTGTCGGTGGTGTGGTTAACCCTTAATTAGGGGCCTAATCGAACAGATTAGATTCCTCGCAATTTTGCCAATTACTAAAGCTTTTGGAATGTTAGTTTTAGCTACTTAGTTTACTGACCGTATGTTTATTTAACGAGTTTTGTTTTTGTAAATACAGTTTTATTTTGATAACTTTTTGCAGAAGTAGAAACTAAGAATTTACTCATAAAAACAAACAATCACACACTACTTTTTGTGACAATATACGAAAGCTAACTACAGGTTCAGCCAGTTATGGAAACTATGAAAAAAACGCAAAAAGAGAAGTACAATGTTAAATCTTCTATTTATTATATACTTCACTTTTTAATCTTCTCATGATTTTGGATGAATGTTTTTTTTACCAATACTGGGACACCCTAAGGAAAATTATATGGTATACTCATTTAATGATGTGGTAACAATCCATCTGAGTGAGAATGGTTTTTTTTTAATTCTCTTACTTTTTAGGGATACTATTCAAATGTTCCATTTTTGTTCTTTAAATAACGGAACCACTCAAGAAAATAAATGTGCTAAACTTAAACCTCGGTTTTCCCCTAAATTCTAAGAGGCCGTCACCAAAATGACGCGCGGCCATTGCGCGCGTGTGTGCATCGTGTTTTATTGCCAATTTTGGGGTATTTCGTATTGTGTTTTTAGGTCTAATTTACTGATTGAGATGTAAATAAAACTTTATATTTCGATTAAATATAGATCATAGGTTTACTGACATTATTTCTTAATAAATTTCTAAAAATCTGTAGCAAACATGGGCTTTTATTCGGGAAAATAAGAAATTTATAACTTTTTTTCCCAGTTATTGTATAATCAAATTGTATAGATTATGCATATTCTGGTTCATTAAGTCTCAACAAAACTATATTTCTGACGTTTTGGTCTTTTCTTTCTGCAACTATAGTAAGCTTCAAGGGGAGGTGGTTCACAAAACACGTTTTTGGAATTCATTTTTAAAGTATTAAACAGTGAAATTAAAATCTAATAAAATTTACTGAAATTGTTGAGGGGATACAGGGAATTCATCCGGTGGAAACATGATTTGATAAAGTTCCCAAAGTTATCTCTTGTCGTGACATTTAGTCTTCTATTTTTGGTTTTATTCCTAAAAGAATTGTTCTAATAATATGGGTTCCTTTACCATAACAAAGTTTGAAGATAACTGGAGGGATTTCATGCGATGGTTTTTTTTTACATCTATAAATTTTTTAATCGATTATTCTAGTGATTTTTGGTCCGCGTGGCGCTCACCAGTTTCCTTCGGGAAATGTTTTGCTGAACCACCTCACCTTAATCAGAGATTAAGTGAAGTTACATTACTTGGAGTTGACACGATTAGGCTCTTTCGTATATCGAGGTGGCGAGATTGATAATTTTATTATATGTCAACATGAAAGGAACTATATTTTTCATGTTTTAAACAGTAAATTTCTCCGAAGGTCGTAAATTAAGCGCTTGAAATGTTGCATCATACGCTCAAAATGGAAGCCGGCTCTTAATCAACTTAAATTCTAGCTAACAGACCTTGAGTTGATGAACTTACCCCTATGGTGAGTGTTCACTGCACTGCGAGTATTTAAATTGCGTGGTAGATTTTATATTTCATATGATTTTATGTCTAATTTAGGTTTTGTTTCCTTATAGGGTATTATTAGCTAGTTTTAGTAATATTCATATCGACTATTACGAAATTTATTTTTATAGCCTCGTTATCGTTATGATAATAATTGCTTTTTATATTTTATAGATAACTGGGATGTTATTAGTATCACGATATTGTTCAACTACGGCGTTTCAATATTTTGATACAATTAATGGATAATTTTCAGGAGAACGTTTCAATACTCGTTGTTCACATTTTCAATCGGATGCTTGTAAAATAACATAAAAATAATTTTACCATATTATGGTGAGGTAATAGCAGAATCTAAGTGAGTTATGATTGAACATACTTCTAAAATTGGTTTTTGTGAGTAAAAACAAACAAAATGTTGATGAGTTTAAATTGCATACGAGTAATCCTTATAATTTTATTCGTTGTTGAATTTTCTTAATCGTTTTCTTTTATGATAAACAATTTCAAAATATTAAACTATAACAGCTTTCGTTGTTTAGTATTTTGTCAAAATTAAAAAAAAAAAACATTCCAGCTATAATGATTGCAGCAGTAAGATTCTCCAATTCTAACATAAAAGCTTTTATTTAATAATTCGATACATTACTTAAAAAGACGATGTCTCAAGTGTCAACATTCTTGACGGTTTTAAAACCATTTCCACTATTTTACAATAAGAATCATTTATGTTTCATTTTGAAGAAAATTTGCATACTTTTTATATATCATCTAAAAACCATACTCACACATTCTTATCATTTTATAAGCACTTTTATTACCGTTATATGAGATTTCAGCTCCACAGGTAGGCAATTGTACACTCAAAGTATAAGGAATAATAACGAAATAAAATTGTTTAAGGGTGAATCAACTTTTAAGGCGCTCTCATTACGTCGTCACTGATAATATTGAAAAATAAGACCAAAAAATACGTTGAACTGAAAAGAACTAAGGTTAATTAAAAAGTTAGAGCTATATTCCAATACTGTTATAATTTTTTTATAAATGTTTTTTTATTATTATTTGTTAGTTTCGTAGTAACAGTGAAGGAAAAATACATAGTAAAAAACGTTGTCCCCGATAGTACCATTGATGATACTTCTCTACCTAACTTTAAGTTATAACGAAGCATGTTTATACTTTTTCAATGTTATTACTAAATATCGAAGCCATATTGGTCAGAGGTCAAAGTCGATGCCGTAAAATTGATTTAATGTAGATTGCAGTAATAGGGTATATTCCAAAAATCTTCTACTGCGTTACCAGTAACGCCAAAGAATGTAAGACCACTTCATATGAAATTGCTCTTACATTCTCTGGCGTTACATGCACTTAAATCAATAGTATCAATCTCACAAATATAACAGGTTTATGCTACAACATCTATACTATTATTAATTAAACATTAGATCAGTTCATTATTATTATTAAACCTCCTGATGTTAGGTAGTGGCGAAAGTCTAAGATTACCGCCCTCTTAAAGCCTGGAAAATCACCCTCTGTGAGACATACAAACTTTTTGATAGGCTCCTTCTAAAGCGTCTTACCCCAATTATCGATTCAAAACCTGTTTTCATTTCAAAACCGTAACAGGCAGGATTTAGGCAAGGAAAGTCGTGTACAGGACAAATACTGAAACTCTCGCAACATATTCAGACCGGTTTCAAAGCTAAAAAATCACGGGAGCAGTTCTGGTCAATTTATCAGCAGCATTTGATACAGTTAAAATGCTAGATGATCAGAATTTTATTGATATCCTGAGTGAAATTCTTCGCAACCAACGATTTCAAATTGTCCTGAACTCTAAAATAAGTAGATGGAGATGTAAAAAAATGTTTTTCTACAGGGTAGTGTCTTGAAACGGACGGAGCATTGGGCTGCTACAAAATAAGTAATTTACGGATCATCGACACGACGCAGATTCCAAAAATGCCATTTCACTAATTGTATTGTTAAAAAATTGTTAAACCCGGAGAAAGAAAGCGAAGTCATTGTTTACTTTCTCAGGCGTTACCATTTCTTTTCTTTTGCGTTACCAAAATGTCTCTTGGTTATTTTTAAGTTTGAAGGAGATTAATTCACAAATTATTTATCTTTATCGATAAAATGTTTATAATTAACTGTAATAAAGTTTATCATATCCTAATGTTTATAGTGCCTGACGCTGACTGTTACCTTTCAAGATTTATTTCGAAGTTAAGTGTTAAAATAGGTAAAAAAGGTATTCAACTCAATATAACTTTTATTTTAAGTAAAAATAAATGTTCCTGCTCACTCAAAGAGACTACGTCTAAGCTGTAATAAATAATTATTTTTAAATATTCAGAAATTTGTAATTACATTTCTCGAAATAACATTCTTTAAATAGTAACAGGAGATACAAAAAAAGAGTACCGCTCTTAGTCACTGTTTGCCCTAAAACTCAATTAATAGAGTTCAGACATCGCGGCACATACTAATTTAGGATAATATGTTAATCATACTTTTGAAATATGTTGCATTTTTTAAAAATACATCATAAAATATTTTTGTTTTTGTGAAAAATTTTCTCCACAAAGGAGTGACTTAAAAGTTGATTCACCCTTTAATAACATGCTCGAATCTTTATACGTTCTCTCCGCAGGAAAAAGGTTTTTGCTACAAAAATTAATACATCTTATTATGATGCCAGTTGATTTATTCGTGAATGTAAAGTCCGGAATACCCTCGTTTGTTTAAAACTCCGTTTTGTAAATAAAAAACAACAGAATATACATACCATAAAAAACCCGAGTTATAATTTACGTGTTCAGCTTCAACCTAACTGAAGGATTTGAAAATGAATACGAACACAAAAAGATAGTTTTCTTAAAATACGGCAGTTTATCATCATTTGTATCAATAATTACAATTTATCAAAATTAGTGCATAACATGCATAATCTCACTTATTATGTGTTACCCCCTCCCCCTTCCATTTCATGGGCGAAGGATCGATTGAACGTACAAATCTTCCAAGATCTTCGAATGTTCGGATACAATGCCTGCTGCTTTTAGCAAATAAACCTGTATGAACCTGAGCTAGTTCAGTTTATGGATCAAGTCAAAAGACAAATACTTTTGGCTAAAAATATTTGAAATCTTAGACTCACTGACTTGTGTTTTATTTCTTGTTATTTTGTGTAACCTTCTCAAATGCGTATTTTATGTTGAGAAAATAAAGTAATTACATTGTATGATATAACTAATATATTTACCACTCCTTGGAATGTGGTTCATTACCAAATCTCCCTGGTGTCACATTTACGAGTAAATTGGTAAATAATATTGATTGGTTAATAAAAACCGTACAATAAACACTGCTGTACCGAGTCACATAATTTGTTCGAGATATAAAACATAAGTGATCGAATTAGCTATTCAAAAGTTATTTTACATTTTTTAAATTGTAGTAAATAAGCAAATACCTACCTGGGAAAAGTTACACCAAGATCATTTGTCCCCAAACTAAGCAGGGCTTGTACTATGTGAGAGTCTGTAAACATACTTAAGTCTCCGCCAAACAAGACACAATAGAAAATCTATTGTTTGCCGGGTGACCCCCACGGCGATCAACGTTTTAACGATTTTCTGAAACATACTCAAATGTTTATTATTCATTCATGTATTGCATACGTGAGAGTTACAAATAAGTGCTTAACAATACTTAAGACTAACATGCACCTTGATAGTTACGGCAAAATATTAGGAGTGAGAGCTATCTTCAATTAATTTATAATTAAGTAAAACATGTACGCATTTATAGATGTATATGAATATATATTGCTGTTGGCATCTTGTTAGTAACACTCATACCACTTTTTTTCTCTTTCGAGGTTTATTCGTTTACAGTATAAAATAGCTTTTTGTCACAAGGGTTTTTTAAGCTGATTTAGCACAAATATTGTTTTAATTTTCACTCCTATGTGATTCTGGCAGTTTGTTAAATATTTTTAATGCCATGGGATGTGTACCGGAGCTGTGTAGTGTTAATTTTGATGTAGGTGGGATTAGATTATTTTTGTAGCAAAGCAAATTATGTCGTGGAACGTCTATGGTATATAACGGGCAATTATGAATGAAAAATGATATCTGACAAATGTCCACCACGACCACGCTGACAGATGTTGATTCTTTCATCAAAATTTTAAATCACTTTTTGTCTATTTCGTTAATGACATCACGGATTTTGAGTTTTAAGGCTGCAATTGATTCGATTGGCTCCGTTTAGACTCTGTCTTTAACGTAGCCCCACAAAAAATAATCCAGTGGTGTTAAATCACACGATCTGGCCGGCCAGCTGAATTTCGCGAAATTATGCGATCGGGAAATTTGGTTTGCAATAAATTGATCGTTTCATTGGCTGTGTGACATGTCTTGTTGTCTTGGCACCGTCTTGTTGAAACCACATTTCAGTGATATCCATGTCATGTCAGATATCATTTTTCATTCATAATTGCCAAACTTTTCTCTTTGTAATACAATAAAAAATTTATTCATTTTCCAATAAATTCTTTGTTTTATTTTGTTTTAAAAAACAAAGTTCTTGTTGAAAAACCCTTTATATATAAATCAAGGTGTTTTTTTAACAAATTCACACATTTTTAGTATATTGTATAATCATGGTCAGAATATTTATCCGTTTGTTCAATGTTTGTCAGGACTCGTATACATTTTTTTTTGCATGACAAATAAATCTTGCTCTAAAGTACTGTTACCCCAGAGAATCACGCCGTAACTGAGCCACGTATATGCGTTGGTAAATTGGTGAGTACTGTTTGTAAATTGGTGGATTTTTTTCAATTCTCTCAGAGCGTATATGAATTGAGACAGTTTAGTTTTAACTTTTTGTACGTGTAGTTTTCAAATTATGTCAGAATCTAAAACTATGTCTAATAATGAAAAGGAGGGAACACATTCTAGTTGTATCCCATTGTAAATAACTTTGAAATTCATTTAAGTTTTCTCTCTGGGCTTAAATTGCATTATGTTAGATTTTATGACATTTATTTCCAAGTTACGATATGGTCGCTCATCAATTCAACTATCACATTTCAATTTTTGAGTTAGTTTTATATTATTTTTTCATGACAATAAAAGCGAATGATTTTTCGTTCTCATTAAGTCTCACTCTCTTTCACTCATTAAGTATTTTAGGGAGGTCATTTATGAAGATGATGAAGAGGGTACATGCAAGGACACTGCCCTGCGTAATGCATCCCTTCAGCGCTCGCCCCTGCGATCTTACTTTGGTGATTTCGTGTGACCTTTCATGAATTAATTAATATTATTAATAACTTACTGGTATCGAAAATAACTTTCCGCTTTATTTTGTGACTTGGCCGCTAGTAAATTCATCTGGAAGTTATAGCCAGGTCGCTTGGCCTCAAAGCAAACACAAACTCAGCCACTTCTGTAAAACTTAGCAAGACGTACACCTTCGTGCATGTTCTCTCCGTGTTTGCAGAGAAGCTTGCCTCTATTACAGACATAGTTATTTGGGTGGGGAATTCTGAACTAGTCAATGTTATTCGAGACATTTTGTGTTCTGTATGAATACCTAAATACACACATCAAAAGTGTCTAGGGATCAAGCATTTTTATGCGGATTTCTTGAGATTGAGATGTGGCTTTGTAATAAATTTATGATTTTATAAATTTATATGGATTCTTTTTGGTGCATTTCATAATTTGAAACAGGAACTGTCAATCAAATTCGAGTAAAAGATGAAAATCAGCTGTCAATATTTTCCCTATAAAAACATACAACGCATTGAAGACATTATTAGTGCTACTGTTTCCCTACTACTGATTAAAACCAACGTCATTTAAGCAGGGAAGAAATGCTCAGAGCCGTGGGAATGATAGAAGCTGGTTCCCGGCAACGTACTGTGGCTTTAGCTCTGAATACAAGTCAGAGTGTTAACAGTCGACTTTGGACACGTTACCGAAGCACTGGTACCGTGGCTGAGCGCCATGGAGGACGGTATCGCTGCACCACACGGAGACAAGACCGATACATTCAAATCACAACTCGAACAGCTCCAACAATAACCGCCATGATGTTAGCCGTGAGGCTTCATCACTCTTCAGGGAACTTAATTAGCGACCAAACAGTCAGAAACCGCTTGCATGAAGTGAACCTTCATCCCCGAAGACCGCTAAGGGTACCACCTATAGCAATGCACAATCGTAGGATTCGATATCAATGGGCTCTTGAACACAGAAATTGGGCAGAAGAACAATGGCGTTTCGTGTGCTTTTCTGATGAGTCTCGTTTTGGTATGAGACCGGATACAAGACGTATACGACACTGGAGAACCCCTGGACGCCAACAGCGATTAAAATCCTGCCAGGAAGTCCATCCTTATAGTGGTGGAACCATCATGGTATGGGCGGGTATTTGGATCGGCGGAAGAACTGAGTTGATTTGGATCAGAGGCTTAAAATTTATGCTGAGACGATTGTATCAGACGTCATCGTTCCTCTACAAGTGCAAATCGGTCCCTTATTTCAGTTAATGCATGATAATGCACGACCGCACCCCGCAAGAGCTGTAAGACAGACTCTCGCCGCAGCTAACATCAATGTCCTGCCCTGGCCTGCTCAGTCGCCAGACTTGAACCCGATTGAGCATGCATGGGATATGCTACAGAGAAGAGCTCTGCCGAATATGGAGGGTATCCAGTCGCAAGAAGACCTTTTTTTGTTGTTGCAACGAACATGGGCGGCCATTCCACAGCGTGATTTGGATGAACTCATTTTGAGTATGCCAAACCGATGTTCTTGTGTTGTTAGTGTTCGCGGTAGAAACACGGATTATTAATTGTTTAAGTTACCCAATAAATTCTTAAAGAAAACTGTTATTTCAGTCTTTTTCTCGAACTTTAATGTTAGTGGTTCAAATGTCAAAATACCTTTATTAGGAAAATGGCAAATTTCTTTATTAATGCAAAGGTGACTTGGTTTATCGTTACTGTAGACAAACGAAAACACTTTATTTGATGAATCCTTAAAGAAAATTTTAATTAATATCAATCAGGAGAAAAGTTATTGCAAAAATATATGTTGATCCCTAGACACTTTTGATGTGTGTATTATGTGAGCAAGATGTTGTTTTGTTTTTACATACCCTAACGACTTTATTTCAATCAGGGTAGTCAGAGGCAATTGAGATGAGATCTAGTTTTTCAATACGAGTACCTACTTCATTAAAAATACTGCATTAAAAATCACATACTTCCTTGACTTGTTTGAAAATATTATTTGATATTCCAAACAAACAAAAGAGAATTACGATATACTCAAATAAGCTTAGTGAGTAGACATCTAAAAGAGTTATTCTTCCCGTAGATCTCCTTATATAGGCCTAAAAGCCATTGAGTGAAAAGCTCTTGGCTTGTCGGTTGATGACCCTTCAAACATCGTAGCGAAAAATTAGAGAGCTTCATTGTTTCCCTGTTATTATTTTTATTTTGGCATTCTTATTTTATCTCGTATTTTTTCTGAATAGTGTACTATAATTTGGCAAAAGCCATTGCCGGAAAATGGCGCCTTTTGTTTTTCTCACGGCCATCGATCAAACTTTGTTATTTAGATTCAGACTTATGAAACACTAAACCTTATAAAAACATGTATGTCGCTTATCCTCAGTCCGGGTCGAGTTATCAAGGGTTATAAAAAGTGTATTTTTTTTAAAGGGAACTGTTTTTAATTGTTTTTGGGTCAATTGGGTTCAAACATACTGGCGGATCCTCCCCTCCCCCTACCCAGGCTTCTATTGAGACTATGCTGCCAACAAATACACGGATATCTTCTTTCCATTTTTTCACGAGTATAAAACAGAGTCCGTATATCTAATATAAATCAATAATTAGTCGTCACAGAGGCAATCCACATCAAGAGTCCATAACACAGAGCCGATTCATCGTTTTGAGAAAACTAACCAATCAAAATAACGTACGCACAATAAAGTAGTAAGAGTAGTAATTATGTAAATATGCGCTAGACAACACACCCCTTCTCATGGTCTTGAAGTAAGGATGAATATCCCTGTATTACGAGGTACAAGGCAAGGAATTCAGCCAGGGGCGTCTCCCAGCGCACCCAGACCAGAGTCAATTCAGAAAAGATCGTTTCCTAAATTGACCCGACCGGGAATCCAACCCGGGACACTACGGAGACCGAGGTGAGGAACCGTGCTACAGCGCACTACGCCAATCGTGTCGTCAATGCTCGTGGACAGTAGAAAAAAGGCTGTGGCGGTGTGGCAATAACGCACGCATCTGCTGAACTTACATGCGAGCGCGGTGCGTTCTGGACGTGAAAAAGTCGCGCAGTTTCCCGAACGCTGCCTAGCCGATTTAAATCCGTCGTGCCACCTTTTTGTAGAATTTGGACCTACCTAGCTAGACGGATGGTTTATCCCAGGTAAACATACTATTATATGTTAACTGTAGGTTATCAACTGTAATGGTGTCTTTAAAACTAAATTCGTTTTATTCACACAATAAAACTACGCATCCTGTACTAGCTACACTAGAAAACTACTAATAGTCTCATAAATAACACGGAATCAAAGCCAGCTTCTTAACCAACTAACCATTGCATCGCAGCGAATAATGGACCCTATTCTGACGCCTTGACAAATATTAATTTTCTCAAGTTTGTGTCAATTAAGACAGCAAGTTACCCGCCTTGCGTACTTAACTGCCGAGTTGTTATCTTAGTTCTTCAGAAGGGTGAGGCTTAATTATACAGTATGTAGCTCTGAGTGGATTTAAATGTTCAAACAACTGTCGAGTTTTGCCAGGATTTGTTTCCCTGTTACCTGCTATCCGAGGTTGTCAGTTTCAAGCTACTAATTACAATTTAATTTCGCTAAGCAAAAACACTTAATTAAGACTGTCCTAATTTTCAAAACAATCGTTAAGTTTTGACTGCTTAAGCTCTTACGGTATCGATAAAGTTTCAAGACCTTTGATGTTTTATAAAATATGAAAATCTGTCTTCAGTCTGTTAAATTTTCATCGAAAGATAGTTACACCTGCAACCTGTGAAATCTTTTTAAAAAAGTAATGGAACATTATTGATTCTATATGTGAATTGGGTTATGCATCAGCTTGTGTACTATTGTACATTCGTTTTACGCGTCATGGGTTAACTAATAAAAACAACCTACTTGCATCCAAAACAAAAGCGGTAAAACACAACAAGAGATAATTGGGCGAGCTGATATTTCAGCTTGATTAATAATGTTATAAATCAGCCCGAAATGCCGGCCTTAATGTAAAAATAAAAACGGCAATTTAGATTAAAACAAGACGATTTTGGGTTTTATAAAATTAATAATGAATTTTAAGACCGTAATGTTTCCTGGCCTACATCGCTGCTTACATAATTATGGGTTTATCCGAAGACTGAGGTCGTGTTTGCGTTAATTTGATGTTAATCTAGGGTACACTTTATGCTTAACTTACTGACTGCGAAGCGACTAGATGATTACAGAACTTATAATTTGGTTGCCAACGGCCGTCCACACTCTGCTCCGACCAAGGTCACCTCTGTTTGTGGTCTTGTTGGCGACCGTGTAGCCTCCCGTTGAACACCGATACCCGATGTTTTTTAAATTGGCTTGGGTCTGGGTGTGCTGGGAGACGCCCCTGAATTAATTCCTTGTCTGGTACCTCGTAACACAGGGATATTTATGCCTACTTCGAGACAATAACAAGTGGTGTGTTATCTAGAGCATATTTATTGATTTTAAGAATAAATACATTTTATTTATAATTATTTTTGTATGGACTTAGAGAATTTTCTAAAAAAACTGAAATTGATAATAGCTTTTGAACGGTTGGAAATCGGACCAATATTGATGGGGTTTGAAAGGTCAGAAATGACCCCAGCAATGCGCTATTTCGATATGATCCTTACTTCCAGGGACACCCTGTATATGATATAGTATATTTTAATTATTATGAAATGTGATGTAATTTTTACCTTGAATCTTCTTTCACTTTTTATACTCTACGCCCAAAATGGGCAAACTGTTGGAACTTTCAACTTTGTAATAACAACCATTGTTACACAGTTTTAAAAACAATAAATTATTCTTAATCTTAACATAAGTAATATTATTACATTAAAAATCTGTGATATTTCTATTTGGCCTGTGGTTGAGAATATGTTATTTGCACCTTCAATTTTTTCAATAAATAGTTTAACAAATGTTTTTTGTTGTAAAGTAAGTATCCAAATGCAGAAAAATAGATAATTTGTTTTTTTTATTTATATGCAATGAAGTACACCAGTATGTACATACCAGTTCAACGGTTTCAATCAAGCTAGCACTATGTCGGTGATTGGACGCAGCCGGACGCGTCAGCTTCGGTTCTAAAAACAACCTTTTATTTAGACGTCGGTACTAACGTGATGTCCTCTAGTTTGTCACTGATGCTCTCTTAAAAAAGCACTGGATTTTATAAAATAAGGACACTGAAGTCAAAACCTCGGATATTTGTTAAAAATGGTAGTAATCAATTGCATACTTGTACTGGCTTCTCAATATGGATATTGTTTTGTTATGAAATAAATAGGCAAAACTTAAAAAAGGGGGAGCTTTTGCACTCAGAAGCATGTATAAAATAATATTATGTTTAAGCTAATATATGTTCAGATTGTGAAGCTACAAGCTCGTCTGCTTACGCCCTTATAGCAATAATTTAATTGAGACACTGCAGTATAACTTCAATATGTCTCCGTGAATGAGTGGTCAGAGAGTTGGCCCCAAAATTTGAACCCAATATGGGTCCGAATCTCAGGTCAGGTATGTTTTTAAACATAGTCCAGGTTTGTGATTACCAATCTTAATTTGGCAAGCCATGACATGATTCCAATAATAGAGGCTTTTTACAGGTAGAAGTATAGGCTAATTACCACTAATAAAAATATCTAATTCGGTAAAAATTCTCAATCTTTCTCACCGATCCTTTAATTGGCTTTTAGCACTTAATAGCTCAATCCGGACACTAATATCCGTTGATTGAATTAATTGAGCTCCCAGTAGCGATCGCCGCCGGCTTCGTCAGTCAACATTCAGTTGTTCTCTTGTGTGTTCCGATAATAGCCACTGTAATCAGCTAGAACCAAGTGTTAAATCATTAAAACTTTTATTTTAACATTAAAATTTTGTTGAACTTGTTATTTTCCACAACAATAAAAAAGATTTTGTATTTCAAGCATTACTACAAAGCACTAAGTCCCGCTCAACCAAGGTTGAACCATTAAAAGTTTTCAAAATGATTACTCGAAGTGCCGTGCCACTAGTACAACCGGTTTTCCATAGCGTGCCATCCGTTTTCGCGAAACAGCCGTATGTTCCGCAAACACTCAATGGGTTAAACTAGAATTTTACACTTCCGACATTTTGAATTAAACTTTAAGTGTAATGCCGTTGAAGCAACTGATTGAAAACATGATAGATAGTTGAGGGAGTAGTAATTTTTTTTAATGATTTGTTTTATAATATATTTTATAACGGTAATGCTACTTTTTTAAATGGCTTTCAAAATTTAGGGAAAATACAGTATTCCTAGTTTTTCAAATTTCAGTTTTCTTTTCTTCAAATTTTATAAACGCTATGCTTCCAAATCATTTAAACCTAGTATTCATTTTATAGTAAAAAAAACAAGTATTTACCTCGGCCAGTCGCGCCACAATGACCGAAAACATGACTGAACCCAGAAAGTTTTTATCTTTATCTATTAGTTTTTGGTATTTTTAAATACAGATAGATCCTAAAGATCCTCAGATCGCTAAAACCATCACTAAAAATCAATGCAGTTGAAGTACTTTTTCTACTGAGTAATCTGCTTGCTCTGCTTGCGGCAAAAAATTGGTTTTAAATAATACTGTTTCAATATTATTTAAAGAGGTGCCACAAAACCCATCATCGGCATGATTTGATGCTCGGGTTACTGTTCGATGGATAACGATCGACGATCGATAACACGTTGGCTAGTTTTTGACCGAAAATCAATCGATCTGTGAAGTGATAACAATATAACCTACGATCTATTGACAACCTTCACAATACGGTTTGGTTATTTCTAAGATTTAAAATTGGTGTTTGTTATTAAACCGAAAAGCATTTGGAGACAATAAATTTATATTTTTAACAATGAAATGGTTTTTGGATGCTTTCTGCACATTTTTTGACTGTGCCCTGTAAATAAAATTATTGTAAACAACAATTTATGAAAAGGGTAACTATCGAGATTATTGCCGTATCGATGGAAGCAACCTCCAGTGAATAGAACCGGTGATAGAGTTACATTATGTTTATGTATTAATTTATTATTATTGTTACTTTGCTTTCTGTGACCTATGATGAGTGCTTCTAAAAGCTTACGTGAATAAATATTTTTTTGTTTTCATTTCCATCTGTCGTGAATCTAAATTCAAATTCAACTCTCTAATCAGAAAATCTGAAATTTTACATTCCAAGCGCCAGTGCAACTGTATGCAAATAATGCAATCCGTGAATGTTTGCACTCGGACGCCGCCATTAAGATCTATCAGTCCATTTAATTCTGCCTCCGCAATTTCTACTGTTTGCCGACTAATTGAATGAGGAAGTTGAAATTTGTGATTCCATGTTAGATTTACTTTTCACTTTATTTCAAAATGCTTGAATTCAGGAGGCAAATAAATTAAATCTGGATAAAAACGTATAACAGACACAAGGCCTAAGTAGTACATGTACTTCCTATAGGATCAGAAATATTTTTATAGGAACTGCTTGTTCACATTAAATATAATATGTCATTTATTTATCTTTTCAAATGTTTATTTTCATTATTTAATGATTTTAAAAATCCTATGGTATTTTACCACAACACTCTCTCACCTCTTGGTTGTCCGCCGCGCCTTTAGAGATGAGGTCGCCTAAAAATTGTGCATTATTTCAATGTTATTCTCACCTGTAACTTGCTTTATTTCATGAAAATAAAATAATATTCTGGTTAAGTTTTTATTTTATTTTTAGCATTAAAACAATGCACAATTTTTTATCTAAGATAGGAACTCGACCTGGTCCAACTACTTGAGGCCTAGGACCAGGTTGTTTTTTTCTGGTTTCAATCTTCAATTTTCTAGTTGTTTGACCACTACACTACACCACTACACATACAGTTATCCAGATTTTTGTTTTTTGTCTCTAATGCAACATCACAAGTTAATGGCGTCCTTCTGTATTGAATGGTCACAAAATACTTGACAAGTGCACAAAAACCTAATTCACCTGTAACCAACATTTATCTCTGAGAGGAAATCGAGTGCATCACAGTGAGAGCGCCAAGTCGAATCTGCCGTGATAGATTTCGCTGTGACGTCTCACGCACTGGAATTGCCAGGGCAATTTGTGTTGGGGGACGCCTCTTACTTACATGGTACGATCACCAAATTTTTTTTGAGAAAAACAAACATTTCATGCGGCTGCTATTGTTAAGATAACATAGACTAAAATGTAAAAAGTCATCACCAGGATGAGTACTTGAGTAGTCATCGATAGTCATTTAAGGTTATCTATTGTTGTCTAAAAATGACACAAACTCAATTTTAATTTAACCTCGTTTAATACCAAATCACGAAATCAGAGGCAGTTCTTTTACACAAACTCAAACTCAAATAACTTTATTCAAATAGACTGTATCAGTACTTTCAAATCGTCAAATTTACAGCAAAATATACTAAATAATAGACATAAATACCATCATAATATGGATATGTAAATAAACAGTATACAGACATAATGCGACTCTACCACCGCGTCGGAGTTGTTTCTTGCTGAGAAGACCCGGCGAGAAACTCAGCAGTTACTCTTTTAAACTTGTTTTGGGTTTACAACAGGCGTTAGTAAAGTACAAGCAGTGTGTCATTTTGATACAAATAAACCTAAAAAAATATAAACACACACTTCTTTAAAGGGGCAAAAAAGCGAGTACTTCAACTGTCGTTTAAATTATTACCCTGTTTTTAGGATTTGGCAATGCTTTTTTTATATAATAGGAAACCTAAAAAATACAAAATTTGGCTCTAGGTATCCCAATTCTCATCCTAGTTGTAATACCTAGAGGAAAATGTTGCTTTTTTTACCTGGTACTCAAGTATTTCAGCTTAACACATAGGGTAACACACATAGGGCCAAAATTTGAATTGTAGTTTTCCTGCCTTTAGACATAATTTTATAAAGACCGTTTTAACTTAATCAAGCTTCATCAAAAAAACCTGCATGCCCCTTCGACAGATCGTTAAGTGCCAAATTCACATGGACTAAAAACAACGAATCAAAACAAACTTTTTTATCGCAAAATCTAGAATAAAAATTGTGTGACAGATGCAAATTCCCAAATACATTTTTTTTCCATCATATGAAATCCCAATTAGCCGTCCGGCCTAAGGACAGTGATAATTGACATCTCTTCTATTTTATATCAGTTGCAATACAAAATGGCTTAGTAATCACAAGCCCGGAGCGCTCCAACCACTCAAGCGGTAAACCATTTTGGTTTGAGAGCCCTAAAACGTTAAAACGTCGTAAAGTGTAAATGTCTTCACCGTGTTACAATTCTAAGGAGCGTATTACGCAGAGTAGAATATCGCAATTCCTCGCACCACGGGGTGAGCGTAAGTTAACGGGATTTCCCCTGATAGGTACAGATCATGCCGTACACGTAAACGAAGGATTTTATATCGCAATGACGGTTAAAAATTGCACTAGCGGTGATTACTTACGTGGATGATTTAATTCCCCGGAGATAGTGCCTTGTAGGATAGCTGTTTGAGTATATCAAGTTGTTTGAGTGTTTCGTTTATGAATTCGTTACCACGTACTGTGTCTCCTGTGTGCAGTGCCCGTCTGCGTCATCACCTCCTCGCAGAGGGAGGCCAATGCCATCCAGGCCTGCTCACTCCCCAACATGGCCTGAACTACGGCCGGGAGTGAGAGGTCCCCTCCAATGGCGGCCACGAGGGTACGGCGCTGCTCGGCCCATGCTGTGCACACTTGCAGTGAGTGCAGGGCCGTGTCTTCAGCAGCGCTGCACTCGTGGCACCGCGAGGTGGGCTCCCGCCGGGCGCTCTTGTGCATATACTTCCCGAAGCACCCATGCCCGGAAAGTATCTGCGTCAGCCGGTACGTCAGAGGCCACTCCTGACGTAACTACTGGTTGAGGACTGGCCGTATTGCGTCTATGGTGTCCCGGCCATAGAGCGGGTCAGCCAGGTCCTCCCTCCGCCCACCTCTGTATGAGCGCCTCCTGCGCTCTTCTCCGAGCCTACGTACTATGTCTCCTGGAAATGACTCAGTCTAAACGTTTCGTTTTACCATTCATTCATTCGTTCAGAATATTTATCAGAGTGGCGATTTTTAGTTTCAGACTTCCATTTATCGACGACACGATTGGAGTAGTGCGTTTCTCGCCTTGACTTGCGTGGTGTTCCGGGCTCGATTCCCAGTCGAATCAATTCAGGAAACGATGTTTTCTAAATTGGACCGGTTCTGGGTGCGCTGAGAGACGCCTCTGGCCTAATTCCTTAATGTCTAGTACATTAAGGAATAAGGGACACAACATATAGGAATATTTATGCTTACTTCGAAACCATTTTATATAGTCTCCTAAACGAAATCAAACCATTACTTATTCGTATTTTTTGTTACAAAACTTTAGAATAGAAGTTGTTAAAGTTGTTTGTGTGCTAAATAACATGTATTGGAGTTTCCTTTTAGATGAAAAAAAAAAGTTTCTCTATCGTTTACTCAGTATCAAGTATGATAATATTTAATTTGCCTAATGGTGTAAATAATCACGTATTGAGAAGAACGAAGTCACACAATTATAACATAATAGGGATATTGACTTCAGATATTTTAAAAAAATCGTTAATATCCAAAGATAGAAACCAGAAAAATTCGTAGGTGATGCAGAAACTATAAGGCAGGGCACAAACGTGGACACTTTTGTATCTTGTATTAGATACAAGCAACCTATGAATATTTAATTTCGATAAAACCAATATGAAATCATCCACTCCCTGCGCATACGTAAACTGTACCCGACCACCGCTATAGGACACAGCAACTACGGTTCCCTGTGATGGTGTGCCGTGTCGGCAACAAAAAGTGTCTATGTTTGCGCAGCGTTTTAAAGTGTTTTTTAGGTTTTTATGCTTTGTATTTTTAGGTTCTCATTCAAAACATCAGTCTGACATCTATCACAACTTTCGAAAATGCCAAATCATTTTCCATGCAGTATAAAAAACAATCCACTATTAAGTTTTGCTCAAGTTTATAAAATGTCACAACGTACAGCTCCTTGAATATTCCTAGCCCAATTATTGTAATGGCGGCTAACCGAAGCTGCATATTATTTCGTGCAGAACACCCCGAAGCGGGGATTAAGTCGTTCTAGACAACGTAGCTGGTAACTTGTTTATGGCTGTTTGGCAGCGCTGAATACAATAGCTGCTACTTTAAAATTTGTATACATCGTCTATAGCAACCTATCATGCGGTCCGCTTTATAATAAGCGTACCTAACAAGTTATCAATCTTTCGACACATTTGTAAATGTTGGCAGATAATGCAACAGCTTAGCCTACTAGCATTTACAAGAGCTAAATTACTACAAAGTGTTAACTGCAATCCACATTGAAAAAAACGTCGCATGCTCAGACAGAATTTAGCAGATAAGTATTACCCAGGGCACCAAAGTTGTCTCTTGGCATGTCGTATGTGTTAGACGCAATAGAAAAACAATATAATTTTACCGTCGGCTGGTAATCGACAGACGACCAGTTACAACAACACAGATGGACGACACGTCCTTTGTGAAGATTCAACATAGCTACCTTATCTATGAAGAAAGATATTTTAACCAGCTTGCTTTTTAACCAGACACAGAGACTCTACCCTACCAGCAAACACCACTTACTTTACAATGGTAAGTGCTCAGAAGAATTGCATGATCATATACCTGCCGCTGAATTTCATCACCGCACGACGCGTCATAAGTCGAAATTCCATGCTCATCACCTGGATGGCTGGCGCTCAACAACCGTACATTACTTTACATCCGAAATATGAAATGATCTTCCTGCGTCGGTATTTCCGAAGGATTATGACATCGGAGCCTTCAAGAAGAGAGCGTATTCCCATTTAAAAGGCAAGCAAGTCCATGGGCGGAGGAGATCACTTCCATCTGGTGACCTTCCTGCTTGTTTGCTCCCTATTACATGAAAAAAAAACTTACTGCGGATCGAACTAAATATTACCCACGTTGCTTCCAAAGGATTAATCTTGATGTTTGAAATATGCAGCTTAGCTACCCACCGTTACAGTAATAGAGACGTGAATATTCAAGAGTTGTATTAGCAGGATTCACAATATCGTCTGAGTCTGAGCACGCCTTATTGGTATGCGGCGAGAATGAGATGACACTGACAACAAAATTGTAATAGAAAGTCTTAAGGTACGTTGACACTATCAGAAAATCATTGTTGTGCTCAGACAAATATAAAGAGAGAATTAAAAAATGAATCTGCGCTACAAAAAGAAACACAACGGAATGTTCTCAACCTGATGTTATTTATTTTAAGGTATTTTCATCCCACGTGGTAAGTGATAAAGATTCCCTTGAACATAAGGGGTTTCAAAAATTTGAAAATTTGGTAGACTAGTAATACATCTTCTTAGTATATTTTTGACATTTGATAGGTATTGAGTTATGAACCACCAGACACGACATTGAAAATTAAATGGGTTAAGGAGAACCTAAATGTTTGTAAAAAAAAGTATTTTTTCCTCTGCAGCTTTATTTTCATGGCAAGCAAAAACCCGGTTCCTAAGTAACAACAATAAAGATTTTACAGAAGTAAAAAAGGTTCTTTTAGTATACACATGGTGGTAAAAGTACAACAAAACATTATTACTTTTAAGATTCATGCCGAATTTATTAAAATCTTCTTATAAAGCAGCTGTCACACTTAATTGTTCTCATTTGAAGTAAAGTAACTTCAGAGTTTATGAGGTTTTTGATAAAATAAATTATTTTGTCTTGCATCAAACTACACACATCAAAAGTGTCTAGGGATCAAGCATTTTTATGCGGATTTCTTGAGATTGAGATGTGGCTTTGTAATAAATTTATGATTTTATAAATTTATATGGATCCTTTTTGGTGCATTTCATAATTTGAAACAGGAACTGTCAATCAAATTCGAGTAAAAGATGAAAATCAGCTGTCAATATTTTCCCTATAAAAACATACAACGCATTGAAGACATTGTTAGTGCTACTGTTTCCCTACTACTGATTAAAACCAACGTTATTATGGAGCGGCGACGTCATTTAAGCAGGGAAGAAATGCTCAGAGCCGTGGGAATGATAGATGCTGGTTTCCGGCAACGTACTGTGGCTTTAGCTCTGAATACAAGTCAGAGTGTTATCAGTCGACTTTGGACACGTTACCGAAGCACTGGTACCGTGGCTGAGCGCCATGGAGGACGGTATCGCTGCACCACACGGAGACAAGACCGATACATTCAAATCACAACTCGAAGAGCTCCAACAATAACCGCCATGATGTTAGCCGTGAGGCTTCATCACTCTTCAGGGAACTTAATTAGCGACCAAACAGTCAGAAACCGCTTGCATGAAGTGAACCTTCATTCCCGAAGACCGCTAAGGGTACCACCTATAGCAATGCACAATCGTAGGATTCGATATCAATGGGCTCTTGAACACAGAAATTGGGCAGAAGAACAATGGCGTTTCGTGTGCTTTTCTGATGAGTCTCGTTTTGGTATGAGACCGGATACAAGACGTATACGACACTGGAGAACCCCTGGACGCCAACAGCGATTAAAATCCTGCCAGGAAGTCCATCCTTATAGTGGTGGAACCATCATGGTATGGGCGGGTATTTGGATCGGCGGAAGAACTGAGTTGATTTGGATCAGAGGCAACCTCAACGCTCAAATTTATGCTGAGACGATTGTATCAGACGTCATCGTTCCTCTACAAGTGCAAATCGGTCCCTTATTTCAGTGAATGCATGATAATGCACGACCGCACACCGCAAGAGTTGTAAGACAGACTCTCGCCGCAGCTAACATCAATGTCCTGCCCTGGCCTGCTCAGTCGCCAGACTTGAACCCGATTGAGCATGCATGGGATATGCTACAGAGAAGAGCTCTGCCGAATATGGAGGGTATCCAGCCGCAAGAAGACCTTTTTTTGTTGTTGCAACGAACATGGGCGGCCATTCCACAGCGTGATTTGGATGAACTCATTTTGAGTATGCCAAACCGATGTTCTTGTGTTGTTAGTGTTCGCGGTAGAAACACGGATTATTAATTGTTTAAGTTACCCAATAAAATTTTAAAGAAAACTGTTATTTCAGTCTTTTTTCCGAACTTTAATGTTAGTGGTTCAAATGTCAAAAATCCCTTTATTAGGAAAATGGCAAATTTCTTTATTAATGCAAAGGTGACTTGGTTTATCGTTACTGTAGACAAACGAAAACACTTTATTTGATGAATCCTTAAAGAAAATTTTAATTAATATCAATCAGGAGAAAAGTTATTGTAAAAATATATGTTGATCCCTAGACACTTTTGATGTGTGTATATTGTCGATGTAAAAACCTGAAAGAAGCACGGATAAAAAAGGTAAAAATACTGTCACTAACTCTACCAAATCTAAAATGTTACATAATCCCTTCATACGTTGTGGCGGAAGGGGTTGTAAATTTTGCCAGGTTATACTCTGGTATGTCATCGTCATGGTAACGTCAATAGCAAATTGTCATTAATTTTAGCACCCCTGCTTCTTATTTCTAATGTCATAATGAATGAAATATAGCAACAATAATAAAAGCCACATTGGTAAATAAACTCAACAACCGTACTCTGACAGATGACAACACCGTACTCTGACAGAGAAACCGGTTAATACCGGCTCGGTCCAGTGGTCAGCTAGAGCTCACGAACACATGCGTAGTAGTTTTATGTACCTGTCATAGCCACTCTTCTATGAATCTTTGTCTCTGTTACGTTTATATACTCATGTGAAATGAGATAGTCCTAGAAAGATTCAGACTGAGATTATTTATTGCTTGCCACAGTATTAAATAAATCATAAACTAAGTAGGTACAGCGCTCGTGACGCCCTGTTAGGGCATTACAATATTTGGAGGGTACAATTTTATTTAGTGCGCTCTTAAAATGACATAAAACAAAAACAAAAAATAACATTATTAAGAAACAAAAAGAACAAGTTGTTTCTCCTCATCCATCAACAAAGAACTCGTTTAAGCATTTAGTAATGAGATGTTTTTTAAAACTAAGAGTTAGATGGTTTGATATCTTGAATTTCTCTAATTTCATTCAGGAGTCTATTACAAATCTTGATAGCCATGGAATGTGGCTCTAATGAAAGCAGTTTAAGTGTTTTGTTGATTGGCCTATCAGTTAACTCCTCTATTATTTCTCTTCAAATGAGCGTTTTTTATACAGGAGAATAAATATCTGCATGTTTTCGTACAAAATTCATTACATTATGAGATATACAAAGAGATCAAAGTTAGTATAGCATGTTTCTTGAAATAAGGTAAGCACGAACCCATTTAATCACTGTTGGTAAGTATTCAACACATTGCTTTCTGTAAAAATAAACCCACTGTTAATTTGAATTATTATTATTCGCATAAAGTTTCCTTTAAAGAAATATTTAACAGTACACTTGAAGACGATAACTCAAAGCCGTAGGTTTAATGATACTAGTTTTTTCTTCATTGTGAAACCACTGAACAAATAAATCACTACCAGACACAAGCACATCACAGAGCGAATGTTTTTGTCATTTTATTTATTTTTCAGTCATTGTAAGGATTCTGTACGTTTTCATTATTCATCTACACTTACTTCTTTAATGGTATCCTGCTGGTACCATTTCCATTCACACCAATGTCCCGGCCCCAGCTGTCGATAAGGCGCCACAATGCCTGTAGGAAACAAAAACAAGAGCAAACCTTTTGTTTTGCGCAAACAATGGGAAAAGGAAGCTACAATTGAATGCCGGGAAGAATTCATTGCATTTTTTAGATGTCTGTGGTAATAGACTAGTGGTTTGAGTTATTCGATCAATTTCAGATTTAAACTGATTAATCTTTTTGTTTCTGGCCTGAGACGAGAAGGTTTACATGTTCGATGTCTAAAATATGTATTTTAAATGTACTCGTATATACAGGGTGGAATTTTTTAACGCCACCTGGAGAGAAAGTATTGTACATACTGGAGATAGACAATTTTACTCAAAGGAAACATTCCTTTATTTTTAAAAAGAAACAGAACGGCATTCACCGATTTTCGAAAGTTCGCTCGCTGTGGCCCGGGAATCAAACCGGGTAAAATCCGAAAAAATAACAGCCTGTACTTTTATGGCATCGATCGAAAGGGATTGACCCTATAAGATAAAAATCAAATCTCTCTAATAAACGTGGTAAATTAAACACAAGGAAATCTGATGGACTATTGATTAAAGGGGTATTATCTTATCCCATTGCATTTATAAGTTTAAATTTCATGGTTTTCCTTGTGTTTAATTTCCACGTTTGTTAGAGAGATTAGATCCTTATGATTGACCCTATCGATCTATGCTGTAAAAGTACAGGGTGTTATCTTTTCGGATTTTACCTAGTTCGATTCCCGGGTGTGGCAAGCGAATTTTCGAAAATCTGTGAATGCAGTTCTGTTACTTTTTAAAAATAAAGGAATGTTTCCTTTGAGTAAAATTGTCTATCTCCAGTATGTACAACACTTTCCCTCCAGGTGGCGTTAAAAAAATTTCACCCGTTATAGTAATAGCAGTAGTACTAAGACTACTGCTGCTGAATTCAGTCCTCTCCCATAGATTTTCATGGCTTTCGATTGCTAGTATGCATTTTTTGCGTTAGGAAATGCACACTAGGAATAGAAATAACGCATTCTTGAAGCCCTAGACACCTGGGGTATGTGAGGCTCGGAACTCCTAGGAAACAGAGATCTGAACGTAGGGGAACATCCACCACCCACTAAACATCATCTACGGCGCAAAATGGAAGTGTTATGTATTTATGAAAACTTTGAAAAAGTCGATTGAAAAAAGAATTTTTTTTAGAGTACATGACTTACTGGGTATAACATATCGTTTTGTAAGTCTTTTGAAATATAGGCTACTACGGCATGCATTGTTAGCGTGTTAGCTTTGTGTAAGCTTCTCAAGGCGTAGTAGGATCACTGTGACATGATTATACTTATTTGATACGCCAGTAGAAACTACTTCACTCCAACCCTGTGATAATTAATATACTTTACTTAAGGATTGCTTCACCTTGACTGAGCGTCTTTTATGTAGGTACTAACATGTTCGAAGAGTAGATGTTTTGAATGTTTTTTATAAAACTTTCGTCTTGGCGGTTGTCACGTTACACAGGGGAATTGAGGTTTCCCTATGTAATCGAAAGTTGTAAAGATGGTAAACGGAAAATAAAGAATTAGTTGAATGAAAAGTGGGTAGTGTTCGTCAGAACCTGAACCTAAAATAAAATATATTACCATCAATATGACAGACAGTATGACAAAACAGTGGCCAGCTCACGTAGGACTAGCGGTGGATTCGGACACAACTGCAAACACATTGGGATGAAGTAGGCCGGGAAGAATAGAGTAGCCGTTGCTCCGGGAACAGCCGGCAGCAGGTAGGACTGCAGCAGGTACACGTAGCTCTGGAAACCGCTGGAAGCCGTTGGAGGAAAGTGGGCAGAGGAAGTCCTTGACTCTTTATCTTCTGTCGGGAATAGCTCAGGATCAGGATCAGAAGATAATGTTTTATCAGGATCAGGATCAGGATTCGAGAGTTAAGGTTTCACTATCTTGAAGACTTTTTATTTTATTGTTTACTTGATGTCAATTGGTATCCTGAAGATGACTGACTCTCTGTTCGAAATCCTGTCTTTTTATATCATTTTTAGTTCGTTTCTAAAATTCTATTTTTGGTTTGAAAACCAAATTCGTTCTATGGACTCCGCCAACCTCGTAAAAACTTTTCGGTTGCTCCATTGCGACTTCCGTAGCATTCTGTAACCCCAAAGAGTCGAGTTTCCTTCAATTTTAGCTCTTTTGACGTCCCACGGGGTGTCAAATCCGAAATCGAAAATTCAAAAATTGAAAGGTGACAGTGACAAGTGACTAATAAAAACAATATTTTAATCTTAAATTTTACAATAATGATAGGATTAAACGAACTTACCTGAAGTGAAGTTCAATCCTGATTATATGAAGTACTTAGTCCGAGATAACTGATGTAGTACTCGCCTTTCCACACTCTTCTACGCGAATTTCAAAGCATAAAGCAGAAAACAAAAATCACTTCCTGGCAACATTAGGTGTCATGTCAATATTTCAGAGCCCCTAGCAACCCAGACAGGGAATATTAATTTAATTTAATCAAAATATAAATTACATATTAAGGGAGGGCGGGATGTACTATCTCGGACTAAGTACTTCATATAATCAGGATTGAACTTCACTTCAGGTAAGTTCGTTTAATCCTATCATTATATTTGTACTTAGTCCGAGATAACTGATGTAGATGTTCAGAGAAGAACATACCACTTGAAATTATAAATTATTTATTTTGAATCAATCAACATAACATTACTATCACTTTAACCAAAACTTAAACAAGGCAACTTCTACCTTAAATTACACTAGTGCTTTTATATTATAATCAAAACTACAAAACATACATAAAGTATTTTAAATAGAAACATAGAACTAAAATTAACCTAAATTATTGAGTACCGCTCTAGCAAACAACACTTGGTTTGGCTCATTATTGAGTGGTCTGTTATAATGTGTTGCAAAGGATGACGACCTAGGAGACCAACCCACTGCTCTTATGATACTGTCTACAGGGAGACCCTCCCTATGGGCACATGAAGTGGCAGCATGGCGTGTTGAATGCGCGGAAAATCGAGTGGTATCTATACCACTTTCGGACATCACTTGCTTCAACCATCTACTAATAGACTGGCAAGAGGCACGATGGTGGGGTTTTTTGAACGTAATAAACAAATAATCAGAAGAATCATCATTAATTCTCAATCCGCTAGTCACTTCTATATAATGTGTAAGCGTTATAACGGGACATATTTCGGGTTGAGCAGTGAAATAAGGTAAAATTACTTGAGGTTGACGCCTATTAGGAGCTGATGTCTTTAAAATATCTGTAAAAATTATTTCAACACCATTAGATGTTAATCTTATATTTTTTAGCCTGATGAAATTTAAAGTCTGAACCCTCTGTCCAGTAGCCAGTACTAACAACATTACAGTCTTCTTGGTGAGCCTCTCTAAGCTTAAGTTATTCAATGGGTACCAGTGACAAATATATGATAAAACTCTGGAAGGATCCCATACACTGCTGTATTTGGGTGTTAAGGGTCGTAGTTTATACACTCCTTTAAACCATCTTTTTATTCTATCATCTGTACCCACGTGATTACCGATAATAAGTGAAAGGGACGATCGATGACAATTTAAGGTTTGGTAAGAACCTCCTCTTTGGAAAATCAATGTTAAATAAGAAATTATGATAGGTACGGATGGACTGAAAATATTTATATTCTCCTCTTTCGTATAACTCCACCACTGCTTTAAACAACTATTGTATTGTTTAATAGTATTTGGGGATAGGGATGCCATCATTATATTGCATCTTCTGAAATCATTCTTCGTTTAAGTGCTTCCCTGATAAGACGCACGCCTCCAGGAAAAGCTGTTTGTTCAGTGGGTGAGGTTTCCTGAAAGCAGTTAATAAGTTTTCTGAAGGTTCCATACAAACTATTTCTGTCACTACCATAGACATCAATAAAGGGTACCAAGGCTGAGATGGCCACATTGGGAATACTATAATACCAATTGCTATGTCTGTTCTAATTTTTTGAATAACTTTCAAAAGTAAACAAAAGGGAGGGAATGCGTAAAAGAAAAACTTAGACCAATTAACAGTGAATGCATCAACATTCCACGCCGTTGGATCCCTATGCCAGGATATATACTTATCACATTTAGCATTAACACGCGATGCAAAAAGATCTATGTCAGGCATCCCTAGTTTTATAGTTATAACATTGAAGCCTTCAGTCGATAATTGCCACTCCGTATCTATGTTTACTACTCGAGACTCATAATCAGCATTAGTATTGTCTTTTGAATTTATGTAAGAAGCAAAAATCCATAATTTAATAGATTCACACCACTGCCAGATCTGTCTTGCTAAGCTATTTAATAAAGGATACTGAACTCTCCCTAGTTTGTTGATATAGGAAATGGCAGTGGTGTTGTCTATACGAAGAAGGATTTCACAATTTCTTAGGTCTCGAGCAAAACATTTTAATGCAAAAAATGCAGCTAATAATTCACGATAATTGATATGAAAATCTACTTCTTCATCAGACCATTGACCTCTAGCACTCTGGCCGTTACAAAACGCACCCCAACCAGTGCCTGACGCATCCGAAAAAATCTCTAATTTAAACTTATATTGCTTTATCCTACTAAAGCCAGTGGCCATATTTCTTTTCCACCACAGTAAATCCAATTTAACTTCTTTACTGATTATTATCTTACTATCATAGTTGCCTCCGGAGGCTTCAAGGGCTAAAAATTTTTCTCTCTCTAAAGTCTTTGTGTATACAAAACAATATGCAACTGCCATACAAACAGAGACTAAATTTCCTAATAGTCTTGCAAATACTCTGATTGTACAGCTATCTCTTTTTAAGTACTGTTCAATTAAAGCAGTTAAGTTTTCTCTTTTCCTTGTAGTAGGGCTAATTGTAAAATCCTGAGAATTCAGCTTAAATCCTAAATAATCTCTTACCCTAGAAGGCTTCATGCAACTCTTTGTTTCATTAATAATGAAACCTAAGTTTTTAAGCAAACTTGTGACATAATTAGTGTTTTTGAGACATTCTTCATATGAAGAACCAAGGCAGATTGCGTCGTCTAAGTACAGTACAATACGTATACCCTTATATCTCAAATGTTCAACTACAGGCTTAAGTAACTTAGTGAAAACAAATGGTGCTGATGCTAAACCAAATGGTAAACAATTAAACTGATATAATTTACCATAATACATAAACCTTAAAAAGCGTCTATGATTTACTAAGACTGGCACTAAGAAGTAGGCATTTTTCATATCTATAGTTGTCATAAAATCTCCTTTTGTTAGTAATTTGCACACAGTCCTTACATCTTCTAATTTAAAATGTTTCGTCTCTACAAACTTGTTAAAGCCCTTCAAGTTAAGTATGAACCTGTGAGTACCATCACTTTTAGGCACAGTGAAAATACTTGAAAGAAATTGACCACTGACTGGATTACACAATGATATTGCATCTAGTTCAAGAAGTTTATCAATTTCCTTGGAGAGAATTAACTTCTCGGTTAAATTAAAATTATTGTTGGATGGTAAATAATTTTGTCTAGGTGTGCCTGTTAGAGGGATATGGTAACCTCTTATCCACTGCAATATCACAGGATCCTGAGTAAATTTCTTCCAAGATAAATAAAAATATTGCAGTCTGCCTGCAAATTTTACCTCTACGGGTATCGTGATCGACCTCTGGTCATCCCTCGTGAGCTCGATGGGGCCGGGGCTGGACGACGGACCTGGTTCTGGCTCTGTCGTGGAGGGGGTCGTATCTGGTATCGAGGTTGATTTTGAGGAAGATGTTGGTATCCTCCTCGAGCAGAGCCTCTCCCTCGATGGAAGTGACTTAGCTGGCGAGGAGGAGGTTGCCAGTTTTTTGTCTTTCTAGGCGCCAAAACCGTGCTTGCCTTCTTAATGGCTGATGCTGATTTCACAGCGTCCTCGAGTTTGGAGTAAAGCCACTCTGACCTTTTGTTGTCCTTGAGATTGAGGTCTATATTTTTGTCTAATAATGGGCTGATCATCTTTCGACGTATGTCAGTGTACTTGAAATGTAAATTACATAATAGTCTTGTTGCATCACTGAGATTTTTGACTATAGTCATAACTTCTAAATCGGGTCTTGTTAACATGTCTAAAGTTTGACATATTGTGGCAATAGCATAGCCTGTATCCTCCTGTCTCTCTTCAAGCATCTTGTCCCTTATTCTCATGGTAGATGTCAACACACCCGTAAGCTCTATGTTGAGCTTG
Organism: Udea olivalis; assembly: GCA_947369235.1. Classification (NCBI taxonomy): domain Eukaryota; kingdom Metazoa; phylum Arthropoda; class Insecta; order Lepidoptera; family Crambidae; genus Udea; species Udea olivalis. The sequence continues at coordinate 7,098,970 of OX376346.1, read as the reverse complement.
GGTGCTTGCATCAGTTTCCCATTTTCCGGAAAACAAAGCTCCTTTAAGATCTTGTCCTTATCCTCTGCTCTCATACCTTCTATCAGGATCTTTTCAAATCGCTGGAGTATATTTGTATTAATAGGAGCGCTGAACCTCTTCTCGGTGTCCGTAGGCTCCCCAAGGGCCTCTAAAAATTCTTGGGATAGTTCTTCCGTGCCCTCAATTATCTCTGTATCAGGGACCCCTATATTATCACAATTTTCCTCAATATTGTCAATACTTCCAATATTCTCAATGTTTTCCATTGAGTCTTGAGCTAAAAATAAGTGCATATTTTAAAATAAAGAAAACCACTTGGTTATCAACCAAAATGCTGGAGGTATCTGCAACAATCTCCCCCCCCCTACTCTTATAAATAGTGAACCACTATTGTTAGATTTTTGAACCAAAAATCTTTAATTTGCTGATCGTATTAAAACTTATTGCATTCATCCCAACGGGATTACATAAAATAATATTTTGGTTCTTGATACCAAGTTGGTATGTTTACACCTTCCCAACGGGAAGAAGCATCTGGTAAAACGAGGATGGATATTGTGATGTAATTGTACTTATTGTAAAAATAAATCCATCTAAGGCCCACCCAACGGGGGGCGTGCACCGTCGCAACGCGATAATGCTTATGTACAATTACTTGGCCAGTTTTAACAGCCTGGCTTTATAATGTTCTCATAAAGTTTTAGCTGAAATTAGTGCTTCAATATGAGGATTTCATAATAGGTAGGTACTTACAATCTTCCGGCTGCTGCAATTTATCTTTATACTTTTGGAGTTTTTTCTCCAATGTTCGAAGTTTTTTAATAGTCCTTTCTTGACCATCAGACTTTCGTTTGGGCATATTAACAGCGAAATTATATAGAAAGAATCACTGAATTTACGAAATAAAATCTAACAACGAACAAGTGCGTACGAGCGCGAAAAAACAATTGACATGACACCTAATGTTGCCAGGAAGTGATTTTTGTTTTCTGCTTTATGCTTTGAAATTCGCGTAGAAGAGTGTGGAAAGGCGAGTACTACATCAGTTATCTCGGACTAAGTACAAATATAATAGCCTATAAATGTACGATTTCGGCTTAATAACATTATAAATGAGGACCAAGACAATAACTACAGTGCCAGCATAAGATAAGAAACACGTTTTCGTCCCGAAAACCTCTAGAGAAAGTTTCTATCGGATATCGTAGCATGTGAAGTGACCTAACTGCCAAGTAATTTGTGCCCTGGAGCTAACAAAGATAATTGTAAGTACCTAACGTATAGGCAAAACCAGAAAATCAATTTCGAAGCAGTGGTTAAAGATGAATGAATGAAAAATCAAAATTAACGAATGAAAATAGTGATTGTCGATTAATGTTCCATTTTCAAATCAGACCTTTAATTAAAAGAAGTGTAACCGGCCTATGTTACGAAAAAAGTACATTATTTTTTTATGTACCGCTAATTCTGCCGGTGTGTGTATTTGAAATCTATAATTAAATTTTTCAGGTGTTTCATATCCCAGAAAAACTGTTAACCGATTTTCAGAACTTTTTTTTTCTTCTTGCCGAAGTTTTGTTTACAATAATTTTAATTTCAAAAAGTTACCTATCTTTTCCATTTTATGTTTTATTTAGTTTTTATTTGTTACCACTTATGATGTGGCATCTAATTTGATAAATAGGGTAGGCGGGGGGGGGGCGGCGTGTGTTTCGGTTTGCGATACCGAGGATGACGGTAACGCGTGTCTTCGGACACGTCTGTGTTATCGTGCACTGGAGTTGAGCTTGCTCCTCCCGAGGTTGGCTTGCGCGCCGAAGGGTCCTGCGAGGAGTCTCTCCCTCGTTGGGGTTCCGGGTCCCTACCATTCTGCGCTGAAGATGACCGCCGTAAGGTTTTAGTGGGTAGGGGTCTCTGTTTTTCCAGGAGTTCCGAGTCCCTCATATCCCAGGTCTCCCGATCCCAGGGCCTTGGGAATGCCTAAATGCATTTCGCGCAACGCAAACGACGAAAAAAAAAGAGAACTGTGACCAAAACGCGCGAGCCGAAGCGAAGCGAAGCGCCAGAAAGCTTTTATGCTTTATAAGTATAACATTTTAAGTGTCTGTTTCACGATATTTGCTTTCATATCATTTGGAATGAGTTCATTATTGTAAATAATATTACTATACCAACGTGACGCGTCAAAAAGTGGAATTGTTAATTTAATTTGTTAGGTGTTTATTAAAGTTGATGGATTTAATTGAACGAAATTGAAACTGTTTGTTTTTCAAAATATTGGAAATGTTTTATAGAAACTAAATCATCTAACATTTAAATTGTTGGTCAATGTTGGGTTTTTTTTTTATAAATAAATAAATATGCGCCGACAACACACCACTTGCCATGGTCTCGAAGTAAGGATAAATATCCTTGTGTTACGAGGTACCAGACAGGGAAATAAGCCAGGGGCGTCTCCCAGCACACCCAGACCCGAGCCAATTTAGAAAAAGTATTTTTTTTAATTGACCCGACCGGGAATCTAACCCTGGACACCACGGAAATCAAATTACTTGAAATTCGAAAAAAACAACTATTGAAAATCGGAATTTCAGTAATATGTAAATCGTGCTTTCGATGAAGTAAAAATATGGAAGACCAAAAAAAGTGCAAAACGTTTTCGAACAAATGAAATTCGTCCGAAAGAAATTCGCATTTAAATTAGGTAACCGAAGTTGCGTTGTTTAATAGCTCAAGCCTGTTACTGTAAACGAAACATTCTCTTAAAATGAAATATTTTAGTTACTTAATGTTGTTTTTTCTATAATAAATACTCCTACCTATTCACGGGTGTCGATACCTACCACATCCCGATTTACTAAGAGGAGCGGACGCAAGATCCATTTGGGTAATTGATGTGAACGCCTCGTCGATTTAGCCGCACTCGTTACTAAGGCCAATCTTAACTATTTGTTAGGATCTTTCTTTCAACTTCATGGATTCGAAATCTCTTGCATGAAAGCTAAATAAAAGGATGCTGATACTTCGTCATCATCAAATCAGCCTTTTAGGAGGCATGACACAGTCTTCTGAAGATCTGTGCTGTTATACTGTTAAGTTTATCATCAGTTTTTTGAGGTTTGTGCCCTGTCTAATGACATTATACCTCACTTACATACTTTGTAATTTTTCAATTGACATGAAATGTACAATTGTACATTTTTAAATATGCGCCAGACAACACACCAATTGTCATGGTCACGAAGTAGGGGTTAATATCCCTGTGTAACAAGTTACCAGCCAAGGAATTACGCTAGGGCCGTCGTCCAGCACACCTAACCCTGACTCAATTGAGAAAAGATCGTTTCCTGAATTGGCACGACTGGGAATCGTACCCAAGATACCACGCAAGTGAAGGTGAGAAACTGTGCTACGCCAATCGTGTCACCATAGCAAACTCAATTTATTATTGTTACATTTACAAATAAATGACCTTTAAAACCGATTTTGGCTCTAGTCATGGCAATTCAAAGAGATTTGACAAAGCCAGACATAATGATACTGAAACGGCAGGTGTCTTAAAGCTAATCCTAAAACCATATGCCAAAAAACCATCCCAAGAGAGTCCATAAGCCTGAACGAAAACATACATATTTCACATGCCATTACATGGAATTTCTTTAAATACGTCATCAAACATCCGGCACACGCAGCAATATTTCACCATATTTTTTTCCATTTCGACGATTAAAACACGCACTAAAGCGATGGTAAAATACATTCACCGTGCAGTTTACGTGCGGCGTTAAATTGGAGGGAAGGCACATCAATTACATATGCACACAGGGCCGGCGTCGGCACGCAACGCTCCCGCACGGCGGCTGATTCGGGCAAAACTGGCTCAAACGTGACATGGCCGGAGTGAGGGTCTTGAAGGAAAACACATTACTCGTTTTGTTAATTAAACACGACAGCCTTACTATTTAATAAGTACTTATAATGAAAAAGTAGCGAATCGACGCCGAAGTGTACTTCCTAACTAACATAGACTGAATCGCGATAAATGACCTTAACATTAATCATTCCTAATTTCTTTGATTGTTAACATGAGTAATTCAAGAATACGATGATAGTTTTGAGCGCCATTTACTTTGCACGTAATGTACGTCTCCCTGGTTAATATTTTGGCTCGTGTCTCTATGTCGAAAATGACAATTACATAATATGTCTTCATACTGTGCTTTTACATCACAATATTTTAATGTCTTTTTTCTTAAGTCTAGAATCATTATCATCACAGTCCACTACTGTATATAGGCCTATTTAAGTGTACTATACCGCCCTACTATTAGCTGGACGTATTCACATCCTATTAGCTGGACGTATTCAGCTGTGGCTGGTTACATTCCACCTACTAAACTACTAGCCAGTTATCCCAACAAGAACATATATTATTTAATAGTTCTTAGGTATAAATGACCACCAGCCCACTACCACTTTAGTCTATAAGAATGAATATACAACTGGGGCCTTATTACAATCGCTAATAATATGATGACGCATGATGAAGATGCGCTAGTATCAAGTAACCGCTGACTGACTGGAACTGAAATTTCATATTGCGAAATTACTCGATACGCTCAGTTCTGGGAATTAACTTGACAAGTTACAAGGAATTGTTATAAAGCTCTTGGATAGAAAAGATAACGTTTACCTCAAGGACAACATAACAGGCAGCGCTAAAGCAAGTCAATTTGGCAATAACAATAATATAGCTTCCACCTTTTCGTCTTTCATCTAACCTAACTGCCCCTAGCTACGCCCCTGAAACTAAATATTACCGGTCGAAACCGGCCCGTGCCAGTTATTACAAGATCGAGCATACGAGCCCAGCCAGAGCCGAATTTTCGGTACCTTTTTGCGCATGGACGGCGATCGTTTGAGATACGCTGATCGTATTGGACTGAATTTTGATTGGGAATCAAATTTTCGACGTCATTCATTCCGGTTCAAAGCATTCGAGTTTTGCGTTGTGTTAGATTACTTTTTAATTTAAAACGGTTTTCTGAAAAAACCATCGTTGGTATTTTTAATTCAAATTCGTTTTCATGTTTGTTACAGAACTTTGTCTGCCTGTAATACAAGCATAGCATGACAACGAGTATGAAAAAGCGATCTATTTCATTAAATCTTTGTTCGTTTATATAGAAAATTGTTCTCTTTGCAAATAAACGTTTTTCACTAATTTCGTTTTGTTGAGTGGGCTAATGTCATGTTTACCATGTCAGAGTCGTCGCAACATTGCCATTGGTTTGGATATGCATTGCTCTTCATGACATACCGGCTGTTAGAAAAATGAAAAACTATGGATATCATCAATATAATACCTCCGTTATTTATTGAAAGGATAAAATATTTATAATAAATGAATATGCGCAGACAACACACCTCTTGTAATGGTCTCGATGTAAGTATTAATATCCCTTTGTTACGAAGCACACAAGGAAATAAGCCAGCGTTCAGAAAAGAGCGTTTCCTGAATTGACCCGGCAGGGAATCGAACCCAGGACACTATAGAGAAATTAAGGCGAGAAACCATGCTACAGCGCACCACGCCAATCGTGTCATCAGATTTAATAGCTGAGAAATGTTCTTAAAAAAAGTTTACGCTTCCACCTACAAGCTTTTGTCATCCAATGATGTTTTCTCATTAAAGCCCCACGTTGAAAGAGCGACAAAATTCTTATCACGTTCTACAATAGCTGTAGGACTTCCCTTTGAGTTCTTTCAGTAAAGGCGACAATGGTTACGTGTGAGGGACACGTAAGCTATCTCCACAAGAAATTAGCGGATTGATTCGACACCCTTTTCAGTTCGAGGCTGATTGAATGTGTTTTCCTTTGCCAGTGTTTGTGTGAGAGATATTTCGAGGGAAGAGCTTTGATGTCGTGCTTTTTGTCGTGTAATAGGATCGTTAGGTTGGAATTGGCGTCTTTGTGGAATCGTGGTTTTTCGTTCTTACTCGTAGAAGTATGACGTTTGTTTTTGTAGGTGAAGTTTTGATTAGGTTTATAGAGTTACTTTAAAGAAAACTTTGTTGCTGTATATTGAAACAGGTCCGTTTTGAAGCATTTGAGTGGGTAACCATTTTTACAGAGTGGCTAACTATTATTATTATTATTTTTTTTTTTATTGAAATTATAAAAAAAAACACATATTTCTATTTTTTTTTATGTAATAATATGTGTTTTTTTGTAATTTAATGAGGTCCGTAAAAGTATACGCATGACTTAAACAATTTTTGTTCAGTTTGCTGACAGGCAGATTTATTACTCAAGAAATTTTACACATATCCTCTTAATATTTACGATATGTCAAGAAGTCTTTAAAGAAATCACATAATTGTACATGAAAATAACATTCACGTAAAGATTTATACATATTCACAAGTCTACAAATTGTTTGTAAAATTTACAAATAAATTCAATCGAACAATCTCAAACAATTTTGGATAATTTTGGATAATTTAACGAAACATCGCAAATTAAAAATAATTTTTTATTTAACATTTTTATACTATCTAACTTTGAACAAAAAGTTTGCAAAGTTCTTAAATATGATTCGATATTGCCTTACAATATTTAATAATATTAATTAGAATATTTACATTTTATAAATGTAGCAGTTCAGAATTAACAGTACACTTTTATAAATATTTTTATAGCATCACAGTGAATTCATTTTTGTTTTAAAATTAATTTATTCGTATGCGTCTTTAAGAAATAACCTAATTTTATATTTACATTTATTTGAGGTAAACAATATCAAATAAATTGAAACAATTGGGATAACTCAAACCGAAAACTAAATCCTAGGTTTCAGTGCTTTAAATTTTTCAAAACAGTATAAATTTGTAAATAAATATATCCATTTGGAATGTCTTATTGTCCTTTTTTATATTTCGAGCTATTTTATTTATTTAGATTCAGATTCCTACGTAACACGGAAGTACAAAAACCTACATTCCGTAGTTCTTAATAAACTAAAATAAATAAATAGATTCTTTAAAAAAACAATGTAAGTAGTGCTGTGCTAAGTATATGTACATTATTAAAATTGAATAGGTTTATAAAACATAACACTGAAGGACACTTGGTTGAAGATAAGTTTTGAACACGAACATTCCATTAACTTTCATTATCTACGAAAAATATACATAAATATACTATAAATTCATTTATATGAGTAAAGTGCCACAGATTTTTTAAGAATTTCATATAACTATAAGTAGTCATTTAAATTTGCTAATAATTAAGTACTCTTTGTGGTAGTGATTTCCTATCGTAAAATATATAATTATTATTCTCTAAATATATTAATATTTACAATTTTTTCAATTCTAACTTCACATCAAAGGAAACAATGGAAACAGTCTTTGTTTACCTAATTCGATGTTTTATTACTATGTACAGAGGCTTTAAAACTCTTCAATTATAATTTTATTACCAAATATTTTAATGGGGGCTATCTGATCATTTGACAGATTTTAATATTGGAAAATATTAACCTAATAAATAACAAATAACAATGATATTAAAAGCTGCAATATTTTTTTCTTCAAGAAATTCAGACCTGTAATAAATTCTGAAAACTTTAAACAAGAATCATTATTGTAGAAGGAAAGTTAAATAAAATATATGAAATTTATACAAAAGTTTGTGACCCTGAGTTGGATGAGGAACCCGGAGCTTCGTAATTACTTCACAAGAAACTCTCTCAGGAATTCTGCTTACACTTAAAAGGTACGTTTTCGTTCAATAACGAAATTAAATAAACAAATTCTGTCCAAACTTGTTGAAAATTGCTAACTTGTTTGTTTGATTGAAAACTGAGAAAATCGATGCAGTGGTTTATATTTGGTTGAAAAATACGTTCTGTATTTGCATAACGCTTACCTTTTTTGGTCTTATAAAACAACGTATGTACATACAACATTTAAATCTATTTGATTTATCTAATTTGACAAAATTACTTTTTTTTTTTATTATATACTAAATTCATGTTTTGTTTTTGGAGTAACACACAACACAGCATTCAATCGCAATAAGATTAAAATATATCGCTCAAATAGTTTTTATTAGAAAATGATTCTTACAATAATGACGACCAGAATAAGATTGAAGCCCCCTATTATAAAAAAATAGCCAAATGTATCAAAAAGTTACATTAACGACATCAATAAAACTATGACTGCTCTTGCTGATACAGTTATTTATCTAAAAAAAAGTTAAATCAGAACAGCCACAAAGAGAAAGAACCTAAAACCAAATGTTTCCCTTAACCCAAAGTTAGCGTGGTACAAAATAAATAAAGAGAACTAGACGCAGCTTTCTCTCGCGTTGGCGAGTAGCGGCGTCCGTGTCGTGACTACCTCTCTCCGACGAGAGAGCGTGCCGCTGGTCACGCTGCGACGGTCTTCTGCTAGAGTCCCGATGCTCTGAAACACATTTAGAGGTTAGAGCATTCCGACGTAACATCATATCCTGATTTGGTACATTCGAATATGACATAATATCCTCCATTAGAAAGTACCTACTTAAATAGCGCGAGAAATGTTATCATAACTCAAGAATAAGTTCCCTAGCTGTAATATCAAATTGTCAAGTTACGAGTTATTACAGCACTCGGAACGTTCATCTACGGAAATTCAAAAAAAGCTGATCTAGGTTAGGAATACAAAAAATGAAAATATCTAGCTGCTGTGTTTTGTCTTGTTCAACAATTCATAAATATGCAACCCAGAAGCACGAAAAAACGAGAATCCGTAAAACGTATATTTGCAGAATTTAACCCCTATTTTCTACAATCGAGTAATGGTTTTTAACTAATTCCATGATATGGCGAAACACGCTTGTCATTTAACAATAATAATAGGCAGGGTAAATCTACATGAGGACTAAGACTACAAACACAGTAACTTGTTATTTTGGGTATTAGGAATCATGTTACAAAGTACGTCATCAGTCCAACGGAACAGCATGATAAATAACAATATGGCTTTGATGAAGTTTGTGCTGAGATGAAAGAACAAATCGTCGGCAAAATGTACACTGACACGAGTTGGAGCATCACTATTTCCGAAAATGAATGCTCTCAAAAGAAAAGTTTTCAAAGCTTCTCAACGTACAACTACAAACTACGCAGCTTCAAAGAGTCGCAAACACAGACTTGTTTCACGATGCATCTGGCAAAGAACGGTTCGATTCTGAGAAATGCAGCTTCAATTAGGTGATTCTCTGAGCTTCGCCGGTAATTAAACTTTTTGGACTTCCGGAATCCAAAGATATTACTCGTGCTACCCACTTCCACTACTGGTGTTTTTGTTCCTAGCCCAGTAAAGACAGCGTAATAAAACTTTTGTGGATGGTTTATTAGATTCGGAACTACTAATGAGGGTTCCCACTTAAGTAGAAGATTAAATAGTTTTAAGATACAGGTCCTGGTGGAACTTATCAGGTAATTATACTTTTGCAAATTTTTTGTGTCTTTTTATGTATTGTCTGATCTTACTTTTCGTTATCCTCGTCTTTTTTCCTTTTATTTACAAAGGGGTGTGGACAATGTTGACGTCATTTTTTCAATTTCACGGCCACTCACCAAACTATTATGAAATAACATGCCGAGGGGAACAATGTTTATATGGAGGACATATAGCTAAAGTATATCGGAGCTGAGAAATATCTCAGCTTAAGTATTTAGTAGTTTATTAAGTAGTTAGTTAAAAATATTATACCTAATAAGGTATAACATTTTTAACTAACTACTTAATTCAACTTGATCCATGCAAGGAAAGGTCAAAAAGCTGCATTATTTATAATTCTTGATGCAATTAGGATTTTAGAAGGATAGTTTTCAATGGCTAGTTGCAATATTAGGCCAATATTTTTCTTGTATTGTGGGTAAAAAGACTTTCAGGTGTTTTTCCCATGTAATGCCTCTAATATCGACGGTTAGGAACCAATACGTCCTATTTACGTATGTCATTGACATTAAGGTCGTTTTTCGTGATAGCTCTTGTTCCACTTTCTAATGCCAAATACTTAACATACCTATAAGCTTTGTGAACAATATTACCATTATGGATATCTAATTTGATGTATTGCTGGATGTACTTTTATCAGAAAAATATACCCAACACGTACATCTTAAAGCGAAAAACCTTCCTCTCCTATTTCTGCATCTTTTTCAACAGCTGCTAGGTGAGATTAGCTCCATGAAGTAACAGTTCAGAACTATGATTTTAGTGGAACTATGGAAAAAATAAAACTTTAGGAAATCATAATCTCGGCTCCGATTTCACTTAAAACAATTCTGACCTCTCAGTTGAGTTTCTTTATTAGAGCGCTATGAAACAATGATACAATTATTGCTGGCCGCTAAAAAAAGAAAATGACGCCACGGGTCCATACAAAGTTACTCAAACCCCTTCGCTAAGATTTTTCATGTAACCTTGAAAAATTTATTTATTTATTTATTCTTTATTGCACAAAGAAAAAGTACAATTGGCGGACTTAATGCCTAATGGCATTCTCTACCAGTCAACCACTGGGCGAAGCAGAAATCGTGTTGGCGGTGTCTCATAAAACCGGAAATAAAATATACTATTAATACAAAAAACATACTTATACCAAAATTATACATATTACACATACATAATCATAATACATAAATTAAAAGATACATACACTAAATATCGTACCTAAATCTTAAAATATTGCCTTGAAAGGAGAGAGGTTTGGTTAAATGAGTTAAGGTTTATCTATGAAGAAGTTATGGATTGCTCTTTTGAAGGAAAACCTACTGGTTGACAATTTAATTTTATTAGGCAGCGAGTTCCATAGCCTAATGGCAGCTAATGTGAAAGAATTCGACATATGGGAAGACGTATGAAGAGGAGTATGAAGCAGCAAAAGGCTATGCGAGCGCTGGTTGCGCGTGCTGCACTCGCCCCTATACTTAAAATTACATTTCAGATATCTGGGGGAATTGGGATTACTAAGAATATTAAAAAGTAACAGAGCGTTCGAGAATTCCTACGGTGACGAATTTTAAGCCATTTTAATTGAGAACGAAAGGGAGAAATGTGGTCGTATTTTCGTACACCATAGATAAACCTAATGCAACTGTTCATTTTTACTTTGTTATAGGTACTGTATTTATATCACTTTTTTTAGATAGTGTTTTGGACATACCTGAGCATCAGAAGCCGGTGTGTTAGGCGTGTGTGGGGTGGTTGACCGCACTTCGTGTTGATGCAAACTGTGCACGCTCCTTGACGAGCCTACTGGTGGGGATACCACGGCTCCGTAGGGCGGAGGTTCAGGCGGACGCTCCAAATCTCGGGTGCAGTTGAAATCTATTTGTAAAATTTGTATGGGTTATAATAACTACAATACAAGATTTTGTGATTGTGGCCTTAGCTGGTGTGTTACTGTCATACATTAAGAATTATCATAATTTAATTCATGGTTACAAATCGCTTTTTATGTCCTGAAGTTCCCATCAAAATTCATAAGTCCCACTAAAATCTTATAATTTCGGTGAAATCACACTATTTTCAGAATTAAAAATATTTTGTATTGACCATTTGACATGTTTTTGCAAAATGCCTATTGTCTATATAATCCGGTCAATTTCGACACAAAAGCAAATTTTTAAAAAATAGGGAAATTACTTTGTCTTATTCATAATTCTCTGATACTTCTGCTTCCTCTTCTTCTTGTTATTCGTCTTCTGTTTTCTTATATCTCCTCGTTTGGTATCAAACAATATTTTTTTCCAGGATCGATGAGAACTTTTTAGATTTCATTTATGACAGTGTTTTGAACAATTCTACTAATTTTGAGCTGGGTGCGAAGTATTGTAACCCCACCTCACCAATTTAACCGAGCTAAGACAACATCGTTCATAAATACAGCAAAATATTCCAGTGTTTTAGAACTAAAATTGAATTGTTCCAAATGTCAATTATATCAAAATCATATCTTCAAATCAAAATCATCGGAGAATACAAAAGGAATCCTTATTATAACAGGAAGCCGAAGAAAATTGTTTTCCTTAAAATATTTCGTGATGTTCTGACGAGTATATTTTAATCAAATTGACAAAAATAACAATCCGTACCGGGAGAAAATTGGTTGTCACTTCTTGCTTGATTCGTATTTACATAATTTAATTTTTGAATGAGGAAAGATTATTAAAATATCATAAATAATTATTATCAGTTATTCTGAACTTTAAATTTCAATATTAGAGCTAAGCGAATCTATGCCGTGTCTGATAATCATTCTTAGAAATTACCCAATTCTTAATTAAAAATCAAGAGCGTGTCACAAAACAAACACAAAAGCTTGGCACACGAATATTTGTCCTGATTAGGATCGAATCCGCGACTGCTAATTCTACTCATTGTGGTAGCGGAATATATTCTGGTACCGTTAAAAAAAAAGTATCTGTGTTTTTTTTTAACGGTACCAGAATATATTCCGCCAGAAGTTAGCACAGTTGCTATTTCTTTCATACAACAGCACCGTGCTAACAAATTAACCGTTTTATTCGTAGCCAAAACAAAGATTATACTGACCTTTCCCAAGAGGCACGACGTCGGGGTTTTTATCGTCTGCCTGCATCGGTGAATGGTTGGCGTTGTGCATCGACGCTTTATACCCTTTGCCAGTCGACGTCGGGGCTAGAAGCAGGAAAAACCTTTCAGTTAAATGCAGGAGTGGAAAATCCATCCATCCAAAGCCCATATAGCAGGCAGGAATATAATCAAACTTCACTGCTGAATAATTGGAAAAAACCCAGTTTGCTTGGTCATTTAATTTTGAGAAGTAAAATAAAACAAATGTTTTAGCGTTAAAAAGTTTAACAAGTCAGTCTTTTAAAAATGAGCGAATAAAATCACACTCACAAATAAAATATTTTTCGTAGTGATGACTGGGTTGTAATGATAAAGGAATTTAATAATTAGTTGAATTAGTTTCTATTGAAATACAGTTTTGTTTATCGGCTAGACTCTGCCACAATATGAAACTGTGTGTGGAGCTTTTCATTTTATCTATATATGTTCTTAAATATAAAAATAACCGCTGTTCGTTTGTCTCGCTACCACTCGAGCATGGCTAGACCGATTTAGCTAATTTGAACTTGAAATATTTGTTGAAGTTCAGGGAAGTTTTCAACAGTGAGCTACCTGATTAATAAGTACTGGAAAATAATATAAACGACCATTGAATTTCCAATACAAAGTGTTCCCAGCTGTCCAAAATTTGCTAATAACTTTTCACAGAACGCAGTCTGTTGGGGCAGCTAGTAATAAATAAAAATGCAACTATTCGAATCGACTAAATCAAATTTAAAACAGTCCTAAAAGTGGTGTAGTATAGTTAACCGAGCTCTTCAAATAATTGTACAGTTCGAACTAAAAAAATATCTGCAATTTTCTATTTCGTGTCGATGTTTTATACTCCAGCAAGCGGGAATATTTCATCAGACTAATGAACAAAAGCAGAATGTTGTGTATTTCGTTAAAAATGTTGCCTCTGAAAAACATGTTGAGTTTCAATGGCCATTCATTTTCTAAATGAACGTACGCAAAATTGCGAAAGTAGCATTAAAAAGGTGGTAAACAGGAGAGTGCGTGTCGAATATGGATAAATACATATATAAATGATAATTATCAGTGTTAAAAATAACTGAATTATGACACAATTTTTTTTCTAGTGTCAACCTGTGGAAAGCTTACATTGGGTAAGGTCTTTATTAGGCGACAATTATCATAAGGCGACACCTCGGAAATTTTGGTAAGTAGATTCAAATTTTTCTCAGCAATTTCTAAACCAATTGAAATAATAATTTATTTGCCACACTCATGAGTAAATTTGCTTTATTTTGCTAATAGCCTAACATCATTGTACACTTTTGAATGCACAAAAACACCTCTTCTAAAACAAGGATTTAAATTTTACAGCCAAAGAAGGCCACTTGAAGCCTCTAAATTCACTACATAAACTGGTCTGAACATACTCCTAAATATGCCTATAGGGATTATTGTAATTACTAACAGTATTTGTTTTATAAGAAAAATACTGTTAAGCCTAGTAACCCCCCGTAGTAATACAGGTATCTGCGGGTGACGATATACGGTTTATCAATATTCCTCGCCTTAACAAGCTCTATAAAGCGCCCTGCTCAGCATTAATGACTGATAATTGCTTTGGTTTACTAATTTCGCCATTAAAAATAATATTTTGCCGTCAAATGCCCTGAAATCAAAAAGTCAAGTCAGGTGCAGCTGAATTTACCTTCACGTATTTACAAAACATGTCGTGCATTTGCAAATGAGACAGCACACGACAAATAAAATAATCTAACAGGGCTGATCGTTTCCCATCGATATTAAAGTACGGGCGATAGACACGCTATTTTTGGTTTAAGACCCAGATTAAGCCTGGATTTGGCTGGGAAGAATAAACACATTTAGATAGTAAGACTTAGAAGTTATTGAATATACTAGCCGGAAAAAGTAAGATTTTTTTCCTACTGCGTAGCTGGTTTTAGATTCGATTCCTCTCGCGATGAATATTTTGTGATAAACTTCTCATTTTCATTAGTTGAACTTACTTTTTTTTAAATCATAGTTAGTTAACAGACCGTGGTTCTGTAGTTTCTCAAATGACCCAGATGTGCCTTGATACTCATAAATAACATGTTTTTTCTTATAACTGTAACACCGTCAATTACAATACCATAGCTAAAGCACTTGCTCAATTTTAGTAATTTAATATGAATAAGCCGTTGCTGGGCAAAGGCCCCACTACCCTCTTTCACAGACGTCTATTTTAATGAATAAGTAATTAAAAAACCAAAAATACTATTTGTTAAACCGTAGAGTTCATCGCACTCTATTTCGAAACGCAGGCAGCTTTAGATATAAAATTCAATCTGATAAAGCGCTGAAGTTTTAGTCGTGCATTTCAAAGCGGTCACACTCGGTACAGAAATTTTAATAAACACAAAGCGGAGACGTAGCAAGTACGGAAAACCGGAAAAATCACAGAACTGCAAAAGACGATAAATCAATTTAAAACTGGCGCTTTTTAGAATTTCCTCCCATCGTCAGTTTTAGAGAAATTATCTTCATTCTATATCTATACTAATATTATAAAGAGTAAAACTTTGTTTGTTTTTTTGATTGTTTGTTTGTATTGAATAGGCTTCGAAACTACTAGACCGATTTAAAAAAATATTTTGATAACATAAAGTTACATTATCAGGGAGTGACAAGGCTATATATTTTTTTTTTTATTTAAGCCGCTGCCGGACCGCTAGTAATTTAATATTCTTAAAAGTAAAATGCATGACAACCGAAAAAAAAATGTTTTTAGTGCACGATTAATGAAAAAATATAATAACAATATTTTAAAAAACTCCGTTAGGCAATTTACTAACAGATAAAATAAGAAGGGAAAATACTTTTAATATTTCGAAAGTGTGTTCTTGGTTTTTATTACAGGATTTTGGCCACTAATTTTTCCAATATGGAAATTGTGGAACTGATTTCAATGAGACATGCCTTGCAAGCGGGCAAAAACGAGCCCATTTAGGTGCTACGTGCTGAAAATGTGAAAAGAAGTTTGACTTAAAAGATAAAAGTTACACATGCCGCTAAAAGTAATAATCGTTGTACATATTATTAAATAAATGAAAACAGCACTGAGCCACCGAGCACTTAATGAAAATGTAGCAACTGACGAAACATCTGCAATATCAGTTAAAATGCAGAAAGACATAAATCACGTTTGCAATGCAGCGCAACGCTACGAACGCTACGAATGCTACGAAATTCTAGTCACGCGAGGCAGATCTGCCTCTATTCGCCACTAAACTTTCAGCCGAAGCAATTCAGATTTATTTGTGCTCTAACGGACTCCTTTATATTGGGCCGAAACAATTTACTTACTAATGCATTCGACGTCCCGTTTATATTGTTCGCTCATTGTTTGGATTTCAATGGCTGCCGAGTTTGAATTAAAGGCTAATCTTTGTCCGCGGTTTCGTCTGTGCTTAACTTAAATTAAATTATCGTAGTCTAGCAGATTACAATCAAGATTTGTGTTACAATCAAGACTTAGATAACTAAATAGGGACAGTGTATTTCGGTGTTCTAGTGGATTATTTGGGTTACTATAGGACAGTACTAGAGTGTTGTGGTACTTTTTGCAAAATAAACATTTTAAATTTTTACAAGCAACACGACTATATCCCAAACGGGGTAGTCAGAGATTTGGTTGTTGCCGTCATGGTGAACGGAACACTAAAAAGCCCACTTTTCACCAACCAAATGATTGGATTTCATATTACTGACATTTTTTTTCTTCGTAACTATAGCAAATTTATTGCAAGAATCGGTAAAGGTAATTCAAATTGTTATAATTAATTACAGTAGTTGCCTTCATTGCACGTATTCTAAGCGTAAGGAGACGGGTTTTTCTTATTTTTAATTATTCAGTTTTATTTTTAATGAGTCTATGCGGGAAATGAGCATAATATCAGTTGGTCAGTTTGAAAAACATTAATAAAATTGTGCCTTATTACAAATTAAAACCATAACAACATGAATGCTATGAGGATATACCTGCACATTTTCTCTTAATATATAATTTTAAACTTATTCTACTTTGCAGCCACTATTTAGTTAAACCGAATATTAACTTGGCGTTCCAGACATTTTAAGTACTTAGCACTTGGCTACTTACTGTTATAAAAGTAATGAAAATAGCGCCTGACAAAATGTAGCGAGGAATTTCAAAGAGATTATACTTTTAAATTGTAATTCCCAAAGTTTATCATGCATTAACAAATAAAAACTTTAAACTGTCCGGTAATTTGCTAGAATTCACTGATGTTATTCGTTTGCAAGCTTGGTGAGTTATTTGTTAAATCACTAGGTCCAACTTTAATATATTGCGATGTAAACTGTTTTGTCAGGGGTAGGTGGTAATTTTGTCGTAAAATTTAAAACTTATACCATTACCTGGCGGTGAAGCCATTAGGACACACGCCACGGGACAATGTACGGATACCTTTGGTGTTTGAGCCTTCGTGCCAGGTTAAAGACAAAGTTATAAAGTACTCTCTACTCCTGCATGTACCTACACCAGGTACCAAAAGAGAGATTAGGAGAATTCTAATAAATCCACTGTGTTAAAGTTGCGGTGCTCTGCTTATAACAAAATGTTTATAATAAATTGAGGTACGTGCAACCTCCCATATCCTTTCTCGGAGTATTTTTTTTCTCATTTCGCCAAACTCGGCATTTTAATGGTTTTTGCAAGTTTTCAGACCAATATTAACATTCCGCCTTAATGAAAATCTCGCACTACAAACGAACTAGGTGACTATTTTTACTTATCCGCTTTATTTTACAGTTTTTTTACAATATAAAACCACTGAGGATGTTACGTTAAAAGATGCTCAAACGTATAATACAAGTCATATTTTTCAGACTACTTCAGGTGGGAATGATAACATGTGAAACGAAAGTTTAAAATGAGAGTAAATTATTTTTTAAATCTGTCATGTTTGCACTCCACCTGATGGAAAGCGGCCTTGAGGTCTAGATACGAGTGACCAAAACTTTTGGAGCGGGCCAACAAATGTTGCATTATGTGTGAATAACGCTGTAGACATCAGAGCAACGCGCATTATACCATAATTACACAAAGTTACCTTCATACTGCATAGGCCGATGATGCCTTTTTCTGGCTAGCAGCGCTACAACGACTACTGCTGCTAAGGTTCCAATGATTCCAGCAATGATGCCCAAAGCCCAACTCGCGTTCACGTTGCCGCCAACTGTTGTCTTCGCTTCTGTTATAATATTTTGGAATCATTAGTTTTTTATTGACAATATATTTACGGGTGACCTCCATAATGCCTATTTTCAAGCAGAGTTAGCCTCGAAGACGAAATTAGGATAAGTCTGGCACTGACAACTGCAAGTTTAGACAAATGCTATTTGGTGGTGAAATTTGCTCAGTGGCCGAGTGAATATAAAATAAATGCACGAAATATACAAGTTTATTAATGTTCAACATTATTGAACTTGGGTAATTTTACAAGTATGATAACATTGGCAATTTTTTTTTTATGAATACTAAATAATAGTTTCGAAAAGCTAAGTAGAAATTGGCTTATGTATTTATAATATTATATTATTTTTTTGTATTTTACAAACCTGTGTGTAACGCCAGTCTTGAGAGCGTGTGCACTCTCAACGTAGTCGTCTCCGATCTACCTCTTGCGTTGTAAGCATAGAAGAGTAGCTTTAAGGCTTTCCCCGAGCCAAGGCCTCGTAACTTCCAGATTGGCGTGGGAGTGGACGCATTGGCGATGAGAGTGCCAGCCTCCCAGGCTTCTACGAAGTATATCGTATGAAGACCGCCGTCGTAACCTATAGAAAAAATTATAGCATTATAGCATAAATATCAGATTATTATGATGTAGCCTTACAAAGCCAGAGTTCTTTATTTGCGAATCATGAATACTTGATGTTAACCAAAATTATTGTTCAAAAATCTGAATAAACACGAAAACATGAGGAGTATTCATTGTTAGTCTTGCGGACTTTATATACCTACTTGTGTTTGTTCAAGAGAACCCTACCCTGAACCAGTTAAGGCGACTACAAACGAAGTGATTTGAGAAATTCATTTGCCTAGCATCGAAAAAATTTTAAGCACTGTTGATCATATCATAATACAAAAACATAGAATAAATACAGAAAAAAACGTACCAGCAACGCATCTCAATTCTGCTGAGTCATCCGTCAAGTTGACAGTAGAACAGTTGAAAGGTGGGTCTGGTCTCACGGCTGGTAACAAATTGTACCGACAGGGTTCAACCTGTTGACCAGCCAGGTTCGTAGCTCGGCATGACAAGGACCCGTAGTCTGTTTCTACTGTTGGTGTATATGTGAGGATGGAACGACCTGCGCTATCTACTGTGAATTTTCCCTGGTCAACAAGAAATCACGTTTATTCACAATTTGTTTGAGCACAAAATTTTGCGGTTGGTAAGTCCTCCGTACACTTATTTTTGGGACACCTTGTATATAAAATGATAAACCAGTCTTAATGCAGTTTTATGTAAAACAATTAAAAGTTGTAAAATTACCGAATCTAACTCCGTTGTTCCCATGGAGTTATTAAGGGTCCACTGGAAGTTCTTGGGAGGTGGAAAGGCATCAACTTCACATGTAACTTTAGCTGCTTCATTAAACGCCGCTCCAACGATCGCCGTCATTAAGTTTGTGCATACTGGTTTATCTATAGAAAAAGACATAAATATTGTGAAAAAAACTGTTTTACAAAAATTTTAATAAGAAAGTCTTTTCAACTGATGAAGTCCCGCAACATGTCAGAAGAAAATAATAGCTAGCTAATAGGTTTCATAATATTGAGTAATGTTACAATAATTCTAGGCAACTTAATATGTAGTGGTTTTTCACAATACAAGTTTAAAAAACAGGCTAGCTAGAACGCTTAGTGTAAGATCACTCATTATCAGTCCGGTTTTCAGTAGAACGCAGCGTAAAGCCTACCCCTGCCAACTTCCCGGCCAACCTCCAACAGCATCCTTAAAATAAAGCGGTAGAGATGGATCTTTGGTAACTTCAAGCGTAGTATAGAGTATACTCGTATTATAGAGCAAAAAATATTTTTTATATAACATCCCATCACGACTTCATCCCAAAAGGGGTAGTCAAAAACAAGTGACTGTTGCCGTCATGGTGCACGGAACACTCAGAAGCCCACTTTTCACCAATGAGCCTTCCGCCGCTATCCGGCTTAATTTAATTTTTTTATTGATGTTTTCCATCAGAGTTAGTCGGAAATGAAACAATGAACACAAAGACTTTAGTTCTGACCAGATTTGCGCTCGGGACCACACGACCGGCGATTCGAGATGGAGTGCTTAACCACTAGGCAACGATGACCCACTCCACGATTTTTTATATTATAGCTGATATATTTTTAAACATCATAAATACGAGTAAATGTAAGCCCACGAAGTTAGTAAAATAACAATATAATTGCAAAATTAAATTTGAATTAAAATTTTCATCCTCAGAATTCCTGTTAACGGAACTTCACGCCCAATAAGTTTATAAAGTTCAATCAATTCACTGTTATTATTATGTCTGTTTTAATTAAAGTTGTTTGCTTCATCTGGTAGATACATTTCAGCATTGAATTTTAATTACAGGAATTCATGAAGGTGTTGACTATTGAAAAATACAGGTAAATATGCAACTCTGTTTTTTTCTTTGTGCTGAAAATTTCATATTATTACCGGGTGACTACTCATTTGCGGTGGTGAGTAGCGTTGTGTGACGAATCATTGCACCCTCTACAGTGCTCTATTTGAGTGAAACGATGGTTTGATCACATGACAACTGGGGAACCGGGAACCTACTACGGTACAAATTTACGAAGATTCGTGGATATTTTGATGGGCAAAAACGACACAAAACGTAGTTATAAATAAAAATGTTTCAGGATTTTTTACAATAAAATATAGTTAAAGTAATCCAAAAAATCAGCATCCATTTCGAACGCTAAGTATGTTTTGTTTAAAGACCAAAAGTTTAAGTTATGACGAACGGGAGTAGGCCCCCTGGTCTACTCAGGTTTATTTGCTTCATTAAACTTCATCAGGTTATTTTTTTAATGTTCTGACATTAAAAAACTAACTTATTGTACTGGGTAATTTTTATGTTATTATTTACACCGTGAAGAAAATGTTATGAATGACTCAGTGAATGATGTAGAAAATTTCTAAGCATGAATATATATTTTTTTGGCAAATTTTATTTGAGTTTTTTCAAATAAACAATAGGAATATCCGTCTAGTTTTGTTTAACACCTGAAAAACCGAAGTTAATTAAAAAAAACTACCTTGAAAGACAATTACTAAATATACGTATACATAATCATCAGGTATATTGTAAAGTATTTTTTGTTAGATTTCATTTTGTTTTTACGCTATCAAAAGGAAATTTATCAGTTATTTCCATATAATTGAATCTGCTTTCATCTTTCACATCATGACATTGATTCCCGTTAGCAAATCAATTATTAACGGAGTTGCTGCGCTAAAGTAAAGTGAATAAAGTCAAAGTTAAATTTTTCTTTCTAGGGCCCTCCATTTTCAATTAACAGGTAGGTAACGTTCACTCACAACAGGATTACTTACCCTTTGTTATGTCGCGATATTCAATCGAAATATACTTAAAACCTGACTACAAAAGCTTGAATCCGTATCTAAAAGATACCGGGAACTTCCATAAATTTCCAAGTTATTCTGTAATTTTAAAGAAAAATACGCCGTCCAGCAAAAATACAAGTTCATAGAAATACAATTTAATAAAAAATACTTTGATATTGTATAACAAAACCTACGCGAATAAAACAAAATTTGATTACATTTGGTAACAAATTACAACCGCAATTTAATGAAATCTTAATATGTTTTCACTTTTATAGTTTATACATTAACTATTCTGAGTATGCTATCATTTTCCTTACGTTACTGAAAAAACACCAAGTATAAATTTGCGCCAGACCACACACCACTTATCAGGATCTCGAATTAGGGATAAATATCCCCTGTGTTACGAGGTATCAGACAAGGAATTAAGCCAGGTTTTAGGTGTTCACGTTCAACAAGTTAAGGTTGTCATTAAGAAAATATTTTAGAGTAAGGCGTTTTTAATATTGCTGCAAGAGGACATGTTAGACCCCAGGACAAATACTGTAGGAAAGATTGCCAATAACTACGCATACTCGTGTAACAACCCCCCCTCACCTACTCTCACCAACTTCAACATATTTTCAACATATTTTCACATGTTAAAAGACTTCTACTACCCAAATCAATATGAATAAACATATCGATATAAATTATCAATATTTAAAAATAAATACATGATCGTACATGTAACTTGAAGATAAAATGGCCAAATGGTTGTGATCGTCTAATAGTGGTAGAACCGTCTACGTTGTGTTGTGTAAATAGTATTTATTACTGTAGTAACTCAATATTCTTTTATGAGGTATGTGAGTGCTAATTATGAGTTTGATTGGACATAATTAAGAACCTACTATGCTATGTAAAACTGTTTCAGACATTCTATTTATTATATGACTAACTAACTCACCTAATTGAAGACTAACATGAAATCAAAGACAGTGAAATTAGTAACTCTTCAGAAGTACCTAAGTAAATAAGAATAAAGAGTTTAAAATGAATTGTTGAATTCGGAACCAAGTTTATATTATTCTATGTATGTACCCAACAAATATTGATTATGATTTTAAATATAGTGCAGAATTTGAATAAGAGTGAAAAGCTGATATTTAGAATCATTAAATATAGTTAAAAGAATCAAAATATTATAGGAAATATCTCCAAAGGAGCATTCCCTTTGGAGGTGGTCATAACGAGCTCCACCCCGCTCCAGACCGATGAAGGCCAACCAGCTCGCGCCTCCCCCCGAAATAGGATTGAGGATATTTGTAGTGGCAGTCCTAGACTGTGGTGTGACAATGTGTAAAACACAATTGAAACCCTGAATTGTAGGATTGTAGCAGGATGTCAAACCCAGCTCCAACGTAACTCATTCTGTAGATGAATCATCATTAATTAAAATGAAATAATTCAATATAAATCATTGGTAGCATGATACTTCATGACTTGTCAACTTGTACATCATGTTGATGACGATTGTAGATAAACATTCACAAAAGCAGACCTTGGACCGGATAATATAGGACTCATCAAAACATCGTCTTTAGGGTGAAGATAATTCAATTCACGAAGACTTAACAAAATACTCGAGTCAATGGACAGCTAGGTCACTTACAGGAAAGCTAGTGTGAAGTTTAAGTTTGTATGTGGGGAAAAAGCATATTTGTTATCAATCAGAATACCACCACTAATTTGTATAATTCGGTGTGGAAAAGGGTATTGGCTTATAGCAGAATACCGCCACATATATGTAGAGTAGGGTGTAGTACATGGCGTTACTGAGAGATAAGATGCCTCCACATATTTTGTAGATTTGTAATACTTAATGTGATATGAAATGTACATATTCACAGCCATCAAGCGGCATCACCACCAAGACTCAGATTGAACTATATAAAATAGTCATTAATTAGCTTTGCAATACATCTTGCAGCTAGGTTTGTAGGATAAGGTTTAATTTAAACTGGGATAGTTTAAATTATTATGTTTTTGGTTTTAAGTGAATCAGCACTTATAAATAGTTGAATAACTGTTAAAAATAACAGTTTTTAGTAATAGGTTTAATTAACCTATAGTATTTGCCAAAAGCAATCTAAGAACCTTAGTCAAGTTCCCTTGTTAAAATCAATTGTTATAATTAGATAACATATGTTGGTTTTAAGTGAATCAACACTTATAAATAGTTGAATAACTGTTAAAATCAACAGTGTTTAGTAATAGGTTTAATTAACCAATAGTATTTGCCAAAAGCAATCTAAGAACCTTAGTCAAGTTCCCTTGTTAAAATCAATTGTTGTTATCATTTGGTAACATTAGCAATTAGTCCAGCATAGATGTTGGCAGTAAATACAAAAAGACAATTCACTCATACTAGGCATTGGACCCCCACAAAATCTAGTATAAGCTAGCAATTATCATGTGGAGTACTGACCAGCAGTGGTTAGCCACTGACCAGCAGAGTTGATTAACGGGACATAAAAACTAAACCTCATCTCTAGGTTCCATTCGTTTACAGCGGCGTTTATAGCCTGACCTGTCAGGGGATGGAGGTCCTAGGACTTGGTACGCTTAAATCTTCGGCTAATCAATGGACGAGAAGAGTAAACTCAGCCAGGCACACACGTATTGATATGCGGTCCAGCTACCACGCACACACGTATTGCTACGCGGCCTGACAGCCAGGCAACACACATACCCTACTTCTACGCGGCCACGACTTATAACTATAGTGAGTAGACTCAGCGGGAGGCACACACATATCAATACCCTAATTAATATTAGGTGTACTGCTACGCGGCCAAAGGAACATCCCTCTTTTCCACACAATATTGCCTAAAAGATGGTAATATAATCAAATGTATTTTGATAACCTCCATTCTGGACTACGCAGACCATATCAGTGAATTAAATAAATGACAAGGTGAACTTTACTAATTACTTTATCAATGTAAAACAGATTCTACAAATACTAATTCTTATGCTATCTTTGTAAGTACTACTTTCATTATAAGAAAGTCTCAACATTTCAAGGTTCGTAATTAATGCTAAGACCATGAGTAGATTTCATTATGTAAATATTTATTAGGTACACGCATAAAACATATAACTGTTTAATAAAATCATTACTAGTTTTAGAAGAATATGTTGCACTATATTTGAGATTTATTAGGAAATAAAATTCTAACAATTTTAAATCTCAATTTTATAGCTCATATAACGGAAAGATCTGAGCTTAAAATGCTGCGTCTCTAACTTCACTGATTCTAAAATTTATGACTTTAATTAAAATAAAACAAAGATTAAGTAAATCAACTAAAACACTTTTGTATAAAACTATTACTGAACCTAACCCTGAATATCTGACTTCCTAACCTGATTATTTCACTGCCAAATAAAGACTGTCCTACTAAATCATGGAAGTCTAGATTTCCTAACATTCTTATAGCTCTATGTAATAACGGAAAGATCTGACCTTAGGATGCTGCGTCTCTTGATTCACTGATTCTACAATTAATGTTCTGCTTTGGATAAATAGAAGTAACTAAAACACTTTTGTATAGCACTATCACTAAACCTCACTCTTCCACTGCTAAATACTGACAGTCTTAGGCCTAGAACCTAACTTTCTCACGACCAAAAAACGAGCTATCCCGTGTTCTGAACCTAACGTTCCAGGGCTACCAACAGACTCTTCTAAATAATTAAAGTCTAGATTTCCTCACATTCTTATAGCTCTGTATATACAATAACGGATAGATCTGAACTTATGATGCTGCGTCTCTAAAATCACTGATTCTACAATTAATGTTCTATTTTAGATAAATAAAAGAAACTAAAACACATTTGTACAGAACTTTTACAAAACCTCACTCGTCTTAGGCCTAGAACCTTACTCTCTCACGACCAAGACCAAACTGTCTTGAACCTAGGACCTAGCTTTTTCACGGCTTAAACTAGACTCTCTCGCGTTCTGGACCTAACCGTCCCGCGGCCAAACACATACTGTCTTCTAAATAATGAAAGTCTAGATTTCCTAACATTCTTATAGCTCTATATAATAACGGAAAGATCTGACCTTAAATGCTGCGTCTCTGAAATCACTGATTCTATCATTAATATTATACTTCAGATAAAACAATACAAGTAACTAAAAACCTTTGACCGTCTGAGGCCTAGATCCTTACTCACTCACGACCACCAACTAACTGTCTTGAACCTAGGACCTAACCGTCCGAAGGCCAAAAACATACTCTCTTCTAAATAATGAAAGTCTAGATTTCCTAACATTCTTATAGCTCTATATAATAACGGAAAGATCTGACCTTAAATGCTGCGTCTCTGAAATCACTGATTCTATTATTAATATTATACTTCAGATAAAACAATACAAGTAACTAAAAACTTTTGACCGTCTAAGGCCTAGATCCTTACTCTATCACGACTACAAACCAACTGTCCTCCCTCCCGATTTCCAAATCATAATGCAGACTAAGTTCCTCAATAAAAAGCAGAGATTTATTACCCTTAAGTGCAAATGCTGAACATGAGAATTTCTAAATGAATTGTTTTAAAATATGTCACAAAAACAACACCGGACCCTTGCACATGTGGCGTTAAAGTGAAATGATACTTGAGGTCATAAATTGAAAAGGGCTGACAGATTTCTGAACAACGTTAAATTACTAATCTGAGAAATACAAGTACTTGGATATTTTTAGGGTTCCGCCTTTTGTTCATTGAATAAAAAGAGAACCACTACAATATAATATTCTTGTGTCCGTCTAATTGACTGTCAAAATCCTCCCTCATAGTCACGCGTAGAGGCATCAAGCCGAAGTCTATCTCGAACATCAAACTTCACTACTCGTTAGAATTGCAAAACTCAGACCTCTAAGTCAACGCAAACAAAACACACCGCAATGTAAGTCACATAATATTCTGAAACTTTTCAGATAATCGAAACCTATAAATTACTTCCCTTGCGGCCTTGTTATAAAATCAGTATTTAAGAAAAGCTAATGTCTCACATATCAACTAACAGGATAAATAAAGAACCGATGCCTTCAGGCATTAACTGCGCCATTCGTACGTGTTACTCCCGTGCAATGAAGAATAAATCTTATCTGTTATCTTGCGATATTCAATTTAATTTGTGTCTCTCATTTGTAACTTGTCAAATTACCTACGTACTACCTGTCAACATTTCAGGTAACAAAGTATGTTTCTTTAATTGTCTTATGCTCAAGCAATGTTTTAATCTATTTCATTGTGTAAACGCTGTTGAAACTAAAAATAAATAAATAAATAAAACCGATATATTATAATATCTAAATTTGTAGGTATGGAACCCTCAGTTAGTCGGACTCACACTTGGCCAGTTTTTTAAACAGATTTCTTTACACCAACCACTAGACCTTATCGTTTGACGCTTCAGCAAAATAAACATTTTGGAACAATTTATTGATATGAACAGTCACATAATTTAATTTTTATTAGTTTAATTTATGGTCATGAGAACTAACAGGGACTTAGGATATTTGAGAATGTTTAACAAAAGCAACCATTAAGTAAGACTCACACTCAAACATCAAATCGAAATTCTAGCTAACAATGAATCGACTCATGAAAACAATTACCCTTTGTATTGTATCTACCTACAAGCTTTTATTAGATAGATTTAATGCGAAAAAATTCAAATCCCAGCTTTAAATAGTGTAGGCTAAGGTGCGTTCCGTTACACTCGTAAAAACAAATCGTGTTCATTTATACCAGTTAAACTGTAGTGGTAGCAAGTAATTAAATGGCTTTGCTTGTATTCAGGGTCGAGTGTGTCGTTTGACCATTGTGGCTTTGTGCGACAGGCGTTGTGAGGACCGACAGCGTGGATGTCGAGATTTAGCCGAATAACAGAGCGGTGTGTTTTCATCTAAAATTACAAATATATAATGAATAAAAATAGAACAAGCAAAATATTTACCACACATTCAGTATAAAGGCAAAAAAACTAGTGGTAAGTGACTTAATCTTTTCTAAAGACTTAGTGGATGCTGCAAATATATTTTGTCTTGCTTCATACGGTGCCTATTATCAAATTTAGTTTTGCGAAAAAATATAATCTGCAAGCTATGAAATCGTTTTTTGCAAAAATCGGAGTGAGATCCAAAACCGTAATATATTTGTCAACGTTGGAGCTGTTGTCTGTATTAGGTTAAAACTATTAATTACAATGTCTAATTTAACGTATAATTACAGGTCTACCGTGAACCTACCGTCTCCAATGATCACCGTATTGTATTACAAAACGTGTTTAATGTTTACTTTGATTGGTTGTCGCTCTGAACTAACCATGTATGCAAATTAGTGTTATTGAATTAATTCGCCAACATCTATTGATTTAATCAAATTAATTCGACAGAAAAGCAAACATCGGCTGAATGCGATGACGCGCTGTATATTGTAAAATTAAAATGCTAATAATGTCTTTTTTAATAAACCTATAGAGAGTTTTTCCTTTTAACTTTTTAATTAATTATAAGTGAAGCCGTAGTTATGATTAAGTTAGGAATAAATACGAATACAGAAAACACGTAATAGCCCGGTCAAATTAGACCAAAAAATAGGGGTGAGGTTGCAATAATCCGCACCCAGCACGAATTTGGTGGGTTTGTTTAAAACACTATCATAAATTAAATCTAAAAGTCCTCATCGACCCGACACCTGGATAAAAATATATTCTGGGTCAAAGGTCACAAAAATGAGTTTTTTGTGATTTTCAACATAACGGTAAGTAAGTTTTGAAATAAAATTAGTTAGGACAAAATTGTGAATCAGGTGTCTAAATACTTTTTCTCCTAAGAGCTAACTCTTCCAACTTTTGGAATCATTATATAATTATATCTCAGTAACAGTAGCTCTTGAAAAAAAGTATTATGACATTTTTCATAGCTAACTATCTGATCCACAATTTTGTCCCAACTAATTTTATTATAAAACTTACCGTTTTACTGAAAATCGGGAAAAACTCGTTTTTGTGATCTTTGACCCAGAATATTTTTTTACAGGTGTCGGATCGATGAGGACTTTTTAGATTTCATTTATCATAGTGTTTTGAACAATCCAACCCAATTTGAGCTGGGTGTGAATCATTGTAACCTCAGATGTCAAAATTGACCGGAGTATAAGACAGTTAATGAATATGCCAGATGTTGGTTTCTAGGCTAGCTGAGTAAGTTAATGTATGTGGTATTCTATAACAAAATAATTTGCAATCAATTAGAATGTTCGGCGTACCAAGTTGAGCCTTTTGGGATTAGCTAAGTATTAGTCAAGTGGACGAATTTTATTTGCAAATTTAAAAAATATTCGTTTTAGTTCTGCCGTTAGCTAACATACGAACAATTCAATGATTATTCTATTCAGAATAACTGTTCTGAAAACCATCAACGACGTTACTGTCAAACCGTGGAACATTTATGATATACCATGTCAATATTTTCATCTGACTGCGCTGAGAGTACATCAATTCATGGCGGCACAACCTCGCAAACCGTCAGCGACGCAAATTGAATGGCCGCCGTGTTACTTGCAAATGTATGCAATACAGTATCGGGTCGACTTTGATTCGGAACACAAAGCGGCGTAAACATGGCAGGTTATTGCGTTGCCTTTATGAAACGAAGGACCTGACTCTCTCTGAATGGAAATGTTGCACTTTGAAAGTCTGATATCTTAGTCCCAGTGAAAAAAGCTAATCATTGAACGTTTTTCGCACTATGGGCTAGCGAAGCGATGGTAGAGAAATCATCTTCACGATGTTATGCTTTTACGAAGATACTCACAGAAGAACTAAAGTGATCGACGTAGCCCAGTGCAGTGGACAGGGCACAAAACCACAAATTAGACATGCGCAGCGGTCTGACAGATAGCCCGCTTAGATCAACACGCCATTTTTGACACACGCACACAGAGACATGAGTTTACAGGCGAAGTCAGTGAGTTTCAGTGTCGCGGTCAGTCGCATTGTCAAAAACATTGAGATATTATTAATTGTACGTCGTCAGATAGTTATATTATAGTTTAATGGTCAGAAATGGTTTTGCGCGGATATTTCTATTGCAGTGTATTTGGCTGTATGAACGCCACACGAAATTGTAATTATACGTTTTTTAAGTAACCAAATGATGTTTGAAAGGTAAGTAAAACTCAGATAACGTTTGCAAGTTAGTAGTACTATGTACGAGTATTATAAGTATATAAGTACCTACCTACCATTATGTTTCGTAACACATTCAAATCTAGTACAAATGCGCTTTTACTTTTTCCGTAGCTTATCTTATCATGCATTGGTAAAACACCAGTTTTTGGTATATTATTTTATTGGCACGCGCGGCTGCTGCATCCGCGCCGCGCCGCCAACAGGTGACAGCCGAAGCGGTGGCTCATGGTATTATCTACAGCCTACTAGGTAGGTATTTTTCACTTGATGTATTTTATTTTTGGCGGTATCTGTCAAATTGCGCTTAACTGGCGAATATAGTCCAGTAGCGAGTAGCAGGGGGGCAGGGGTAGTCCAGGGGATCAGGCAAGTTGATAGAAAAAGGCGAGAGCGGTTTTTCTGTAAACTCTTTATTTTGTGACAAAGTGCAAAGAATTGGCGCCTTTGGGATAAGCTCTCGATTGGAGACAACTAGTACAGGTGACTTGATGAAGGTTGTGAAATTCCGGTGAATGCAGGCCGGTTGCATTGGTTGCTTTAGAAATGGTCAGCAGTAGATTTCTAGTGACTATAAGGTTGACTTATTTATTCTTATGGCAACAAAACCTCGGAAGTACAGAAGAATAATATCAATAACAATTATAAATCTAATTTTAAAGAGGTCAACAATTTTCCAGCTTCGTCGTTCAGGGATAACAAGTCTTCTGGAGGGCCGTCGTAGCAGGGTAAGAGGCATTCCGAGACAATGTCCATAGTCTGGACTTCGGCACAAGCACACCGGGGCGAGTCTTTCCATCCGCATCTGTATTTATACTGGGCGTACCGACCGTGACTTGTTGTATGATTGTATTCTTTGAGAACAGATTATTAGTTTAGTAAAGTTCAGGAATAATTATCTTGAAGTCAAAATTTGTATTCACACATCGTTTCACATCGTCAATGGATTCACTGTCGTTTGAATTATTTTGTAAATTAGTTATAGAGCCAAATTATTATATATATTTTAATCTAAACGTGTTAAAATGTTTGCACTGCCGCAAGCTAAATGCTCTAAACAATAACGTGGGTGATTCTGCTCATAATTATAAATTTACACGTTGTGTTACATTATAGTCTTCCATTTATTAACAGATTCGCGTAATAATGTAGCCTAAATTAACTGACTGCACTGCACGCCTCATTTATCCAGAAATTCATGAGGTGAAATTGATAACTGTCACCGTTATTGTAATCGGGGTAACATACCTAATAATTAATCTGTGTACAAGTTTCAAACAATGTGTGAGACACGGAAAGTTAGCGGATTATGGATGATATGTTGAATGTAAAAGGTATAATGAGGTGTTGCCGACTTTGTTGGTGCTTTTCAAAGGCTTGCTGAAATACTATTTGAAGGAGCTGGGAAACTCTCGGCAGAAAGCTCATTACACAATTAAGCTGCCGCTGGCGGGAGGGCTTTCAACCTTACGTGGTTGACTTTCCAGCAATACGCACTCAACAGTTTGCTGCGTCTTGATTGGTCCGCATCACCATGAAGGTATGAGTTTAAGAGCATTTATTTTAATAATAATTGAATATTTTGTTTGAATGACGCAACCTTGTTTTCCTTTAATTTATTTTTCATTTATAATGAATAATACTGATGTATCACTAAAACAGCGCTTTATTAAAAATTTAAGCATAAGCTTTATGCATTTTGTACTAACAAATCTTGTTACCCGAAAATGGTAGTATTAAGCTCGTCAAAATTGGCAATAATGAATGTATGGGGTAATCTCGTGATGTATGGCCCGAAATTAACCCACATCCGTTATCGCGGTCGGCGCTTGTTTCGTTTAAATTTTACGGCTTGACCCGAAAATTTAACCTCCAACGGACCCTTTCGCTGCAGGATTATAGTGTAAAACGTTATTGCGGAATTTAACATTTTAAAGAGGCAGCTTGCATTGTATTATCTTTTTTTTACAGCTTATCATAGGCTACCAGAGATGGTACTAACTTATAGTCTTACGAGATCTAATTTATTTTATTCTGGTTTATATTTTATTGAGCATATTATCTAAGCGCTAAATATATAAGAGCGTAATATTTATTAATCTTACTTTTGCTGGAAAAAGAGAGTTAGTCTTACTACCCTTTTTTTTTAAGAAATAGTTATATACAGCGTATTGTACAGATCACGGAAGTATGGCTTCATTTTCATGGACTTAAAAACTGACTCCGCAAAAAAACTAAAAGTTACCCTGGAAAAAAAGTTAAAAAAGTGGAAGCTTTTGAACATAGATCTGCACGTCAGTATAAGATCACCTCCATTTTACCTAACTGAAGATTACACTGTAGCTCGAGCACTTCCGGCACTTCCGGGCTATGTGAAGATTCTGAATTGGCTCTTATAGTAGCCTCTTACTGCAGGTATATGAAGCCGCGATTCATATTATAAATACATTTTGGGCTGTTCTTGACGTGGCTCAGAGCAGTTGGTTTGGAACTATTATGAAAGTAGAGCGCTTTGATCCTGATACCACTTACAGATGACTTGCAAGTTCACTGGCTGTGACTTGCCGTCGCCTTCCACGTTGCTGGCCGTACAGACGTATCTCCCGGCTTGCTCTCTCGACACGCCCTGCAGCGCCAAATGGGCGGAACCGGCTATGACTCCTGCTCGTTGGTTATGCGTCATAGCTTGACCCTAAAACATGAAGAGACCACTAAAGTACAATTTTTGAAAGGCATGTAACACCATACTGTTAAGGTCATGTATTATTAAATAAATTAGATATGAAATATTTTTTTAATTTAATTTTTATTTATTTATTTTTATTTATTTATTTGTGTAATTTATTTACTAAATTTTAAAATGGAGGTCTTTCATCTTTTTGACAGGCTTTCCCCCGTTCCCACAAACGCTATCAAAAGTTGAGCACAAAATAATTATAAAGAGCACTTATCAATAAAAGGGACAGCTATTATACATGTAAGGACTACTCAGCTTTGATTGACGTCTCTGGATATTGCGTTTATGTCAAAAATTTGCATTGATATTTTTAAGG
This sequence comes from Udea olivalis, assembly GCA_947369235.1. NCBI lineage: Eukaryota > Metazoa > Arthropoda > Insecta > Lepidoptera > Crambidae > Udea > Udea olivalis. Next base: position 7,066,330 of record OX376346.1, on the reverse strand, counting down.
AGCGCTTTTACCTAATAAACATTATTGATAAACAACAGACATAGTTTGATATACTTACATTGTGCTCCCACACAACTTTGTAGGCAGGGGGGTTCGCCCGTACCACGCATTCGAAGTACACGTCATCACCTTCTTCTATGTCATTCGGGTTCAATTTTGAGCCTAATTCCAGGACTACTATTGGCACATCTGTTGAGAAAAACACTCATGTCACAGTAAATTCAATAAAAAAAACAATAATTGGAATTTTTGTAGTGGAATCAACGATGCACTTAAGGACAACCACTTTAATTTATTTCGTCTATACATCTACTATCGTACACGTGAACACAGTGAAAGGACGTTAGGATGTATTATGAACACTATCTACTTCAAAGGTGTAATAATATCATGTTGTTTTACATACAGTGCAAGTTGAGCGTCATCGTGGTCTCGATCGTGGTGTGATCCAACTTCACGTGCGCTGCTTTACATGTCAGTATTCGACCGTCGTGCTCCATTTGAGGCGTCCACCGGAGAAATGAAACGGTTTCATTTCTATCTTCGGAGTTCTAAGAAGAAAAAATAAACTAGAAACATTTCAAAGCATTTACACTGCAAAAAAATAATTTTCTTGATATGATCTATTATATTTAGTTAATCTACTAAAGTAACAATCAGTTCAAAGATAGAAACTAGAAAATTTTGACCTAATTCTAGGGCTCGAGCGGGACTAGCTCTAGGATCAGGTCGATTTTGTCTAGCTTTGGTAAAGGCTAAAAAATAAAAAAAACCTTAAAAATAACAGTTGTATTATCTTCTTCTTTAAACTGAACTATTTAAGAATAGGGTAGTTCAAATAACGCAAATATTACTTTTATACCTTTTGAGCATGAGCAATCAGTGGTTTTCCGTCCAACCACCAGGTAATGATAGCTGGAGGCCGAGCACCGACTGCCTTGCATGCCAGTTCGGCTTCCTGGCCGACAGATATGGGTTGCTCTCGTTCCAATATCTCCACGAGTAGAGGTCGCACTGTGCAAAAAAAAAGTACCATAGAGTAATTTCATTTTGGTCATCACACCGATGGTTTTTAAAATGTAAAACTTGGATTTTTAAGGATCAAGCATCAGCTGAGCCAAGTCTATTTATGTTTTAGTTAGTCGTTGGGGCACCCTCATCATGTGGTATTTTTTTGTTATTTTTTCGTTTTTTATTCTTATTTTGGTTGTATTTTTGTATCTTGCGATGTCGCTGTCTTTTTTTATTATTTAAAACGAATAATAAATAATAATTAGCATATGTGAGCCGGACATTAAATTTTTATGAGTTTTCACGATCTTTTAGGCCTAAAATTCGAGTATAGTTTGAACCGTGTCGGGCCTACAAGGGTATGATATACCCAAATGGCCTAGTACCCAAAGGCACCTAGATATTTACAAAATGAAGATACGATTTGAAACTGTCTTACTAACTACGAGTATTGTAACTTTATTATTTTTCAAATCCGTAAAATAATTAATTTGTGAATGGACCTTTTTCACTTAAATATAAGAAATTTTTTGTAAATAAAAGTCTTAGCTTGTCAGAGGTTTCCTTATGATATCATATTACCTAGACAAGCTAGTCTTTAGGAATGGAGAAACTTAAATCAGTAGTTATTCTTTCATTTTTATTCTTACACTCTCATTTTTTTTTCTACTGTCATAGAGTGGATTGAAGTGACTTAAAATTTGCACGCAGATTGTGAAGAACATAAAATAGTCGGTATATGAAAAATCGTTAATACTTTAAAGATAATAAATCATTACAAATATATATTTATTTATTGAAACAAATCTGTTAAAGAACTTCTTAGTTGACTTCATTTATGATGAATAGAATAAAGCAATTTGTAGATTATCTGTCACATTATAAATAACATCCACTATAGATAGAGCTTCCAAGAATAATTGAATTTGAATACCAACAGTAACCACACAGTCTAACACAAAGCATTAGAAGACAAAGCCGCTAATGCTTTTCCATTAGTGGCATTAGCAGTTCAAAAGTGTAATAACAAAAATATCCCCTTTTAAAAGGCAAGAAGGATGAAAAACGTAAGCTTAGCGTGCATTACGGGGCAAATGACATCACAAGTTATGTTATAATGGAGAATAATTTCCTGGTCGCCACCGAAGCAATGCTGTCGCCAGAACAATGTGGCCCACAAATAAAAACTAATGGTACGAGCGCGAGGTATATAAAAGAATTTTGCGACGCACCTACCGCTTGTCATATTTGAGATAATCCCGCCACAGACAGCCTCTATCTAGGTAAACTGCCCGGATTTAATGTAAATTTATTTTAAATAGACCTGTACAAATTAATACTCATGAATTGTTAAATACAATGGAAAGTACAAACTTTCTTTAAAGCGTTTTCTTGGCGTTGAACTCGACAAAATTGCATGCACCCCATTCTGAAATATGGCCCAACACGCTCACAAGCCCGACAACAAGACTTCGTCTCTTCTCCTCGATGTCAGTCTGCTTTGTCCCAGGGTGCTCGAAATAACGCGCGTGGACGACCGTGATATCATTCGCATAGCAATGAATATTATCAAGAGATAACATGTCATTGATATGCAGAAGAAACAAACTCGGCGACAAAACGGAGCCCTGCGGCACTCCGGCATTAATCTGGAGAAAGCGTGATTTTCAACCATCGCAAAAGACATGAATTCTACGTCCCTTCAGAAATCCGGCGACCCAGTCGCATAGGCGTGGTGGCAGACCATATGCCGGAAGCTTGGAAAGAAGCAAACGATGCCATACACGGTCGAAAGCTTTGGCAATGTCAAGGCTAACGGCCAAAGATTCCCCATGCTTGTCCATAGCCTCCCTCCAGATGTGTGATACGTACGCTAGAAGTGATCACAGTTATCAAACATAATGCGACTTTACCACTCGGTTAAGAAGAAGACCAGGCAAAAAAACTCAGCAGTTACTCTTTTAACTTAAACCAAAGGAATGTGGCTCACAAATAAAAACTAATGGTACGGTGCGAGGTGCACAAAAGAATTTCGCGGCGCACCGCTCGTCATATTTGAGATAATCCCGCCACAGACAGCCTCTGATCTAGGTTAATCGCCCGGATTTACGTGGATTCCGTTTTGCAATAACAGTGAAGGAGCGCTTGTTGCGCCGTTATGAAAGTTTCACTTCTTTCTTCATGTGAATGATGCAAGGTGAGGGAATATCTATGCGTTACTTTATGTTATACATATACGGTATAATCTCGTAACCCAATTATTTGTATCGATTTGATTACTGAACATCATTGTAATTAAAAAAACACACACTACACATGCACAAAAGTATCAGTCTCGAGCACCCATACTACAGTCTCTGACTGTCGTCATTTTGGTCTTATGACGCAAAAACCGTGTGTTCCAAAAATATATTTCAAATGAAAACTAATTTTAAAAACTTTAAGTATCATGACACGACGTGAATGGTTTGTTTAAGCTTATGAGCTTTCATATTTTGCTCGTATAAAACAATTCACCAAAGTCAAAGGATATTTCGCGTTGGAACATTGGGAGCGACAAAGCAAATATAGATTCCGTGCAATCTTCCAAGGTACGGTCTCATATCTCACAGCAGGCAGGTAGACGATGACGTAGTACCTTGTCACCGTTCATAATGTGCTAACGCGGTTTGTTAGACAAATGCCCGAATATTAGACGGGAACGGTGGCTGGAATCGCTAATATTTGGAGTAAGGAAGACGAAAGAGTAATTAATTACAGGCATTTGGCATTATGTCTGGTAAATTGAGACTCATTGATTATAATTATTAAAAAGATTCTTGGTGTATGCTTGGAAACGAGGGTGTTGAAGAAGAAGATTAATTTGTACTATTTCGTTGTGCCCCACCCTATACTAATATATTAACGCCTGAATCCTCAAACGTCAATCAGAGCTGAGCTGTTCTTCACATGTACCTATAGCTGTCCCTCACAATTCCTATGACATTATTTATTTATTAGTTTGTACACAAATTACAGTTTTTTACATAGAAAAAAAAGGATAGCTAAAGTACAGGTGAGCTTATCTCTAAAGAGAGATTTCTTCCAGCAGACCATGATGCAAGGAAAAACATAAAACAAACAGTGATGTATAGACAAAACTGTGTACATAATTTTAAAGGTCATAATTTCTGTAAATAGACTAGCTTACTTACAAATCGACATATATTATTACAAATATAAAATATATAAGTACCTAACTAAAGTAATTATACAAATTAAAAAAATATATTATTATCATGATCCAACACAATTCAAAAATTTTTAAAAAGATGTTCTTTTAACAATCTTTTGAAGGAACCCATAGTGCGACACTCGAATAGAACCGGGCAGCTTGTTCCACAGTTTCACAGCCTGAACAGTAAAAGATTCACCATACATGCTCGTGCTACAGGTAGACATGTGACATGTGGCAGGGCAGCATCAATTTAAGGTGTCCTCAACTTTTGATTAGCGTTTGTGGATACGGGTTAAGGCTTTTAATCTATCAAACTAACCATGTCTACCATCAGTTGACACAAATGACAGCCGCTAGCGTTCGCGTTGATTTTTGAATGGGATTTCGGTACAGTAACTAGTGATTAGAAATAGAACCAAAAATGGAATAATTCTGAAGTCAACTATTGTAGTTTACGTGACGAAAACTCATGGTAGACATACTAGTGTCAGAATTTCCGAAATCAGTTTTTTTAATTTTTTGCGGTTACCACTAAACAGAATTGTTTTGAGACTTAAAATTTTCAGCACTATAATAAATAAATAAATTAATTTATTCAGCCAACTTGGATCATTCATCATTTTGACGACACGATTGGCGTAGTGCGCGGTAGCACGGTTTCTCGCCTTTATTTCCGTAGTGTCCCGGGTTCGATCCCCGGTCAGGTCAATTCAGGAAATGATCTTTTCTAAATTTGCCTGGGTCTGGGTGTGCTGGGAGACGCCCCTGGCTTAATTCCTTGTCTGGTACCTCGTAACTCAGGGATATTTATCCCCACTTCGAGACCATGACAAGAGGTATGTTTTCTGGCGCATATTTATATTATATTTATTATTCATTACATTTACATAAATTTAATGATAGGTTACAATAAAAATAAAATTAAAATAACTAAAAATTGAAGCACGAACAAAACATGAATGGTAAATTACATTTTTAATTATTTATTTTGACTATTATAGTCAGTGGGTAAATCATATTACAGTGGTTCACATACTGACAGTCAAAACGTTCGGAAAAATGCCTCAGGATATCGTCGGCGCTGGCCCACATCCGCTTATTGAAAGAATTTTGCTTCTGAAGTCTTCACTTCTAGCGAGTTAACATAATTATTATTTTTCGCTATGCCTTGCTATTGAATATTTCAATTCTGTCGATAACTATCCTCTCAGACGGTAAATAATTAATAGATATGACAGGAAATATTTATCGCAGCGTCCCAAGCGTTATTAAGGGATATACTTCACTAGAATTCATACTTGTAAATGAGGTTAAGCATATAGGTCCATTGTGATGTCGACCTTTCACCTCAGCTATATAGCTTCGGGAGCAGCAGTGAATTATTATTCAATAACTCGAGACAGAGTTTGTAGTGTGAATTTGGAAGCCTGTTCGGGATTATGTTATAGGGAATAAATAAGCTGTATTATATGCTGATTAACAACTACAACCTGACAATAACAATCGAACTATATTACACCTGTTGAATCATATCATGGCAAATGTGAAATTAAAACCATCACACAATGAAAGCAAATGAATGAAATAGCGTAAAACGCTGATTTTACTGCTGCTTAACTCTTTAACCTTTGAGGGCTACGATGAGCTTATACTTAAAGCTACAATGGATGCATAAACACCCAGATTTTATTTAAAGGTAGATATTTTATTGACGAGAGATATAGAGACCTTTAATCGTATTAATGTAGATTTATATTATTCATGTTATAAGAAAAAACTATTATGAAAATGAAATTAATTGCAATGGGAAACTTTTAAATAAAAAGAAAAAAAATATGAAAATTCCCTGGTTTCTAACTAATTACTAAGACTACAACGTGTGTTAAAACCGCCAGTACAAAGTGTATCTGAGAACCTGTTACCGCACTTAACCTCGCTATCTGCGTATTTCAGAGCTGCGAAAGTAAACTAAAAACATATAGGCAGGAAAGAAGCTGACCTAGGTGTATAACACCATTGTAGTTTTTGGGGGTTAACACGTTAGCTGCCATGGAGGTCACCGGTGACCGACAACAATATATTTTCTATTGTGTCTGGTTTGGCGGCCGCGGCAGAAAAACTTAAATAGGTGTCGTTCAAAAGAGATTAAAAAGACGATAAAAAAGTTCACCTTAAAATAATTCGCTTACGCCTGAATACAAAAACGTTAATCAAATTTGAGCACTCTTTAAATTGATGCTGTTCAAGTGTCCAGTCTGACATTAATAAAAGTAACAGATACAAGAAATGAATGCTCATCTTTGACTGTCGTTTAAAACGAGCGTTAGACTTACAATACAGTTGTATCTGGACATTGACCCTCAGAGGTGGAACGAGGACGGTGTTATCCGCAGTACACGTATATACCGCTTCGAAGTAATCCCTGGTGAGCTTCGGTATCCGCAGTTCGAGGTTACTGAGGCCCGATCCGTCGTCGACCGGCATCAGGGTAGCGATGACTTTGTCGTCACGCCACCACCGCAGTCGAGGTAACGGATTACCTGAGGATTAGTTTGAAATCAAAATATTTTGCAAAAATTAAATAAACCGGCTGACTATTTATACCACAAGGAAAGTTATAAAATATGTCATACTAAATAAATGATGTGGAAATGTTCCAGATGGAATATTTTTTTTTGTATTTATGCAAAAAAAAAACGAATTTCCTTCTGATGTCGTTTGAAAAACTCTTACTTGAAAATCTTGCTATCCGAGTGTGCCATTGAATTATCTTTATGCAATGAATAATTACCTGGCATAAAAAAGAAAAACCAGGTCGTTCTTAAACATGAACTAAATACCACTTTCAGAAATGGAAAGTGAAAATAAAATAAGACATACTAATAAGTAAATTATAGTTAGGTGCTCCGGTACTGTAATTTGAAAGAAACATAAACTGAAACCTCTATAATTATGCTTTATTATTTATTAAAATGAATTCAAAGCAAACAACACGTTTGTCGCGATGGAGTAGTTTAACTTCTATTCAACTAAACAAGTAATATAAATGTTTATATTTTATTTTTTAGCATTAAACAATGCTCTGTTTTCTACACAAAGATAGAAACTAGAAAATTCGACCTGGTCCTGGAACTAAAGCGGGATTCGAACCCGCGACCTTTCACAATCCGGGTGACTGCTCTTGCAACTGAGCTACCGAGGCCGTTAACAGACCTGGCGAATTTATCTAGTGTATTTTACGTTGTAAGCCAACGTTGTTTCATCAATGTTTGTAGGCAAGGGCCTTTAACATCCGAAAGAAATATTTTTGCAAATACTTTACTTTCGATTATGATGAAACTAGCTATTGGATAAGTGTTTTTTTTTTATTTTTTAGCAATAAACAATGCTCTGTTTTCTACAAAAAAATAGAAACTAGAAAATTCGACTTGGTCCTGGTAATATAAAAATGGCGTTGGGTAAGGAATGACTTTTTATTATTTTTGATAAACACAAATCATCAAGTTTAATAACCAACAGTCCAATTAAAATTCGACCTTAATAAGATTCAGAGTCTCTCATGCAAAGCACAAAATAATTGAAACAATGATCAAGCGACCGCTTAAGTTGTTTTTGTTAAAATAATTATATTTTCTGACGACGGAGGTTGCGTTTGTGAAAGCCACAGTTATTTTTCCCCCTCCAGCGATTAATTCGAAAAATTAAAACTAATTCAGCCAGTAAATTGTATGTTCATGCAATACAAATGAAGCAAGTATAAACATTCAGTAATTAGAAATTTTTAATTTGAATCGTCATACCGGGTTATTTTCAAAGAAACGATATGCCTTATGATATTTGATGTTGAAACTTTATAAGTGAAAATGTAATTTCGTTTTTGTAACTTTAATTTCAGGGTCCATAAAACCATAAAAATCAGTAGAACGTAGGTATTTATTGTAAAAAAAAACATTTAATTTTGAAATTGAAGAAACCAAATTCACTTACATAGCTACTTAAGTCGTATTCTTAATTAGACGAAGTAAAAAAATAATAACGCGCGAGTGATACCCCTGGTGTTGCACGTGTCCATAGGCTGCGGTAACCGCTTACCATCAGGTGATCCGCATGCTTAATTGTCACCGAAGTGGTATAAAAAAAAACTGACAGCTGCTAATGTTCCCAAAACCCGGGACCCGAGTTCTAGCCACTCGCTACCGAGAGTACTTCATGTATTATTTAAAGGTATTTCCAGTGTTATTTATACTAAATAATTATAATAATAATTAAATTATAAAGTTTTACCAAAACCAGACAACCCAGTAGTAACCCAGTAAAGGTCAGTTTACTCAGTACGGTTTTGGTTTTCGTCGTGATTTTTGAAGTTTGTCATTTAAACCTTTTTTTTTTGCATGAAAGTTTATTTAATATTACTTTTAACAAATGAAGAATGGTTGTAAACTTAGTAACATTAATCATAATGACAAAAAGAACAAAATGAAATTTATAACGTAAATTATTCAACGAAATAGAATTTGATAATTTCATGAAAATCCATTTAAGATCACTTTCTGTCGAATGAAGATTGGTTATTATTCATTAATCCTACGTTGTTGTTGTGTATCATTAAAATTTAATGAAAAAAAATTAAGCAAAACGATTATAATATTTTCCCACTTATTGGAAATAATAAATTCCACTATTTGACTGATGGTTGACTTACCAACTTGTCTCATTAAAATACGATATAACATCACTCACTGAGTATGCCAAAATTATTGTTTTTGTAAGACTTCTGTTATTCACCGGGTGCAACCGACATCAAAAATGAAAATTACGATTTCGAAACCGCTCGGCTATAACTATTCCATATTTCATAGTTAAAATGTATGATTATTCAACTAACTACTAGGTTTACCTCCACTTACAACACAGGTAAGTTTTAGGCTTGTGTCTTCTATGTACGGGCCAGCTATTCCCACTACTTCTTTGTCTCGCTCGTCAAAAATTTTTGGTTTCTCCGGTAATTCTGAAACAAAAAAAACGTGAGTCAACTTTTTTTGTAATCCCAAAATATACAACGCTGAAAACCTGCTGGGTTGAGAGTGCGTTTTCACTAAATATGTGCGAGGATGCATTGCGAGAAATATGTGTGTTAAGAACCAATAAAATTGTATCATTCACCTAGCTTCGCGATTCTATTGGTTCTTAACAAACACATTCCTCGCAACGCATCCTCGCACATCTCTGGTGGAAACGCAGCCTGAGCGGAATACCTGTCAAAGAACATTATCATTTGAGTATTCAGTTTTTAAAACATACATCTAAGCAAAACTTATTATTTTTATGTGTCTTAAACTGTTTTAAATATTTGGAAATAGAACGACAACACCCAGACTACGAATAAACAGAAAATAAAGTGGTTAACACAAGATTGTTTTGTGGGTGGGACCAAACACACGAAACGCGGCTTGTTTATAACAGGATCACCACCCATTGGCAGTCTAATTTGATTTCACCACTCTGCATGTAAACAATTAGTATTACATAAAAATTACATAACACAAAACAGATATACAGTTTATTTTTAAATACAGTTGTTATTAAAAAAAAGTTAAACAATTGATTTCTGGTTTGAATGAATAATTTTATGGTTTCTATGTGAAACGCAAACCAAACCATTGGCAGGTGCTGAACTATCTTCGGTCTCATAAATAGTAAAATTCATTCATGTATCTAGTGGTCCACCCTCTAATTACTGGTACTATCGGGTTAAATGTGTGACGAAATCCTCGTTGCAGGCCAGCAACACAGGAGCCGGAACGCCGGGATTATAACACAATATTTAGGAGTAGAAGTAGTTATGGAGTAGTGAATAAAAGATCAGCCAATTCAGTGACTTATTGTACAGGGTGAAAGTATAGGTAGTAAAGAAAAACCCGATACACGGGTTCCTGTTACATTATATTATGTAACTATTTACAATTGGTTATTTAATAATCACCATCACGCATGTAATTTAAACTTATTCTGGTTATCTGATAAAATGCTCGCAAGCTCTGTTCAGTACGATGGGTTTGGTAGGAATGACTCAAAATGATGAACAGGAAACTTTGAACAATAAATTAAATTTTGAAAGGACAGGTACGGAATACTATTGATGGCCAGTAAGTTGAACTATGAAGTTTCCAGCCATCGTGGAGATTCTAAGGTCCATGAGACTGGAACGAAACGGCATTGTTACAAATGAGTACTATTTCCATCATAGCTTTCCAAAGTCGTTTGGTTATCTGCATCCACTGCATCCGCGCTAGCATTACCAGGTCGTCAATCCACCTTGCGGGTGGGCTTCCCACGCTGCATCAATTTATTCGCTATATGTGCCCTGCTATTATTACGTACCCCATGGGCTCCGTCGGTCACTTTGAGTCCTTCTTTTTAGTACGGATTTCTGATTTGATCAAAAAGGTAATATAATAGGGTATAACATTTTTTGTTAAATAAGCCTCATAAAAATGGAAAGCGGGAGTTTCATATCACTTAAATTAAATACTTCTAATCAACGAGGCAGGCCGAAAGTTCATGATCTCTCATTTGTAACAAACTACAACAGTGTGTCTACCGTGACATGTCTGTCACCTCTCTCAAACAAAAATACGGATGTAGTTAGTAAAAAAGCATAGATAAAGTTTTAGGCCATATTGTGAATTGCCTTATGAAACATGTGCAAGGCCCAAAGACCACCAATGTCAAGAATCCTCTACAGATGCTTCCATGCTTCCTTGATCTACTTGATGAACGTCAGCCTCGTGGCAATACAGAGCTTTAACCGTTCCACCGTCATTCTCAGAGCTAAATTGTCGTGATACATCAGTTTGTGTTTGGTTACAAAGCATTGCACTGGACGACAAACTAAAACAAAATTTGAATCTGAGTAGTCAGTCAATTAATAACTAGCAAGTGTGAGGTTTTCAATAAGGGCAAGAAAGAGTTTTTACTATATATTTTACCTTTATCTTTCTTGTTATCTTCTTTATTGACAAGCAATTAATCCAAAACAATGCACTGTTCATCATAAGTAGAAAATATTAAGAGTATGTTGTAAATTGCAGTGTACAGAATTTACACGGTTAAATAACGGGAAAATTGCCCCTAGGATCGGTGTTGCGTGCAACCTACTTACATAAAACAATGTTATGCCATAAACGATTGAAAGTATTCGCAAAGCTATTTGACTGCAAGGTGAGAGTGACGTCAGAGTAGTTTCAGCAATACCGCATTAAAAAAAAGTTAAATATGTGATACATAATAATTGACTTTCATCGACCAATGTTCTGCTAGAAATTAGCCTTCCCCACAATAATTAGGGGTTGAAGGTTGTGTACTCTTTGAAATAAGTATTGTTTTTAACATTAAATCAGTTTAACAGAGCGTCAGATCTCAGATCGTGGATCGTGTTTTCCCGAGTACAAATCTGGCCAGAACCACAATTTGTGTTCATTGTTAAATTTCCGACTCAGGGTGCGTTCCGATGTGCGAGGATGCGTTGCGAGGAATGTATGTGTTAACCAATAGAATTGTTTCATTCACCTAGCCTCGCGATTCAATTAGTTCTTAACAAACACATTCCTCGCAACGCATCCTCGCCTCGTACATCTCTGGTGGAAACGCGCCGGTGGAAGTCGAAATTCAATTTCTTCTGAGTGTCTTGTGAATACACCTGTGTTTGCTTTTGCGTTCTTCAGTCTTTAGCAGTAAGGTTCCAAATCGAATATTTAAGGCAACAATGTACGTATTTTGTAGTTGTTTTTAGCAGTTTAGGTAAGTTACTATCACCACCTTTACTCTCCGGTCATGGAAAACATCGATAAAAAGCCAAATCGACCCAGATAACGGCGAAATGCTCACCATCTACCACGTTAGGTTCTAATACCATTGGTGAAAAGTGTGCCCAGTCACTTGCCTCTGACTACTCCGTTTGAGTATGTTACGTTTAGTTTAACATTAATTAGCTACATATATTAAATTGTAAAAACTTATCTCTAAGGCTTAAGAGAACTGAGCTGAAAGTTAGGAAGGTATTGTAGATTTCCTAGGCGATTAACCACCTTAATTAAGTTATGAACAGACCACGAAACTAGCGGACCGAATTAACTTGCCTCCGAGTTAAGGATTGTGAACATAACTTGAGTGGTTAATCAGCTTGGGAAATATTTCCTTCTATTCGTATTCTCTAAATGTAGTCGTCTGTCTGAATTTATAATTTTAAATACAGCTGTGTTTGTTTTTAATTGAATGAAAATATACGAAAACTCATTCAAACTTCAATCAGGAAAAATAAACAAACATCAAATCAAGAAGTATAAAAAGAAAATCAAAGATTTTCAAAGATGAAATAAAAATTAATCAAAGATGAAAAACTGTCGCCACAAGAATGCTTTTTTTCGGTTAGCAGTCAAACTCACGGCCCAAAGCTACACTTAGGTACAACAAGCAAGTTCCTCTTTAATAATAAAAGTCAAATTTACAAAAGTAACACCACCAGAACAAATACAGTTTTCCTTGAGAAAGGATTATTTTTCCAGGACGTTTGCAGAACCTGGTACGAGTAGTTTTTTTACTATAAATAAATATAAATATATTTTTCCATTAAATTGCAAAAACTCCTCGTCATGAGTATCAACTCTCGTACACTTGAGGTAAGTGTGAAAGCTGTCTCAGGTCTCAGGAATCATTTTCTCGAGGTTGGATGGAACAGTTGGAGTGCACTTAGGGTTCGCAGCGGATGAACATCTAGCACGTCAACGGAAGCACCCATAGTTAGTCAGCTTACCGCGCACCTACCAACCCGCATTAGGGTGCATTACCAACAGAGATGTGCGAGGATGGGTGGCGAGGAATGTGTTTTTCAAGAACCAATAGAATCGCGAAGCTAGGTGATAGAAACAATTCTATTGGTTCTTTTCGCAACGCATTCTCGCACATCTCTGGTGGAATCGCACCCTTAGACTAGCGTTGTAGGTTAAAAGTTGAAACCCCTCGACAAAACAAACAATTGAGATTGCGAAAACCAAATAGAATTCAATAGAAGTTATCACGAACAGTATCACCATTCCGGCCGAAATGTGTTAGTAGCACTTGTGGTGGCCTGACAGTCATCGTATTCACGGACTTCATGTCGGTACCTACACTCGTAATTACTTTATCGTAAAATATGTTTTAAAATTATTTATAATTATTAAAAAGGTAAAAGTAGAAAATTTATAACCATCCGTAAAATAGCAGTAAATGTTAGTACTACTTGAATAAAACCTGAACAAAACTCTTTCTTACGCATAAGAACGATAGTTACTTACCTAAACTGCTAAAAACAACTACAAAATACGTACATTATTGCCTTAAATATTCGATTTGGAACCTTACTGCTAAAGACTGAAGAACGCAAAAGCAAACACAGGTGTATTCACAAGACACTCAGAAGAAATTGAACTTCCACTTCCACTTGGAATGAACTCTGTGATAAATTTGGGGCACGCACGGTGGGGATTCACCATAATTGAGTTACCCTACATTAAACTTTTTCCCCTGGACCGTATATTGCTAAAATAAAAGGCTTCCGAAGACGTCCCGGATACAAAATTACTTTGGACCCGAGCAATCTTTGTCGGCGACATTGTGATTTTTTGAGATGAGGCGTTTTATATTCGACAGTGCCATTATTGAATCAGAAACAATGGATATTGGTTTTTGTTTTGCTGCGAAAGAGGAGAATGGTATATTTTGAGGTACTCGAATAATGAACGAGCTGATCCACTTTGGTTAAGACTCAAAGACGGAATGGCAAAAATGAGATTTTATTCGCAGTGAAAAATAGACTTGTCTGTTTGAATCTGGAGAATTTATGTAATTTGCAGTAAAATATAATAACACTCGTATCATGTTTACAATTGGAATTACCTTTATCATTAATTTCATTCCAAAATAAGTGATTATTGTATTTTCTTATTAATGTTTAATTTGATAAACACTGTTAATCTAAAGAAAACTTTGATTATTAGAAAAAATGGTCAAGTGGGGGACGAAATTTTGTGCACTAGGAATCAGAATTATGGAAAAACATCGCTTCAGATACGGTCGGCATATATCAATTTGTTGCAGATTTTAGGAATTAGAACCTAAAATTTTCGATCAAACACCACAAAAATCTCGGTTTGCAATAAGTATTTACAACAATGGATTAAACCAATTTTTAATACCTACATAACAAATCCCTAAGTTTTTGCTACACGACTATAAGGTTTTTGAAGGTTAAAAAACTTTTTATTTTTTTATACTAATGAAAATAAAACATTAAGAACTCTGAAATTTTCCCAAACAGATAAAAACAATAATATCAAGAGTTCTTGTCCTAAAAAGTATTGCCAAAATGTATTTTATCTACATTTGGACATCATTTAAAAATATCAAGTGCTCCTTTCACTGCAAAAATGGATTAGTATATGTATAGTTATGCCCAAAAAAACTCAACAGCACCGTGTTTACCGTTTTGAAATACGGAATACTGAAAAAGTAAACAGGTAACCTATTCAATGTTAAATAATGGAAAATCAATAGCCAGAAATTGCTGATGATTTTCTTTGTAATATAATAAATAATGGCAAACCACCCATAAATAATGATGCTATTAGCTTTGAAAAGCTTTAAATACACCGTTAAACGTACTAGCAAGCTATTACATAATTCGACGAGGTAATAAAACAAAAGAATTATTACGCCACTAAAGCTGGCACTGGCTATGTGCCAGAATGCAGTATATGGGTATAGGCTGCTGGGCAAAATGGTTACTTTATAGAGCATTCTAGCCGCGAGCGTTAGAAGCGTACATGTACTCGTATTAACTTGTAATTTGTATCGTTAATGAGCTGAGCGTGTTAGGCTGTTTGGACTAAAGCATAAGCTCTTGCCGGAGTTATTGAGACAGATATTCAACGTGACTTCTGACCACGGAGGCCATTTTGTGTTCTAATGTAACACAACACGCTCGTGACTGTAATGCACGGGGTCACAAAATAAAAAGTTTACAGAAGGACCGCTTACGCCTTTTTATAAACTGGGCGGTTACCCCAGGGTTACTACTCGTATTATATTCGCTTATAATTTTTTAAAATTAAACAGGTAGGTTATACCTACTTGACAGAAGCGGCCAATATCAAAATTCATCATTTGAAAAATTGCACCGAGTTTGACAAAGACAAAAACAATCAGACAGTGTGACTGGCCGCGACACTGATGCTCACCGGTATCGCCTGTAAACTTACTGTTTGTTCTAAGCGGACTATTTGTCAGAGGTGCTGCGCCGCATGCGTAAATTGTGACAAGGTTGTCAGCGGCAAGTTGGTTGTTGCCGTTCTGGTGAACAGAAAACTAAATAAACTCACTTTTACCGAGCGTATTAGAGTCTAACGTGGTAGGTGACAAACTTCCCGCCATTATTATTGCTTTGGTTTTTGGTTTTTATGGGGGTTTTTCTTTACCGCACCTGCAAATTGGAAAAACCGAACACAAAGATACGGACTCCAAACTGGAATGCTTACCCTAGGCCACATTACCTACCCATTCTTCATTGTGTTCTAATGATAATGTTGATTCAAGACCAGACGGACTCTGACCAGTACGTCTACCATGAGTTGCCAAGTGGCTACAACTATTTTACGCGAACGTTAACGTAAATTTAACTTTAAATTTTATTTTTAAAGTTAAATTTACGTTATCGTTCGCGTAAAATATTTGTATGGGTTTTCTTTTACAGAGGCGTTATGAATCGAAATCGAAATAAAATGGTACCTTATGATGCTATTCTTTGAGGTAACCTTTTTTCAGTTCCATTTTGACTTACGAGTAATGTGGGTGCTATACGAAATCCCAAACAAATATTTTACGCGAACGATAACGTAAATTGAAAGTGGCAACTTATGGTCGAGGTACTGGAATATTTACCCCTAGGCTAGAACACTCTCTCCTCTTTGCATTTTTATAAAAATACAACTAACTCATATTATAATCGAACAAAAACTCAAATAACCCGGTTGAAGGTAAAAGGCTCGTCATCTACGACGTATCTAATTCGATGAAAACGTAGGCGTGCTGAGTGCTCTCACTAAGTGATGTTGTTCCGCCTGAAAACTGTGTGAAAATCTGTGACTTTCTCCCTGTGATGGAAAACAAAAACCCAATAGCCTGTTAATAACGGTCACTGGCACTTCGTATTTAAACACAGTTGGTGAATGATAATAATAAGGTTAAGATTTTTATAGTATTAGGTTAAAAAATTTATAGTATTTTTATAAAGGTTAAGATTTTTACAGTATTTCTATAAATCATTGTTTTATAACTTTATTTAAGCAGTTGTTGTTATTGTTATAAATCTCTGTTTTTGTAAGAATACTATACAAATTATATATCCAAGATTTATATTGATCAAAGAGAATAATAATAAGACTTTATTTGCAGATAATACAAAATCAAAGTAATAAAATAAAAATACAATATAAAAAACACAATCAACAAAAAGTACAGTTCAGTGATACCCTAGCCAACCAGTAATTTGACGATTTGCCTAATAATAAGGCAATCGTTTTTTCAGGCTTCAACTTCCAGAATACCGTTGGTACTGCTCCGTACTCTGCTGACTAGAGACGCTGCCTTTTTCCGCATTATCGCATCGAAACCGTCCGTGCGAGCCTCGCAAAACATACCAGACGCGCTGCAGAAACGAGGCAGCCCCAACCGCACTCTGAAAGCGTCGTTGTATTGCACTTTAAGGGCCTTTAACGCCCTATGCGTATGGTTGACCTAGAGCAAGCTCGCGTAAAAACCTGACAGTATGCTTAAAACAGAGTTATCTTAACTTCACTACTACAACGAGCAAACCTCCGTGCAAACATATTGCTCCGGGCCCCAAGGCCCTCCTTTCCCTCTCTATGTCCATTTCATGTATTTCAAATATTCAGTTACATAATGTCCAAGGTACTTAACATGTGAGGCCCTAACCAGAGTTGTGTTGCAGAGCTTGACAGGTCGAATGATGCCAGGGCTTTTGTTAGCTGCTTTGAATAACACGAACTCGCTTTTAACTGCGTTATAAATTAGTCCATTTTCTTTGGCGTAGGCCTCACAAATCCCTAGGAGTTTCCTGATTGCGCTTACCGAGGGACTCAGCAGCACCATTTCATCCGCGTAACTTAAGTTGTTAACACACTTTCCAGCTATGTGACAACCGACCAGTGATCTGCTGAGCCCCACGAGCAGCTCGTTATTGTACAAATTGAACAGGTGCGGCGAGCTCAGGATAGCTCAGGCCATGCAATCTAATCGGCGAATAATTTTTAACTAAACCCAAAACATAGGAGTATCTTAAAAAATATTTCACCCAATCTGGAATCTCATCCACGATAGTTATAGATGATCCAAGCACAGGCGGCTTGATCGATCATGATTACTTGTTATTAATACTAATATTCTTCGTTTTCATTTCATTAATGGAGACCTTTTCCTGGCAGTGGGGCAGTATCGAGGGCCAATAACTAAACTTTTCTCCTTTGCTAAATTTTCATTGTCAACTTTTTATTCCAAAACTATTTTTTAGAATATCACTAAAACAACAATTTTACTGACTTTTGGTGGTGAAATAATCAAAACCGCAAAACGATGTGGCATAACGGTGCAAAATTTCTTTCACATTCCCTTACTAAATTAATTTAAAATCCATTTATTTTGTCCAATTGTTTACAAAGTGACCTTATTAGCATTTATTCACTGAAGTAAAACTGAGAGCCGGATATTGCTAGCTCCTAAAAGTGCGATGTTGAATGCGAATGTTTTCCTAATAAATATTTCATAGATACTAAAATGTTATTCTGTGATCCGAGACGGCTCTGGCAAGATGTCAGCTCAATAAACCGTTTCTATTTGGCGTCGTCCTGCCATTGCCGTGACATTATTTATGGCAGACAAGGCAAGGTGACATGGGTTGATAAAAATTGATGCCTTGATGTGATTAACAAATGTACATCATGGTTTTATGCGTTAAATACATGGTTATAAGGTCGAGTATTTGTGAAGTAAAGTGCTTGTTTAAAAAATAATCTAGTTTTGTATTTTTTAACAGAATTCAGATATTACATTATATTCAGATTCGCTCTCCTCGATGCAAATCCACAGTCAGATTTGTTTGCGGATGAATGGTCAAAGGTAGTGTTTCAGGGTTTGTGTTTTTGTGAGAGTATGTAAATGTGTGCATTAATTAGTGTCTGCTAATATCTAATGTATTTAATGTAGGTCTAATTTAATGTTTTTATTTCTGTATCTTTATTTAATGTTATTGGTGTACCGCCGTTTCAATTGAAGTAAAATACATAAATAAAATAGGCAAAGTAAAAACGAAAGCTAAGTAAAATTAGGTATTAATCTGCAAGCACTGCGAATGAGTATTGCAGTTAAAACAGAAACATTAATTTACAAAACATTTTACTAGTTCGTGGGTTACAGAATTATGCGTAGTAAAGGGTACTCTACGAGTATGGGGGACCCAATGATTCTAACGGCAGGAGCTGCTGAATACACCAGAGGGATTCTTGTATCAGTTGTTTATTGCGTTGACGATAATATTCATAAAAGGACTACCAACATTACCAAATCGTCATAAATTATATTTTACTAATAAGATACCTTTACCCATTCATACCTACTGGTCTGGTCAACATCTTTTTGCTCTGCGTTTGATTGCTAATAAAATTGGCACTCGCCATCTCTTTCAGAGCAGCATCTCAAGGTGCTCCCTCATTTGCCTGTAATATCACGTTACAGATTTCGTGCATTACGTTGGTAGGTATGGGAAAAGCACCGAGCAGTACAATGCAGCAACTTGATGATGAAATGTGTAATATTTTGATACAAGTTCCCTGAAGATTTCTAAGGCAGTGATTGGTAAGATAATGTTCTAAATCTAATCTGATATTTACATAACAGGCAAATTTTTGCCTAAACCAGCGGGACTACATTGAGAGCGTCATTAGAACTGCATCCCGTAAACTCGGAGTCCTGAACAGAGTGAGACGATTCTTCACGCCTGAGCAGCTCTGTCTCTTGTATAAGACACAAGTTCGCTCGTGTGTGTGTAACAACCCCCCCTCACCAACTCTCACCAACTTCATCATATTTTCAACATATTTTCACATGTTAAAAGACTTCTACTACCCAAATCAATATGAATAAACATATCGATATAAATTATCAATATTTAAAAATAATACATGATCGTACATGTAACTTGAAGATAAAATGGCCAAATGGTTGTGATCGTCTAATAGCGGTAGAACCGTCTACGTTGTGTTGTGTAAATAGTATTTATTACTGTAGTAACTCAATATTCTTTTATGAGGTATGTGAGTGCTAATTATGAGTTTGATTGGACAATTAAGAACCTACTATGCTATGTTAAACTGTTTCAGACATTCTATTTATTACATGACTAACTAACTCACCTAATCGAAGACTAACATGAAATCAAAGACAGTGAAATTAGTAACTATTCAGAAGTTTCTAAGTAAATAAGAATGACGAGTTTAAAATGAATTGCTGAATTCGGAACTAAGTATATATCATTCTATGTATGTACCCAACAAATATTGATTATGATTTTAATATAGTGCAGAATTTGATATTAGAGTAAAAAGCTGATATTTAGAATTATTAAATATGGTTAAAAGAATCAAAATGTTATAGGAAATTTCTCCAAAGGAGCATTCCCTTTGGAGGTGGTCATAACGAGCTCCACCCCGCTCCAGACCGATGAAGGCCAACCAGCTCGCGCCTCCCCCAGAAATAGGATTGAGGATATTTGTAGTGACAGTCATAGACTGTGGCGTGACAATGTGTAAAACACAATTGAAACACTGAATTGTAGGATTGTAGCAGGATGTCAAACCCAGCTCCAACGTAACTCATTCTGTAGATGAATCATCATTAATCAAAATGAAATAATTCAATATAAATCATTGGTAGTATGATACTCCATGACTTGTCAACATGTACATCATGTTGATGACGATTGTAGATAAACTTTCACAAAAGCAGACCTTGGACCGGATAATATAGGACTCATCAAAAACATCGTCTTTAGGGTGAAGATAATTCAATTCACGAAGACTTAACAAAATACTCGAGTCAATGGACAGCTAGGTCACTTACAGGAAAGCTAGTATGAAGTTTGAGTTTGTTTGTGTGGGGAAAAAGCATATTTGTTATCAATCAGAATACCACCACTAATTTGCATAATTTGGTGTGGAAAAGGGTATTGGCTTATAGCAGAATACCGCCACTGTATATGTAGAGTAAGGTGTGGTACATGGCGTTACTGAGAGATAAGATGCCTCCACATATTTGTAGATTTGTAATATTTGATGTGATATGAAATGTACATATTCACAGCCACCAAGCGGCATCACCACCAAGACTCAGATTGAACTATATAAAATAGTCATTAATTAGCTTTGCAATACATCTTGCAGCTAGGTTTGTAGGATAAGGTTTATTTTAAACTGGGATAGTTTAAATTATTATGTTTTGGGTTTTAAGTGAATCAGCACTTATAAATAGTTGAATAACTGTTAAAATCAACAGTGTTTAGTAATAAGTTAAATTAACCAATAGTATTTGCAAAAGCAATAATAAGAACATTAGTCAAGCTCTCTTGTTAAAATCAATTGTTATCATTAGATAACATTTTTGGGTTTTAAGTGAATCAGCACTTATAAATAGTTGAATAACTGTTAAAATCAACAGTGTTTAGTAATAGGTTAAATTAACCAATAGTATTTGCCAAAAGCAATCTAAGGACATTAGTCAAGTTTCCTTGTTAAAATCAATTGTTGCTATCATTGGGTAACATTAGCAATTAGTCCAGCATAGATGCTATGTTGGTAATAAACACAAGAGGACAATTCACTCATACTAGGCATTGGACCCCCACAAAATCTAGTATAAGCTAGCAATTGTCATGTGGTGTACCAGAAGGGACTAGTTAAAGACTCACGACTGGCAGAGTTGATTGAAAGGACATAAAAGCTAAACCTCATCTCCAGGTTCCATTCGTTTACAGCGACTCAGATAGCCTGACCTGTCAGGGGATGGAGGTCCCAGGAATTAGTACGCTCAAATGTCCATCCAATCGGTGGATTTGAAGAGTAAACTCAGCCAAGCTCCACGTTTTGCGACGCGGCCTAACTTTTCTCGAGTAGACTCAACCTAGGATCATACGTGTCAGCACCCTAATTGATTTTAGAAGTACTGCTACGCGGCCCAACCATCCCTCTTTTCCACACAATATTGCAAAAGGGACATCCTATAATAAAACGCATTTTGATAACCTCCATTCTGGACTACGCAGACCATATCAGTGAATTAAATAAATGACAAGGTGAACTTTACTAATTACTTTACCAATGTAAAACAGATTCTACAAATACTAATTCTTGTACTATCTTTGTAAATACTACTTTCATTAAAAGAAAGCCTCAACATTTTAATGTTCGTAATTGATGCTAAGACCATGACTAGATTACATTATGTAAATATTTATTAGGTACACACATAAAACTTATAGCTGTTTAATCAAATAATTACTAGTTTCAAAAGAATATGTTGCACTATATTTGAGATTTAATAGGAAATGAAATTCTAACAATTTTAAATTTCAATTTTATAGTTCTTATAATATAACGGAAAGATCTGACCTTAAAATGCTGCATCTCTAACTTCACTGATTCTAAAATTTATGACTTTATTTAAAATAAAACAAAGATTAAGTAAATCAACTAAAACACTTTTGTATAAAACTATTACTGAACCTAACCCTGAATATCTGACTTCCTAACCTGATTATTTCACTGCCAAACAAAGACTGTCCTACTAAATCATGGAAGTCTAGATTTCCTAACATTCTTATAGCTCTATGTAATAACGGAAAGATCTGACCTTAGGATGCTGCGTCTTTTAATTCACTGATTCTACAAATAATGTTCTGCTTTGGATAAATAGAAGTAACTAAAACACTTTTGTATAGAACTATCACTAAACCTCACTCTTCCACTGCTAAATACTGACAGTCTTAGGCCTAGAACCTAACTTTCTCACGACCAAAAAACGAGCTATCCCGTGTTCTGAACCTAACGTTCCAGGGCTACCAACAGACTCTCTTCTAAATAATGAAAGTCTAGATTTCCTCACATTCTTATAGCTCTATATAATAACGGAAAGATCTGAACTTATGATGCTGCGTCTCTAAAATCACTGATTCTACAATTAATGTTCTATTTTAGATAAATAAAAGAACCTAAAACACATTTGTACAGAACTTTTACAAAACCTCACTCGTCTTAGGTCTAGAACCTAACTCTCTCACGACCAAGACCAAACTGTCTTGAACCTAGGACCTAGTTTTTTCACGGCTTAAACTAGACTCCCTCGCGTTCTGGACCTAACCGTCCCGCGGCCAAACACATACTGTCCTGCCTACCGATTCCCAAATCATAATGCAAACTAAGTTACTCAATAAAAAGCAGAGATTTATTACCCTTAAGTGTGAATGCTGAACATGAGAATTACTAGTACTTGGATATTTTAGGGTTCCGCCTCTTGTACGTTGAATACAAAGAGAACACACCAGACTTCTTAGTCAACGCAAACAAAACACACCGCAATGTAAGTCACATAATATTCTGAAACTTTTCAGATAATCGAAACCTATTAATTACTTCCTTTGTGGCCTTGTTATAAAATCAGTATTTAAGAAAAGGTAATGTCTCACATATCAACTAACAGGATAAATATAGAACCGATGCCTTCAGGCATTAACTGCGCCATTCGTACGTATTACTCCCGTGCAATGAAGAATAAATCTTATCTGTTATCTTGCGATATTCAATTCAATTTGTGTCTCTCATTTGTAACTTGTCAAATTACCTACGTACTACCTGTCAACATTTCAGGTAACAAAGTATGTTTCTTTAATTGTCTTATGCTCAAGCAATGTTTTAATCTATTTCGTTGTGTAAACGCTGTTGAAACATGGTTGAATTCAAATAAATAAATAAATAAATCAATAAAACCGATATATTATAATATCTAAATTTGTAGGTATGGCACCCTCAGTTAGTCGGACTCACACTTGGCCAGTTTTTTAAACAGATTTCTTTACACCAACCACTAGACCTTATCGTTTGACGCTTCAGCAAAATAAACATTGGAACAATTTATTGAAATAAACAGTCACATAATTTAATTTTTATTAGTTTAATTTATGGTCATGAGAACTAACAGGGACTTAGGATATTTGAGAATGTTTAACAAAAGCAACCATTAAGTAAGACTCACACGCAAACATCAAATCGAAATTCTAGCTAACAATGAATCGACTCATGAAAACAATTACCCTTTGTATTGTATCTACCTCCAAGCTTTTATTAGATAGATTTAATGCGAAAAAATTCAAATCCCAGCTTTAAATAGTGTAGGCTAAGGTGCGTTCCGTTACATGTGGAATACTGCTCTCATCTCTGGGACGGTTCCGCTAAGTACCTACTCGAAGCTCTTGACAGGTTGCAGCGGCGTGCTATCCGTATTATTGGAAACCCAGAGGCAACTTTGACCCTTGAGCCTCTCCAATTGCGTAGAGACATTGCCAGGCTAAGTGTTCTCTTTCGCTTCTACAATGGGGAATGCTCTGACGAGTTATTCCAGCTTATCCCACCCTCACCTTTCCACTCCCGTACCACGCGTGCTGGACTACGGCGTCACCCACACACAATTCAACATTTGTTGGCCGGAACTAAAAGGTTCGGTGACTCGTTTCTTTGTCGTACCATCCAGACTGGGAACGCTCTTCCAGCACATGTGTTTCCTTCCTCTTATAGTCCCGGGTTCTTCAAGCGGGGCGTGAAAAGGCATTTCTGCAGGCCTTCAAGGTGAGGATGGCCAGCCCAGTGATTCGTTTGAATGACTGGGCTTGTCAACCTCATATCTGGACCTCACGACCGCTTTCCATCAGGTGGAGTGAGGTCATCTTGACGGGCAATATAAAAAAAAAAAAAACACCTTTAGAGATAGTGAGTGCTCACTCGCAACCAAATTAGGCAACTCTGCCAAACCAAATCAATTTGGTAGTAGCCAAACAAAACGAAGACATTTTTTCAATGAAAATTTGGGACCAATTGGTTGAATTGGTTGAATGTTAAATTAGCGCACGACCGGTGAACTAGTTCAAATTCAGAATTATTTGAAATAGTCCGCTATAATTGTTAAATGGAACGTTACTGCTCCAATAACAGTGTGACAGTTTTGCGAGGCAAATAGCTTTCAACCTGCATATTTATGTTTGAAGAAATCACCGAAATAGCTCCTTAAAGACCAGGAGAGTATTACTAGTATGTAGAGTTTGAATCAGAAATTCAGGTAAGGTCAGCATATAGCCCAAGAACATGGGCAAACTTAAATAACTAAAAGTTTGTAGCAGGTTTGAAGATTACGGTGATAAATTCATATCATGAAATATAAAATTATAATTAAATGAATTTGTATTCAAAATGTTTGCTAACATTAATTTGTTGCCACAATATATTTTTGCTTTAAAGTGTTCTGGATGCGGGTGAAATTCATCATTTCAGGGCTTCAGGTAGTGTGCCTTATACCTTTAGTACCCAACCGGTCAAAATAATATGATACGGTAAATTTTACGACCGTTTCTTCATTTTGGACACTTTCTCGAAGCGGCATTAGCAATACTCGTAGTAGCAATTTTATGTCAGAAGGTATATTTGTCACGATATCTTGGGAAACGCTGACTTCGAATTCACGTATCGTATCAGCCACGTTGTCCGTTGGTTTGACACGTAGTACACGTCCGCAAACCTGAGCTCAGCAGTTTCCATGTTGTCCCTACTTTTAAAAATAATAAGTAAGTTGAGTTGGTAGAAAACGGACAGTATTTAACGTAACCACCAAAAATACTAACTGAGCCTCTAAATATTCTAAAATCAGTGTTTTGTAGCCATATTAATTCCGGGGCGCGTTCCAGTATTTTTAGTTGCTCAGTTCTTTATTTCTCGTAGAAAACTACATGAGCTAAGGTATGATTTTAACTTGCAGAGTTTGGCGTCATAATACTCGTACTATTAAAATCATATATTTTTATAATTAATAAGATACCTATTCATAAATACAAGTATTAAGAACGTGGAGACGCTTTTGTAATTCGTTGCGCAGAACAATTGTTTAGTAATCGTTTTTTAATTGATCTGTCAACAATTTCCATATTAAAACGCCTCATAACTTGTTACATATTATTCATCATTTCAGCCGAACGACGCCCACTGCTGGGCATAGGCCTCCCCCAAGGATCTCCACAACGATCGGTCCTGCGCTGTCCGTATCCAGCGGCTTCCCGCGACCTTGACCAGATCGTCGGTCCACCTTGTAGAGGGCCTGCCCACGGAACGTCGTCCGGTACGCGGTCGCCATTCGAGAACCTTTCCGCCCCAACGGCCATCGGTTCTCCGCGCTATGTGTCCCGCCCACTGCCACTTCAGTGATGCAATCCTTCGAGCGATGTCGGTTGTTTTTGTTCTCCTGCGGATCTCATCATTTCTGATTCGATCGAGCAGGGAAATACCAAGCATCGCTCTCTCCATTGCTCGCTGGGTGATCTTGAGCCTTCTTATGAGACCCATAGTAAGGGACCACGTCTCACTCCCATAGGTCATTACTGGCAACACACACTGGTCAAAGACTTTTGTCTTGAGACACTGAGGTATTTCGGACGCAAATATATGCCGGAGCTTCCCGAACGCTGCCCATCCGAGCTGGATTATACATTATACATATTATATATATTATACATATTATTAGTTGATAGATATTAGGAATTGCCACAACATCTGGTTACCATTACTATGAACTCAACAGGAGGTCATCCAATTAGAGACGTCTATTGAAAGCTATTAGGATTGTATTTTGAAGTTTCGTTGACAAAACCCTAACCTTTAACTATTTGTTATGATATTTACAATTTACTGCCTGCCTCAGGAATCACACAGCATTTTTTAAATGTTTAAGTAGAATTTATGTTCATTATATAATTATAAAATATAATTTATGTTCACAAATAGAGTTCTGTTCAGAAACCCAAAGTATACTAAACTTAAAGCATTTGCGGAATTTGTGTTGATAATAATTATTAATAGTGAGTGAGCCTGAACCGAACACAAACTTTGACCAGACTTTGTTGCAAGTGGTCAGCTCTTTGACGGTAAGTTTCCGAAAATTCATGTTTCCCAATACAAGATTGCTCCAGGTTTGATAGCTTGAATTAATTTCTCACTACAGACTAATAGAAAATATTTGAAATAAATATGTTTATGTAAATTGGGTATAATCATCATTTATAGTCTGATACAGCTGGACTATCTTAAGATGCATCACAATAAAGTTCCGAATTTTACGCATTTAGCCTGATCCTGCCACTTTTTTCAGGTTGTCTCAATCTGGCTTGGTTGGTTTTAATTATTTGAGTGAAACTCATACAATAACGCGGTTTAAATGTATAGCTCATTGCAATCACGTGAAAGCTAATGATTTTTTCCCCTTAGGATAAAAAGTAAAGAAATAATTCCGTATTCTTCTAAAACGTATACGATAATATAATGTAGGTACAATCATTGTTATTGTTGGAGTCGGTGTCGGTGGAGTTCGGAAAGCACCAGCTTTCAAATAAAAAAAGAATGATCAAAATCGGTTCACCCAGTCGAAAGTTATGAGGTAACAAACATAAAAAAAAACATACAGTCGAATTGAGAACCTCCTTCTTATTTTAAAGCCGGTTGAAAAGCTAGCCATAATACCACAATGAATGGTATCTAAACGGCAGCCAAAGGCATTGATACGAGTACTTCTTTTCTTTCAATAACTTAATGTAGTACATAAAAATAGTTGAAAATTGCATAGAAAAAAAAACTCTACGTCATCCATAAGGTGGAGTCATTTTCATTACTTTATTGAAACAATGCAACATTTCACTCACCGATGACGTCAAGTAGGATCTTATGGTTCCTCGTCGGAGATATCTTGAAGTCAACCCTGCAGCGATAGAGGGCGCGGTCAGTTGCGACCACGTCATGTATCCGAAGCATGGATGGCTGCGTCACTTGCCACTTAGCCCTGCCGGCTAGCACGTTGTCCGCCCAGTGGGCAGATGTGGTCTTCACTCTGGCGTCGTAACTGTGAACAAATTTGATTGTGAAATAGCTATTAAGTAGTAGAGTTAAAGATGGCGTTTTATACATGTGACAGAATATTTGTTTTAAATCCTATTAAAGGTAATCTGAAAACAAATAATTTGCAGGACAGTTGTTTGTTCTGTCCGCTTTCCTTAGCCACAGATAAAACTATTGGCAGAGATGATTGTCTGTGACTTTGATTTTGTGACATCCGTGGTAATTAATATTTATGTGAAACACTTTAATAATGTTCACAGTATTAAATAAGATAATTAAAAAAAAAATGTTTTAGATAAACCATATTATTACAGATACCGAAACAATGTAGTTGCCTATGGTTAATTTGATAATTAATCAATTGAGTTTTTTATTCAGGTATTTACCAGCATTAAATTCTGTAAATAATTATCAATTAAGCTAAGCATTGTTTTTATTCTGTGATAACAATAAACATTGTGCAAATGGTTTTAACATAATTTATAACATTATACGTTTTGTATTATTTTCAATAGATGGAGATAACTAGATACACACATCAAAAGTGTCTAGGGATCTCAAGCATTTTTATGCGGATTTCTTGAGATTGAGATGTGGCTTTGTAATAAATTTATGATTTTATAAATTTATATGGATCCTTTTTGGTGCATTTCATAATTTGAAACAGTCAAATCACAACTCGAAGAGCTCCAACAATAACCGCCATGATGTTAGCCGTGAGGCTTCATCACTCTTCAGGGAACTTAATTAGCGACCAAACAGTCAGAAACCGCTTGCATGAAGTGAACCTTCATTCCCGAAGACCGCTAAGGTTACCACCTATAGCAATGCACAATCGTAGGATTCGATATCAATGGGCTCTTGAACACAGAAATTGGGCAGAAGAACAATGGCGTTTCGTGTGCTTTTCTGATGAGTCTCGTTTTGGTATGAGACCGGATACAAGACGTATACGACACTGGAGAACCCCTGGACGCCAACAGCGATTAAAATCCTGCCAGGAAGTCCATCCTTATAGTGGTGGAACCATCATGGTATGGGCGGGTATTTGGATCGGCGGAAGAACTGAGTTGATTTGGATCAGAGGCAACCTCAACGCTCAAATTTATGCTGAGACGATTGTATCAGACGTCATCGTTCCTCTACAAGTGCAAATCAGTCCCATAATTCAGTTAATGCATGATAATGCACGACCGCACACCGCAAGAGTTGTAAGACAGACTCTCGCCGCAGCTAACATCAATGTCCTGCCCTGGCCTGCTCAGTCGCCAGACTTGAACCCGATTGTGCATGCATGGGATATGCTACAGAGAAGAGCTCTGCCGAATATGGAGGGTATCCAGTCGCAAGAAGACCTTTTTTGTTGTTGCAACGAACATGGGCGGCCATTCCACAGCGTGATTTAGATGAACTCATTTTGAGTATGCCAAACCGATGTTCTTGTGTTGTTAGTGTTCGCGGTAGAAACACGGATTATTAATTGTTTAAGTTACCCAATAAAATTTTAAAGAAAACTGTTATTTCAGTCTTTTTTTCGAACTTTAATGTTAGTGGTTCAAATGTCAAAAATCCCTTTATTAGGAAAATGGCAAATTTCTTTATTAATGCAAAGGTGACTTGGTTTATCGTTACTGTAGACAAACGAAAACACTTTATTTGATGAATCCTTAAAGAATTTTTTTATTAATATCAATCAGGAGAAAAGTTATTGCAAAAATATATGTTGATCCCTAGACACTTTTGATGTGTGTACAAAGACTGGACGTTTTATATTGGTCCAATATGGCATGATTTGTACAATGTTACACTGTCTATGAATAGGACTTAGAACTAGGATTGATTGAGTTTTGTATTTCATCCAGGCAGGCCGACACCGAAGTCAAGTACTTTGTAAATATTAAAAGACTGTGCTAATTTTGATTAATATAATGTTATGTGGCCATTTATGTTATGTATGTCATAATATTGATTAGCCATGTGTTTTACTAATAGTGATTAATTGAGTTGAAATGTAATGGACTGCTGAGTTTCTTGCCGGCTCTTCTCAGCAGAATCTAGGTGGCGAACCGGTGGTAGATTCACGTCAGTCCAAATATAAATACCAAAAATATAATTGAATATTGGAATCTCTTGCTGTTGTTCATATTTTTCTCCACCATAGTTTACTCCCAGTTAGGTAGGCAGGTACACAAATTTTGAGCTAGTTCTAATAATCCTTTAGTTCCTTTAGTAATTTGTTAAGCCTAACATTAATTATTTTAGGTAGGTAGTTAATTGGTAAAATATGGCAAAAAAAAGGAGAAAAAAATATGTTGGCCAAAAACCAATTGTAAAGTCCACTTTAGCTAAGCGTCAATATGAATGGCAGTCATACCACCTCTATAATAGCGTCAATAGCCATTTAGTCATTTATCCAAAGACACTCAATAGTTGTAAGAAGACAGTAATGAAATGGATAGAGGGTAAAAGCTATGAAGAAATTGAAGACATGGTACAAATTATGATGAGATAGGTCGCACTTATAATACACTCCCAAGCACAACACACGTATACACACGCACGCTCATACACATATGCACACACGCACACACGCCCACACACACGCACACACACACGGGCATACATACTTAGAGATTCGTAAAAATGTGTTATTTATTTATTTTTGATTTTGTTATTTCAATTGGTTCATTTGTATTGCGAGTATATTCTAACTTAACTGATATAGAAGAGCGGAGTCTCCTAACACAAGCAAAATAATTGCTTAAAAGGGGAGTCCAACCACTGTTAAGTATTATTTGTAAGCAAATGAAATAAAATATTAGTATTTGTATTTTGTATTTGTATATCTCTACATATCCTGATAAACGCTTGCTCTATGCTGAGCATTTCGTGTTGTTCTCGTTTACTTTGTTGCTGTACACTTAGCTATTTCAATTGTTATAATTTTGTTTTTAAATTCCGAGTGTTTTTTTTTCACTGAGAGAAAAATGATAATATGTCACACGCAATAGGTGATGAAGCAATCATCATCTATTGCGTGCTTACCTCATTTAGTCATAAAAGTAATGGGAATAAAGTGTTAAACTAAAGAATAAAAAAAGACTGAAAAAGGTCTTTAATGGAAATTGATTTGAAATATTGCCATTTTCCTCTTCACTTTCTCAATAATTAATTAATAAATAAATATCTGGGACAATCCACACCAAGATCATCTGACCCCAAACTAAGCAGAGCTTGTATTATGGGCGTCAGAGACTGATAAACATACTTAAATATTTCTAAATACATACTTAAATAGATAATAACACCCAGACACACAACAAATATAAATGTTTGTCACACAAATATTTGTCATGGGTGGGGATCGAACCCACGACCTCCGGCGCTAAAGGCAGGATCGCTGCCATTGCGCCAACAGGCCAGTCAAAATAATAATGATAATAATGAAAATAATAATAATGAAACTAGACACAAAGCAATTTATCTTCAACAAAATAATAAACTCTAAATGTGGAGTAAAGAATTCGATACGTGAGACGCTAACCCGCTCTTTCTAAGCGAGAGTCATCAATCAATATCGACACAGGTCTGAAAGACCTATACAAAGTACATGATATTCGTCATAATCCGTCATACGGACGTGGGACCGTCTTACACAAGGAAAAATTCCTAGAAAGTCGGAGGAGTGTAACTGTAGTTTAATTTAAATAAAATGTATTTTCCATACATTCAGTTTTTCATGAAATATTCAGTCTATGACGGCTGGTTTTTTTTGTTTTTTAACTCACATTTAATAAGGCCATGTGATTTTTCAGTCTTTCTTAATTATTTTTATTATTAACACACCTACTGTCGTGCCCTGCTGGCCATGCCATCTGCATACTGGAGGATATGTACAATGCCCAAGACAAAGCAGTAGTTACACGTGACAAGACAAAGTAACTGTACGTCTACCACGAGTTGCCACTTTAAATTTACGTTATCGTTAGCGTAATTTTTTTTTATTGGGATTTGACATTGTCATGTCATGTCATGTAAAATCCCAATCGTAAATTTAAAATGGCAACTTGTGGCAGGTGTACAGGTCAAAAAAAATTACTCACCGGAGTCGAATTGATAAAAAAAAGAATGAACTGAATATTATACCAACACTATAGCGTGCTTTCCGTACTAAAACCGCTCTAAAGTTGCCTGTCCATAAAACGAAAAACGAAACAGCGGAGCGTAGCTTTGTCAATTTTTAACACAGAGAATTGCTTGAAATCAGCCTGCCTTGCCTTGGTTGGCCTTTAATTGCATTGCTCCCTCACTCCGCTCCTTGCCTGGCGCCGTGTCAATGGATAGACAGCCTCAGGTAACTATTACGAAATGGTTAAGGCATCCAACCAGAATGTGGGAAATGTACTTTCGGTTGCCTCTTGCAAGCGCATTAATATTTTCATTGTAACTCTTTATTAACAAAGAGAACAAAACTATACTGCTGTTACTGAAAATTTGTTTGTTTTGTTTAAAACACAAAAAAACCAACTTGTGCCTGTAAAAAAAAATCTTAAATCTGGTCATACAGAGTGATGGTGGAGTGATGCGACATACTTATTCTGATAATTAAGCTTGTAGGTTTATACTTTTTTTTTCGATAAACATCAGGTTGTTATGGGTGCTAAGTAAAAATGCGTAATGAGCAATGATGATTTTTATTTCCAAAACATACTTCCTTATATAGGTATACGAAAGAGAAAGAACGCTGATACTGTCTTGCTTCGCCGCAATGTTACACGCGCAGACGGTGGCCGTAGATTCTTAAACTTTCGAAGTACCGTCGTACTCTGTGAGATTGAAGGAGACCGAGCATGTATAGCTCTCGCACTCGCACCATATAAATATACTGCGCGCAGACTGCTGAATCAGTCTTGCAGGAAATGCGGCAGTGTGTACACGTATGTCTCCATATCACTCCCCCTCAAGCGAAGCGTACAGTTGGCTTCGATACGCGACCATACTTCGTCACGTAGGCTGAGCTTGATTTTTCTCGGGAAGCAACGGTCGAAGAAGGATTTTCCGCGTCGTCTTGCAGCAGGAAGGCGGGCTTGAGCCTTTCGATGGTGACAACGGCAGTTCGATTTGGTAGCTGAATCTTGAAGTATTTTTCGTACCTTTTGATTACTTCGTACGGGCCATCGTACGGTGGAATGAGCGGCTTTCTGACGGTGTCGTTTCTCATGAAGACGTGTGAACAGGTGGCGAGATCCTTGTGAATAAATGGCTTCGTTTGTTGTGATGTGTTAGTTCGGGTGCTCGGTGAAAGTGATGTCATTGTTTGTACGAGACAGCGTACGTAATCTGCGTCGTCGACTTTAGGCTTTGTAGGCACGAAAAAGTCGGCGGGTAATCGTAGCGTCGAGCCATACGTCATTAATGCTGGACTTATGTTCTTGTGACGTAATGTTGTGCGTAATCCGAGTAGCACCGTGGGTAGCTCATCGGTCCATGTTGTCGATGCGCCTCTCGCCATCAATGCAGCCTTAAGAGTGCGGTGCCATCGTTCTATTTGTCCATTCGATTGCGGGTGAAATGCAGTGGTTCGGATTCTGGTTATGCCGAATCTTTTCAGCAGCGCATTGAACAGTGAAGACTCGAACTGTTTTCCCTGGTCTGTTGTGATGCGTAGTGGACATCCGAATCTGGCTATCCAATTTTCGTACAAGGCTCGGGCTACCGTCTCGGCTGTAATATCTCTTACAGGTACCGCCTCTGGCCACTTTGTACATCGATCTATCATGGTTACACAGTAGCGGTGATCATTTGATATTTGCAGCGGGCCAACGATGTCTATGTGTACGTGCTCGAATCTCTGTGAACTGGGTAGCTCTCCGATAGGGGTGACGACATGTCTATAGACTTTCGATCGTTGACAGCTCGTGCACGCTTTAGTCCATTCTCCGACTTGTTTATTCATAGCGGGCCAGAAGTATTTAGCTACTATCTGAGATCTCGTTGTACGAACGCCAGGATGACACATATCGTGTTGTGCTTTGAATGCTTCAAATCGATATGCTGCGGGTAGGTATGGCCTCGGTGTGGCGGAAGACATTTCGCAAGTAATCGGCTGGGGTAGGCCAGGTAATGCTATTTTGATAAACTTCAAGTTGTGCTGTTGTCTTAGTTTTCGCAGTTCGTCATCTTCTTCTTGATCTGCCGCAAGTCTGCTATAGTCGATGATAGTAGGACATTGTACTTCCTCTATGCGGGAAAGGGCGTCAGCGACTGAATTTTCTTCTCCATGTATATATTTGATTGCAGTGCAGAACTGGCTTATGAAATGCAGCTGTCGCTCCCGTCGTGGCGTATCGCTGTTGTTAGGCAGTCTAGTTAGAGCGTGCGTCAGTGGTTTGTGGTCAGTAAACACGATGACGTCATTGCCTTCAATTAGACGACGAAAATGCTTTACAGCCATGTATATCGCTAAGAGCTCGCGATCATACACGCTGTAACGTCGCTGCGTTGGGCTCATCGCTTTTGAGAAAAACGACAGAGGTTGCCAAGTGCCGTTTAAGTGTTGATGAAGAGCGGCACCGACGTTGTGGTCAGACGCGTCGCTCATGATGCAGAGCTTTGTTCCAGGAACCGGATGAGTCAATGTTGTCGCTTTCAATATGCTTTGTCTGCAACTTCCGAAAGCTTGTTCCGCTTCACTTGTCCACTCGATGATCGTCTTATCATTTTTTTTTGAATTATGTAGGTAGGTATTCAGATGCGCTTGCAGCTTGGCTTGTTGCGGTAGGCAATCTCGGTAAAAGTTGATCATGCCCAGAAATCTTCGCAATTCCATAACGTTCTTTGGCTTCGGATAAGTGGAAATAGCTTCGGTCCTTTCTCGCGTGGGGCAGATTCCTTCTGCTGACACCTCGTAACCAAGAAAGTTAATCTTCGCTTTTCCGAATTGACATTTGTCGACATTAAGGCTGACTCCATATTTATCTAGCCGTTGTAAGACTTCGTGAAGCAGGGTTTTATGGCTTATTTCATCCTTCGAATACAGCAGAATATCTTCGACGAAGCAATAGCAGCCTTTTACACCTCTTAGGACCTCGTGCATGAAGCGCTGGAAGGTCTGGCTTGCGTTACGTAAGCCAAACGTCATACATTTAAATTCAAAAAGGCCGAACGGTGTAATTATGGCCGTTTTCTGTGCATCTTCGCTATTTATCGGTATCCAATAGTAGGCCATTTTTAAATCCAGCTTAGAAAATATCTTCATGCCATGCAATTGGTAGGTGAAGTCTTGAACTCGCGGGATAGGATATCTATCTGGTTGTGTCACAGCATTCAATCGGCGGTAATCACCACAAACACGCACTCCTCCGTCTTTTTTCTTGACAATATGTAATGGGCTTGCCCAGGAGCTTTTCGAGGGTTGACAGATTCCCATTTGTATCATCCGTTCAAACTCCTCTTTTGCCACTTTATATTTGTCAGGAGGCAGCGGGCGGGCCCTGGCGAATAGAGGTGAGCCACTGGTTTCAATGTGATGAGTCACGTTGTGCTTAGCAGGCGTCTTGAGTGACATGGGGCGAAAAACATCAGGAAACTTCTTCAAAATGTCGTAGTAAGCCTGGTCGCTGCTTATGATATTCACCGTTTCGATTTTGCAGGCAACGTCGATGGAATCTATGGATATGTTTGTAATTCCATCTCTCAGTTTCTTATGGTGTAAGTCGACCAATAACTTATAGTGACGTAAAAAGTCTGCGCCCAATATTGAAGTCTTCACATCTGCCACGACGAATGTCCAAGCGAAAGAACGGCGTAGCCCCAGGTTGAGTCGTAAGGTGCGCTCGCCGTAAGTATGTATCGGTGTATTATTCGCTGCATATAGCTTGTAGGCACTGGGCGTAGGTTTTTTCTTATGTCTGGCAGCCAAAACAGATATTTCCGCGCCGGTATCCACAAGGAATCGCTCTCTCGTATCAATATCGTAGATGCATAGGCGGTTATATGAAGTAGGTACACCGACGCCCGCCACTGACGGTGATGCAACTAGTTTCCCTGGTTGCCTCTCTTTCTAGCGCACGGAGATTCGCAGCGTCGTGCCTTATCACCGAACTTGTAGTGATAACGACATTCCCAATCAGCATCGCCCGGTTTCTTTTGTTTTCCATTTCTTGATTCCGAACGGGAACGTTGCCGCGAGTGAGAGCGAAAGGGACGGCGATATTTTTGTCTTCCGTGACGTAACTCGGCGATCTCCAGAGATAACTTTTCGATTTGTTTTGATAGTAAATCAAATTGGCTGGTCGATGCTTTCTCGGCACTAGTACTCGTGTGATTAGTGGTTGATGCCATGCTTGAAATCGCCGCGATGTTGGCGGGTTCATTCTGCTCCATCATCTGGTCAGCCATCGCAGCTAGGGTAGTCAGCGTTGCTTCTTTATTAATCGCCAGCACAGTCCTTACATATGTAGGCAACTGGTTCATCCACATGACTTTGAGAGCGTCGTCAGGAACCATACTACCGCCTAGTTCTCTCATCCGTCGTAATAGTTGACTTGGCTTTTGATCTCCCAACTCCAGGCCACTGATCAATTTCTGGAACTGTTTCGTTTCCGACTCTTGGTACACGGAGAGTAAGCGTTCTTTGACTGCATCGTACTTCCCTCTTTCTGGGGGATTCAGAAGTAGGTCACTAATTTGCTGAATCTCTGCGGTTTGTAGAACTCCTAAGACGTATCTGAACTTCTGGTCATCTCCAATCTTGAGCGGGTTGACTAGGGTCTCGTACTGAGCGAACCATAAACGGGGATGGTCGCGCCAAAAGGGTAGAATCTTCGACTGGATTGAAATGCCAGCCAAATCGTACTTCATGTCTCGATTTGCTTCTGTGTTGCTCGCTTGACTCTCGCTGTTGCTTGCATGATCCTCTTGATTTGACATGGTTGCGTAGATCGGGGTCACCAGCTGTTATGGGTGCTAAGTAAAAATGCGTAATGAGCAATGATGATTTTTATTTCCAAAACATACTTCCTTATATAGGTATACGAAAGAGAAAGAACGCTGATACTGTCTTGCTTCGCCGCAATGTTACACGCGCAGACGGTGGCCGTAGATTCTTAAACTTTCGAAGTACCGTCGTACTCTGTGAGATTGAAGGAGACCGAGCATGTATAGCTCTCGCACTCGCACCATATAAATATACTGCGCGCAGACTGCTGAATCGGTCTTGCAGGAAATGCGGCAGTGTGTACACGTATGTCTCCATAAGGTATTAGTGCCCAAAAAGACAAAATTTAACTAAATCTTCTAAGACAATTTATGAATTTAAAAATAGAAACGATGGAACAGGATCAAAGTGGGCACAGGCGCGGATAGTCATGACTATACTTTGTGTCTTATTTAGAATTCATAGAATTCTTAATTGACATTAGAAAATGTAACGTGCCCACACATACCTAGACGCACTACCATTCATTATCTATACAACTAAGTTATGGCTGTCTAGGTAATTATTTTAAAAGTACTTAAAATCACTAAGATAGCTTTTTTGTATTCTGAATGTTATCCTTGTTTTTAAGCTCAATTTCCCTACCTCTTTCGTACTCATAATCAGTTGTTTTTTACGCAATTAATATATTTATTTATCTTTTTATCAATGATTCGACCAATGCTCTGACCAGTTAAAAGAGTTCTCCAAAACGTGAAAAGCTTTCCATAGCAAACTGAATATGAAATGTAATATTTCGTGTCTGTCTCACTCCAGTGCGTAATTAATTTACCTGTGTTGTAGGTACGTCAGCATTCACTTGAATAAGACAAGATACAAAGCGTGGGTGGAACACCGCATTGAGAACACCTCCGTGGGCGTTGTAAGCCTACATTTAATAAGAAGAATTGTACGTTGCAGGGTTGGCAATATTTTAGGCAAATTGACTCAAACATTTCACTTTAACATGTTAACAGCGTTACTGATTTATTGATACTTTCCATTACCGCGTTACGAAGTCTACTGAACCTCGAACTAAAACTCTTGAGATTGCAGTACAGGGTTTTTTCAAGCTTGATGCGTTGCTTTGTTCTCCAACTTCTTATTTGTTCAGAGAGGCACTTGATCTAAAAAACTTCTGTTGAAACTACAATTATTCAGTAAAAAATATATTAAATATGTTTTACACTTACGCTGAATGAAGTTCAGCCACTTGACAGAAACGATTCTAAATGGGAAGTTCAATCTCAAAAACACTGAAACAGGATAGGTTCACTGCACTCCTTTTTGACAGGCAAAGTACACACTAGCGTCACCATTTTGCCGTCCAGGCCCTGCCAGAATACCAGCGTCTCTGCAGTTTTGTGCTGCAGAGACATGTACTGAGGCAGTGGCCTGATTAGCCCATTAAACATTTCGTAAAAACGGTTGTATCTTGTACTTGTTTACTGTATGATTGTATTTAATTGTTTGTATTATTGTTTACGTTGGGTTAGTAAATTATTTTTCTTTCTTTTTTTCTTTAATTTTAATATATGTCTGCGAGTTTACCACGGTTGGCAGTTCAAAATGTGCCTCTGATGTTGCAACAGACCGCAGAATCTGTTGATAATGACGTTGCAGAAGAAAAATGTTATAAAGTAACCATCTTTCCCACGGTTATTAAAATATAAAGCTTGCAATGCTGACTAAGCGCTTTACCACAGGGACTTGGCCACATGTACACTCATTCGTTTTGCGAAGTCATACGCGGCCATTCAACCAATTTTCCGATAGATTGGGGCGTTTCATCGGCCAACGAGGGTCGCGCCGAAAAACGTCACCGATTTTATGGTTAGCGACTTTATGTAATCATTCTATGGGGCTTAGTCATGGTTTGAATAGGGTTCGTGACGGTGAAAAACGAATCGAATCTGAAAAAGTATCGTAACCATATTATGTCGTTTTCTTATCCAATCAATCCATTTGTGCAAGTAGTTTATACTTACTCGTAAATACTCATGATCTTGAACTTCAAAGAAAAAAAGGCTGATTTACTTTCACTGGCGTTTTCTGAATGGGAATTCCTGGGGAATGGAGTTTGCGTATTGGTCAGCGAAAAATTTAAGTAATACGATTTTCAAGAAGTAACTTCAATATTCACCGGTTGGTGAGTTAACATATTCACGAAATCCGTGTTATTTCCGTAAACAATGCGATGATATACTCTTATCTGTAATCAACGTTGGATGAACTAAGACTGAATGAATTAAGAAAGAATTGTTAAATATTGACATAATTAAAATTTTAATAGTTTGTTTATTTCAGTCAATACTATTCTTGTTTGTTATCCTACTGAGCAGTGTAAAAATCCTACGTTTATTGTCACTTAAACGGGTCGTTTATTACCCGTCAATAAAGAGAGAAAATGATATTTATTTATTTATTTATTTATTAATTTGTGTCCAAAAGGTATTACAAACATGTTACAACGTTAACAACTACATTCGTTGGAGACTGTGTCGCAGTTATTAGCGCCCACCTCGAACTCGAACTTTACAATACAACAATAACAATTTAAACACAAAAATACAAATACCATATAATACATAGTGTGTGGGTGTGTGGCAATGCGTGCGTGTGTATGTATGTGTGCGTGTGCGTGTGTATGTATGTGTGCGTGTGTGCGCGTGTGTATGGATGTGTGTATATATTATAACAAAAGCACATTCTCGTACCTATGAGCATTATCTTTCAGAAACTCCTTTGGAACCCAATACCGAAGCTTATCGGGCGCAACGAATGTTTCTTATTATTTTTATTTTCTTTATGAAAACTGAAGTACCGTCGCTTTTAGCTAAATTTGTTTACTTTGTAAACATTGGTTCGGAATAACCGATAATTTTGTTTGCGAATTGATTTGTTATTGCAAAATGCAAATTTTGTACGAACTCCCCGTTTCCCGCAGATATAAGAATCTTCAGATTTATTACTATTGTCAGTTAGGGGAAACCTTCGCCGCTGTTTTTATGTCTGCTTTAATACTGTTTTAAAACGATATCTTTAAAAAGCAGATGCTTAGATTTCAACCGAGCAAATTAAATGAAAACTTTGGTATTTAATTTTAAAGTTTTACATTTTGCCTAGTCGAAAAAACCGAGTAATATTCGTGATACTTTAGTAATAAACGCTGTTACTAACATTAACAGCTAGTTGGTATTATATTTGGTTTAATATTTGCTCACAAGCAGTGTGAAGTTTTGTTGAAATATTTCCTCGAAGATGCAGCTCGAAGGATGGATACCGTAGTTTTTCTGTTCAGCTACAGTAAATAAATCTTATAAAGTGGTTTGTAAAAGGTTTCGCAGGGTCAGGTTGGCAGTAAAACTTCTGGTATTCCAAATGTTATGCTTCTTCATCGCCGATAGGAAAATCATCAAAATATTTGTATTTTCTTTGTGAACAGCAGCTCAAACAAATATATATTATGAACAGATATAAAAATATAAGTAAATAATAAATATGCGCCAAACAACACACCACTTGTCATGGTCTCTAAATAAGGATGAAATATCCTTGTGTTACGAGGTACCAGACAGGGGCGTATCCCAGCACAGCCAGTCCTGAGTCAATTTCTTTTCCTAAATAGATACGACCGGGGATCGAACCCGGGACACCACGCAAGTCAAGGCGAGAAACCGTGCTACAGCGCACTACGCCAACCGTGTCGACAACAATAGTAATTAATTTGTAAACAGTAACCACAAACATAATAAAAAAGGTTGCTTATTTGTTCGGGACGCAACTTTTGGGTGTACCCACTGGGTACATAATGTTTAAAAAAATAAACGTTTTAAAATTGTTTACAAACTTTGTTTAAAAACAAAATTTCGAGGCCAGCAGGTGTTTGATGAAACATTTCGCTGTCACCAACATTGGCGCAAACTAATTTGGCAAACATGGTAACGCCATGCATAACAGATGTGCGCTGGGGCGATTTATAAAATATGCACACATTGTCAGATTGCGATTTAGCTACACACCTTGCTTGGTAAGTTTGTATAGAAGCAAGTGAGCCCTACTTTTGAACAACAAATCACCATACATAAAATGAGCTACAAGTGGGGTGTTAATTCTCAACAGTATTTTCAAGATGTTATATTCATATTTTATCCAAAATAAAGAAGAGTTTCTCCGTTCACAGGACAGAATGCAGTTTCAAACAGAAGTGATATTTAAGGTTGTTCTTATTTTTTTTATGGTAATATTTGTAAATAATAAATAAAAATATTTAAAGTACTCTCGTTGGCTAAAAAAAATGAACTATTAAAACTACAACTGCGTATTATAAGCAATTCACTTAAGCTAAATAAACTTGCAGACGATTCCTGGTCGATTTTCCAATGCACTTTCTATGCGATCAAAATGTAATTTGGAACTTTTATAATCACGAGAATTTGTATTCTATCGGTGTTGTCCCTTATCAACTTTTATATTTGTGAACAATTTTCGCATATTTACGTTACTATTTCGGTTTGATACCAAATTTTTACGAAGAACTATCGAAAACTTACGGTAGTGGTCATAAAAACCCTTATTCATCGCACGCGAACAAAGCTTATTACAGGGAAAAAACGGAAAATAGAAGGCACGTGCTTCAATACAGAAAGTAATTTAAATTCAAGGAAAAGTTCGAAAACAAACCTAGTGTTGAGGTTTTAATAAGGATAGCTTCAAGTATGATTGCTTTACTTAGTGAAGTGGTTTGCTGTAAAAACGTTCATATAATACTGTGTAATTATTTGAATCTAGTTTCTTTTGAAATCCACGAAGATTTTGGCTTTTTGAACGTGTAAACCAGCGTCAAATTATTTGATTTCCTTGTAGTTTCAAGAATTGCCAACAATCTACTGATTTGTACAATCGCAAACCCAAGCAACCTCTGATGAATGATAATAAGGGTTAACATAAAAACAACAACAATTATGTTAATTTGTTTTTCTTTTTACCATAACTTATGTCAAATCATGTGATTGGACCAAATTCTTACCACTATTTTGACATCTAAAAGAATCGTAGATGCGCAGAAAATACCTATAGTCCGGCCATAAGTTCTATTACAAATGAAAATGCATTTTTTATGAAGTAATGTAATATTACTAAAACTTATATGTGAATATTTATTTAAGTCTCAGCAAAAAATAAAAAATAAATATATTCGAAATGGCCACCTTTGGCTTTTATACAGGCCTTTACTCTGTCTGCCCACGAATCTATGGATTTACGCACTATTTCCATGGGAAATTACGCCACTGCTTGCTCCATAGATTTTCTAAGAGACTCAATGTAGCCGTGTCGCTTAAAACAGACTATGTCCTCTAAAACTGACCATAATCTGTAGTCTAAAGGGTTGTGGTCTGGGCTTGATGAGGACCAGTCTTCAGCTCTTACAAAGTCCGGAACGTTGGTTTCAAGCCAGGCTTGGGTAGTAGTTGCCTTGTGACCAGATGCAGAGTTTTGCTGGAGAGTCCCGGTACATTTTTAAAAAATGTATTGCTGAGAGGTTTCACAACACGATCCAAGACTGTTTCTTGATACACTTTGCCTGAAGTTTTCACTCCTTTTTCACAAAAATGTAGCTTTGTGACTCCTTAATAAGACACGCCCCACCAAACCATCGCTGACGCAGGATGATGACCATGTTGTACCTTTCTGGCCACTTGAGCAGCTGCTTCTTTAGAAGTGTGAGCGTACACTATATAATTTTGCTCATTGTAGTGCTGTTCAATCTTGTTTTTTTTTTTCATCGGTAAAGAGGATATTTCTGTGCCTTTCACCTGCGTATGTCCTGTATATCGATGATAAGCACAGAGCTTCAGATCTTGTTTTAAATTACGCGGGAGAGTCCTAGCGGGAATCTGCATATCTCGCGATAAGATTTTTTGCTTTCCGATGGGGTTTCGACGAATTCTGGTTTTAACAGCATTAACAGCCTTTGTAGTTCTAACAGCACGCGGCCGCCCCGATCTTTTATGGTCTTCGACAGAGGAAGTGTTTTTGTATCTGTTGATAGTACGATATACGAACAAACGGCCTTTGAAGTGTCTGGAATATGACCGACGGCTCCATACCAACTTTGTGCAAAGCGATCACTGCAATCCTATTTTCTTTAAATACGCATTCCATTTTGTAATTTGATGATGAGCACGAAAAATATGTGAAATGGCGCGAAATCGAAAAAAGTTTTCAAAATAATAAACACGTTCAAAATTCTAAATAATAAAAAAATTAAGTTTTTAAGTAACAGTATAACACCAGTCCCTACTTAACTTATTCTAGCTGATTTCAGAAAATTAAATATGAAGTGGAGGGACAATACTTTAAAAACATTTTTTTTTCACATCTTACCTGTAAATAGGTACATCATCTTTGTACCACACGACCAACAGCAGCACGTCCGTTAGCTGCGGTGAACGAGTATCGCAGGGCAGTGTCGCCTCGCCCCCAGACACTGCTGACACCTTCACAGCATCGAGAGACTCCGCTTTGACACTTGGTGGCGGACGCAGCCCTGGGAACAATACGTGACCTTAAAGGATTTTTGTTTACAGTAACTTAACGTGATGCGACATAAAATCAAAAATTCATGTTTTCAGCTATGCTTAAATATTCATAATATTTATTATTTATTCCCAGTATACTAAATTATCATATTGTACTAAGTCCATCAAAAATATTCACAACATATTCTTCATGTATTG
The DNA here is from genome assembly GCA_947369235.1 of Udea olivalis. NCBI lineage: Eukaryota > Metazoa > Arthropoda > Insecta > Lepidoptera > Crambidae > Udea > Udea olivalis. The sequence continues at coordinate 7,023,082 of OX376346.1, read as the reverse complement.
TACCTAGCACCATTTCAAACAATATATAGAAGTTACTTTTTGTACATAATGATTTGCAATAACTTTCTCTTTTGAACATCGATAACAAACCAAATTAACCCGGATAACGGCGGAAGGCTCACCACCTACCACGTTGGGTTCTAATACCATTGGTGAAAAGTGGGCTTCTGAGTGTTTCGTTCACTATGACGGCACATTCACTTGCCTCTGACTACCCCGCTTGGGATAAAGTCATGATGGTATGTATGTATGTATGTTCTCTTTTTGAGGCATAAGCGCTTTGCTGTGTAATGGGCATCAATGAACTTGGGTATTTCAAGATTTTAGATGTATTTTGAAGTTAACGCATGGCTCATATTGAATTAAATAAAGTTCCACAACAGTAAAAACCTTCAATGCCAGTTCACCTAAATACCTAAAGCCATAAAGGTTTAATTGGTCAAGGGCAAACTACTTTTACCGTTAAAATTATTTAGCCATACACAACAGAGTGCCAAGTGCGAGTTGCAGTGGGTGAAGTGAATGAGTCAGCGCCATCTAGCGACAAATCCTGGCAACATTAAGGCCGCTAGATGGCGCTGACTCGATGCCATACAAATAAGCGTTTTTTTTCTCGCAAACGCGATGGTGAAGTTATTCACTTCTCCCACTGCAACTCGCACTCAGCGCTCTGGAAAGAGACGGCTGATGAGTCGGACACACGCCTGTTAGTACTCATAGTTGGGCGTAATAACATAATCTGAATAGCTTTTAAAAATCAATATAAATAACCTTTTATGCACCTGCTAAACTGAAATAAAGATTATTTAATCGAGACAGACCGAAGTAGACAGTTCTATCTCGAATTATTATCGTAACTTTTAACTAACCCTATTTTCGTAAACCGTTTTTTAAAGATGAACCTTCTGGAACTGTGTAGCACTATTAAATAACCAAAGTGTAATTATTTTATGCACATGGTCGACCTACTCCTACTGAACGTTCTGAAGTAAGCTTTCCCCAACTATCAAAATATCACAAATTAATCAACATGATTCTTTTCCGCCAAGGACAAATCAGTAACAAGCACCAACACGCTGTTTGAGGTGGAGTTCACTAACATCCGCGGACTCCATGCAAACCTCAACGCCGTCCATCAACACCTTGAGACGGCGAGGCCTGCGATGCTCTTTTTGACGGAAACACAGATAGGCCGCCCTGCCGATACGTCATACCTGCACTACCCCGGCTATGTGCTGGAAGAGTCCTTTCAACCTAAAGCCGGTGTATGTCTATTCGTCAGGGCGGACGTCTGCTGTAGCCGTCTCCGCTGCCTAGAAGACCCATCCTTCTCCACTCTCTGGGTGCACGTTGACCTGGGCTCCACAAGCCGGGTCTATGCGTGCATATACCGCTCCCACAAAGGCGACGCCGAGACAACTCGACTCTTCGAGCATCTGAGTCAGGCCGCAGACAACGCTCAGGCGCAGTTCCCTAATGCCGAAATGGTGTTTTTGGGAGACTTCAATGCCCACCATGAGTCCTGGTTAGGCTCATCAAAAACAGACCATGCAGGCCGAACTGCCCATGCGTTTGCTCTCACGCAAGACCTGACGCAACTGGTACACCAGCGCACCCGGGTACCAGATATTGTAGGTCATACTCCCTCTTTATTGGACCTTCTGCTGACGAGTCACCCAGCCGGGTATAAAGTGTCGGTTGGTGCTCCATTGGGCTCCTCCGATCACTGTCTGGTTGGCGCTACAGTGCCTTGTGCAGCTCCCCCACAACCTGTTGAGGTGACGCGGCGGTTATGGCACTACTCGTCGGCAGATTGGGACGGATTGCGAGGGTATTTTGCCTCCGTCCCTTGGCGGCAGTGCTGCTTTGGAGAAAGGGATGCTTCAGAGAGTGCATCTGCTATCGCTGACGAGATCAGTACCGGAATGGAATACTACATTCCTTTTACTGATGTGGTCAGTGTTGGCAAAACTGGTCCCTGGTTCAATCGCGAGTGTGCCGCAGCTATTGAACAAAAACAGGCGGCGTACCGTGCTTGGTCTAGGGCCCAGGCACTCAATGATCATTCAAACCTTGCCTCCCTGAAAGCAGCCTTTAATAAAGCCACCAAGGCCACGAAGAGGGCTTACATTAGAGCAGACGCCCAGCGAATTGCACGTGTTGGCCAAGAACTCATCACGCACCCTACGGGTAGCCGCTCCTACTGGCGACTGGCTAAACACGTGCAATCTAACTTCTGCGTGCCTTCGCTGCCCCCACTGAGATTCCCTGATGGATCGTTGGCTCATCAGCCGCAAGAGAAAGCCGATTTACTGGCTAACCTCTTTGCCGCAAACTCTTGCATAGATGACTGCGGTACTGCGCCGCCTGATATTCCACATTGCGGCTTCACAATGCCTGATATTCGTATCAGACAGTGTGATGTTCGTGCCGAACTGCAGTCACTCGATGTCAGGAAAGCCAGTGGCCCTGATGGAATTCCAGCTGTGGTGCTGAAGAAATGTGCAGCGGAGTTGTCTCCAGTGTTCACTAGCCTGTATCGCCTCTCCTACAATTCGGGTCTTGTGCCGCTGTCTTGGAGGGAGGCGAACGTTCAACCAGTTCCCAAAAAAGGGGACCGGTCAGACCCTGCCAATTACCGTCCAATAGCCGTAACCTCAGTTTTAGCTAAAGTGTTTGAGCGGATCATAAACACGCAGCTCATCCGCTACCTAGAGGGTCACTCTCTCATTCACGACCGTCAGTACGGCTTCCGACCAAAACGGTCTACGGGTGATCTTCTAGCGTACGTAACACACATCTAGGGGGAGGCTATGGACAAGCATGGGGAATCTTTGGCCGTCAGCCTTGACATTGCCAAAGCTTTCGACCGTGTATGGCATCGTTCGCTTCTTTCCAAGCTTCCGGCATATGGTCTGCCACCTCGCCTATGCGACTGGGTCGCCGGATTTCTGGAGGGACGTAGAATTCGTGTCCTTTGCGATGGTCAAAAATCACGCTTTCTCCAGATTAATGCCGGAGTGCCGCAGGGCTCCGTCTTGTCGCCGACGTTGTTTCTTCTGCATATCAATGACATGTTATCTCTTGGTAATATTCATTGCTATGCGGATGATAGCACGGTCCACGTGCGATATTTTGAGCGCCCTGGGGCAAAGCAGACTGACATCGAGGAGAAGAGGCGAAGTCTTGTTGTTGAGCTTGACGGAGTGTTGGACCGCATTTCAAAATGGGGTGCATGCAATCTTGTCGAGTTCAATGCCAAGAAAACGCAGGTGTGCGCATTCACAGCAAAAACGTCGCCTTTCCTTTCCCATCCCACTCTTCAGAGCACCCCACTACCGATTAAGGATAGCCTAAACATCCTTGGCATGGATGTTCGTAGCAACCTAAACCAGCGGGACTACATTGAGAGCGTCATTAGAACTGCATCCCGTAAACTCGGAGTCCTGAACAGAGTGAGACGATTCTTCACGCCTGAGCAGCTCTGTCTCTTGTATAAGACACAAGTTCGCTCGTGTGTGGAATACTGCTCTCATCTCTGGGACGGTTCCGCTAAGTACCTACTCGAAGCTCTTGACAGGTTGCAGCGGCGTGCTATCCGTATTATTGGAAACCCAGATGCAACTTTGACCCTTGAGCCTCTCCAATTGCGTAGAGACATTGCCAGGCTAAGTGTTCTCTGTCGCTTCTACAATGGGGAATGCTCTGACGAGTTATTCCAGCTTATCCCACCCTCACCTTTCCACTCCCGTACCACGCGTGCTGGACTACGGCGTCACCCACACACAATTCAAAATTTGTTGGCCCGAACTAAAAGGTTCGGTGACTCGTTTGTTTGTCGTACCATCCAGACGTGGAACGCTCTTCCAGCACATGTGTTTCCTTCCTCTTATAGTCCCGGGTTCTTCAAGCGGGGCGTGAAAAGGCATTTCTGCAGGCCTTCAAGGTGAGGATGGCCAGCCCAGTGATTCGTTTGAATGACTGGGCTTGTCAACCTCATATCTGGACCTCACGACCGCTTTCCATCAGGTGGAGTGAGGTCATCTTGACGGGCAATATATATAAAAAAAAAAAAGTACCAATACACCTGTTAAGAACGAGATACCACCTCATAAGCAAAGTGATTTTTTAGATTGATTATTATTTCTACTTTAAATCACTCATCTAAACCTCAAATTTGCTTTTACCGTCGTGGTTCACATCATCGGTGAAAAATATGATACTACTTCAAAAACTGTATGGCACTAAAAACATTATATACAATCTGTGTGGTCTATCAGACCCAACCAGGCATTTCGAGCATAGCTTTCCTCTTTTACCAAAACATTACTTTATTGATCGACACTATTCATTTCCGCCAAGGACGAATCAGTGAGGTATTTACCAACACATATCATTACATTCTGATTGATCGCCAACTGCCCTGTTATGGACGAGACACCAACACGAAAGGAAAGTGGCTATAAATTAAGTTCTACTTAGCGTTTTATAGGCTGGAAGTCGAAGCACCATTTAGATTGTTATCCTCAATATTATTATGGGTTCTAGAGACCATAATGTTCTACTTTTATTTGAAGGTGAAAACTGGATAAGAGGAAAACCTTCATTAACTTAAGCTTAGTGTACAGTGGATTTGATGCTTATAGTCCTTTTCTATCATCAATTAAACCATTGAAGGGTTTCAGTTGCATATTTCAGAACCATCATTATATCGTGTGGTCCAGTTTTTATCAACGTTTTCCTTCTTAGAACTTGGAATTCGGAGTTCTCTGCGAGTATACAACACGATATAATAAAGTGTGTACAGATAAGCTATAGCTATAGCGCGACGGTATTCAATTATTCATATTAGTCGCAGTACATAAACGTAGCCCAGCGAGAAGTTTAATGTACCCATAGCAGGGCACATAGTGGGAACTTATGGGGCAGAGAAGTTTTGTTTTGGAGATATTTTGAAGGCAAATACAACGTGGGACGCCCAAAGTGGACGGGTGACCTGGCAAAGATCGCAGGATTGCAGTGGAAGCAGGCCGCTTGCGACTGGCTGCTCTAGAAGTTTGATGAAGAGGCCCATGTTGAGCTGTAGACGTCTCTTAGCTGCGAATGACGCTGATGGTGAGAAATGACATTGGTGTCTATACCAATCTATCAATTTGTGTAAAAATATCTGGTTATCTTTTTTGTTGGTTGTCTGGAGGAAATCGCCCTCTAGCAATAAGGCACTGTCAACTTTCTAAATGCGGATTTTTGTATTAAAATACTTTTTAATTGTTTGTTTTGAATTTTTTTTTTAATATTTTACATTAATGGCAAGAGTTTATTCTGAGTATAGCTTCATAAATTAGTGAAAAAAATGTAAATACGCGTATCTCTGAAAGGCCCTTTTTTTAAATTAAGCAAAAGCTCTAACAATTTATCTAAGTTAAAACCAAACTTTCGCCTACACCGTTTAAAATGTACGTGCGCTTGCATGTTATAATTGAAAAAGGTTAAAATAACTGTCAATCAGCGTACTTTAACAAGAACCGTTCTACTCAGATTGACTGAGAAACATCTTCCAAGTTCTCAGAAATCGTTCGAGAAATTCGAGTCGTCCCAGCCACTTCGATGCGCGATAGTGACAAATGGTGCGATTAACAATCTGAATCTAGAAGGAGATGGTCCAACTAACGATCCAATATATCAAAGGATTTTGCTAACACTGACGACTCTTTGAAGTCATTTACTTATTAAACAAGGGAGGATTATTAATGTTACCAATTCCTTTCATTGGTATCTGCGCGACTGTTTAATCTTAGATGGAAATAAATGTCTCATTATAATGTAGTGCTCTGGCCTTAGTTGTTGATAAAATGGTTTATTTTAAATGTTAAGATTTTAAAAATAGATTTTAGTATGGGTTCAATAAAAACAACAATACACAATATACTAGATAAATTCGCCGGGTCTGTTAACGGCCTCGGTAGCTCAGTTGGAAGAGCAGCCACCCGGATTGTGGAAGGTCGCTGGTACGAATCCCGCTTAAGTCCCTAAGATCAGGTAAATTTTTTTCTAGTTTCTATCTTTGTACGATAGTTGACTTCAGAAATTCGAATGTCCTTTGTGGTTCCATTTACAATCATTATGATCACCGAAATTCCATTTAAAACGTCAACCCGGTCACCGCAGACTCTAGCGGCTGTCATTGGTGTAAATTTATGGTAGACATACTGATGATAAGAGGTTACCCCAGCTTATGGACATTGCTGACCCTGAAGCCTGTTCAATATGTCTTGAAGAACTCCATATTATAGCTCTAGAATTTACATGTTCATCTAAGTTCATTGTTTGTTGCTCATCAGAGAAAACTAACATTTATTTTGATAGTATTTTATTTAAGTATTACACTCCAAACAGTTTGGAACAGACATCTTATCTAGTCATATATCCTCCTTTCCATTTAACGCTTACGGAGAGGGCGTACTAATGCTAATCACTCCATTTGTCTCGACTTGCCGTTCGCAATTGGTTTGTTGCAGAGCGAAACGAGATTTGTTAAGAATAACGCGTTAACGCTTCTAATAAATCGTGCCTCACCCTTAGTTCATACTTGGTTAACTAAGAGTAGGTTGCACGATTTTAATTTGACTTGTTAAACTACACTTTAAACAATTCACGATAATCACTATAAGTCTGTTTTAAGGAAATAACCAACCAACCAAATTCGAACAAAATTAGTAAGATGAGTTAGCAATCGTCAAACCTAAAGCACACCTTACAGATAGTCCGCTTAGAATAAACCGCCATTTTGATTACGCACACAGTGAGTTTACCTGTGCCGTAAGGTTAGTAGTAAGTGCAACTATGACTTAGTAAGTCGTAAGTATCCTTCAATCACAAAGTGTCAAGCGAGATAGATACGCCTACGATGATTACGTGTTTTAGAAAAATAAAGTTATATTTCAAAACTATCACACTGTCCAAAGGCATCTATGACCCTTGAACCTCTGAAATTTTGACTGACCTGTTTGTGTAATGGCAGCGATCCTGCCTTTAGCACCGGGGGGTGTGGGTTCGATACCCACCCATGACAAACATTTGTGGTTGTAGTGTGTCTTGGTGTTATTATCTATTTAAGTATGTATTTAAAAATATTCAAGTATGTTTATCAGTTTCTGACGCCCATAGTACAAGCTCTGCTTAGTTTGGGGTCAGATGACCTTGGTGTATTTGTCCTGGATAATTTTTTATTTATATAATTGCGTAGATACATTGTCAGGCTAAGTGATCTCTATCGTTTTTACAATGGGGAATGATCTGACGAATTATTCCAGCTTACTCCACCCTCACCTTTGCACTTCCTTACCACGCGTGCTGAACTACGGCGTCACCTGTACACAATCAAGCATTTGCTGGCCCGAACTAAAAGGTTCGGTGATTTTTCACACCATTCAGCTTCCAGCACATGTGTTTCCTCCTAAAGTCCCGGGTTCTTCAAGCGGGGCGTGAAAAGGCATTTCTGCAGGCCTTCAAGATTAGGATGGCCAGCTCATACATTCCTTTGCATTACTGTGCTTGTCAGCCTAATATCTGAACCTCACGACCGCTTTCCATGAGGTAGAGTGAGCTCATCTTACGGGCAATATGAAAAAAAAAAACTCTTGTAACTTACTTTTTGTGGGTCATCATCACTATCATTGCCCCACCTCTATTTTTAATTATTGTCTTATCGTTAATAGTTGCTGTTAATTGCAGGGATCACTAATTTCGATTGACCATTATGTTTTACATTTGGTTTTATCTTGGCCATTATTGTAATTGCCAAAGTGGTTATTATAGTGACAGTAAAAATAGGCACGTTTTCGATCCACGTTACGAAATATAGTCCCTTGCGAATTAACCTAATTTAGTTTTCCGTGTGACATAGTTATGAAACATAACATTTGTTTTTACATTTTACCAGCAGTAATTAAAAGTTTTAATTTAATATTGCAATATTTGTAGAAATTATTCTGTAGGTAGTGTACCTAGTGCAATCTTTTAGATGAATTAAAAGAGATGTGTTATTATATCTACATAAACACAAAAGATACCATCAGGACTACGAGTAAATCTCAAACGGGGTAGTCAGAGGCAAGTTACTGTACCTATGCCGGCATGACGAACGGACCACTTGGAAGCCCAATTTTCACCAATAGTGTTAGAATCCAACGTGTAAGGTGGGGAGTTCTTCCGCCGTTATCCGGGTTGATTTGATTTTTTATCGATGTTTTGCATCACCGGAGAGTTAGTCGAAATTAAACAATGAACATAAATATGGTTCTGGCCAGATTTGAACTCGGGACCACATGATCTAAGATCAGAGTTTGTATGCATAACCCCTGGGCCACAACGCTCACAGAAAAAAAATGGATCTGTTTCATTAATAATCACTCCAACTTTGTTGTTGTTGTTTTAGGCAGTAGCATTATTTATCCAAACAGTAAATATTGCCTTAAAATTCAAACTTAGCTTCGGTAAAAAATACAACGTTTGATCATAGTCAATCCGGTACAAAAATGAATCACACAGGTTAAATAGGTGAAATGTTTCTTCAACAGTTTCAAATTTGTAGGCAGCTCTCACGATCGTACGTAAGTTTACGAAGAACGTCGGAAACAACTGTTCCCGTACGTGACACGAGCCTCGCATCGATAAATGTAAGGACCGACATTCATTGATGGTACCTAATCATCATTCTTGCTACATGTTTCGTTTTGTATTTATATTTATTCACCAGAAAGGCAAATACTGCATATTTGCAGTAACAGCATTATTATGTTGGTACTCGTAGAACATCGTATAATATTTAGTTAACTTTATTCTTAACTAGATGTTGAACGCGACTTCGTGTGATCCCTTTGCAAAATTTGTGACTCCTCAAAGCTAACTGGGGCCACCGCCCTTACCCCGCTGGCCCCGGCACATTATAAATGCGAGCGCAGTACTTTATCATTATTTTGCTACGCTGTTTTTTAAAAACTGCGATACCTCCTAAGATATTCATTGAAATCGAATGATGTCAGGAGCAATTTTGTTTTAAATTAAATACTTGTGATGGATAACATATTATTAAGGTTAAGGATCAATATCCTGTTTAAAAAACGCCTTCGCAAATAATGCATTATTTTGGAAGAAATTCGGTTAGCATAAAAAGGGTTAGAGTGAACCAACCTTAAAAGATAGACATTTGCTGTTACGAACTTTTTTAATAACTTTTAGAGGGACATAGATGTGTAGCTTTCTACTGCAACATCACACAAAATCACACAAACACACACATATTTACACGCATACACACGCACAGACATACACAATTTTCTCGAGTAAAGCGAACGCAGCACCACAAATTGCCTTTGAAATATATAAAGTTTAGAAAATTCAAATCCGTAATTGGCAGTAGGATTTGTCTAGTAATAACATATGTTAAGTTTATTTAAGTGCTGTGGATTTATTGTAAATAAATGAAATAAAAATAAAAACGAGAAAAATTCTGTCATACATGATTTTTGCTAAACTTTAACCGTTTACGCAGCGCACGTAGCGGGAGCTCACAAAAGAAAAACAAAAACCCGATTTTGAAACGTTATTCATTGGTGCTTCGCTCCTATTAGTCTAAGCGTGATGATATATAGCCGAAGCCTTCCTCGACGAATAGGCTATCTAAACACTGAAATAATTTTTCAAATCGGACCAGTAGTTCCTGAGATAAGCGCGTTCATGCAAACAAACAAACTCTTCAGTTTTATAAAATTAGTATAGATTCTACAGAAACATAAATATTTGTACATTAAACTTAAATAAATGAGGCGGTTAGTTGTTCAAAAACGGCTGATTTCCAATAGCTACTCCCAAATAATACAAATCAACACGTCTGTTTCGAATCCATGAATTATTTCACTTTGTCGAGCGTTCCAATCGTTCAGAAGTTGCACACTTGCTATGAAATAAATATATATTCTGGTGCTCATCACCGAGGTCCGTTAAACTGGAATTTGAAGGCCGTTAGTGTGCAGACTTGTTGCATAATTGACGACCTGTTGGTCAAATTCCATCACCGTGCCATCAGCTGTGTACCTGATGCAAATTGGGATACTGTGATTCAGAGTTGGCTATATTCTATAAATAAGTAAGACTTTACATTCGCTGTAGAGAACAACCTATTTTATCGTTCACACTATTCTGCGATACAACAATTATAAGTATTATTGCTCCTTTTCTTCCATCTTTCAGTTTCCAGGGCCTTCTAAAAATAAAGCCAGGTATAGCTGCGAATAATGATTTTTATCAGTAAATATTTTTAACTGAGGGCTTTTACGTGTAGGCAGTAAAAGCCTCTATGGTTTTTACAACCTACGCGTTGTGTCACTCACATCTATAAATAACAGCCGTGAGCTTTCTTCGTTCAGTATAACGACGTAGCCAAAATAATGTAGGTAGTAAATTTAATGAATTTAAAACCCCCTGCGCAATCAATCATATGCCATAAATGCTTTACATCCTTTTGAAAAAGAGCTGATACTCTTTAAGCTGCTGATCTGATTCTTACCAAACATACAAATAAACTTTATTGTGAACATAGCAAATTAGAACCGCGAGGAAACAGGTTTTTGAATGAAAAAAAAACACATTGAAATCGGTCAATCCGTTTGCGGGCTACGATGCCACAGACAGACAGACATGGTGTGTCTGTCTTTCTGTATGTGGTCAGACATCGACATCAAACACCACTCTTTTTGCGTCGGGGGTTAGAAACATCACGCTTCTTCATTAATCAACAGAAATTCAATGTTTATTTTAGAACTTACTCTTTTCCCACAATCTTCATAAAACTACCAGGAGATAACAAACATTTGGTTTTTTACATCAAAATAGGGCAAGCAAAAAGAAAATTCGTATAGATCGTGATAATATTTAACCTTTTTAGTAAAAACATCAAGACAGCAAGGTAAAAATGTTACGTGACTTAGACATACTGTGAACTTTCCACCCGTCTGAGATACTTTGAGAGCATGGGCTATGAATAAAGCATATTTATCAGAATAAGGCGTGAATGGAGTTCCTGTACATACAAGGCGAGTCAAACGAACGGAAAAATATCGTGTTGTGAAAATGCAAGACCGAAAGTTTCGCACGATTTCCAATATTGAAGATATTAAAATCGTGCCGTTTTGAAGACTTTACTTAAAGTCGAAAAAACCCAACTTTGAATTGGTTTTGTTATTGATTATTCACTTCTTTCAAGAAACTAATCAAGCAAAAAACAGCTATCTACAACGTGAGGTTATCGAATGATTGATGATTATTGCACAATCTTCACTCATCTGTAGATATTTTTTTCTGTACTTCACGAAACACGTGATACGATACGATGACTTGAGGCGTGATAAAAAACAAAGAATATTTATACTGAACCTTTTAGAGCCCTTTTATTTTGACGCACCTTGTATACTAGTAGGTATAAACAAAAGCTTGAACGGTTTGTGCGATGTGCGTGTTCTTTTTGTGAGGTTTTTTATAGGTCAGGAACGTGATATAAAACAAAAAGGCGCTACGGCAAAAGCACTCTGCATGCGTGCCTGTTAGCGAAAATATGTAGTTGTGAATGTTAAATCTATAACAGATTCATAAAATAGTTTTTTTTAATCTTAGAAAATGTTGATAGCCCAGGAAAACAACGGCCGGCTCTTTTCCTTTTAGGCAGGACTAATCTAGTGTTGTTAGATATGTCAGTTTCTAGAATCAGACTTTTCTTAGAATTTTGTAGCCAATTAAAAAGTCTCAACATTTTGTTGTAATTTGTATTTGTATTATTATTAGCTATTTTTTGTTATATTTGAACTGCCTACATGTTGGAATGTATCTGTAAGCCGGCAAGGATTTTTTTGTATGAAAAAATAAATAAACTACCTGAAGCAACCCCCCGATTTAGAACGATGATATTGACCGATTCGGTAAATTTGTTTTATTTATAGTAAATAATCCGCTAAGCGGTACTAATCAATATTCTGATATGTTAATGCCAAATGCACTAAGTTTTCATAAACCAAATTATATAAAATCTACCCTTCTTAAAAAAAATATGAGAAATAAAAGAAAATAACCGAATTGGTCGATAACTTTGTTCTGAATCAGGGGGCAGGACCCCTAAGTCGAATTCCCTGAGTTTGGAAAGGACGTGGCTTCGAGCCATAAAAATAATTGGATACTATGAGTTGACCCATGTTTGCATTTAATTTAAATATTTGGATGCCCGTAGTTTATTAAGGTTGATTATTTTAAACAGTGTTTATCTCTGGCCATACATTTAAAAAAAATATAATTAACGTTTATTGCGTTCAAATAACTGTGTGAACAGGAGAAGACTTACTATGTACTTGTGTTTTAGCACTTACTCACGAGTAATCCTACGGCTTGCAAAAACGGTATTTTCACTAAAAAGACAGTAAAGAGCTAGTATAGTTCAAAGGGCTAGGGCGCGAAGGTTCACACGGCGGCATAATCAAACGGGTTGACTCAGTACATTTTTTTTATTACACGGGACACTTTTATAGTGCAACGTGTTCTGATGTAGAACGATCGTCGTCTGACGACGTACGACCGACTTGGTGTAATGGTTAAGAAAGTTGGCTACTACACCAGAGGTCGCGGGTTCGATCCCCGCACAGTACAAACATTTGTGTGCATGAACATGTCTGTTTGTACTGGTCTGGGTGTCTCCTATGTATAATAAGTATGTATTTACAAAAAAAATGTATTTTAGTATATTTATCCGTTGTCTAGTCTCCCATAACACAAGCTTTAATTAGCTTACCTTGGGGCTAGATGGCGCTGTGTGGAATAATGTCCAGGGATTTATTTATTATTTATTTATTGATTATGTAGAATTGTTATTCTTCTTTAAGCATGAAGAGCAGATATTTGTTGTTGTTAATGAAGAATTCTAAAAGTGTGAAAACATTGAGTAAACAATTGAAAAATAAGGAAATAATGAAATGCAGTTTAAAAAAAACACTGTTTAGTTTTGTGTTAGCCATAACAGCATCAGCTGTCAAAATATTTGTTTGAGATCATAGTGATGTATTAACACTTACTAATCACTGACATAATATACAGATTGGTTGAAGCCTATTTTTGTAATAAAAAATGGCGGCCATTGCTTTGGCAGCCAAAAAATACGCAACGAACGTAGGAAACGTTAAAAAATCAGGCAGGATTCGAAACCGCGTCTTCCGCACTCCGGGTAGCTGCTCTAACCATGTAATAAATATTTCTAGTACATGCTTACGTTGCAGGCCAACTACGCATGTGGTTAGTAGAGCGTTGTCTTAGTACTTGAGAAGAACAAACATTCAGATACTAAAAGTGCCTGCTGTTTTAGCTCGACCAAACCAATATGTCCACGAAAAAATCAAACTGAAAGAGCGCTGATTGTGCTCCAGAAATACATTTCACATTTCCAATAAAATTGTAAAACTAAAGTCGTCATTATTCATGTTTTGATTTGAACACAGCTGTTAACTCAAAGTTTTTTGATAAAATATGAACGGTGGCGTTCACAGTGCAATATTAACATTCAGCGAATGGACTATTAGGAACTACTTATATAAAGTATATTTAACGCTACCTAAAAAAATAAGTAAACAAAACTCCATCAACTTTTTACAAAAAAAGTGTGTGAGAATACTAACAAATATAACTCAAATAGAATCCTGTAGACCACATTTTGCTAAATATGAAATACTTACCCTTACCTGTATTTACATTTGTGAATCCTGTAAGTTTGTGAGGAAACACCCGGACCTATATTGTCCCGTAGTAAATAACAAAAGAAATAACCGCAATCTAAATAAACTCAAAGTACCATTTTCTAAATTAAAGCTACTCGTAGTTGCATCAAGCCCTCATCCTATGATGATTAAGATTTACAACCATTTACCGAATTACTTAAAAAATATAGAAAAACCAACGCTATTTAATAAAGAATTAAAGAAGTTTCTCTCCATCAAATGTTAATATAATTTAAAAGAATACTTCGCCTACAAATCAAATTAAACCAATACCTATATTAAAAAATAAATTTAATGCGCCTCTTTAAAAGTAAGAGATGTATTTGTATTTAGAGACTCTAAATTTAAAAGTTAGTGTGTATTATTTTGTAATGTTATTGATTTTTTTAATAATGTTAATAATGTTTTTAATTTTAAGAATATGTTTATAATTCAAAAGTTTAAAAACAATTTTAGCCCTCTCCTATTGCTGTGCCCTTGCGGGGCGTCACATGTAAACCTTAGTTGCTTTATTAATACCACCTTAACATTTTGTAATGTGACTTGCAAATAAACAAATAAACAAGTAATATGCCACCTTGAACTTTGTACGAATAGTCCATTCAATGAATGCTCAGAAAGGGATGTAGATGGAAAAGTCGAAAGCAGAAAATTTGATTTTGAAACTTGGACTAGTTAGGAGACAAACATACTAAAAGTCCTTACCCCTCCGAGGTGACAGTGGCATCCATGAGAAAACCATATAACTGGCCTGTTGGCGCAATGGCAGCGATCCTGCCTTTAGCGCCAGAGGTCGTGGGTTCGATCCCCACCCATGACAAATATTTGTGTGACGAACATTTATATTTGTTGTGTGTCTGGGTGTTATTATCTATTTAAGTATGTATTTAGAAATATTTAAGTATGTTTATCAGTCTCTGACGCCCATATTACAAGCTCTGCTTAGTTTGGGGTCAGATGATCTTGGTGTGAATTGTTCCAGATATTTATTTATTTATTTATATACGAGTAAGTCTTAAATTTGCATTAAGCATGTTTGAAGTTTTTTTTTGTGTACTAAAAGCAAAGTATTCACCTATGTAGCTCGACTAAGGCCACTGTGCGACCGTGGCAACTAAAGCAAGTAAAATTGCGTTAACTGCTTTCAAATTAGAAAAATGAAGAGCGTCCTATGAAAAAAAACTAGGGAGATATTGTGAACCGAAGTTATTGACGGAACAACCACTAAACTGCAGAAACAAAAACATGGTGTGACCTAAAGTATTTATTTAATCAAGATTTATAAATTCATAAATATTGTTCAGTAAATATCTCTAAATATCTTCATAAATATGACACATCCGCAAATAGATCAATTTGATTGGTAAACGCGACAGCCAGCCATAGCACCTTTCCTTTTTCCTCCACTTCCGGAAAAATACAAACCACGCGCGTGCACGCTGCGTAAAGAAAAAGTTTATACAAAGACTATTAAAGTGATAATTCTTTTATATCTTAAAGATTAATATTCATCTCAAAATTGTGTTGTTTTTTCTTCGTATGATCAATTAAAAAGATGTAACTTTTGAACTATTTCGAGGCACACTTTTTTTTCAAAGATTTACATTTATTTTAAGAAATACGCACGTAACAACAGTAATATTGTGTATTTGAGAAGTTCTTACGCCTAAGCCTATGAACCAATTTTAGTATACAAATTGATTAATGGACATTCTAGTAAAATAACTAGTGAGAAAGTTCTTAAAGCATCTTCGGAATCATCCAAATTTCGTCCCGTGACTTTAGGGTCATTGGTTGCATTTTTCACCATCAATATCCCAACCATTTAACTTAGAGTTCACCTACCTCTGCTCTATTACTATTAGAAATTAATAAAAAACATTTATACTTGTTATTCGCTGTTGCAAGTGGACTATAGACTACGTCCACGTGGACTTAGCTTTAGAAACATTTTAGTATGTGTATAGATAAGTAGAAGGTGGACCGACGATCTGGTCAAGGTCGCGGAAAACCGCTGGATGCGGACAGCGCAGGACCGCTCGTTGTGGAGATCCTTGGGGGAGGCCTATGCCCAGCAGTGGGCGTCGTTCGGCTGAAATGATGATGATGACGATGATGAATATTAAATACCCTATATTTTAATTTAGCTATCAAAGTGCAAGTGGTGATAGAAATCCATGCATTTGTTTTCATTTGAAACTCAATTCATTTTTTTTTGACTGGTCAGTTGGCGCAATGGCAGCAATCCTGCCTTTAACGCCGGAGGTCGTTGGTTCGATCCCCACCCATGACATACATTTGTGTGACGAACATTTGTGTTTGTTGTGTGTCTGGGTGTTATTATCTATCAAAGTACGTATTTAGAAATATATAAGCATGTTTATCAGTCTCTGACGCCCATAGTACGAGCTCTGCTTAGTGTGCGGTCAAATGATGATCTTGGTGTAAATTGTCCGAGATATTTATTTATTTTTAATTTTTAAAACCTCTTGCCTTTGAGCAACGACACCACACATGTAATATTTTTAAATGGCCTTTAAAACTTAGGGAAAAAACAGAATTTACCACTTCTTCATTTTCATTTTTTCTGAACTAGTATTCAGTGATATAAATGGTACTGCTTTTAAATCAAGTAAACTTAGTATCCAGCTAACAATGAAAAAAAAATTAAGGATGTACCTTAACTATTTGCGCCACAGTAACCAAAAGTGACACAACCCAGAAATTTTCGAAAATTCGTAAAACAATCATAACTCGAAAACCACCAAAAATCGCGGAACATACATGGGGTCCTATCGATAGGTATTGGGGTCTCCAGATCACAGACCTTCGCTGGTACTGGTTACCCGCGACACCCTGTATAGTATGTAGTATTACATAATTATCTTAACATTTATGATTCCTTTGTTCCTGTGTTTGTCACCGATCTCCTCTTATAAACGGCTGGACTGTTTTTTTTTTCTAATTATTAATGAAATGAATAAAATTTACCCAATTTAGGGCAAATAAATGTTAGGTATAATTTGCGTTCCTTAAGCGAATAAAATTTCTATCCCTACTATACATATTTATACTTACCACTCCAAAATGAATTCTAATATGTTTTTCATTAATATGCATGTTTCAAAATAAACATAAGTTACTGACAATTATATAAGGGTATTTGATAGAATTATACTCCAATTCGTTAAGGCTTCACTCACCCGTTTCAGGGGTCGTTTGCTATTTAATTTATTCACATTACACATTTCAAAACCGAATTAATCAGTCGCTTGGTATGAATAAGTAGGTACTATGCTAGTCATTAATTATCACTTTTTTTTTCATTACAATGAATGTTATTGGATTTTACAATCGTACATTTTTGTTACATCAAATATAATCTTAATTACCTAGCAAAGATAGAAACTAGAAAAATTCGACCTGATCCTTGGGACTCAAGCAGAATTCGAACCTAGCATCTTAGTTGTCGTAATGTCTACGAAAAAAGATCACACTTATTTGGAATATAATAGAATGAATAGAAAGAGATTTATTAAATTCAAGGACATCGGAACATTCAACAAAAACACATAGGTAGTAGGCATACAACAACAAAACAAGATAACAACAAGACACACAATACCATCAGACAGCGGTGTCCCGATGCCCAAAAAATAAAAGGACCTCACTCAGCATTCAGCCTGGGCTTTAAGGGCCCAGGCGCTGATTTTCAGTGGGCCCGAACTGAGTAAACGCACGGACATCTGCGGTGGACATACGTATGTGCCTTACATATACATATAATAAATAATTGTGATTATATAGGTAAAAGTATGGTGAGTAATAAAATATATCGTGTAGTGTAAATAAGTGTAATGCATAGATAATAGATACAGTGCGGTTGTATAGTGTGATTGTGTTTCGTGACAGCGCAATGTTAGCGGTGACAACGTACGACTCCCTAGTTCAAACTGCAGCACCAAAATAAATAATGAGCCGAAGGCAGGTAATGCCCCGAACTGCGTCCGTCCGTCCGTTGGCGCCATACTCAATGCTGACTAACTGAATCTTCTTCATCAATCATTTTCAAGTAATTGCATGGGTACAGTGAATCTCATGTGATCTATTTCTCAAAAAAAATAAGTTAAAAATAAAATAATCATAAGCATAAACAAATTGTTAAAATTATAGGGACAGTAAAGGTATTGATAACTACATATTGATAATGTGAAGATCGTAGTATGTCAACGGAAATAACATGTGAAATAATCACCTCCACCGGTTTGTATGGCTTCAACCAAATGGTAATTATATTATTTGTATTGATACGCCTATAATTGTTTTTGTGCGTCTATTACCCCAAATTTAATTTTGCCTTTGAAAGTACTTAATGTTTCCAGATAGCGCAATGGTGGTGGGAAATCGTTCCAACACCTGGAGGCAGCGAACCTGAATCTCCCCCGGAACGCATCAGTGCAATGCGGCGGATTACGAAAAAAACCTTGACGTAATTTCTTACAAAAAACAATCACTAACCATGTGAATTCTAAATATTTTCATATAATATAGCTCATCAACATAGTTGACAATTGTATCATTATCTAATTACTATCAATGTTGATCGATGAAAAGCCGTTTTTGCCGCGTCTTCGTAATCGGCTACTCTTATAGGTACTTATTTGCCCTTTTCACTCTTCTCATTTGGTTTTCTATACAACCGTTTGATCCACCCACGTAAGGATCCCTAAGCGCCTTATCTGCGTTGCGTCCCATACGTAAAAAGGTGTAACTCGAAATCCCGACCAACGAATTGTCACTTTTTATCTTGGGACTCTGTTGCAATCACTCGGTCCAGTGAACGGGTTAATTAATGAAATCTATTAACTTTTCTCTTCTCCTTAGGGACTAGATTCGCTTGCGTATTTTTTGCCCGGTCATCCTGGCTGGCCATTTTCCAACTGTTGAACTCTGTGACGGTTTTTGCTCGGTGCAATGGGTAAAAAGTATTCGTGGTAGCACTGTGTCACCGGCGCTCGGCGACGGGGGTCGCACGTTTTACTGCGTTTCGATTTTACTGAAGTTGAGGTTCGGTTTAGATAGGTACGGAATTGATTGCATGTACTGTGTTAAAGCGGAGAGTTGGACTATGCAAAACAGAAGCATTCTTTTCGCATTTCAAGAAAAAGTTCAAAATTCAAAATTTATTTATTACAGACCACATGGGTCCATGGGTTAGTACAATAGCTTATAAAATAGGGGTTAGTTAATACAATTTAATAATTTATTTTAATTTTAATTTATTTATTGTACCATGTACCTAAGTGGCACTCCATGCGGACGCGACCCGGAAATGGTACTAGTTGCGACTTCGGTCATCGTTCGCATGAAATGCCTCAATATAGGCGCATGCGGATCATCTGCCACAGTCCTCAGGATGCTGTTGTCACTTCCCCGCACTCGACTTATCAGTGACGCCACCTTCTTTCGAATGAGAGCCTGAAAACCGTCAGTATTTGACTGTGCAAACATTTCAGACGCTTGAAAGACGACGATTTGAAAGTAGAATTTATATTTCCACGTAATACCTATTTCAGTTGGGTTTGATGTGGTTTTAAATCCAAATAAAAGGTTATTTTCTGAAACTTCAGAGAACAATCACGGAAGTCGCAGTGATTTAGAATTCTACTACTTTTTTAACTTCTTCATACTGTAAAAGTTTTCAATTGTAGACTTGTTGACTCAATTAGATTCTTACTTTTTACACAAAGATAGCAACTAGAAAAAATCGACCTGATTCTGGGGACTCAAGCGGGATTCGAACCCGCGACCTTCCACGTGTCGAATTATTTCTGTCTTTGTGTAGAAAATAGCGCATTGTTAAATGCTAAAAATAAACAATAAAAAAATATATTATTTATAAAAAAATTAACAAGTGATTTTTTATCTTTTTAGCATAATAATGCATCATTTTCTAGAAACTAGAAAAATTCGACCTGATCCTAGATCCTGGATTGAGGGAGGTCGCGGGTTCGAAACCCGCTTGAGTCCCTAGGATCAGGTCGAATTTTTCTAGTTCCTATCTTTGTGTAGAAATTTTTTAACAATTTATTTTTAATTTTTGAAATCATGTTTTCAGGCTGGAAACCTAATAGTAGCAAAGTAACTATGTGGTTTATGGAAATGTTTGTTATGTAGATGTATTTCTGAATGTAATTTGCTGCGACAGGGGATAAATAATGGAATAGATGAGCCCGTAGTCAGCCAGCAGTAGGTAGTTTTAAGATTTGGCTTTTAAAATATATATATTGTGCACGATATTCCACAGAAGACTGTAAAAGTTATATCATCCTTAGAATACACAACAGAAAACAGCACAACATAAATTTTCCTGATCGTGTTAAACACGATTAAACTTCATCAACAGCACTTAACACGACCGTATCGCTTTATCATAACCAAGATGAAACCGACGTTACAAGATAAACCTTGCACCGCAACAATTAAAAATAATTGCTTCCCTTATAGATGCTCGCTAAATATCGCAGTACATTGATGCGGTGCTGATATAAATATTCATGGAAGAGAAGAGAAACGCACCACAGCGGCATGTTAACGTGGTGGCTTAAACGGTTGCGATGGTTCAAGTAAAGAGAATGTAGTGGAAACTGTGATCGTAGAGATTTTAACGATTCTGCCACAGTTAGAATACAAAACACAAGAGTTATTTAATATCGGGCAATTTACTGACGTGGTAATACTCGTTAATGAAATACCTGGGGCACTCTATGAAAGCGAACTGTATTAAATTATAATTATTCTGATACACAACAATAGATAATGGGTTTAGCAATTAGCGAAAGAGAGTTTGCTTAAAGTCTGGACAATAGGGCACTCCTACGACTATCTTTGACGACACGATTGGCGTAGTGCGCTATAGCACGGTTTCTCGCCTCGATTACCGCAGTGTCCCGGGTTCGATTCCCGGTCGGGTCAATTCAGGAAACGACCTTTTCTGAATTGACTCGGGTCAGGGTGTGCTGGGAGACGCCCCTAGCTTATTTCCTTGTGTGGTACCTCGTAACACAGGGATATTAATCCCTATTTCGAGACCATTACAAGAGGTGTGTTGTCTGGCGCATATTTATTTATTATTTATCTTGCGAGAAACAAAATGTTAGCTAAAACGAGGTAAATAATAGCAGGTACTAATGATGACAATGTAGATGAAGAAGATGAAGTATCAATGAATCTGGCAAAAGCAGGGTCAGTCTCAGTAAAAGCGGCAATGTCTTATGAGCATGACGTTCCATTTTATGTGATAGGAATAAACATATAGAAATGCACATATTTTTAATGTTCATTCTTTATCATTTCATTTGGTTATTTTTTATTATATTAATTGTTTTTTGAATATTTTTTTTTAATGATCAAAAAAGTTTGCTTTTATACCAAACAATTGCGCTTAAAAGGGCTAGACAGACAACCGTTGAAATTGTTTAGATTGCTCTTGACTTCCGCCGCTCGCGCTGTAATAAGGGCAGGGGTAATTCACCATGTATTCCACTCGCGCAGCGCCGGCTGTTTTACTAAGCAGATAACATTCAGACTTGTATTCCTATCCTAATTACTGATACTGAATAGTTTAGTTTATTATTGCTCAGCATCGGTGTAAAATCTACTTGGAGCAGATTTTCCATTTCAATTCCAACTTCAGGAGTTCAACTATAAGATAAGATAAGATAAATAATCTTTATTGCACAAACAAATACAACACGTAAACAGAAGAAACATATAAAAGTACAATTTAGGCGGTATTATTCCTACAGAGCGATCTCTTCCAGACAACCTTTGGCAGAGAGATTTAGAATGGAACGCGAGTTAGGCTGTGCAAAAGTGATAAAAAAATAGGTTTTTGAATATTTTGCTAAAATGAAAATAAATAAATATGTAGGATACACCTTTAAATATTATAATGCTGAAAAAAGATTTCCTTGCACCTTGCACCAGTTTCCGTGAGTAACTAACAAGTTTATAAGAAAAGTATATGTAAAAGCAACATAAAAAACTAAGTCAGAGAGAGAGAGGAAGTACAATTTGACCTGCGATATATAACACACTTTAAAAACATATTCAATGCAAGAATGCAAACTGTCTTACAATGCTCGTTTGTTAACAACTACTGTACTGTACTGTAACTAGTAGGTATATTAATATTAAAAAGGGCTATCTTTTTGTAGTTACTCGGAAAAACCAAACGTAGGCTTTTGAGAAAATCAACAGGATTCTAAGCGAGATCTTTTTGAGGAATATACATTTCTTAACCATGTTAATCGAGGATCTTGTTTTTTACTCCAAATGGGCATCGATCGAGTGCCCTCTATTATATTGTCATGTCCGATCCGGACCTATAAATATGCTATGTATCTAATTTTGAGACCTTTGTTATACTCATGTAGTGCGATAAACTGATTGAATTGACTTAAATTGAATTTGATCATTTAACGGTATATATTTAAATCTTGCTTCTAAAGAAAGATGGCGACACACGACAAGAGATTGCACCGCACCGGCGGCAGCTCGTTATCTGCACAGTGCTCGCGTTGCGGGGATGTGGCGCAAATTACCAGTGAAATAAGCGTAACACGGGCTCACCTTTTGTGCAGTCGTGCGATTTGCGCTATAGGAAGGAAAACGTACCTCGACTTAAATTCGGGCTATTCGGCTGTGTTTCTTAAAAATGTGGCTTCAAATAAATTCCTTTATACCTTGTGATAATTATAAAAATATATTCTAAAATACGTGTTTTCGTGAGTGTACGTATGCTAATAGGTATGCGTGCTGTGACTCACAGGTTTTGAATATAAATATTTAACACAACTGCTGATGATGATTGCAATTTGTTCTTATACAGGCCTAGCATAGTTTATTTAGCTATTGAACGTTTGTTGTTTTCTCAGATAATTGAACAGTTTAGCAAAATTTAACATTTTTAATCGTATCGTCGCAGTTTGGTGGATTGGCCGTCTTCACACTGCCTGCCACCGGTAGTGACACTGCTGCCTAAGGGATCAGCGCTTGCGGACGTGATGTGAACGACAACACGAACAATTGTTTTTAATTACCCTTTTTATATTTTTAAAACACAATAAGTACAATGTTGTTGAAAAAATATCACATTATTTGATAATGAGTACAGTCTCGCATGATAAAACGATATCACTCGGTAAGAAACCGTCCCCCACACGAAGCTTGTTATCTACACAATGCTCATGTCACGCGTATGAGCGAAAATCGCCCGTAAAATAAGCTTTTCATCGCCCTTTGTGTGAGCACGCGATCACACTGTGCACTGTCGCTCAACGTCTGCCTTTAGAATTAAAATAAAAAGATGTTAGGTTTTATAAAGGAAAATCATTCTAGAATCTTGTTCTCAGAATCTTATATTTTAACAATTTAGAAAAACGTTAGTTTGTATAAAAGTTTAAGACATTCGTGCTCAGGTTAAAAATAGGAGAAGCGTAATAAGTATGTATGGTTTGCAGCTAGTGCAAAAATTTGGTTTTACTACTAGTTGCGACATCGGCTGCGTGTTTTTCACCTTTAAGTACCGACGTGGGGTCTTTTGAAAATTTGACGGCAGAAGACTCCAGAGGATCGGAGGTGAGTGACGATCGAAGGCAAATATTATACACCAGAAATCAGCGATCATGATACAGATACTGATATATCTGATGCTGAAACTATTACATTTGGCTACTACAATAAAGAGACAGCAGCAATTCGAAGGGATGAAGGAAGCAAATAATTAGATCACATAACGTTTGACCAACTACAAACTACTAAATGCATTATTAAGAGTATATAACGCTATTTATGTAGATTTGAATTTGATATTGGAGTTAAAGTAAATTAATCAACACAGCAAAAGCTATTCATTTACAATTTAGGTACTAATTTATATGTGCCAAATTTTGACATAACTAGGCTTGCATTAGGAGAAATATTGGATTTGTAACCAACTGAAGTTATAAGCGAGATTCTTCTTTGAGGAAACAAGTATCAGGGCGTTAGCTAATCGAATTTGCAGTATTGTTGGCAGCCGTGGCTAAAATAATAACGGATGTGATTCCTTAGATTCTTCTAAAAATTACGAATAACTAGATATAATAATATTTTATACATTACTTCAAATGTTCCTGTCAGTTAAAAAAATTGGTAGATTAAGACTTTTTCTCGTCCCGTAAAATGTGGACATCAAAGTTTACAAACATTTTATTAAATTTCCAACAAATTTCGTTGAAAATACATTCAACGTTTTATGAACAACGAAGGAACGTGCTTTTAAGTGTCCTAGGAAGCAAATAAAAAGGGCTTTTCTATTATTAAAGGTTTATTTTAAGGCTATCTTGATGAAAGTGGCAAAAAAAGGGGGCAAATTGAAAAAGACAAGGTGTTCCACCTGGAAATGATTTGAAGATTGATCATCAAGTTAAGTTTGCTTTCTGATCTTTGATGCATTACTTGATAAAAAGCTTATAAATAAATCCAGTATCATAAAACCCATTAAAATCAAAGATATTAACACACTTTCTGAAAGTTTGGTTTTCAATGAAGTATTCGAATTGTGAAGATACTCGTACATCTCGCATCTAGCCGTTAAACTTTGAGAAAACACATCTGTAATGTGTTGCGTCCAAAAATGCGTTTTGCATTAGTTCATTTTAATATCCTTTACAATATGTTTAAAGTGATGACTTCGACAGTACTTCATCATTGTTATAAACTATTTTGGACTTTGATGATCTCAAGCGAGAATCGAACCCGCGTCTTTCACAAGTCGGGTGACTGCTGTAACCACTGCGCTACCGAAACCTCAACGGAAAGAACGAATATTTCTAGTATATGCTTACGTTGCAAGCCAACGTTATTACATCAATGTTTTAAGGCCTATTAAACATCCGAAAGAAATATTCATACAAACTTTTAAACTTTCGGTAAAGATGAAAATATGCTATTGGATTTTTACTTTGATTATTTTTGCCATTTACAATGCTTGTTTTTATATCTGAAGATGGAAGACCACAAAAAAAAACGATTTTTGACCATGATGATCTCGATTATTTTAAGTATAGCATTCGACTGCAATCTTAACTCAGCTGAAGTGATGATGTAGTCTAGTCTAGGGTAGTACTTTTCTTTTATCTCTTCATTAAAAACCAGATATCTCACAAACATGAGCTGGCATTAATGATTAATGAAATAAAACTGGAGATTGTAATAATGGATGTACAATAATCATCCGCAGTAAAAGTGTTCGTTTTTTTTGTTATTTTGTAAGAATTGCAGTTTTTTTTGTGATTTATTTTCTAAGTAAACTTATGAATGGATTTACAATACCACTAACAACTTTTCTATAAGGAAGGCAAAGTGGGCGGTATAGTACTTAGTGTGTGTTGTAGGCATGCAGCCCTGTTGATATACCAGTAGTGTCATGCATGTCTTGCTGATCCCGTGAAAGTATTTTCAAACACCTCTTAAAGAACTCATTCATCAGCTCAAGGAAAACCCTTGGCACGTGCCAAGGAAAATGTTTCTTGCCAAGAGGTCTGAATTTACAACCTATTTGTCTACCATGAGTTTACACCAATGAAAACCGCTATCGTCTCTGTAAACAGCGTTGACGTTTTTTGTATGGGATTTCTGTACAGCGCCCCTAGTGTTTGAAAGTGAAACCAAATATGCCATACAAATTTCTGAACGCAACGATCGCCGTTTAAGAGACGGAACTCATGGTAGACATACTGAGGTCGCTGTTTAAAATAAGTATTCGTAAGTTTTACAGCAATAGCAATATAATTCATACCTATATTGAATTTTTGTTGTAATAAACATTCATTTACGAGCGTACTCAAACCAGCACTTCCTCTTATCAGACAGATAAAAATGCCACTCTCAAAATTACTTAATATACATTAGGAAGAAGCGGCGGTAACATTAAGAGGGTTAATTCGTATAATCTCCGCCGCGCCCTTACATTCGCCGTTATCACACGTGCACAATATTCTGGCAACCCGTGAGCTTTGGAAAATGTGACCCGTGTGTAATCTTTGTAACGTTCTTTATTTATTTATCCGTTCAATTTTGAAGGACTTAGAAAGGTTTGTGAATAAAAAGCAGAGTAATTATTCCGGATGATCATTTACACCGTAAGAAAAATTATTTGGCATACTATGACGTAGACTTACTCAGAAGAAAAATCACTGCACAATTATGAAACTTGTTACAACAGCGTCCGAAACTGTTGTCAAAGGTTAAACTTGTTTAAATTTTCATAAATAATTTTATTAAGAAACTAATTAATTGGGATTTTTTAAATCCATTTTAGTACGTGTTAGTTTCGGGACAGCCTCTATAAAAGTATTTCAGAATTTACACTGTTTCATTTGATTTTCTACTTTATGTTAGCCCACCCAAGTTTCCAATTTTAATTTATTTTTTATTCGAATCGTGTGGTATACTTTCACTACAATTTTTTAATAACACGGAAACTACTACTGAATTTCGTAAAGAGGTTATACTGGGCAGAAGTTGTTTTCATAACTAAGTACTCGTTTGTCGCAAATACTAGTCCCGAGGTGTTCGTAACTGTCGGTGAATTTTCTTTAATACTTATTGAATAGTCTGTAAATTTGATTGTATGACCATAAGATAGCGAAATATAAATATTGTACAGGATCATCGACAATTTTCTTATAGCAGAATTATTAAGCTGCGCTGGAACTACATACCTACAAAAGTAATTTTTATCAGTTATTTATTTATAACTGCATTTAAACACCCTTGTTGGCAAAAAAATGTAACCAACCCCGTTATTCTGTGTCGTAAAGTATTGTTACGATATCGATTAAACCAAAAAACCGGCGCCACTCAATTCATCATAAGGTCCTGATAAAATTGTATTAGTACTCGTAAGTATTTATAATATGTTTTTTTTTTTTTAAATGTACCATGAATTTACACCGATGACAGTCGCTAGCGTCGGCGTCAGAAAATTTTGTCGCGGTTTTCCGTGCAATTTGTTTGGTGCGTATTCTATATTAGCCCATATCAACCACATTTCGATTTTTTAATTTATATAGACACCTCACCCCTATATTGCTACGGTTTTTTTATCACGTGTTTTTTGGGTAATTTTCAAAAAAATATTTGTGTTTGTCTATTACGAGTAATCAAAGCAATAACTCGATCTTTTGAGTAGTTTAAGTTTATTTCAAAGTGAAAAAACTATTTCAACTTGTACGTTTTTGTTGGAAACACCTTTTTAACTTCTTAAGCGAAGATGGTACCTCATTATTTATTTCTCAGAGTGCTCGTACAGTTTGGTAACTAGTTAGTAGTTTTGCGGCTTCTGGTCGGTAAGTAGGTATGTTCATCTTTACAAATTGATAAGAACTCTCGCTGTAGTTTTTTATTTAGGACACAATCGTTTTTAGAGTTATGCAGCTATCATCATAGCTCAGCAGAAGGTAGGTAAATAAATATCAGGGACAATTCACACTAAGATCATCGGACCACAAACTAAGCAGAGCTTGTAGGTAAAATGCTGATTAAATTATTCCAAGTGATTTGATTGTTAAGTCTAATAGCTAGACTATTACCTATTAAAATAAGCTGGTTAACCTCTTTTTGCATCATCGTTCCCTGTTACTAGAGCTTTGGTTTTGGATAGCTAGGGTGTATGAAGTCTAGGATCTCGGAAACTCTCGAAAAACTGACCCCAGTCCCACTCAAACTTGACCGTAGTGATTTTTAACGCAGCACTAAGGAAAAAGGGACTCCTCCTTGGAAGCTACTGGAGACCTTCAAGCGTGCTTGGCTGCCCATGCTTAGCAATCTACCTCTGATAGAATAGACTACTTACTCAAGGCAATTCACGATTCATGACACCAGAGGACGTGGCCTTTGTTTGTGGTCTACGCACAGTCCACAAAACCATAGATTATTTTAGTCGCCCCCTCTCACAGACTGATACCTCGGTGGTAGTGAATCACATACATTGTCAAAAAATTTGTTTCACCAAACACAATCTGAACTTCTGACATTAGGGTCCGATTATATAAAATCAACCTAAGATTTCATTTCATAAATTAAGGTCATTTCAATTAAAACAAAAATACACGAGTCGCGAAAACAAAATACATTAATCCTACCCTTAATATATACCGACAGTCGGCAATGAGGACCAATTTCTGAATTGTTTAATTTATTCAAGGGACGAAGGAATTAGCATCTGAAACGTTTGGCGCGTCTTTATAATTGGCAATGCTGTTTATTCGTTGGAATTTGTCGAATGTTGCTTTTGAATAATGGATTCGGAGTTCGGATTCGACAAACAGTGGTCTGATTTGACGACTGACGTGTGAGGCACAGTCTTTTAGAAGTTAGATAGTGGCTTAAGTTTGCGACGTTAAGCGAAAAACTGTGATTCAACAGCGCTTTTGCTTGTGTTATTTGCGTCACACATTTCCTTAATTGGTATTTGAAATAAATTACTTAGTTTCTATTGTAAAGTAATTACTTTTAAAATATTTGACGATCTTATAAAATTTAGGTATACCGCAGCGGTTTTAGGTAAACATGTTAAGGCAATTTTTGAAGCGGTGAACAAATCTCGGAAAGTAGATACATTAATTTTCTAGTGATACTGTGTTCGTAATTGTACAGAAAGTTACAAAAAAAGTGAAATCAGTTGGCATTGCTTGAGACTACAAACAAGTATGATTCTATACAATAGCTTCATGACGACAACATTCCTTTTTCAAAATAAAATTAATTTAATTTAATAAATTCCACTCTAAACTGGTTTTCATGAACACACCAGAGAAATATCCAAGATATCTAAAAAAACAATAACTTATTAACTAATATATTTACGCGAAATTATTGGTTTTTAAAAAAAAGGTGTCAAACACCCTTTACATTTATGAGATGAATATGCCTAATGCAGATTATTGTGCCTCAAAAACCAAAACCTGACTTTCTAGATTAGTCTTCGTTACACTTAATACTAGTTTTAATCTGATTCTTGAATGAGATTCATAAAAGGAATTTTCTTCGCCACGTTACCGCTTAACGACACATTGGCGTGTACGTTTACGGCGTTGTAATTTATTTAACGTAAAGGACCACGTTTTTAAAAAATTAAATAGTTAGGCACTGATCTTATCTTCCTGACCTCAATACCAACGGCCTTGACTCCCCAAGTATTTCTCGCTTAGTAAGTTAAGTTTCAGATTATTCAAATGATTAAATTCTGGGTCAAATCGTTGTCGAATTTTATTTTAAAGATGGCATTTATATTAATGAACTTTGTTTTTAACAAGCACACCAAATTGAATATCTTTAGGAATGTTCAATGTATTTCAGAAAACATGCTATATTTTTTTACAAAAACATTGGTAAACAAACAATGTTTTAAGCAATAAATAACGTTAATTAGGTTTGCTTATCTATCCATAAATATAAAAATAAAAAGCTGTTCGTTTGTCTTGCTAAAACTCGAGAATGTCTGGACCGATTTAGCTAATTTTGATCTTAAAATATTTGTGCAAGTTCAGGGAAGGTTCGAACGGTGAAAAACATAAATGATAAGTAACGAAAAATACTAAAAACGACAATCTAATTCTCCAATACAAAATGTTCTCAGCTGTCAAACATATGCCAATAACTATTGAAAGAATGAAGTCTGCCAGCGCAGATGTTAAATATATATTTTTTTAAGTTTTTTACAGCCTGTATATTCAAGAAATGTTTTATATAGTTATTCAACTACGTTATTCAGAAGTTAGTTGACTGTTGACACCGTCGTGGTAAACCAAACACCCAAATCCCCTCCTTGCAAACCCAACATACTAAGTGGCCAACCGACGAACCGATTTATTCGGACTATTTGATTTCACAACCTTGTTCTTCATCGGGGAGAGTTAGCCTTGTTACCATAATAGTTACAAAAAGGTGCGCTGCTCTGAACTGCACATGGGTTAACACTGCTCCGAGCTGAATGAATTCTTAGATATGTATGGCCACAAAAGAAAAGACGCAGTGACTTCCTCCCACAAAAACAAATCGCTAATCTTATCACCGCAACCGCAATACAAGTACGTCCTTGACTCCTTCCCACTCTTCAGGTGAAAGGGACTTAAAGGGCTTAAAGGAACACCGGGTAAGAGACGCGAATGGCAAATAACACAACTCAATCTGGCAATGTAAATTCGGGGTTAGCGCTCCTGGCATAATCAACTGTCGCTCCGGTTTGTAGTTTTGTTATGGCATTGCCTTCTAGTTGAAGTTTACCGTTATTTGTCGCTCGATGACGTTAAGCTACTTTCAATTGCACAAGCAAAATGTTTCGCCGGTTGTATGTTTGAATTTTTTGTGTTAAAAAACAAGATTGAAAAGAGTAACCATCGAGTTTCTTGCCGGAGTCTTCTCGATCGGAAACAACCTCCGAACCGGTGGTAGAGTCACATTATGTTTAATTATGATATTTACTATCATAGTATTATTTTATGTAAGTTTATTTTAGTATATTTTTGCTTTAATTTTTTTTTGTAACTATATGACTTGTCATAAGTACTTTCTATTAGTCTATATGAATAAAGATATTTTTTACTTTTACTTTACTTTACTTTATTTAACACTGTGTTATACAGTCTACTGTACATTTAATTTTTGTTTAAATTGCGATTTTGGTCTAATTTGTCTCACTCAGATAATGAATCTCTTATTCTTCATGTACCCATTAATTTTTTTTCTCTGAGTTATAAGATTGCCACTATCTAGATGTGGCGCTGATTGCTGACCCGAAGTTCACACAGATCGACGTCCATCACATTTTACGCTGAACTAGATGATGAAGATATAATTATGCTATTATTTTCTTTCATGAATCATGATGATCATGATTTCACCAGGGTACATGTAAGAAGTGTAGGTAATCTTTAGGGCACTTCAACACCACCTTTTTAAAAATATTGCATTTTCATTCCTACGTTAAGAATCAGAGTTCCAAACGTAACAATCTAATTGTTTCTACTTGTCTAATAAAGCCATTGTCTCCTAACCCGACGACTCCGTAAATTTCCCTGTACAAACTGCCACAGTCTTAAATAGGTCTTCGTTCCGCGTGTCACAACAAACAGACATAATCACATGCAAATTAATACAAACGAAGTGGATGAACGTCACCTGTATGTACTTGGTTAAGAAAACTTTGTACACGCATGTTTCCGTATAATCTAAAGTAATACTTTAGTAACTCCGGATACTACGACTTAACTAAACAAAGCGAACCTTTAGTTACATAAAATTACAAACAACATTGATAGAGCATGCAATACTAAATAAAGGTAAAATAATAGTTATGAAATTATTATTATTATACTTATGAAATTCTGTTTTTTAAACATGACAAAATAAAGCTGATTACATGTTTTATGTCAGGTACAAATAACATACCATAACGACTTTATCCCAAACGGGGTAGTCAGAAGCAAGTGACTGTTGCCGTCATAGTGAACGGAACACTCAGAAGTCCTCTTTTTACCAATGGTATTAGAACCCAACGTGGTAGGTGGTGAGCCCTCTGCCGTTATCCGGGTTGATTTGGTTTTTTATCGATGTTTTCCATCACCGGAGAGTTAGTCGGAAATTTAACAATGAACACAAATATTTTAGTTCTGGCCAGATTTGAACTTGGGACCACACGATCCGCAATCCGAGTTGGTCAGTAGGTACAAATATACTTAAATTTTAAACTATACAATATATTGCCATGATAACTAATATAGTATTGCTGAAATCTATCACGATATTTTATTTTAACCTATGAAGGGACGTTTTTACCATTTTATGAGAAAAAATAATGTATTTTCTTGTTATAAAATCAAATGGATTAAAACATGAACATAAAACACAAAATAAAGAGTTTACAGAAGGACCGCTCTCGCCTTTTTCTATCAACTTGCCTGGTCGCCTAAGGTTGCTACTCGCTACTATATTCGCCTGATAAGCGCGATTTGTCAGATACTGCCAAAAATAAAATACATTAAGTGACTACCTACAAAATACCTACCTAGTAGGCTGTAGATAACACCATGAGCAACCGCTTCAGCGGTCACCTGTCGGCGGCGCGGCGCGGATGCAACAGCTGTGCGTGCTTTAAGTGAATATATTAAAAATACCAATGTGTGTACCAATGACTGTGTTTTACCAATGCATGTTAAGATAAGTTACGGAAAAAGTAAAAGCCCATTTCTACTAGATTTGACTGTGTTACGAAACCATTATGGTTTACCTACCTATATAGTTATAGTACTACTAACTTGCAAACGTTTTCTGAGTTTTACTTACCTTAAAAAACGTCTTTAATCACAATTTCGTTTGGTGTTCATACAGTCAAATACACTGCAACAGAAATATCTGCGCGAAACCATTTTTGACCATTGAACTATAATGTAAGTATCTGACGACGTCCAAATAATATCTCAATGTTTTTGACAGTGCGACTGACCGCGACTCTGTAACTCACCGACTTCGCCTGTAAACTCGCGTCTCTGCGTGTGTGTGTTAAAAATGGCGTGTTGTTTTAAACGGGCTATCTGTCAGAGCGCCGCGCATGTCTAATTTGTGCATAAAGTCTCAATATAGTTGTGTTAGTCATAAATATTATCATATTAATACAAGTTTTTTAAATTTCGACAAATGAAGGCAGGTTTCATGGAAACGTGTAAGTAGAATTCGAAGTATAAGTTTAGTATACGTATTTTCTTCAGTTCCAAGCGCTACTTCAGGCAAAGTTCGCAGCCAATACAATTATTCTTAAGTATTCATACCGCTTCTCGGTAAGTTTTGATCATGTTTGACGTGCCGCTCAAGTTTCACATTCTTGAGAGCGCGAAGCAACTAGACTTGGGAAGTTGGTGAATGAACAGAAAATGATAGAGCGGACAAAATGAGTATTGTTACACTTGCGTTCACTAGTTCAGTAACTCATCATTCTTGTTCGCGATATTTGGAGCAAATTGCAGTTGAGAGATTCATGAATGTTATGTTTCGAATCACAATTAAAGAATTCCAAAATAGCCATCGGAACAGAATGAAGCTGTCAAATAGTAATCGAGGTTTAATTAAACTAATTGGTTGGTTGGTTCAATAAATTTTAACTTAAAGAATAATGCGGCCATCGACTAAGTCGCTTTTAATTACTTAATTAATGGGTAGTGGTAAATTACTTAATAAACTGAAAAAACAAAAAAAAACCGTAGCATTTGATGATGTTGAGGAATGAAATACAAATCAAAGAGATATTGATTTCCTAACTTATGATGATAAAAAATAGTAGATACTATTGTGTACAGTGATGATTTTCTCTTACCCTGAGTTGTATAAACATGAACCCCCTTATTTATAAAAACCTAAACAGTGATTTAAGTCCACTTGACCATATAATAACACTGTTATAAGGCTATTTTTTTTTTTTATAAATTAGGGGGTTAGTGTAAAAAATATAAAAATACATAAAGGTGCTCTCTCAGTAAGAGCGTTTGCCTGTAATGTACCGGTACAGAGTCTAGCATTACATCAGTGAGCAATATAGTGCGCAAACTGTAATGTTACAGATTAGAACATTACGTTGGTGAAAGAAAAGCACCGAGCACTGCAATGCTCGGTGCACCGCTTGATGATACAATGTGTTATAATATATTTTCATACAAGTTCCCTGAAGGTTTGTAAGGCACTATTTTAATGTAACGCTCAAAATCAAATTTAAAATGTACATTGCAGGCAAATGTTCGTCATGTCGGGGAAGCAGTGTGGTAATGCAATGCTGAGAATCTGAAACGTTACATTACAGGAAAATGCTCCAGGTGAGGGACCCCCTTTAGGTTGCCCATAACACAACTTTCCCCTAAATTTGAAAAGCTTTTCCTGTCCGATCTACTTATAAATAATGAAACTGTTTTAATTTGATTGGCTCTTTATTTTCGACTTACAATTCAGAATTCAGTGCAGGGATTAATAATGATTAAATCGAATTTATTATTACTGATGTATAAATAAAGCTATATTAGAATAATAGAATGCACGCACTAAAATACTGCGATGAACAAACAAGTGGTGTATTACATAAGTAAACGTTATTTTATTAAATAAGGTGAGAAACAGCTAATTCAAAACTATTAAAATGGTTTTTACTTAATAAGTTGAAATTCAGGCAAAGTTTTTTTTCTTTTTAATCCAGTAATTTTAGGAAAATAAGTACATTAGAATTCACTACAGTAATAGTGTTTAGACCACAATGTCTTTTGTTTGTTTGACGACCGACTTGGTGTAATGGTTAAGAAGTTGGCTACTACACCAGAGGTCGCGGGTTCGATCCCCGCACAGTACAAACATTTGTGTGCATGAACATGTCTGTTTGTACTGGTCTTGGTGTCTCCTATGTATAATAAGTATGTATTTACAAAAGAAAATGTATTTAAGTATGTTTATCCGTTGTCTAGTATCCCATAACACAAGCTTTAATCAGCTTACTTTGGGGCTAGATGGCGCTGTGTGGAATAATGTCCAGGGATATTTATAATGTCCTTCTCAATATGTCTCTACAGTTAAAAGTCTTTGTAAGTCAATTCCTCTTATTAACATTTAAAATTTCTTGTTGCATTTCTCACTACAAATTTTAAACGTTAAAATTGGTAAATCCATTTACCATTAAATTTGTTCCAATTCCTCTTTACATTATTGAAGTAAACAGTCTAAGTCGAGCAATGTTTGAAGATTTTGTTAACGCTAAGAACTTTGGAGTGAAATTTGTTTGCTCGCTAAATAACTTGTTTACTTATTTGATTACTCGTTTTTTTATGAAAAGCCATCATAGAAAAAAAAGTATTTTGTTAAGCATTTGTTTTAAAAATACTTGGCAATAAAATTCCAACAAATACACTTTGTCTGTTTGTCTTTTTAAAATGGTTAAATATTTGGTTGGCTTGTAAATTATTAGATAATTATGTCACCGTATCATTGTAAACACCGTTAGATAATAATCTATCTCGCGAAATTGTAAACTGTCGAAAAATTATGAACTGTATCATAATGCTTACACTACAACGCGTTAAAGAAAGAAGAAAGAAAAATCATTTATTGTTTTTACAAATCATTGATTAATGTTCGGTAGTTTATATTCTACCCATGAAAAATATAATTATAATTATAACATATTCAAATATAATTTGACTATAGTCAAATTGTGAACGAACCTGCAAACACCATCAGGGATCGCAATCTTTCCGATTTTATCACAGGTTTGATTTTACTTCGGCTACTAGGTATTTAATGTACACCGCTATTTCTTTCAGTATTATCAACACGAACAACAAGATTAAAATATTTGTTTGTTGATGACCAGCGACTAACGAACGCGACAACCCAAGATGGCGGCGTGGGGCACATGACATTCAACCAATCAGCGCGTTCATTCGCATGCAAGTTAGAGGCCTGTTATGATTATTCAGTTTGCTATGGATAGATTGTAAACTATCTTAAAATTATGCGTTAAATTGTAAATGGATTGGTATAATTCACAATTTTTCCATAGTTTATAAGTAATCTCCGAGGTAAAAAACTAACGATGTTTTTAATCATAAGGCTTAGAGCATTCGTAAGGTGACATATTTTGTGTAATAAATGAGCTAAAGAGGTTCTTATTTAGTTAATCTGAAGCCATTAGTGACAGCTTTAATACATCTCTGTTTTATTATAAATGCGGACAATATCATAAAACCGTTCAGGCCGCATGTTACTAGGTGCTCTGAAGATCTTAAATCATAATTATGGTGTCACCACTTCTAAATAATCCCTATTCATATATTTGAGAATAGTTTCTACTTGAAAATGTATGAAAATTAACGAGAAAAGAAAACCATAAATTGAAAGAAGTTGAGTTAATTAGAATGCAAACAAGTTTGGATGCAACAATTTAAATTGAAGATTGTACTCGTAAAGAGGGCCTATTTTACATGAAGAATATATTTTTCCTTACAGGACCTTAAATAACAATACCAACATTTAATTACGCGATGTTTTCTTAAAAACGAAGTACTACCTACATAAATATTCCATGAAATCAAGAAAACATCACGTTATATAATAACAGGAGCTTTTTTTTCAAATATCACTGGCAATTTTCTGTCGCCAGTTTTCATAACAGGAACTTAGGAGAATTTCCGTCCTAATGAGAAATCCCCATATATATGCTTCACTCACGAAACATCGCGAATATGTAACAAACGTCATCAAATAATGATCGTCATGAATCTTTCTGGACAAAAGCGAACTATGGCAACGTATTTTATAACTTCGAACATCAGCCAATTATGATTTCCATAGCCGCCTGAAAATCATTGTGCGGACAAACGAATCCCAATTGCTCCGTGCCATTTTAAAGGTACGCTTTATTGCAAGTATCGAAGTCGACCGTGTACCGTATAAAATCGCGATTGTCGAAAATATCCTAAATTGCTTTTGAGAATTGGGAGTTTTACATGGTAAATTTGAACGTACCCGCCCAGAAAATGATTTAAGACCAGTCTCGTGTGAAATTAACGAAGCTACGTTACGCTTAGGTTTGTGGCAGGTTAATGAATTGTCCTAATTTGTGGAAAATACGCTAATGATAACGTTGGCTCACAGAGTTGATTAGGGTTTCGTTCAATGAACCGACGCGCCAATATAAGCGAGGTCGCATTTTGAGATCATGTTGGTATAATTTAGACTTTATACGAATGAGCTAAAGTTTCAGATTTGGATTTGATTTTGGCATTGCACAGCAGAGCATGGGTCCGCGCAGACTAACCTTCGATGGCTGGCGACAAGCAGTATAAATGATTTTTACACACTTGTATCGAGTGGCAGCCACTCACGACCTAGTGTCAACCATACCCCACCGGAGGCTTGTCATTACGCGTTGCCATCGTCGCTGGCCGCTGACTGGCCACCACCGGTGGCTTATCTGCGCTTATTTATCTGTGCCAGACATTGGTAGTCCCAATTGGTACTGGCAGTGATTGCACAGGCAGTGATTCATCTCTGTAAATACATGGCATGGAATAGGGCTGACAGGATGTTAATTATCGCTGTAGTTGCAAATCGCTAATCACGACAGATACCTTTACCAGATAGTCAAGATGAAAACGAAACATACTACGAGACTTTGAAAAATGTATTATAAGTTCAGCTCTATATTTCAGTCTGCATACCATAACCTTCCTGCCCTAACCAAGTCGAAATCAGCAGTTCGAATGCCACTTCTGGTAAAAAGCTTCACCTAAGTAACCAAGATTCATGAATCCTTCGTAATGTGCCCTGCCCACTGCCACTTCAACGTACTAGGCCGCTAAGCTACGTCATTGACTTTTCCTTTGCAAATTTCTGATACGATCTGGAAGTGGAATACCGAGCATAACCCTCTCCATAACTTGTTGAGTGACTTTGAGTGTTCTCATGTTAAGAGACCAGTAAAGTGGAGCAAAGTTAAAAGTTATTGCCCATATTGCTTAACATATTGTGTTTGCTATGGCTTGCTTTACTTAATGAATAAAAAAAACATGCGGCAAACAAAACATCACTTGTCATGGTCTCTAAGTGGGGATAAATATCCCTGTGATACGAGGTGCCAGACAAGGAATTAAGCTAGGGGCGTCTCCCAGCAAACCCAGATCCGAGCCAAATAAGTTAGTAAAGATCGTTTCCTGAATTGACCCCACCGGGAATCGAACCTAGAACACCACACAAGTCAAGGCGAGAAACCGTACTACAGCACATTACGCCAATCATGTCGAGTACAAAATATTTAAGTATCTTTATCACCGAAAGTAGCTCTGTCCAGTTTGGTGTTAGGTGTCACCGAATTAATAATTTTAAGTTTTGATTTAAATAGTTGTCATAGCCTTCGCAAAAACAAATGCTTGACATCTAAGTCATTGCGTGAGCTCGTATGCACTTAACACCCCGCGATTGATGGGCGTCGCCTGCCCTTGAGTTCGTTCCGTGTCGCAGAACCTCGGCATCCAACCTCACGTGTAGTGCTCGCGTGTACGTATTACAATAATACTAGTTGAATATTGCGCTATAGACATTTTAAGCTTTGATAAATTAGTTATTATCTTTTTCTTTTAAGTGTTTTTCAGGTTTTTCTTGCAATTAAATACTTAATATAATAAAAACTCTCATAATTATTAGCCAAAATTTCAAAATTACAATGACTTTTGTTAAAAAAAAATTCTTTACTATCAATTACTAACTAGTCAAAAAGTGAAATTGTAAATTATAATACGAACAAATGAACTTTCGGCAAGTTTTAATTGGAAATTCGAGTAAATCTATTCTCAATTTAGTTGAAACCATAATAAGATTGAAACTGTATTCAGATATTTTAGATTAAACCGTTTGTTATTTTAAATTACCTAAATGAGCGTACTTCATTACCAGTTTGATACCAAGCGGTGGGGTACAGTGGAATTATCTGCTGTTGATTGAACTCAGGGTGCAAATTTTCTTCACGGAAACCTCAGGCTCACTCGTATATCACTGAAGCAGTAGTGATACGTTGCTGTGGATACGCAATTAGCCACATAATGGAGCTGTTGTGTGATCAGTACGTCTACCACGAGTTGCCACTTTAAATTTACGTCTTTGTTCGCGTAAAAAAAATGTATTGGGATGACATAATATGACATGACATTTTAATTTTTACGCGAACGATAATGTGATTTTAAAGTAGCAACTCGTGGTACGTACAGGTTAGTCTTTCATGAGTTTCTGTCACGTTAACGTTAGTTGACTTCGGATATTTTTATGTCATTTTTGGTTCTGTCAGAGCACGGGCGCCTTAGTTACACATCGGTCACAATCGGCAGTCGCCGGGCTGCGGTGCAGGCAGCGGTGACCGCAAGCGGACCCCCGGCACGGTCTTTCACTTCGGCTTCGAACATCCAAGGCACCAGGTGCGACCACCCATTATAGCTTAATCGAAGATTGAGAACATACGAATCAAACCTCAAGTATTACAGTCCGCTGTGACGATGCCGTTTCGTTCCAGTCTCATGGACGTTAGAACCTCCACGATAGCTGGAAACTTCATAGATTAACTTACTGGCCATCAATAGTATTCTGTACCTGTCCTTTCAAAATATAATTTATCGTTCCACGTTCCCTGTTCAGCATTTTTAGGCATTCTTACCAAAACCATCGTACTGAACAGAGCTTGCGAGCATTTTACCAGATTACCAGTATAAGTTTAAATTACGTGAAGGTGATCGTTTTAAGGTAACTTTAAATAAACATTTGTAAATAGTTATAATGTAACAGGAACCCGTGTATCGGGGTAAGCATATCATACCTATTTACTCACCTATTACTATTTGATAATCTTATACCTACCTGTATTCATTTATTGTTATTTTGTAACAGGGTTTCTTTCCTACCCTATACAATAAACAAGTCACTGGATTGGCTGATCTTTTATTAATTATTCCATAACTACGTCTACTCCTAAATATTGTGTGACGAATCCCTGCGCTCCGGCTCCTGTATTGCTGGCCTGCAACGAGGATTTTGCCAGACTGCTATCTTATTTAAATAAAGTTCCCAGTTGGGACCCTAATAGGTTCCATTTTTAATCACTAAAGGCCCTTTACCGAAATTCCATACAAAAACGTAAACGCGTTCAAGGACGCTAGTGGCTGTCATTGGAGTTAACGCATGGTAGATACACTGCCCCATTGTTCGTTTTGAAGATTGCAAAAGTTCTCTACTATCTCACAACTCATCAATCTCATCATCATGTCGTTAAATTGACATTTCTCTCTTAATGAATCTAAATACTATCACCTAGTTTCCGTAGTTATTGCAAGCGGTGTCTGTGGTATTCCTAGTTTGCAAATATTTGCTTGCATATCTTTATTTATTCACTGTAGGTTGCCTGGAAACGCTATCAGTGATAAGGAGCCTTATTACAATCGCTTATATCTAGTCAAGTTAATCCTCTAAAATGAGATTTGCAAGCAATTTCGCCACTAAATATCCAGCCTGGAAGATGTGTTAGTGCCAAGTAACCGCTGACTGGCTGGAAATGAAATATCATAGGTATAACGAAATTGCTCGCTACACTCAGTTTAGGGTATGAACTTGACAAGATTTAAGGAATTTTAATACAGCTCAAGGCCA
Source organism: Udea olivalis (assembly GCA_947369235.1). Classification (NCBI taxonomy): domain Eukaryota; kingdom Metazoa; phylum Arthropoda; class Insecta; order Lepidoptera; family Crambidae; genus Udea; species Udea olivalis. Next base: position 6,983,009 of record OX376346.1, on the reverse strand, counting down.
TCTAAATTAAGCATCGTTTAAAAGATAAGATAGTAGAGTCGGCAAAACCTGATTACCTTCAGTGTTGCACGTGTTCATCAGACGGACTGCATGCTGGCTTGCAACAGACATAGAATAAAAAAAGAACGTTATGACTTTTTCGAAGACTCGTGCAAAAAAATTTTAACTGGCTTCGCGGAACCTCTGTCATGCACTGCGGCTTTGGTTTTGTAACGGCATGGCATTGTTTTTCTCATGTTTCTCGTTACCAGCGGCCCATGATAGGATTATACCTGTTAAAATTGGCTTTCGATGGGCCTCTGCAAATATCAGCCGTTCAATTGTTTAACTTTGACGATAACTCGAGGATTTTATGCAATCAATTCCTTTTTTATTGTTATTGGTTTTCGATTACATCAAACTTTGCTTTCGACTGGCCTGATGGTGCAATGGCAACGATCCTGTCTTACGATACCGGTGGTCGTGGGTTCGATCCCCACCCATGACAAATATTTACGTGACGAATATTTGTGTTCGTTGTGTGTCAAAGTTCAAAGTCTTTATTGCACCATGTTGTTACAAAGATGTTAATAAAATATATGTGGACACAAACATGACCCTGCAAGGCCACAGCAAATACTTATAATCTATTTATAATGATTAATGATTAGTTAACTATTATTGTTGCTATCACATAATTACTTTATATTCATTAAATTTATTTTATATTAACTCTAACATTAAGCATAATACTCAAATTTATTCACTTCACTCTCATCCTTAATTTAGTCGGGTAATCTATTGTGCATTTTCACACACAACGAAACAGGACCACTACGAAACATTTCCAAATTGCAGGTTGGTTGGGCTAATTTAATATTTGGTCTAAGGTTTTGGGGACGCTGGTGACATGGAAAGAAATGGGGATGCTTGCTTACAAACTCACAAGCAGAATTTATATATAATAATGGTAGGGTCAATATATTCAACCTGGTGAAATATGGTTTGCAACTATCCTTAACATTTAAATTTTCCAAAATCCTTACGCATCTTTTTTGCAGTCAAAATAGTTTAGCAACTCTGGTACTATTTCCCTATAACAGTATGCCATAAGTCAGCCAAGAATGTGCATAGGCATAGTAAAGGCTTTTTGTAGAATCAAAAACTTTCGTTTTTTCAATTTCTCCTTGATAGCTTAATCGCAACTTCATTTATGTGTTTGAGTGGAACTATCTATTCAAGTATGTATTTAGAAATATTTAAGTATGTTTACGAGGAGCATGCCAAAAGGAATTAGATCCGCATAAATTATAAAATGTATTCTTTATTACAAGTATAGATCTTTTCGAAGTATTCACCCTGAGCACGATACACTTTTCCATACGTTTGAACCAATTGGAAAATACCTGTGACCACTCTTCTTTAGACACCTCAGAAATCTTAAAATTATAGGCAGCCAATGCATCTTCTTTGCTTTCAAACCTCTTCCTCTTATTTTTTCTTTAATTTTTGGAAACAGGTAAACATCCAAAGGCGCTAGGTCAGGGGAATATGCCACCATATTCCCCTGACCTAGGAAGGGTTGACACATTTTTTAAGTTGAAAAAGTCAAGTGTTCTGGCAGACGTGTGCGGCGCCGCATTGTCGTGGTGCCAAAGAAGGTGCCAGATTCCTGACTTGGGTCGCTTGTCACACAAAGCTGATATGACTGTTGGAGCACAAACTGTCACATACCATTCAAAGTTCACCGTTATTTGATCCTCTAGCACTACAGTATCAATATGACCCGTTATAGAAAAACGCGGCGACCAATAATTGTTTCTGTGTGCTTCGTGCTCGGCGACATCTTGTTGGAGTTGGTTCATCTTCAAAACACAATACAGTCGAATGTCGCTTTGTTTCGGGATCATAGTTACTCGTATATAGACATGTTTCGTCACCAGTCAGTAGACGTTTTTTTTTCTCGCCACTGTCGAATTTATCTATCATGAATAGGCACCAATCGACCCTACGGTCTTTCTGCTCATCGGTAAGTTTGTGCGGCACCCATCCCGAACAACGTTAACGGAGAGAAAGGTGGTCGTGAATTATGGTTTGCATTGCTGCTGATCCAATTCCCAGCTCTCGCTCCAGCTCTACATACGTAATTCGTCGGTTTTCGCGAATAAGTTTTTCGACTGCACGAACGTTTTCTCGTGTGGCCGCGGTTGGTGGCCGACCTGTCTGCGCTTCATCTTCGAGACATCCCCGTCCTCTTTTAAATTCAGTAAACTAATTAATAACTGTTGCTCGGGAACAAGCAAACACATCAAAACTAGTAGCCAAAAGTTTAAAACATTCTTGAGGCTTTTATCGTTTGACCTTTTTTATAGTCATAATAAATCATAGCGCGAAAATCATGTCGACTGAGCTCCATTGCTGCAAGCGAATTCCCGCCAGATTCTCGGAAAAATGATGCTCATGCAAATAAAAAAAAAATGTGTGTTCTATTTTCAAATATATCAACAAAACAACCAGCCTATATGATGGTGTATAACTTGCCAGTGTCAATCAAATGAGTAAAGAGTATCTAACTTTTTTTGGCATGCCCCTCGTATCAGTCCCTGACACCCATATGCAAGTTCTGCTTAGTTGAGGTCAGATGATCTTGGTGTGAATTGTCCCAGATATTTTTTTTTATTATTATTTATAACAGACAGAGTTGTAACCTTGGCTATATTGAATAAGACATTGTCACTTTGTCTTCAAATTCATGATTATTTAGTTTCTTTTCAGCAATAAATCAATGATTTAGAGATCGTCTTCTATTTCTTATAGTATTTTATATTTTATCGAACAATAGATAGCTGCGTTATGACTCTAAATTACAAATAGAGAATGAAAAATGAAAATATTTTGAATACTTACCTAAATTAGTATTCCAGTAAAAGTGACACGACGACCTAATAAAAAAGTGTTTCCAAATTGAAAAAACCCTACTCGTTTTCCAATAAAATACGTAAAATTACCTGTTAAAGCCATTTGGATGATCGGGGCTGAGGAAATCTGGAAATATTTTTGGTCCCTACGTGGTTTGAATTACAATGAGAAGAATACTGGCTAGTAGGTTGAAGTTTATAAATTCTTTATAACAGTGTTATTAAGTATTGGAAAAGACATCAATCAAAAAATTTAAGTAGTAAAAATGTTTTAAATGGGGAAAAAGGGTCCTTTCAGTTTTTTACAAATTACAAAGGTTTTTAACAGCAATAATATCGAAATGGTACTAGAACACTCATATTAATTAAAATGATCAACAGATTACATTTGTTTAGTTTTGTATTTAATTTTATACTATGTTAAAAAAAGGGTGGTACTACATATTATTTTAGAAATAGCTTAGCATTGTTTTATGATGAAAACAACCAAAAACGAAAAACTATTTCAATTATTGGTAAATTTATTTTTTTGAAATAAGTTTTGCTGCTTTTCTTTTCTTTTCTTTTCTTCTCTTTTATATAACGATACCAAAATAAATTAATGTTTTTTGTTTAAATAAAACATTTATGTCTCGTGTTTAAATAAAATGAAAGACGTTCAAGTATTTTCTCATAAAACTAAATACAATTTTATCAATTTGGTACAATATAATTTATTATAGTGATAGTTAAGAAAGACAAACCAAATTAAAAAAATGTTAGTAAGCAATCTTTATCCAAGAAATCTTGTCATTTTTGGTTTTTGACTGACTTTTTGAGATAATATTATGAAATTGAATCAATAAGACATACATTTCGCAGTTCTCCATACTTTCTTCTAGTAGTTTATTTCATATTGAAGAGCGTATCCCTAAAACTTTTTTAATAAAAGTTGTACTAGTAACCTGCTGCGACAAAGTACAAGGCCACGTCTTTGACCCAGTCTGGTGTTATCTAATAAAACTTATTACACACTAGAACCATAAATTTCGCGTGTATATCCGACTGAGAGCACGCACCTTTTTGCTGGCGGCGCGAGAGGCCCTTTCTCATGGTAAATACGAGTACATATACGACGCACGCGAGCCCCCACACGCCGATATATAAACGAGCGATACGGAACAATAAAAAAAGGGAAGCGTGAGTCCCGTAATAAGGGTTGTTACTGTTTCGCCCTCCAATTAACTCGTGCATTTTTCGACTCTATTGCACGGTAAAAGTTGACTGGGCCTGGGCCTTATTAAAATTTATAACTTGTCAAGTTCATTCCCTAAACTGAGCGTAAATGATCTATAATTTCCAGCCAGTCAGCGGTTACCTGGCACTAACGCATCTTTTAAGCTGGATATTTACTTACGAAATTGCTTATTAAGTTTAGTTTGGGGAATTAACGTAATGAGTCAGAATATGGTTGTATTTTAGGGCTTCTGTTGCACAATGGATGGTGAATTTCGTTGATTTCATTCCTAACCAGGAAAAACGTGTGTGTCGTTGATGTTTGTTCTGTGCCTGGTTATTAGTAAGTATAATAATAAATGTATTTATGTTTATTAGCCTCTGCGACTCACATAGGTAGAAGCTTGGCTTAGTTTGTGGCCTGAGATCTTGATCTTAGGTGGCTTTTACATAAAATTTTAGTCATTATCCATTATTATTTTAGATAAAGTAATCTGATTCTTCACGTTTTATGGAAAGAATTTGCTTTTTTAAACAAAGGTATTAAAGCAAAAGGTCAGTTAAGTAGGCTCTTGGAATTGGGTCAATGATGCAGTTTCAACATTATGATACAATATGTATGATACTAACTTTTAGCCACTTGATGAGCCCTAAGAAGCATTGTCCATAAGATATCTATGGTTAATTGAGACAAATGAAGCTCTTCCTTAGACAAATTCCTGTATATGTATATTGAAGTGCTGTGGTCCTGAGGAATACAGTTTTGGTTATGCGTACGATACCCTAAAATAACCCACAGATTGATACCACCACTTCAACACACCAAAGGAAATTCTCTAAACATAAACATAAAGTCGATTTTCCAGTACCGTGAGTTAGTAATGGCCGTTTTGCGTTCTTTCCTGTGAATACAGAAGCGTTTTAGTTTTAGACAAGAGTTTTAAATATTCGGGACGGCTGAAACATTTCGCACGTGCAACTTGGGAGTGGTTAATCGTAATCTGTTAATATTAATTGAACGTAGCTTTTTAAAAAATATAAAGCCTATTTAAATACAAAACTTGGATAAGTTAAATTAATAAACGATGCTCTAATTGACCATGTTATCATTGGAAAAACAAGTTTACAAATGGATTTCATTTACCAGTGCTGGGAATAAGCTTATTTTAACTTTTTAATGCCACTGAAATAAAGTAAACTTACACGTAGAAGCAGAGAAACCACAGTTCACTGATTAATTTACTTTTTGCCATCTTTTTAAAAGAGCTCAATAATAAATGCATTTGTTTTTCCTTTCAAAAATGCCAAGATTTTTTCCAAAGGAAACAAAACTAAGACACAACGATAAATTCGATACCAGTTTTTGTTCAAAGGTCACGCGATAGGCTTGTCAGGGATTTTTGTTTCATTCTTTTTGCTTACTTAGATATACTCAGGCAATCCGTTTACAGAACCAAAACATTCAATATATTTTGAAATGTAAGCAAAATAAGATTGGACGAGAGATAAAGAACAAATGGAGTTCAGGTGTATTTTTTAATAAATGAAAAATGTTTTCAGAATATAAATCCCACTTATTTAGTCCGTCCTTTACTTTTCTGTTTTAGTGTGAATAACAATTAACCCATATTATAAATCACAACCTATTGCTAGCGATTTAAGTTTAGCTTTGTGAATTTATTTTTTTGAGTTTCTCTTTTCTACTGTGCGATTGTGTTTGTAGCCTCATTCATTACTTGTATACATACCATCACGACTTTATCCCAAACGGCTACCCTGCATAATGGGTCAGAGGTAAGTAACTGTTACCGTCATGGTGAACGGAACACTCATAAGCCCACTTTTCACCAACAGTATTAGAACCCAACGTGGTAGGTGGTGAGCCGTCCACCGCTATCCGGGTTTATTTGTTTTTTTTATCGATGTTTGCCATCACCGGAGAGTTAGTCTGAAATTAAACAATGAACACAAAGATTCTGGCCAGATTTGAACTCGGGACCACACGATCCGCGATCCGAGTTGGAGTGCTTATCCACTTTGCCACGACGCTCTCCTTAATAAACGCTAACCTTAAAAAAAACAATGTAAACAAGTGTCGCCGACACGAGGAAAAGTTTATTAAAATTTGCCGTTTTAAAACCCTGCACAATTCGTACTGTGCTTCTAAAAGGCTTTCACAGAGTTTATGTGAAAGAAGCGTATGTGTCTGCCTAGCTACATTCCGCCGAGATTTAACCCAACCATAACTTAGCCTTACGAACGCGCTGGCTTCGCAACCTGCAAATCTCCTAACAGTCTTTCAGCAAACTGGGTGAAATAGTCTATTCGTACTGAGGATCGCAGTTATTGCGTGAAAGAATACGCAAATTTAATTTAATAATTTAAAAAGTAATTATGATGTTAGCGAGGTTTTTCGTTTTAAATAATTTTTTTGTTTGTTTTTAATCTGACCCTTAACTTAGCAGGGCTTGTACTATGGCTGACAGGGATTGATTTAAACATAATTAAATAGTTTTGAATACATATTTAGATAGATAATAACACTCAGACTTGTTGTGTACAAATGAAATGTTCGTCACATGAATGTTTGTAGATGCAGGATCGCTGCCATTGCGCCAACAGATCAGTCAAGTCATAATTGACTACGGTGTTCATCTTTTCAGCGTTTTCGTAAGCGTGGAAGCCTTTTTTTTGCGTCAGTATATGCATTTAGGCATTCCCAAGGCCCTGGATTCGGGACACCTAGGATATGTGGGACTCGGAACTCCTGGAAAAACAGAGACCACTCCCCACTAAAACCTGACGGTGATCATCTTCGGCGCAGAATGGAAAGGACCCGTGATCCCCAACAAGGGAGAGACTCCTCGCAAGGCCGTCTGGCAGCCAACCTCGGGAGGGGCAAGCTCAACTCCAGTGCACGATAACACAGACCACTGTGTCCGAAGACACGCGTTACCGTCTTCCTCGGGTTCGCAAACCGAAACACACGCAGGCCCCCCCGCGTGCGCTTCGCGACCCCAAGGGCCCTTTTAGTCGCCTCTTACGACAGGCAGGGATACCTCGGTAGTATTCTCTTCACCTAACTGCAGGGGACAAGCGTGGAAGCCTGTTTCAACCCTTATTTAGTAACGTGGGTAATGGCGCCCTACTGTCAGCATGTTCGTCATCTCACCTTAAGGCGTTGCTTGGATAGTTATTCGGATAATATTATGTTTGGGATTTGAGAGCCTGTACCGAATTAATCGGAACCAAAAGTTTTTGATACTTTTTTCGCAGTGTGAAAAAACTTTTCATGAGAGAGTATAGATTACGTTGTACGATGATTATATCGCCGCAAAAAAAAAAATGAGACGCGCACTATGGCGCGGGCGCGTCAGACGGGTTGTCTATTACTATTTGTCGATACAGGGTGCCTACTTACTAACCCCGTGTCCGTAGTTTCGGGAAAACTAACATGGTCTTAGTTTGTATGAAAACGAAGGTAATTTTTGTCCGTCAAGTATTTTTGTATTCTTTAATATGATATTCACCTTACACGAAAATATATTCAAAAACATCATATCGTTTAAGGGTTTTTTGACACATTAGTTTGACCGAAACTACGGGCATTTCGTTAGCGAGTAGGCCCCCGGACACGCGTGGGTGCCCCTCGCAAGGGAGCAGAAGCCCTCACACCTTGGGGAGGTGTAGGTGTAACCGCCACGAGAGAGTGTATGCCGGCGAGAAGACGAAATTACTGAGTGGAGGACGTTTATTTATTTTTTTAGAAAAGGTGCCAGTGGCATAATTTCATAAAAAACAAGTCAAAACATTTAGCTTAGTGATGTAATCCTAATGGTTTCAAGCTTTAGGTTTTACTTTGTCAGTATGATAAGCTTCTAGAATCTTTATATAGTTAAGTAAGTAATTTCATAAAAAACAAGTCAAAACATTTAGCTTAGTGATGTAATCCTAATGGTTTCAAGCTTTAGGTTTTACTTTGTCAGTTTGATAAGCTTCTAGAATCTTTATATAGTTAAGTAAGTAATTTCATAAAAAACAAGTCAAAACATTTAGCTTAGTGATGTAATCCTAATGGTTTCAAGCTTTAGGTTTTACTTTGTCAGTTTGATAAGCTTCTAGAATCTTTATAAAGTTTCACCTGCTAGCTACGACTACGTAGCGTTATTAAACTTGTATTTAGCCGTAAACCTCATGGCGAAGACAGATTTCATAAAAATGTAACTAGAGCGCGGCGACAGAGCTGAATTCCAGGAGTTACGTAAAGTAGTTACAATTTTATGACGGTTTTAACTAGTTTGTTGCATTTAATTCGATACTGGCGATGATATTACTGCACTGTTGGGGCAATGGGTTGTGGTTGTACTGTTGGGGCGATAAGTTGTGGTTGCAATGTTGGGGCAATGGGTTGTCCTGGGGCAATGGGTGGCGGTTGCACTGTTGGGGTAATGGGTGGTGGTTGCACTGTTGGGGTAATGGGTGGTGGTTGCACTGCTATAGTGCCAAGCGTCGTGGGTTCGGTCTCCACCTGCGAAAACAAATCGCTGATGAACATAATGCTTAGAATTAATGTGTATTATGTTCTCATAGTTCAACCTCTTGCATAGTTTGTTGCCAAATAATATTTAAAAATTGTGGTAATACATAGATACACAGATAATTCTCGGTGTTTCTTCATATCAATTGCAGCAGCAAAGGTTTGATAAATAATTTAACATTCGACTGGCCTGTTGTTGCAATGGGAGCGATCCTGCCTTTAGCACTGGAGGTCGTAGGTTCGATCCCCACCCATGACAAACATTCATGTGACGAACATTTGTGTTTGTTGTGTGTCTGGGTGTAATTATCTAATTAAGTATGTATTGAGAAAAATTTATATATATATTTATCAGTCTCTGACGCCCACAGTATAAGCTCAGCTTAGTTTGGGGTCAGATGAACTTGGTGTAGGTAGTGTCCCAAATCACCGCCCAGCACACCCTTGAGGTGTGCCCTGCTTGGGCGGTGCAGCGTCGCACACTAGTGGATGTGGTCGGCACCGACCTCTCGCTCCCGGCCCTGATACGGGCCATGCTGGCGAGCGAGAGTGGATGGGAGGCGATGGTCTCCTTCTGCGAAGAGGTGATGTCGCAGAAGGAGACAGCGGAGAGGGCCCGGGAAAAAGATCCTCAGGCGGGCCCTCTCCGACGCAGACAGCGAGGAGTGAGGAGACGGCGGTTTGCACGCCTTCTCCCTGCTCCCTAAAAGCAGCACCGGGGTGAAAGTCGGGGGGCATTGCACGGTGCTCCTGTCTGGGGGTGTCCCCGTATACCGGGATGCCCCTGCTGCGTGAGGAGGCCCGGCGTGAAGGCTGGGCCGTCCGCCAGGGACGTAATCCGAACTAGGCATCATTTCGTCCCGTCAAGGCGATGAGGTATACCGGGGGTCTTTTTAGTGGATATGCCGTCACCTTCAGTGACGGAGAGTCCCACACTCCCCCGCTGCCCCACCCAGGCAGCGGGATAGTGCGTAATGCATTTTTCCCGCGAAAAAAAAAAAAGGGTAGATATTTATTCATACGGTTATTTATTTACAAAACTGGAATCACTGCCATCACAGTCATTCAAATCAGAAACATACATATGTCATATGTACTTTTGTGCTAAACAAAGAAGTGCTGCTTGATTTGTAAGAAACATAAGCGTTATCAGATATGAAACAATACTCGTATATTCAATATCTTTTTTGAATATGAAATAAAAATTTGCGAACTTAATACATACATGTGTGAGTAAGGCTTCAAAGAAAAACAAAATTCGAGCTATTTTATTAAATTGTGTTAGCAGGAGCTCATACTCACCGACCTCGACCTATGGGCAAGGCTTTCCGAAAGTTTGAAACCACAAAACAAGTTGAAAAAATTTAGGGACTGTACCGTTACCTTTTAAAATACAATCTTCTGACACTCCAGTTTGACAATACTAACTCGGCCCAGGGGCCTTATTGCAATTCCTTATAACTTGCCAAGTTTATCCCCTAAGTTGAGCGAAACAGCCAGTCAGCGGCACTAACGCATTTGCTCGCTCAATTTAGGGAATTAACTTGACTGTATATTAGCGATTGTAATAAGGTCTGCACTCTCCTAGATCTGAACCTAAGAATATGGGCACGGATAAATAGTATTCAAAAGTAGAAAATAACGAATACATTAGAATAATCCCTGAACACAAATCTTAGCCTTTTCCGAAGAGCTGGTTCAACGCATAAGTTCCGCATAAAAAGCGAGTTATTTCAATAGCGGAGTTCTTAAGACTACAGCAAAAACTGCTGACGTATCTTCGCTTAAAGTTTTCAAGAAACTGTAAAGAATTTTAAAATCAGAGATTTATTCTAAAATCTTGTATTTAATGTTCTTTGTAATGCTAAAGGTTTGTTCATAGCAAGACGTGAATTTGTGCGGATGTTAGGCTAAATTTTGACAGTCAGCTCTTGTGGAGAAAACACCATTATATTAACACTGATATTACTATGATTACTTAACACAAACAATTTTATAATAATTATAATTAAGTTGTTTATAATGTCAAAAGTGAACACATACCTTTGACAGTATAACTAACTCGAAATTTTGGAGATATTAGGACAGTCTGTAGAACGCTATTATACCAGGTGGTTATACTTAATATGAAATCAATAGTTCTCTACTATAAATTAAAAATCACTATAGGATTTAGCAGAAAGTCAGTTATAATATCGAATTGAGGCAAAATAAAATGATCAATAATGTGAACTAAGGTCAGGTCACAAAACTTTCTGAAAAAGTACGTAAATTACAATCCTTTTAAGTCAAACAAATAAATATCTTGATGAAAAAATGATGCAAAATTCCTTTCTTTAATTATAATTATTATGAGACAACTGTCAACTGTTTATGGCCAATTTCACAAACCTTGACTTAACTATCAATGCCTCTAGTTTAGTAAATTAGGTAGTCAAAATCCTTGACGTAAATATCCCACAATCTGCGGTTTTAAAGCGATTCAAAGAAGCTTACTTAAACGTATTGTAAAGCAAAGTTCACATTCATTCCATTTAGAAAGCAAGAACGTACTCGTACTTACGATTACATTCAACACTTACTACAAAAATGGGTTAAGGCAATCGCGTTAGTGAAAACACGCAGCGCTACCGTCTTGTTAATATTCAACGGATAACTTGGCATTACACGGAGTTGTGAATGAACGAACCATATGAAGGGAATTTAAATAAACTCACTGCAGATTATATCCCCTTTACGTTATGCGACCCTTTGCCATATCTTTTAGGCTTTTGCCTGCTAATGCGACCGTGTATTTTACATATATTCACCGTCTTTTGTTAATAAACGCTATACTGTCACCAGAGTCTGGAGAACGAAATCTATTTTTGAGATAAGCTCACGTGCACTTTTCGTGATGGTATTGTGCATCAAGAAAAGTGCAAGTGAGCATATGGGCTTAAAAGGCCTTAGGAGCACCACGGGAAACCATAGAGGTCATCAAATACGACGTGAGCGTTAGCGGTTAAGACACAAAATAAAGATCTCACAGAAAGACCGCTCTCACCTTTTTCTAGTATAATTACTTGCCTGACCGCCTAGGGATACTACTATTTCCGCTCTGATTTTTTAACATTAAGTAGGTAGGCATACCTACTTGACAAAACCCGCGAAAGAAACAAAATTCATCATGTGAGAAATTTTGCACCAAGTTCGACAAAAACAAAAACACTTGCGACAGTGCGACTAGTCGCGTGACCGATTCTGACCGGTATCGCCTGTGGACTCACTTTATCTGTGTGCATGATCGAAATTGCGGTCTGTTCTAAGCGGATTATCTGTCAGGGGTGCTGCGCCGCATGCGTTATTTGTGATTAAAGTTATTCACACCGCTGGCGCACTGTTTATTATCGAGCAATTCGTATGCACACTGGGACAGGCGTAATAAAGAGCGTAAGATAATTTGTCACTGTGCGCATGTTAGCCTTGCGCCTGCGCAGATATGAGATGCCTATAGTTATGTATAGCTCCAATATCCATCCATTGGAGCCATTACTTTTTCAAGTAGATATAAGCGAACCTAACGATTTTTAAAAATGTTATAGGTAGGTACCTACTATTATTATAAGTAAGTATGTACTATTAAATTCAAGTCAAAGTTCGCCCCAAAACTCCTGAGCCCTTTCGCTAGTGAACTATGCTGATAAAAGTTTTAACAATAATTTAAAAACAAATGCTTACACAATTTGCAGCCCGTATGTACTTCTTTATTTCACACCACGCAATCCGACGTAAACTCCAGCGTTGAAGAAGTGAAATGGTAATTTTTCAATTATTCTAAGTAAGTTTGGACGATTATGTTTCTTTCTAACAGTACTTTATTTCGTGCCGCGTTAGACCGCCGTAAAACTTGAGGGAAATATTTCATTTTGACGCAATCCGCCCAATACAGCGCGCGAAGTTTCTCGCAAATTTGACAACGTTTACGAAACAGCGTAATAAAAGTTTAAGTGAAAATAAGCTAAGCGAGTTCCTCTCAATTCTGTTTCGTTATCCGCAATGATGTTTTAAGTGCCAGTGTGTGTTGCTTATTTGTTAACTTTTTGCACTTGCTATTGTAGACAGAGGGGCTGTTGACTAATTAACTGCCGAATAAAAAACACAATAGGACATCGATTTTTAAAACGCACTGGTGCGTGCTGTGGAATTGAAAGTGTTGAACCTTGTTGTTAATGGTTAGAAATACTTCACCAGACCAAACTGCACGATAGTTAATTTAGTTAAACTTTTATATCTATGCTTATGCTTAGCAGTGGGATCCTTACTGCAAATCTGGATAAGATTCTTATGAAGTAGTTATAATAAAACAAATCCATACCTTTTACCTACTGAAATAGACACGAACAAATAAGTTTTCTAATTGATTTTATTTCAGGCCCTGTTGGATCGCAAAATATCGCGTATATTTATTTTTCCTGTGATCGTACATACTAACTAATCCTGTCGATTGACTCTCATTTAGCAACCTCCACAGACAGATTGACCCAAATGAGTCAGTTTGGTCGCGTTTTTCCATAGCTACGAAGCTGTTGATGACCTTACTCTTACGATGGGTAAAACAAGCGCATACAAATCAAAACCAAAAAAAAAACTTCATCCACCAACAGAACAAACCATTTCAAAGTCATTCATCAAAAAACAATGAGTTTCAAAGAACCAAATCTCAACCCCTTCGCAAGATTCACCCGGGATAAAATCCAAAGATACCCTTACCCCAGATAGGACCTATTTGACTCCACCGGGTGTAAGTAATACCAATAAATCATCATACAAAAAGGGCTTATCGCGTAAACACGCTGGGATCTCCACAGGTTCCCTTTTAATTAATACGTCGAATTGGGACGGTTAAACCGCTTTATTAACAGCGATACATTCATATTGAAAAATATATATAAGGCTTAAATAAAACGGAAGATGTCAAGAATGGTTTATCTATTAAGTCCACTAAGTTACACTTTCCATTTTCATTGTTTAAAGAAAGAAATAAAAGAAAGCAAGAAGATATTTATTATTTTTAAGGACATCGCACTACAAAGTACCTACAACAATCACTAATTAAAAGAACTAAAACGGAACAAAAAAGATATAAAGAAAATAAAATTACAGAAAGCGGTGTGACCATGTTCATAAAATGTTAATTGGACTGCGCTCAGTTGTCTGTGCCTGATAGACCCAGATGCTGATTGTCAGCGTACTATAAATTCCTGGACATTATTCCACACAGTGCCATCTAGCCCCAAAGTAAGCTAATTAAAGCTTGTGTTATGGGATACTAGACAACGGATAAACATACTTAAATACATTTTCTTTTGTAAATACATACTTATTATACATATGAGACACCCAGACCAGTACAAACAGACATGTTCATGCACACAAATGTTTGTACTGTGCGGGGATCGAACCCGCGACCTCTGGTGTAGTAGCCAACTTCTTAACCATTACACCAAGTCGGTCGTAATGATGGCGGTTTTAGACAGAAAACCGAGACAGCAAACCCTACCGGTCACTATTGTTTGATATGGGCGCCATAGACACGAATCACCCCATACAAAGGCTAATGAAATAACAACCGGTCGCGGTCTCTTTTCCCGGGCTCCGGTCGCGGTCGCGGTCGGAACCACCAATTTAAAGTAGCATCACTACATGTATGTTCTATGCCAATTTGGTATAATACTAGGTTCTAGTTAGACTGAGATCTTTGCAATGAGGAAGAATTGATTTCACTCCGCTACGGAATGATTAACGGTGCTACGAACCGTAGCAAAATCGTTGCGCAGCGTCTACGGTCATGTCGGACATTTCACACATTGCGTTTCAGTCAATGTTCTCAAAATTCATTTACAATATTTCAAATTTTAATGATATCATGTAACACTATAAGAATGTATTTGTTTTCACCCAGAACTCCCACTTTATGATCACACCGACTTTTTTGCTTGGAAGTAAATCCTTTAATTAATAATCATCAAGGTATCTTCATTGTTCTTGTTACGTAAATAGAAACAAGATATCAGAAATGAAAGCTTTTCATAATTAAAAGCTAACTAAACTGTTATTTATTCCATTGTTGATTTAGTTAAGAAAAGTTTCAGCAATTTATTTTCCCAGGTTGGCCGTAGCAAGAATGGCCAATATGGCCGTAGAATAACATGGCCAAATTGGGGTTCGACAGTGAAACAAATTGAGTGTGACTGTGGTTAGTAACCTACCATGGCCCTTATGCTAGAGGGCTTATGGTCCCTCACCACCGCACGCACGCACTATGGAATGTCTGCAAAATGCACATGGCGACTGTTCCTGCGTTGCAGGTCGCTGAATTTTGGTCGGCTTCTTAATTTTTTTTCCTCTAAATTCTTCTTCTTAGTTTAAAAATCTGCCATTGACACGAAAAGAAGAAACAAATAAAATATTATTCAGTTTTATGATTAAATGAAACAATCCTCTCAAGGTAGGAATTTTTCCAATCAGAAATTATAAATTAATATTATAATCACGTACATAATTTCATGTTATTTTGATCCAACCTTTTCAAGTCGCCTCAAGCTATATAACTTTGATGTTTATAATACAAAACATTCCAAACTACTTTAGCATCTTTAGTAATTTCCAAGGGCCTAAACTCCGCCTTTGGCGTATACGTTTGAAATTAATCGCTGAATAGTTAATTTAAATATCCCTGAAATACCTCAACAACGTGAAAGTTTGTTGTGCTAAAAGTTTTAAGGTAAGGTAGATTTATGAGAAAGGGTAGATGATCCGGGTTAATTTGTGTTTGTCCAGCTTTAAGGAATACCAGGTCATTTTGCTGTGATAGAACTTAAGCCGCAGATGGCGTTGTTTGGCTCTGATACTTTGAGAAACACAGTTATACCGGGTTAGCAAATCGTCTGTTAACTTCTTCTTCTTTCGTGTCGACAGCAACATTAAATTTCATTTGACCAGTATTCTGCCACTTTTATAGCCTCAGCATTAGCACATATAAGGTCATCCTGTGAGCAGCTGTTCGGACACGAGGGGCATGACAGAAGGTGATCCGTAGTCTGCGGGGATGCACCGCATTCGCACACATTCTGTTAACTAAAGTTACTTAATAGCAAAAAACCACTGGGCAGATGACATCACAGTCTAATAAGGGTGTCTGTAACTTGTGAAAACACACACTGCCGTAATTCGAGCTAGCCTCGCCTCGACGTCCTGTAAGGCGCAGATCGTGACGCTCTCTAAAAACAGCAAAGACCGTCTCTTAAACTTATTAATGAAATTCTATAAAAGTAATTTTTTCATGGCATGTTAGTATTAAGTAGTTCAGGCCCCCAACTGACATCACTTCGAGCCGTACTAGAGCCAATATTCGTTACGCTCTGTTCTATCGACAGGGTGAGAGAATTTGAAAAAAATTCATGGCCTTACTTCAATCCCTATTATTATCTACAGGTGTCGTTGTGGTTAATCCAAAGTAAGACAAACCCATTTTCAGGACAACGACGAAGATTTGTCAAGCGTTTCTTCGTAAATATTGCAAACAAAAATATTCATTTATTTATTTCCTCATCACACCATCTTTACAGATTACTTAACCTAATGCGACGGTATAACTAACAGTATCTACCATATGACTATAATATACTAATTATAACTACTTAACATATCTATCTATATCTACTTAAATATAATATTGCGCGGAAAGCCTTCTCCGGTTGTAGTCTAAACTCAGTACAATGTAGCCATTCCCTTTATATACAAACTAGTAATTATAACACAACCCACCGCACGAAATGACCTTGAGACCGTTTGACCCCCAACTATTTGAATACGAGGTCGAAAACACGGTGTTTAATAATTTATTTGAAATGTACACAGTAATCATGTTATACTTAGACCATTATTCTTATTTTGACAAGACAACAAATATTTGGTTTCGGTAATTGAATTTCTAGAGCTGTTTTATTAGTTTAATAGCCATAGGCTTGTATAATAATTATTAAAACATTAAAGTCAACCGTCTTTTTTGTATACGTGGACGGAATCACATGGAATTGTGAAAAGTGAAATCTAAAAGAACGGTGGAACCACATGGCTAAGTGGTCAGAGCGCCTGGCCTTAAATTCAGAGACCTAGGTGCGAATCCTTTCTGAAACAGCATGTCGGTGTGGTGTATGTGACACCACACCGACTTACATTGATGGTCGTGGGGGTGAAGTCAATACCCATCAATTATAATAATGGCTTGATATCAATGTTAGACATCTATGCCCAGAAGTGAGGTGTTTTTAATACTTCCAAGGCCATGTATCAAGATTTTTAAGCCGTTCACGTAGACGAGAATCTGTATACAAATTTATGTTCTTGTAAGTGCTGAGTAAAAATGAGTGTTTTATTAGTTATACCGAGCGTCTCAAGAAATTATAGCAAAAGCTTTTCGCCAAGAAAACCACTTTGCACCCTTAGCACCTCGTGAACTTAATGAAATAAGTACCGAGGAGTTTACTCTGATAAGTAGCTGGACAAAATGGATAAATTATTATCCACTTCTGTTTCAAGTCATCTTTGTTGTAAAGCAGATATATTTTTTTAGTTTCTTCATTTTCTTCGTAAGATTAAAAAAAAATCAAGGGTGCTGTTAAGAAGTCGAAAAGTTGGGTGTGAAATATAAAACGTGAGTTAAATCCAGGAAGCAAGTTTTATTTCAATTTAAGTGCTAAAAAATATGCTAAGACTTTGGTCCAGTCAAGATGATAGTCAAACCAAGGTGTTCTCCTGAATGAACCAAACACACACAGACAAGACAAGGTTCAAAATAAACTTTTCAAATATAGGGTCCTAAAGTTAAATTTACGAATTTTGGAAAAAAAGACCATCTTTTACCTACATCTTAATAAAAAAAATTAATAAGATAACAGTTTAAAAAAGAAATGTGTTAGAGTTTCAGCAATTAACCAATAGTATGTGCAGGCAGGTGCCTGGTGGAGCATATACTCCGTGTTTACGGTGGTCAAGGACCCTTCCCTGGGGTTGTAGCCACCAGACTGATAAACATTGCATCTTAGTAGTTAAGTTGGCATGGATTCAACTAAATCATACCGATCTTCTGACGAACCAATTTTTGGATCTCCTTAGAAAAAAAAAGTTATATTAATTACTTAACCAACCTGCGATGTTGAAAGTTCCAAGGAGCAAGAGCCATAGCGACAGAACTTGGGTCTGGCTGGCTCTCAATGAGCACTCCATCTTCAAAAACCGGTCACATAAAATATTCCGGAACGCTTCACAAAATCCTTAAGATTACATTTTGACCGGAATCTTTGCTTATTCATTTCCCACTCCGTCTGTAACAAGGAAAAATCGAATTGAGAATTTGCTAATAAAACCTTGTGATTACTCAGGCTCCTACCGACGAGTTTTGTTTTTGACTGAAATAACAATGATGGATGATGTATTAAATGATTTCTAAATAGAGTATTTTTTATTCAAAACGCTTTCATGAAATATGTGGTGGAATGTCCGATTAAGTGAAAGTAAGTAAAATAGGAATCTTTGTGTTAAGTCAGATGTTTATTTCAAAAGTACTATGTGCTAGTACGAGGAATAGCATTGATTTAAAAGAGTCCTTAGGCTGCAGTGACCGCGTTACTCTACGTTCCAAATGTTGGATTTATGTTAATGTTGTTTAAATTTTTCGACGGTCATAAAATTTCAAAAATAATGACTACATAAACGCCAACTGCAGTGCAATGCGATTATTATCCTGCGTCCGTACAATATATATATTTTTTAAACTTCTTTTTTTAATTGCAATCTGTCCAAGGACATTTAGCGCAGAGTTATGAGTGTCAAAGTGTGGGCTTGCATGGTATAAATCCACTGATTTATCTATTTTATGTCACGTCTTCCGTAGAATATTAAAAAGTGCATAGTTTTGATTTCGTTTCGAAAAGATTCACGACCATGTGAGCACTTGCGCAATAACGAAATATGCCTTAACCTAAGTAATTTAATTAACCTGCACAATCCGCACTGAGTAGAAAAATAAAGGGGACGGCGCTCTCAGCGATTACTCGCACGGTTTGGCGGCGAGCCAGCGAGTGTGCTGGTTCTTTCCGCTCCTACATTTGCAGCATAGTATTCACGATTAGATGCCCTATCTAAAACGTTTTAGTCTTTTAAATGTTTGCTATTTACATAATGATAATGGACCACATACATAAAATACGTTTAGCACGTGTAAATTATACGTTAAAGGCTTCCGAGCAGAGCTTTATAATTTTTATCTTGGTTTTCAGTTTTTAAGGCTGAGGTTACAAATAATGTGGTAAGATTAGATACTAGTTCATTAGGTGTGTGCGGAGAGCGGATTAGCAAAGATGCATTTTTGGAAGATTTTCGTAATTATTTTGTTGAATTCACATAGCAATACTGCTTTTATGTAAGTATTGCCTGTGAGTCATGTGAATGGAATAGTTAGAATCCCACATTTCACGAAATGTTTCAAAATAAAGTCCAACATGTGGCCTCAAAGTTCAGCCACATGTCGGACTTAATAGCTAAAACAGCAACCAATTGAATGCCCTAAGATAGAGCGCAATCGACTAGAAACCTATGGTAGTGTTGCCGATCAATTGTAGTTGAATATCGATTGTATCGACATTGTTCAGTTAATCGACAGCGACCACATCTCTATCGATAGTGACCGATAGCAGGGCCATCTATAGTGTTGGCTCGCTATCGATAGCATTGTAATGGTAACGTTGTGTTCATAATCAATATCCTCGTACCAAACTATGTAATCGATGGATAGTAAAACTATTGATAAGTGATTGTAAGACAAGCTCGACTTACATTTGAAGAATAAGTCAATTCTATTTTCCTATTGAAGTCAATGAAGAAAGAGAGGCCTTAGCTAGTAGCAAAGTACCTGAACAGAAGCAAGACTCGAAAATGGCTAACAAACATTCACGTCACGCTGATAGCCCCTATCCGTTGACGTCCGTGATATTTTACTAGTCGTTATAATTTTTACCAGTCCTAAAACCTGTTAATACCTTGTCGAGACACAAAAATATTTACGCAGAATTTGTGAGCGTGATTCGACTTGTTTTTTGTAATGTAATATGTCGTAACTGATCTTATAAAGAAACGCCAAGTTTTATTTAGATACGGTAAGGAACTTTTTTGAACCTTGAGTTCAAGTACTTAGACACTGCCGTCATGCATCAATAGGATCGACTGAAGCGTTAGGAAGCCGAGTCAATCTCACGGATGATATTGATTGTTTGTGATCAATTTGCATTGTGTACGGCATCAAGTCATTATGTGAAGTTACGTGACTCTGCCTGCAGGTACTGCCAAGACACTGCAAGCGGAGTGCAAGGATTATGTCATATTCTACCTTGCTTATTTTATGAAAGCCAATAAAATACCAATTTGCATTAGTAAGATGACCATTGATAAAAAAGGCCTACCGTCAGGATTTCCAGAGCGACTGATTGTAGGCAATTTGTATCCACTGGAATCCTGCATCCCTTATCCTAATAAGGCTTTCTACGCTGCATATGCCTTAAATATTTTTATTTATTCATTCATTATTATTTTATTTAAATAGGTCCCAAATCTAAAACCAATCTAAAACATTTCTGCCTCTAGGCGAATCCGTTTTCTGCAATAAGTGCCTTGCCTATTGTCACAAATACTTACTTTGATTCAAACTATAAATCGGCTTGGTACCAGTTAGCTGTTTTATATTCGATAGAATTACGTGCTGTAAGGGTTATATACAACTAAACTCTTATTGCTACCTACAAGATCCCAAACACTGGCACAAAGTTTCCAGACTGTTTGGTTTTACAGATTGTCCTCCGAAGAGCGTGCAAGTTCACTCCACAAACTAGTTCTGTCAGCACTGTCTCACCAACGGGGCACTAGACGCACATTAGTTTGCCGCGTGGGTCAACAACGGACTTTGTTGATGTTTGAGCAATCTCTTCTTACTGACTATTTAAAAATGTGATCAGTTCAGATTGGAAATCACTGCCTGGCGTTGTATTTCAAAGCAGAGCACTTATTAAACTGGCATTTACTACTATAGGCCAAATCAACAATTACTACAATCTTATGATCAATTGGTCAGTTTTGAATTATGAAAATCATAACTAGGAAAATTGATTATCCTACTTAGAAGTCAAACCTAAAACTGTTTTTGCAGCCACCAAGATTTTCTCCCTAAACTCACAGCGAAGCTTGGCTAGTTGCCAACGGACTAAACGGGTGGTCCTTTTCTATTTCCACATTTTTGGCACATTATTCACGATTAGATATCCCATGTTAGTGCAGCTATTTAAAGGACTGGTACATTCTTAGATAAACTAAGTTATTAGTGTCTTCACCAAGTAGAAAAGACTGAAGCAAATGAAATGTAGAGTTAACTTGCACGAACATTGTTTGCCTTATCAACACGGCGGCTCTTTTATATTTATTATCTTAAGAACTGTTTCAAGCGTGAAATGTATTATTTACCAGAACCTTTTTTTGTTTCGTCACTGCTTTGGTATCTTTACGTATGCTGCCAGAATACTTGCGTGCACGCAGCACTAATCGTGACTGTAACTAGGCGTGTTTGATTTTCCATCGTTATAATGAAAAAATCCACGACCGGAGGAATACGTGCAAACTAGAATAACTGAAACTGTTGCGAGTCAATAGCCGATTCTTAATTCATTTACCTGTTATAAATAATATAAAATATTCTTCGCTATAGCAGTTTCGACGATTATCAGTTTTTTTGGTTGAACTATAATATAAAAAAGATATAGAAATATATTTTTCACTTCCCAGGTCCATTATAACTAGTTTAAGCTAAGTTACTGAACTTATTTTTAGAAATTAACTAGGACATGCATCTCTATATTTCCTCTTCTTAATTTAAAAGAAAGCTCACCTCACGAAAATGTTAAAAAGTCATGTAGCTAATTTAATATTCTTCCCCACTTTAACACATTTTATAAACGTTTCGTCTTCATTACATACTTTGGGTAATATACTGGTCCTACTTTGTTTTCTTAGCCAATTTTCACCCATGAAATGATAATAAACCTCCGGCCACGGCCCATTATCTTACCTACAAAATACAACAGCCTGTGTATTATGTAGCCACGGCTTCTTACTTAATAAATGGTGTAAGTAACAAGAAATGAAAGGATATGGTAATTTCAAACACCGACTTTAAAAAAGGCTTTATAAATAGCCTCTTTGGAAACTTTTATCCCCCATGGTAATGTCTGTCTGTGAGCCGTTCTTTAGAAACCAATGAATATTCATTTATTTATTTTAACTGAGATTTTCAGTAGTTTCAGCAATACCCGTATTACCTATTCTTAGTCGCTTGACTGACTTAAAATGTGATGGAGATACTATCAATATGAAAATGTTATTTTATTGAAGTTTTGTTTTAAATATCACAAATGAATGTCTGATTTGGTTATCAGACATTCATTTCTACTCATGACTGAAAACTAAAAAATACGCCCTTTTGTCTAAAGATGGCGATGGCGTGCGTAGCCAAGGGTTCTGTCTTAGGGGACTGCCGATGGACGTAAGGTTCTGCAAATCATAACATACCATCGCGACTACCATTGGGTAGGGTAATATTTTGGTCAACTGTTATAGTTTAGCAGTTGCCCAAAATATTCTGTCACTTCCAAAGCTATATTATACTCGTATATTTTGCTTAAAGGTCAAATAGTTTAGATTATTACACTATTCAAGGCTAACACGCTACTCGTGATCTTCTTGACGTAAGAGACCTTAAAATTATCTCTTTAGAATAATGGCACTAATTAAACAATGCCTGCATCATAGTTGAAGAATCATACTTTCAAGTTTCATTCAAAGGTTATATACAACTGCTTCTTATGCGATAGCCGAAGCATATACGTATTTATGTAGACAAAATTGAATTATCGGTACCATTTTGCAAACATAATGACGATGCAAAGTGCGTAGCAAGATATAATTATTAAAATATAAGAGTTGAATGCATGAGCTATGTACTATTAATGAGCCATCGTACAACTTTGCTTATAATTATGAACACTAAAGAGCAATTTGCTCTGGAGGAGAGACTGGTAATTTTTGTTGGGAATTTTATTTTATTTTTTCATCCCACGGGAATATTTAAGGGAAATGCAGCATACATTTTCTTTGTTCGAGTTTAAACTCTGCGTTCATCTGCATTAATGATTGTTAATCTTTGTGTTGAACCACTTCTTGGAAGTAGTGCTACGTTGCTTCGATCATTGAAAACTGTAGTATTTTATTTTTAAAGGTATATATTTTTGTTCTGAATTATGGATTCCTTTGATGCAGGGTTTTTGTAATGTCTTCTCATAAAAGATCTCCGTCATTAAAATCAAATTATGGATTAAATTTCTTGTCTATACTACTCTTACTAATATCATAAATGCGAAAGTTTGTGAGGATGAATTTGTTACTCTTTCACGCAAAAACTACTGAACGGATTTGAATGAAACTTTACAGTTATACAAATTATACATCAGATTTTTTATTTATTATATTGGCCATAATATATAACGATAACGCGGGCGAAGCCGCGGGCGGAAAGCTAGTAATATTATAAGAAAGATATATTTGTTTGTTTGTATGGAATAGTCTCCGAAACTACTGGACCGATTTCAAAAACTCTTTCACCGATATAAGTAAAGTAAGTAAAGTAAAGTAAAACAAAGTGGTTAACAAAATGCAAGTTTATAAATACAAACCCGGAATAAATTCCAAAGAAATCATTATTCAAAGCCCAACTTAAGAAAAAAACCCACGATCCCTGGAATTCAGTCAAATCACTAAAGATGCAAGCTAGTCGATTGAAGATGTTAGTTACTTTGTCACAGTGCGATAGTATATTTTCAAATAGTGGAGTTGAATTATCTGTTAGTACTGAGAGGTTCCCGTAATCAGTGGTAAAGGTACACATAATACTCTAGCTTCAGAGCATAAACGACACGAATGGTGTAGTGCCCTGTAGCACGGATTCTCGCCTTCAATTCCGTAGTGTCCCGGGTTCGATCAGGTCAATTCAGGAAATGATCTTTTCTAAATTGGCCTGGATCTGGGTGTGCTGGGAGACGCCCCTGGCTTAATTCCTAGTCTGGTACCTCGTAACACAGGAATATTTATCCCTACTTCGAGCCCATGACAAGAGGTGTGCTGTCTGGCGCAATTTATTATTTGTTTATTAGTAAAAAACCTATTACCACGCTCAACGTTCTTAAATTAAGCTGGTGGATTGTGGCGATGTTAAAAATTCAAGAAAAAGCGTCGTCCCCAACTGCTTCCCTCCAGGGTACACTTAGCGGGGCTCCCAAGTGGTGTGATGAAAATACTTAATGACCTGGCCAATGACAGCACTGACTGAGGGTCTCTCTTGGATTATTAAATGGTTCTTGCTACACCACACTACCCTTGAGAACGAAGCAAGCCTACCTAGTTTTTCTAGGTTTTGTTGTTATTGTTACAAAGAAACAACAAAACCTGAAAAGCTGAGGTGTGGCTTATTTCATCGCTCCCACCAATGTATAATAAATAACCTTTGGAATTACAACATTTTGAGAAGTTTTTCATCCATAAAACAATGAATGTTTCAGAGCAAGAAATAGCCTATACTCTTCCGCACACTATCAACAAATTATAGTCTTAAAACAAACAATTAATAAGTAAAGTGGTATATGCAAACCTAAAACATACTTTAATAAATTTTACTGACCCGTTGGTGCAATAGCAGGGATCCTGCCTTTAGCACCGGAGGTCGTGGGTTTGATTCCCACACATGGCAAACATTCATGTGACGAACATTTGTGTTTGTTGTGTGTCTGGGTGTTACTATCTAATCTTAATCATTATTTATCTAATCATATTTAAGTAAGTTTTAAGTAATATTTAAGTATGTTTATGATAGATAGATAGATAAAAACGTTTATTAGCATCTCCAACACACACGTACATACGAGTACAATACAAGCTTAAAACACAGTTATAAACAGGAAAAATACAATCATATACCATTTACATACATGAATGCACATGTGTGCTGCAGTCAACTATGGGTCAAGACTCAGTGACGCATCGCTGCAAGAGCGCATGCACTGATTTTCAGCCATCTCCCTGGAAGGTGCAGAAACATCGGAAGAGAAGTACATTTCACATGTGTATAAGCACTTAAGCTTTCTGTCCAATATCATACGGAGAATAAAATAATAAACTGGTGACAAAAATTAATTACATGGTAAAACAAGACAACAATAACGAAATAAAAAATACAATATCACTACACTAAAAGTAAAATTTGCTAAAAAACACACAGCACAGCATTACGCTACTTCGCGAGTGAAAGTGGAACCCCTAACTTCTGTTGATCCAGAAAATATACAAAAAACTTGATTTTAAAATTTGACTTGGAAACCAGGTTCCTTATTGGTGGAGGTAAATCATTCCAGCACTTTGTCGCTTGGTAGCGAAAGCTGCCCCTAAATGCCATGGCTCGATGACTACGAATTGACAACGGAATTCTGGTGGTCCTGGTGCCATACCGATCGTGAAAGGGTGCAAATCTGATTTTGTCATGCAGATATTCAGGCTGCTTAAACTTTTCCACATCGAACATAAGACTGGCCAGGTGCAGCAGCCTTCGCGATTCCATCCTGAGCGCTGATTGAGGCGCAATTTAAGTATGGACTTATATGGCTCCGAGGCGGCACAGTAAAGCAAAATCTACAGCAAGCATTTTGGACGCGTTGAATCAAACGTTGAGTCCTAGAGAAAAGACGTGGTCCGATAACAATGTCACCATAATTCAGTTTTGAGAGAATTAGAGTCTCACACAATCTTATTCGGACTTTCTCACTAAGAAGGTTTCTTATCTTGTAGAGCACACTCAAGCGGTACATACAGTTTTTCACGAGATTCAAAACATGAGACTCGAAACGCAAAGTACTATCAAATAGCACGCCCAAGTTTCTCGCCTCGTCTACACGTTCAATACTCTTGCCCGAAATGCTTACCATTGGGTTTGTCATAAGACCCTTCCCAGTCTGAGCTCTTGTACCAATGAGCATGAATTTAGACTTAGTTGGGTTAAGAATGAGAGCATTGTCACGCGCCCAGGCCGCAATTGCGTCTAGATCACTATTCAGTTTTCTCACTGCAAGTGGCAAATTTTTAGGAGATTCCGAGATATAAATCTGAACATCATCAGCACAACAATGATATCTACTGTTAGAAATAGCATTTCCAAGATCAGCAACATATAAAACGAACAAAAGAGGTCCAAGAATTGAACCCTGCGGCACACCTCTCGACACAGATTTTGGGTTCGAGTAAGTAGTTTTGCCGCCCCCGCAAATCAACTTGACAGTCTGGGTCCGGTTTCTAAGGTAAGACTCAAACTATCCCACAGATAGGTCATCCAAACCATAGAATCGGAGCTTCGATAGAAGAAGAGGCACACTAATGCAGTCAAAGGCGCGCGAAAAATCAAGTAAGGTAAGAATGGTGGCACGACCGATGTCTTGCTCCGCGAGCACATTGTCCACCACGTCAAGGAGCGCTGTAGTTGAACTACGTCCTTTGCGAAATCCTGATTGAAGGGTAGGCAAAATATTATTGTCCTCAACATATTTGCTTAGTTGGACATAGACAGCCCTCTCCAATATCTTAGACAAAAATGGCAAAATACTGATAGGCCTAAGGTCATTAAAAGATGTTGGATGTTGAATCTGAGGGATAGGCGTTACTAATGATTTTTTCAATTTTGAAGGGAAGACACCAGAAACCATCGACCTATTAATAATATCGGTAATAACACACAGCGTACGAGGCAGAGTCAGAAGCACCATGTCTCTGTTAATACTATCCACACCGACAGCATTGGAGCCTATAGATTTAATGTGGTTGATTATGTCGCCTACATTTACGGCGGACAAGGAGAATCTCGAGGAGCCAAAACGATTAAAATTAAAGTGTAAGAGTAGAGAAGAAGACACGTCGTCGACACCAGGTACAGCAAGAAAGTGCCCATTTATTTCATCAGGGTCGTTGAAGCAGTCGGGAAGGCCATCAACACGACAGGGATCGATAAGAACCTTATTTTTCATGCCATTCCAAAAATGTTTATCATTATTGGATTGAGAGTTGATGTAGTGATCAAAAAACCCCCGTTTTTAGCTATAAATGCTGGTTTTTACCAATTTTTTTAGTTCCTTCCAGGCTTCCCCGTCAGTGACAGACTTAGAGCTACGGTACTTCCTATGTGCCTCATTGCGTAAGTCAATCATGCGCCTTATTGTGTCGGTTATCCATGGAAGGGATTGGTTTTCTTTAACTCTGACAGTTTTTACAGGTGCATGTCTGTCGTAGAGTGACGTAATAAGCATATCTTCCACAGCAGCCATGACACTTATCGACTCCCAGTCCAAAGAATCTCAATCCTTGTTAAAACTGTTCATGTCTATTTGCTTTATGGGCCTGAAAGATATAAACCGGTTAGGCGTCTTCATTTTACTAACAGCAAGCGTAACGTTTACCATAGCATGTCCAGTGGCACCCGTCACGCTAGAGACGGTCACTTCCCGAACCTGAGAATTGGTACAGACCAAGTCAATGAGTGATTCACTTTCATTAGTAAAATATAATAATAATAATAATAAAATAAATATGCGCCAGACAACACACCTCTTGTAATGGTCTCGAAGTAGGGATTAATATCCCTGTGTTACGAGGTACCACACAAGGAAATGAGCTAGGGGCGTCTCCCAGCACACCCAGACCCGAGTCAATTCAGAAAAGATCGTTTCCTAAATTGACCTGGCCGGGAATCGAACCCGGGACACTACGGAAATCGAGGCGAGAAACCGGGCTACAGCGCACTACGCCAACCGTGTCGTCAAATTGAAAATGAGTAGATTCACTGACAACCTGATCAAGACTCATAGATTTTAGAAACTGATCAACTTTTAGCCAAGAGCCACTCGATCGATCTAGCATATTAATATTGAAATCTCCTAATAGAATTATACGATCGAAAGCTGCAAATCGAGCCACAGAATCCGTTAAAGCGTCAAGAAACGTTTCAATCTTTATCCACTGCGGTCTGTAAGCTGTACCCACGGCAATGCGTGAGCCATTTACCTTAGTAGACACCCACATCTGTTTGATATCACCAGTTGGATATGCTTCGTAGCGAACACGAATATCACGCTTGATGTAGAATGCAACACCACCGCCCCTCCGGTTCCGCATGTGCAGCGGCCGCGGGGTGCAGCGCAGACGATAGCCAGGCACAGCCGGCACGCGCGCTTCCCGTTCAGCCGACAACCAGGTTTCATTAATGGCCACTATATCCGCGTCAAAACGAGTCATCGCAATTACAAAGTCGTCGTGTCCAGTATTAAGAGAACCAGCATTGTATAGGCCCAATTTAAGGAATTTGTTTTTAGTAGTCATAGCACTTAAAACAACAATTATCACCAAAACCATTGAAGTTAATCAGTCTGGCCTGAAAGACACAAGTAACATGGAACATGGTTTAAAATACTAACCACATTTACAGGCAAAAGATAGCAGTTATAATAAAATAAAGCGTGTATAACCGAATAAAAATTGAACCCAACTGTTAAATACACAAGCCATTCAGCAATGCATGTAAGAAAAATTTAATAAAGAGAAAATATTGACTATGGAGAATAATTTAAAAAGTTACATTAATTAGAACAAACGGCCTCCGGTCCAAAAACCCTTTTCAGATCTGTTTCAGTGCGCAATCGATATCGCGGGGCATTTTTGCTTTGGTGCTGTCGCGCAAAGATTTTGCCATCTCTCGTCCAGATAAAACGCCATTTCAGACGATCGCCCACCTCTCGAGCCAGGCGAAACAGGTGCCTGTTTACCTTGGTCAGTCTCTCGTTCACGTAAAAGCGGCACGGCTCACCCGGAAGTTCGGTACCCTCGGTGGTAATCCCGCGCCGCACTCTTGCCGCCTGCAATAGATTGTCCCGTACTGATCGTCGCGCTAGCCGCACTACAATGGAACGATGGCGACTCGGTTTGGACACATCCGTTAAGTCCAGCACACGGCCCACACGAATGGCGCTTACGACGTCGTGTTCCTCTAATTTCACGCAGAGCTTGCTTGCCAGCGTTTCGACAACGTGCAAAAGACTTTCTCCTTTCTGTTCCGGTAAACAAGTTATTTCCACATCAGTCAGTAGCAAGTCTTGCTCTCGATCATTAAGTTCGGCTTTCAGCTTATTAAGGGATGTCGAGAGTGACTCAAACTTGTCCCCTGCTGCACATTCCAATTCCATGCGATCATTAAGGGCTTCTAATCGACCTTCTATTGTGTCGATTCGACTCTCACATTCGGCCACCCTACCGGACAGCTTATCTAGTATTTCGCACATACCGCTTATTTGTGCCCGATTTGCCCGCATCTCGTCTCGTATCTCCTCTTTAAAAGAGCGCATTTCTAGAGCCAGGGCCTGTAAGTCTGTCATTTTCAGCGTTATGTTATGGGCTGTATTGTTGATGGTATCACTTCGTGGGGGCGACTGCTCCACTATCGACATATCCAGTTGCCCGGGGCTCTTCGCTGCGGCCCCGCGTTTAAATGTAACTCCAATTTCAGCGCCACGGACAGGTGTATTAGTGTTATCAGTCTTACGTTGCTGACTCTTGCAAAACACGCACCGCCAGGCATCTCTGTGTTCCTCTGTCAGTGTATTATAGAAGTAATACTATGGTGGTATACATTGGCACATTCCAAGTCATAATATTGACCACAGCCACCGCACGATAAATATATGTTATCAGCGATAAGGTTTCGACATCCTCCGCAATAGTTCTCTTCTGAAGACATTATCAAATTTTTCTTCTTTAAAAATTCAGTCCTAACAAATGAAGAAAAAAAAGAAAAATTGTGGGTTTGATTGAGATCCGAACCAGCACTCTTTGAGACGTATGGTGCCAGTGCCGACGCCAGAGCTAACGGGGAGTACTGAAGCGGGCCGATATAAGTGACCAGTACGCGGGACCTAGTCGTAGGTTAAAAGTCGCTAAATAGAACCGGTTAATCACAAAACGGGTCTACGGTTGGCCGTTAAGCTCATTGATTAGCACCGTCCACAGTCGCAACAAACACAACAGATTTTAAATCACTGCACCTAAACCAAGTTACGCAAATACGTTTGCAGACCAGAGTTTTACGGGTCTCTTTCTGACGATTACACTGATAGCTAATTTATATCGAATACTTTTATTTTCTATTTTTACTAAATTAAAACAACAGAGAGTGCTCACAATACGTCTACAACCGCTACCGCGTTCCCCGCACCCATTTATCAGTCTCTGACATAGATAGTTTGGGGTCTGGTGATCTTGGTGTAATTTATCCCAGACATTTATTTATTTGAATAATGTCCATATTTTTTAGACCCATTAATGTAGCTCAAAAAGTAAAAGAAAAGTAATAATAATGCACTTTTTCCTTAGCAACAATACATAGTTAAAAAAGAAAAAGGACTAGGGATTCATCCCTACTCCTTAAACTCATACATGTCGGAGAGAAACAGAAGCTGCATGTCGCTGCCACTCGTGTGCCATCTTTGCCTTGTGAATTGTATGACGTACATGAATATATAGTTACGAAACATCGTTGGTAACACTAAATAAGTCGGTTAATACAGGACGCAGCTTCAAAGACAACACAAAAAGCTAAACCTTGACAACTGTTTTAGCTTTGTGAGAATTCGTAACTTTGAGTTATTGTTTTCAGTTTACTTACCTTTCCCGCCCACGAAACTCAAAACTATGTGTATAACAACTTGTAACTTGTCAATAGAAAACAACTTACCAAGATAACAGCAGAATGCTCAATCTGTTTGTAATTAATTATATGTAAGACTTAGTAACTTAGCAATTGCTAATAACTCTTCTTTTCTACTTCAATAACTTGTGTGGGTAAATTCAAAGCCGCAGGCTCTAATAATTTAGTAAGCTTAGATACTAATCATACTTTTGTTACTATGGTCTAGCTTTTGCAGCCTGTCAATAAGACAATTTTTTTGTGGTCTTTTGATCGTGGTGTTAAGAGGATACAGAAGCGCCGTTTTTCCATAGATTGGATTATAGAGTAAATTAACTTATTTCATGATACAAAATTACAATATACATTACATTTGATGTCACCTAAAAGAATTTGCATTATGATCGTCAAAATTATTATACAAATTAAAATTAATACGATAAACAGAATTTCCAAATCGAAAAAAAATAATAATAAATTGGAAAATAAATACTTAGTAAAAAAACACATGTTAAATAAAATAATAAAAATAAAACAATTCAGTCAAAAATAAAAAGTAGTTAATAAGTCATGCGAAGTCATCATTCAAAAATTATTTGATACAATAATAAGCTTTTTCCAACAAATACAAACGATGTCCCCTGTTTCCTCCCTGGACTTTGCTAGTAAAGAAAAAAAATTTACCCAAAAAATATATATATAATAGTGGCAACTATTGGCATGTCCATAAGTTTTTCTTTTTTTAATAGATTAATTGCTTAAATAGATATGAACCTGCAATAATCGAAAAAAATGGCCAGATTTTCCACTGTGTTCAAACATCCAGATAACTAATTTGTTTAGTTTATTTCAAAAAAAGAAAAACATAGAAACACGGCCGCAGTCCTTTTTTAATTTTTAATGAAAAAGTAACTAAATTGGTCAACTTTTCGAATAGGGATTAGGGGACTACGAAACGTCGATTTTGTGTACTTTTGATAGGTAATTTCAATCCGAATTGCATCTGTCTCTCTGCGTTCGAGGTTTGCAAAAGACAGCAATTGATCTTACAAAAACCTATTATTCAATTCTCTCGAACGTGCTGTCTCCTCTTAAGCTTATGAAAAATCTACGAAAATTTTATTATTTGATGTGTTTCTAGTTGTTTTTATGTGCTAAGGTGGTACCTACATTTTTTAACTTATGTAACAACTTTTACAATATGACTAAATAATATTTATTAATTTGTATTCATTAACCTTCAGTTTCGTGAGTAGCAAGAATAATACTAGGTCTTAATAAATTAACGAGTCCATTTAGCTTTCACACCACCCAAAATTCACACACATTATTTGATTGCCTTAGAAACTGAATTTTCGACTTGAGTATAACGTAATAGCCACGAGGGTGTTTATAGAGAAATGTGGCAACCCTTAACCACTCCCCTGGGATACAAACGAAGCTGTTTATTTATGTATTATGACGTGTGTGTTTCGGATAAGGGCGTATGTTCGGGTACCGGCCATGTTTCTAGGCTGGTATAAGGAAAGTTTAATACGTCGTGATTAATTTTCATGATGTACTTTCTTAGGTAAGATGTTTTGTTTGTACGAGTAGGATAAGGCATGTGATAAGATAGTATATAGGTGATTGACGATACTAAAT
Organism: Udea olivalis; assembly: GCA_947369235.1. Classification (NCBI taxonomy): domain Eukaryota; kingdom Metazoa; phylum Arthropoda; class Insecta; order Lepidoptera; family Crambidae; genus Udea; species Udea olivalis. The sequence continues at coordinate 6,950,812 of OX376346.1, read as the reverse complement.
ATGACAAAGACTTTGAGAAATGTAATCACAAACATTGATAATAATGCCTTAAAAATTAAATGTAATTATTGTAAACGATTCCGAGTTAATTTGCTTAGCAAGTAACCTATTCTATGAAGAAGTTGTGAAAAGTATAGATGAATTTTCTGATACTGGCAATGAATTTCCATGTTATGAAAAATCGTGCTTCAAAACAGAGGTTTCCTAAGCAGGTGGTTAGAAATTTACGTAACATAGGCTAATTAGGTACTTAACGTTAGTTGCCAGAGAATCCTTAAGTGTTGATTTAGCGTTTCTTTACCTCTATATAAATCTATAGTAGTTGCGAGAGCCTTGAACAAACGAACAGACACAAATTCTAAAAATCAAATTCCTCGTTTCTTGTATAGCTGTCATGAGATTTATTGTGAATCACATCTAATCTTAAAGTTGTTTTTCTCTAAAAAAGCTGTTTAAATTTTGTGTATGAAGAATTTCGTAATCTTGATAACGTTAGTGAAAAAAGGTAATGGTTTTCGACCAGGCAATAAATAATTCAAACAAAACCCGTTAAGATCCTCTTGAAACTCGCAAGAAATCATCCAGTTTTATTGTCTCAGCGCTATCGGGAACGCAGCCATGCACCGAACTGCATTTCAAAGACAAATAATTGCACTGAAATCTACGAATGGAATACGAAATTTAATGCACACTCCGCAAAAATATCAGAGCCGGATCTGACAGTTTCAATTCGAAAATAAACCTCTGATGTGAAAGAAAATTCTTTAAATGAGCAAAATAAGAGATAATTTTAGTTTCGCTGGTCGATTTTGTGGTAAACCCAATACGAAGTGGAAAATGAAGGGGCCAGATAAGTCTAACGACGACTTTTTCGTGTTTATCCAATGAAAATTTCATATAGCAGAGATTTGATACATTCTGCTGTGAACCAGAGCAAATAAGAACTAATAACTTGACCTGTGTGATTCAATTTCAAAGCACACCGCACTGTTATGGCTGGCATGCAGCAGTCGTGACTAGCCTGGAGTCAGCAGCGTAGTCATGTCATCATGCGTTCCAAGTCAATACGAACATAAATGATAGTTGACCCAAACTTAGAATTTGATTTCTTTATAAGAGTAATCTACTGCCTTCTAACAAGAGATTTTATGGGACACCTGATTTTCAAACGACTTGAATAATCCGTATAACATCTTAAGCTATCAGTAGGACACTAATTAACGTAAAAGGGAATAGTAAATGAGAAGCTCAACAGACGTATCTTTTCCATCTTTCATCTGATAAAACATTCAACAGCAGAGTCTGCACCACAGTCTTTTAAATTTGCCTGAGACTGACTAATTTCGTTTGTCTGGCTGGGCTATGACGATGAAATATTAATCTCCAATAAACTAGAAAACAGGATATTTATTGAGGCCTCTTATTTTTACATCTTTCACTTTTTATAATTTGATTTGAATACCATGTTCTGCGTCAATACAGTCTTACGCCACAGGAGAACACTTTAGTGATAAGCTCTGTATCTAGAGCGTAAATTCTATTCCTAGCTGTCCATCAGCTTCGCCCGCGTGGACTGTTTTTTCCGTCAAAATAAAGCCTAAATAAAAAAAATATAGCCGATGTCACTCCCTGATAATGTAGCTTTATATTGGTGAAAGAATTTTTAAAATTGGTTCAGTTGTTTTGGAGCCTATTCATTACAAACAAACAAAAAAACAAACAAACAAATCTTTCCTCTTTGTTATTAGTTATGGGTATCAATATGGTAGGTTCATGCTATTTATTAATATTTTTAGAAAACGAAATTCAATAGGAAATAGTGAATGATATTAAAACCACCATAAACTTGGTTGTGTGAAACTACGCCTAACGATCTACGCACAATGTCACCTGCGTTTAAAAACGAGTTTCATTCGGGATGGGTACCTTACTGAAACGCAATCGCCCTGTTCCGCAATTAAATTAACAAAGCCGAGGCTCTAGCACTCACCATTGGTGATTAAAAATAGATTGAATTATTATGTGTGTGTAGGTATTATATATATACGTATCGAGAAAATGTTTGCGAATATGGCCGGTCTGACGTTGACTTCGTATTGACTCATTTGGAGGTGAGAACGTGTGTACATTTTTGTGTCTTGTGTCAGATACCAGCTACCGATGAATATTTGATTTCTATGTAACCAGTATGAAATCATCCACATCACCGCGTATACGTAAACTGTGCCCGATCATCGCTACAGGACACAGCAACTACAGTTCCCTGTGATGGTGTGCCGTGTCGGCAACAAAAAGTGTCTACGTTTGCGCAGCGCCAAAAGCGTTACAAAATGCATGCTTTCATTTGTTAGTTTATTTGGAATGGATTGTTAGACTCCGGTTACGCTTTTAACTAACGCAGAGCGGAAATTTTTTATCCTGTAGATTGCCGCTCAAATCAAAACCTATAATAAAATATTATTATTGAATTCAAATAATTATATTTACTCAAATTCCGTTAAATCTAAATAAGAATACAATCAAAAATATGAGCAATGGCAACACCATCCTGACCACTGTTGCTGCCAGATTAGTGCCCCACGCAAGCGTACTGGGTGAACGTTGTTCCATAACTATTATGGTCTAAGGCCCATGCCTTAGACCATAATAGCAGTGTAATCAGGACGGTTGTAGGTGTTATTTTTTGATACAGATAAAAAATATCACCATAGTATATAATTACCGAATTTACAATGTATGTGTTAACGTGTTTGTATTGTAAACATCGATGTAAAAGTTGACGTAATCTGTAGGTTTGGTTTTTATGATATTTAAAAAACTAATCAAAATATTATATAAATAATGTAATAAATTACCAAATGAATAAATAATTAAATGAATGACTTATGATAATTATAGCGACAAAAAAATGTACATAATATTGTAATTGTAACTATAAGTTAGTTTTGTTAGTAGAAGGTAAACATTGTTACCAACATACTAATTATACTATGGATATCTGAAATAAATGTTTTTTTAATACCAATTTTCTTAGAAGAAATTATTTAAAATAAAAATTGTTTTGATACTGAATATTATGTTAAAAGCATATTTATAAGAGATTACGATTACACTTAGAAAAAAATATAAAATATATTTGGCACTTTTTTAAGTGCAAAAACAGCAAAATAATTCAATGACAATTACATTACACTGGTAATACTTAGTAAAAGGTTCAGTATTCACCATTAACTATTTTATAATTGTAGTCTTAGTGCAATGGTTTCAAGTCATCAATAATAGACCTGAATCAGCAGTAGATGAAAACGCAGGTTTCACGCGTAAGTATGAAATTACTGTTTAACACACCAACAAAAATAATGACATTACTATTTCGAGCTTTATTCGTAAAATCATCATTTTTTGTCAGCAAATCTTGTACTCCCTTATTTGGTAATTTGCATCAGCAAGTACCGTTAACAAAAAAAGAAATTACATCGATAAAATTTATCTCAATAGGCACCTGCATAAAAATACATTGACGCACGAAACCTTTTTCTTTCTGATAGCCGAGAGCATCGTACTTTCTCTTTGAATTATCTCAGAGTGGAATCTCTTTATGGGTGACGGTTATCTTTGCGTTTAATCCACTCTCTCTTTTTATCTTAAGACAAGGAAAAGGGCAGAAAAGGTCCGTGCCTTTTGTCCGCTACCCTTGATAACAGCCGCTTTTTGTCTTAACGTTTATTAAACAAAAATACACCTGTTCGTTCAGTCGCCAGTCGCAATTGCGGAGATTTCATTAAATTCAATGGAGGTGAGGTAATTGAAGTTTGCCATTCTTCTTTTTTTACCTTTGGCCGTTGGGCGTCGTAAAATTGTACCGTGGCTGCAACCACGAACGGAATGTACAAAATACGCCAAGGTTGTGCACCTCTTTTATTTTAGAAATTGCTCCAGGAATAGTTTTTACAGTAAGCAAACACTTGAAGTTCGAAATGACTAACCTTTATTTTTTTGAAACGACTTAAACCACATTGTTTCTACAATGATATAACAATGGTATGCGATTAGTAATAAAATCAGTATCAGTGATTTAACACAACTTTAGCTTATAAATATTTCATTAATTTACAAATCTAGTCAACGCTGAGAATGAGAGAGACATCTTTGAACATTAGTTAGTTAAAACAGTGTTGATTGACAGAGTTCTTAAGAATGAAGTTAGTAGATCGTGAACTATAATAAGAATACTCTTTTCAATAAAAAATATACCAATATCTTCAGAAAATTCATCTTGTCGTGGAATAGCAATCTGATTTTTATGAAGATATTGGGTATGTTTTTTAAAGAGACAAAATATGTGGAAACGGGATTCGTAGCTATGTTTTTGCATATATTATTATGTCATAGTAACGTACAATGTTCATACTTAAGCGACTTTTAAAAAACAAATGGTTTTATAATAAGACTATGAGGCCATAACCATAAAAGGCTAAAAACTTATTTATTAAAACATTTCATTAGTGGTGACCAAGCACGTAATTTTTTTAGGAAATCAGTAAATAGAAAATTTTTTTTGAATGGTCGTTAATGGTCGTTTTTCTTTAATCTTTACATTAAAGGATCACAGAGTCTTTCAGAATTCACAGGATTCTAAACGGGTAGTGATGTCATAATCATACCATATCTATACTAATATTTTAAAGAGGAAAGATTTGTTTGTTTGATTTTTTAAGTTTGTATTGAATACTTAGGCTCCGAAATTAATGAACCGATTTTTTTAATTCTTTCACCAACAAAAAGCTACATTATTAGGGAGTGAGAAAGGCTTTATTTTTTAATTTTGGGTTATATTTTGACGGGAAAGACTGTTTACGCGGGCAAATCCGCTGACGGACAGCTTGTTTTAGGATGAAATCAATTTGATACTGGATATACATAAGGCAATTACAACAAACTCTCTAGTATCTTGGCCGTGGATCATTGTATTGTACAACACGGGCAAAAATGTCGAGACTTTCCCCTTTTTTTTGTTTAGACGTTGACAACGTAAAAACAACGTTGAAATGTTATTCTTTTTCATAAACCCTTCGAAAGAAATGTGTATGGTTTTTATGATAGCAAGCCAATTATCTCGGCTGCGAAACCACTCACTGCCACTTAAACATCCACCTGAGTATACTTACTGCATTACTCTTTTAATTAAGTTTAAATTTTGTTAATTATGAATGTGTAAAATATTCAAGTTTGTTCATTTTTTAAATATTTTCTAATAAACCAGTTACGGTTGCAGTGCAGTAATAACAACATTATCAGAAGCCTTTGCCTAGAGCAACACGCTACTAAGTTTGCTACATGTGGAACAGTTAAAAAAGTATGTGAATGACATTTAAATGTCACTTTGATTGTCGCATTAGGCGCATTTAGACCAAAAGAGCGAATGCTCATTCTATCCCTACTCTATCAAATTCTCTTTTTGTAAACAGGGACAGATCATATATCTATCTTTGTTTCAGGAGACGTAAAGCACGAGCTAGAATGCTCTTTCTTAATTCCTCGTACTGTTTCGTTTTTGGTGTAAATAAAAATTATCACGATAAAAAAAATATAAAAGATCACGAAGGCACATTCTTGCTCTAGCTTTATGTTCGTTCAGTCCAAATACACCTTAAGATAGCAGTATATCTACCATGAGTTTACGTCACGTAAACAGCAATTTGTATGACATTTTTGTTCCATTTCTGTACACTAGCTGTACCGAAAACCCATTCAAATACGTCAATGCTGACGCTAGCGACTGTCATTGATGCAAACGCATGGTAGGGCTACTGTACGTTTACCACGAGTTGCCACTTGAAATTTTACGTTATTGTTCGCGTAAAAAAAATTGTATGAATAAGACAAAAAAAATTATAAATTGTATAGACGTACTGATATTATTAACTGACAAAGGTATAGTTACTGGCAATCGAGCGAGATCAAATGTTTAATTTATTATTTCGTTCTCAAGTGTTACCTACCATTTAATTTTGGCAAACGTTACAAAATATTTTGTCAACCTCACAATTCCTGGGTAGTTACTTTATTAAACGAGCTGTATAAATTAATGAAAAAGCCCATGGGACCTCGAGAGCACAAGCGGCTATTTTATAAAAGTTTATGTTAATTAAAATTCCTCGAAGTTTTGCTAATGTGGAATCTTTTCGTAGTCCCTAGCTGTTTTTTTTCTTGTGAGTAATAATATTTTGTGTAGAATTCATTTCATATTTCAGGATTAAGATTTTGTAAATTATCAAAACTTCTGCTACCGAGGTTTATGGCAGAATTATTAACAACCTTATTTATGTTGTGCTAATCTGATCGAAATTGTTTTACTTTCGTCTTTTAAATTGGTGGAGATTTGCATGATTTATTATCAGAACTGTCTCACCTCCATATTACTTTTAAAATATGGATGTGTATAAATTAAGAGTAAGATACTACATCAGACAGTCCGTGTTCCATCCACTCACAAGCGTATTTAATTATTTATCAACAAAATATGCTCCATTTACTCGCAACCTACCTTACCTAAAGTGAAAGCTTCATTTTACAAAGTCAAAACTAAGGCAGTGCGGAGACGCATAATTTCGATACTGAAAAGGTTGCCATCAAAAAAACAGAGGCAGTGTGCGATAACGTTAACAAAAGGTCAACTTTTGGAAAATATTAATTCATGATGGCTTGCTGCACAACCGTTACTGAAACAATTAGCATACCAATTTTAAAACCACTCTTAACCAGTTGTGTACTGGTGTTATTTCTTTGTTTAAGTATGTTTTTCAATCTCTGACGTTTATGTTTACAGTAGGTTAGGTTAGGGTTCAGATGATCTTATTGTAATTTATCTCAGATTTTTATTTGTAAGTACTTTCTAGAGCGGTTCCAAGTAAAATTCAAAATACTACCCATTCTACGCGGCTGTGAACATTTCTTTGATAGTACTTACTGTATTGTTAGCCGTGTCTCGCTCTAGAAACAGAATGTGTTCGTTTGCGCAGCGCCTTAGTAACACCAACTGCGTAACGTAACGTTCGTATTTACCGTAACAATATAAAGTCGTAGAGCGCAGCCCTCTGCGTTTATTTGCAGACGGGGAGAATAATCGCAACGCTTACTATTGGAATAATTAATTACAAGCAAACATTCAGCCTGGAGCGCTCCTCGCAACTCGCGTCAAGACATTGTCAATTAATTCAGGGTGGCGCACATGTGCCAGCGATTTCATTACAGAAATAAATAAATGGTACACCTTACACCAAGATCATCTGAAACCCAAAACTAAGGAGAGCTTGTAATGGGTGTGAGATGATACTAATTAAAATAACAAAACATTTTCTAACAAAAACTTTAATAGATAAAACAAAGAACCCAGGACCTTTGGCACCAAATGAAGCATCGCTACCACTGCGCCAAAAGGCGAAGAGCTGGTAAAATATAATATTAAAAATTTGAAAAAAAATACCTAAGTTAAAAGAAGTCCTTACAGACTAAAATTCTTATTTAAATGTTGGGTACTCGATAAGCACGCAATGACTTGCGCATACTTAATCACGCCAAACGTAAACCCATTTGAAATTAAAAAAACGTATATCATTAAGTATAAGGCCAAGGCCATGCTCCATAATTTGTAATTTAGCTCTAAACCTACGCGCTCCTAGGTATATCTTTTGTATAAAGTAGAAGAGAAAATATCTAAAAATATAATCAGAAGTATAACAATTTCTTGTAAAAAACTTTACAGAGCATCGCTTATGTACGACTTCAGTGTGTTTTTTTAATTGTATATTTTACGGTGCTGTTTAATCCAACTGTGGATAATAATTGAGGTCACTAGAACCAGAGTGGCCGAAGTGCATTTTTTTTGGATTTTGGGCCACTCTGGCATCGAAATTAACTTTTTTTGAACATCAAGTTTAAAAAGAAAAATGCAGTTTGGCCACTCTGGATCTGGTGGCCTTAATTAATAAGCTTTGGCCCGCCATACACGGACAGCTTTATGTAGCTAGTATCGACAGCTCTAAGCTGCGACTGCATAGTGAACTACAGTATTCTACGTACACACATACACGGAACCGCTCGAACAGTTGTGACTGCTTTGGGCGGTTGTCAGCACAAGCAGTCGCCAGGCATACACTGACTGCTCGAGCTGTAGACTGCTCTCGCGCAGTTGGAGGTAACTCTTCATCCCCGCCCTCTTCATTTCGGTCACGCGCATCCTGCCCGTACGTCTTGTTTTGTTTCTTGAGCAAAATGGGCGAGCAGTTAATACCAACTGCTTCAGCAGTTATCAATGGCAGCTTGAAGCTGTTGACTTTGACTGCAAGAACTGTCCGTGTATGTTGATGACTGGCTAACAGCTCGAGCTGTCCTTGATGTACAAGGCTCGAGGCTCCAGAGTCCTTTTATCTAGAGCTCGGAGTCGTTAACAGGGCTCGCATCGTTTGTATTTAGCTCGACGATTTGGGACTCTTTTCCAGAGCTCGAGCCTTCTTGAGAGGTCGATCGATTTCGAGGCTTTTTCAGGGCTCGATCAATGTCGGTGCTTTTTCAGAGCTCGAGTCTTTTTTAGGGCTCGAGACGTGGCGAGTCAAGTTAGTTTCTGTTTGGAGCCTTCCTTTTCAAAGCAAGCAATAAAATATGTGTTTGTGGGACATAATATATGTGACCAGAAGGGTATTTTGAAAAATATTATAGTGAAAAGGTTTAACTCGAGCTCTTTTATGACTCGAGTTCTTTTGAAGGCTCGAGCTTTTTTGATAAGTTCGAGCTTTCTGAAGCCTCGAGGCGTGGCTCAGGGAGCTTGCGTCTTGGCTAGACTCGGGTCTACGTACCTACCGAGCTCACTGTGTCCGGCCAATCCGCCTTGTGGCTTGTACATCACTCGTTCTGAATTGTGTCAATACCAGAATCGAATCAACCGATCCGCTGTCACAGAGCCACACCCGTACATCAGGCAACGCGAATTTTCGTTACGCACACGACGCGCCGCTCGCCGCCGCACCTGCGGTTGACAGCCTCATTTGTTTACAGCTAAAGCCAAAAAAGCTCGCGTTTCTTGCACCTTGACACAGCTTTAAAATACCTCTTTTAACTCAAACGCAATAAAGTCTAAAACACAATTAATATTTAAGTCAACAATTTGCAGCAATAGATTACTCTGTTCTTAGTGAGGTAAATAACATGAAGCGCTAAATTGCTAGCTTTAACTATTACTGCTAAAGCTTTTGAGTGGCTACTGTAGCACGGGTATTTCAAAGAGAAATGTTGTTGAAATATTTAGTTTCAGTTTTGCCGTCTTACTTTTTAAATTCTAATTCGCTGGTAGCGAAGTAATTATACTTCAATTTTAGACACTTGAATTTTCATCTATCACTAAATTGTTTTGGCTAAAGTATAATGTGCCTTGAGTTTGGTTAAATTCGTACATCCAAAGTCAAAACTTATTTCTAAAACACTGTCTAGGAAAGGATATTGTTCGTTGGTTTTGGCTCAATCGAACTGGCAATTTGCTTCTCGCCGCAAGCTCGTTGAACTACAGAACTGAATAATAGAGGCACAAACAAAAACTGCACGAAAGAGTGTTGTCTTTCGAGCCACAGATTTTTTATTTAACTGATTATTTGACTGGTCTGTTGTTTCATCCCCACCCAGGAAAAACATTAATGTGATGAACGTTCGTTTTGATCTATCATCATTAATAATCATCTATTTAAAAAAATTAAAGAATATTTATCAGTATCTGGCACACTTAGTACACGCCTCGATTAGTTTGGGGTTAGATGATCTAGCTGTAATGTGTCCCAGGTGATAAATTTAAGTAATCAATTTTTATTAATGGTTTTTGTTTCTCAAAAATACACAAGTAAGTAGTTGAAAAAATTCACTCAATGAGAGACTGAATATGCTGTATTGTGAAGGTTTATAGTTATTTTTTTAAAATTATCAGCCGTAAGTCATGTTAAGAATATCGCTCATAATTAGAAGTTTTGAGTTCACCCAAAGAGTGTCTTCAGTCAGTAATAAATATAAAATCTTTAATTATTAATCATCTGTGTAATTTTGTAGCTAAGTGTGCTTCAAAACCCAAATGAGCATCTAGATACGTTGCGCTGTCAAAGCTAATTGAATGCAGATAGACTCAGTAGCTTATTCATCAAAGTTCACTAGCTCCAAAGCTAGTGTACATTAATAGGCAGTTTCTACAAACATCACCCGTTTCAGCTAAGCCGGTGTTATCCCCGGTGTTTTCTCATTTGGCTCTAACGTTTGGCTCCTCAGCCCCGAGACAAATGGGGGCGTCAGCCGCAGCGTCCTCGCTGACGAGCGAAAATTGCTTTGATTCTCTAACCAATCCGCCGTAGGTGCCGTTTGTGGTTTTATGCCACAATTTAAAGGCATTACCACTCGTCATTTAACAGTTGCCACGGTTGAGTGTAGTTCAACTTGGCATTGATATTCGTACATGTAGCATATAATTGGTATTAAGATGAAAACATTATAAGTGCTTGAAAGAAAAGAAAATGCTTGGAATGTTGGATTAGAGGCACCAACGTCTATATGAAATAAAAGTGAACTTGTAGATTCCACGTATTATTTTGTAGTTCACTTTTAAACAATCGTGATCATGGACAAATCATCTGTATTGCATGAAAAATAAATTGAAAATACTTAGTAGATGATCTTAAAAGGACTCTAATGAAATGCTTGGTAACATCCAATAATATTTAAAATTTGAAGGAAAATTTATTAATGTTTAAAAAAGTAAGCTTTAGGCTAAAACTGAAACTGAAAAATCAAGCTCCAAAAAAGTATGAAGCAAGAAAATACTCTATAAATACAGATCCGAATTTTGATTTCAAAAATGAAATATAAATAATTACCCAGCTTAATTTAAATTATATCCAAATGGGAAGTACCGTTATAACAATATTATTTTTTCAGTTACTCAGTTACACAGCACAAGTACCTAATTCACTTAGCATGCAAACTTCACTAACAGCAATACCACCAGTATTTGAAGTATTACACTCTGCCAACAAATCTTACAAGAACAAAGACGTTGTAACACGTCAAGTCAACACTTTGATATAAGAAATCTCTGCCTATCTCGACCAAACATTTCAGAAGACCATTATGTCAAACGTTCGGTTTTTCCGTTGACGGATAAGTCTCACAAATTGCACGTCGCAAACACCAGACGCTGATTTTTCGCGGTAACTTATTGTTTTTCCACATGAAACTTATTGGTCTTTTGATTGTTTTAGAAACTTTGTTTGGGACAACCCGTGAGTGTATTTTTAATATTTAAATAGCTTATGCAACGCTATTTATGTCCAATTTTAAATCAACAAGTAATATGCTAAGTTGTTATTAAAGCTTTTTGTTTGATAAATTAAAAAGGTTTTCATGGATGCTTTATTTCAAATTTTTCTTTTTTAAGTTTCTTTGTGATCTTTTCATTTAAGGTTGCTTATTACAAACGCTGGGAGCTCTAATTTAAATTAATCTGTTCAACGACAACTTTCATCTGTGTGCTGTGATTTTCTATCAAAACTACATGAAATCATTTAAAATTTAGTTAACTGTTAGAGCACGGAATTTTTATTTAATTTCACTATTTTTTAGAATTAGTAAAATAATTGAACTCAAGTTATAAATTTATAGAGGAGACGATTTTCAGTGGTAATTTTGAATTAAATAGAAACAGCGATCTCAAATACATGTCATAATAAGATTACTTGCTTTATTTAGTCATACGGCGCATGCGTGCGTAAAAAGTATGATAGCTGCTATATTTATTCATTTGAAGAATACAATTATGTAAATAATACATTTTATAACAAATGAACCATAGTAGAGTGTACTGCGCTCAAAAGTTGCATACGTTGACTTGCGAATTTTGTCAATCACATTATTCATCCAACACCAGGTCTGGTAAAATTACTGTTGTAAAATGTAACAAGAGTTATTTTTACTTCTAGTAAGACTATTCAATATTACAGAATGTATGTCTGAATGATTGTGAAGAATGTGTAATTATTTGATTAAAACTTTCTTTACATTCTTTTGAAGTCAATTCGCACGCATCTCCGATGTTCAAATTTAATTTACCTAAATTTAACCCTTCACCGCCAACGGCGCCTCTATTCTTCGCCTATCCCGCTGAATACACAGCTCTGTAAATCGAGTTCGACGGATGTCTTTTGTTTTCGTCGGCACCAATCGAGCCGGTTTAGCTTCGGTTGGCCCCGGTACGTATTTGTATAGCAACTGTAGCACGTATTCAGGCAAGTCATGTAGTGTGTTGCTGTTGATCCGTCACGCTCTGATCCAACTGATGTCATTTTTAAAAGCACAGACAGAAGAACAGGTCAACCAGTGAGCTGAAAGCAATTTGAAAGCCCGGATATTTGATTGAATCACTGGATAATGGCGAGGTAATTAAAAAAATCTAAATTTACTATCCATCCTTCGGCTTCGCATTTATCAGCTTGCCATCGTTAGAAGGTTTATTTAAGGATCGACATAGTCTCGTACTGTTTAGTTTTATACGGTGTGATCCCAATGAGGCGTGAATTCTAAAATGAAATCTTCCCAATAGCATTCTAAATAAAAACGAAAAATTTTTTTTTGTTAAATTGTGAATGTCTGTGAATTTGTGTTTTAGGTAGTTGTAAACGATGTCACTAGTAAGAGCTAGTTCAGTTTATGAATAAAATTTTCAAGAGATTTCGAGATCTGATACGACCCCAGAAACTCCACAGAGACTGAAAAACACCTAAATATTTCTAAATACGACCCCAAATTAATAGTATTTCACTTTCAGTGCATAAGGCAGGAATAAGGCAAGGCCATTGTTTGACATGGCATGAAATGTGACTAAGTTCCATTTGTTCAGCACGCCAACTCCTAAAAATTAGAAAACCAGTAGGATATTTCTACAATCAAATATTTTTAACTCTATTTCTAAGCTAATCCACGTAAAACCTTGCCTTTCAGAATTAGTTCCTCTCAATTTAACCCTCCACTGCCGCCGTTAACATTTCACCTACAGAATATAGAGGACTTCAAATTGAGTTTGACAAACATCTTTGTTTTCGCTGCTAACCTACCTCTTTTACGGTTTGGAACGTGCAAACTAAGATACGAATTTACCTACCACGTTGTAAGACTTGTACGTTGCTGTACAATAATTTTGGGATTCAGCTATTGACCTTTTTGTTCAATTATTTTATTATATTGTGTCTTTAAACATACATACATTTACATACATACTTTATTCATCACGACTTTATCCCAAAAGGTGTAGTCAGAGGCAAGTGAATGTTGCCGTCATGGTGAACGGAACACTCAAAAACCCACTTTTCACCAATAGTATCAGAGTAGGTGGTGAGCCTTTCGCCGCTATCCGGGTTTGTTTGGTTTTTTATCGATGTTTTCCATCACCGGAGAGCTTAAACAATGAACATAAAGATTTTGGTTCAGGCCAGATTTGAACTCGGGACCATTCGATCCGCGATCCGAGTTGGAGTGAGTGCTTATCCACTAGGCCCCGACGCTATCGTGTCTTTATACTTATCTATTTATGTATTTAATTTATGTATTTCATTATGTGTATGTAGGTTTCTGACAACCAAACTAGACTTATTATACATCCAAAAAAATAGGGCATTTGGTGCCAAAAATTGTGTCAATTTGATAAACAAACCTTGCTTGAGATATACACAATGTGTAAAGACGACTTGATTGATACCCGATTGCTGCAAATATTTGAGGTAGCCCAATTAAAAATCGTATTTTGACTAATCGAACATGGCATAATAATTTCCTTACTGTATAAGTAATAGCCAGGTATAAATATAATATAATAAGGACGCTTATTAAGTTATTTTCTAATAAAACCTTAATTTAAAAATTCAAAATACCTGCTTTAAGTAAACAGTATGTTATCCGACCGTACTTCATGTTTTAATAAGGTGTAGAGAAACATAGTACGCGCGAGCTTTGGCAATATTAGAGGTAACAAGAATATAATATTTCATAAGGGACTTTTATTAGAGCCGGCGATGTTATTAAGTGAATTGAAGGATTTCTTACACCCAAGTAAAGTGAGAGGGTTTTTGCTTTGCAATTTTTGCAATGATATAGCATATATTATGTTGTATTTATAAATCAACTTGGATCTTTACACGCAGTCAGTATTATCTTTTTGCTGTCTATTATACCTACTGTATTTATCCCTTGTTGGTTTTAATAATTAATAATTTCAATAGACGGAAAACATCGATAAAAAACCAAATTAACCCGGATACCGGCGGAAGGCTCAAATTTCTACGTTATTTTACAGGCCATATTTCTAAATTAAAACTGTTTATTCATAGTTGCAAAAATTAACTGCTGCTAATTTTTATTTCATGTATAAAATGATTGGTATCACCACCTACCACGTTGGGTTCTAATACCATTGGTGAAAACTGGGTTTCTGTGTGTTTCGTTCACACAGAAACCCGTTTGGAATAAAGTCGTGATGGTGTGTTGTTCTAGACGATCCAGCGCTTGACAATGTCTCAGTGGTTGAATTGTAATAGCTTGAAAAATTCACTGGATTCAACGATGCAGGGGAGTACTACGAAAGGACTTCCCAAAATGTCTATAGGAGTGGTAAAAATGCCAACATTACAGTCGTGGGCAAATGTTTTCATTATTAAAAGTCAAATGTACAGATCTATACTAATATTATAAAGAGGTAAGCGTTTGGGGTAGGTGATCTCCGAAACTACAAAACCGATTTTTAAAATTCCTTTACCAATATAAAGCTACCTTAAGTTATTTTTTTTAATTCAGGCTTTATTTTGATGGGAAAGACAGTCTACGCGTGCGAAGCCGCTGACGAACAATTAGTTATTAATCGAAAGAAACTAACAACTGTGTAGTAAGTAAATCTACGAGTATCTCACTGGAAGTTTCTATCTACTAAGTTTATCAGCAAGTGAGTTACCTATTTGATTTAAAGCTCGTAATTCAGTCTCACCTGTCTCTTTTCAATACAAAATAGATCTAGTTTAAATTCCAACTGCTCCCCGATCTGGGTTCGATCTGGAGTTGAGTGATTCAAAAACGAGCGCACTGCGCGCTATGTTAAATTTTAAAATCACCATCGATTTTTCTTGACCTGATTTCTCTTACCTTCAAAATGTCAAATGCACATGTAGCATTTCCTATTGATTGTGATTTCTTGGAAACGTTCTGAAGTTAATGGGGATAATAAAGGTAAAGAGAGCCTATTTGTAAAGCGGAATGTTATTAACGGGGCAACGCTAGGACCTATATTGCTATTGAAGCTTTGCAGTAATAGATTGACGGCCTCGTTTTCAGTTTAGGTTTGTTTCTCAAAATGGCAAACCATTTTGCATTCCAGTATCCGGATATTTCGATGCACTCGAAGGCTGAGCCATAAATAACTGAAGCGTAAACGTCTAGACAGATTAGTGTTTTAAATAAAACAACGTTGCGGCAAGAGTCCCAGATAAATTGTTCTTGTGTTCGTTAACAGCTAACTCACTTGCTAACTTTGAAAAACCAAAGAAAGTTCTGGGTTACAACGGTAGGCTTGTCGCCTACCAAGTGGAGTTCAAATAGACTCGATATGGTAGAGTAGATCTTCTGAGTAGTCCGTTCACAATACCAGCGACTAGCTTACTTTAGCTTGTCTCCGACTTGAACTATTTGGCATTTAGTCTTCTTAGCAAGAAAAAACTTCGACGCGGTGGTAGAGTCGCATTATGTCTGTATACTGTGTATTTATATATCTATAGTATTTATGCCTATTATTTAGTGCATCTTGCTTTAATTTTGACGTAAATCGTCAAATTTAAAGCAAGATACACTAGTACTTACTGTGAAAGTCTATTTGAATAAAGTTATTTGAGTTTTGAGTTTTGAGCGTATAACATGTGTTTAAATATAGTTATTTCGGTTTTTCAAAACGTATTAAAAACTTCTTGAAACACTAACATTGTACCATTTGTAGTTATAATTGAGTGCCAACTTGTTCTTTTTTGAATTAAAAACTTTCATTGTATTGAGATAAAAACAGATCCATGTCGCAGGTGCATACGATTTTTAGCGTGAATCTGCAAGGCAGCCATTATTATTTCGCTAAAATTCAAAGGTTTCCATTTTAAGTTACAGTTGGTATATTTATTTTTTATCAAAGCCCTATATTTTTGGTTCCTTTAATTTTTTTGGCGGTAAAATGAGTTTTTAGATTTCTCAACAGCTTCCTAAAATAGTGATTGTATTTTGCAAATGATGGTGTGGCTTATCCAGAATAACCCATTTGCATAAACGAACCATACAAGTAACGGGGCGAGAACGTATTGAACATATTACGACGAATTCTACTTGTAGAAAGTACTTATTGACTTCGTAAAACATATTGATGCAGTGTATTTAAAGAGCCTTTTCAAACTACGTAAGATTTCTAAGCTGAGCGATATATTACGGCGCAGGAAGCAGTGGCACACACGCGTCGATGTTGCCGCGATTTCTCAATGAAACAGATGAATCGCTAGTGTGAAAAGACTGTCATATAGACAAAATGCTGAACAATAAAACCGATGTTCGCAAACATTCCAACAGGCTCAGATCTGAAACTGTTGATAGAATTTATTGAGGCAGCGAACTCATCGAAACTATGCTCGATCTCTACCGTGAGTTTTCATCACTTCTATGATAGTCAACTA
Source organism: Udea olivalis (assembly GCA_947369235.1). Classification (NCBI taxonomy): domain Eukaryota; kingdom Metazoa; phylum Arthropoda; class Insecta; order Lepidoptera; family Crambidae; genus Udea; species Udea olivalis. The sequence goes on along the minus strand of OX376346.1, from coordinate 6,934,043 downwards.
CGGCTAGTCAAATACTGTAGATATCGTCACCATAGGGTGATAGGGGTAGGTAGGGGGTTGATTTATTTATTTAAGGAAAGCAAACAGCTACATTGTTTTTCACTTAACAAATCAAATCAACTTCACATTACCGTAACAGTTTTTACTCGTAGGTTTCCATGCAAATATTACTATTACAGTGAAGGCACAGAGTATTGATATTAATGTATTTTTTTTTGTACCGATACGAATATCAAGCCGATTTTTGGGCCATTTGTTTTTCAATGGATATTGGAAAATTGTTTAAAGTATTTGTACGAAGTGTTTTAGTGATTTTTGTATACATTTCTTCATAAGCAGGGAGTTAGGTTCATGAATTTAGTGTTCTTTACCCATTAACGCCCGCCGTACTATGAATAGTACACAACTATAAGTTAAAATAAAAGTTGTTCAATGAGTGTTTTTACTCCGGCAACAATTTCAATCGGTCAACAGAGGTACATGCCGCACGTGTTCCGGAGTTATAACATGCTGATGGGCGCCGTAGATCAGATGGATCTGTCCAATAGGACTTTAAGGAATTATGGAAAGAAAAAATTGCTGGTGGGTCTTGTTCACTTATATAGTGGACATGACTATTTCAAATGCATGGTGACTGCACTGCACAGCAAACCCAAATAGTCGCATGGATCAGCAAGCATTCCGCAGGCTATAGCACGCACGTACTTGAGCCAAAGAAGATCATTAAAAGTTGGTATTCCCCCTCTAGAATTGATGATGAAGACAAAAAATAATGGTAATGATCCGGAAAAACAACCAAACCAGCTTAGATGGGCTGTGTGTTCCAATAGAGACAAAGGAGATGTAGCAAGTGCCTAAAACGTTGTTCTTCTATGGAGGATGCTTTGCTCAATAATACTCCTAACCGCCCTGTACTATACTTAGTACACCCCTAAAAACCTAACTTCTGAACCTGTTTTTGGTTTTCTTTTTTTTGTTGTTACCATGGGAGTATTTTTATCACGAAAACAAACATGGACTATGGGAAATTCTCCGTGGTTTATATTTGGGCGTTAATGGGTTAAATATTTTCGAATACGAAAAAGCGATTACATAGAATAGTTTTCTGCTGATGTGTACTTTTGAGGAAAAGCGCTGGTAAAATGGTAAAATATTTTGTACGATACAAGGAATGAAGCCTAAATATTTAATGCAGAGCGTATTAGGGACTGATAACCTGTACTTACATCCTTTAATACATACGAACAATTCCGAAACATTTGTAATAATATAGAGCAGAACCAGAAAAACACAAAAGCTAGTCACATATCTATGTATGGGCATTTTACTTTCAACAAATTAAATTTATTATTATTAACCGTAGATAGCCATATCGTAGAAACCGTTATAGGTAAGACGACACAAAGCTGATCACCCCTTCATTCACTTCTAAAGCTTTATACCTTTAAGCAAGGGCATATTTTTTCAGGATGCCTAAAATTATATATAATGAAACAGTAATAACGAGAATGCAACAGAAATACAAAAATCACAAATAATTTGCGTAGTTTTTTATCACTAAAAACACACAAGTCCCAAATCTGCAAAACAGTTCGGAAAAATATCAGTTAACCTGTACTTGGATCTCACTCTGCTCAGTTCATGTACTCAAATGAGGTCAGTCCAATCATGCTAATGAAAACAAGCCATGCGATCCGGCCCTGTGTTTAGAACTCCTGAATATTCAACATGGTTATTTTCTTAACGGTACTTCAGATTTTAACCGTTGCAAAGTAATATCCATTTACAGCGATATTATCGAACCAGTTGCTTAAATACGTAACGATAAAAATTCAGATGTAATTATAATGAAAGAGAACCAACTTCAAAATTTAAAATTTACAAAATAGCGTTCAATTCAAATACCTTTTAGTATTAATGTTAATTATCAGACGTAAACATTGCCATACCAAAAGCTCCCCCTATTTCAACAATGACCTTAAATTACAAGGACTCCGCATCTTCCTTCTGTCAAAAGTACATAGAAAAGTGTGCTTAAAGTCATTTTAAGCACGTTTTTTCCTTAATTACGATGTATTCCTTCTCCTTTCCTATATAATGACAGAAAGAGACAGGACAGAAGGCAGGATGTCACTGTCAATGCGTGTAATTGTATGACGTATTATATCCAGTTTGTGGAAAATAATTGCTATTTCGCCTACTACTACGGCTACAATGTAGACGAGCGACATGACGAATTTCAATAAAATTATGGTACATGTATAAGATAAACATATTTCATTGAATTTTTACAACTTTTGTAGTTTTGCTTGATCAATAGGTTATTATTAGACAACATTATCGGATTCTAAAAACCCTCTAATAAAGGTAATTAAAAAATACATTAAAACGGACACTGTAAAACTATTAGTTGGGATACTAGTGTACAATTTATTTTATGGCCCTTCAAACCTTGGTAGGCAAATTCAATTTTTAAAGTGAAATTCAAAAGAAAGTATGCCATTCGATAATCTAACCAATTTATAGCAACTTTTGTAAAGAAATCATATTCATAAACGCAAAATTGAATATAGCTGACTAAAAAAATGTTTTGTAGAACGCAAAAATAGATGTCCAGTGACGTCATAACATAGCGGCAGTTTGTAGGGATCACTTTGGGCAAGTTCAAAAATATGATTTCTAATATTTCTAGATAGATTATGGGGCGTTTTGGGTGCTTCTGAAATATTTTTCTGTTTTTGAGATGTCTAACACCGCGACAAAAAAAAATCAAATACCCTTTTGTAAAATTTAACAAAAGGTTAAGAAAGGATAGTGTACATTCGCCCATACATTGCCGCCTATGAACCAACAGTCATGATAAATATCTCTTAGGGTTCATAAATACGAGTACATACACTTTAGTGTCAAAACGTAGTTTATGGACGGACACTTCTGACAACTCGTCAAATATCAAAACACTGAAAAATTTTGAGGTCATATGCGAAGTTTTATTTACGTGAGTGGGACTAATGTTCTTCAAGCACATATTTTGTTGATCTGCCACTTCTGCCAGTACCATGGAACCACTAGCAGAGCCACAATTCACACAAATTGTTGATTGCATTGCGATGATCGTGAATCTGTAATAATTGCTGAGTAAGCTATGTGCAGGTTACAAAGTCTTTAAACGGTCAAATCTAAAAGGAGGTCTACAGAGAGCCATCAACGTCCGTTTTATAAGCCGAGTCGTAAGGAAAATATTATGAATATGGAAACAATAACACAGCATTTTAAATTGAAAGCGAAAAATACAAGACACTAGCTAGACAGATGCTGGTATTTTTTTTTGCGTTGAAGTGTCAAGTCAACCAAACGTCATTAACTTCATATTTTTTTGGCTTCGCACAAAGCTGATTTAAGCCAATGTATAGTCTGATTTAAAATAAAAAGTTGATTAAACATCTATCGCATTGACAGTATTACTCATTTTTAAGAGCCTTTAGTAAGTTCACAACTACCTTTTCTTGCACAAACAAGGTTTCTTTTGTCAATACAAAGTGAATTAAAATATTGTTGCGATGGCTAAACAACAGAGGGTACAGACGAACGCAACATAAATGGTATTAAAAAAATGTTTTCGTACGATAAATCTTTTCAGTATTTTTAATTTTGATATCGAAAATCAGAAGTGTCCGTGTAATAATTATGTCTTAAATCATGGCCAGAATTATGACAAATGTTAAATGTTTGTTGGTTCATAGGCCAACTTGGGCACTGTCCTTTACTAGGTGTGGGTGAATGGGTATTTTTGCATGCCACCGACAAAAAAGTTTCCTTTGGGAATATATGTGGCGGCTTATGTTTAGCAGTGGACACTTTAAGGCTTCAAATTACGATAATGGACCTAAAACTATGTGAAATTTTATTAAACTGTTATTTTAGTGACGATAATGGTGTTTTCGCCTCGGTCATAATAAGTTTCCTTTATTTTGCGTTCAGCTAGTTGCATTTAAAAATATCCCAGAGAAATTTGTTTAATGTTTTTGCCGACATTCACACAACATCAGCGCTTCCCACAGTTACCGTTAAAATTAATGACGATTGGCTGAATCGAAGGAATTGAATTTTCCAAAGGTAATTAATGTTTCTGTTTGATATTCAAATTTGCTAAAGCCGCTATGATAAAAGCAAACAGTTTTTTTAATTTTTTGACAAGTTTGCATTAACGGAATTGCATGAGTGGGATATGCAGATTTTAAGAAAGAAAACCTTCACAGATATTTTGTTCTGAGAATATTATTGGGATAATTAATACATTCTTAAGTGATTGCATATTATGATCTATAGTCAAGAACGAGATAAACGTCAAGTTGACTCTAATTTTTCATCAGACTTCTTACATTGTAGATAGACATATTTCCTAATCGTCGTAAGTTCTGTTATAAAGTGTTACAGCAATATTTTCTCCATAGGCCATTAAAATGATTATCCAACTTTATACATGGTAATCTGACCCTTAAAACTAAATTTGTTAGGTCAACAACAGTCCTACTGCGGGGCAAACGCCTTATATAATTAAGATGAATTTATCGCATTGATGAGTATTGCTTTAATCACCACTCGTGTCAAATACTTGGCGATCACAAAATCTGGTTACGATGTGACGAATAATTTGTTCTGGTGCAGTCACGACACTCTAAACCACTAGCCATTCGACTCCTCTATGTTATTCAAGATTTGTCAAATACTTGACACAGCCTAGCCGAATTAATCCGATCTGGCGTCATTTGTCACATCTTTTTAGAAAAAGTTGTCACGGACAAGCGACAAGATGTCGATTTATTCCCACGCACACTTTGTTCTCGGTCGTTTGACGTGTCACCCCTCAAAACAAAGGGGCGATTCCTCACCTCTTAAATTCCATGCTTGATTTATCGTCATGAATCCGGCTTTATCCTCGCGCGGCTGGCGTAATACTTTTGCTGGGAAAATCTAGTCAAAGCGAAGATATAAGAAGATATAGAGTAGCAGCTATTCTTGTAGATGAACTTAAAAGTATGTGTTTTATTTGCATTTTTAGCGATGATATGCAGCATTGTCAACATGATCATTATTTACAGGCAGATAAAGACCACATGCAGCTGATCATTTTTTCATAGATATTCCGAATCCTTAAATAAAGCGAAAGTAAGTTCTCATTTCGATTTTATACTTTTTTATGGGTAGGCCCTTTGTTTATACCGATCTTGATAAAAAAAACAAAGTATATTATAATGAATATATTAAAATGGCGATACCTTTTTAGAAAAACAACGGAACTATTCAAAGACAATTCAGCTAAACCACTCACAATTAATAATTAGTAACTACGAGCAGAAACACCAGTTCAAAACACGTCAGCCCAAACAGCCTTTTATTCTTTCCGCCCACTATCTCTTCAACTTACTTATTAGGGTAAATATTTTATTATTCATTTATTAATCATTATATGTGGATGAATAGTAAAATATACTAATAGCATTCCAATATTGCGTAAAATATAAATTTCATTTCAATTTTCTTAGTGTAGTGTCGTGGCCATCAACTACAAATATATGTGTCAATGCTTTTATAATTACCTCCTTAAATACGTATATACTCGTACCTCTTTTAGTAAAAATTATGTAGTACTTGTAGCCCTGACATATTATTAGCCAAAATTTGTTAAGTAATATTTTACATATATAAAATTATTGTAGGCTTATCTTCTTACTCTACTCCGCCTTAACTTTTCTGCCTTATTTGGACTTCCCAAATGCATTTTAGTCATATATCTAACTGTTCACAAATGCACTAATACTTCTGCATAATGATTGTTATGGCAACAATAAAATAGATTTGGCATTTTGAATATGAGAATTAATTTAAAAAAATTGGCTTTCATTTTTATAGTTTTCATTCATTATTATAGTTATCATTAAGGCCACACTGTAATAGCCTGAAAACAACGATTAAACTAGAATACAATTTTAAAATCGAAGTTTAGGCTAAAGAGTTTGGCGGAATGAAGTTAGGTAACTAATTAGGTACTGATAATTCAACGCGAGTTTAAATTCAGCCCATAAATTAATACTTATTTTAATTTGAAATTCTACTTGTTTTCCAATCTAAAGTCCAAAAAAACAGTGCTCTCAAAAAAATCTGAGTTCTTCATAGACCCTCCATAAAATTGGAACTTCAGAAAGCGGATGTACTTCATGCTGTTTATACTGTGTTTTAGTTTAGTTGAATATTCTAAGCTCGTAATATTCGAAGGCTTTCAAGTTTGAAAGTAAAGCAAAATTCAACTTCACGGAGCAAAGGATTAAAGAGTTATCTGGTTGCTAGAGAATATTGATATCCAGTTACCGACGCAAACATTTCAGGGAGAAACTTGGAATGCCTATTAATATTTCTAAAATGTTTCCCGTCGGCCACTAATTAATTAATCTAAATTCAAAAGTAATTAAAGTTTGACAAGGCCAGGCTTCGTGAGATAAAGATTGATACCACTTAACGGTCAGAAGCAGGCGCAAATGGAAGACTATATTTTGCTCACAGGCTATCAGCAAAGATTAGGAAATTTAGAACTTGACAAAATTACTGAAAAAAGTCAGCTGAAAAATCGTAAAACATAAAAAACTCAAATCGTGCTTTACCGTCATGAAGACAAATATTTTTGTTATAACAAACCGTTTTATTATACGGTCGTATAATTTTCTTTTTTAGGAAAATGTTTTCTTAAGCAACTAAATTACTAAACAGTTAAGGCGACTTTAACCGTGCATAAATCGTTCAATGTTGGCTGAAATTATAATTCTTGAGTTTCAGATTTAAGATTTTTTAATCACAGATCTGCTTCACCGGTAACCGCTTACCATCAGGCGGTCCGCATGCTTGTTTGTCACCGACGTAGTAAAAAAAAAAGTTTTTGAAATATTTAAATTAATGATTATTACTGAATAGAATAGTAAATCGCAACATTATATTTAAATCGTATTTTTTATTTCTCAAAACATACGTTCAAGCATTTCGTCAACACTTTCAGTCCATCCCAAGTAAAAGCCAAGATAGGCAGGGGCCTATCTTGGCTTTTACTTTAGAATTTTATTCCATTAGATTTACTATCGCCTGCTTAAGTAGGTTCTGCAATTTTAGTAAAGGAAAATGCGTTTCTTTTTACTACTATAGCCCCTTTGTGCCAATAAATAATATCTGCATTCCCGCCGCGGGATTATGAAGATGCCGTTTTTGCAGATACAATTTTGCTTATGGGGCTTTAAGCTCTAGCGGCTGCAATGAGACTGTAAATTGAATTATGAATGAAGTGGAACTTTTAGATCTGATCTAGCCTACTTGAAGCTAAATCAAGGAAGCTGCTGTTGCGTCCGATAGAGTATTTGAAACTAAGTAGTTGCTTACATACATACAAACATACCATCACACCTTTTTCCCAACAGGGTAGGCAGAGACCACATCTTGCCACTTGCTACGGTCTTGACTCACCTCTTGCGCTTTTTCCACTCTCATTATTCCTTTCATATATGCTATTATGAGTATTATGTGTACTCCTGGCCTGACCTTTTCTGAGCACGTCATGGACTTGTCCAAAGTACGTCCGTCTAGGCCTTCCTCTTCCAACAGCTCCATCCACCCTCGCCTTGTATATTAGCTTCGTTAATCGCCTTTTGTCCATCCTTTCCATATGCCCAAACCATCTTAGCATTCCCATCTCAATTTTTGTGATAACATCCTCTTTCACACTAGAACGCTCTCTAATTATGCTATTCCTCACTTTATCACTCAATGTCACTCCTGCCATACTTCGCAATGCTCTCATTTACACTGCATTTATCCTACTTTCATCCTTCTTTTGCCATACCCAACTCTCACTTCCGTACATAAGCGTCGTCACTAACACCCCTGCATGAACAGCTAGTCGCGCCTTCTCTGACACCATCTGACTGTTCATAAAGGCATGCAGCGGTTAATGGCATACAAATTTCTGAACGCAGCGATCGTCGTTCGCGTGCGAAAAGTCATGTTACACATACTGTTCTATACTGTATCTATGATAACTGCTTGAAAAGCTGGGTTACGCATTCAATTTTTATTTTTGTTCAAATGAGTCTAGGTCTAGGTGATGATGTTGGAACTTGCTGTCTGTATAAAAGAACCCTTATGCTTTTCAATTTCGTCAGGTCATCTATTCATGATTGAAAGAACCTTAAGCTGCGTTTAAATATCAGTGGTCTTTCACAGCCATCTTTTCAGCATTTGGTTTTTAGCTTGCTAATTAGTAGAAGAAAGCAAAATAAAAAAAACAGTGATATGTACCGTAAACTTAACCATAAATACTTTTGCTTATGCCTGTGTTTAATTAATAAAAAAATTGCATTAGTGAAGTCACGACGTTCAACAATAAGAAATATTTTTGATAAGTTAAACGCAAGCTTATTAGTAATAAAATTATTGTTAAGGCCATAAGAAAATCCAAAAAAACAGAGGCGGTAATAATACTGGCGATAATACCGAAAATATTGCCCAATTTCCATTCAGGATCAAGTCGGACTTGATCCTGAATGAAAATTGGGCAATTTTTTCAAAGTTTTTAAGAGGCCGTCACTAAAATGACGCGCGGCCATAGCGCGCGTGTGTGCATCGTGATTTATTGCCAATTTTGGGATATTCTTATTACGTTTTTAGGTCTAATTTGATTGGATTGTGAATAAAAATTTATATTTCTATTAAGTAAATGTCAAAGGTATGCTGACTTTAATTTTTAATAGTTATTAGGCTTTATTCAACACAAAAATCCGTCCTCAAACTGGGCAACTATTCAAGAAAATTGGGAAAGTTATAACTTTTTTTTACAGTTATTGTGATGAAGTATGCAAATTCTGGTTCATTAAGCGTCAACAAAACTATTTGTCTGACGTTTTGGTCGTTTTTTTTCAGCAACTATAGTAAGTTTTATCAGATTTAGCCCCTTGAAGTTGACAAGATAAGGCTTTTTCGTAAATCGAGGTCGCGAGATTGATCATTTTATAAAAGAAAAAAGTTTTTTTTTACAAATGTGTTTCATAATTCATGATGTGTTAATACGAAAGGTTGTACTATGTTTTGCAAATATTGAACAAAAATGTTTTTCCCGAAGGTCTCCGAATTAGGCGCTTGAAAAGTGGGATTATGCGCTCAAAATTAAAGCCGGCTCTTAACTAATCAATAAGTAAAATAGCTACACAATATACACTTGCAATTTACACTTTTGGTAATGTTGGTCTCTATACTAAACACAGTGACACACACTGTAAAAATACAATATACCTAGCATTATACCTATTTCTTACATATCACGTTTAAGTATGTATGTAGGTAGTTACAAACCTACATTGGCTGGCACCGACTTCAACAATAACAATAATTGTACCTACATTATATTATCGTATAAGTTTTAGAAGAATACTCAATTATTTCTTTACTTTTTAGTGCTTTGTTTTGGAATAGTTTTTTTTGAAGTTGGTTTTTTTTTTGTTAAAATTTTTGTTTATTTCTTGATTTTCAGTGAATAGTTCTTATTCATTTTATACATCGAAAAAGTATCGTCCGATTGCTCCTAAGAATTGAAGAGTTCCGTAACTTTGTCATGGATCCCATAATCAGAACCTAACTCTCATCAAACTACCCTTCAAGTATATCCTTTCCAATAAAAAAGAAGCATCGAAATCGGTTGGCGTGTAAATGAGTTATTCGTCAATTTGTCGCGCATATGGTTTATCAGATACTATAGATTTACTATAGATAGATTTATGGTTTATACTTTAGATTTAAAACTTATATGGATTCCCCATGGATGCCACTGTCAAAACTGAACCAAATTAAAATGGAACCATTCGGAAAGCACCAGCTTTCAAATAAAAAAAGAATGATCAAAATCGGTTCACCCAGTCGAAAGTTATAAGGTAACAAACATTAAAAAAACACACAGTCGAACTGAGAACCTCCTCCTTTTTTTGAAGTCGGTTGAAAATCACATCATAACAGCTTTATTAAACAAGGGCTTTTAAACTACAAAAAACTACCTTATAGATAAAAATGCCTGGGTGTAAGCTCTCTGCTTGATGCGGTGGTAGAGTCGCATTATGTCTGTATACTGTGTATTTATATTATTATTACGGTATTTATGTCTATTATTTAGTATATTTTGCTGTAAGTTTGACAATTTGAAAGTACTGATCCAGTCTGTTTGAATAAAGTTATTTGAGTTTGAGTTTGTATCTTACGCTATCGTTGGTCCTCAAAATAACTTGTGTATAAGTATGACAAAGCTGTTAAGTAATATCTGAACGGGGACACAGAAAAATGATTGAAAGTTCCTCATATGAATGATTTGTACTTCGTAGGAATCGAACAAGGTTCAGTTCAGTGTTGATAGATTGATAGTCTTTTATCGAAATAATTTCGGGCGAGTCAATGAACAGATTTTTTTCTGAAATCATACTTATGACATTATTATAGTCTTGGATTCTGATAAGGTTTAAGTGATTTGCATCCAATTGAAATCAGCTAAACAAGAAAGTAAACAAAATTCTCTCAAAAATCCCGAAAAGCCCGCTAATCGTTGGAAGTTCCCCACCCAGGCGGGTGGCGTGAACTTTTATTAATAAAAAATAAGTAACTGGAGCAGTAATGCCTCCAAACATTTGCCCGACGCGGGAATAATAAAAAAGTAAGAGGAATTGATGAGGCGAGCGTGGCAGGAGTTAAACCGGCCTAATATAGCCGGGGAAGGATCCCACCCAGGATCCCAAGCAAACAACCGTTTGTTTCCCAGAATGGTTAATAAGCGAAACTGTGTCTTGTTACGACCCCTCTGATGCTTTCGACAATGCTGCTAAATTATTTTCCTTCACGACTTAAGATAGCACGTTTTTATTTACCTTCTGCAGCCAAGCGTGTTTTTGTAGCCGACTGTTCCGTATTGATGAGCACGTGTTGTTATTTGAAATATGCACAGAATGCATTAGTTTATAAGTCACTATTGAGATAAAGTGTATGTTGCTATATGCGCGGTGAAAAACGTCGTCATTTCCATTATCACAGTTTGTATTGATCTGTATTCAATTTCATGAAATTATGTTTACACCAGTGCTTTTATGAACAGAATAGAAAAATTATGAAATTCACGGAAAATATATGCTTCACTTTTAAGCAAAACTAATTTAAAAAAACAATTTAATAACTGCAAATCGGACATCCTGTATAATAATATGGCATTGTCTAGTTATTACAAAAAATTAAGGCGACAAATAAATAATTATGTTGTTATAAAGTTCTTTTTGATGTTTTTTTAACTCCCTACGGAAAGCAGCAATTATTTCAATTATAATTTATTCCGAATACAAAGATAAATAACTTACGGCCCGCCTGATGGTAAGCAGTTACCGAATCCTATGGACGCCTGTAACACCAGAGGCACTACTTGCTACTGTACCTAATTACTCTCCTCTTAAAGGTCCCCATACTTCATTCCCTCGGGAAAACCTCAACATCCGAGCTCATTCCACAATCGGATTGTTAGCGGGAAGAAATTCCTCTGAAACCGCACCGTGCGTACTGTGCGCCCTTTATAATTCTAATCACTACTAGGATTTTCAGGTAGATCTTGAGCCAGGATTAAATCTACTTTGCAAAAATTAAATTGCTTCCATGCTTAAGATAATAACTGTTCGGAACAGAAGGGAATAACAATAATCTATTGTTGGTGTAGCTTTATCAAGTTAAGTCCTTTTCGTTTGAATACTACCTATTTAAAAAAAATAAGGCGCAAATGTAAATCAAAAGTCAGGTGCCTGACGCTATTTTTTCATAAAATCAAATGAATCACAAGATAAATTGTTTTGACAACCATTTTTAATGAAAGTGAAACCATATTAAACAAAATTTAATTTTATAAAGTTGTTTCTGTTGTACATAGTTTATTTCTTTTTAACAAAACTAATCTATCAGTAAAACCTGACGAGTTCTGAAGTTCCCGACCTTCAAGTTTAACTAGGTAACACAAGTTGTTAGCCTTATTCTAAATTGTAAATACAAAAACAATATAATACGGTTATACCGAAAAAGTTTACAGCAAAGTGAGGCAAAGGTACACCAATTAAATTTACGACTTAATAAACTCACCAAACTACTCTTAACTGGGAAACAAGAGAACATCCCCACTTAAAAACTTTCCCACGGCTTGAAACAGTTTGTAGCCACTCTTAAAATGTTCCTTATAATTTTAAGCTTGACTGATGTTTTGGCTATAAACCAACAAAAAGAGTAGTAAATATAATGCTCTTCATCATTTCATGGCTAACGCAGCGTCAGATAAATACGCCTGTGGTGGAATAATAATAAATAAATAAATAAATATCCCTGGACATTATTCCACACAGCGCCATTTAGCCCCAAAGTAAGCTAATTAAAGCTTGTGTTATGGGATACTAGACAACGGATAAACATACTTAAATACATTTTCTTTTGTAAATACATACTTATTATACATAGGAGGCACCCAGACCAGTACAAACAGACATGTTCATGCACACAAATGTTTGTACTGTGCGGGGATCGAACCCGCGACCTATGGTGTAGTAGCCAACTTCTTAACCATTACACCAAGTCGGTCGTCAAACAACCACCGCTTACAACCAAGATTTCTGGATACTTTTAGGTATCGACTGTACGTAGAGTACTGTTACATGTTAACTTTTTTCATCGGACCAAGATAAATAGCAAACTCAACTAGGAGACATAATAACAGCAACATGATTGAAACAATTTGTATTGTAAACAATTATTATATTGTACCATTATGTAAACTTAAGCAACTCCATATAAAAACTCGAGATCGCCAAAATTGTGGCCAAGGCCACCCTATTGGCCACCGGCTTGAAATTCTGAAAGTACGCGTTAAATTTTTAAGCACTCTGTTATAAGTATGATTTAAAATTTCAACACGAGTGATTCCGTGCTCTGTATAGCAGCTTATAAAGAGGCCCCTTAAATTGCCGTGAACGTTAGTACGTCTTAATATTATCATAAAATATGCCAAATCCATTTAACCGCAGTTTTTCTTTCCGGCTTACTGGCCTGAAAATATTGTTATGGTCGAGCGTTGGCTGCGGAAATTTTAATAACGTCAAGTTTGCGAGCGCATTGCTGCTTTTTTATGCGTTATATTTTTTGACGAAAGCTAATTCTACACTTTTTAAAGATTTGATAGGGGTTAGTGTTAACACCGTGTGCGTTAGCCCAGCAAGAAAATTACAAATATCGTCATTTGTCTATAAGAGATTAAATCAGCCCAAAATTATTTTTGTATATTTTGTTCTCTGGATAGCTCGATAGAGTTATATCACTAGTTCAGTTTCCTAATTGTAAGTTTAGTCAATACCCCGGTTCTTGTATGCCGTTGACAAATACTTTAAATGTAATCTGCAAAATCTACTCGAATGATATTTAACTATGACATAATAGTAACTAATTTTAATAATGAATTATTTAAATGTTCTATTTATTCCTATATATTTAGGCGTAAAAGATCAAAAAGTTACATATTTATCTCTACAACACTTATGCCGTTCACATGAAACTTAAGTTACGAGTACATATTTTTATTTGACATCATCTCGCTACTCATACATCGGATAGCGTAGTTGGCGGAGGCTGAGATACCAGAACACCGCGACCGGCACTTGTTATAATCAGGATTATAACGGGTGTCTCGCGTCTCTATCTCCTGTCACGATCACACGCGAGAACTAAGGCCCATACAAAGCAACTGTCGCGGTCTCCTGTCTGTGTCTCAGTCCTCTGCTAAAATACCTTATGTTTTGTGCTAATGATAAAAAACTTATCGGGACCGAAATATTGAACTCAAAAATCAAATATTTGAATGTTTTAAACACGTACTAAATCGTGAACCAAACAACAGATAGCGTCAATCCACCAGCAAATCTTTGACAAACGCAACTTCCATAACAAAATATAAACTGGAACACGGTCTAACGCAACATTTCACGATCCTACAGTATATTTCAAAGCGGAGCTAAAATATCCTCGCGAAAAAATATTCCAACAATGTGAGAAATGTTTTTGTGAAGATAACCACGAACGGCCTACGATCCCGTCCAGACCTCTACAATGCCCGTTCCACTTGTGCAAAAAAGACGCAAGACAAGGAGAATATCGCAAAAACTTATATGTACCATTTCTTCTAGTCCCATGTCCTTCCCAGATTAAATTTCCTCGGGATGCGATGGGTGAGAGTCAAAACGACGTGTAAAGTCAAGAGGTTCTTGAGTGGCACTTGGATCGGTCCCGAGGAGTGTAGGTTCTTAGCGAAATGTCATTTACTTCGTGTCACCCACACGGTATTGACCTCGGTTGGAGTGACACCACACTTTATTAGGTCGACAGGATCTTTCATGGTGCTCCGTAAAATACGAATAGTATTCTTAAGCCGTTTACATTTGATTCGTTCGTAGAAATAAATCCTAGTGATGACTTTATGCGGCTCATACGTCACCCCATGTTAATTTCAAATGCATGTGTTGCGTGTAATGTAAAGTGTATTAAATACAATGAATAATAAAATATGTTAAGTGTAAGGAGTGTTTCCTTATAAGTGTTTATAGTACGCATTAACAGATAAGATCACACATTATTGTATTTTCATAGTAGCCACTATTTACCTTTGACCAACAAACACTTGAATGCTATTATTACTTTGATATGTACTGCGAAGGGCGGCTTTTATTATTTTGAGTTATTGTATGTAAATACGAGTATAATGATAAGTGGTTGTTGAGGCTATGATTATAATACGGAAAAATACTTTTTCGGGTGTAGAGTATACAGTTTATCATGATTTAAACAACGAACAATAACTATTGTGTCCTTTATCTTCGCTTCTAGCAAAAACGCATATGCTCAGTCAAATCTAAAAGCAATCAAATTTTCAAAAGTTGATTAGTATCTTTAACTTTTCTTACAAAAATCCTCTCTAAAGCTTTGTTAATAATACTACGATAGTAAAAAATTTGGACTACTTTTAAACAAAAACTTATTTTAGATTTTTATGATTATTTATAGTTTATAAAAACCCGTCTCATGTGTCTTTAATCTCTTTCTATTTTATTTTGTCCGATACAATCTACTCAACATGATTTAATGCATTCAGTATTTAAAAAATGTAGGCTGAACTGTTCATATGCCTTATTACAATCCCTTATAACTTGTCAAGTTCATACCCTAAACTGAGCTAAGTGAAAATTTTCGTATGATCTTTCATTTCCAGCCAGTCAGCGGTTACCTGGCACTAACACATCTTCTAGGATGGATATTAACTCACGAAATTGATACCTTCCCTCAGTTTAGGGAATTACTCGTAACTTAACTGGGGTGCGACGCCAAGTTACCTCCTCGCGTGTGCAGTTTGCTTGTCCGTGGTAATAGTTTTACTAATTACTGCGAAACGGCAAGCTTCTGTTCCGGTGCACCCTGGGTAACGTGGAACAACTACCGCTCAGGCGGTTCTTGTTCCTCGTTGGCTAAATTTTTGGCTAGAGGGAGACCGCTCCCATAGTCCTCCCCCGGGAGGAATTACGGGATGTGGTCCTATTGAGGGGACTCTTCGAAGTCAGCGGCTGCCATTGCTGACGTGGGTTGGCGGGCCTGCTAGGCTTACCCCGGCATTTGGCTGGGGAAGTCCTGACACGCGCCTCTGGGCTCTGCACCGTAGCAACGGATGAATCACTCTCCGTGACAGACGCTCTAAACCCTGTACGCGGGCCAGGACATCCAGCGGCTGCTCCCGAGCAGCGGGGTTTTCGAACCTGGTAGGTTCGAGGAGGGGGGCTCCCAAGCGCGCGCCTCTGGCTCTGCACCGTACCAGCGGATGATTGGCTCTCCGTGAGGGACGCTCTGCACCCTAGACGCGAGCTGGGACTTTTAGTGGCCGCTTTGGCGGCGTGGGATGGCGGGAATATCCCCCGTGTGGTCTTTTTTAGCGAGCCGCCATTACTGCAGTGGATCCAGCGGGTCAGGTCGGGGGACCTTAAACCGCATTACACGGATTTACTGAAGCAGTAGCCGGGCTTACCATCAGGCCCGGCAGCGCCACGGGGACGGCGTGGTAATACCCGTTTCTCCATACCGTCCCGAAAAGTGGTTGAGGGCAAAAAGTCAGGTTTTTAGTTGGTAGGAGTCCGACATTACCACGTTGTTTCTATCCATGAGGATTTTCCTGACTACAAAAAATAGGGAATTAACTTAACTGGATATGAGCCATTGTAATAAGGCCCCAGACTGAACAACATTATGGTAAAGTTGAAATTTGGTGTGATAAATAAAGTTCCGGCACTGCCACAGTTAACACAGGTGGTCTCTCACCTAGAGCAATTTCCTGTAATTGATTTTGAGATGTAATGCTCAAAACTGCCTCCCTGTCGTGACAAAAATTCGCCTGTAATGTACATTTCAGATTCTATTTTGAGCATTACTTTTACAATCATCATCATTTCAGTCGAACGATGCCCACTGCTGGGCATAGGCCTCCCCCAAGGATCTCCACAACGATCGGTCCTGCGCTGTCCGCATCCAGCGGCTTCCCGCGACCTTGACTTTTACAATACTGCCTTGCAAAACTTCAGCGAAGTTGTATCAAAATATTACACATTATATCATCAAGTTGCGCGCAAGTATAATTCTGGGTTTTCCTTCCTCACTGATGTAATTCTGGAGTCTGTTACGTTACATTACAGGCAAATGTTCCAAGTGAGATAGAACCTTTAGAACTGCGCAATAATAAGATTGTTAAAAACTTTAGGTATGTAGGCTTGGATATTGATAATTTGCAGCCCGGGTTATAATTGCTGCCGCGCGTGAACAAAGAACCCTTTCTCTTTTTTTTAAATCACTATGGAATGGAACCTGTTTTGTTGGTAGACAAATATGATAACTGTGATTTAAAAAACAGTGGTACATACATACTCGTATCTTACTAGTCTTCGCCTGCACTTTGATCATAAAAAAACGAATCAGGGTTGATTTAAAAAGTAATATTGTCACTATAATTGATTTGTGTAATTTTAGTATTAATTCTATCGTTAATATATTTACAGAGTTCGATTTAACATTATAATGTAACAGTTCACACTTTATAATTCACCAATTTTCTAAAACACTACCTTAGTTGTTTATATTATGAAATGAAACGCTGTACAAATTTTCACGTTTCTATCTCCAGAAGTTTGGCTTTGATCTCTGTGTCAGCCTGTCAGCCATTTGTTAAGGTAATGACCGCTAGATTATACCGGGTGATTACATACAAAAACGATACAGCATTCTGAGTAAGTGCTGTAGTTACTATGTGCGAGTAAGAGACAATTGGATTTTTTGAATTGACTTTAGTTTTAAGGTTTCCACACCAAAAACACTGACTGTTCGCCGGTTTTTATGGTGATGTTGAAATGTGAGTTAGCATTTTCATTTTCACATAAATAGTTTCTTTCTCCATCACTAGCCATATTTGTGAGTCTTTTGATCATCACCTGGTATATTACAAGCGACACACCATCTTTGCACGGGTACTACATACTTATATTTTTCTTTCTCGTCGTTGTGTCGCATCAGCTTGTTGCGTCGGGTGGGTGAGGCGGGCGCTTGCATTAATGTTCAAGCACGTTAGTTTTTTCTTTCTTTAACTCCCGAAACTTAAAATGTGTATGGAATTCTAACGATAAATAACGTTATTTGTATCTATCTTAATAACTTTTGAAAATACCACATTATATGTGCCCATTCTTATGTAGTTAAAAACAAAGGAAACAGCCGTAAAAGACAGTGAAATACCTAATACCAGTACTTTAGTACGCAATTCCGCAAATTCTGATTTTTTTATAAGTTAATAATTAACTTAAGCAAGCTGACCACACAGAAGTCATTAGGCGTTTGTTATTTTACTGGCAAAAACAAAACACATAAACAGTGTTATTTAAGTGGTTTTTATAAAGTGGTGTATTTGCAGGTTAATAACATGTGACGAAGTCCGCTGTGCCCTACCTCGCTCACTAACATTTCACTAATATGCTAAAAGAGGTCTTTACTCACACAAACATTCACTGATATTTAGTTTCCGGACTTCACTCTAGATTCAGTGGCGACCTGTGGCCCCGTTTCGGCCTTTACACCGCTCTTGCGTGACCCCCACACTTAATAGCCGTCGGTTTCTTTATTCACCGAATGTCGCATTTCCCGAGCTTTCGAAATTTTTGCGATTCAGTTTCGTATTCGTTGTAAAAAGTGCGTTACGGGTTTTCATTTAGATGGGGATTTAGTATTCTGTCAGATGTTTGTGTACTCATGAGGTCCTATTTAATTGGTTTTAATTTTTGGCAATGTTAATGTTAGAAGGAAGGCGGAAGGCTCACCACTTACCACGTTGGGTTCTGATACCATTGGTGAAAAGTGGGCTTGTGAGTGTTTCGTTCACCATGACGCTACAGTCACTTGCCTCCGATTACCCCGTTTGGGATAAAGTCGTGATGGTATGTTATATGTATGTTATTGTTAGACCTACTTTAAAACTTAACAGTACATTATGTTTCTATTTGCTTTTCTATATTCTTCTTCCACTTGTTAGTGACCTGTTATTTACCTTATTGTTCCGTGTTATCGCCAATGGGCAGCCACAACTTCACTTTAGTTCATTAATCGTTAGTTTGTATGGGTATAATTGTAATAAACGGTGTGCTTACTTTAGGTGACTTCCATTCAACAACCACACACATGAAAGTACAAAACATAGACATCGTTTCTAACCGTTGTCACGCTACCCTTAATAGGTAATATTTTATTCATTACGAACGATCTAGGGTAAGTTTTATCATAAGGTTCTGTCATGTTAAAAAACTTGAATGATGATAAAATGATTCTGACTGAAAAGCTAGTTATAATGTCAAACAAAAAAAAGTTATAAAGTTAAAAAAGCCACAAACATGAAAATTATCAAATTCTTTACAAAGAAGCCATTGTAGTTTGTCTTGTTGCTGTTTATTAGATACTTTGTTCACACTGTTCCACTGTAAATTATCAATTTTTAAACACCAATATCCGGTAAAGTGTGGCAGCAAAATGACATACAGTAACACGTTATATTGTCAATCTTTCAAACGGAAACGGAAACGATCAAATAAAGGGCTTTCGTTAACTGGCCAGTTGGTGCGATTGTTAAAAAACTTGAATGATGATAAAATGATTCTGACTGAAAAGCTAGTTAGAATGTCAAACAAAAAAATTTTTATAAAGTTAAAAAAGCCACAAACATGAAAATTATCAAATTCTTTACAAAGAAGCCATTGTAGTTTGTCTTGTTGCTGTTTATTAGATACTTTGTTCACACTGTTCCACTGTAAATTATCAATTTTTAAACACCAATATCCGGTAAAGTGTGGCAGCAAAATGACACACAGTAACACGTTATATTGTCAATCTTTCAAACGGAAACGGAAACGATTAAATGAAGGGCTTTCGTTAACTGGCCAGTTGGTGCGATGGGTAGCAGTCTTGCTACCAGTAATAGCAGAACACACATCAATGTGATGAACGTACTTTGTTTGTTACTCTTTATGAATATACTAAATGTAAAATAAAAAGCTTATAGACAGCTATAGACCTCTGTGTAAAACATGGTTTGCTAAACCAAATACTGGAATTTACTCTTTCCAAACTTTTGGTCAATGTATGTTGGAAAAACACAGAATGATAGTCTACCACAAGGACCAAAAGTTTGTGTTTCAGTATTTCAGCAAGTTTTAAAAAGATCCTTACTTTTGTCATACTCATGCTGCTATTTCGTTATTATTAATTTTTAGATAACCCGAAATATGGTGAATCGGTTAGATTCTGAGATATTCAGATTGTTTGATTAGGATTTTTGGTTAAGTCAAATCGTAATATTCTTGAACCGATATTAGTTTTAATATCAGCAAACTTTTGTAATATCGTCAAACGATAATCGAGAAGCGCCATTGGAAAAGGAGCTAATATTTTATCAGCTCAATTTTGAAGCGTGTCCAAAGGCCCCGGTCATTTAAACGGGGAAAAACCCAATAACTTTGAGAGCTTCGTTGAGAATCAGGCGTCTTATTCTGCTCGACGAATATAACTTAGGCATTCTGATTAATGTTCAATATACAAGTGAGCTATATCCTAAAGGATGGTTGTATCAATTTGCTCTATGAAGTATTATCTTGCAAATAATATAACTGATTTAGTGTTGATGTATTTGATGATGTAGTTTTTAGTGACTTTTGACTGTCGTTTTTGGATTTGGGCGAAAGTGTATCAGCTCTAAATAAGCTTAAAGCCTGCTTTAAGTTTCCGTCACATAAACGGCGATCGTTGCGTTCAGTAATTTGTATGCCAATTTTGGTTCCATTTTAAATCACTAGGGGCGCTGTACTAAAATCCCATACAAAAGCGGTTTGGTGTAAACTCACGGTAGATATAAAAGTATTTGTAAGTGATAGAATGAATGAATCCAGAATACGGTCGCCGATGAAGTAAATGCGCTTTAAACTGACTTTTCTTTTATAGCCTCTGTTGCGGCAGACTGAAGAAAACAGTAGATAAGGCTCATTGGTGCCGCAGATTAAGTGTTGGTGGAACGAGTTAGCGTGCTGCTAAAATAAGTTAAAATGTTAGGGATTTACTCGTAGAATCAAGGATATTTATTTTTACTTTTGCTAACGAATCATTCATCATGGTTGATAAAGATACAGGATTCTTCCTAGTTCAGGTATCAACTCACCATAAAATAGTGATCTGTATCGTTTATCGTATTAGCGTTTTAATTTCCTTCCTCTTAAATTCCCAGGTTCTTCAAGCGGGGCGTGAAAAGGCATTTCTGCAGGCCTTCAAGGTGAGGATGGCCAGCCCAGCGATTCGTTTGAATGACTGGGCTTGTCAACCTCATATCTGGACCTCACGACCGCTTTCCATCAGGTGGAGTGAGGTCATCTTGACGGGCAATATTATAAAAAATATATTAATGTGTATTGTGTTTTTTTTTCTTTACTTCTAAGTTAACTTGTGTAATCCAAAATGTGTTTTTTTATGGTGAGAAAATTAAGTTACTATTATTATTCTCTTTATTTAACATAAAACTTAGATATCAAATTTGTAAAAAAAAACATGAATGATTTGAAAACTAATAAGATTATGAAGGTATGTAGTTAAATATTCGACTGTTGCAAATAAGTAACAATCTTGCTGGTTTGCTATTTACCACAGTGTAACATTTTCGAGGCTTGTACAAGAAACCATCCGGGTCGTGATTACTATATTTTAGTTTTTTCTTTTGTTGCTTGTGATAATACCTGAATACTAATTCGTGTATGTCTTTGAGTGGGCTTATTTTTTCACCTCCAAATCTGCCAGCAAAACCTAAGCGAATGCCTAGATGAAACTCAACATGAAAATATTCCACTCGTCAAAGGGAGATATTGTAAAATTACATTTGCATGGAGAGATATGAATGCCTTACATATAAAATGACACGTGGGGAGCAACACATCTACGGAATAAATTGAGCTTTTCTCGCGACGACTGATATCGTAATATTATTCTTTCCTCTCGTTTTGTCACTTGCGATTTGCCTGTATCTTCTTTTTGTTCACACGTAATTTTAACTGAGTCGGAATAGATGTTTTCTTTATCGACTTTGTGTTTGTATTTTTATTAGTATTAGTTTGGTATTATTGGTATTTTCAGGTTTAGTTGGGAGATTGGAGATAGTGTTTGGATGTGACTTTCGTTGCCTGTCATGTATCTACCTCTTATAGTTGCTAACCGCTTTGCTGTGTATCTATACTACATCTATATACACACAACAACATGGTCTAAGGATATATAAAACTTTTTTGAATAACTTAAAAAGTACTGGCCTTACAAAAAAACTATTAATGACAGATTATAAAAACATTAATAAGTTCCTTTTTTAAATTCAAATATGTATATAAAAGGTTTTGTTGAAATGAAATTCGCATTCATTGAATTTCTTCCAAAGAAGTAAATCTTCACGAACTTCTAACTTGATTAAAACTATATAAATTTCTATAAATCATTGTCAAACGCATCTACGGTGTTCATTTAATCATGCCACGTAGACACTTGACCAGGAACGAAATGTTAAGAGCAGTGGGCATGATTCAAGCTGGCGCTACCCAAATTGCGGTTTCTGAAGCCATGAGGACCAGTCAGAGCGTTATATTCAGGCTTTGGTCACGTTATCGTGTCACGGGGGAAGTGGTGGAACGGCACCGAGGACCTCAACGCATTACAACACATGTAAAGGACCGATTCAAAGTAAATGCTGCACGAAGTCAACCAAATGTAACGGCGATGCAATTGGTTCAAAGGCTACAGAGAGAGTATGGTTTGCTGGTAAGTGGTCAAACTTTGAGAAGACGACTGCATGAAGTCAACCTACCAGCGCTAAGGAGAGGCAATCGAGGAAGAAGATCACAATGGGCTATTGCACACGAAAACTGGAACCATTCTCAATGGTCACTTGTGCTTTTCACTGATGAATCCAGGTTTGGATTTCATCCTGATTCGCGAATAGTACGCGTTTGGAGAGAACCTGGACGTTGGAATCGACTGCAGCACCTACAACAAGTTCATGCATATCAAGGTGGCACGATTATGGTTTGGGCAGGAATTCGTCTCGGCGGTAGAACGGACCTCGTTTGGATACAAGGCAATATGACTGCTTTAAAATACCGAGATAAAGTGCTAGAGCCTGTAATCTTGGCCCACAGACAGCAAATGCGACAAAATTTCCAGCTAATGCACGACAATGCCCGTCCACATACGGCGCGTTTCGTTACAAGTTGATTACAACAGCATGATATCCAAGCTTTAGACTGATCTGCACAATCCCGTGACTTAAATCCTATTGAGCATGCCTGGGATATACTTCAGCGAAGAGCTCTTAGGAATTTCCCTGAAGATATTGTGCATGAAAACCAGCTTTTCTTGCATCTTAGCAGGACTTGGAACAGTATTCCGCAACAGGATATTGACACCCTCGTTTTGAGTATGCAGAACCGCTGCAGATGTGTCAAGAGAGTCTTAGGTGGATCCACGGATTATTAATTTTAAGTTTTCAACAATTTTTATAAAAAAAATAGTTGTTTTGTTTAGGTTTTGATGTTTAAAAAATAAAGTTAAGATTGAAGTTAGATACTGTATATATCCCTAGACCATGATGTGTGTATAAAAGAAAGTCGTATTAGTTACATCACTTATAACTCAAGAACGGGAGGACCGATTTTTATGATTTTTTGTGTTTTTGGATTTGTCTACATCGGCAATAGGATAATAAGTATTAAAAACATTGTAAAATTTACGAAAAAATAAATGAAAGCAAAAACATTTTCCCATACTAAATGTTCACAGCTGTCAAGCATTTGCCAATAACTTTTGACAGAACGAAGTTTGTCGGGGCCGCTAGTAATATTATATAGCGAAAACATAGGCTATATTTGAACGAAAGATATAGCCATGTTGACGGCTGCTTGCATTGATCAGTGTTAGGGCAAAATCATGCATTTATATCTAACACGAAGAAATGTGAAGAATTATAAATATTTGTTTATTTTTGCTTGAGTAATATTTTTTCTATTTAATTAATTAACGATTTAAGGTTTTAATTTTGAATAATTATATCAAACAGAGTGTACGGTAACAATGTGAAAATCACGTACAATCTTGAACAATAAAGGCGGAACTTACCTAATAAACCTTTGAAATTCAAGACGTTATTTAAAATTCTATTAAGAAGTTTCTATTAACGTGTGTTAGTCAAACCGCGAGACGGCTTGTTGAGGAAACCGTGTCTCGGGGCTGTGCGGGTGGCGTCGAGTGTAATAACCACTTAAATAAGATAAGCATACGTAGGTACAGTTGACAGCGGAATTAGGCGACAATTTACCGTGGCAAACCGTTTTTTAAGTGGCCATCCTCGTTGTTATAGGAATAAATAAATACTAAATTAGTACAAAAGGCCAGCTCACAGAATTTATCACCTGACTTCAAACTATGTGAAGCTCATACATAGGATTTTGGAGATCAATAAACATACTTGAATGTTAAGGAAATGATTATTTTTTAGATTTTAAATCACATGCTGGACAGTATTCCAAATTGAGGTTAGTGTCGCAGGTTACATTTCTGAACCATTTTTGATTTAAAAACTGGTCTCTTCAATTCTACCCGAATTGCAGGGACCAGTTTCCATCTCTGATTCATCATCATAAAATAAAGGGGCAATCTTACATAAGACAAAAACATTTGTATGTTGACTTTATTATACAAGAATTAGGTCTCAAGTGGCATGTGAACCTACATCTGCCACTGTCTGTGTGGATATCATGACCATTTGACCTCTGTGGAAGTAATTTTATATTAATTATGGTAGCGTTGAGCGCGGATTTTTTAAGACCATACTCTTTTTTTCTGATTGTTAGTTTATAATATTTTGTAATGCGATGTCCATGAGAATATTTAATGTTGTTCTTTCAAAATTAATAACATAATTCTATGAAGATATTCGTTCAAAGGAACTGAGAATATCATATCATATCCTAATAAAATGAGGATAATAACTCCTTCATACCTATTATTAGAAATGTTTAGTTTATTGGGAATTTTGGAAAGGAAACATGATTATTATCACTGAATAATGAATAGTAATCATTTGAAATATATTTATTTTAATCTTATGTTTCCAAGCCATTTTAATTCTAGCACTATAATGAAAACTTGACGGAATTCAACGTTTCAAAACTCACTTATAAGACGTGGTTAAAGGAAATTAGGGTGAAGGAGTTTGTCACGGACACACGCCTAACTTCGACACGTCACTTCGAAACTAAAGTTCTGATACCGCGTGCAAACTTATGTCTAATATCCTTATTTATTACCGCATAAGTGCGTGGTGATATAATAATTAAGAGGATTCAATTACAGGTATCCGACTTTGGGTAGCTCCAATTTAGTTTATGGACGAGGTGTTATGAAAACTTTGAAAATTTAATTTCACATTAAATTTAAATGTCGTGGCCAATAGTAATAAGCTACTCATTAATAATGTGTAGAAAACGTTTAAAAGTACGGTTCTTATATTAATTAATGTCACTAAATAAAACAAAAGCAAAATTATACTATTTTCAACCATAACTTAAACGTAGAAACTATTGGCGTGTTGTTCTTAGTTGTAGCCTCAAGATAATAATATACAGGTCATACATGGCAGATGGAGAAAGTGTGTAGCTTAGGATACGTTATACTTAAATGGTAGATTAACATAGCGAATCCCGGCCCTCTAATAATGTCAATCTCAATGTTAGGAATTTGTATAAAGTATAGTAGATGAAAAAATTTGAAGGAACGTAAATACTAATTGTTTTTTTTGGTATTATTGTCAACAATCACATAAACGAGTATTATAATCCGGCACTGAAATCAGCTGTTTAAACATAATTTCACGGTAAGAAACTTAGAAACCAACCAAACTTCTTACTACGTAGCACCACTTCTTCGTAGCAGTGCTACGAGCGTAGCACAATAGCTAATGTACTACCGTAGCACACAATATAGTGAGTGAGCGGTTAAAATGCATATTCGTAATAGGGACATAATATACTCGTAGCAGGACACATATTTGTAGTACTGCAAGACTTATAATACTCCATTCAATAAACCATTATAAATAAGAGGCTCATAGAAGCAGGGGTGCTAAAATCAATGACAATTTACATTTGACGTTGCAATGCCGGATGACATACCGGAATATAACCTGGCAAAATTGAAAACCCCTTCCGCCACAACGTATTATATGACGGGATTATGTAGAATTTTGGATTTGGTAGAGTTATATTGACAGTGAAAATGTGATCGGTTAAGAAACCCCTGCTTCTTGTAGGTTTTTAAAATCGAAAATATAGTTTTATGAAAGACAAAATAATTTATTTAAGCATAAGCCTCATACATTCAGAAGCTACTTTACTTTAACAACAATTTAGTGTGACGGCTGCTGTAAAAGTAGATTTTAATGAATTCGGCATAAATCTTAAAAGTAATAATGTGTATTGTACTTTTACCACAAAGTGTACCCTAAAAAGAACCTTCTTTTACTTATGTCTAATTAGCAGTTAGGAGTATAAAATCAAATAAAATAATATAAAATATAATAAAAAGTTTTATTACGGTGACGTGTTTTTTTACAACTAAAATAATAGCAAATAGATTTATTTGAAAAATATTTATTGTTAAAAGCGTTTACACTTTTTGCTTACCATATTTCATCATTTGTAATTACAAAACTAAGCATAATGCCGGAAATAACTTTTTTTAAATGTCAGTTGCATGTAAGCAGCGTGATAAAAGTAATTCTAAACATAAGTTGTAGAGGCAATGGGTAGGGGATGACGATTGCGGAACTGATGATCATATGGGAATGAAGGAATCGAAGCTTTTAGAATGGTGACTATCGCGTATGTGTAGGTATATAATGGTAGCTATTACCGGAGCCAGTGGGCACGTACAACACAAGAGGTACTCGCTAGTAATACTGTGACAAGCGTTAAGCCTTTTTGAAACCCCCCTTAGAAGAACTACAGGGCATGGTATGCCTTTCAAAAAAGGTAACATCTTGGTATAGAACATTTATTTTATATACCATAAAAGTTTATTCCATGGTGCGCGATGCGATGGAAAAGCAAAAGTGTTGGGCGGGTATCATATCAAACGGTTTTTAAAAAAAAACCCGTTGTGTAAGCACTACAAAGCATGAAGAAAAGAAACGTCCCTCCTCAGACTAAATCACATCAGTTTTACACCGTAGATAATCTTGAAACTTAACTAACTAACTCTTAGGCCTCAGCCCGCTCGTTGCCCGCCCCCGCGCCGCGGTGCACTCCAGTCAAGCGCGCCCGCCGCCGCTGCCGCCCCGCTGCCCGCAAAATTCGAGGCTGAGGCCTTAGAGCAGTTACAAGCAGTCATAATGGACAATTTCTTATCAACTTTGAGCTGAAGATCCCATATACTCGACGAAAGACAATTAAGTATTCTGTGTTCAAAAGCCAGGTCTCACAACCGAAATTACCGATGATCGAATTCTTGATCGAAAATCCGCTGAAAAATTAAAAACTTTATATCCCAAACTTATTTCATAAACTCTCACCCCAATTAAAGTTTGCCAAAAGTGGTCTAAAATCTGTTACCCGCGCTGTCGGCTTCGGTTAGCGAAACTATTTGGACGGGCCCTCGATTTGCCCGGATCATTAAAGTAATTAAGTGATGCTTGACAGCGTATAACAGAGTATTAAGTTTGCTATACATTTTATACTATTTAGATTAAAAAAGACTTGTGAAATAATATCGTCTGTCATATTTACTGTCTCTACTTTCATAGCTAGTCAAGACATGTGAGTTTTTTTAGTAAAAAGTTTCTTAAGATAACCATAACTGAAAATTGATTTTAGCTCGACATACGTGTATGAGGTTATAAAATACATCCTTAGATATAAATTAAAAAATGTATTAACAATGAATAATTCATAAATAATTAGACAAATGTTACCTGTAGGTTACAGATAATTTTTTGATGCCAGTTTTTACATAAAATATGGTCGTTACATGCTGATCGAGTAACACAACAGTGCTTTTGACATTATGTTTCGTAATTGTTTTTTTTCTTACATAGGTATTATGTGTTCGATGAATAAAAGTAGGTAGGTATGTTTGGCATTTTGAGTCTGTATTTTTTTCATTATACTGACTACTTTCTGCGTTGTGGCGTTTTGCATTTACAAAACATTTACGTTTTCAATCTCCATTTAATTATATACTTAGTTAGCTACGTATTAATGAAAGCCGCTTAAGAAATAAGTTCGTACAGATGGTGGAAACGAATAAAAATAGGACTACAAATTATTTACATTAAGACTAAGAACGTCAAGTGCGCAATTAAAATTTCAACGTTGCTAAAACAAAGAATGGAAAAAACAAAGCGATTTCGCTAAGTGCCCGTTTTAATATTTTTTTGTGCCATCAACTAAGCAGAAATGTTCCCTTTACGAGTTCACACGCAAATTCGAAATTACAACCTTTTGTACAAAGGTACAAGAGGGACGAAACCACAGAGCTGTTTAGAATGACAGAGGTGACGTTTGAACAAAAATTAAATACACAGGTATTCATTTTGTATTCTGACCCTCGTGTCCTTTAGATACTTAATAATGTAGCTGCTAGCGGTACCTGCTAACATTATAGAGACGAGTCGTTATGTAGCAAGTTTTAGATTTGAATATCGCTTAACTTGCCTAAATTTAAAAAAATGCAGGTAGCTCTTTCTTACCTTGACGATGTATTTAACTTTATCGTTTTGACGGCTGATGATAATGGTTTATAAAGGTAAATTTTTTGTTGCGTGCTAATTAATGGACACATTGCTCGGAGGACTGATAGCCGATGGGGCAGAAAAGTGCTCGAGTGGAGACCGCGTATCGGCAGGCGCAGCGTAGGACGGCCACCCGCGATATGGACGGATGATCTGGTCAAGTCCTCGGGGAATCGCTGGATGTAGCCCGCTTCTATAGGGATAGGTGGAAATCATTGGGGGAGGCCTATGTTGAGCAGTGGACGTCCAATGGCTGATATGATGATGCTGAATTAATGCCACATTCTGCTAGCCGGACGACTACTCAACCATTGAGTTACTGAGACCATAATACCTTTTTTTTAACGCATATGCGCCTCCACGTGCGTCAGCGCTCCTACGAGTAACGGTGTTCGTACCTATATATCTACGAGCTTATACACGCGTATAAAACGCTGAATTTTCAAATTCTTCCAGTGTACGCTACATCCAAAAAAATATTAAAACTTTTGATTTAGATTAAACTACCTATTCAACTACTGAAACATGATTCAGATCTTTTAAGTTGACTAGTATAGAAAACCAAAAAAGTACTTGAACTCTATCAAATGTGATAAAACAAAAACCGTTAGCTTTATCTACACCATAATAATTATGAAGGAGAAAAATTTTTATGTTTGTTTGTATTGAATAGGCTCCAAAACTACTGGACTTATTTCAGATATTCCTTCACTAAATTAAAGCTATATTATAAGCGGGTGATAAAAACTATAGTAATATAGTTATATTTATTTAGGTTATATTTTAATGGGAGAAATAGTCTACGCGGGCGAAGCCGCTTGTCAGCTGGTTTAAAATATTCTAACTAAGCTGTTAGATTGTGACGCTTTGCAACATTCGGCTTGAAATGTGATCTTTTGTTATATTTAACTCCACTAAACAAGTCTAAATTATTTTGCAGGAAATGTTATGCCTCACAGTTTGTACCTGATTTTATGTAAAATATTATATTTTATTTACAGAAGTGAACTCCTTGAACTGGAATTTGATATACAGAGTGCAGTGCTTAATTTCCAAAAAGTTATCAACTCTATTCTTATTCCAGGCACATGGAAAACAGTTTATATCCTATTAAGGAAATGTTTTTAGTATACATTCTCGGTATTCATGTCAATTTCAGGTAAAATCCAATCGTGGTTTGGTAATGATCTCCAAAGAAATTAAAGTTTGAAATAAAATCAAAATTGAACCACCAACAACAAAACAAGTAAATAACGCCTGTTAACGAAACAGTGTATCTTGAAATAAACAATTCAGATAAAGCAACAATACTCACAACATTTAGAAACACAGCTTTTTACCCGACTGCGCGTGTTAAAAGGGTAATGTATTTCATTGTTGCGCACCGACAAAGGATCGTATTAAACCCCGTATCTGTTCAAAACGGCTCTCTATCGTTGACTTTCTTCTGAACACAAAACGTATGCAAAAACCTACTTTAAGCCAACTGAACAAAGTGGAAAATTTTGTACACACACATCGCATTTTTCTTATCAAATTAATAATGAGAAATAATAGAAGCTTCCTGGCATATAGAACAGTGTAAATGAAACTCTACTGAAAGCACGATAAGGTTTATTTTCGGGTTTGAATTAAAAGTAAGTATATCATTTCCAGTGCGGGTTGTAGTTTGGAGTACAGGGCAGTTAAGATCGTACGATAACGGTTTTAATATGAGGCGGAACTACTGGGCCAAACGAGCAGGCTACTAAAGAAAAAGCTGCAATTTATTACCAGTTTTTCTATGGAAGCTCTCAAACGAAAATTTCGGAGATAATGATATTTGACTGGCTGGTAGACCTATCATCGCACTGCTTGAACTAGTAGACCCAAGATCAGAGCCAATTTTCATCAAAGCCTCTGTTTGTTTGTGTGTCTAAGATTGTTTTTATACTTTGTTGTAGATTGTATTGTCAAAGTGGTCTGTTTTTGGTTTGGTTGTGTGAATCAATTTAAGTTCTGGCTCCCGTTGCGGCTTCTTTGACCGTTTAAGCTGCCTTAGAGCCCCATAGATACCAACAGTTATTTACAGACCTTTTTCCACGACACAGTATACAGTCCAGTTTTGTCAGTAACAGCCTGCTTTAATAAATATCCCTGGACATTATTCCACACAGCGCCATCTAGCCCCAAAGTAAGCTAATTAAAGCTTGTGTTATGGGATACTAGACAACGGATAAACATACTTAAATACATTTTCTTTTGTAAATACATACTTATTATACAGAGGAGACACCCAGACCAGTACAAACAGACATGTTCATGCACACAAATGTTTGTACTGTGCGGGGATCGAACCCGCGACCTCTGGTGTAGTAGCCAACTTCTTAACCATTACACCAAGTGCTTTAATGCAAACACTATTATTTCTCAAAATTTAAAAAGGTGAGCAGGTTTCAATACTAGTGTAAATTAAAAGCATACGACCCGTCTGATGGTAAACGGTTACCGCAGCTTATGAACAAGCCCCATATCTTTACACGTTTTGCGCTTTTTGTACCCTTTGGCAAAATACCGTTAAATATCAGACGTATTCCATAATACGTTAATGCTTTAAAGATTTCTAAATCATATTTAATTTGTGTGACCAAAGCTTCGTCGTTGGCACACTGATGTGCGTGCTCCTGAATTAGTAAATTTACTTAAAATATCCACAAAAAAACAATTCTTTATTACAACCCCGAAGTACACACCAACAAGAAAACAAAAATAGGCATTCCTTAAACTCTTTATTAGAAAAAAATGCGAGTTTCTCGCCACATAAATAACACATCACCCGGTTTATTATTCGGTTGAGTGTATGTATGTAATTCACAAGTGAAAAATGACTGCAGGGAGCAGCGTTCTCGGTTGATTTTGGGGAATATTACACTTGGTTCACATCACAGATATGAACTGAAAGTGATGACGCGAGGTATATTTTACGTTTCAAAAGAGATGGCAAAACTTAAGACGATGTTTTATTTAGTCCATACCCTTCGCTGTGGAAAAGGCAAATTTTGCTCAACAGCTGCTCTATGTTAAACCATGTTCATGTCCTAACAAAAGTTGCCATATATTGAGTGGATTATTATTTATTATATCATCCAGGTTAGAAAGGCCAGTAAATAAATTATAAATATTCGTAAGTTGAGAAACTAAGAGTTTTAATATTGGCCTTTTTAAATATTTTTTAATATTATTAAATAATTAATTGACACCGATAATGTTACCATCTACCCTATTGAAAAAAAATAAATGATGTCTTTCCATGAATCAATATCATGATCTCGTCGCATCAAGAAAACACGCTTTGTTGTCATAAAAACGGAGGTACTTACGTTATCTGTTTTAATTTATATCTGTGGTTTACATTTTACAATGTAAATACTTATTAGGGTCAACGTAATCATGCTGCAACGAAGTGGTAAATTACGACTGCTTTTATATGGCTGTTCAAACTCGTTTTGTTTTTTTTCATGTACGAGTAAGTTATGTTAAATGTTTGCGCCAGACGATGCACACTAATCAACTGATTCGTGATTTGCTGTGTGCGTGTGTTACTATAGTGAAAGTTTCAAAATAATTGCTATGCTATGTGCAAAACCATATAAAACGAAATACCAAATCGCATTAAGGAATTCCCATTCAATAGTTTAAAACATCTTTGCGTAGGCGGTTGTTGGAAATGACGATTTATTCCCTCGATGTTTTTTTCAAATGTAAAGTCATTGTAAAATTAAATGTGGTTGATGCATGGTTTTGATATTTTCAATGATTTTGAAAAGTAAATTTAAATTAATATTGATATTGAAAGCTATCAGTTTACTTGACAGATGAGTAAGCACTAATTAATTTACCGAGATTATTTTTATTAAATTAGTATCTTTATGATTTATTTTATTTTTAATGATAGAAACTATTATAAGTAGTTATTTTCGCATTTGGACCCCATAAATAGATTGCAAATTAGAATACTGAAAGCTATAGTTCCTGCCAAAATAAAAATGCAATGTAAAGATAATGGCAATTTTTTATTCTCTCATAGTAACATTATTCCCATCCATGAACAAGTGAAGCTTAATATACTTGTAGATAACTTTTTTAACAAGGACTTTCAAAATATCAAGCATCAAAAATTACTTTAAATATTCCGCGGTATAACAATGTCTATGGCAAACATCTGCTACGGTATCAAGTACCCAATTTGATTAACGATTTACCGATTGCAGTTATACAGCATATTAATAAAACAAATGTTAAAAATAATTTCAAATCTTTTTATTTATCACTACTAAGAACGTAGCTGGTCTCGGAATCCACCCGTGTCTATTAACACTTCATAGATGTTTTTCTGTATGGGATTTTCGTGTTGACCGGCCGGCCGCGCGGTGTTGCGATAGACAATGGGCGGGGAGGGTACTTTTATAAGACCATAGTAAATATAGTATATTTAGTTAGACGGGCATTAATTGTTAACTGAGTGAAGGCGACGGATACCAGTGTCCGGTAAAACCAAAATTGGTTTATGTGGCATTGTAATTGTGAAATATAAATTTGACGACCGACTTGGTGTAATGGTTAAGAAGTTGGCTACTACACCAGAGGTCGCGGGTTCGATCCCCGCACAATACAAACATTTGTGTGCATGAACATGTCTGTTTGTACTGGTCTGGGTGTCTCCTATGTATAATAAGTATGTATTTACAAAAGAAAATGTATTTAAGTATGTTTATCCGTTGTCTAGTATCCCATAACACAAGCTTTAATTAGCTTACTTTGGGGCTAGATGGCGCTGTGTGGAATAATGTCCAGGGATATTTAAATGTATTATTTTTTGTATGAATAAATAAATAACTACCTTTTAGTAAAAATGTAATGTATGAATTTACTGTTGGTATACCTAAATAAAAATGAATGAATAAATAAATTTGCATGCTACATTTAATTGTAGTTAGGCAGTAGGCTAATCTTCATATCATTTCCATCGAATATTTCATGTACTGTACCCTACTTAATAGCAAATAAAATATTTTTATTTGAATTCGCTAAAAATAAATTTGAATTTTGTGAATTTTTAATCGATTTGTTTGAATGTCTGGTGTGAGACATCAAATGTGACATTTTCGCGCATTTCAATGCTTTTTTCACTGACTTATTGAGATAACAGTGAGATGTGGTGGTGAATAAACATTCATACGTCCTTTGCAGGTGTCTGTATGTTATTGGGATCTATTTGAGTAGTTTTCGGAACTATCCAAACATAATATTGTGTAGTATTAATCAATTTAAATTAATAATCTGTTCGTAAAATGCTGGTATAGTTAACTAGACAGTGTCACTAAGCCACGGTGTTTACTCCGTTCGAATAACATAATCAATCTTTTTTTTTAGACGACACGATTGGCGTAGTGCGCTGTATTACGGTTTCTCGCCTAGATTTCCCTAGTGTCCCGGGTTCGATTCCCGGCCGGGTAAATTCAGGAAACGATATTTTCTAAATTGACTCGGGTATGGGTGTGCTGGGCCCCTGGTTTATTTCCTTGTGTGGTACCTCGTAACACAGGGATATAAATCCCAACTTCGAGATCATTACAATTGGTGTGTTGTCTGGCGCATATTTATTTATTTAAACTTGTTCAATAGTTCAATTATTATTCAAGAAGGCTAACAACACTTAAATGTTTTCAATTCCATTCATAACTGCTAGAAACCGATTACAAAGTAATGGTGTGGTGACCGGACCAAATGTCGTTTAACGTGTTAATTTTTAAACGAGGTTTAAATTCAAATCAAAGTCTAATTATCGAGCACTAAAAAGAGATCGCATGTGGTCTGCTAATGGCGAATATGTGTAACAAATGCGATGTGCTGGTTTTAATTGTCGATGGCAGGTTCGATAAGTCTGACAAACACGCTAATTTCGCGAATGACCGCTATCAACCTTTAGCTACAACAAGTTGAGTACATTTATTTTTCCCGTCCTAGTTCGTAAAGTACATCAACAATAGTAATTCAATCACGAAATAGCTAATAAAATGTAGTTAGGTGATAGTAACTTGCAGCCACTATTAATAAAAGTACTTTTAAAATCACTGTCTTAACCAGTGAAGCATGAACCACGTGACCAAAAAAAATACGCTCAAATCACGTTATTGTATCCAGGAACTACGTAAAAGCTCTTTGCAATTACATACGCAATTTATCAATAAATTCAGTGATTAACATGTTTATTTCAATTCACTTTAAAAAGATAAAACACGCTCATTCCACCAATAGTGTTTTTTTAATGTGCAATAAATAAAAATAAAATTAATAATAATAAATAAAACCCGCAAATGCGATGTTTATTACAATAATGCTTGTACTGGGTC
The DNA here is from genome assembly GCA_947369235.1 of Udea olivalis. Taxonomy (NCBI): domain Eukaryota; kingdom Metazoa; phylum Arthropoda; class Insecta; order Lepidoptera; family Crambidae; genus Udea; species Udea olivalis. The sequence goes on along the minus strand of OX376346.1, from coordinate 6,899,135 downwards.
AAGAAGGAAACCTACGTCGCATAAAAATGACGCTTTTGGTGAATCGTAATGTGAATAAAAACGACTGTAGGGCGCTTTTTCACCAGAGATGTGCTACGCTACGTTGTTGTGGATGCTTTTTATAGCCTCTGAACACATTCAGTTAGAAAATTTGAGGGTTTGTCAATGTTATGAAAACTCACCATTATACCGTTGCTCGACCAGGCATTTGAACCTAAGACCTTTAGATTAGGTGACGCTACTCTAACGAGGTCTGTTGTCTTGTCGCAACAACATTTTCGTAGTCAGTTACATCTGAAGAAAGCAGGAAATGCCTAAAACACTGCGCTTCAAAGTTGGAGGTAAGTTTTGGAGTAAAGTTTTTTGATATCTGTATTACGTACTTTCAAGCTGTACAGAAGTAAACGAGTTAGAAAAAGAGGTTTTAGTACCGAAATGGTTGTGAAGCTGCTGTATGCAACTTTTTTTTTAATCACAGAATATTAATTAGAATACAAAAAAAATGGTTTTACCAAGTTATGTTAAATTACACAGAACCACGCTACGCAACTCGAGACCATCCTAAGTTTTCTTCAGCTCGGCAGTATACAGAAAAAAAATATAAATATGCGCCAGACAACACACCACTTGTCACTACCAGTTAAGGAATTAAGCCAGGGACGACTACCTGCACACCCAGATCAGACGTTTCAGAAAAAAACGTTTTCTGTGTTGACCCGACAAACCCAAACCCATTAAAAAAAACATGTCTGAAAGCAACCCGTAAAAGATCACAGTGGATCTAGAGTTTGAGGGTGAGCTTCCTAGTGATAGTTAGTGGTGCGTAGTAGAAAGTAGTAGAGGACATCATATCAAGCAGTTTTTCAGAGCAAAACTTGTGGTTTTTCCAATAAATCTGAATGGTTGACCCTTGTTAAATGCTTAAAAAAATAACTTTTTGAATTCTTATAGTTAATAAATCATCAAAAGTCTTATACTACACATTAACATATCAGCTTTTACATTCAAAGATCAGACAGTGTTGTAGTCGGTTGTGTTGTGTTGTTTACTAACTGACCGAGCTTCGATTTATTTATACCATAACTCGTCGTCAACAATTGTCTTCGCAGTCAACTTAAAAAAAAGAGTAAGTCAACCAACACGTTGACAAAAACTACATGTTACAAGCATATAGTTTTGTTACTTGAAAGCTGAGTGTGTGAAAAAGTGTACAAAGAACTTAAAGAAAAGAAGAGAAATGTGTATTCAAATGTATTAAAGATGTCTGATTAAAAACTGTTTTTTTTAACAAGTTCGTAAAAAATATCGGTGTTAGTATCTTTTGAAAGCCATTCTAGGGGTCTTATTGGAATCCCTAATAGCTTGTCTAGTGGACCCCTAAACAGAGCGTAGTGAGCAATTTCGTTAACGATCTTCTATTTCCAGCTAGTCAGCGGACACTTGGCACTTACGCTTCTTCTAAGCTAGAAATTTACTGACGAAATTAATAAATAATACATTTATTTCTAAGCTACTGTTGTTATCTTTCTGATGCTGAATAAATGCGTTGATATGTGCTATATATTATGAAAGAACAATCGCTAAAAGAAGACAGTTCTAACCGCATGATAACTTATTCGGTTCTAAACCAGGCCTTCTTTTTACACGTGAATTTCATAAAGGCGGTAACACACGGGCGGATTGCGTGCAGGCACGCACGTGCCTAACGAAGGTCACAGGAAATAATGACGGCGTATCGCCAGAGATCGGAAACTGTTTCGATCCAGTTATGTCATGGGAAAGGGCGATTGCTTCTTAATTATGACTTTTTGTTGCTTTTGGAGGTGCGTCAGTTTTGCTCCTTCGGTTTTAATAAATAAAACTATTTATTATTACTATAATAAATTACTGATTGAAGTTTGTTACCCACTGCAAAATTGTATTATTTGTAATGTACCTAGTGAGAAGTACTGTGTTCAGTTTTAATAACTAATAATTTGTAAGTTCTCAATGCATGCCGTGGCAGCCTTTAAGAAAGGTCGCACTTAGCTTTAAGTTTTAAATGTAATATCTAAATAGTATTAGTGTCTATCTTGTTGAGAACCACCAACAAGATAGACAACTGATGATCTGAACAAATAAATATATTGAAAATACCTACGAATTTTCAGCGGGGCATAAGTAAAACAAAACAAGTTAACACTGATTCAATAGTTGATGGTAACAAACTTTGAGTGTTTTATTTATAAAAAAATTAACAACAAACAATGTGAATAAGTGTGTACCTGTTTACTTGTCATTCATGCATATAGTACATTAAAAACACATGCAACCTTGCTTTATTGACTTACTAGCTGTTTGTTAGCGGCTTCGCTTGCGTAGACTGTATCTCCCATCAAAATATAGCCTAAATAAAAAAATATGTATGTCACTCGCTTATGATGCAACTTTATATTGGTGAAATCATTCTTAAAATCGGTTTAATAGTTCTGGAGCCCATTCATCACAAACATACAAACCAAGTATATACAAACAATCATATCTTTCCTCTTCATAATTTTAGTATAGACAAGGAAAACGTAAATATTATCCGGATGGTTAATAATATTGACAAAACAAGCCATTTCCTCTTTGGTGTAAGTGAATAGACTGATAACTTTCCCTTAGGGAAAAATTGTATTCGTACGTACTTACCTAATGTTATTACATTTCAGAAATTGAGCTAAGATGATGGCTTTGTCATGGAAAATATCGTGTTGTTAGCTTCCTGGAGAAACCTACCTATTAATTTCCCAATGAATTGGCGTATATTGGTAAAAAATATAAAGAAACAACTGTGCCCGAGAAACTTATTTATTTTTATTCAGATCTTTCATTACAAAAACTGTTTTTACTCATTCTGTTTATTAAAACTTTCCAAGTAACTGTGTTTTTTGTTAGATTAAATTTACTTTGAAGCTCTTAGACAAAATTTAAGTTAATTTTAAATATTTCCTTGTTTTGTTATCATTATAACACCTTTCATTATTCTGTTAGACCAATTTATGTTTAACTGTGAACCAGCCAAAAAATTTGCTAATGGTATCGATTTTTCCAACTATTCCCGTTTTAGGAGGGCTCTACCTTTTATTGCAAAACTTTTTATCTCATAATATTGAAATGCACCACAACGATTGGCAGAAACTTCGTTTCGCCGTAAATCTTTTGGCATCCACTCATTTATCAAATACCTACTAAAAACGCATAATTTTGTAAGTGAGCATCATCCTTAGCGTTAAGTTTAATATCCATAATAATCAAAAGGCAGAAATTTCATACCCAGAAAGTTTATATTCAGAATCACCCTTGGGCATACTTTTCTTATACATAATATTTAAAGACAGAACTATTTTAATTATAAAGTTTACATTTAAAATCATCTTTTGGCATACATAATAACTGATAGTTATTATGATTAATTGTTTGTTTATGTTATAATTAACAAATAAACCAGTTGGTTATGAACATTATGTGTTTTTTATTTCTCTGCTTGAACATAAACCATGATTGCATGCAGCATGCAAGCGAGCATGCAGCATGTAAGCAAACATGCAGAATGCACGCAAGCATGCAGAATGCACGCAAGCATGCAGAATGCACGCAAGCATGCAGCATACGCAAGCATGTAGCATACGCAACCATGCAGCATACGCGAGCATGTAGCATACGCAAGCATGCAGCATACTCAAACATACAGTATGCAAGCAAGCATGCAACATGTGAACAAGCATGCAGAATGCACGCAAGCATGCAGCATACGCAAGCATGTAGCATACGCAAGCATGTAGCATACGCAACCATGCAGCATACGCAAGCATGTAGCATACGCAACCATGCAGCATACGCAAGCATGTAGCATACGCAAGCATGCAGCATACTCAAACATACAGTATGCAAGCAAGCATGCAGCATGTGAACAAGCATGCAGCATGCACGCAAGCATGCAGCAATCATGGTTTCTGTCACGGCTCTGGCGCTGCGAAGCTACGGCGTTCCCACGCGAGCTTATAGTCGCAGATGGTTTTCACTCATCACCACAGCTTCGGCGACGAGCTTGCAATTCACCTGCTCCTCAGCTCGCGGGCCGCCCCGCCCCTCCGCGCCTACATGGTCTTGAATTACACTCTAAGGGTAGGGAAGACAAGACTACGTGGAGTCGGTTTTGCAGCGATTCGTTTCTGTCACGTCAGTTTTGTAGCTCAAATCTTTTCTGGACCATTTTTAATTTAATTTAAAGTTAAAATAATATTTTAAATATTATGTATATTATATTATAATATATGCGATTTGAAAAAAATCCAAACGAAATTCTACTGCCGTCAAACTATGCCAAGTGAAATTCTACCAAATAATCGTTCAGCTATATAAACGTTATGGTAAACGAAAGTATGCGAAATTAATTTTTTTTAAAGGTAATTATGCCAAATAAAATCATACCACGTTATAATAAGTATGCCATTGTTAAATTTGGATATGGAAACATCCGGCCAAAAAATAATTATGCTAACATTTTTTTATGCGTTCAAAATGTTCGATGAAAAAAAAGTATACCAAGTGTGTTATGCCAAATGAAATTCGAAGCAAAGAAATTCTGCGAGATAGAGGGAACCCTTTTAAGACACATTCCGAGATAGGAGACAAAGTGCGTCGAACAGAGTGGTCTATGCTCAGACATGAGAGAGAGAATGAGATTAAGGAAAGACAGTAGATCATATTATTAGTCAGACCAAACCAGTACACAACACTATGTTATACCATTTTCTGTCTTTCTGCCTACAACATCGGAAGTGAATATCTCTGTCTGGTTTATTTTTAGGTCAATTTCAAATTTTGATCCAAAACAGAAATCTTACCAATGTAAGTACTCAGCCTAAATATGATTAAATGGTAACAATTGACATTTAAATGTAAACTTCAGCCCACGCAACCCTCAGAAAACCGGTCCTCTTGGGCTCAATAATAAAAGTTAAGTAGCAGATCATGAATTTGATTTAATTTGACCTAATTTCTACGAAAAACTATTTTTGTTTCTCTGCCAGAGCTTAGCATGAAAAAGTCCATAAACGAAAATGTATCTGTAATACATCAACAGCCGAAATAAATTAAAAAAAGCAAAGTAGTGCTTTAAATGCTTTGTACTTATTATTTTACCATTGTTTGGAAATAATTAATTAGTTAGGACCCAATCCCAATACACTTCAAACAACCTTCAGCCAACACATTGGTTTTGGTAATAGAATTTTAAAGTGCCTTATCTGCATAAATTATAATGGTAGACCCTGTACCCTTTCAATAGCAAAATTGCAAATCGTTATCTTTATCTCTATTGATATCGGTTAGTAACCTCGACCTAATAAGTAAGGGGAACTAATATAGGTACTTATCTTATGCACCACTTGCATATGATAAGTACCTATATTTCGTTTTTTTTCTCGATTAATCGGAACAGGACCCCCCTGACCCGTGTTCGTCGTACACGTAGTTACGTGAATTTTCAGTCGTTAAAAAAATATACTTACCGTTTTAAATAGGCGTTGATTTTTTGGTAAAATAATAACCATATTTTATTGTACAAAATACATTAAACCTATTCATAAAACACCCGTTTTTGAGTCCTTTTTACCCTTGCGAAGTTTCACGAAACTTGGCAAATTAGAACCGGAGTAGGCCCCCTGAGGCCGAGGTATTTTAGAACTACGAGTATTTTAATTAATATAAGGTAATAGTTATATTTTTAATGGAAACCGAAATCAAAGGTTTTTTTCAAACCCTTTTTTGTATCCAAAGTTTTTAAACCAAAATATACAAATGCACTGAAAGTTCTACGCGAACGTACCAAAGTATACTAATATTACAAAGAGGAATGATTTGATTGTTAGTTTGTTTGTTTGTAATGAAACTACTGGACCGACTTTAAAAAAAATCAAAGCGGATAAAGTCGCGAGAAAATGTTATCTTTTTTAAATTATTTTAACCCAATGGTTTCAACATTTTTATATGTTAACTATTCGCTTGAATCAAAACTACAATGACATATTTTCGGCACAAAACGTGATCCGTTGCAATTTCAAATGAACCCAATTTAAAACCAGCGGCGGAGTGATGGCGTCGAAGCCAATAAACTTTGTTGCGATGTTTTGAATTCGAACAAGACTAATAAGAAATAAAAATGGCATGCGACAGATTATTCTTTACAGTTTAGTTTTTATGCTCAGTGTTGCACACTGATTCGGCTCTTGGGTTGGAGAAGAAAAATTAATAAGGTCAACTTGTTTCTGAGTCTACTTGTTGCTTTATACTAAATAAGAACTACCAATTGTCTCTATACAAGTCAAAAAGGATGGCTTAAAAAGATAAAAGGGAATATGGCCTTTGAAGGTCATAACGAAATTGTTTCCTGTCATAATAACATATCAACGTTTTTTTGGAAGTTTATGTTAAGTACCCTAGGTAGTGGGTAGGTAATGGGTTTATGTTGGTCAAAACCAATGGTAAGTTAAGCCGGTTCAAATCCAACAACTTTTACAAAATATTTTACTGAAATCCATCTGAGTAAGTGACCAGTATTGACCGAAGGTGACCCTTGAATGGGCTTACTGCTTGAGTTCGAATGTCCTGCGCCCGATAGCTGATTGGCCGAAGTCATTAGCTCGAGCGTCCGAATGACCGATACCTCATAACATCGACGTCCACAATGTCGACTAGCCTTCGAACGTCCGTTTGACCGAAAAGCCATTCCACCGATAGTCCTATCCTTCGAATGGTTTTTTTTTGTAATTATGAGTAGCTGTTTCCATCGAAAATAAAAGTGAAGTTTTTTTGTTTCTGAGGCTTTGAAAAAAAGACAATTAGCCTATATACAGCCATTACATCCCTAAAAAAGACTATTGTTAAAGTTTTTTTACGAGTTTGATTAGTTATTGTTGTACTTAGGTGGCATGTTACCTAAGTTACAGTGCTCAAAAATAGCAAGTTAGTTCTATGGTGCATACACTAACTTGCTATTGTTGAGCACTGCAACTTAGGTGACATGCCACGCACCTCCTAACATAAAATACGAAAAATTATGTACACTTAGCAATATTATTTTTAATTTAATTAAATTATGTCCCACTGCTGGGCAAAGTCCATCATTGAAATCATGATATTGCTAAAATTGATGGGTATTGCCGAATTCTAAAAAAATGGGTGCGATCACAAACCCGATGTACTCGTATGTACCGAAAAATCCGAATACACTTTTCTCGATCCGTGATATTTGAATCCAATATCTCCGGGTTTCAGGTAGAGCTCTGTTAGGTAACACCCGGCCACGGAGGCGTTACTTTCCTTATTCTTAATTAAACTCAATGTTGTATAATGATAATGTATTTTATGTTGATTACTATACCCTGCTGGTTAATTTTACGAGTACATTCAATTTTAAAATATCTTAAGGATCATGGCTTTCGACTTAGTGGCGCGTCGAGCCATTCGAAGGATAGGATTGGTGCAATGGCTTTTTGGATAAACGGACGTTCAAACTAATGGCTAGTCAACATTATGGACGTCGATGTTATGCGATATCGGTTATTCGGACGCTCGAGCTAATGACTTCAACCAATCAGCTATCGGGCGCATGACATTCGAACTCAGGCAGTAAACCCAGGTTGAATTGTTACCTCAAACTTTTTCCTGGGGCCTTAGTGCCGGGTAACCGATGACTGGCTAGAAATGAAAGATCATATTATGAAATTGCACGCTACGGTTAGTTTAGGGAATGAACTTGACAAGGTTATAAGGGGTTGCAATACGGCATGTTAATTTTTAGGCTCATTTTTAAAGCTCAATGACTTTCGTCTCGGCCAAAACTGAAACTCTTTGAAAATGAAAAGGTCGATGGAATGACAACAGTCTGTAGGTACGTGCCGCATTTTGTGGTAATCTTGATACGTCAAGTGCCAAGATTACCAACTTGTTCGTAGAAACAAAATTGTTTCATTTTTAGCTTGTATTCGAAGAATTGAGGATTTGATATCGGGTCATTCCAGCTCTCCAATTCCTTTCATGATTTTCCTAGAATGTGTGTGGTCCTGGCCTCCAATTCTACGTCAGTGTGTTTTAAAATTTTATGAAACATTGTGACGGACAAAGCGCATTTGGGAAGCGTAATGCAATGAAAATCGATTGTTTACTCAAAAAAAACTATAGCTTAACTAAAATGAAGGAGGCCTTTCTCCAGCAGTGGAACGGTAAGTAGTAACCTACAAATTACTTTAAAATATTATTTATTTTAGGATCAATGTACCGGTGTCAATATCGATAATCAATTGTTATTCGTGAACGGTTTCGAAATTTGTTAGAAGCTTACTCAGAAAGCTTTGAGGAGGTAATGAAGGCAGTTCCAGGGCTAATTCTTGCGGCTGCCATAGGTAGGTATCATATTTTTTTGTTTTCTCATGATTGAATAGCATGAAATAGAAAGACAGTCATACTGATTAATTTCTCTCAGTTATTTTTTTAACCTAGTAGTAATAGCCTATAATCGTAATAGCTGATAAAAACTATAAATATTGAATTGACTAACTTAACTATGTTTTGTTAACTTAATGATCAGAGTTGTTCCAATTAGTAAACCTAATTGAAAATACTCATATATATACAAAATATTGATAAACATTCAAATTATTTGTCTAAATTCATTGGTTTACGACGAGTTGGGAGTAATTATGTAATTTTATTAACTGACCTTGGTCTAAGAAAACAATTTGAAATAGTTGGCAGCTTTTAACTAAGGACGACCATTGAAGAAAGCTTGAAGTCTCTTCCTCCAAATTGGAAAACAGTCGATAATGATTTATTGAGTACCATAGCAATTTAAATGTGACTCTACAATCAACAGCAGAAATAGGCATGGGCTGGCCACATGTGTCGGCTGCATGCCGAATGAGCTACGAGTTACCCCTTAATTTCAACCCCATCAGAAGCTAGTTGTCAACTTATATATATTTGAACATTAGACAAATTGTACATATAATGGAGATATTAAACGAACTTATAAAATTAAACGAAATTTTCGGTCCGGTCAGACGTCGATAATAACAGGGTTGTCAGAGTGGGAACCGGAAAACAAGACTGTTATTAGTTTCGATCTCAGCTTGTAGTTTTATTTTAATAAAAGAAAACAGAATTATTATGACAACCATGATCCAACAAGACAAGCGTAGCGTTCACGGTACGCCCATAGTGAGTAACAGCTGTACCACTATGCGTTATCTACTGACATTTAGGGTATTTTTTTAACGTAGAACTCTCCAACATCAACATTACGTTCACGCTGGATTTTAATGTACAAAAACCTGTAAATTCTGCGAAATAATAAACTGAAAATACTTAAATACGCCCCAGAATTAATATAAGTGCCACAAAACACTGATTTTAGAATATTTAGAGGCTCGGATAGTTTCTTTGGTGGTAAGGTTAGTTTGTCGCTCTATTAAATTATCCTTTCTTTTTTGGCAAACATCAAGTCATCGTGTGTGTAACCGACCAGGTACATAGGTTATAACAAGAAGTGACTCATAGGTTGGGCAGAGACACCACATTCACATACGATCAAGCACATTCAGTGTACCCCCCTCCACACAGCGTGAATTTTCATCGACTTTACTAATTTATGTAGATCAGACATAAGGCTTTTAATATTGGCCCAAATTAGCCAATGCCAGCTATTGAGTAGGTTCTGGAACTTCTAGAATCTCGGAAGCTAACCGATCTATGTAACTAGCTCCAAATTATACAGCGTCAATCAAATGTCAAAGTTAAGAAGCCCTTAATTGATGCTGTCCCGCAATTTGTCACTAAAACGGAGAGTGACAGCTATATTTATAAGGGCTGCTGAACACTGAGTGACGTTTCAGAGATCGAGGAAAAACATTTATGAAAACAACCGTCACATTCTCCTGGAAATGACAAAAAAATGTTCTGAAATAAAATTCCTTTCTAACCCGAAGCTGGTAGAGAAAATATTCCAATAATTATTAACGATGACTGAGTTTCTTAAATGCGGAATTGAAACCGGTCATTTTTGGTTTCGACAGTAAAAATTATGAAAAGCTCTCATTCTTCTTTGTTATTAAACATTTTCATAAAGAACTTAAAAAAAAGAAAAAAAGTGACGTAATAAGTTTCTGGTTGAGCCGTTGAGTTAATTTTAGGGTTGATATGTTTTTGATTGTTGTGTAACTAGCAAAACAGTGTTAAAATTTGTTTTTTGAGTCGAACTAAGTTTTTTTTCCAAATTTAAAACGCCAGTTAAACTTAAGTCAAATGTAGTAAATTCAGGATGATAGTCGTAAAAAGAAAGGTTTTTTTTTTCATCTTGTTATATTATTTTTAGTGTTACTGTTTGTGTTAGATGAAACATAATATATTTAAAACTTGTTTTTAATAAATTTTTTACAGTTCTTAAATTATTTTAGAAAATATTCCGACTTGCGTAAACTTGCATAAATTAACTAACAAAGTTAAAAAAGTTTATAGAAACGAATGGATTATTTTAGTTTGAGAATTAAAGTTTGTTATTTAATATTTATAATGTACTTACCTAATATTAACAATCCACATAAACACGAGGACACATTAACAACACACATTACTAATACAAAGTTGTCATTAAACTGTCAATACGCCGTTCAAATCCTAATCTACATATGGAAAAAAACTAGAAAGTAGCAAGTACTTTAATACACTCACTTATGCTAAGGTTCCATTAAAACGATAAGTTTAACACGCACACGTTTAATGTTCCGACTACGCGTTGACAGGTGACGCGCCGCTCGAGCGGGAAAACCGGTTTGAAGCGGTCGCGAGCGGTTCGCACAGGACGGCGTTCGGCCAATTACTAAAATCCACACGCAAGCCGCGCTCCGCCGCCCAACGCGCAGGCGCGCCCACAATTGACACTACCTAGCTCATGTACTAACACCGGCGAATATTCATAAGTAAGTTTTTAGTTTTGTTTGATACATGCCCCTCTTGGGCAAACGCCCTCGAAACATTTGAAGCCGACAGGGGATATCATTTTTCCTTAGCTGATGCAAACTTCCTAAAATTGTTTGCGAGGCACAAACTTCTCAGCTTCAACTTGCTGTAATAAAGCTGTGCCTAACTTTCAGTTCTCGGCTTTAAAATACTCTTAAGAGTAAAATAATCCGTATGAAAGGCTCACTACGAGTATATTGAACCAAAATATTTTTTAGTAAGTATGCAGTGTTTTTGTGACTTCTTAAGGTACAGAGGTGGCAAGTGCTAGCACAAGTGGTTTTAGGCTAGTAATGACGACTGAGAATCAGGTTGAAGTAGTGAATTTATACAAATTATTTGGTAAAACATCTTCAATGTTTATACATAATGACGTAGGCCAGTCGGCAACTAGGTTTATCTGGAAGTGAGCAGTAAGAGTAGTGGTAAGAGTAACCGCCTAGGGATGATTAGATGTTAGCGTGGACGTTTTTGTATCGGGTTTTGGCAGCCCTTCTAGTGAATAGAAACAAAACAAAAATGCCATACCAATTTCTGTACAGAACTATCGTAGTTTACGCGAAGGAAACTCATGGTAGAGGCCAGTACGTCTGCCACGAGTTGCCAATTTTTTTTTTTATTGTTCGCTTCGTTTTTTATTGGACATTGTTATGTCATGTCATGTCAAATCCCAATATATATTTTTTACGCGAATTATAACCTAAATTTAAAGTGGCAACTCGTGGTAGACGTACTGCCCACGCTGCGTCTTCAAGCTTGTTGCCCCTCGAGAACCTTTACTACCCAACGGTCATCACTTATGCGGGCGATGTGGCCTACCCATCGCCTCTTCAGCTTTAATATCGTTGACTTTAGTGTTTTTGCGGATATCCTCGTTGCGAATCTTATCGCGCAAAGAAACACCAAGCATAACTTTCTCCATTGCAAGAATGTCATACATTTTCGGATATGTATTATTTAGTTTATCGTTAGCCACGTCCAATTCGATGGCCAATTAATTATAATTTGCGATTTTAAATGAAAAATTGGTCAAAATTCCAGGAATCTTGTTAGTTCGTTGACGCCAATATTAATCCTCCGGCGGGACATCTTTTAAATCGCTAAAAGCTTTAACATCCATCCCCTTTTATCAGAACGATTGTACAAAACCACTCAACCCTTTTAAACCCCAATCCGAAGTGCGTCCGGTCGTTAGCAGACATTAATGGAATCCACCCGTTTACTCTCCCGTGAAAATAACAAGGAGCGTGGATTTGGAGACTCAATCTGTTGTTCGCAACAAAAACATTATTGGCGACGCGCGAACTCTGCTTTCGCATTTATAAATAGCTGACTTTCGAGCTAATCTATACCAAATGGTCCAAAATCTGATCGCGAGTTTGTCCAGGTCATCAGATACGTGCTAGAGACTGTTAGATGTGACCGTCGCAACTACCCCGAAGTGTAATTTGTTGCAGTCTTTTTATTATTAAAATGTAAATTATCATAACAATTTAGCTCACAGCTTGACGGCTAGAACTCAAAAACTAAATCCCACTATGATGTTAAGATAGCTGTATATTTCATGATAAATGACCCTCAGTTCATGTAATACTATGATTTTTTCACTTTAGAGAGAATGAGGCGGACTAACAAGTTACTTTACTGAGAAGCTGTAAGCGTCATATTGCTTGCCATCACGGAACAAAGCTGGATATCTTCCAATTTTTTATGTTCTAAAACCCTTATAGATATGAACAGCAATGTTACGTCTTTTTTATCTTCTCTACCACTTTCAGCATAATCTACTACCTAGTTTGTAGGCAAATATAAGTTTTGTGTTGCACGGAGGGTTCTCTAGGTATTTTTTTAATATCAGATTGAAATGAGCAAATGTATTTTTGAGTATTATGTCTGTTTCCGAGAAGTGATACTAAAATGAACATTCTTACCCATTTCTCTTCCTATTTGTTATCCTTTGCTGACACTAGTCAAGCCCCTAGTTGTTTTTAAAAAGAATCTTAGAGCAAAAACACTGTCAAACAAAATAATAGGAGAAATATACTTGCACTCATAAGATAAAGATAAGAAAAATATACTCAATTGTACAACAAACCATAACATTAGCATTACATAGTCTAAGATTGTACAATGTAGGCGGTCTTACTAGGAAGCGATCTCTTTCAGACAACCTACAGGTAGAGGAAATTACAAGATTAAAAAGAGAAATGGTGTTTTTTTTTTAAATATTTCTAGTGCATAGAAAAAAAAATACTTCTTCTATTCATGCTAGTTGTGTGGCTCGCTGTACCAACCAAACTTTTAGAAAGTTTAACATATATTTTTGAAGGAAGGAAATGTGTCAAGTTCATTCAATTTCTCGTAAGTTACCAGAGGAGTCGATATTATTATTCTTGCTACCAATAAAAGTACGAGAAGCCCCATCGAGATGTCGATCATTTGATATTCGATGTCTCGACGACTCGATATTGAGTGCTGCCCTATTGTATTACGTTTTGCGCTGAGTGCACACGAATGTAATATTAACCTCCAAACTCGATACAATGAGGACTAGCTTATAAAGACCGTCGTTTGAATACTCATTTGATGGAAATCTTTATATAGATTTTTTTATGACATAAAAGTACTCGTGCAAAACTTGACGTCACGGTTTAATAAAACCACGATGGCAAAGTTTGTAAATAAAAAACCAAAAGCTAGATCAGCTGTTAAAGAGTTACAAAAAAATTATGTTTTATTTTAAGTACCTTTTTTTTTTTTTTTTATACTACGTCGGTGACAATCAAGCACGCGGACCGCCTGATGGTAAGCGGTTATCGCAGCCTATGGACGCGTGCAACACCAGGGGTATCACTCGCGCGTTGTCGACCCTGTAAAAACCTTTTCAAACCCCTCTTGAAGAACTCCATACTATAACTCATCGGGAAAACCTCGGCAGGGAGTTCATTCCACAATTTAGCGTCCTCGGAAGGAAACATCTCTGAAACCGAATTGTACGAGACCATTGCGGATCCAGAGTGTGAGGATGAATGCCCCGTCGGAGGCGAGCGGTGCGGTGATGAAAAGTAGCCGTGGGCATCATATCAAACAGTTCTTCAGAACAAAACCCGTTGTACAAGCGGTAGAACACGCATAAGGAGGCGAAGTCTCTTCTCAGACTTAACGGCTCTAAACCCCTTGTCAGTTTGGGATCGTCGACAATCCGGATCGCACGCCTCTGGACCGAGTCAAAAGGACTGAGTTGATATCCAGGCGCTCCTGCCCAAAGGTGACAGCAGTACTCCACGTGTGGCCTGACTTGCGCTTTATACAGCAGCAGTCTTTGCCTAGAAGTGAAGTACTGCTTCGCCCTGTTTAGCACACCGAGCTTTTTGGATGCCAACTTCGCCTTTTGTTCCAAATGACTCCGAAACTGTACGTCACTAGATATGTCAACGCCAAGGATCCCAATACTACTTGATATGGTAAGGGAAGTGTTCTGAAACTGAGGAGCTACAGTAAATGGAGTTTTCTTAGTGGTAAACGCGCAAACTTGTGTCTTAGTGGGGTTGAACTGGACTAAATTGTCCCGACCCCAATCGGAAACCCAAGCTAGGGTATTCTCGATTTCAGACACAAGTTTAGTTCGACTTTCCTCCACAATGGTACGAGGGATATTTGCTCGGCCTGTGTAATAGGCATCTCCAGTGCTGTCATCCGCATAGCAATGAATACCGTCATTGGACAGCATATCATTGATATGCAAGAGAAACAGCGTTGGAGATAGCGTTGGAGATACCTAACTTCAACTTGAGATTTTAATTTGATAACGAACAAGCAAAACTGTAACTTGAACATGATGGCAGGTCCTAGTAACACCTTGTCATCAATCCGCACTTAACTTAATCTACCGATTTTTTCGCCTGTCATCTTGACCTCTGAGGGACCTCTGAAAGTTTTTAAATGGGAAAACAGCTGAGAGGTACAGGGGCCGTATTACCATCTCTTATAGCCAGTCAAGTTAATTTCCTAAGCTGCAAGTGGCGAGTGACTCCCTAATATGATCGTACATTTTCAGCCTGTTAAAAAAGTATCCTCTAGGCCAGATATTTACTGACGAAATTGCTCGCTTCCCTCAGTTTAGGAAATTTACTTGACTGGGTATAAAAGATGGTAATACGACCCCTAATATGAGATGGACAAGGACAAGATCAAGAATCAGCAACTACTGAGAAAGTCAACTCAATCCCCAAGGCCTGAAAATGCCTTTAAACTCCCCGCTAGAAGACGTCCACGCCTGGAAATACAAAATAAACAAAATACTTGATGATTTTTACTATTTCATACACTCGACTGACTTACCCCAGCGCCATATTTGATACAGTCGCATTCACCTTTGAGACTTTGCGTCGCCATTTGCTATATTTTTTATTCGTAACCTAAGGGAAATCTAGTTGTTTGTAAGTGGAAAGATAAAAGGAAAGGTAATGAACCATATCACCGATTGGGAGAAACTCGTGGACCTTAAAAGGGATCCGGCTAATAAATATACTTTATCAGGTTGGAACCATACGAAGGGACGTTCATTTTTGATTTGGGAAAAAAATATTAAAGAAATGAGGAACATTTACGTGGTAGTAACTACGTGAAATTATCCTTATTTCTAACAAGCACAACAAAATACATAGTTACTAACACAAATGACCATATTTTCTAAAGTAGCGAAAGCGTCTTCAAATAATGAAAATTCAATTTAAGCATTCAGTATCTAGTATATTATTGAACACATTCAAATGCGTATAATATTTTAGTAGCGTGAGTAATAAAATATTTAAGGTTTATTTATTTAAAATTTATTAGAATATATAAAAAAGGGTACAAATATTTGATTTAACAAAATAGGTTTTGTGAACATAATAAGTTTACCCTTAAAGTTACTCCAAAAAAAGAAAAGTGATCCAAAAAAGAATAGTCTACCAAATATTGTATATCTAAAATAGTAAATTCGCATAACAAATAAGATGTAACTTGTGTCTGAAAAAGTGATGCGTCAACTGTAAAATGTAACCGTATGCCAAAATTAGTAAAGGTTCACCAAATTTGACAACCCAATGTACGCGGCATCGCTACCCAAATAAAGTACAATGCTTGCATTAAAATGTTTGTTTTCGGCCAAATATAGTTATCCTCGCGGCTGATTATCAGGTATGCAGTATGTTGCGGCCGCACTATCGCGCTAGCGCAAAGATTTGTCGAGACAAGTTTGGTCAAAGAATTCGCCTCTCACGAATCATCTTCGCGAACGCGAATGCTCTTCGTGTTCAAGATCTTGATGCTAGTTTTTCTTAATGTGGCCAAGCCCTTTGTCATGGAGCGAACACGAATCTTTACACAAGTTTTATCGCGACAGCGCTAACACGAAGTTTCACGTTTAAGTCTGGCCGTACCGTTACAACTATTTTAGGTTTATATTGGTGTGAAATAAACAATAGTACCCACTCATAAATATAACAGGCCTTATCGGCAGTAATTAGCACGAGGCTCCATATTATTAAACCATAATTATGTTTAATAATTATGTTCATTGTATCGCAAAGCTTTAAATAGGAACCCTGTTTAATATCGGTACATATTTTTGTCAGTAAAATAAATAATAAAAGCTTTTTCAAATATGGGCAACCTTTACTTTTTTAGAAAAAAGCAAACTTTTTTTGCAAAGTGGTCTAACAAAGGTCTAACAAAGTGGTCATACTTAGATAACAGATTTGAAAAAAATGGAGTTAACATTTTAATAAACATCAACTAACTGTGTGTTTTAGATACCCATCTATGTGTCAGTTGCTTTATTTAGCCAACGTTGACTTAAATAAATGAGTGAGTTTTGTAACAAAAATTGGTGAACATTTACCAATTTTGGGTGACAAATATATGTTTTTGGATGTCATTTTTAATCAAAAATGGGTAAACAGTTAAACATAAGCCCATGAAAAATAAAACGGTAGTGGACTTGAAGCACTGTTTATTTATAATTATTCTAACATAACGTATTAGTATGTGTATCAGTCATTTAACCTGAGTTCAGATGATCTTGTTGAAGGTATATAATTATCGAAGTTTGTGTTTAATTTTCCTTCTAATCGCACGCGCTTAGGTTAATTTCCCTATCTAAAAGTCTCTACGGTGTCAAAAATATGGTTCACATTTTATTTGCCGCACCAAAACGATGGAAGATGTCATATTTATCGGTCAATTCCTTAGATCAAAACAATACAGCTTTGTAACGCGCGAACATTTGATCGATTAGATTAGTGGCCAGCCCAAATTCGTGTGGAGTGTGTGTCCTTAGTTTCTCTGTAGTTTTTCCTTAGATACGAATCAATCAATCATTGGGTCAATTGTCGAGACCAATTGGACATAAGACGTTTTTATACCAACACTCAATCTTCGGCAGTATGTTTTACGCGGATTAAACTAGCACTACCGTACTATTTTCAAGTAATATTTTCTTGAATTAATATTCTCCGGGTGAAACGTGTTAGTTTGACCAAACTGTCCTGTACTTCTTATCTAATTTGAATGAAAACCGTACCTAATTTCCCAAAAACGCCTCACCAGAAGAAAACTCAGATTTGAGACCAATCAACATATTCCCTGCCTTGTCAAAGATAGTAGAAAAAATTATTAAGTTGCAATTAGTTTCTTATTTGGCAAATAATAACATATTTCCTACAGTGCAATCAGGGTTCCGCCAAAATTATAGCACGGTTTCTGCTCTTATGAATATTACGGATGATATTTTCACTGCATCTGATCAGGGTAGGGGTACGTTGATGGTTTTGCTGGACTACAGCCGAGCTTTTGATTGCGTCAATAAAAGTACACTATTGGTTAAATTAAGAAGCTATGGCATGTCTGAGTCCACACTTTCATGGTTTCAATCACATTTTCAGGGGCGTAGTCAAAGGGTACAATGATGTGTAACAAAAGAAGGTAAGGTTAAGTTGTCTGGTGCACTTGCACTGGAGAGAGGTGCGGTACAGGGGTCAATTCTGGGTCCAACGCTTTTTGCATTGTACACTGCAAACATTGTTAATGTAATTAAGAACTCAAAATTACATCTATATGCGGATGACTGTCAGCTTTATGTTCACACCTCACCTCTAACTGATGAAATTAACTCTGCTGTCTTTGGACTGAATAAAGACCTAGATGCAAATGCGGATTGGTCCAAAGAACATGGTCTTGTTCTCAATCCTAAGAAAAGTGTTACTATTGCTTTGGGTACTAGGAATCAAGTTGAATCAATTAAGGAGTCAAACCCAGTAGTGGTGGTCGCTAATGCCCAGGTACCTTACGAGAGCTGTGTACGCAACCTTGGTCTCATCATGGATGAAAATTTTAAATTTGAAGAGCATGTCATGAAAAAAGTAGGTAAAGCTTTGGTGCTTTTAAAACATTGTACAAAATCCGTAGATTTCTAAAAAAAGAAACAAGACTTTTAGTGTGTAATAGTGTGATATTATCTCATCTGTAATATTGTGATATAGTTTTTGTTCCATGTCTGTATTAGAAAAACTGTCCGTAGCTTGCAGCGCGTGCAGAACGCATGCATGCGATATTGTTTTAATGTACCTAGAAGGAATCATATAACACCTGTTTTGGTCCAAAAACAGATGTTAAATGTCCCCAGACAAATGAAACTGAATTATGCTTGCTTTCTGCACGCATTGTATAATGTAAAAAGGCCTATCTGTCTATATGATAAGCTTCCTGTAAAAAAATAAAGTAGCTTCACTTAGGAACAGAGGTCATCAGTTCTTGATTCCTAAAATTAGACTTGCGGGCACCAGAGGCTGTTTTAAACATGCTGCAGCAAAAATCTGGATTGACCTACCACCACCGATACGGTGTGCATTAGACTTTCACTTCCGACATTCCGTCTAAAATGTAAAAAATGGCTGCTAAATGAGCAATCTCTGGAGCCGGCCCCTCAGAATAAGAATAGTAAGTTATAATAGTAAGTTTTAAAAATAGTCTATACAAAGATCTCTGTGTGTACAATAGTACATTGTTACCCTAGGGGTGAAAGTAACTTATTTAGTCCCGAGACGGGGTTTGGCGCCCGGAACGAAGTGAGGGCGCCAATAGTTCGCTTCTTTCCAAGCTTCCGGCATATGGTCTGCCACCTCGCCTATGCGACTGGGTCGCCGGATTTCTGGAGGGACGTAGAATTCGTGTCCTTTGCGATGGTCAAAAATCACGCTTTCTCCAGATTTATGCCGGAGTGCCGCAGGGCTCCGTCTTGTCGCCGACGTTGTTTCTTCTGCATATCAATGACATGTTATCTCTTGGTAATATTCATTGCTATGCGGATGATAGCACGGTCCACGCGCGATATTTCGAGCGCCCTGGGGCAAAGCAGACTGACATCGAGGAGAAGAGGCGAAGTCTTGTTGTTGAGCTTGACGGAGTGTTGGACCGCATTTCAGAATGGGGTGCATGCAATCTTGTCGAGTTCAATGCCAAGAAAACGCAGGTGTGTGCGTTCACAGCAAAGGCGTCGCCTTTCCTTTCCCATCCCACTCTTCAGAGCTCCCCACTACCGATTAAGGATAGCCTAAACATCCTTGGCATGGATGTTCGTAGCAACCTAAACCAGCGGGACTACATTGAGAGCGTCATTAGAACTGCATCCCGTAAACTCGGAGTCCTGAACAGAGTGAGACGATTCTTCACGCCTGAGCAGCTCTGTCTCTTGTATAAGACACAAGTTCGCTCGTGTGTGGAATACTGCTCTCATCTCTGGGACGGTTCCGCTAAGTACCTACTCGAAGCTCTTGACAGGTTGCAGCGGCGTGCTATCCGTATTATTGGTAATCCAGAGGCAACTTTGAACCTTGAGCCTCTCCAATTGCGTAGAGACATTGCCAGGCTAAGTGTTCTCTATCGCTTCTACAATGGGGAATGCTCTGACGAGTTATTCCAGCTTATCCCACCCTCACCTTTCCACTCCCGTACCACGCGTGCTGGACTACGGCGTCACCCACACACAATTCAACATTTGTTGGCCCGAACTAAAAGGTTCGGTGACTCGTTTCTTTGTCGTACCATCCAGACGTGGAACGCTCTTCCAGCACATGTGTTTCCTTCCTCGTATAGTCCCGGGTTCTTCAAGCGGGGCGTGAAAAGGCATTTCTGCAGGCCTTCAAGGTGAGGATGGCCAGCCCAGTGATTCGTTTGAATGACTGGGCTTGTCAACCTCATATCTGGACCTCACGACCGCTTTCCATCAGGTGGAGTGAGGTCATCTTGACGGGCAATATAAAAAAAAAAAAAAAAAAAAAGTTCGAGGGACTAAATAAGTCTTTAACCCGAGGTAAACACTGTGCTTTTCATTACAAATACAAGGAAAGTAAAAATAAAAACATGAATAAGCTAAAGAAAAAATGAGTAAATTTTATTTTATATTTAACAACAACTTTGATGGGATAATTTTATTTAAAGTTTATGGTAAAATTAGAACAATTGGTTATAGTTAGTGACAGGTTTTTTCCGAGTATGTTGATATTTGATATTTTCTGGGAAACTTGTGTTTCTACATTATTCAGAGATTCTTGGGTGAATGTTGGGGACATTGATATTTGTCTATTTTCTTCAGCTGTTACAGAAATATTTTTGGATTGCACCGGATAATCTTTTGAAGTGCTCGGTTGTGGAGAGTCAGTGGAATGGAGATTTATCATTTCTGTTACTCTGTGTGATATCTTAGTTTTATTTTCCACTGACTCTTCTATGTAGCCTTCAGCTACTTTACTCGACTTCCAACCTCCATGCCTTTTAATGACAGTTAAATCGGCACCAGAATCGGCTAGCAAAGTAGCCGATGTTCTTCTAAAGCAGTGACCCGAATATAGATTTGAGTTTGGCAAATTAAGGTAGGTGGCTATCTCTTTAGGAATACTCGAAATCTTGTTTTTGCCAATTACTTGCCGCAGACACTTCCCTTTATGATAATTTATGAAAAAACGGTTCGTTTCTATACCACTTGGTCGTAATTTTCGGTATTTTTCTATTATATTTACAACTTCTTTTTTAATAACGAAGGTTCGGTCAACTTTAGTTTTAGTGCCACGTAACTTCACCAGTAATATATCACCTTGTTTCTCAATGTCATCAACCGTCATATTTACTAGTTCGATACTTCTGCAAGCGCCACTTATTGCCAATATCAACACTACCTGAAAAGTAGATAATTATATCTCTTTAATTGGTGTATAAAATATAGAAAGTTACAATTTGATACAAATTTGGTATAAATAAGCGAATAACAATAAAAAGATTCGCTTACCTTCATTACTAGGTATATTTCATCAGGCGCTTGGTTTAAGAAGGTTTCTACGTCTTGAGAAGTGAAAACTTTGGCCTTTTTTGATTTAAATCCATCCGATTGCCTTTTGTGAAACGATGTTAGCCTCTCGAAATCCTTTAAATGTACAATGTGTTTAGTACTTAATGTTGTCTGTAACATAGAATACAAGCTCCATAAGGTTGAAGGTTTGTAAGTCTTTGACAATTCGTTGAAATATATTAGCGACACGTTTTCTGATAACGATTTCACTTTTTTCTCAGCGCGCCATTTCATAAAATCGTCATACGATTTTAGGTATCTTTGTTTTGATTTGGGTGGTAAAAGGTTTTCCACTACCGCTTTAGCCTCTTCTCTTATAAAATCAGGCGTTAAATTCAAATCAGAATCAGATGAACTCATTTTATAGGTACAAATCTCTGCTATACGTATAAACAAAAGTCTTCAAATCGAAAAAATAAATGAAGATCGAATGGCCGCTTTCCCGCCTATTTTGTTTGTTTTTTTTTCTGTGGCCGGCCAGCTATTCAGCCATTATTTTTTATTTTCATCATTGGAAAAACGGTAAATATTTTGCCCAAATCTAAGTTATTTTAAAGAAATTGTTAAAACTAAATTATAATAAAGTTATTTAAAAAATATATATTCTTAAATCAATACTTAACTTTAAGTTATTTCAATTTTACATCGTGGCTGTATAGAAAGTTGGAACATGGTTCAATAAATATGTGAAAAAGAACTAGTTTTTTTTTAAATAATTTGACAGCTGTCAGTTGAAAGTGATTCTCCCTAGGGATGAAAAGTATTACTTTCATCCCGCTCCTCAGGCAACTTCAGACCTACTTTCAGAGTATGAGTAATGAAAAGATAGTTTTAGTATTTAATTAATTTATAATAATGTTCATGGTTAAGAAAACATAGTAAATTTGATATACATATATTTTTCTACCTAAATAATTTGTTGTACAACCTTAAGTAGATATAATAGATATTTAAGGTATAAGTATATCTTTTTAAGTTTTTGTGAAAGTTATACCTCAGTTTCTGTTCCAAATAAATAATATAAATAATTGTTAACTGTCTATACCAAAATTGCTGCACATGCTCTAGTCATAGACCTAAGTATTAGTAGGTACTGTCATTATTACTCAGTTATTAAAATAAAATGTAAAATTAAAACTAATGAATAGATAATAATAGTTACTTTAACATGTCTATGTAAAATGTGTGAATTAATGGTTATTTTGGTCATAAAGTGACCACTTAGATGTTGTTCTTTAAAATATAAAACATTTTTTTTTTTAGCCAAAGGCTGTGGCAGAATAGCAGGGGTCACACAACAACTGAGTCACAGACCGTTTTGTACCCTTTCATTATGTACCTTGCAAATTGTACTTACAATTTAATGTGTTGTAAACATTAACTGTATTGTAATGTGCTTAATATTAGGAACAAATAAATGCTTTTATTATGGTTTATTTTTACACTTGTGTATCTCGGCATAAGAGCCGGTTTTTTCAGGATTTACGGGCCAAAGCCAAGTAGTATCCCTACTTCATTTATGAATGAGACAATTTCGTCTCATGCAGATTGCTGTAAAACTAGGGGATGTAAGTAAGACTGTGATTATTTCTATATGAAAATATTTGTCTCAGGTGAAGTTACATGTTGATCAAATGAGTGTGAATAAGAAGTGTTTGTATTCGTACTAGGTTGTTGTTAGGAATTGTGTGTCTGTGATACATTATCGATCTGTAAGAAATTCCTAACAATCCTACAAGTATTCAAAATCACCGCTTTTTGTAGTAGAACATAAATATACTGCGGTAAACTAAGCACACTAATTGTGTAGCTGTTTCGGGATGACTCCGGTGGTTGAGAGAACTAGCGGAGCTATTGATACCTTTAGCAGTTTCCACATACGTTTAACCTCATCTTTTAAATCTGTATACGAGTATTTCGTAAGTTTCTCTGTTATAGTTGTTTGCAAGTTGTGTGTGTTTGGGATGGCAATGTCTATTATTGGGGCTGTTTTATTATTTTTATCTATTAATATTATGTCTGGCCTTTTGTCGTGTATGGTTTTGTCAGTAAGTATTGCTCTATCGAAGTATAATTTGTGAGTTTGATTTTCGAGAACCGTCGATGGGGTATATTTGTAATATGGAACTGGTGTTTGCATCAATAGCTTTTACATTTGTGCGAGTTTTTGGTGGACTATATTTGCAACCTGATGATGTCTGTGCTTATAATGTGTCTGGACAATTGATTCACAAGCACCTGTAATGTGCTGGATTGTTTCGGAGCTGCTGCTACTCTTTCTACATACATCTGTGGGTAAATTTCTGACTTTCATAATGTACTTCTGATAATTTCTAGTTTCAATTACTTGATCTTGTATTGCAAGGAGGAAACCTTCTGTTTCTGGGAACAGTTCTCCACGACGTAGCCACTCGTTCAACGCATTTTTGTCGACGTTTGGTTGGACTAAGTCGTGGCGGTGTCTGCCATGCAGAGATTTCCGGCTCCAGTCATCTATTTTGGCTTGTCTATCTGTCTGTACTTCATTCTTCTGTTTAGTGGCGTCTTATAAATTTATGGGTGTTAGATGAAAAACATTTGCAACTATTGCTGTGTGTAACGGAGATGTTTAAGCTTTGAAATGAAAGTAAGAGCGCAGGTTAGTAATCTGGCTGTTGTGCAGATAAGTGATGTCTATTAATTAGTAATCTGGCTGTTGTTATTATTAATACTTCCTGGAAAAGATCCTAAGTTCGCCGACGTCGCGCCGTTCTGTCATGATAAGTTAACGCACACATACACACATAGTTACACTGCACATTGGGATAACAACTTCATTGCTTGCATTTTGTTATGTTCCGATAAAATATTTATTTTATTTAATTATTTAAACGTACCCGCAATTGTCCGTGCGCGCACCCGCTGGGCCCGCTGAAAATCAGCGTCTGATAACAGGCACAGGCATTAGCTGAGCGCGGTCCAATTTTTTTTGGACATCGTGACACCGCTGCCTGTTGGTATTTTTTATCATGTCTTTTTTTAATTAACGTTTTTTTTTGTTCCTTTATAATTGTTGCTTTGTAATGTTTTGTAATGCGATGTCCATGATATTAAAAAATGTTCTATCTTTCTTTCTAAATTTACACGGAAGCCTACGAAAAAAGGTTTTAAAAGCAGCTTGAATTTTTTTAGTTACCTGTTTTTTCAATGATCAGGTTTAATCTTTTTCTTTCAACCCGATGTACAAAAAACGCTGCTAGAACACTGACCTACGTGAATAATTATTGCAGTTGCAGAACGTACGCTGCAGAACTGAATATAAATAAATAAATATGCGTCAGACAACACACCAAATTGGCATAGTCTTGAAGTAAGATTTGATAAATATTCCTGTGTTACAAGAGGCAGGGATTTAAGCCAGGGCGTCTCTCAGCACACCCAGACCCGAGCCAATTTAGGAAACTTCATTATCCTATAGATAGCTGCTTGCAAGGAACTTGCATACACCGAAATCGGGGGTCTTTATGGGCCTTCTAGTAACCCAGCGGGTCATAACTATCTACATTCTAGAATCTAAAACATTACCTTCCAAACGGCCGACAGTTCTTAGTTCAATGTACCTTGCCTACTAACAACAACACACAAAACAATTTGCTTATCCTAGAATACGTTGGTGACTTTTGTCTTCTATGGTTCAGATCTTTAAAATTGAATTGCCCCTTTAAAAGGGCAAGCATGCAAGTGTGTAAACATAGGAGCAGAAGCGTATAAACTCCTAGAAAAACCTACCTATGTTCTCATATTTATACCACAGACGAAGCCATAGAACGACTCAAATAGTTCATGATATTATGTCCACATGTGGGAATCGAAGTCACTACCTAAAGCGCAAGGGGACCGATCCGACCGATCAAAATCCAGTGTGCATGTGAAATATTATAATACATTCAAATTACAAAACGTTTTGGAAAGGAAATTGTGTTACCTTTTTTCTTACTTGTATAAATTGAATCAGTGATCCACGAATGAATTCAGTTTACTACGAAACTGCGCAGACATTTTTCAGCGAAGTTCGTAGCCTCACGTAGCAATACGAAATGTAAATATGAAGTTTTGCATACAATTTATTGTGTAGTGAATGCGTATACAAAAATTGAATACTATGTTTTGTAGCTCTAAAGATGTACTCTATTTAAAATAATGAGTACAGTACGTCGCGTAAAAACAATGAATTGGGATGACACATGACATGACATGACAATGTCGAATCCCAATACATTTTTTTACGCGACCGATGATGTACATTTCAAATTCAAATTATTTATTGCATTCATGTTGTACATTGTTGGTCTTATATTTAAATTAAATTCAGAACATGAACCCTGTAAGGGCACTGCAAACCGGGAACACTTAAAATATTTAAACTATACAATACAACAGCCATTTCACACTATCATTATCGATAACACTCATCTTTCATCCATCATTTGTTAGTGACATGTATTTTCATTAAAAAACTAAAATAAAAACTTTTTTCGATAAGATATTGCTTCAATTTTCTTCTAAATTTACTGATATTTGATTCTCTTTGTAAATGAATTGGAATTTCGTTAAATATTTTTACAATCATGCCTAAACTACCTGACTTTACAATCTTCAATTTCGAATTTGGAAGTGCCAATTTTTCACGAGGTCTTAAATTTTGTGGCCGCACATACAGAGGGAACAGTTCTGGGTTCTTTTTCACAAATATAGAAGCTTCCAGAATATATATACAAGTAAGAGTGAGTATTTTTTCTCTTGTGAAGTGGGGTTTGCAGCTGTCCATGCCCTGTATATTTACTAATATTCTAAGACATCTCTTTTGCAAAATAAATAGTTTAATTTCCCCCTAATATTATTCCATATTGGAGCCAGGCATGTGCATAAGCATAGTACGCACACGTTGCTGTTTTGGCATCTGTTGATTTCTTAAGCTCGTGGAGTGCATAAGTGAATCTGGATAATTTGGACGCAACCGTTTTTATGTGTTCTTTACAGTTTATGGTTTAAAGTGGCAACTGTTTGTAAGGAAAAGTCTCAAGTTATTAGTTGAGTATATTGTTTACTTTTCTAGATAAAAAAATATAACATGTTTAGACATCTTGCCGCGGCTGATAAAGTCAAAATAAATATTCGTTATAGTTAGTTTATTACCATAACTGCTTAAAATTTGGAACAGAGTATAAAATAATATATGACTTGTCACAAGGTAACGTTAGTTGGGACTATAATTCGATTGAAGTTCACATAGGGCCACAAATTGAATTTCCCGTATCGCACCTTCACCGCGGGCCTAAAATAACACACGCTGTTGCTTTTCGCTCGCCAAGCGAACCCGCCTGGCAAGTCACTCGAATTTTTAAATCAAACAACATTATTGGCAAGTATTATTTCTACATGAAACTCTTTTACCATATTTTCTCGGGTAACACCGCGACGTTTACTCCTGACTATTTTAGATACCTCAACTCTTAGTGGAAAAAACCCACAGTTATGTTGTCACTAAAAATGTTGGATTCAAAACGTGAACTTCTTCAGAAAAGTGAAGTTCTAAGAACTATTCAATTCAAAGTCATTTATTTTTCTCTTCACAATGTATAACTTATAAATACTTGAGCTATGGTACCAATAAAGACAGGAACATTCCGAGAGACTGGTACCTGAAGTAGGTTTTACAAAACCTCTATTACAGGTCACCAGTGCCCTCCCGCGATTAGACTATGGCATAATGCTCTGTTCAATATTTTGCTTAATGGTCAATCCAAAAATGTAAATCTGTAAAAGATCCAGTCTTTGATGTAGCCCTGCGGGTAAGTCATTTGCAGTGGCAATGGACTGGACACTCGAAGAACGGATGGATTTGATGGCATATGCAATGTTATCTTCAGCAGTAGAGTTATCGTAGCTGCAAATGATGATGATGCTTTTGTTTTGAGTCGCAAATTAATTTTAATGTATCTACTGCTTCTCTATAGAATCGTCATTGAAGCAAACCAAATTGGTTTGTCTGAAACAAGTTTGTATCTCAAATCTGATTTAGATCCTAATTGACAAAATACAGATTTCGAAAAACAGACTTTATCACTAACAAAGTTGACAATACAAGCTTGATTAGAAACATAAATTAGGAAGGGCAGAGAAACTACTAACTTTATTAAAGTAATAATATTCACGTGGGATGTTTGACAAATAATGTCTTTAAAACATTTAGAACCTAATTGATTGAATATACTAACTGATTGGCTCACTTGCCTTTTATGTCACAAATCGTAAGTTCAATCCTCATCCAAGACAAAGGGGTTTGAACATTTTTGTATGGATTTTCATTTCGATCTTTACCTTCAAATAACTCGTAAATGTGAAACTTTAGGATAACATATTGCCATCCATTTTTTTGTTTATTTATGTGTCCTCTTTCTAAATGTACTACTTTCATCGTGCGCGAAAACATCGAGAAAAAAACAAAATGGCGGATGGGTAGCTATGCCACAAATGTTCAAACCCCATTTATAGTTCTTTCAAAATATCTGTTCAGGTTAGACACGAAGTTGTAAAAATGTCTAGAAATATTTAGCATTCCGATATTTATTCAATGCAATTTATTGTCTTACACGGAATATATTTATTTAACTATTACTTTCCACTGTTGCTTACAGTACAAAGCGCGGAAGGCGCCGCATATCGGATATCCCTTAGATAATCGCCGTAAATCTGTGGTGAAGCCAATAATCTAGTCCGTTTGGCTTTGTATGACTTCCTGGGATATAAATGTCTCGCCGAGGCTGACTCTCCGGTCATGTGGTCGCTGATGTGACCTATTTCTGATATTTTCTGCAGCTGAAATTACGATCAGTACGTCTACCACGAGTTGCCAATTTAAATTTACGTTATCGTTCGCGTAAAAAAATTGTATTGGGATGACACATGACATGACATGACGTACAGTACGTCTACCTAAAAAATGTATTGGGATTTAACATTGCATACAATGTCAAATCCTAATTCAATTTTTTACGCGAACGATAACGTAAATTTAAAGTGGCAGCTCGTGGTAGACGTACGGGTCGCCTTATGATAAGTGGTTGCCAAAGCCTGTGAACGCCTGCAACACTAGGGGCATCTCTTGCGCGTTGCCAACTTTGAAAAACCTTTTCAACGGTTCTTGAAGATGCTCACTGTGATATTTAATCTTACTTAATATTATAAATGTGAGAGTTGTGTTTGTGAGGATGTATGTGTGTGTGTATGTTTGTTACTCTTTCACGCAAAAAACTACTGAATGGATTTAGATGAAATTTCACATAAATAGATACAGCTTCAACATCATATTAACACATAGGCTTGAATTTAAAAATATTTGATGTATACTTACATGTTACAGAAATGAATCTTAATAGATATATGATTATCAGTCTCTGTCACTCGAAGTTTCAAATTCTGCTAAGAAATAGGCCAGATAATCTTAATGTATTCAGATATAACCGATTTCATAACTAGTCGTGGAGTATCTTCACGAGCGTCAAACAAATAATTTAACCTTCAAATACAAAGTGTAATATTTAACGGTTCATTAAAACGGTGACAACGTCTTAACCGTGACTGATAGCTTACGATCATTAATAAGGTGAGGAATTAAAACTCACCTGGGGCGGGGCTTGCATTAATCACTCGATAGTGAGGCAACTCGTTCCGATCGAACGTTAAGGAGTCTCTGATTGATGGAAAGGGAATTGCGCGATCTTTTCCTCAATGTTTCTTTAGTATCTACATTTTTTGTCTTTAATAATACGCGGTAATGAACTTAAACATAAGACCATAAACATGGCAACACTGAATTGCCAGTATGTAGTCCCTAATGGAAAAAATAAAGTTTAAAAACTCTCGCGAGCTCAAAATATTAGGTGGGTACTAATAATTATTATGAGGGCTTAACATAAAAAGACACACATGACCTATAATTTATACGCCATAACAGCAGCTTGATGGAAAAGAGAAAGTATTAGGATAGTGGTAATAATATGATTAATTTAATAATGAGTCGATATCGTCATGGTGATATAAGGAGCAAGATAACAACGATTCAAATTTATATTTAGAATACAGTAATTTTATACCAAAAATGGTATTTTTCCAGCAACGAATTACCAGTTACCACTGGCTAGTTGGCTTAGATGGTGATAACCTTGCCTTTGAGCTGCCTTCAATCGTCGTTTTAAGTAACTTCCAGGAAAAACCATTTGACTAAAATAGGTTGGCAGTCTCAAATTTCAGGTCAGACAATGTGTTGAGTAGTTTCTGATCATGAAAATGAATAGCGTATTCAGCCATAACCCAGCAATTTAAATAATTGACTTTGGTGTATTTATTAATATTATATTATCTATTTATTTCGGTGATAAAAACCTTTGCAGCAGCAGTGTCTGAAAATAGACTTGCTTGAAAGTGAAATAAATCACTTTCGAAAGCAAGGTTAATAAAAAATTATAAACCAATGTTAGAATATTCTGGTATTTGGCAACAGCGTAACCACTTTTGAACCGAAATGTGTAGATTAGTGCGGAGCCAGAGCCTGCGGGATTAGGACGAGACAAACGACCCAAAAACGGATACTAATCTTGCCTTGTTGTGAACAGGAACGCGTTCTCAAAACACATTTGTGCAGGCCAAGCTGGGCAAGGTTTAGAATTTGGAAAATGTTCCAACCAGCTTCGCCTACTTGAGAGACTTTGTGTAATTAATGAACTAGCTTTGTAATTTCATCGCTTTACTCATGATAGAGTGCTTCTTTTTGCTTCTTAAAGTTTCTAAGTTCTGAACTGTGTCAAAATGTAAATGTTATTATCATACCTAACGCAATTATAAGACCGTAGGCATATCTACGAGTACGTTAACGATGGAAGTAGCTAATCATCATTATTTTACTATGTACAGAGGCGGTCAGTAGGTACCTACGTCTACGAGTTGCCACTTTAAATTTACGTTATCGTTCGCGTAAATTAAAGTATCAACTCGTGGTAGACGTACAGATCAACCTTTACTTAGGGGCACTTTATGGTGCATTAAGACCCATTTTGCAATGGTTTTGTAAAGGTTGATGTGAACGCCTCTCTATATTCTTAGACAATTTATAAATATACCGGATAAAATTAATCGATACCTAGCAGTAGCAGCTAGCAGCGCTTGTGATATGATTGTCTAAGTCTGATAAAAAAACTTTTAAAAACCTTTCTATTACACTCAGTCACAGAACGTTAACGGATATTTTCAGTGCACAAGCCGAAAATAAAACGTACGACGACGTCTATATCTAGCCGCAACTTCCATTCTTCACTCAAGTAGTCTATGTATTTCAGAAGATTCTGTAGTTAAAATTATGGTGAAGTAGTTTTTTTTCAGTTCTTCATTCTGCTACAGGAAAAACCCTAAGCATTCAAGCACGCCTGGGAGCTTTTTTCTGGGTACAATTTTGTAAGCGCATTCTACAATTAAATCGCTAAATGCCGTATGTAAAAATAACAACCACCTGAGGGCATTCATTAAAATAATTCATTTCATTAGGCACGTCAGACACGCGAACGCGTTTTTGAAATTTAATTTATTCAAAAACTCTCACTTGGCGGTCCAACACAAACAAACCGAAACAATTGAATTACACAAAAATTAAAAGCTCATATTTATTTTTGTCGGATTTCATCTGAGATTATGCAAATAGACGTCGTGACCCAAGAGAATATTATAACAAAAATAATGCCTAAATTTTACGTTAAGTTTTGTTTTGCAAACGTCAGGACTTTGTTGCTTTACGTGTTGCTGCTTTAAACTGATTACAGTTCAGTTTACTTTGTGACTTCTAAATAGATGAGCTCCTGCCAACGATGACTAAAATATCTGATTCACTCGTGAGTCAGGAAAGAGGTTTTAATACGAGTAAGTTAGCACATATAGGCTTTTTTGCATTAGAGATTATAATTTTCGTGTGATTAATTTGAAATTTGTAATTTGTTAGATGAAGAATCACAATGTAAACGTGTTGTACTCGTTATCTGAAACAAAAATTTAACAAAAAAAAACCAACTTCAAAACAAACTATTCCAAAACAAATTAATTTGCACTAAAAAGTAAAAAAAATAATTGCGTACAATAATATAAACTAGGTACAATTATTTTTATTGTTGGAGTCGGTGCCAGCCAAGAAAACATTACAATATACATACATACATACATACCATCACGCCGTTTTCCCAACGGGGTAGGCAATATACCTATTTTTTTACATCACACGTTTAAGTATGTATGTAGGTAGTTACAAACCTACCTTGGCGGACACCGACTCCAACAATAACAATAATTGTACCTTAATTACATTATCGTTTAAGTTTTAGAAGAATACGCAATTATTGTCTTAGTGCCAAATATTTTTTTTGGAATAGTTTTATTTGAAGTTGTTTTTTTATTGTTAAATTTTTTGTTTATTTCTTGATTTTAGTGAATCAGTTCTTGTTCATTGATGATGATTGATGAAAGTTTGGTTAGGTTCTGATTATGGGATCACTGAAAAAGTATCGTTCATTTGCTCCCAAGAATTTAAGGGTTCCGTTACTATCCCATAATCAGAACCTAACCAAACTCTCATCAAACTACCCTTGAAGTATATCCTTTCCAAAAAAATAATAATCATAGAAATTAGTTTGCGTGATATTGAGTTATTCGTCCGTTTGTCGCGCATATAATTCATCTAGGTTTAAGACTTATATGGTTATCTCATGAATACCATTGTCAGAACTAGTCCAAATTAAAATGTAACCACATGGCAAGCACCAGCTTTCAAATAAAAAAAGAATTTATCAAAATCGGTTCTCCCAGTCGAAAGTTATGAGGTAACAAACATAAAAGATATTAAAAAAAACATACAGTTGAATTAAGAACCTTCTTCTTTGTTTAAAGTCGGTTTAAAATATTAGTGTTTTTTGTGTGATATAAAGGTGGTCCCTCACCAGGAGCATTTTCTTGTAATGTAACGTTTCAGATTTGATTTTGAGCATTACATAACAGATCTGCCTCCCTGACATAACGAACAATACTGCCTTACAAACCTTCAGGGAAGTTGTATCAATATTACACATTGTATCATCAAGTTGCGCACTGTAATGCTCGGTGCTTTTCCTTCACTGATGTAATGCTCGACTCTGTAACGTTATATTACAAAAAATGCTTCAGGTGAGGGAGCACCTTAAAAGATATTCGTGTTATTGATTGAACTTGTATAGGTATATTAATGTTTCAAATCAATGTTTCCCGAAAGAATACATTTTAGGTCAGTAGTATACTATACGGCAACGGTACGGTATATTTTACGGAAATCCACTTTCAAATGAGATGGATACGGAATTTGTTAACCTAACATCGGAGACAAGGGACTATCAATTTATAATGTGAACATCCCACGACATATTAAAGGAAATATTTTGACAAGATAATACAAGGGCCGGCTTTGTAATATTCCTGTGGGATCCTAAGAAAACATTTCTGCCGCTCAACCATCTTGTACAAACTTTACTTTATCTACTATTGTCAATTCTAAATTGGTTTTTAGTGTTGGGCTGAAAAAAGGACGATGTTTGTTTATTACTTAAATACATTCAAATACCCTGATTGTATATGTAAGTGTGTATGCATCAACGTTTCTAGGTCATCATTCAAAGTATTGAATTACAAATCTAAGGCTTACAAAGATTACTGCTTATTATTGATACAGATTTGATTAATGGCTTTTTCGTTTTCTATAGTTGTTTATGCGTTCTAATTGTACATTACAGTTTTTTTTTTCTAAAAATATTGTTTTTTTATATATAGACTCTGTAATAGCGTCTGGACACTCTATACATTTGCCTTCGCTGCTTTTCCCTAACAACAAGCATCTCTTCATACACAGTATACGCAAGATTAGCTTTTCACCCCGGCGTCGTCGATCTCCCAACCAGCTGCTGTAAGTATTTTGCTGATTCATTCATAATGCAAAAGGTAAGGGAGTAGGAAATACAGTTTCATTTGAAAAATAACCTTGTTGAATAAATATAATAACCACTTTCAGTATCGGCTTCCATATCATCATAAAAAATAACAATATTAAAAATGGAACGACAAAAAGGTCCGGCAAACGAATCTCGATTCACTCGACAGAAAATGTTAATGGAAATCCAACCATTGTTGGATACAAAAACAACAGGATAGCGTTTTTGCCACCCTAATCTGCTCCCTTCTAATAAAAAGGGAAAACAGTGTAATCCATTGTCATTATTTACAGTCTCTTTTGGGCGAACAAAGCTGCGCGGTGACAGATCGATGTGGCTGGCCTCGGAATGAATTGCCACTGATATGCTTTGAGGTACGCTGAATCAGTCAAACATCAACCACCGATGTCATTTTTGCCATGTAAAAACCAAAGCGCGGCAATGAGTGTCGTACACACAAAAGAGCCAGAGAAAAAAAAATGAGCGTCATGTTGAACAAGCTCATAAATACGCTTACATTAGGAACATTCAAAGTGTTGTAATTAGCGCTATAGTGTCCCACAGCTCGGCAGGGGCCTGCATGATTGAAATCAAGTCATCGCTACAAATGATGGGAATTGGCTTAATGACCACCCAGACCAAATGCTCGTTGGTCATAAGTAACCGAGATTCTGTTTCAAAAAAATCCAAAACACACCCGACCTGGGACTTGAACTTAGAACCCAGGACATGACGATTTCGGGCCGAGTGCTTTCACCACTAGGCAACGGAGATGTAGAAGATTATTTTCAGGCAAACATATAATAATTCGTTCTGTGAAAAGTTCAAGCCGAACATTTTATTCCGATAATTATTATTTAAAAGTCCGATGTAGACATTAAAGTAAATTTCATGAATATTTCACTTATTGTGCTACTTGATTTAATTCAGTATTTAATCATAGCATCATATTTTCATGCCAATTCATCTTCCATACAAAAAGTAAGCCGATACCAGCCAAATCTGCTTCGGAAATATTTCATCAATTTCACTTTAATGAAAGCATCCATTCATTATTCCAGGCTACGTTCAAGTAGCATTAATTATCATCAAACTTCGACAGAAGAGAGAGCGGGCGAAAAAACTTGGCTCTTAAATAAATTGAAACAAGTATACGTACTTTTGCTACCGAAATACATTATGTAAAAGTTCCTAGTTATTTGCATAATGATCGAAACCTATGAGGCACAACTATATGAGAAATAATAAAGTGAGCAACTAAAAATATTGAAATGCGCCCCAGAATTAATATATCGGCCACAAAACACTGATTTTAGAATATTTAGAGGCTCAGATAATATTTTTGGTGGTTAGGTTTAGTTTAGTTATTGTTTATTATCTGCAAATACAACTTAATAAAAAATTAATGAACGTTAGCATTTAAAGCTATTTAAATAAGATCTATAACATATTTTAAAATAAACTTAGTACCAGTCGTACCAAAAGCATATCTAAATGCATGACCAACAAACTCATTCGCTAACGTAAATCTCCCAAGCAATATCCCAAAATTCAACCCTACAAAAGTCACGTGCTAACTTCCAACATTATTTCTCCGCCGACGCGGAGAAAAATGCCGCATAAAACCAAAGTCTCAGACGGTGTACTTGTAAACATCTGGTCCGTCCAAAAGTGAGGACAGGAACAGTGGCAATTACAGAGCGAGAGACATCTGCGTCGGGTTGGCTTATATGCAATAAAGTAAGAGCGGACAAGGATTTAGGAGTTGCAGTGGAGATGGCGAAGACGTACGACCCGTGACGCCGCGTCTAAGATAGAGTATGCTATGTGCAATCTCTCGCCTTGAATGCGCTTCAGTAAAATTTATTTTATAACTTAGGTACCTTGTTAAAACAAATTTTGGTTTGACAAATATATCGACTGGCTTAATAAAATAGGATTTTTTTATTTATTATTTCAATTTTCCTAAACAATTAGAACGCTCAAAACAGAAAAATATATCTTAAGATAAAAAAGCTAAATAAAGGCACTCCAAACCTGAAGTAAGAA
This sequence comes from Udea olivalis, assembly GCA_947369235.1. Lineage (NCBI taxonomy): Eukaryota > Metazoa > Arthropoda > Insecta > Lepidoptera > Crambidae > Udea > Udea olivalis. Next base: position 6,863,627 of record OX376346.1, on the reverse strand, counting down.
AACAATCTGACCATCATAAATCATGTAAAAATCTTTATTTTCTCGCTCCAAATTTTCTTTATGCATAATTTTCGCCGAATATTTTCACAGTGGACGATTTAAAAGGTGAGAAGCTAAGAATAATAATGCAAATAAACGGCGTTTTAGCAGCGACAGTTTCATGCGGGCTCATTTCACTTTGAATAAAGATCATTACTTAAAGATTTAAGAGGAGTCATTAATCAGGCCGTCTAAATATAAAATTGTAGGCAATCTGAAGTTACAAGTCACAGCTCATCCATTAATTCTTTGTTCCATCAGGCTGCTTTAATTAATAAATAAAGGCGGGAAAAAAGATTACGCCGGCAGCCCAACGTCCTCGCGGCTTAATTAAAGTGCACCGATTAAAATTCCTTCTACTGGTTTATTAAAAACTCCAAGTACTGCAGTAAACGACTAGAGTGTTGGTGGAAGACATCTTGACTTTGGACGGAAAGTATCTTGCGGAAACCATTAGCATCAAGGTACTCGTACTTTATTGACCACTTAGCGGTTTAGGGTTAAAACAGGGAATGGGAGAACAAGCTGTCTCTAAGCAATGTTTTATGCCGTCTTCTCGAATTGAAATTCAAGTGTTTTTGATAAAATTTGAGGCAATGCTCTTATAATTCGACTGGCCTGTTGATGCAATGGTAGCAATCCTGTCTTTAGTACCGGAGGTCGTGGGTTTGATCCCCACCCATGGCAAACATTTATGTGACGAACATTTGTGTTTGTTGTGTGTCTGGGTGTTTTTATTCATATAACTATGTATTTAAAAATATTCAAGTATGCTTATCAGTCTCTGCCACCCATAGTAAAAGCTCTGCTCAATTTGGGGGCAGATGGTCTTGGTGTAAATTGTCCCAGATATTTATTTATTATTTACTAATTAATTCTAATATCTGAAAAGACGACGCTTAAGAAGAGTGCCTGAAATATAAAAATACAATCAAATCTAACCATAGCTCGTATGTTTTTATACCATTTAATAATATAATTATTACTGATTGATGGAAGATGCCTAAAAGTAAGATAACATTTCTCCTGAAAATCAAGAGAGATACCTATAAATTGTAACAAAGATAAAATTAAAAAATATCTGAACATAAAATTTCTAATTTTCAAAGCTTACTAGTAATAAATGATTTTTTAACATAGATAAGCTATATGAAATTTTAGCATTAATGAAATTGACGTCATGTTATTCTGAATTTTCCAAAATCATTTGAACATTCTTTTAGACCGTTTGACTACAATTACTTTCCGGCAATACCTTTTGCAAACTAATAATATGCTCTTCGTAGCAAAAATGGCGCCTCGTTCGCAACTGAAAATAGCAAAGACTACGAACTCCAACGGCAACCGATGCTGCAGTTCTCACAAACTAATTTAAAAATTCAATTCTAAACAAATTTGACGTTCCGAAAACAATTTTGAGAAACAAATGGCAAACTTGACTACGGTTTGAGATAATGATTGCGGATAGGGATACTCAATCGTGAAGAAAAATAATTTCAGTTCGTGATTGTCACTACAGGGGCCTAACTATCCCTTTTAACTTGTAAATTTCATTCCTTAAACTGAGCGTAGCGAGCAATTCGTAATATTATTATAAATATAAAAATATTCGCCAGACAACACACCTCTTGTAATGGTCTCAAAGTAGAGACTAATATCCCTGTGTTACGAGGTAGCACACAAGGAATAATCCAGGGGCATCTCCTAGCACACCCAGACCAGAGTTAATTCAGAAAAGAATGTTTCTTAAATTTACCCGACCGGGAATCGAACCCAGGACACTTCGGAAATCGAGGCGTGAAACCATGCTACAGCGCACAACGCCAATCACGTCGTCGAAATATAATATGTCTTTCATTTCCAGCCGCAGCATGTCGGCCGGTTGATGTTACTACCATGCATTTGCGTAAAACCCGCCAAGTGACTCTGACCTATCTCGGTCAGGTCGCGTTCCGGGATCAGCACTGCACTAACCGGTGCCAGGGCAGGCCTTCAAGGTAAGTACGGCCAGCTCAGTAATTGCTTTGCATTATTGTGCTTGCCATCCTCATATCTGGACCTCACGAATGCTTTCCATCAGGTGGAGTGAGGTCATCTTGACGAGCACTATTAAAAAAGCCAATCATCGGTTACATGGCCCTAATGCATCTTCTAGTCACGGACGAGTAAAACGCTGCTAGGCTAGATATGCCCTTACGGGGTTATGTACTGTACTAATAATTATAATGACCATCTTTAATGTACATATTAGCAAATGAATAAATAAATAAAATTAATAAATATTTACTGACGACATTGCTCGTTACCCTCAGTTTAGGGAGTTATCTTGGCCCAGATAAAAGTGATTGTAATAAGGCCTCTGGTTGGAAAACAAACCCACTACCTACTCTAGATGCCAGAAGTAGACAAGATCAAGCGATTCTGGTTAAGTGGCCTAAAACAGATACTTAATAGTACTAACGTGCAGAATATCCACTTCGGAATGCCACTTTAAATAAAAAGCTACTCTCGCTACGCGGCAATAAAATGCAATCTAATTCACACAAAGCTCTCTCTGGTGAGGTAATTGTCAAGGTGGGCACTGACTGCCCAACGTTACCCGGCGTAATGTAACATGTTACACAGCGAGCATTCATGTAGTCAGTACGTAGTGTTACGGAGAAACCAGCGAGCAACGAGCCGCTCGTTGCTTGCTTTGAGTGCTCCACCGGCTGTCGATGTTTTGGGGAATCCTTTGGGTGTTACGCGGTTCAGTCAGAACGCTGTTCGTCACGAGCGGACGCGCACCGCACACGTCGTTTCTCTAGTATTTTCGCTGTCGGACATCTTGACTGAGAGTGGCTGGCGAATGTGGAGCCCTGAGTTGAAACGAACTTATTACACCGATTTAAAGACACAACGTAAATGCTCGATGCGTAATATGCTAGCTGCGACTGGACCCCGACTCCAACAATAACAATAATTGTACCTACATTATATTATCGTATAAGTTTTAGAAGAATACGCAATTATTTCTTTACTTTTTAGTGCTTTGCTTTGGATTCGTTTTTTTTTTGTTATTCTGCGCCTATACAGTCGTTTTGGCAGAGACGCTTAATACAGCGCTAACTTTCGCGTTCCAAAAAACCGGACTTACCAACACAGTCTTATTCCGGCGTATGTATATCGAACCGGTAGTAATGAGTCATTATATATGAATTATACGAGCTCACGTGTGCGTCCACGCTAGTAAGAGTTACGTGTGAGGTAAAAGCGTGCCTATACGCGCCTACATGCGCTTCCAAAAACAAATACGCGCTGGTCTGAAATCACCCTCAACCCAAACAAACGAAATCCTATGTAAACGTTAATCTTATTTAGTACAGCTGTATTTTTTTAAAAATAAAAAGAAAGACAGTTGGACTCAATTATGAATAACTGATGGAAATAATCAGTCCCTAAAAAGTTCAGAAGGGAAACTGTACAAGAACAACAGATCTTAATTATACTTTTAGATCATTCTTTTTCTTTGTTTGTGGAAAATAATTCGACCTTAAATATATTATGTATTAGAAATTGAAGGTTGTCAGCAATGTTGTTTTAAGGAATGAAGACAATGCATTATGTCCTTTTATTCATACTCGTAAAAGGACATAATGCATTGTTACCAAAAGGCGATCCAATGGCATTCCTGTACAGTTAGCGTTTATATGTTGATCTGATATTAAGGAGTTTGAGCAGGTAAAAAATTAGTGTGATAATTTTATAATTCGTACAAATTATAGTTCTAAGTCAATCTACAGAAAACTTGTTTAAAAGAAACATGAGAAACAGAGTCTGATTCTTATGAAAGTAGATTCATAAGAGCTAACCTACGTTTTTTGCAAAATTACACAGAAAATTGTAAATTCCCGTTCCCCTCGAAGTTTCCACGATAATTTATTTTACTTGTAAGTTACGCCGGTTTACTTTTAGGCAATACGAAATAAGTGGAAGTTAGCCTTACAGAAACATTATACATAGGTAGATAATTTCTAAGTTGAATAAACTTCGTAACTTTCACTTCGGAGCGACTTGCTGTTCTCAAATTCACAAAGGTACTGTATCAAAAAGTAGCAGTGGTAGCTCTATAAGAGACTCTACGGTAGACACTGCAAAGTTTATTTTCAAGTCTCCGTTTAGAGGTTCTTATCTGGATGTAAGGTGGGGAAGAGAAGTGTAACTAGGGAACCGTGAAAAGTTAAAAAAGCAACGCAAGCCTGCGCTCGCATCCGTAAGAGGCAACTGCTCAATTTCCACATTGGAGACTAACGAAAAGCTGACGTGTCTCATCCGTCTCTGTGAACTACCCTTTACACACTGTAATTAGAGATGCGTCAGGTATTCGTTTATCAAAGTGAAAACATTACACGACGACCGTGTTGCAAAACAGGATACGAGTTAGCTTTAGCAAAGCTAGCTGTCAACTTAGTTTAAGATCAGTTATATTTTAGCCAAATAACTTAAAAACTTTGATTCCAAATAGAATTTGCAGGCATTCAAGATGAGTATGACCAGCGTGATTGATTTGCATAACTGCGCTTGTCACTCACGACCACTTTCCATCAGGTGTAGTGAGGTCATCTTTACGGGCACTTTAAAAAACAAACAATATTTAGCGATTGTTTATAGTACGACCGTCTAAATCAGTCTTCGCCTGCGCGGTACAGGGGTGAGAGGGTAGGACGACAACGGGGATCGAGAGAGGTGCGGGGGCGGGCGCGCGAAGCGTTACGCACATGAGGTGAAATGCGTAATAGACAGTTCTTAAGATTTATGTGACGTCATAGTGGATTTTTATATATTTTTTAAAGCAGGGACGGCAAATTTGAATGAAACAACTTATTTAATAATTAGGTAACAAACTATTATATTGTTTATTACAAGAATCATCAAAACCAAAAATCAAATTATCGAAATCAATCACATATGTCCATATCAATATCACTTGAACTTGATTCTTCACTTTCGGAGCAGCCATGTTCAGAATCATCAGAATCGTTCTGCACATTAATAATAAAATCAACAGCATCATCTATAATACCATCATGTTTGCAGTATTCGTCCTCAATTTTAATTACGTGGTTAACGCAATGCTTCCACTTTTCTGCAGAATATTCAGCAAATAATCCCTCTAATATACTTTTTTTTTGGTCCAAATTAGAGTCGACACTTTTTTGAGATAATTGTCCTTTAACATCACCCCAGACTAGCTCAATGGGGTTCAGGTCTGGATGGTAAGGGGGCAAACGAAGCACTTCATGTCCGTTTCATTTTAATAACTCGTCAATTTTATAAATGTCTTCTGTGAAATGCCTTTTAATTAATTTATATAACTCATCCTTCCTTAGTTTATCATCAAATGGCACGTCATGTCGTCGTAGCCATGCTTTCATAGCTGGCTTAGTAGAAGCCATACTCGGCTTTTTCTCCTCTCGAACCGAATGATAAGCAGCGTTATCCATCACTATGACAGAATTTGGTGGTATATTCGGCATCAGCTTTTCATTTATCCATTTCATAAAATTCACAAAATTCATGGAATCGTGATAATCACCTGTTTTACACTTGGATTTAAATATTACAAGTGCCCTGTCTACAAATCCAGTTTGGCCTCCACAATGAACAATGATCAAACGGTCCCCTTTACCGATATTAGACAGCACGCCGTGTTCATCCTTTGATTGCCAACACTTTGATACGTTATGAGACGCATTGACATAAGTTTCGTCAAGATATATAATATTTCTTCCTTCCCTACGATATTTTTTTATAGACTGTAGGTATTTCCACCTCCATGATGTTATATTTGGCTCTTCTATAAGAAGTTTCCTTTTGGATCCGCATTTCTTAAATTTGAAACCAAGATCATGTAATAATAGCTTTAAATATTCCCTTCCGCAGTGTAATATATTCTCTTCTCTAAGTATAACATTCAAAGTTTTAGAGTTGGTATTTTTTTATGAATTGTATAAAATTGAGAGACTTTTCTTCTTACTACTCCTTTTGCAAAATCGTCTATTTCAACTCTTTTTCTGCGCACTTGTTTTGGTTTTTTTGGTGATTTAAATATTTCGTTATCTTTCAATAGTCTCCTTTGCTGTACAATTCTAGATACAGATTTATCCGATAGTCCAGTAACCTCTGCTACGGTTTTGTTCAAATTTATATCTTGCAGATATTCAGTGGAATTTGGATCCAGTTTCTTTTTACTAAAATATTCATATACGTTAAAAGCCATTTGCTTGCACTGGCTATTAATTTTATGTCCGAAGATATTTCGACTCATCTTGAGAATGTAATCTCATGTATAACTGTCGTAAAGCGTCCAGAACTATCAACACGAGTGATCGCTAACCGTGTAGCGAGCGTACTGAGTTGTTACAAAAATGCACCTGCCGCCCGCACCTCTCTAGGTCCCCGTTGTCGCCCTACCCCCGCACACCTGTACCGCGCAGGCGAAGACTGATTTAGACGGTCGTACTATAGTGAATATTGTCTGACTTGTCCGCGCTATGGCAAAAAGGCTCTGAGAAACCTAAATTTTAAATGTCCTAAACCACCTTGTCGTGTGCACAGTGTTCTCATGATAGAATGTGTAGTAATCCCTTTCATTAGATACCACACACGATAGGTTTCAGAGCAAACACATTTTTTTTCCCATACAAAAATGAGATGAGGCCATAACTCAAATTGATTCATAGGGCCTAAAGATCAATCGTTCCGACTGTCATAACTTTAACACAGGGCTACTTTATCTTGCCTTCTTCTGATTTCTTCATCAGGGCAGTTTACCACAAAACAAAATGCAAGACGCTACAGCGCCAATATGAACACTTATCATCGCTGCGATGTAGTGTGGTGCATGGAACGAGTGTTTAAAATCAACGGTAAGAGCAATTTTTACGACTTAGGAAAGTAAGCATAAATAGATCTTAGCTGGCTTTTTCTGGAAGTTTGTTTTATTTTTCCACAACATAAATTATTCGAACATAAATTCATTCGCGGAATTGATTTAAAATCCTTTGAAACAATGAGATTATTTTGAAAATTAAACTAACAGTGAACGAATAAGTTAGTTTTCGAGACATCAAATAAAAAATAAATATAGCTGAGACAATTCTGCACTAAGACGCAAGTTAAGAAGCGGATGCCAAGCCAGGAATTTAATGCCTGAATTCGTAGAATTAGTGCCCGGGGGATGCAGTCGAAATGAATTCTGTTAGAAATAAGTTTTTAGCCAGAACTTTTTGGAAACTATGTTAATCAGCGGACAAATGGCTTGATTGCCGTCGAGAAGTTCACTAACTATGCCTCGGGAAGGGTGCTTTGTTATAAGCACAGGCAGATGAGTACGATAAACAACTTTAAACCTTAATGCGACGGCGTGAGAGCATTGTGTGTAGCGATACGCAGTGAGTAGACTAGGGCCGGTAGTACCTTCGGGCCGAAAATAAACGACTACTTCGATAGAGAAACAAAAAAAAAACAATAATCTTTGTCGATTTAAATTCAACTCTATTAAAATTGTTCAGTCAAAACCGCTAAAATAAGTTTTTTTTACAGCAGTTTAGTTTTGGGACGTAGCGTAGCTGTGATTATTAACATTTGCAATGAGAATAATCATTTTCCAAATGTGTATTAAAGGCTTCACTAAGGCGAAACTACCAAGAATAGATATAGTGCAGTCATTGAAGCGAAAAATACGGTCTTACCTCCGAATTTTTTAACTGTGAACCGATTTGCATGAAATTTTGGAATTAGGCTCATCTTACCCTTAACTTCAAAAGTGAAAATGATCTGAACTCCGCCTATTATTTTTAAGGGGTGTAAACAACCCCTTAATGGAAAAATTTACATTGAGCCATTTTATCGCTAGAAAACATGTCTAATAGTAAGTGGTGAAATTGTAAAGTATTTTCTAACATAATTACCTCATATTAAAATCATTTTCAACCCCTTGAAAAAAAAAAAAATTCAGTTACTAAGTAGAAAAAAATATGATAAGTTTTTGGACCATAACTCCTTCAATTTTCATGCTATCACAATTTATAAAAAACCATTGTAAAGGTAATTAAGAGAGCTACAACATCCTTTATTGCAATATATAGTAAAAAACCTTTTTCTAAAACGGTGAAGGGTTAAAGGGCTTAAGAGAGGCTGTGATTGCGCTGCCACGCGCTCTTTAAACAATCATATCTCCGTCAATTTTTGTTTGACAGAAAAAACAAAAAAACCAAATTGTTTGTCAGAAAAATACCTAAATTTTTAATCCGTACACTTTTATACGTATCTGTCGTCATTTTTGAGATATTTATGAAAAAAAAGTAGGTTTTTTAAAAATTTGTTTTTTTTTTTTTTTATCGTGACTTTTTTAAAAAATATGTGTCCTGAAGCAGCCAAACTGATACTATCTATCAAACTCTTCATAATAAAGTTAATTCTAGGCGGAATACGATTAATTTTAATTTTGGTGGAAATGGCACTTATGAAACCCATTGATTTAAAAGAAAAAACATTAGATGCTCCCCTTATTTGCAATACAGCTCACTTATTTTACGTGCAAAAGACTTTTAATAGTGCTCATTTTAAAGCTTATTTCAAGCACTACAAAACCCTTTTGTATTAGAATGCATAAAATGCATCTGCTCGCCGCTAGATGGCATTGACCACATCAATTAAATTTCAGACAAAATAAAAAACGGCTTTGATCTTTAATATCTAGCTTAATGTTGCACTTAGAATACTTTATAAAAAACGAAATTGTTCATTGTTTTACCTGCTACAATTTTGTTCTTCATAAAATTTTCGATAAAACGTATATTTTTGGAGATATTTGCAAAAAACCGATGAAAAACGTAAAAAAATAGCGAATTTTCAATTGCCAATAACTTGAAAAGTATTGGATTTTTTGAAAAACTTTAGAGATGATTTTTTGCTTAAAATTAGGCCTTCTATCGATATCCGAGGTTATTTTGCAAAAAAAAAATTAACCCCCGAGAAGGGGTGGCAACCACCCTCAGGGTGGTTGCGGAGTTCAAATCATTTTCATTTTTGAAGTTAAGGGTAAGATGAACCTAATTCCAAAATTGTATGCAATTCGGTTCACAGTAAAAAAATTCGGAGCAATAATGCTTCAATGACTGCACTAATAGTAATATAATAAATACAGCTGTACAATAGGATTAAACGATGGCAGCAAGCAATAGCATGCTAGCATTAAATTTACAAAGTATTAACTTATTTTTTTTAAAACCCGATAAAAAAATACGATAACTAGAATCCATATGCTGCGTTCTTTTATTGCGATTGATTTATAAAACTTTATGAAATTTCTGACTTTCATAGCTTAATTGCATGAATGAATCCTGAAACTGTTATTCTTCACAGAGTTATTTAAATAAAATATTACTATTTTCTTATAGTATCCGACGCAAAAGCCGTAATCATTGACAAACAACGATCGGTTTCTTAGTCGTTTTAGCTTTTTTATTTTTATGTAAAGGTATGAATAATTGACAGAATCACCAAAGCCAAATGGCTTTGGTGATTTTGTCAATTATTTACGAAGAAACTGTTTATGATCTAAATTGCTTTCAAATATTCAAAAATACACATCTTACTAATTCTGTTGCTAAATTTGACTCATGTGGTCCAGGTAAGGGGTCGTTCGTTTAAACCTTGTACGAGTATGCCAACGGTAAAGCACAAGCAATAGTTGCGGCCCCAATGTTATGCCTTGCGGGACGCCAGGTCAATGTAGCTGCAGAGATACGTTAGCTAAGATATTTTAATGAAATTATGTTACTAACGCTGGTTTCTAGGCAACACTGCATAAACCACCATAATGTGAACACAGAAAAGCTACTGCTTTATACTTTGTTTTATGCAATCGATCCGGAAAATTCACTAATGGTTGATCGCTTTCTCCACATATTCAAAGTATTACAAATTGATTACTACAAAAAACATTCTAGACTGTTCCTAAACTGTGTAATATGTTTTAATTCAACAAGCTGAAAGAATCCATAGAAAAGCATTGGTTGAAATTGCCAGTAGATTCCTTGTATTTAGCAACTTGGTTTCAGGTGAAAAATGAACTACAGTATTTTTTCACGGTATTCATCACCTATTGATGTACTTGTCTACAAAACTCTCCCGTTACTAACCACTGTCAGACAACGCACAGCCAAAAATACTGGGCGTTAAAAGCTGACATTTGCAGGTTTCTTGGAGTGTGAAGGGGAGTACTAAGATAGGATTTTCTGAAAGTCTTACAGTAACGGGAAAATACTGATACGTGCGAAACACGAAGCTACGAGCAGAAGCTAGCTAGTCTCTAAAATGTGTCTTAAATTGCTATATTTGAATGCACAAAGCAACAGTGAGAGCAGACTAAGCCATTAAAAATTCACAAAGCATATTCATCAAAAACCACAACCCAGCAAACTGAAACATTATTCCAAGCGCTGAATTCATACCAAATACAAATCTAATGGTTATAACATGGTGGGTGGTGGCAACTATTTTTGTCTAAAGCTTTATTGACACAGGTAGGATTAACTATTATTACTATTGGTATCAGTTGGCAATTCTTATGTTTATTTTTATTGATATTACGAGTATACTCGTACTCGTAATACTATAAATATTTTTGAATATGAAAATGTGTGACTGTTAAAAACTCAAATTATCAATGAACTATAATTTGGTCCGGTATCCGTCTGTTTATCTGAAGATTAATGATATAACTTAATTTCCTTTTTCACCATTGTTTCCTGCAAAGCATGTTCTCCAATACACAAAAAAGGCACACATTCAAGAAACAGATCGTGATTATCCGCGTAATGAACTATTAATAGTTTTAGTACGATATTAATATAACTACCAGTACTTCCTAGAAAATTGTGAAAATGAGTACGCTGCAATCTAGCCATTTTATATTATGAAAAAATATGAAATCATATAAAGTGATAAGAAATCACAAAAGTTTACAAAGTAGTTTACTCCCAGTCTAAGACTGCATAAGGTAGGGAAATCATTTGTTGGTCAATGTGTAAAATATTTTAATAAGATTCCGCAAACTCTTGTTGAACTGCCTCTTCACAAGTTTAAGTCACAAATTAAAGCTAAGTTAATGAAGCGGGGTTATTATAGTGTTGAGGATTTCTTAAATGATAAGAATTTGTGGTCATCTCAGGTATAATCTGCTCCTCTGCACGCTTTTTTGTTATGACTTTACTCTGTCAATTCAATTTTTGTGTATAAAAACAAGATTGAAAAGAGTAACCATCGAGTTTCTTGCCGGAGTCTTCTCGATCGGAAACAACCTCCGAACCGGTGGTAGAGTCACATTATATTTAATTATGATATGAACTATCATAGTATTATTTTATGTAAGTTTGTTTTTATTCAGTATATTTTTGCTACAATTTTTTTTGTACATGACATGTCATAAGTACTTTTTATAAGTCTATATGAATAAAGATATTTTTACTTTTACTAATATCATGGTATGAGTACCAAATGGGTAACGCATTTGCTGTTTTAACCAAAATATTGGTACTGGTTCCTAATCCAATATCCCCGCAGTAATTGATCACGCGGGAGTCAATTAGATAATTACCATCCCATTTGTTTAAAGCCTTACCTCTGGGGGGGAGCTTAAATACTCGATTGTAAGCGCTAATAAATCTTCAATGGTATTTTATTGTATCGGAGGGTGTGAGGTTATCAAAGATCCACGCGGGTGAAATACGGACCCTGTCTATTACCTTGTTGATATAAAATAGATTATGCGGTGGTTGACTTCGGATACAATAGTCAGGAGAGCTTGAATTATAAAGAGGTATTTTTGAGGTAAATGTATTTAATTGGGAAGCGTCTTTTTTTATGTGTGGTTGAACACTAAGCAATATTTGTGAGGTTCAATTTCATACCTCCAAAAAAGATGTCTGACATCTCCAGTACCATATTTCTATTTGGAAAAGGTTTCGCCGCAACCTGTAAGAGTCGATTACATAATCTGAAAAACATGTTCACAATATACTTTTTTGAATTGTATTATAAGTACAGATGACTTCAAATACACGAATATTTATGGATGCCAGTTTCTAAAGTAAAATAAATAAATATCAGGGACAGTGTCACCAAGATCGTCTGACCCCAAACTAATCAGAGCTTGTAGTAGAGTATGGGCATTGTAGATTAATAAAAACATACTTATATATATTTTTAATACGTGTATATACACCACAGGTGACAGGTGGGCTGCAGAAGCAACCTCAGCAAATGGGGAAACAATAGTCCCGATATGGCACAATGCGAGTGTGGTGCCCCCGAACATACCATGCAGCACTTTCTGTCCTGCCCCTGGTGTCCCGTCAGCTGTTCACTTCAAGACCTCAATGGAGCCACCTTTCTCGGGATAGCGGTAGTGGAGCGCGCCAAGAGAACTGGCAGACTAAGTGCCGAAAGGGTTTGTCAACTAGTCCAGCGCCACCACCAGCGTTATCTGTAATACCATTACACTGGATTCAACTTTATGACCTGTGTTTTATAAGCTCATTCAAAATCATCACATAAATACTAATGAGAGTAGAGTCATAGTGATGTCCATAAATATTTCTTTATTTATAGATTATTTTATATACTTGTTTATTTTGACGACCGACTTGGTGTAATGGTTAAGAAGTTGGCTACTACACCAGAGGTCGCGGGTTCGATCCCCGCACAGTACAAACATTTGTGTGCATGAACATGTCTGTTTGTACTGGTCTGGGTGTCTCCTATGTATAATAAGTATGTATTTACAAAAGAAAATGTATTTAAGTATGTTTATCCGTTGTCTAGTATCCCATAACACAAGCTTTAATTAGCTTACTTTGGGGCTAGATGGCGCTGTGTGGAATAATGTCCAGGGATATTTGTTTATTTATTTATTTATTTACTTGTGAATTCTCCGTAGCAACGCCCACGAACATAATGTGGTAATCGCATCTGATGTTTAAACTCAACAAAACAAGACATCGAAAGTGAGTACATTTCTTCGTTCATCAAAGACATTAGTAGAACCGCAAGTTACCACGAAAAAGCCTCAAAGTCGTAAGCACTTCTTCCTAATTAACAATGTACAGGCGAGGGGAAAGTGCTTAGCATTTATTTATTTATTGCAACCTATAAAGGAATTCAGCCTCATAGCGAAATGGTCGCCGAAATAGTGCACTGTTTTAAATGTAATACTCGTTACAAGATTATTCATTGCTTTAAATGGTTGTCGTTTGGAGATTGGATAGTTATTATTATTTATAATGATTCAAATTTTAAAATAACCTATATTTATTCAGGCGCATGGGTTAATTTGCTTCATTACTCACCCTCCAATTATTTGTTTGTTTACATTATTTTTCCTTTATTGAAAGCACTTTACGCTTTGACTGTACATGCAGGAAATTAATTACCTACTCATTACGGTCGCTGGCATCAAAGATCTGCTCATAAATAAGCATATTTCGTAAATAATATGTTTTTAATAAGCTGACATCGTTACTTCTTGTATACTGTAGGCAAACAATAAAGAGATACGAACGTGTACAAATTAAATTAAAATTTTAATATTATGAAGTCATTTGTTTCGAGTAATTCATTATTATTAAACTAAGTTAAGATACAATCTAGTCATGACACAAAATTAGCTGGCTTTAAGCTGACTGATAAGAAGGGGAAAATACCTTTTAATTTTGTTTCCTATAAATAGCCCATTCATTCCTAACTGGAAACATTTCGGCAATTACTATTTTTTGCAGCCTTAACAACCATTTATTGAATTTTTCAGACTACACGCTTGCTAAAATTCGTAGAAACACCCCCTTAAATAAAAACCGGTATGGCACAAAAATGAACAACTATCGCGTTTGCAAACTGTAAGTAATAAAGTCTAAAAAATAACCCACATTACGTTCTAATGGAATAAAGCTGCAAGACAAACATTACACAGTGCCACAAAAAGATGGGACCGCATAAAAAAACTTCCTCCAAAATGGAGTGGTAAGCACCTAGAATTAATAATTATTAACGCGGAAACCGCAGGTGTGCACCGCTCTTAGGATAATACATATTTTGCCTCGCAAATTATCTAACAACATTAATGTTCGCTGTAAAACTTTGAAATAAGCCTTTTATGAAATTTAACTTTTATTTAGGATTTAGACCCGTATTCTAAAACAAAATCTGTACTTGAGTATAGACCTGAGTGACCTTTTTGTATGAACTGACGTTTTGAAATCTCTACTCGAGTACAGATCAGTGCTTGAGTACGATTCTAGATAACAGGCCTCAGTTTGATATAAATGTGTTCGATCATTTTAGTCTTTGGCTATTAATATTTATGAAATGTTCATGTTATGGGTTTATTTTTGACGACACGGTTGGCGTAGTGCGCTATAGCACGGTTTCTTGCCTCGATTTCCATAGTGTCGCTTGTTCGATTCCTGGTCGGGTCAATTCAGGAAACGAAATTTTCTGATTTGACTCGGGTCTGGGTGTGCTGGGAGACGCCCCTGGCTTATTTCTTTGTGTGGTACCTCGTAACACAGGGATATTAATGCCTACTTCGAGACCATTACAAGAGGTGTGTTGTCTGGCGCATATTATTTTATTGACTAACCCAATAAGCTTTCTCTTTTAGCCTTCAAGCGTGCACTGCTGGACGTTTCTGTTACCATCCAGCTGCTACCTACCTGCCAAATTTCAGGTACCTAGTTGGTCCACCGAGTAGTTGCTTGCCCCCCTGGCCGTTTAGTCTATGATCTCCACGCTAGAACACGTTTCCCTAGTTTTGATCAGCGAATGTGAGCATGTTTTCTGTTTTTTTTTATCAATCAGTTTTGAATCCTAGCTTTCAGAGACACTGCACGGCTCTCATATGATCAGATTATAAATATATTACCATAAATGGTAATTACCTGAATTATGTTTCAATAAATGATTTTTTATTTTTAGCATTATCAATGCTCTGTTTTCTACACAAAGATAGAAACTAGACAAATTCATTTATCCTATAGCTAGTTTCATCTTAATCGAAAGTCAAATATTTGCAAAAATATTTATTTTGGGTGATAAAGGCATAGGTATGCCTATAACATTGATGAAATAACGTTGGCCCACAACGTAAAATACACTAGATAAATTCGCCGGGTCTGTTAACGGCCTCGGTAGCTCAGTTGGAAGAGCAGCCCGGATTGTGAAAGGTCGCGGGTTCGAATCCCGCTTGAGTCCCAGGATCAGGTCGAATTTGTATAGTTTCTATCTTTATGTTTCAATGTTCTGAATTATGAATGATCTTGAATCTGAACCTAATTTTATTTGTTTTCGATCGTTGATTGTCATAATCATTTATTTATATGTTAATTAGCAATCGAATTCACTATAAATTGTTATCACTTCATTGCCCATTTTTATCTTGCAGTAAACATAACATAGTTACAACCAGTGTAGTTCATTAACACTTAAATCCATTATAACGTACCTACCTTCAATTGTTTATATCTTAGGAGTAACGGTTTTTCAACGGTGTCGTAACTATTTTGATTGAGCCATAAACTCAGGACGGAATTATTAAGTGCAGCGTTGGCTTTCATTGATTGTTAAGTCTATGAGACTGAGGAATAGTCGTATTTTTTCTTATTTATACTTCTATACTAATATTGTAAAGAGGCAAGATTTATGATTTATTTGTTTGTTTGATTTTATTGAATAGGCTCCGGAAATACTAGACCGTTTTAAAAAATCTTTTACCAAAATGAAGCTACGTACTCGTGGCTTTATATTGGTATAATAATTATCAGGGAGTGACATAGGCTTTTTTTTATTTGGGCTATAATTTGACAGGAAAGACAGTCTACGCGAACGAAGCCGCTTATGGACAGCTGTATAGATAATTTACTTATTTCGTTAAACAGAAAAATTATAAAACTTGGTTTACTTAATTCAAACACGTTTAATACGTTTTGTAACGGACGTATTCACATATACATATACGCGAACATTTATAATTGGTAAAAAGGGGTGCAATGCACTTTTTAGACAATGTTGTATTTAGAGACCACGCTCCTATCAATAGATTTACGCCTATCATTTCCCTTTCTATGAACCATTTTGTACCCTATTGAAAAATAGCGAATTCTTTGTATTAAAACGATATCGTCATAACACAATAAGAGTCAAAAAGAAGCACCCTTATTTTTCTTGCAATCATAGTCAAAATCAAAATATCTTTATTTAAATAGACCTGTTATAGACACTTTTAAATCGTCAAATTTCCACTTATCAAAATTATTTATACTTAATGATAGACATGAATAAATTAGTAATATAAATACATCTACATATTCAGTACTTAAATAAACGTGACTCTACCACCGGCGTTAGAAGGTTGATTCGTACTGAGAAGACCCGGCAAGAAACTCAGCAGTTACTTTTTTCAACTTGTTTTCTTTATACAATGGATGTTAGTAGATTACAACAAAGAGAAAAAAAAAATTACAATGAAAACAAAAAAGAGGTAAAAGTAAACTGTAGGACATTAAAAGTTATGCAATAGCGCCGCGCGTTGTCTATTTAGATTGATGTCTGTACTTGGCAGTTTTCTAAAACAGTATTCCCCAGAAACATAATTTAAGGAGTCCTCACTGTAATTTATATTCTGCAAATAAACGCAGGTGGAATAGTGCATAGAGACGGAGTAGAATAAATAATCTTTGAGACATATTTATCCAGCAGTCTAACCCAAACTGAGCAGAGCTTGTACAGTCAGTAACATAAGTCAGCAACTCTTTAACAAGCTACTAGTTTAGTTAATAAGATGATTTTCCATATTATCACCATTGTTATCAAAAGCTTGTGACAGACAACCTGGTAAACCTTGTTGTATTATTTCGGCGGACCAGTTTGCCTGCAACAATTCGAACTTAAAATCTGTGTTGCTGACGATGATGAAATATTTTATGATATTCTATTTCTTATTACACAGTGTAATAAAAAATAGAATATTATAAAATATTTATTTTAAAATATATTTTTTTATGGATATACAAATAAAAAATCTACTTACAATTAATACTTCTACTGGCTGGATATTCGCTACCTTTTTAAATTAACAATGAATAACTAATTAATATCTTTTGGATATAGCAAAAATACGAAATAATATTCATTGGTTTTTATTTAACAAATAAAATAGTAGGTACTTAATTATAATTCGTATGTGAAAACTAGCCAAGTCAGCCCATAGGCTTCAATATATTATCCTACTGACCATTGAACTTGGCACCTACTTAGATCTCACTTCTTTTGTCGTGCAAGTCAACAACCGAGGCATATATCATAATATTGAACTTGGCTCTCATTTCACATTTATGTTCTTGTTGGGATTTCATTACTTTTTGTACAGAAATTAATTAACCTTGGTAATTATTCATAATAAAATCTAATGGAATAAACAGCACAGCTTCAATCGGGAGGGAGGCATTTGATTGGAATAATTCGTTGTAAGGTAGTGTATGTCACGGGTCACCTACTCTTATAGTAAACTTATTGTTCGATTCATTGTGCTAAATACGTAGTAAAATTTACCTACATGAGACTATGACGTACGTAATGTAATCGAATTCTCGTATGCCCTCTATATATAAATACGAATGTATATATGTACGTACACCTCATAAGATTTCAGAGGGAGGCTATTAAATAGAGAAAAATCTTAACACTTAACGCCTATTATACACTTTTAACAACCGCAATTTACTAGCAACATCTATGATTTATTTTTGGAATAGTGTGATGCAATGCTTACGGCAAGCATTCGAAAATTTTCTAGCTTAAGCTGAACCTTATCAAATATGGTTCATAATATATATCTGAGCTTAACTTACACTGGAAATTTCTACATTTCTGAAACATTTTTTTTTACTTATACGATAAAAATTTACTAGTTTCGGATTTTCCCTTTGTATTTACTCAACCTCCTATCTGGATGCCAAATTTACCCTTTCTAGGTCATTTGGAACTGGGTTAGACTTTTAATCTATAGGTCAGTCAGTCACAAAAATGACGATTTTTGGACATTAATATTTAAATAACGGTTTGAGCTGTATTTATGAAATTTGGAATACATATTTATCTTGCAAGTCTCAATAGACAAAATGAATTAGTTTAAGAGTTATGAGGGGGTCAAAAGTGGCTACAAATAGTTCGTGTAATATTATACACGGTGCTGCTCGCCAGTTCTGTTAGCTAGAACTTGGCTTGACACGCTGCCGCGTGTCAATAATATTTAGTAGTTAGTTCTGGGTTAGCTACTCCTAGTAGTTTTTATTAATAATATCTAGTAAAAGTTAATAAAATTAGAAAATGTTATACACGCAACAATTAAGTCAAGTAAGAGAATGTCTATAACTGAAACATATCAAAACGAGAAATTATTTTTTGGGTGCTCGTTTATGGAATTGTTACTTTTGAAATTAAATATACAGTTTAATATTTAATATGTGCACTTGATAGAGACTAACGTCTCTATCAAGTGTACACATAAAAAAATGAAATTATGATTAATTTATTGGTGCATAGTGGGAGGCAGGTGAAGCGGAAGAACAAAATAAATTTAAAATATTGAGAAAAAAAAACTTCCAATCAATCATTTGTTCGAAACTACGCGCAAGGGTCTTCTTTAAGCGCTGATTTAAAATGATTTAATTGGGTTACGAACATGGTATGTATACCTTATTAAAGTTGATACAAAGTTTATTTACTTTAAATTTAAAGAAAAACTGAATAAGGGGGCGAATATTAAAATATATATATATGTTGATGTTAAAAAAATGCGTAAAATAATGATGATTTTCTGCAAAAAACCTTCTATGAAATTTATTTTTTCGTATTTTATTAGTTATTATCAAAAACTTTGTTTCATTGCGATAAGGCATTTAGTTAAAATGTTATATCATCATTTTTGCATAGAGTACCCAACTACAAATGTATTTTTTAAATGTTCATTAAAAGTTTAAAAAATATTACGATTTTTTAAATAATTTTTCTGTCAAAAGAATTTACTGTAGTACTGTAGTTTTTTATTATGTGCACTTTATAGAGAATCACATAGTTAGGACTGCGGTTGGTGACACGCTTCCTTTCCTTATTACCGTTGGAGTACACCAAGGCTCCGTGCTTAGCCCGTTTCTGTTTAGCGTAATATTAGACGTTCTGTCAAACAGCATCCTAGACCACCATGAGCAACCACCCTGGTTGCTTATGTATGCTGATGATATAGCACTAGCAGATTCGGACAGGGGACGGCTGGTACAACGGGTGAATAAGTAAAAAAATTCACTTGAAAACGGCGGTCTGAAACTTAATGTGGCGAAGACGGAGTACATGGCCTGCAACACCACAGATACCCAGTCCGTCCGCATAGGCGTTGACGTGGTCGAGCGCACGGACCGTGTTAAATACCTGGGATCTGTTTTAAGCGCGTCCGGGGACATCGACCGCGACGTCAGAGCCCGAATTTCCGCGGCTTGAGCTAAATGGCGTGAGGTGGCTGGTGTCATTTGTGACCCCAAAATGCCGATCAAGCTGAAAGGACAGGTCTATAAAACCATCATTAGGCCTGTCCTTTTATATGGCAGTGAAACATGACCGTTACTAGAGCGACACAAGCAGGAGCTGCGCGTCACGGAAATGAAGATGCTGCGGTGGATGTGTGGAGTCTCACGCAAAGATCGTGTGCGTAACACCCACATCCGCGGCAGCCTTCGTGTTCGTGACATCGCAGACAAGCTGCAGGAGTGCCGCCTTCGTTGGTATGGTCATGTCTCACGGAGATCGGCAAACTACGTGGGCAACAAATGTCTGGCTATGCCACCCCCGCCAGGTACCGGTAGAAGAGGTCGACCCAAGAAGCGGTGGCTCGACGTCGTTAAGGGTGACATGCGTGCCAACAGACTCACCACTGAGGATGCACAAGACCGCGCGAAGTGGGCCAAGAAAATAAGAAAGGCGGACCCTGGGACCCCACACACCAGTGTGGGTTCACAACCGGGATAGACCGCATGGATGATGATGATGATGACTTTATAGAGAATCACACTGAATTTGAGGGGCCTAATTTCAACAGTGAACGCCTAATTGCCACGAAATCTAATGACGGCTAATGTGACGCAAGCGCAATCGCCAACGGGTTAGTCTAATTAGGAATAAAATTACAATTGCATGGAATCCCGAACAAAAGCAACGCAATATAACATTTTCCACGACGACAAATGCGAACTAAATGGCTTCCGCCCGGTCCGCCAGCTAAACAATATAATGCTGGGGGCCTACTCCGGTGCAGAAATCACGAAGCTTCGCGAATCTTTGGGAGGGGAAGAAGCACACAAAAATAGTGCGATATGAATAAGTTTCATTTTGTTAAAGTACGCTTAGTACGCATTGGACATTTTAGTGATAGATCTTAATTTTTCTGAGGAAATACAAAACCGATTGAAAAAATAATTGATCTGCCAGATTCAGTAAATATACTTCATTTTACCTATTGCGATAATGAGATACTTTTCTTCATAATATATTATACAAAAACAAATTTTAAAAGCTCTTCTAAATTAAACATTTTAAAACAGCCAAGAAGTGTCAAGCCTCTAAATTCACTAAATATATAAGTCATAACATACTCGTGGATATGCTCGTGTTTGGGATCATAGTATTTGTTTCAAATAAAGATACTGTTTTGCCTTACCCTAAATATGATGATTAGAATACCAAAAAATCAACATCAATTTCGATCTGTAATTATATTTTCAACGCCTCATTCAAACTGCCACGTTATTGGACGAAAGGGAGGTAGGCCCTCTGGTCTATCCGATGCACATTCAGCGTGTAATCCCACCTCTGCTGATTAGCTGGTTTCAATGCAGATTGATGTTGTAATTGTTGATCTGTTACTAAGCTACGAACTAACTGTTACGTTCGGCCATAACAGTGAGATGACTACAAGTGAGATTATTTTGTTACCAAATACACAAAATATAATATCAAAATCGTTGTTTTATTATTTCAATTAGAACCAACCATCACTAAAATCATTTATGACCAAATCGTCATAAGTGATTTTGTTGATGGTTGGTTATAATTATAGCATTTGCTATGTAAATAAAACTCTTAACTGTACGTCTACCACGATAATGTAAATTTAAAGTGGCAACTCGTGGTAGACGTACTAGATATTATAGAAGAAAACCTTAATACTATGGCCCCGCCTGCGGATTACCGGATGTTTCTGGATTGCCTGTAAATATGACCTCACTCCACCTGATGGAAAGTGGCCGTAGGGTCCTCGTAATATGAGGTTGACAAGCACAGTGAATCAAAGAAACCTCTGAGCTGGTAAACGTCATCTCCAGGTCTGCAAAAATGATTTTTTATGCGCTGCTTGAAGACCCAAATGTATACAAAGACTTGTATACAATCGCACTGAATTTGAATTCCACCATGCTTTTCACAAGCGCATTTTGGACTAAACTGGCACCAACCGGCCAGTTAAACAATCTAATACTGCAACAATCCCATTTAGTGGTATTTTGACCGCTGCTGATTAGGTACCGGCAGCCTTTAACACGAGTTCACGTATCTACGATACGAAACAACGATAGTTAGGCTCCTTTTACATCAGACATGTGCAATCTCATTAAATATTCCACACTGGTGGAAACGGGTTCTACAAAACAGTATTTTTAATATAACACATGCACATGCTGCACAACGTGCTGTGGATTCGTGCTATGCGTGCCTTTCCCTACCTCGTATCGACATTAGGGAAGGTATATGTACCTAACACATTTTAATCACTTCGTTACATAACATAGCATCAGTGGAAACAGTCGAATAGTTTCGTAGCTTAGCTTGCAAATCTTCACGGCATAGCTGTATAACAGATCCGTGGTGGCTGCAAGCCTTAACTACAGTAAATTGCATGTCATTATCAGTTACATACCCGCAAACTTCCTCACCCCCCTCAAACCCGCCAAGGTGTCAGCGGAGTGGTGAGGAAGCTTGCGGGCGGGTGAAATTCAATGCTACAAACCCAACGATTTTGACAACTCGAGGTGCATAGTTATAAAAATTGGGTTATACCAATATTTGATTCAAATCCTTTAACTACAGACGTCAGCGGCTCTCGTAGTGAAAACTCATGGTAGGGGAACAGGTCACAATGCAGGAAAAGCTAGCTCGCTAATAGCTTTCTGTATAATTTGCATTGGCTTTTGTGACGTGTTGAATGTAAGGTTATTAATTTTGGATTATATTCAATAAACATTCAAAGAACTAAGCAGAGCTTGTGCAAACATAGCGGCTGTTATTGGTGTGAATATATGGTAACCACACTGGCAAAATTTGAACCACATGGGTTCTCAACTGGACCCCCCTAAGGCCACATTGCCCTTAAAAAATATATATAAAAAACTATAAACAGACTGCGAACCCAGGTTGGGCGCTGCAAAGATAACCTGTGCAGATGGGGTTACACTGATGGCGTGAACAACGTGTGCAAATGTGGTGCCTCTTCCCAGATTATGAGCCACCTTCTTAAATGCCCCTCATGCCCTCACAGTTGCACACGCGACGACCTGCTGAGTGCCAATGAAAAAGCTGTAAAGGTGGCGGAATACTGGTCGGATGAAATATAGTGCTGCTGTCGACACGACAAGAAGAAGAAGTATGTTAAACATAAGTTTCTACCACGTAAACTACGATAATTGACTTCCGAAATGTATTTACAACAAATAATAATAATAAATATCCGGGACAAATTACACCAAGATCATTTAACCCCAAACTAAGCAGAGCTTGTACCATGGGTTTTAGAGACTGGTAAACATACTTCAAAATTTCTAAATACTTAAATACACACATCAAAAGTGTCTAGGGATCAAGCATTTTTATGCGGATTTCTTGAGATTGAGATGTGGCTTTATAATAAATTTATGATTTTATAAATTTATATGGATCCTTTTTGGTGCATTTCATAATTTGAAACAGGAACTGTCAATCAAATTAGAGTAAAAGATGAAAATCAGCTGTCAATATTTTCCCTATAAAAACATACAACGCATTGAAGACATTATTAGTGCTACTGTTTCCCTACTACTGATTAAAACCAACGTTATTATGGAGCGGCGACGTCATTTAAGCAGGGAAGAAATGCTCAGAGCCGTGGGAATGATAGAAGCTGGTTCCCGGCAACGCACTGTGGCTTTAGCTCTGAATACAAGTCAGAGTGTTATCAGTCGACTTTGGACACGTTACCGAAGCACTGGTACCATGGCTGAGCGCCATGGAGGACGGTATCGCTGCACCACACGGGACACGGAGTCGCAAGAAGACCTTTTTTTGTTGTTGCAACGAACATGGGCGGCCATTTCACAGCGTGATTTGGATGAACTCATTTTGAGTATGCCAAACCGATGTTCTTGTGTTGTTAGTGTTCGCGGTAGAAACACGGATTATTAATTGTTTAAGTTACCCAATAAAATTTTAAAGAAAACTGTTATTTCAGTCTTTTTGCGAACTTTAATGTTAGTGATTCAAATGTCAAAAATCCCTTTATTAGGAAAATGGCAAATTTCTTTATTAATGTAAAGGTGACTTGGTTTATCGTTACTGTAGACAAACGAAAACACTTTATTTGATGAATCCTTAAAGAAAATTTTAATTAATATCAATCAGGAGAAAAAGTTATTGCAAAAATATTTGTTGATCCCTAGACACTTTTGATGTGTGTAGACACCCAGACACACAACAAACATGAATATTCGTCACATAAATGATTGTCATGGGTGGGGATCGAACCCACGACCTCCATGCTAAAGGCAGGATCGCTGCCATTGCACCAACTTCAATAAAAAGAACGCAAGGCGACAAAACTGTATACAACTGCAACACTATACCTGAAATACATATAAATATTGAAAAAATGACTAAAAATTCGCACAAGTTAACTTTGGTGAATATTGAACCAAACTTCAAAAAAAAGGGGAGTTTACCAGCTATCCCTTAATTTCAGTAATTATTCTTAGTTTGTTTTTTTTAACAGTTCAAGTTCTGAAGCGTCATCGACTAATCTATCATTATGGGCAGAATACATTTGCAAATATAGAAGATTACATTCTCTTTCGCAAATAATACCAACTGTACCCTTCGCAATAATGTACCGAAATCATAGTACCTTGCTGGCCTACCTGGATGATATATTTGGAGAATGGATAAGGTATAAGTTTAATACTGCTATAAATACGGGACTCAATGTTCTGAGAAGGATTTGGTCTGTCGAACAAGGACAAATAACTGAATCCCAAACGTTTAATCCGTTGTATTTCAGTTCGGAGACCACAAAATTATGTAACGGGTCGACGAACTGTTTCCAGAGGATTTGCAGGTAGCTGATAGCAGTGAAATGTCATATTATTACAGGGATAAATAAGTAATATTTTGGCTATCACTGTTCACCATGAGTTTTCGTCACGTAAACTACGATAGTTGACTTTTGAAATTTGTACGCCATTGTAAACTCGTGGGTCTACCACGAGTTTACACTGATGTAGGGAAGTTATCTCATAAAAAAATTACATTGCAGCAATTCTTGATTTCAATGATAAATGCTATTTTACTTTATTTTCCCTATTATACAGTAAATAAATATAATATGTTGACTTGCACTGTCTGTTCACTATTACCCTTTTAATGAAGTTCCACAATAAGCTGGCAGCTCTCATATTTCACGTCTCATTTGTCCGGATTAGTCTAGTGAACACCGGCGAAATCTGGCTATTGGTGGCAAAACGAAAACATTGTGAATGTTGCCGCACTACTGTTGACTTCACAAAACCGCTAGAACATTCATACATCAGTTGAAAATAAAGTTAACTATAAATATGCTAATTTCAACTTTATAGCAACAAACTGTCCGCCAGCGGCTTTGCCTGGCTATTGCTCCCGTTAAAATGTAGCCTAAAAATGAAAATAGCCTTATGTCACTCGCTAATAGATTTAGCGAGTTTTACTTCGCTGGTATAATCCGGTCAATTTCGACATCCGAGGTTACAATAATTCGCACCCAGTTAAAAATTAGTAGGATTGTTCGAAACACTATCATAAATGAAATGTAAAAAGTCCTCATTGATCCGACACCTGAATTTTTTTTATCCTGGGTTTCGACCCAGGATATATTTTTTTCCAGGTGTCGGATCAATAAGGACTTTTTAGATTTCTGAAGGTCACAAAAATGGGTTTTTCGTGATTTTCAGCGAAACGGTAAGTTTTATCATAAAATTAGTTTGGACAAAAGTTGTAGATTAGATAATTATTTAAAAAAATATATATACTTTTCGGAGGAGACTCTAACGAGGAGACATAAGAAGACAGAATAAGAATAACAAGAAGAAGAGGAAGCAGAAGTATTAGAGAATTATGAATCAGACGCAGTGAATTACCCTATAGCTCTTTCAACTACAGAACTTTTCATTCACAGAGATGTTGCCTTCAATCTTCCGACAAGCGATATTACAAAAAATACACAAATCTTAACATCTTACTGTCTTTCATAAGTTCTTAGAGCCGGTTTTTTACCTTAGAGAACTTATAACACAAAGAAATCCAAAAAAAAACACCAACTTACTAGCTCTTTCAACTACAGAACTTTCCATTACGAAGATTTTGCTGTCAATCTACCGACAAGCGATATTTTTAAAAAAATATACAAATCTACGCCTTTAATTTAAGAGATCAGAGCTGCCTACTCACCCTAGTTAGAAAATCTAAAGAAGCGGTCAAATTTGATACATAGTTAAGAGGCACACATTTAACCACTTTTGAAGTGTCTATCCTTTAAACGATTGACTTTGAGAAAAATGGTTTTAGGAACTTCAATGTATTTTTGTAGAGACCTATCCTTAGTTTTTTCAGTTTTAGGTAAAGTATCTTTTAGGTACATGTATCGCTGGACACGTAGCCGGAGGGCGGGCGCGGCGGCGGCATAGAGCCCACTCTTTATATTTTTCTTTTATATTTGTGTAAATAAAAAGAAAATTGGTTTTAAAATATAATGTCAAATATAATATAAAAAATTCAGAAAATCCTATTGTTTTAGTTTTAGTTTACCAAAATCCAAGTATATTATTGTAACTACTCGTGATACTCGTCCTTCTCATAAACGAATAAATAACAATAACATGGGCTCAACCACTTAAAAAGGTTTTTAAATCCATTCTATTTTTATGCTGTAAATGCCGCTCGATTCTTTCTTTATACCCTGTTCCACTGCGCTTACGCTTAAGCATTGACTCCGCGGATTTGGTTTTCAGTGTGATTTTGTTCCTTCATGAATTCCTGAATAGCTAAAAAACATTCCACTTTCGGCAACTCAATACTGAGTCCCAGCGGTTGTGCCAAGACTCCCATTTTTCGTTAACGGCACATGATTTAAAGACTGTCGTTTACTGACCACATGCGAGGTAGGAAACGAATTTGAGTTTGTTTTACTGTCATTTTGGAGTGATTCTTCTTCTTACATTAACATTATATTTTTAGAACCATTTAATGAGTGTGACTATGGCGTAAAAGATATGTTTATTGTATTTTCATGGATTATGAAGATGTAAGTAATTAAATCTATATTATTGAGAAGATAATTTTTTCATGGATTTCTTTGTGTTGTAAGCAATTCATTATTTATGGTGAGAAACCGGCCCTCATAACTTATTATTACCAACGAACGACGAATTAACCATAGGACCACGGGTGCGGAATCGGACATTTGCCTCAAAAACATCATGGAAAACGCTCTGAAGTTCGTAAATTTTAAGGCCTGCGCAGACGACGTAGGTACGCAAAGAAAAAAGTACGCTCCGCGAATATAAAAGTACGCACCGCAAATACAAAAGTACGCTCTGCGAATACAAAAGTACGCTCCGCGAATACAAAATCCCGCGCAGACTCAACGCACACTGTGTGCAATCATTGTTGTCCGAGAGTATTTAAATATTCCGAGATAATGTTGTGCTGTTAACTTACATGAAGTTTAAGCAAAAGAGAAGACGTTGTAAAAGAGAATACTGGGCCTGCGCACTTTAATCCGTTACGCTACGCTCCGCGGGCGTCCGCGGTGTTTCGGAGGATTTTTGGTTCGGCGTACTTTTAGTCGGTCGTGTGCGTTGCTCGATACAGTTTGGAAGGGATCTATTTTGACGGAGAAAAAAGTACGCCGCGTATAATATGTTGTGTGCGCAGGCCTTTACTGTATTGATAAGTCGTAGTAATCCTCTCCAACATCGATTGAGCTGGCCTCAATAGGGCATAAACGAACATCATTCAGTAACCATAAGCTAAAGCAAATTATGTTCAAAATATACGATGGAAGATTAAAAGTGATATAACTACACGCGTAAAGCGTTACCATAAAATTCACCCACAATGAATAGGGTATCATTTTACTGGCTCAATGGCTCATTAAATAGTGAACTGGCCTAATAAGTCGCGTGCCGTAAATTCGTTTACCATTCAGGAAAAATCATTTATGTAACGAATATTTGTATTTGTACGTTAAAAAAATATACATAGTTATATCTGATTAAGGATAATACAAGTTTTGTTCGTTTTGTAGTAAATGAACAATTAGTGAACATGAATAACAAAGACTGCAAAAGAGGCCAACTTATCGCGCGTGTAAAACATAATCTGTTGCAATCGTGAACAATGTTAAAGCTACCCAAAAAAATCATCGAGTCGGAATGCCACTTTGCATACAAAAGCACGTGATTGTTTTATTTCATTACAATTAATTGTGGCCACTGTTATACAAAGCTGTGTAATACAAAGCGCATTACATTCAAAATATATGACAGTAGATTAAAATGGCACAGATTTTAGTTCGCGCGAGTGTATGCAAATACTGCAACTATTTTATGTGTGACATACAACCGCTGTAGACATTACTTAAAACGCTCGTAAAAAGTGTCGAGATTACACTGGGAGGCGCATGTGTCACATAAAGGCTGTAATGGCGCTGTAAATATTGCTAGTATTTGGGCAGTGCTCGTTCTGGTCTTGGGGTATCTACAGGGGGAATCTTTTTACTGGTGGACATTCTGCATCTTAAAAAACTATAAAAATTTTAAGAGAACATTTTGATCTATTATTTGTGAATACGATTTTTCCAATAAAATAAGGGCCAAACACCACCACATTTCTGTGATGAACATTTGTGCCTGGGTTTCGATCAATTCATATTTATGTTTTTTTTTTTTTTGCTTAGTGTCGTAGCCTAGTGGTTCAGCACCCGAACTCAGATCGTGAATCGTGTGGTCCCGAGTTCATATCTGGCTAAAACCAAAATCTTTGGTTATGGAAAACATCGATATAAAAAACCAAATCCATCCGGATAACGGCGGAAGGCTCACCACCTACTACGTTGGGCTCTAATACTATAGGTGAAAAGTGGGCTTCTGAGTGTTTCGTTCACCACGCCGACACAGTTACTTGCCCCTGACTACTCCGATTGGGATAAAGTCGTGATGGTATGTTTTTTTACTTATATAATTAACATACAAATTGACAGTTATTATCACCAAAACACCAACCAGCGAGTCAACAATTAAAAATAAAAATTGTACACACACAGAAAAAAAACGGGAACAAAATACCAAATAAAAAAAATAGTTGTAATAACACAATTCAAATGTATGAAATTGAATGTCACATAAAAATGAAAAAAATATTCAATAAACGTAATTAAAATTCAAATAATAATAAAAAACAATGGTATCAAATCAAATTTAACACAAAAATTATAAAAAAATCAGTGATATCAAAATCTTGAGATTAATTCATAGATATAAAAAAGATATAAAGAAAATTATAAATTACGTGCTAAAAAACATAGGCCTTAGCACAGATATATGCTAGACGATTAGCGCATAAATCAATTTATTCTTAATGAGCGAGCAAGTCACCGATCAGAGCCAGAGCGCGTAGCAGAGTGTGGGCGCTTGAGCAGCGTGCCGCGTACGCGTGAGAAGCCTGTGCAGCAGGCATGGACGGCGACGCGGGGCCAGCGCACCCTGGCCATCGTGGGGAATTCGTGAAGGTACCAGAACGCCCAACCTATCAATAACTGCAGGGTTATCAATCTTTTGGTTAGGAGCCTAAAGGTAATAAGTTAGTCACTCAGTGTTCGACTTTTCCACGGTTTTCCACGGTTCTTCGCGGACCGTCATTCTCTCTCGTTGACAAGATTTTAAGTAAATTACATTGTAGCATTATCATTACTATTTATTGCTTATTCATTTACTAACGTAGTTTATATAATAATTTATATTCATTGTTACTAACATCTATGAACATCTGTCTGAAAATAAATGTTTTTTTTTAATTTATTATTACAAACTTTTTCGAATGCTAAATTATTTCTAATTGTATTGTGTGATTCTATTTATAATGGTAAATAAATTAATACAAAAAAAAACTTCCTCCCAAGTTGAAGTATCTCAAAGCCTTCCATACCACAAACAAATAGAAAGGGATACAAAAATGCATAGTACCCGTTAATCCTTCTGTTTCCACGGAGCGAACTCACGTTGGACTCTTTTAATCAATAATTTTCGATCATTACAAAGAAGCACACCATTTATAGATTTTTTGTGTGTTTGTGTTCAATTTTGTCTAACCTAGTGTTCAAATTTTTTTTTGAGTCGTGCGATTTTCAAATGCACTCTTAAAGTATGAGTTAAAATAATAAGAGTTTTGTCACTATGAGCCTAGAAAGAAAGGTCAAGGAAACTCAGAGTTGTAATGGAAAATGCGATGATAGGTATTTCGCTACGTGATCAAATCAAAAATTAGGGAAACTAACTGGATTTAGACTTACTGACACCCAAGAGATAGCTGGACGTGGCAATCAAGTGGGCAGAAGACATGGCGCGGAGTACGATGGCCGTTTTTTTGGAAGCAAACGTAGCGTGGACGAGAGGTTAACCTGGAACCCGGAAAATAGGCCACGCAGTAACTAACCTCTCTGAAATTTTATAGAAGAGGTCCATGGTGGGCAGTAGACATCTAGAACTACGAATAATTATGATACTAGACCCTAACCCAATCCAGGCCAAAAATAATAAAAGTAGTATTTAAATACACAAAGATAGAAACTTGAAAAAATCGACCTCATCCTAGGGACTCAAGCCAAAAGCTAGTTTGATCTTAATCGAAAGTCAAATATTTGTGAGAATATTTCTTTCGGGTGGTAAAGGCGCTTGCCTCTAACATTGATGAAACAATGTTGGCTTACAACGTAAAATACACTAGATAAATTCGCCAGGTCTATTAACAGCCTCGATAGCTCATTTGCAAGAGCAGCCACCCGGACTGTCGAAGGTCGCGGGTTCGAATCCCGCTTGAGTCCCTAGGATCAGGTCGAATTTTTATAGTTTCTATCTTTGTGTAGAAAATAGTGCATTGTTAAATGCTAGAAATAAAAATTCACTTCTAGTATTTAATCATCTTCAAGGTTCAGTAAAACCCAGCATCATTATATTTTTTGTTTTAATAAAAGCAATCAGCTTGAAAGTGTAGTCCTTGAAGAGCAATTACCGGATAAAGATTTCAATGGGCAAGTTGTAAAAACATAAAAAATCCTTATCGCCGCCCCTCAGAAACACGAGACAGTGAAACACTCAAACGACACTTGAAACCCTCGGCGTCTCGGCATTATTATCTAAGAAAATGGAATAGAGCGTAATGAAGGTATAACCTACCGAAAGACGGCTCCAATTAACAACACTACCTCTATTAGCCGGCAAGACGCGCCTTACCGGCGATAACCGGCTATAACCGGATCCCGGCAGTCGCTACAAGACTAATCTCGACAAATGAGACGCAAAAGATGACATCCGCGCGCTAATTGGGGGTCCGAATTAAGTGGGCAGACCGGGAAAGTGTGATTTTATAGCGTCCTGTCAATGAATGAATTTCAAGGCACTTCAGGTTTCTTTTAATTACTAAATTAAGCTAGAGTATATTTAAAAGACTTTAGAAAAGCACTGCTGGTCATGAGATGTTAAAGCGTCCCGTTGATGAATTAACTGTAGCACTTTAAGTTTTCTTAATTATGAAAAGAAAATGGTATCGTATTTAATTAGTCTATAAATTTCGTTTATCAAAATGTATGGTTCTCCAAAGCGATGTTCAGTTTTTTAAGAAGTTTGAGAAGCGCTTTCTGGTAAAAATGCAATGGTCAGCATTGCAGCATATTTACTCTACCTCTGCTTCTTTACTCCCAAATTATAGACACAGCTTCATCTGATGTTACAATGTTTTCAGTCATAACAAAATCTGCCCTGTATATGGCTAGGGTATACTTTCAAATTGCCCCAATAAACCTGCTACATCTCATTAAAGCTTTATTGTCCGAGTAATTTGATAATAATGCCGAAACAGCAAATTGATTGGCGGACAACACGACATCCCAATTATTGGGAACCAAACAACAACAAGTAAGAAAACAGCGAGCGAGCGAAGCGGGCGGAGCGGGCGGAACTCAAACAAAACTGAGCGGGTCAGCGACGTGTTTGCCCCTTCCCGCATGTTCAGAGTAAGTAAACCGAAGTTTTCGTTAATAATTTATCTAATACTTATTCAGTTTGCAAATGAAAGGCAGCATAAAATATACAGGAGGGTATAACACGGGCTGGACGTCAAAGTGCGTTGAGCAGGTAAGGAGCTAAAGGCTTAATTAATACTACAGTGAAGTCGTCGGTGGGGGCTTATTTCAGGTATAATACAATTTACAACTCATCTAGGCTTGTGATTTTTTCTACTCTTTTTCAGTGCAATTTTGTATTATACAAAATTTTTGATTCCTTCTTTGTTTATCATGCTTTCTGAATGCCAGCATTTCAGTATTTTTTGCTTAATGCGGATCCTTCATAATAGGTTTTACTAACAAAATTCCTTTATCAATGTGTGGCGGTTGTGACGGTCCTCGTAAATTAAGGAGAGCCCACTCGAGTCTTATCTTTACGGTTTTCTTGGCCACTCGTCGGATTGCCTAATCACACACACACCTATCGATCTTAGCTAAACCTTCCTCCTTCTTCCTTATACTTACTTATTTAGTGGACTACAACTCAAGCCATGGTGGACTTTGCACCGTCCATTCATAGCAGTGAGAGCTTACCTTATAACACCAATTTGAATATGACTCCTGAAAACTTAACCAGTGTTTTCTACATTCACCAACATTTACACATATGTTTTTTTTATGCCAGAAGAAAAATAACATATTAGTATCAGTAGGTAATAGAGGAATTGCTTGAATAAAAGAAATGGTTGTAACTTTGAAAGATTACACATGGGACAGCTTAAGTCTTAAGGTCGAAGACCCTTCATGAGCACCATTTCCCTTTTGAATTTTTAACTTGCGTAATAACTATTTGTTAATTTCTTATCAGTACGTCTACCACGAGTTGCCACTTTAAATTTGACATGACATGACAATGTCTAATGACATGACATGATAATGTCAAATCCCAATACAATTATTTACGCGAACAATAACATAAATTTAAAGTTGCAACTCGTGGTAGACGTACAGTTCTAGTCAAAAGAGTTAAGTGTTCACGCTGTAGTGGTTAATTTTACCTGCCACCGGCAGTAGTACTGTTCTAATTTTCATCGAACACCTTATGTAATACCTGTCTAAACTTGCTTCAGTAAACTTGAAAGGTAAGTCCCTATATCACCGAGTTAAGTTCCTAAGTTAAATCGACCGTTACGCAAGGTTTACTTTACGCAGAAACTGTCTGACTTTTCAACACGTACCGATACAACAGCGTGAGCTATTAGTAACCGTATCTCGTTGGAATAAGAATAAAATTATGTAATCATTTCTGCGCGGGTTTGATCCGTTTGAACCACGGCTGTATTTTGGTCGTATTTAGTAGCGCTGTCTTGTATACCAATGAGCTGTTATAAAACTTTTACCTTCTCTGTGATGGATAACATAATCAGGTGAAAATCTATGAATAATTTTGATCTTTGAGATGATAACTGGTTTTTCACAGGACAAAAATCTTAAATTTCAAATAAAAAAGGTGCATGAAGTTGTACTCTTAATTTTAGCGTTTTAGAATCGACGCTCACTTCGATTGATATTGTTAATATACATGTTTTGACAATGTATTTGCAATTAGCATTTTTTAATTTTTAATAAATAACAATGATGTCCAGAAATGCAAAATAATAAAAACTATATGAGAAAAGTGTTTAGGATAGTATACTGTCCTACTACTGGGCAGAGCTCACCATCATTAGATTTGAGTTAGTAATATAACTGTCCGAAATAACAATAACAATAAATTGATATGGTAATTTAAACCCCCTCTATCTGTAAAAAATCGTTTTTCAAAATATTATTCGAATACGTCCATTTTAAAATGCAATAAATTCAAGTCAAATTTCTAAGAGACGTCGTTCCTATCCCAACTCACACTTGCCGTATAAGCTAGAAAATGTAAGGGTATGCGTACAATAAAAAATAATTATCTTTTATTACGGTCTACGGAATCTGACAATATTGAAACTATTTCTCCAATGAACACAAACAGTTACACGCGCCTGATGTGAACCCGGCTCTACACACAATGAGCTACAGTTCTTAACTCCTATGCGAAGATGTTCTGAATTATTGCTTCAAGTTTACTAATAAACCTTTCATATCTATCAAAGTGGTTGAGTTGAATGTTATTCTATGTTTTATTAACTTCTTGAGACTATCTTGAGGAATTAAAGGAAACACACCACAAAGCATATTAACAAAAGCAGGCACAATATATACCACTTGCACACACACACACAAATATACACACACGCACACGCACACACCTAGGCACACTTACTCCTTGCGAACACTATAAAACCTATCCCTTTTTCTTATTTGTTAATTTATTCAAGTAAGCTTTCTCAGTTATAAAGAAACTCTTTGTTATATTAGATACTCACATTGTTAAAGATTTACACTAAAATCGTAGATTAACACCTGCGGCTGAGGAGCGAGGTATTCCCAGCTCAAATATCTTTGATTACTTATTGGGAAGCCCCGTAAACAAAATTGTAATGGATTTTTCCGAATAAAGTATTTTTTAATTATAATTTTTTATATCTTACTCAGATGTAAGTTCGTCAATGATCTAGAGCTTTTTTACCACAAGGGTTAGTTAAATCTGTTCATATAAGTGTACTGGCTTGCCGTCCGTGACTTACCCTGCGTAACATACAGGATTTTTTCCGACTTACGATACTTGATTCGCAAAATCCCGTCTGAATCTACGTTTTAAAAAGAACTCTGATGCTAAGTTTTAAATTCCTAGCACTTTTAGTTTCTGAGAGTTCGTGATAATAATACCTCACGCTTTTATATAAACAGATTTAAAGGTGGGCTTGATGGGTACCTTTTAAAATTATTTGTACTTTAGAAGTTTTATATGCCACTAATCGTTAAAAAGCTTTTAAGAAACATGTGAAATACAATAGTGAAATAGCTGAACTATGCCTACAAAGCACCTAATGCTTAAACAACCGAAATTGGCGCCCTTTGATCTGGTTCGTGACGCAAAATACAAAACGGACCATCAAGGTTACTGTGCGACGGTCCTAAGTACATTAGTAGATAGGTACCCTGGCAAGGCTGCGGCCTGTAAGCTTATGATGGATGAGTGTTGTCTCTCCAACTGAGTAACTACTCAAGTAACAACCGACTACGAGCTTGTTCGCTACACACTTCCTATTTACATAGTTTGTAGATAGCTTTGATCTTTCCTGGAATGAAGAATGTCGATATTGCTGAAACTCGCAGTTTTAATAATAACGCTTAAGCATTTTCCATTTCCTTAGTAAAATATCTAAGATACGAGTATAAGACCTTAAAGAAAATCCAAAGCGCTATTAATTGTCTTCTATTACGAACGGCGTAAAGTTTCCGTTTTTTTATTATGTCGTCATTATATTTTAAAGAAAAGAAAGAAAACATTGCACACATTTTCTTCACAAAAGTTATGATAGCTATGGAGTATGCTTCAACTGTGGGGGCTAAATGTGCAATTGAAAAAAAAATACTAATATAATATACTTTTAAGATGTAAATACTTTTAGCCTTAATATAGCAACAATCTCTCTTCGTAGCCTACTAACCTACTAATATAGCACTTAGAGCATTAAGAAGTGAATTTAGCCGCTTACTCGCGAGCATGCTGGCAATGAAAAGCTGAACTTATGTGCCAAATACACCGTTATCATCCACTTTACGGGTTTCAAACGCCGTCATAAGCACTAACTGTAAAATTGCCGCAGCAGCAAAGTTTAACAGCCGTCATTGGTGGAAGTTATGACTTCATTGGCTCGGTGCGAATGGAGCTCGTTTGCGATTGGCCCAATCATTCAGTGTGATTATAGATGCGTTATCTAATGCTGCTGCAAACCAAAGCTATTTATTAGAGCGTGGTCAGTGCAGTAAACTAATTCATGCAGATGTATTGCGTTTTCACTGTTCACTGTGAGCGTAGCAAGTATTTCACACGTTTTTATTAAAACAATACACCACTTGTCATGGTCTCGAAGTAGAGATAAATATATATGTCACGAGGTACCAGACAAGGAATTAAGCCGTTTCCCAGCACACCCAGACCCGAGCCAATTTAGAAAAGATCGATTTCTGAATTGACTCGGTCGGGAATCGAACCCGGGACACTACGTAAGTCAATGCGAGAAACCGTGCTACAGCGCACTACGCCAATCGTGTCGTCAAACCTCATCTTGAATAGGTTTATAACACACTCTTAATGTATGCGACATGATAAGTCATCATTATCATGATAAATCCAGCCATCAAACGTTAACTAGGCTTCCTTAACTTAGGCTTACATCATATATTTCTAAGGCCCACTGCTTTAGCTCTGTTAACACCAGAATTCTGCGACCATTATCAGATCAACCGCGTGACCATCATGTTCTGGGTACATGCGTCACACGTTGCAATTGCCTTCAAAGAATTTTCATTCAAAATGTTACGTCTTCAGTTCTTCTTAATATGGATCTTGCCCATTACCACATTTCTGGTTCCATCGAATAGTGACCGAGCATAGAGCTGGATGAGTAACCTTAAGCTTTTTTATGAGGCCCATGGTATCATAATATGAGTGAACGATACTAACGTGCTTTGGTGCTAGTATTTTTTTCTCAGGAATGACATAGGTATTTTTGATGGGGAAATGTAGAAAAATTGATAGGGAAAGCTTATGATCAGCACTGAATGTCTTATGATGAAACTTTACCAAGGTGAGTTACTCCAGTCTTCCGTCCACTTCATGCAGTCAGATTTCACTGTCTTATTACAAAAGAAACTCTATAATCAGATCATACCGCTCCGCTTTGGCGCAAACGCCAAGCTTGTTAATAGTACCTCCATACGTAGCAGCGAAAAAATGTGTTACAATAAAAAAAACTATTTTTCGCCCCGAAACTGAATGTAATTTAATAACATTTCAATAACAAACTTGTAAATCAACGGACACCTTCAGTCGGACATAAATATCTGGGGCTCAACTCGCGTAAATTGACAGCGGACCAGGATTTGTAGCCGCCATCGCATGGCGACTGGACCCCAATAACTCTCTGGGTGAATTCACGAGTTTTCAAATAGCCGATTTAGCTATTGTATCTGCTGGCGTTCAGCTGTTTTTAGCCTTGATTTGTAGTTATACTTTTCCATCTATGTCAAAAAACTAATTTCTCCCAAACCTTGAATCAGTTCCCTATGCTTGACCAGCTCGAATGTAGACTTAATGGTGAACATGGATAATACGAAGATGGCGACGGACACCCATGCGACGCCCAATTTAGCATTTGCTGAGAATTTTCTCATACAACTGTATATTGGGTCATTAATCGATAACTCATTAACTGACGAACGTGATATATTTTTTTGTTCAAAACTACTCTCTTTACTACGATTTTCAATATTAGTGTGCAAACCTATACTTGTTTACTATAAATTATCAGAAAATAGGTACATTCGTGTTGATTAATTTTGCCTTACACAGTTACATACGTGTGTTCTGCGACAAAAGCCTTGTGTCTGCGTTATTCGCTCACTGCATTTCCGTTTTAATTGAATGCTGCGAACCAAACGGTAAATAATTTTGGCCTGCTCCTGTGTAAGTTCAAACGTGTTCCCTGAAATCACTAATAAGGTACTGAATGTTGTTTGAAATTATTCCAGAAATGTGATACTGATGAAAATTATATTTTCTGAAGTAAACACAATCTTATTTACATGGATTAAACTTCCGCCATTATAGCCATATGAAGCACTAGCTTTCTGCCCGCAGCTTCGCCCGCGTGAACTTTATTTTTATATACAGGGTGTCCCAAAAAGAAGTGTCAAGCGGAAGCCCACAGATAGAGCACCCCTTGGGGTACCCGAATCACCCCCATGTATGTTCCGCGATTGTTCATAGTTTTCGAGTTATGATTTTTTTTCTGAATTTCTGAGAACTTCTGACCTAAAAGTTTAAATTTTTTATTTTTTAAATATTAGAAGACTTTTCAAATTTTTTTTTTGCCCAACTGAATTATCATTAATTGTACTTTGATGCATAAAATAATCAGTTTCATAACTTTGACCAAAATGATGAAAATGTTGGTATAAAACCAAAAATGTACGGTTGATGAATAAAGACTTAAATTTTCAACTTTAAATTAAAAATCTAAGCGGGTGACTCTATGGTTTCTAAGTAAAGCTCAAAAATGCTCCAGAATCTCAGCTTTCTTAATCATTACAAAAAAAAAGTACTTAATGGGCTACTTTGGCTAAAATCAGCCTTCAAAGACAGCGAGGTGGAAAATTCTTGAAATTAGCCATCAGATTAATAACTGTTTTTTGGCCATTTTATCATTCCTGAAGTTCATGAATTTGGTATCTAACCAAAAATTACTGCAGGAAGGCTAAGGAAATAAGTGTGAGAACAATACAACGTCGAACCGTAATTCCAAAATCACTGGCACATCGCATACTCCAACAAGAGGGTTTTCACCCATATCATATTCAAAAAGTTCAGTAGCTTAGCCTGCAGACTATCCGAGAAGAGTAGCGTTTTGTCAGGAAATGTTGCGGCGTCAAGCTGAAAACGAAAATTTTGTTAAAAAAATTTTATGAACCGATGAGTCACATTTTAAGAGATGTGGAATTTTCAACATACACAACTATCATTCTTGGAACATTGAAAATCCACACTTGACCGGTAATCTAATTTCCAAGAACAATTTAGAGTCAATCTATGGTCAGGCATCTTAAACGGACAACTGATTGGTCCGTTCGAACTAGCTGACCGACTAAACGGCGAGGCCTATTTGCATTTTCTACAGCATAATCTCACCGACTTGTTAGGAGATGTTGACGTGTTAACGCTTTATAGGAATATGATTTTTCAAAACGACGGCGCCCCATGCCATTTTGCGAGAATCGTCAGACAATATTTGTCTGAAAGATTTCCAGACAGGTGGATCGGCCGTGGAGGGCCCATTGCGTGGCCGCCACAGTCCCCCGACTTGAACCCAATTGATTTCTTCGTCTGGGGATATTACAAGGAATTGGTTTACGCCAAGGACATCAGCAACGTAGCCGAATTACGAATAAAATTGAGGCAAGCAGAAGAGACGATAAAAAACAACAGAATTGTCTTTATAAAACTAAAAGACAACTTTTTTAGACGATGTAGAATTTGTATCGAGAACGAAGGTAGACATTTTGAACATTTCTTGTAAATAAATAACAAATAATTAATAACTATTTCTTTTTGTTCTATTAATTAAACTTTTAAATGTTTATTCTTTCTATTATTTCCTTAGCCTTCCTGCAGTAATTTAAGTCTTTATTCATCAACCGTACATTTTTGGTTTTATACCAACATTTTCATCATTTTGGTCAAAGTTATGAAACTGATTATTTTATGCATCAAAGTACAATTAAGGATGATTCAGTTGGGCAAAGAAAAAATTTGAAAAGTCTTCTACTTTTTAAAAAATAAAAAATTTAAACTTTTAGGTCCGAAATTCTCAGATTTTCAGAAAAAAAATCATAACTTGAAAACTATGAACAATCGCGGAACATACGTGGGGGTGAGGTAAGGTGTGCTATTTCTGTGGGCTTCCGCTTGACACTTCTTTTTGGGACACCCTGTATAAAACCTTTATTAAACTAAAAATTAAGTAGGTACTACTAGGGCGGAAACCTAATACCTTGCCGTAACACAGTCTTTGATTAGCACGGGAGGTAAAGAGTTAAGTCTGTGTACCATCAGTTTGTTTTTAAGAATAAAGCTTGTAATTAGTGTAATGTTGCGGTCAGAAGTACACTCGATTAAGTATGTACTGCTATATACAATTTGGTAAAATGCGTGAAGACACGCTTATTGTCTGGCATTATGTGCTCCTGACCGTACCCACGACTTCGTTTAACTATGTTATGTATTTAGGCCATAAGGTGGTGTACTGTGCACAAAATTTATGAATAAAGGTATTTGTATTTGATATATTGTAAGCTGTATTAATAAGCTTCATCTGAATCTGTTCGGTAGTTTTTGCGTGTAAGAGTAACAAACAAACATACATAACCACAAACTTTCGCATTTATAAGTAATAAGATTACCCTCTGCGTACCATCGAGGATTCCTCGACTATGGCAGTAAGACCACTGGAAGAGGACTACTGGAAGAGACCCACTTAATAGGCTTTCATCCCACGATTTCACTCTTTTTACCTTTAGGAGGGTTATGTTTTTCGAGAGTATGCATGTATGTATGTATGTATAGTTGTTTGGCACTCTCTGCAGCCTGAACAGCTCGATAAATTTT
Organism: Udea olivalis; assembly: GCA_947369235.1. Classification (NCBI taxonomy): domain Eukaryota; kingdom Metazoa; phylum Arthropoda; class Insecta; order Lepidoptera; family Crambidae; genus Udea; species Udea olivalis. Next base: position 6,823,569 of record OX376346.1, on the reverse strand, counting down.
GACTTGAGAGGTGTCGTTAGATTCGTATTTACTGTGAGAGTGACACTGAGTATATCAAAAAAAATGGCGGATTTTCTACTTTCTTTCCCCTTGAGTGGAGTATCAAAAAGAAGGGCTTAAAATAGCGATTCCAAAAATACTAGTTATTCAACTTTAAAGTCTGAAATAACAACTAATTATTTAAAAACAAAAAACCCGACTGCAAAAAATTACCACTCAAAAGGAAAAAACAAGCTCTTTCGCAACGTTTTAAATCATTGCAGGCGGGGAAAAAACAGGGAATTACTTAGTAGTAACTTATACTTCTACAAAAAAGTATTGTTAATGTTCGAATAATGTTGGTCCCCGCCGTAATGATTTAGAACGTTGCGCATGAGCTTGTTTTTTCCTTTTGAGTGGTCATTATTTGCACTCGGATTTGTTTTGTTTTTAATAATTCGTTTTTTATTTTACATGTGCCATGGGAAGAAAACTAGCTGCCAATGCAGACCTGCGTTCAACCGTCTATAATAATAGACGGTAGCCAGAATTTCTTATTAGAAGACAATACTGTTTTAAATCAAAATAAATCACCAGTGACCACCTTACCTAATTACTTATAAACTGAGTTGACTTATAGAGGGAGTCGACTGCTTTGTATCCATCACAAAAAAGCCTACAGATGGTGCAGCTCCAGTACTTTAAGTAAAAAAAATTGCAGTCGGCAAACGTGCAAGTATTTTAGACAAAACATGAGTAAACAATATTAATGAGGCACGTAGAATTTAACAATTAACACATAGGCACTGTGTCTGTCACAAACGTGCATCCAACAAGGCTTTCTATGAGCAAGAGAACAATGTTTACAATTGCCAGCACTGTTTAAAACAATTAGCTTAACTATTGCGTACAAAGGACAAATTTCCCACTGTATATTTCAGAGGAAACGAGCTCTCATTAGCTTACTAAAATTACTGAATAAGCTAACAAACAGTGCATTGTGAATAAACGTTACAAAATAGAGAATTACCGTTGTTCGTTATGGTTTATCAAGATCATTGTAGTAGCTTGAGGTAAAGTTTGTGAGAATCTTGGAATTCCGGTAGCTTTCCGGTCAATATAAGTTTGAATAAAGCAACATTTAACTGTAGAACAACCTTATCCGCAAAACTTGGTCATGAGTTGGTTAGTAATGGTTAAAATCTGTAACCACTGAAACGTGTTCGAGATTAATAGATCAATAAAATTAATAAAGCTACAAATTGCATATTTCAAATCAAAAAAAGGTTGAAAGACTCGCACATACGCTGATATAACGCCACTTATGTAATTTTTGTCAAAACTGAACTGAATATGAGAAAATACACCTAATCTACCTCTTTGCTTGGTGCGTGATTGTCACTCTGGTGGTACGCATACCTTCCGCGTGAGGGGATTAGTCGTTATGGTTTTGGAGCGAATCTGGACGCCACTGAGAAAAAACAACGTTTTATTGGTCAGTTGCGCGCGGCCCTCCATACAAGACGTAGTTTCCTGGAGCTACAACGTTACTAAGGTAATTGTGACAATTTATTTTGATGTTTTGGAGCAATAACGACACTTAGTTAGTTGTGAAGCTTGTATCTTGAAACAACAATGACACTTGTGTAAGTATTGTTTAGTGTTTTTTTGTGTTTTATTTGTTTTGACATAATTGTCCGGTTAATTGTTTTCTAGTGTCATAACGTCACTTCTGCGAGGGTAGTATTTTATAAACGTTTGTGTTTTTTTGATAGTAATAAGTCAGCTGTATGATTTTACTTTAAAATTAAGATCAAAGTTGTAGTTTAATCATTATCATTTTTCCAGTTAAAAAGAACTATACGTTGTAATAGGATTTTGAATTTTCAAATGCTTCTCCTGAAAAATTACTTTTTTTGCATAAATGACGTAGTTACAGCGTGTGTGAGGATGTTTACGCTTCATAAGACTGTTTAAGGAAACAAAAATGTACTACAATATAATTACAAACAATTCCGCTCCTTATAATCAAGGCCCGGTTAAAACACCTAAATAACGGACCTAACAGTTAACCAAATAATAGGAGTTAAATAATTCCGACCAAAATTGGAGACTTCTTAACAATCGGTTGAATTTAGTGGATCATTAAGAATCAACTGCTCGGAACTGCCGGGTGTTTCGTTCGGTAAAGAGTTTGGAAATAACAAATTATTTTCTAAAACAGTTTAGGAAGTCGGCTGTCGATGCAAATTTTGATTCTTAGAGAGTTTCGTTCGGTGATTGGTTTTAAGTTTGTTGTTGGAGTTGCTTTGTTTTGCCGAAAATTCCGTTACATAACATTTTACAGTAAAATTTCGTAGGTTCGTGAGTTACAAAATTATAAAATAAATGGTCGCAACCAACACAGTTAAATTTGAAAAATAAGTTCAAAAATATATTAAATTTTTCACTCAACAACTCTGTTTGACAATTGATATGTTGTATCGCGCTAGCTTTAAAGTACAAAATACCCGTAGTATTGCAATAAACCGATCACGTAAAGTTCATATTGACACAGAACACTTGCGTGTAATGTTACAATTTGTGGCCATTGGTTTATTTATATGCTGAATAATTTGTTAACAAACCCGGGAAATGCGATCCTGAAAAATTCCGAAACATACTCTAGCTAATTTGAAAAAGACTCGAAAATGAACTGAGCCACAAAGTTGTTTAGTAGCTTTACAAAAAAAAAACTATATTAAGCTTTATTGCAACCGCGGTCCAATATTAATAAACTAGTTCTAAATGTATTTTGAAAGTGATCGAGAGAGGCCAAAACTACAAAACCTACTCTTGCACATAATATTACGTATGGATGCATTGAAGCACGAAAGTGCAAGTATGCACTATGGAAACACACGACTGAATAACATACATTTGAGGAAGTGAGACTAAAACTGCTAAATCATAGGCTGGTATTCAGAGTTAAGTTAGCTGCACAGTGCCACAGTTTGGTAACTATGCTTTAGTTTCAACAATGACTTGGGTGCATACTCAGTTCGCTCTAAAATGGTACGCAGGAGTCTTATTCCAAAGATAGATAAAGATAGAGTAGGAAATCGTGGATCGCCTGTATCGAAATATAATGAAAAGATAATAACACAACGCTGTGGTATTCGAACAAAGCGGGAACATTCGCAATGTTCAGTGTGTGATACATTCAGCATCGCATTTGTATTTAATATTGAATGCAAAACGTTTTGCAAGTATCGGCACTTAATTTCGCAATGAGTATCAGTTAAATTTTCAATACAATGATGCAGTGAAAATTTTATTATTAAACCTGTATAAATGCTTACCAAATGTGGGTATTTGACCATCTAGGCCTTAGGGCTAAACATGTGCTTACCAGACTATTTTTCATCAAAAACAAAAGCCGTTTTTAAGTGTCAGTAGGTATGAAAAAACACAATCTGACATTAAAATATTGTGAGGGCGCTTTCAATTTTGAATAGACCTGAGAGCTAATTTCATCAAATCTTCATTCATTTATTTGCTTAAAATAGATGATATAAACGTGGAAGAATTAATAAATGAAATAGAAATACGTCCTGCTATATGGAACTCCAAAGGCGAAAAATAGGTATCTGTGAGTTTGTAGATGATTTTAAAAATAAAACAACTGGTGAAAAAAGCTCAGCGGGTAACTATTTATTTTACCATGATAATTTGTCCTTCGTTATCAAAGTAAATTATTGCAAATTTATTGCGAATTGATGTTGATGTTTTCAACACCAATGCACTAACTGTAATGTTTCTTCGTCAGAGTCCATGGCTTAACTGCTATCAAACATATTTCAAACATCACTAGCATACAAACGCACGGCAGCCAGATAGCGTATCTTAGGCGTTTGGTATCGGACCGCTGCCGTACTGCAGCGGCCCGTCAGCGACTTTTATCTACTCATAACTAGCGGCACGGTAAACGTGCGGCAGCGTGCAGCGGTCCGACACGTAACGTCTAAATTGAAAGCGCCCTTATTCCTGCTAAAAATAACTGGAAAGCCGATTTATAAATCCGAAACATAGGAAACAGCGAATAGATTCCGTAAAGTTCATTTATTTGTATGTTTTTTTTTAATGCATTATGAACGGATATTTGCTGACGATCCGCCTCTGTGGCAATAACAGAGAATACCACTACAACTGTTTGAATCAGGTATCAAAAATCAGTAAATTTGCTTCATATTGCTTAAATTTCGGTTCTGAAATATTTTTTGACTTATCCGTACCTTTCGAACGTACTTTACTTACAATTGAACAGGACAAGAACTTTTTTAAGTCACACTTTATTCTCCTGTTAGTAGTAGTAGAGTTTGCGGTGGCTGCCGGCGGACGCCCCTACGTATTTGTTTCTTCTTTTTGTTAAATAATGAAATACAATAATTTTTATTTACAAACGTAAATTCACAGAAGAAAAAGTACAGAAGGACAACAGTGGCATTTTGTGGGTTCAGAACGTAGTTTCAAATGACGTTTTAGCGACTCAAGCTGTAGCGAAAAGTTTTCAGCGTGGTACGCTGGAGCGACAACCTTTGTGGCGTAACTTTTTTTTATTTTAAGCTAGTTTGAAACCAAAAATTAAAAAAATTAACACAACATTTTTATCTTCTTTTGATAATTCGCCATTTGACTGTAATGAAAATAGAAGATGGAAAGTGTTGTATGGTGTAGTTTATAGGTAAACAATGACGTTGTTGAATATATTTTGAAGTAAAAAACGTTAATTGTGAATATTTTTTGTTAGTTTTAACACCAGATTTGAAGGTAAAGAACAGACAGGGTCGTCGTAGACGATTGATAGCAAAAAAAATAAAAAAATCCGCAAGAAGTTTTTTTTTCTTTCAGGAATATTTAAGAAAAAGTCTATGGCAGTTGTTTTGAAGATGTACCTTTAAATATATGTCCAACAAGGTATAAAAATCAAGGATATTATGAGAATTCTTAGAAAAATACTTAGATGAATAACTTCCAGGTACTATAGTAAAAAGTGACGTTTTGCGTACGACAGGTAATTAATGAATGAATTAATACAAGCTATAATTATGGCTCCTCATTGAAAAGTAACTCAGTAACGGTCAAATTGTGCACATTCTTAATCTCGTTTCACTGGCCATCCCTTAAATGGAATCTTTGATCATGAAGTTGCTCATAAAAGCAACAACCAGAAAAACGTCACATCGCTTAAAGTAAAAGTTGGTGAGTCACAATTTTTTCACAGTGTTGATAAGACACGCAAGTGCATCAGTTATAGTTTAGTGATCAAAATAAATGTTCAAATCTACCATCACCAACAGGTGGTTTCAGCGAATCTGTGACAAGAGTGGCAGTAACATCGATTTTTCGTGAACGTTCCGTTTAGTTCCCATTTTCCTAAAATATGAGGTTTCATGACCTCATTACGCTGGCTTTTCCGTAGGAAAATTCACCAGCCCATATTTGTGAGGTACTTACTGGGTTATACTAAGGTATAAGTCTCTCGGGCTTCTCTTTGAACGGTTTTGTGGATCGTCATTTCACGAAAGATTTAAATTATAATAAAAATCAATTGCTTTCGAAGAGAAGTCAATTTAAGCTTGCAAGAAACATCCTGTACATTAGTCTATATTAATCAAACTTTTATGAAACATAAATTACTCTAAACAAACTAAAAATCACCACTGTTATTCATCCCAAAATAATTTGATATCGATTTGTTTAATCAACCTACTTTCCTGCGTTAATCAACTATGCAAGAATTTTAGCTCATGCTATTAATTATCGCTTCGTAACACTGTTGTTGTTCCAGTTCTTCTGATGAAAACTTTTTTAGAACTTCCTGGCTGGAGACCTCCCTTGAAAATATTCATCCCAACATTGATCGACTTCAGGGAACCTTGACAGCTGGTGAGATTGGTGGTGTCACAATAAAAGGCAAACCAAGAGAATAACGAAGGTTAGAATCAAATAGCGATATAGTTAGAGCAGCCACTAACTGATCTAGTAGACTTCTTAAGTGGCTGAACAGCAATGAATGATTCAAAATCTCAGGATGTTTTGCACTGTTCATCTGACTCGAAACTAAGAGAAGTTCATACTCATACTACTTATGATTGATTATCTTTATTGATTTTGAGTTTCAAACACATACCAGGCAATTTCAAAAAAGTCATTTATCACGCAGACTAGACCAAACACAGTAATGTTTATCCTGGGTCCCACCAAATACAGCTGAGGCAGATATAAATAGCAGAAAAAGATCCATAACCAATAGGAAAGGTGGAAATATAATGCAAAGTTTCACTAAACTAATTTAACTCAATATTGTTATCTTATAATAAACACTGTAATAGACTTTCTATTTGAGTTGCTGCCAGGAGCTTCTTCGTGCTATTTGTGCCACTGGCTTTCATCCATTTCATATCTAGTACTGCCTTGGAATTACAGATAATTACGTCATAATTTACTTCGTAAAACCGAATATAGCAGCAAAATAGTTCTGCACGCATCTGTTCTGCCCCCATTCATCATCGGATTAACTTGATCCCGGTGTATATTATTTTTATTTCTCCCCAGGGACGAATAGTGACCATTTGCCAAATACACGTCCGAAATAATGTTCAGCATTATGTTATTTAAACAAACGCGGCCGGTAATCCCGGGAGATTGATTACTTTGCTGATTTTTATGACGCTTTTTATACCTTTTTATTTCTGTGGGATGTTTCCTACTGGAGTTGTCTTACTTTGTCGCCACTGTCTTGGTATGAGCTTTTTTCGTAACAGAGGAGCCTAACGCGTAGTAATAGACAACCATTACACCTGCAAAACCCTGCACCTTTTGTATCACAAAGTTGTTGATTTGTTTTCCAAGAAGTGAAAAAATGAAAAAAAATAGTCGAATTCTTTCGGTTAAATGATATTCGGTCAAAAAAATCGAAGTTGAGATAACTTATAAACTGAATGCGTTTTTTTAAATTCAGTTTACAATTAATATCAATACTTATCTAAAACTATATAAATCATGTACATTTATAACAGTTTTTGAAAGCTTTAATCATCGAACCGCTAGCTGAAGGTGACTGCTTCATGGCTGAGCTATTATAAGTAGATTAGGTTGGTACTCGTGTACCTACAATACAATTTTCCGGCTCAGTTACCCTACTATACGACCTGAATGCGAATATTCTGTAAGTAGTACGCTAAGGCTGTTGTTAGGTTTGACGTCGCGTACATTCTGTAGAAAGCAGACTTGACAAGCCGTATTTTTGAAAATAGTAAATAATACTCTCTCAAAAGTACTATGTTGGTTCACTAGTAATAATTTATTACTTAATGCAAAAAAAAACAAAGTGCATTAAATTCTCTATGCCCAATGTGAGACAGGTTGATATTATTGTAACTATGAATGACGAGCCATTAGAATTAACAAATTCTACTGTAGTTTTAGGAATAACTTTAGATTCTAAGTTACAATGGGGTCCATATAACGGCCCTGGCAGGGAGACTCAGTTCCGCTGCTTGTGCTGTTAGAAAAATAAGACTCTTGACTGATATTGAAATAGCAAGACTAGGTTATTTTAGCTACTTTCATAGTGTTATGTCGTATGGTCTACTGTTGTGGGGTTCAGCTGCAGAGTTGAACACCATTTTTGTACTTAAAAAAAGAGCCATCCGCTCCATTTACAAACTTAGACCACGCGACTCGCTTAGGGAAGTATTTAAGAAGATCGATATTTTAACTGTGCATGCTCAGTATATTTTAGATAACATAATGTATGTGCGCAAAAAATTGCATCTGTTCTAAAAAAACAATGATACTCATAAACATAATACCAGCAATAAAAACAAATTGAAAACTCCCAGTCTTAGGCTACACAAGGTGGGAAACTCATTTGTGGGACAATCTGTAAAATACTTTAACAAAATACCTCAAAGTCTTGTTGATCTACCTCTTCACAAGTTTAAGTCTGCAATTGAAGCAAAATTAATGAAACAAGGTTATTATAATGTAGAGGATTACTTGAACGACAAAAGTTTGTGGTCATAGTAGCAATAATCTGCTCCTCTGGTCAATATTATGTTCTTTTTTCTACTCTCATTGACTGTACTCTGAATTTATTTTTTGTAAAACAAACAAAGTTCAAAAGAGCAACTATCGAGTTTCTTGCCGGAGTCTTCTCGATAAGAAGCAACGTCCGAAGCGGTGGTAGATTCACATTATGTATATTCACGATATGTACTAATATTGTACTATTTTATTTACGTTTATTATTATTATTTCTTTATACTTTTTTTGACATGTCATAAGTGCTTTGTACAAGCTTAAATGAATAAATGATTTTTTACTTTACTTTTCTTTAGTTATAGAGTTTTAAACTACAAATATAACCATACCCCATTCATTATAGCATTATACAATAGTAAAAAAAAAACTTTTTAGGGTACACTTTGTGGTAAAAGTACAATTAACATTATTACTTTTAAGATTTATGCCGAATTTATTAAAATCTACTAATTTAGCTTTTTTAAAAGAAGAAAATCTACTTATATATTCATTTATAGTAAAGTAACTTAAGAATTTATGAGGCTTTTGCTTTAATAAATTATTTTGTCCTGCATCAAACTATATTGTCGATGTAAAAACCTAAAAGAAGCAGGGGTCTTTATCCGAACACGTTATCACTGTCACTATAACTAAAAAAAAAAAACTCCACCAAATCTGAAATGTTACATAAACCCTTCATACGTTGTGGTGGAATGGGTTTTCAATTTTGCCAGGTTACACTCAGGTATGTCATCGCCATGGCATCATTTTAGCACCCCTGCTTCTTATTTCTAATATAGTTAACTAATTTTGTTTTATATTATGCTTATAAAATAATATCAATAACTTAAATAATAGGCTTTCTGCATATCGTAAAGTTTACTTGTCATCACAACGGAACAAATAAAGTATTTTATGGTTTGGTGCGGATGGGGCTTTCAAATATCCACAAAGGAAATCATTTGGCTCCATATATTTTTGATCCTTTTCTGAAAGTGCTGGCCAAGGAAAAAAAATCGTATGTATAGCTAGAACCATTCATAAGAAGCAATGGCACAAACGTTCTAGGGTTGCCACAAGCCCAGATATACGAGTTCAAAGAGTCGTCATATTCATACTTATATTGTTTTTTTGAAAGTGCTTGGAAATATGATATATACAGTGTGATTCTATATAAAGTGCACATATTGAAAAGAAGGAAACTATAGTAATATGTTTTTAAATGGACATTTAAAAAACAGCATTTGTAGTTGGGTACTCTATGCAGAAATAATGTTATAACTTTTGAACTAAATGCTTTATTGCAATAAAAAAAATTTGCTAATGATTACTAATAACAGGCCATGCTCATGAAATGAATAATGAATAAAATCTAAAAAAAATATACCACAGATTTGTAATTAAATTATTTTTGCAGAAAATCATAATTAATTTCTGTTATTTTTCACAATAATTTTAAAATTTCCAAATATTTGCTAACATTTTTTTTTTTTTATTTTAAATAAATTAACGTCGGATCAGCTTTCATACGGTATAATTACCATGTTCATAACCAGATTACAGCATTTTAATTCAGCGCTCAAAGAAAACTCTTGCGCATGTTTTCGCACAATTTTATTGATAAGCAGGTAAACACACTTTGTTGTGAGTTATTAAAAACAAAAGCGGTTTATGATGTTTATGGTGCGTAGGGGAGGCAGGTGAAGCGAAAAAACAAAAAAAATGTAAAGCTAAAATATTGAATAAAATCCTGCCAATCAATAATGCGAAACTACGCGAAAGGTTCTTCTTTAAGCCCTAATTTAAAATGATTCAATTGAATTACGAACATGGGTATTTATACCATATAAAAGCTGATATAACGTTAATTTACTTAATATAAAAAAACAGGGTAAAGGGGCCACTATTTAGAAAATTTATGATTATTAAAAAAAATTGCTAAAATAATTATTATTTTCTGCAAAAATCATTTTTACGATATATGTTTTTTCGTTTTTTTTTTAATTTTATAAGCATGTCCTGTTATAAGTTATTAACAAAAACTTTGGTTCATTGCGATAAGGAATTTAGTCTAAAAGTTATAACATTATGTCTGCATAGAGTACCCAACTACAAATGCTTTTTTTTAAATGTCAAATAAAAATTAGAAAATAATGTTTTTTTAATTTTTTGGTCGATAAAATTGACGAGCTCACTGAAAGAAACCTAATGAACCGTGTACTTACTCATTAGTGATTCTTTATTACGACTTAATGAAACCAAACCATTTTTTAAGAAGCTGATAACTGGTGATGAAAAGTGGAGCACGTACGACAAGAACGTGCGAAAAATGTCGTGGCCAATGGCCGGTCAGGCTTCACAGACTGTGGCGAAACCTGGTTTAACTCGCAACAAGGTGATGCTGTGTGTGTGGTGGGATTGGAAGGGCATTATTCATTATGAGCTGTTACCACCAGGCGGGACCATCGATTCTGAACTCTACTGCGAACAACTGATGAGATTAAAGCAAGAAGTTGAGAGAAAGCGGCCGGAATTAATCAACAGAAAGGGTGTGGTTTCTCATCATGATAACGCTCATGATAATGATAACCTCACACATCTTTAGCCACTCAGCATGCATCTGCCGTATAGTCTTGACCTTGCACCTTTATATTTTCACCTGTTTCGGCCTCTTCAGAATTTTTTAGGCAGTGTCAGGTTAACATAACGAGAGGACTGCCAAAACCACTTGTCGCGGTATTTTGATCAGAAGCCTCAAAATTCCTATAGCAATGGGATCATGTCCCTACCTACAAGATGACAAAAAGTAATCGATCAAAATGGCACCTACATACTTTAGTTCAATGTAAATAAACTATATTAAAAAATTATTCGAATTTTCTTAAAAAATGCGAAGAAACTTTTTCCACAACCTATTAATAGCTCTTAAATGCTACTTTATGGAGCTAATCCCACCTAACAGCTGTTAAAAAGGCAAATGCAGAAATTATAGGAGAGGAAGGTTTTTCGTTTTAAGATGTACCTGTTGGGTATTTGGAGGTGTGAAGAACAGGGTGTAAAGTTCCTCATCCACCATTGAAAAGGGAGAATTCTCCGACCAGACGGGTGTTGTGTCTGGTGAGCTACTAACTGCCCTGAAAAGTAAAGGTCCTCCGACCAGAAGGAGCAGCTTAACACCCTGTTCCACACGCCCCCAAAGATATATTTTTCTGATAGAAGTTCATCCAGCAATACATCAAGTATGATATCCATAATGAGCAGTAGATGTTAAGTATTTGGCATTAGCAAGTGGAACACGAGCTATCACGAAAAACGACCTTAGCGTCAATGACATCAAAAAGACATTTTCTAATAGTCAATATGTAAATATTAATTCTTAAGTAAGTATTGATTCTGAACCATCGATATTAGAGACATTACATTATAAAAACGCAGGGAAGTCTTTTTACCTACAATTCAAGAACAATATGGGCCTATTATTGCACATGGCTATTGAAAATTAGCCTTCTTAAATCCTAATTTCAACGCATGTTTATAACTACAGGTTATAGGTTAAGGATTACAAATAATGCCGCTTTTTTACCTTTTCTGTGGTATGGATCAAGTTCAAATTGAATCGTTAGTTAAAAATACAATATCTAATATCTCAGCTCCGATATACTTTAGCTATATGTGCTCCAAATAAAGTTTGCTCTACTCGATATGTTCTTTCATAATAATAAGGTTTGGTGAGTGGCCGCGAAATTTCAAAAATGACGCCAACATTACCCATAGGTCCCCTTTATTTTTTATACAGGGTTATTGATAAAACATCAACAACCTCGCAAGACTAGATAGCTACCATTATACACAACATCATTTGTTTTACGAGTTTTATCATAACTCAATACATCAATAAATAAATATTTTACAAGCTTTTTTTGTACTGTCGTGTCATTTGTCAAGTCTATGTTCCATTCACATACGAAAAGGCGACGCGACGCGCGCGATTTCGCGGGCGATTCTGCTCATATTTATTTATTTATTTTATTTTTAATGATATGAAGTATGAAGTACATAGTAAGTGATTCGGATTTACACCCCGTGATTCGGAAGGTGTTGTTTACCTCATTTTCGCAATGCCAAGCGCATAGAGATAAGAACATTCAGACGTAAAATTGAGTTAATATTTATTTTTGTATGAAAGTGAAATGAGTTAAATTATCAAAAGTCGTAGAACAAATGTATATGTATGTGTATATGATAGTAGCTACCTAGTATTGCGATGTCTTATCAATAACCCTGTGTACTTTGACACGACGACACGGTTAGCGTAGCGGGCTGTAACACGGTTTCTCGCCGTGAATTGCGGGGTTCGATTCCCAGTCGGGTCAATTCAGAAAACGATTTTTTCTAAATTGACTCGGGTTTGAGTGTGCTGTCGTGTGTTGCTGAGTCATTTTTTTTTCTGTCAATGACTAATGTGTTAGTGAGGAATACATTAAAACCGGAGCTTAATGAGTGAATTGTGCATTTTAGGAAATGATGTAATTTGAAACTCAAAATCCTTTCATTGAATCCCTAACCATTGTTTACCTGCCGCTGACATCCCTTCCCTGCAGATCACAATGCGGTTGGCGTTAGTAAACAGAGGAATTTAATATGAATTAACCGGATAACATAGTAATGGAATTAACTCCAATTTGTGCGACTGTGTAAATACTTTGATCTTGTTAGCGCCGGCGCGGAGTTATTAAATGACTTACAATGAAATCTGGTCGCGGGTATCATAGAATTATTATTTTTGCACAAAAAATATTTCATCAGAAATTATTAAAGCAGACATTTTAGTTCTGCGGTCATTTTTTGTATTTCTGGACGTGACTGTTTGTGAACTGTGTTTAATTTTTTAAGTTGCGTTTATGCAAATGAACGGATAAAAATGAATAATATCCTGTGATAATTATATAAATTATTTTCTTCAAAATCCGATTAAAAAACGAGAGCTGTTTTTTGTTAACTGTTTATTTTGTGTAAAAAAAACGGGCCATTCAGGTGCACAATCTCTTCCAACAGCGTTTTTAAGCCACCCTCAATCGTGGCTGACTTAGTATTTAGCTCAATCGACTTATTCTCGCAGTATACCCTGCCATTAGGTTGCGCTAGCGAATGTCTGTGGACGATAACTATATTAAGTGACGTCATCTGAACTCATGTTTTGCTCAGGTCATACCAAAAACGGGTTCGGCTCTGCTTCAACTTCGGCTATGTCGCAAACATTTTTGCTTCGACAGCAAAGATTTGTGCATTTAGCCTATTCTCAGACTGGACTAACTGAGTCCACCAGTAAAGCCTGAGCAAAACATACCATTGGGATAGGTGACGTCACTTTATTTATAAAGTGACAATTTACAAAATATTATTTTTGAAGCTTCTTAATAAAATATCGAAAAAAATGCATACATTTTATAAGCAAATAATACTATACACGAGTTTTTAACTGAATCTCACAACTTTAGGAAAATCTTACGATACTCAAATTTTGCGTAAATGTTGTTTTTTATAACTTACACCGAATCGGTGGCAAGAAATTACAGTTCCGATCAAAGTTCTTGAAATCACAAACTCTCATTCCCATCTCAAGTTGATATAAGATTTGTAATAAAAAATATCGAGTCTCAATATTCCCCGCAATCTTCTAGGGACTTTTGCTTGGGAAGTTTTGTGATGGACTTTTATTTAGAAAGTTTATGGTTGAGGTCCGGCTGCGTATTTATTTATAAACCCCCGGGGCGACCATGAATGTTTTTCCAATTGCACGCATTGAAAAGCTGGACTCGATGCGAGTTATTTTATGTGAATTAATTGGTGTCACACCAGCTAACTTTATCAACCGCTATGTCCTGTCTATGATTGACTGTCATACCCCATTTTGCAAAACTACGCGTTATTTATTTGCGGTATTTTTTAGTCAGTATGAATAGGAATTAAGAGTGTGTATGCCGAGTGAAACAAAATCTAAAAAGACTTCTACAGAAATAATGAAAGAACTTCGAATAGCTATTTTTTGTCTAGTAAATTACTGATTTTGCAAGTATAACGAGTGAATAAGAATCTTTATTTTCTTCACAAAAAGAAAGAAATACAACAATGAGATAGTACAGTTATGTTCATAATTGTAACACCTAATGTGAAGACTGGTGCTTGAAATAGGTTATTAATAACCTGTATATATAATACAATCATAAGACAACAACTGCTAAGGCACGTCAGAGGAGTCTGCTGGATAGCTCGAGGTACTCAAACAATTAGGTCACCCATTAAACTCACGAAGCTACCTAGCTCACATCGCCGCATGAAGCTACAAATGGTTTCAAAACTGTGCTTTCGTGTTAAAAGTTCTTAAAAATTTGAAAGCTTTTATATAAGAAGATTATAACGCATTTAGTTTTAATCACAATAGGAAAAGCGCATTAGGTTGTTAGGATTTTAGCAGGTGGAAAAATGTGGTCTCTGCCTTAACTCATTGGGGGAAAGGCGTGATGGTGTGTTTATTGAAGTATTAATAAAAAACTCATATCCCTTCACACATGTTAACATTTTATATTTTTGCTCCTGAGGATTTTTAAGACTTTTTACAAAACAAAAAATAGTATCCTGGTAACTACTCTGCAGATCGTAGGGTTGTTTCACCCTTAGGACTAAATAGATATAAAAAATATATAAGTTTGTTCCGAAAATATTAAAATCGATGTAAACATTTTCAATAACAACTAATTACTATCAAAAACCACTTAGTCTGTATGTATATTTTATACTCTAAGTTGTGGTATACAAAATGCTTGGAAATTATAAGAAAAAAATATCTACCTGTTAAATGACAATTCAAAATTCCTATTCCACACCCAAACTGAACAGAGTAACTCAACTTTTAGTCACCTGGGAAGGTTAACACTCATCAAACACTGTTTCTAAGAACGACCGATCGTATCAATTTACACCTACCCTTTTGCCTAGAAATACGTCGTCGGCACTCTTAGAAGTTGTGAAATTTATAGGTATCAACATACAAGAAGCACTCGAAAACAAACCGAAGAAAACATCCTAAAACTTCATAAACAGCGCTCGCAGTGATGACAACTTGATCTGAACCCCAAAGTTTCCCTTTGATATAAAACGCCACTAGATTTCTGAAATCCCCAAAGAATTTTACAAGAGGAACCAAACTAAAGGGTTGGAAAGATCTCAGACACAGATAAATTGAATCGAAGGTAGAACCCAGCGATTGTTTTCATTTTAAAGGCAGGCCTTTACTTCAGGAAGGGAAATCTTTGGAGTTTGGTGACACGTTCTTCAAAAGTTTTAAAAGCAAGAACAGGTGGAGTGAGTTTGCTTGCAAAAGACGAAATTTTGCTTCTACGCGTATGTATATTGGTTTTGTCTAAGATTTACCAATCATTTCTTATTGATTAATACTTGTTAACCATTTATTTGCTGCAGACTGTGAACTTAACTAAGGCTTTTATAGCCATAACACAACCCAAAAACGGTATTGAAAAAAAAACAACTAAAAAGTCAATTTAGTCTTATTTATCTCCTGTTGAGTAAACTCGTCTTGGTTGTAAATGACGAAAAAGATTAATCCGATTTTTAATGTTATACATTTTCAATTTACTGACCACTGTTTTGGGTAAGAAGTAAGGAACCTCCTTTTTTATGTCTTTTTTCATTTAGCAGATTATTATCTATTAATGGAAAATAGCTTGAGTAATTAAAATTCGTAACCAATCACCGTATGCTGATCCATTTTACGGTACGAGAATAAAAACATTTCAGATATGAAAATGGTACCAGTGCCGAAGTAAAAGGATTGAAACTGTAATTTGTCAGGTCCGGTCGATTAGCATTTAAATTGTCCGAATCGCCAGGGAGACGCTAGTCATTATCAG
The DNA here is from genome assembly GCA_947369235.1 of Udea olivalis. Taxonomy (NCBI): domain Eukaryota; kingdom Metazoa; phylum Arthropoda; class Insecta; order Lepidoptera; family Crambidae; genus Udea; species Udea olivalis. The sequence goes on along the minus strand of OX376346.1, from coordinate 6,807,595 downwards.
GAGTGGACAATTCGGGTGGCGTGCTGTTGTGTGACTGTGTTCCGTTTTAGGTTACCAATCAATTGGCTGACCTATCATCTACTGCTAGAAATTTATAACAAACAGAAACTGTTCGCAGTGTATATGTTACAACTAAAAGTGGGTGTCAACATTAACTTAAGTTTAGCAGACTTAACTTAGATGCTTAACAATTAGAGGCAATAAAAACCAATAAGTTAATTTGACAAACCTGTGCTTGTATCGCCATAAACGATAAAAAAAAATACAAAAACGCATTACATAATCGTCAAACCTAGGATTTGAAGCCAGCGACTCCTCTAGATTTTGAAAAACGGCTTTGTGGATAAGTATTTTCAACTAAAATATAACAAAATATTTTGCCTTGCGGATTTGTCGAAAAACAAACGAAGACATTTAATTATTCTCGCAATATAACTTAAAAAAGCTTCATTACATTCGAATCGAAAAAAAAGATCATCAAGCGATTCTTTCTCTTAACTATTTCGTAACGGCTCGTTTTGCAACACTTTTAACCCAATACGTATTCGTAGTACGTATTGGGCAAATATTTTAATTCATTGTAACCTTTTAATATAAATAAACATAAACTCGTATTTACCGTTTTTAGGTTAAGAAACACTTAACCGGTTTTAGTAAAGGACCTGATAAGTTTTTACCAAGTATCAAAGTATCTTGAATGTTAGGACATGAAACTTTAATCTTTAACTACGACAATTCAAACAAAATAAAAAGAAGAGTTAAACCCAATGCAATGGTGCAAAGTAATATTTTTTAATTTTATTTTAATGACAACAATAAATGAAAATGCAGAAAAAAATTATTAAATTAAGACAAACGAACTGCCAATTTGCGAACTGAAGTCCATGATTATCGGATAGCAAAGTAATAAACCAATTATTTATGACACCATTTTCCACTCATTATAGTTAAATAATAAATAAATAAATAAATATCCCTGGACATTATTCCACACAGCGCCATCTAGCCCCAAAGTAAGCTAATTAAAGCTTGTGTTATGGGATACTAGACAACGGATAAACATACTTAAATACATTTTCTTTTGTAAATACATACTTATTATACATAGGAGACACCCAGACCAGTACAAACAGACATGTTCATGCACACAAATGTTTGTACTGTGCGGGGAACGAACCCGCGACCTCTGGTGTAGTAGCCAACTTTTTAACCATTACACCAAGTCGGTCGTCAAACATTCAATCATCATTCATTCATTTCATTCATTGTTATACAAATGATAGGTTCATTGGCAAAATATTTTGTTATAGTTACTGATACATAGGTATTTTGTATACAAACGAACTGAAATTTAGTAACTGCGTAAATAAACCAAGCTATAAATAAGCTTTACGAACGTTAATTTGTGGTAAAAATTAATACTCTTTCATAGCTCGTGTAAATATTTGATGAAATATGATGATGGTCCATGTGAATAACGAGCAAAGGACGCGTGAAATATTAACAATGGCGTTTTTTGCATCTAAAATTAATTTTCATACATCATTAGTAGAAACGGAGCATCAGCACGCCTGCTACAATTACAGTAATTTTAAACTTAATTTTTCAAAACAATTGATTTAACATTAAAAAAATATGTTTATTAATAAAAAAACACATTTGTGGCTTCACCAGCTTTATATGTAACTAGAGTTAGGTGTAACAAAGACGCAAAATGTCGTCACATGATTTTTCGTTACAAGTGAAAATTGAACCCACGACGTATTTAAATTGAATCGAGGCTCAAATTGAAACTACAATAGATTTTCGCAATTTTGGCAATTATAATGAATTACAGTTGAAATTTAATTGTTTTAGCAAACCACGACCGTTAACGACACATTTGTCATAAGTACATCCTGTGGTCAGTGGACGCTTCGACCGGTTCCGGCACATTGTTATACAAATGATAGGTTCATTGGCTAAGGACGAGTGGATAAATATAATCAATAACTTGGTATTTTTATCTATCTGAACCAATCGATCAAAATACAAAGGTATTATGTCTACCTTTTAGATTAGATTTGAATACAATATCTAATTTCCAACCCAGAATGGTATTTTTTATGATTGTTTGCTCATCTATGGGCTATAACAACAATCACTTTTACTTCAAGAGACAGTCCGAGATATTATGCCGAGACTGAAATCTACAACTCGACCGGAAGAATCCATCTTGGCCATTTCAAATTAATTTGAATAGAGAACACAGCAAAGCAAAATTAAGGCAATTAAGTATCAATGGCCGTAAATACACTTTGCATTCACAAGTTGACAGCGACTCTGTAAGTATTTAATCGAGAAAATATGTAAATTTAATGAAGAAAATTAATTTCATCACCCGAATAACGCCGTTGCGAACATTTAATAGTACACTTCAAACGCCCGGTCTTTTAATATTATTAATTTCATCAAGAACCATTAGAAAGTTTATGGGGCTTTCAATATATTAGTTAATTAATTCTGTATAATGTAAGGTTCGTAACTGAAGTTATGGGGTGGTCATTCATCAAGGTGGAGGCGAGGTGTGAATAAAGACTAATCAGGTAAGCAAATAGATAACAACTGCTTTCTGAATTGTATTTTATTTCATAAATTCCTTTCGGATGTGAAAAAATGTTTATAAGTTTAGTATTTCGAACCAATTTAATTTTGGTTTATTCATAAACGACACCCAGTTAGTAATGATAAGTATAAATAACAATGGCCTTTTTTTAAATTATCAGTAGAAAAAATAATGATTTTTAACAGAAACAAGCACCCGTCAAGTCGAGCCTATAGCAAACTTATTAAACATATTAAGTTTTAATTGCATAAACTCTCTAGCTTTAAACATTCACAAACTTTAGGGCACCACCAGTTTTAGGCAGCCTAAGTGGGCGTGTGTCCTTCCACATGGTTCAACAAGCGATAGTTAGAATACTATTAAAAAATAATTTAATGATCTACGTCCAAAGAAAAACTAAATAGATCAAATAGTTACTACAACAACTGATCAATTTTGATTAGTAAACTACCAGCTGGCTACATTGAATTCTTACATTTTTACTTTACATTACAAGGTGGCGGTTGGCGCCGGGACTGTGACCATAGACCGAGACAGGAAACATTAATCATGGTAATGGCTTAGTACGGGCACGCCACCCAGACCCGAGACAGAGTCCCTAGACAGACACCTCATACCAAGCCTATCAAGTCTCGTTAACATCACATACCATCACGACTTAAACCAAACAGAGTAGTCAGAGGCAAGTTACGCCGACATGGTGACCGGAACAGTCAGAAGCCCACTTTTCTCCAAAGGTATTAAAATAAATAAATATAAATATGCGCCAGACACCACACCTCTTGTCAAGGTCTCGAAGTAGGGATAAATATCCCTGTGTTATGAGGTAACAGACAAGGAATTAAGCCAGGGGTGTCTCCCAGCACACCCAGACCAAAGCCAATTTAGAAAAGATCGTTCCCTGACCTGACCGGTAATCGAACCGTGCGAGATACCGTGCTACAGCGCACTACGCCGATCGTGTCGTCGTATTAGAACCCAGCGTGGCAGGTGGTGATAACGACTATCCGGGTTATTTGGTTTTTTTATTGATGTTTTCCTTCACCGGAGACTTACGCTTTAAACTGTCGTCGCGGTTTTCTACCGCGCCCGCCGCAGCGGTAGCTCGGCGGTTTTTTACCTGAACTCACGAGACCGGAGTTTTGTGCGATGCTGCAGCCACCATACATTTCTGCATTCTACAGACACGGCGGGCCCTCAACCGCGGCGGTCAGATCTTAGCTTTAGTCGGAGATTTAACAATAAGCACAAAGCTTCTTAGCCAGAGTTGGACTCAGGGCAACACGATCCACAATCCGAGTTGGGGTGCTTAACCCATAGGCCATGACGCTCTCGATCTCAACGACAACATCAGTTCATGCGAAAACGTTACGCACATTATCCTCACTCCAGAGCATATTTTGGTTTATATATTTTCAGAATACAGATTATAAGCAGTTTATAATTGGTTTAATTATTTACAAACACTAGCAATCATTTCGGGCCAGCTTACAAAATGAAGTCCGATTAATACCTAAGGAAAAGTCGGCAATGGTAAAATGGAAAAAGTACTTAATTTAACGGTACAATCGTCGATATAATTATTTTGAAATAGCTAGCTTATTATGGTTCATTGAAGTATAGTTCACAAAGGCAGAAAATTAAAACACACCCCGTTTCACGGGCTGGGCGTTCGCGGTTCCGCTAAATAGATTTAGTGTTGTGCTTTGACACATAGTCGATAGGGAAAGTAACTAAGTAGATATTACAATTTTTTCGGGAGCGTTGATGGAATGAAAGAGCAGTTGGCAAGAATATAACTTAACAGATTATGATGTAGAAGTTCAAGGATACAATTTGAAACCATGATCGTTAAAAGCCACAAATTTATTTTTGTTACAAATCGCGACATAAACATACAGACCTAAATTGATGAGTTATGATAGAAGGATATAAGAACGAAAACGCTGTTCCTAAGTTGTTAACGTCCTCACATCATTTTTTTTTAAATGCAAATGTTTCAAAGAGAGTAAAAATGAGAAATCACCAATTCAGCAGAAATAAAATATAAAAAAACCGTCGCTTTTACGATCAGAAAATGCACTGGGACAGAATAGGCTGATGTAGATTTAGATTTAGAGAAGGTACATGAACATTTTAAAAACGATAGCAGCAAAATAAGGCAACATAGGCATAGGCACCGCAACTTCCAACTCAAGTAATGCTCTTGCGAAAACCGTTAAAACTTCAAGCGTCCCATCACTAGACTTCACTCCACTCCGTATCACCCGACCACGAACTTCCGTGATTCAGTCTTATTAACACAAGAGCGGGATCATTATTCGGTAGGCAATTTAATTCAGGTCCTTACAAATTACGACTGCTCGGCACTCCATTACTCGCCCTATCTCTGTAATAGCATCCACTACGGAATCGCTTTATGAATGGGGGTAGCGAATTTTTCCCTCAACATGCTCATTCATTAGCTTATTTTATTAGCGGGAACGTTTATTACGGGAATTTTCTTTTACGCCAAGATGCTTGGGTTGTGAGAAATTTGTTAGTGTGTGAATGGGCGGCAGGGTAATAAGTTAATTATATGATGGCTTCTTTTTGGAATTTCCTTTTAGGAGCCTTTTTTCAGGGTAAAGGAAAATCTTAAGAAATTACAGTATCGATATCTTTTGAGCGTATACTTTGAACTAAATGATCAGCGGCAACTTCTCTGGCCTGTTAGCGTAGAGGTAGCAATCTTATGTACCTTTTTTAGCCTGAAGATCGTGGGTTTGATGAGCGTTCGTGTTTGGTCTGTGTTTATTCAAGCATGTTTTAGATATATTTAATCATAACGTCCATATCAATCGTTGACGCTCTTAGTATAAGCTCTTCGTAGTTTGGGTCAGATTATCTTACGTTAAAACTGACTGTCATAGGTAACAAAAACTGTGCCGCAGGATTTTTTTGCCATTAATTAATACTTATTGAGCCGCAAAGAGATTAAACGCAAGTGAAATTCGGTGGCTCGAACACAGTAGACGATTAGATTAGCTTTGTTAATATTCTGAAGTTATATTCAAAACCCACGTCCACGTCCAGCTTAATTAGAAACCTGTTCACATTTGCCCATAAATCGCAATCTACAGCGAATCTTGGCGCTTGCAATATTAAATTCAATTTACGCGCCTGGATTAGTTCCGGCTCCATGCGACTAGCACTTCCTTCATTGATGCATTTGGCTTGTTTGTCGAGCTTGATTAAGAGACACAGAATGACAAGGATGAATTTGAGCATCCCGGTATATTCTCCTATACCGGGTGATTTATACCGTAAGTGAAATAATTATGGAATATTTTACTGTACATGCCATATATCGTATCTACATCATCCACTGGTGATGTAACGGATTTAGACTTTTTTTCTCTTCAGTAGAGCCCTTTGTTACTAAAATGAATACAGACAGAAAAAGCGAAAACCCCAATATTTATTACCAATTTACATTAATGTTTTTCACCTTTTACCAGCAAACTAGTCGAGGTACACTGGACTCTGGTGATGATTAGTGAGTTAAATGAGTCGAGCTCTCGGGGCTTGCTTGGTAGAAACACATGGCAGTGGGCGGTATTGCGGCGGCATGCAATAAAAATCTGACCACGGTGTTGAACTTTGACAGTGATTAACCACAAGCTAGAAAAAAGATGTCCGTCTTAATTAAAATTCCGTTCATCATAATTCATAATCTGCGTGGCGTGTCTCAGCGGGTCGCAATATCAAATTCAATTTACGCGTTATGATTAGTTGGCGGCGCGATTCCTTACTATGCGACAGCGATATTGATGTGTTTTCACTTCTAGTTAACTTGGCTAAGTTGAAACTCTATCGTCAAATCTAAAACATGATTTAGGATTCTAGTACCACTTACTTGAAGTAATTTTGATGGAGGAAACAATTTTTTGTGTTTTTCAAACATAATTCGTCGAAATATTGGAGGGTCCGAATACTGTTTTTTGTTTGTAGATGAAGCAAGATCTTTTGCATTCTCGCCAAATTAAAACGTTTACTTTATTAATTGAAAAAAGAATTCACCATGATTAGAAAAAACCGTTCTAGTGTTACTTAGCAAAAACCAGCAGCTTACTTCTTCCTTGTTCATCTGTTAAGATAACCATGAAGGTTCTAGCAAACAGTTGTTCAACTGTGAAAGACTGGCATTCCGTTACGAACATACCCGTACGCCCTCATGACCACGATACACCTCCATGGGAAATATGTATACGTACCATCCTGTAATGGTTATTTAGAAAATGTTCAATTCTGTACGGAATATGTAGAATTACGGTTTCCATCCGGAATTTTAATATCAACACTACCTCGCGAAAAACAAGCCTAATTAATTCGGGTTCGTAATTTAATTACTCTTAATTGGCACGTTAGGTGCATATTCACTCTGGTTAAAAATCATGTAGTTTTTGCTGATTTTATTTCTTTGATGTTCATTTAAATATTTTTTGATTATTGTAAGTAATTGAACAAAGTTATATAATACGTTTCAGCCAACTAAGCTTTTTCATCCTTAGATAACAAATCGTGTCATATTGAGAATTAAAATAGTCTTATCTAATTCAAAAGCTAAGGCGTCACCTTCACAAACTCGTGCATCAGGGTGATATTTTCTTCGTGCCACGTATTTCTATACACCCTTCTATAAAGTATCTTCAGCAATGTTATCGCGGCGATGAAGGAGTTCCTGAACGCGAGCAAAACATCAACGTATCGCCGCAGGCTCGTCGATACAAGCGTCTTCGTAGCGCAGTCGCCGCGGAACGTGACGCTCTCGTAGCAGTAGTGGTCGGTCACATACTCGTAACTGTACTCTTTTCAAAAAAACAGTTGTACATTAGGATGTCGCGATAACGCGGGGATTCTGCAGCTAGTTTTTGTGGTCATGCGGTGCGACATAGACATACGGATATACCGACGATAGAAAAGCGGAAGCCGAGTTACGTAAGTTTATAGCTATTTAGCAGTTTTGGTCAACCACATTAATTCCTATTAAGGCGCTATGATTTCTTCCATACGTTCGGAGTACACAATCAGTGCGCTGCGTTTTCCCAAAGCAAGACGCTGTTTGCATCTTAATGTAGCTCAGTCTCGATTAAGCCGTCTGAATACCAAATGAACGGGAGGACTAACGCACTTAGCGACGGGTGCGCCGAGTAAAAGCGTCAGCCGTTATGATCTTCGTTTGAAAATTTAAATAGAACACTGAATTTGAACTGTTCTTCTAGAACACTGAATTTAAACGAACTTGCTGGTACAAGTCGCAGGATCCATTCAATACAAGCTGGCTGCAAACACTGTTCTAATAAATCCATGGAGAGGGCTATGTCTATCAGTGGACGTCTGATGCCTATGATGATGATGATAGTTACGGATCTTTGATCTTTTTATTGGTTACTTGGGTAAACTGGAGTATGTATGCTCATTAAGTCCGAGTAAGTAAAGTAGTCACTGCATTTCATTTGATAATACAAGTTCGGCTTAGTTCGAAATCATTAAGCCATTTGTATGAACTGACAGATAACATGCTTTTTTACTCGACCAAAATTACGGCTAAAGCTGCAGTGTACAATATATTTCTCTGAAGTTAAATTGCATTGATAAAGGTCGGATCGTGCATTACTCCGCAAATTCAATTTATATGCGCACGAAGGCGCAGCTCGCAGGTTGAAATAACTTACACATTTAATATGAATGCTTCATATAAAATTGATTGTGGACAGTAAATTTTTCAATTTAATCGTAACAATACACTCCAGAGCGCAATCACAGAGGTAAGTAATAATTTTAATCGAAATGTAAATAACGTAGATTTTGACAATGTGCGCTCAGTTGGATGAATTCGGTAAATGTTTAAATTCGTTCCGGATCCATTGGTTGTTTTAGAATTAATTTAATTCAGTTATTACTTTAGTTATTAGTTTTTGCTACAATTTGAATAAAGGCTGACTTATTTGCGTGAAATTTGTGTTGGAGGATTGATTATGCATAACATTTCGTGAAATCTTTTAGCGAATTCATTACGCAATATTATTTACGTATATTATTAAATGTTAACACACTAAGTATATCAAAAAAAAGAAGAATGAATAGTTTTTTTTATTCATATCTTATCTTAGCTTAGCCAGTGACCCCTATTGATAGGTAAGAGATAAGTTCTATTTAGATACACAAGAGCAATAAAGATTTCATAATTATTTTTTTATTACAAATATCATAAAGAACACGACTTTTTTGAAACAATATCAGTAAATTACATTGCACAATTAATTGTGCACAAATTGTCTATCTATAACTTTTTTGTTAACTTTTTCCTGCGACCATGGTCTGCTGGAAGAAATCTCTCTTAAGATATAAGCTCACCTATACTTTTGTTATCTAAATTGTATCCACTAAAACTGTATTTTTGTGTACGAACTAATACATTCAGTTAATAAAGTATCGGGAATGGATGATTTGTTTATGGTTCCAAATTCAAATTTTTGTTTTTTTTGTTGTTGTTAGATTGGCACAACTGTTTTCCATTTTGGCGCGGAGTTTGAGTTGCATCTGTTATTTACATTAAAAACAGTGCTGTTTTTAGTTATATCATATCTTGTGTATTGTGAATTTCATAATGGACAAAAACATTGAACAAAGAGATGACTTAAATTTTGCATCGCCAATGGAATTTCGTGTTCGGAGTCACTGAAAATGTTACAGAAGGCTTACGGTGAATCGACTTTATCAAAAACACGTGCTTAGGAGTGGTACAAAGCGTTCAAAAGCAGTCGAGAGCAAATTCGACGAAAAAGGCCAGATTTCTTGAAAGAAAATTCTTGGATTTTTACCACGATAATGCGCCTTCGCACAAGGCCATCATTGTGAACGATTTTTTGACCAAACACTCAACAAATACCATCGAGCAACCTCCATATTCACCAGATATAGCTCCAGCCGACTTCTTTCTTTTTCCTAAACTCAAATCACCACTTCGTGGCTCCCGTTTTCAATCGGTAGAAGATATAAAGGAGAATTCGCGGCGAGAACTGAACTCAATTCCGGAAACAGCGCTTAAAAATGTTTTGATGATTGGATTATTTATTCGTTGGTGTAAGTGTATCGTTTCTGAAGGAGCATATTTTGAAGGTGATAAAATAAATTTGGATGAATAACAAACATTTTGTGTATTATAAATCTTTTCCCGGTACTTTCTTGACAGAGTAGTAAATAAAATAAAATTTACGTATTTAGTTTAAATTTTTAATTTGCATAATAATTATTAGCATCATTGGAGTCCTCTTAGCCTCTGGCTGCACATTCCTGTTTGAGTGCTTTATCCACAAGAGAGATGGCAAACAGCTACCTCTCTTGTGTATCGAATTTGCATTAGTAATTATACCACGTAAATGGAAATCTGGATTATAACATTAGCAAAAAGTCTATTAACTTATACGTATATCTATGCGATCATAGTGGATACAATCTTAACAACATAATTGACATTATTAATACTTTAGTTATTTACATTAGAATCTTCTGCATCAAACACCTGGTTAATTTGGGGAAGTAGAATAATATTAGTCTGAAATTATGTGTACATTCGTCCTTTTCAACCACTTTAGCACCAAGACAATGATTCATGGGGCGAAGAAAAGTTACTCACTCGATTATAAGTTGGCCGCTAAAATCTGAGTGTTAAAAATCTGAAACAGACTTTTTTTCTTACCCGGGAATGGAATCTCATTGGGCCTTTCGATTTTGGGTCTAGTTTTTGTACAACTAGGCCAGAGAAAGTAGATTGATTTTTTTCATAAGTTCGTGGCTCATATTTAAATACTTATGATGGTATAAACAGATAACAATTAACTTGTTTTAGGAAATAATTAGCAGCACTACTCTATATTTTCCGAATAATCTTAATACTTTTATCCAATATTTCCGTGTCTTGCCACCCATGAAAATAAACAAAAACAATATTGCGAAGAGTAACTTCTAAGGGAATTACCAGATTTCGCGTATTACGTGATAAGCTGATCCCGGTGTTCATATTAACTTATAAGATTAGTGGCCGACATCTGTCGCTCGGCTGGTTTATTGCCTAGTCAAGCTCCGTTGTCGTCGACTCACGCCTTTGAGTACAGGCATTGTGTACCCGAGCAATCTAAATTGCATACGCTTATGCACATTGAATGCAACCAATCTCGAGAAGAGGGTGAACAGGCATTTGAGGCTATTATTCAGTAAGAACCCTAAAAAGCCTGCGAACACAGTTTAAGCCTCAGTCTAAGGGTGAGTTCTCACTAGAGATGTGCGAGGATGCGTTGCGAGGAATGTGTGTGTTAAGAACCAATAGAATTGTTGCAATCACCTAGCTTCGCGATTCTGTTGGTTCTTAACAAACACATTCCTCGCAACGCATTCTCGCACATCTCTGGTGGAAATGCACCCTAACTCTCCGTCTATAAGTTTAAGTTGTTAATGTCAAAATTATAGAAACTTTTACTTAAATAGAAGGTAATACTAAATTCACCTTATCGCTACTACAAGCTAGTATCTATCCAGACACGTAATTATTATGTTCGCTTTAGCACGCAATATGAAATTGGCAAAAATAAAAAGCGATAACATTACAAGTTAACATCAATTGTTAAAATTTTAAATTAACCACCTCGATATATTATTTGTTTGCAGATTTAATAATTCCTTTTTTTAATTTATCAAGGTATTATGTCGTACCGTAACTCCGACTGTCAAGTAATTGGTTGCGGTGCAGTGCGTTATAAAAGCTAGAATTATAAAATCACAAGTTTAATCAATTCCAACTCAATCATTGCATGTAATTCATATAAGTAACACTGTCTTTTTTATTTTAAAGATTAAAATATCTCATTTTTATTGATTCATACCTCATCTGGAAGCTAGCAAGCTCGAATAACAAATTGTTGATCATTTCAAAAAGTATTTAAGACAGTCGTCAAAATAATGTAAAAGTAAAACCCGTTCCCAGTTCAGAACTTAACATTTCGCAATTAAGTCTTAAACGAGCCGAGTATTACTTGGCTGATGTTCAGTACATTAGCGACTTTATATTTTAGTCAAAGATCCGACCGCTAGTTTTATTACGTCATTGAGTAGGTGTATTCTCATTAAAAAATATAACAAGAAAGCAACAGAAAGTATTATGTATTATAACAACAAAGTAACAGCAATTTACCTTTTATGTTAATACTCAAAATTCAAACTCAGAGCTAAGTTCATCTTAGTTATAGGATGCTATGGCATGCAATAAAGGACTTAAAAGTAACAATGAAGGGATCATAAAGCGGTGCCACAGATCTAATTTAGAAAATTTAAAAGTGTCTTAGTGTTCTTATACACGGGACGGCAAACGCCGTCGACCTCTGCCGTCGACATGCCGTAGATTGCCGTCGACTGCCATCTGTCATCGGCTGTTATATTTAGTAGTCCTAGGAGCTAGGATGCGCACATCGCTTAATATAGCTTTTAAAATGGACAAACAATAATTTGGAACTCGAACTTATAAGATTACTAAACATGACAGATGTCGACGGCATGTCGGTGGCAGCCGTCGGTACGTCGTGCGTCGACGGCATTTGCCGTCCCGTGTGTATGAACTCTTAAATGAAGTTAGACTTACTTGTGGTGGGATTTTGCCCCACACAGACTTCGAGGGCACTGAATGAATGAGATCGGTTTGTTTTGCACGGATTTTTTTTTCTCTATAGATATTATTTCAAGTTATTAACGTTGTTTTGTATACTATAATTAACTAACTTTAAATCGAACATCACAGAATAACAAATAACATTATCTTTCAATTTTATTGTTAGTTTTATTCGATGAACCCATAGTTTTACGTAGAAAACTTTTGATGTTAATTGAATCGCATTATCAAAACGTCATCTAAACGAAATAATATACAGAATAACTTCAACGAAATACATTAAGGCTACGCGACGTTCAAAAAGTACAAACGTGCCGTTAATGCCTTAATAAACACTTTAATACGTTTTACGAGCGGTATTTTGAAGTGAAATTATCGTGCAAAGTTCAACATCCATCGCCGCTTTCCATGCAATGGTATACCATAATGTCCAAGTTTACTTCACTTCAAACACGACCTAAAGCATCTTCAAATCTAGGGAGTTATTTCATATTTTCCATTCGTGAAAGAATGCTCAAAGCACTTTATCCATTAAAATGCATTAAAGAATTCCTCGAAGAGTGGTTCGAAGTTGAAAGTGCCTTAAAATACAAGTTTAATTTACGCATTTTACATTACTTTTGAGAAAATAATGTTAACGAAATCTTGCAATATGAAATGTTCTGATAACAATGAATTGAAATTCTTGTCTGAAAATATTCATACAGCTCTATCAACATAGTCAACACTTATCATAACAAAACGGCACGGATTTAAAATCAAAGAATTTGAAATTATTTCAATAGCTTGAAACCATGAAAAAGTTAAAATATTCTGTCTAAAACTAATGCAAAATATACAATTCTAAGGCCATAGTGTTAAAAAATGATGGCTAATATATTAGGACTATTCCCAAATCACTTATTTTCTACTGGACAAATTTGTATTTACCCACACCTGTGAGTTTCTCATGTAAGTGACTGTATGGTTTTTAATAAGGAAATAAATATTCTTTAAACCAAATTTAAAAGCATAAAAAATCTGTAACGAAGGCCATTTGCGCAAAAACCGCAAGGTGAAAGGATGACATCATATTATGTAGGTAAAAGACGCAAGTTTTTGGTGAGCGCAGCCTGGTTATAGAACCAATCATTCTGGCTGTGTGGCCTTTATAGCTTTCACTGATACTAACATTCCTAACCCTACTTTAGACACTACAAAGAATATATAAAGCTACTAAAATACTTATGTTGAGAATTATCACTGACAACCCGAACTTGATTCTATGACGGCCTAACCCTGAATATTTATTTGTTTATTTATATCCTCATCACACCATCTTTACAGATTACTTAACCTAATGCGACGGTATAACTAACAGTACAACCATATGACTATAATATACTAATTATAACTACATAACATATCTATCTATATCTACTTATTATAACATAATATATACAAAGCTGGTGGCATAATATCTGGTGTCCTAAACCTAATTCTCTCACGTTTCAACACCGACCGGGTCGCGTCCTGGAACCGAATGTCCCACGGCTTAGCCCAGAATCTTTCGCGTCCTCATGGTAGTTAAGACACCATAGATGGCGTATTTAAATGTGAATGTAATAAAAACGCCACAAAAACATTGTTTTATCTTATTTCGTCATGAATACTTCAAAGCAAAGCTTTCAAATACCACAAAGAAACGTTAACATCCCTTTGTGACTTTTTTACCTATTTTCAGACCCAGCTGTTTGCGGTTAATTGCAGTTTGTTTACCTGGAGCAAATACAAAGAGGTACAAATAAGCTTTTTTTTTATTAGTTTACTATTTATAACGTAGAAAGGTTTTAGTAACAGTCTAGTGGTGCATAGTGCATACCTTTTTATTTTCAAAATGTAAAAGTACTGTCATGTTCAAATTCAAGTATGGTCTGTTTTAAGCCTTGTATACTCAGCAACATTACTCACTTAACATTTTAGTACTTGTCATGATAGTGAATCTGACTTTGACATAATGTTTTAATTGGCAACAATAACTTAGTTGATATGACAAGGCAGTCAATTGATGCGCGATTTTTTTGCTGCTGGTACGAGTTTATAGACGTTTCAAGTTTTCAACTTTACAACCAAATATTACCTTAAAGGCCTACCTCATTTTGACTTAATTCATTTATTAATACGTCGTTGCCTTTTCCTTTTGACTCACCTCGAGGTCAGGCCACGGATTTAAAACAACCACATTACCCTAAACCAAGTAATAACCACCGATATCAGCACCAAAATTAACCCCGTAAGTAGCAAGGTACCTGCGATATTAACAACGGGTATAATACGTTTAACCCTTCCGCGCTGGGGGTCGCGGACCAAATTAGATTCGTTGAGTTATATACAGCCTTATTGGCGGAGACTGGCTCGGACCGCCTTGATTAATGCTCCTATAGTTCTACCGCATCTCGCCACCTAGATATTGTATTAGCAGACTGTAGAGTCAATAAACGGGTTATGTGATTACGCGAGCAGTTGCGGGTTATTGTATTAGATATGCGATCGCAGGTCATTGACACGATAATATGATAGTATTTTCATCCCTATTGACCTCCAAATCTTTGCATCATGATAATTTTTGAACCTAATATTTTCAGATTGCTATTAAATATATATTTTTTTGGTTATAACCCCGGTAAGTCTTAAAAACTCTTGTGAGGAAGTCGATATAAAGAATGAGAATAATATATGATTTTTAACATCGTTAACCCATTTCTCAATAAACAGACTTGGTGTAATTATATAACAACCCACAACAACAGGAAAAAACTCATTAAGGGGGGCTAGCCATGAGCAACACGCCACGACGATTTCTTTTGTAGAAACCGTCGTGACGTGTTGCTCTTGGTGTAGCCCTCCTGGTATAGACGTTCTATCTCACGAATACTTTTTACTATACTTGCAGTACTGTCTTAGTGTCACTAGTGTCAATTGTTCCCGCTGAGAGCACGCACACTAGCGTATGTCGTACTGGTATGTCAGTTTATGTCACAACTACAAGCATAGTGAAAAGGTCTTCGTAAAGTAGACAGACTATACCTATGGTATTAATTTCCAGTGATGAGGTGGATCTATATGAGGGGAAGGAATGAAACATTTTCCCTGATTATATAATGAGCTTGAAATGATGAGAAAAGTAACCCAGTACCCCTGTTAACCTGACTTAACGTGTCCACCTTAACACTCTCCCTCTATTAGCAATTCCTAAAGAGACCCATTTCATTTTTAAATTTCCCCTTTCTGCGTTTAAAAACGTTCTTTCGAACCCTCAATTTATAACCCTCTCTGCGTAGGTTGGACTATAGTGAAGAAGCATTGGCGTTTTCAACTTTTTATTTCCTTAGCTAGGTTTTATTTCCACGTTAGTAATATTAGCGAATGAGTATGCGTTTCTTTATTTTACTACTGTCGTCTTAAGTTTTCCGGGCCGATCTATATTCCAGTAGTTACAGAATTTTATAGTTTTTATTGTTATACAGCAGGCAAGTAAGCAGTCAATCTGTCATGGTTGGAAGACAATGTATTCTTTCTAATGAAATTGTTAATTAATTCTTCCTCCCCTGACAGATGGTCCGCTTAGAACAACCCGCCATTTTGATCACGCACACAGAGACAGACACAGTGAACCTACAGGCGATACCGGTCAGAATCAGTGTCGCACTGTCGCGATTGTTTTTGTTTTTGTCGAACTTGGTGCAATTTTTCACATGAAGTACAGTACAATCATTTCACAATTACCGAACCGATAAAGTTTAATTTCGTTAAATTCACGCGCACTCGTGATACGCAAGAACTATAAGTATTTCATCTTTGGTGGGTTCATTCAAGTAGGTGTAACCTATTTACTCAATTTTAAAAGTTCAGAGCGTATTTTAGTAGCAACCCTAGGAGGTCAGGCAAGATGAGGTAACTATACTTGGAAAAAGTTCTTATGAATTTATTTTCTTATTTAATTCAATTGTGTACATACTGATTTACAGTTAACCCAAAACCGATATGCCAAAAATTACAAATTAATCGTACATCGTCCATAAGCATTGTATGAGTCAACGGATGACATAACTATCGCGCGGCTCTCATCTTAGCCCTAAATTGCAAGCGTGTTAAGTAATAGTATCATCCCTTTTATGATAAGAATAAGTGGGTTGACGCCAATTTATCAATGGACGTTTTGTGACCGCAAATATGAATTATTAAATTGCTTCATCAAAGTTCCTTAAACGACACCCAATCCTCACCCTAACCGCTCCTATTGTCGTTATTAAACGGAACAAATCGACGAAGTGCCTTGGTATTTTTATTTAGTTTCTAAAATAAATTCCACCGCCAAATAAATTGTATCGTGCTGTTACGCAGTCTATTTATCTACGTACGTGCAATGACTTCATGGCTTATTATCTTCTGGTAACAAATAGGATTGGAAGCCATTTAAGTGACAATATATTGAACTCTTCTACCCGTGCTTAAATCAATATTCTTCTTGGTGTGTCGTTGTTGTAGGAGAAATACTTCTAGTGGTGATAATAACTGAAAAATTGAGTACCTAATTACTAATTTTCGTTCATTTCAGACATATTTTGTTGCAAATGTTGCAATGCAAGAATGAATGTTCGATTTACTGAATCAGAATCAGAATATCATTTATTGAGAAGCACAGGTTAACAAAATAAAGGTGTTCTAAGGTACAATAGATCTGCTGCGTCCCACCTGAAAAGGCATACAATAAGTTTCGTGATGCTAAAATTACTCATTGATACATACATACTTAATACAAACATTCTCTATAATTCATTTCTCGCTTAGGAATTTTTCAACAGTATAATAACATTTTTGGCTTGGTAGATCATGCAGCTTACTTTTAAACATATTAATATTGTCTAAATTGCGCAACGCCTCGGGAGTTTTGTTGTAAATACGCGATGCATTGCAAAAGATGCTTTGATGAAGTGAAGTTGTTTTACTGGCTATCAAATATAATTTGTTTCTGTGACGATCACGAGTCCTAAATCTGAACAAATTCAAGTTTTTTCTGACAAAGACAGCACACTCATAGTTCATAGTTCTTTATTGCTTCATAATGGTACATAAGATCTTAAAATTAAAATAGAAGCTGTAACATGAGCCCTGCTAGGGCATTGCAACACAAGTAGATACCTAACTTACAAACTAAAATGCACATTATTTAATGTTTATTCTTCTATTATTTTATTTATGATAAAACTCAAATGATACTCAAATATATAAATGCATGGCAGGGGTAAGATTTTACATTTTTTAAATACCGGTGCGCAAGATTCAGTTTGTTTCATATTGTTCATTGACCTTACATCGTTTCTGTGCCCTAAAATCATGTTCTTTGTCAGTTGAGTTACCACAGAATATGATGCCATACCTCAACCTTGAAGCAACATATCCATGGTAAGCAGTCAATAATGCTGATTCATTAACTTTACTCCTCAAATTGCGTAATGCATATGAGAATTGACTTAGTTGCTTACAGAGATGTTCAATATGGGTTTTCCATTTAAGATTTTTATCAATGTGCACCCCTAAAAACTTTGTACATTGCGTCTCATGGACTGGCGGGTTACAGTATTCTATGTTAAGGTGCCTTTCATTAGATTTTATTTCAGCAGTTTAAATTTCATTATCATTGTTTTATCTAGATTAATTTTCAGTTTATTACTATTTAGCCATTGAATTATAAAGTTTAAGGTTTCAGTCATGTCACTTTCTAAATTTGTTAGGTCCTTATTAGAGAATAAAATAGTACTATCGTCAGCAAATAATGTCATATGGTGTTTCGTCGCTGAAGGCAAGTCGTTAAAACAGGAAGGGTCTAAGAACGCTACCTTGAGGGACACCACATTTTACCTCCCTGAATTCTGATTGATGTGTTATCTGGCTCTTGGTTTCCACGTCTATTCCTTCAATACGTGTCACTTGTTGCCGTCCTGTTAAATATTACGTTATAATATCTTGCATTTTACCACGCACTCCTTAAGCATATAATTTATTCATTAGTATCCTATGATCAACGTAATCGAATGCACATATCCATGAACAAAGCCGCCGTGTGAAATCGTCGATCAAGATTGGTTGTGACTTCTCGGAGGAAGTTATATATAGCCATATCAATTGACTTGTTATTTCTAAATCCATACTGATGTGGTACAATGACATTGTTTTTTTCCAGAAATGAATAAAGGCTTTTTTACAGTACTTTTTCAAATATTTTTGAGAATATAGGAATAAGAGCTATAGGTCTATAACAAGCCATGTTTTCCCTATTATCTTTTTTGAAGATAGGTTTAAAAATCGTCTTTTTCAAACAATCTGGAAATTTACCATGTTCCAGAGAAAAATTTATCAAAAAACTCAATATTGGGGAGATAATGTCACAAGTATCCTCGAGTATCATCGTGATAATGTCATCATAGCCCGCACTGTTAGTGTTTTTCAGGGATGATATTATTTTACTAATGTCAAATGAAATTGTTGGTAAAATAAAGATGGTATCTGAATTTATATTAAGGGAAGAGTAATAAATTTTATTAAAGTCAGTCTAAATGTCGTCAATGAAATAATTATTAAAAGCATTTGCTATATCATCTGGATTCGTAAGTTTTTTATCGTTTACGTTTATTTTTTGGATAGATTCTTTTGGATCGTTTGATTTCGACGCATTAATTATTTTCCATGTTGCCTTACACTTATTATTAGCATTCTGTATGTAAAAGTTGTTTTGTGCTTTCGGGTTAACTTAATTATGGTTTTATAACGTTTGGAATACAGTTTGAAGCTATTACTATTATATTCATTAGGATGCATTCTGTATTTCCATAACAATTCTCTTTTTCTCTTAGAGCAAAGTTTGATTCCACGACTCAACCATTTGGGCCGGAAACTTACGCGCATTTTAGATTTCACTATCAGAAAACACATGTCATAGAACAGTTTAAAAAGTTCATGAAATTTGTCAAATGCTAAGTTAGGGTCGTTTGTTTCATATACATCGCAAAAGCTGACTTGCGTCAAGGAATCAATAAATCGTTGGCGGTTTTCGACTGAAAAGTGACGTTTGTATACAAACCAGTACTTCAAGGAGCAGCTTTTTTTTAATAGGACATGTTAATATCTGTGCAGCATGATCAGATATCGCTAATTCAATTACCTCACCTGTACATCCTCTTATATTATGAGCTATATTATCAATGCAGGTGCCACTAACCAGGCGCGTCGGTTGGTTGAATTGATTTTTCAGATTATAATTAAAAAGTAAATTCAAGTATTCCCATAACATTCAAAGTTATGTACTTTGGATGTTTCGTGGTTTCTAGGACATCTATATTGAAGTCGCCACACAGTACAATTTTATATTTTTTTCTTTTAGAGATTTTGATCAACACATCTTCTAGTCGATTCAAAAATGTACTAAAACTTGAAGCACTGTATTCAGGGGGCCGGTAGACACAGACAGTACATATTGCATGTTCTGTTAGCTCAATTGCTGAGAATTCAATTACATTTGTGATTGATAGTTTTTTCACATCATCAAGCAGTATATTTGTTTTTTGTGAATTCAAACGCATGAGCCACCATGTCGAGTAGTTCTGCAGACATATGAAGCCATTTTATAATTTGGCAAATTCAAGCTGCGAACATCGCTCTCAATCATATTGTGTTCAGTAACGCATAATACATCTATTGATTTTCCACTACTATTCATCTCATCCAAAGACACCGTGAGCATGTCAAACTTATTTACAAAGCCATTAATATTTTGATGCATGATCAGAAGGTGATTATAAACGAAAACTGCTCACAATTATTCGTTTTTATCGGATCATCATCCGTTTCATCATTACAATTTAAATTATTAATATTATTACATTGGGTATTTTAATTACATTTGTCATCAATATTATTACAATCAACATCATTACAATTAGGGTTATTATGAATATTACATCGGACATTGCCATTACATTTGATATCATTAATATTACTATAAACATCATTACAATTATTATTATTAAAGTGGCAATTATTTTAATTATTATTGAATGTCAAATAAGTTTGCGTATTTTGATCTTGTTGAACAACATCTTTATTAATATTTGCGGAGAAACCTAGTGATCTCTTATGTTTTATGTTGGATTTATAACCTATAATAGATTTGTTCTTCAAGTATCGATCGAGCCAAATTTAAAGCATATTGCCGCGGGTGTGGCGATAGTCTACTATAATTCATGTCCATATACAATACATTGTCATAGTTGTAACAAATAAATTTTAAAGTATAGTTAAGTTTTTTTTCGTTTAAGTACGTTTATATGTATATATTTACCTTACATATATTTATATATTTACCCTATAGTTATTTCGCTTACAATAATGTTTGTGTTAGTCACAGAGCTTAACCATAGGTTCAATCTAATCTGAAATAGTTCTGGGTTTTTATCGTTATTACCGCATAATAATACAATATAATCTTTTTTCGTCAAATTAGACTTGTCTTGACCTGATTAGATTAAAAATTTCTGATTTCGCTAAAGTCAAAATACTGCTTAGCGTGGCTCCAGGCATCAGAAAACTGGTCACTTTAAAAAAAAAGGTATTGGGATTTAACATTGTCATGTCATCCAAATACATTTTTTTTACGCGAACGATAACGTAAATTTAAACTGGCATCTCGTGGTAGACTTACTGGTAGCGGCTAGGCTTATTATTACCGAGTTCAAAAGCAGTCAATAATCCCTTAATTTGAGCTGATTCCCGGCGACATTCAGCCTAGGCAGCTATTTCGAAAGACATTTTACGGTATTATCTTTGGAATTTTCCTTTAAAACTGCAGACTGAATCAAAATAATTGAAATTCTTTTTACTTCTAGTAATCCTTTTACTGCTAGTTTACAGACATTTTACTTAATCTGTTGTCAAACGCAAAGACAAACTATTTGTTTCGCTTTAATAGTACCAAAGATAATATCCAAGAACGATATCGTTTTCTGTATTTTCTAGCTTTTCTTTTTTTACGCTGCGGTGAATTTTGCAGTCTTCACTTCGCCATTTCAATCTACCGCTAGATTAAATATGTAAAGAGCTGAAATGGTAATTTTACACGGTGAGTAAGGCTTCCTTCACACTATCGATAGAACAATTTGTTGTATTTCTTTTACTGTCAAATTAGTTCTAATTTTAGCCAAGAGATGTCCATACTTCTCGCAATCGCACCAGTACTGTGTTTCCCGAAAGGGTAAAGTAAAGTCACAGACCAAAGAATTTAATTTACGCACTCCTAAACAACGAAGATTTTGTGTAATTTGTAAATAGCAGTCTACGCTATTTTTGGGTCACTGGGCCACATTTTTTAGTTCGATTATTAATAAGCATGCTTAATGATATAATATTTAACATGGCCTTATTTTACAAGACAAGTTGATTTAAGTTTGGTTTTTACTATCACCCCCCTTACTACTTTTGTTCTATTAGCCCTTTTTTAGGTATTTTTGGGTGAACTGGATAATTTTCAGTAAACTGGTTTATACATCACAATGGGCTTGCATTGAATTATCCATACGATTAGAAAATTATCGGTACGGTATTATTTCACGTTGGAAACTCCCATAGGTATACTCCCGAACTCCCTTGAGCATCAATGACACTTATTACTTCATTAAGTAGATGTGATAGGAGTTCTATTATCAAACTCAAAAGTCAGTAAAATCTGAAATTAATAAAAATGTTTGACAAAGAAAATTGGCTAGACACCCATTAAACTCATCTCATGTTCGTTAATTAAACAGAAAAAAACAATAATGAGAACCAAATACTCGTAAATGAATGGTCATACTTATTTCCATACATTTTCGAATTGTTGACATGTAGACACAAACTGGCGTGTCATTCTTGGCCGTAGCCAATAATGTCAAACAAAACATTACTCATCGGTACCCTTAACATATTATCAGCTAAGAACTACCGTACAAACGATGATTATAATGATGATTTGACTAGTAGAGAAACCAACGTTATTCAAATACTCTCTGAAGAAGTAAAACGTCCAACTGCTTGTCTACACCCCCTATCAAAATACTTTTGATATTTAACTTAAAGTGAGCATTAACCCTAACCTTCTCATAACTCAAACTGTCTTCCTCAGGCTGGTTTTTTATCCCAGTGTGCGGCGCACCTAACAAAACGATAAGTAAATATCGGTCTATTAATTAAGTCCACCGCAGGTAGGGCCTTAAATCACCGATGTACGTGAGCTGCAATTTGCCGATACCCCTTCTACGCCCTTATGGCTATATGGCATTTAGCTAGCCAGCCGCGTTTGCTATATACTGAAATCGATAGTACGATGTTACTATGTGTTACTGGCTAGCGAACGCCTAAGATTGGTACTTCTTAGCATACCATCATGAAGATTCTTTTGCTTTTAATTCACCGTTTTTTTATCCAAATCAGTCATCTAATTAAATGTTAATGGTCATGGCAGCAAACAGCAAAAGTTCTTGGTGCATTTTCTTGTAAAATTGTAAACGTTTTTATATTAATACTTTGGGTATATAAACAATTCTCGTTAGTTCTTTATCATTTTATTTAAATGTGAATTAGATGGGAAACTTAACTGTTCTTTCACCCCCACCCGTAAGATGTAGCATGCATCGGGAAAAAAGTGTGACAGAAAACTACGTCGAATGAAGTAGTATTTAATTACATTGTTATATTGAGAATAGGAGGGTTTCAGTTCACTAGGGCTCAGGAAAGTGGGAAGAATGAGGCATCCTGACTGTCTTCTGAATTTTTCCTTTAGGTTGGTCTACCGCTAGGTGACAGAGATTTTCTAACCAACTTCAAGTATTTTTAACGCATGGTGCTTCTATCATCAATCATTTGACACTATTCTTCACTTTTGCTTTACCTGATAAGTCCTAACTACTGGGCATGCAGTCGTCGACTTAAAATATTGCTTCAACTCAATGCTATGTTTGAATTTCAAGAATATGAGCCTCAAATAAATATGAATGAGATAGCTAGTTCTAGTAAATTGAAATTGCACACTTAAATAATTTATCACATAAATCATCCACAACCACCAGTTTCCAATACTATTGTTATAACTACTAACATAACGAACATTATAAAACCTTATGTATAAATTCCGAAAATATTACCCCGAACTTTGATCAGAACCGTAACAAAGCAAACAAACTCGAGCAAATCACCGCTAAATGTACCGTCAAACTATGCTCGTAGCAAACAGGGTACCGAACGGCCGTTATACAAAATTATTCAATTCAGACAGTCTGCGAAAATAAACAGTTGACCCAAACATCGGGTCGGCCGTTTCGGCAATCAAACTAGCCCTGATTAACATAGTTTGGCGCAAAAGCTGCCAGATGCAACCTGGCAACGTAACTTGGCGCTGAAAGTTACGAAGTAGAAAAGTTTTTGAGTTCAATAATGGGTACATGTTTTTGCAATATCAGGGATGTTGATGAAAACAAACAATTTCACGAATTCATCTCGTCTTATTCATGATTTTTTAAACTACACGAGTGTTGCAACTTCATCTAACGTAGAGCGATCCTTACAAATGGTTTTAATATGTTTTTGAAATTCATCCTTTGATTGAACGATGGTTTAAATAAGAAAAATGACTAAATAATTTGTTCAGCTCACTCTCTTCAACCGTTATCAGCTACAGATTTGCTTATTTCTAATCTCGTAAAAAATTAGGAGAATGGCCAAAATATAATGACTTGTGGAGGTAAATCTCTCTCTACATCCTTATCAATATGATTATTGAAACCTCGGAGTAGAGCCTATCCATGTGTCGATAATTACAAGTGATACACTTGGCCCCGTTTCGTATCAAGCATGCCTGCCTGCATGTCTCTGCCCCAATAATTAATTGGATTACCCTGAGGCATGTTACTACTGGTTTATAAGTGCTTGCCTACTCATACCAGGTCGCCGAAATTGCTTGTTCGAACACAGAACAACGAAGTTTATTCATTAACATAGTTAAGCATTTTTGAACTTGATTTAAGCGAATCAATCAACAGCTATAGTGGCTGAGTATTGAAAGAATAATGCTGATATAAAAATTAAATGCCCAAATGAAATTATTCTTTTTTTAGCTTTTATACGGAAGAAAATGTTCATCATTAAACTCACGATCTTCGGTGCTAAAAAGAGTCCATTAGCCATTGTACCAAAAGAAAAACATTATTTATTACCTTTTCAATATCTAAACATGTTGCGTTTCAATATTTCTCTCAGCGAGTCGGGATTTCATCGTAGCCTGCCAAAATGGCGACATGTAATCCGCCCTAACAAATGCACCGATTGCCGAGAGCGGATTACCCTAATACGACAAATTGAACTTCC
Organism: Udea olivalis; assembly: GCA_947369235.1. Taxonomy (NCBI): domain Eukaryota; kingdom Metazoa; phylum Arthropoda; class Insecta; order Lepidoptera; family Crambidae; genus Udea; species Udea olivalis. The sequence continues at coordinate 6,782,858 of OX376346.1, read as the reverse complement.
TGACACGTTGTTATTGTGCGTTTACCGCTTATTCTCACGTCACGTCAGCCAGGGGTAAATCTTAACGATTAAATTATAACGAGAGCGCCATTATTTTTAAATGTAGATTTATGTGTGTTTCAAAGACAGAATTTTCATAGAATTTCGGTTCACAGAAAATATTTTATAGAATATTCGGTTCAAATATTTTCATTTCGAATATTATTGTCATAACGACTATTTACTTCATAGAATATTCAGTCCACACATTTTCATGTCATATATTATTGTTTCAACGACTATTCACTTCATAGAAACATACTTCACAGAAATTTTATTAATTTAATAACAGAAATTAGTTCAAAGAGCCTCTGTTGGTTAGGTTAGGTGTAAGAAGTATTCTCAAAAAAATTTTTTTTTGCTACTTAAGTTAATGAATTTAAGTGGCAAAAAAAAATGTTCTTGAGAATACTTCTTACAAAAGCCAAACATTATGACAAATCATAATACTTAATTTGATATTATATGATATTAATGTTCTAAGAAATGAAATTTATTTATAACAAAAATCTATGATTTAAATTTCTTTGAAGTAACTATTCTGCGTATTGATTTTTCGATGAAATGATAATATGAGAAACAATTTGTGTGAAACGAAATTCTATGAATCGATTTTCTATGAAACAGTGTACAACCAGGTTTATGACGTTTTACTAAATACATTTTTCGTGACCGTGTTAATATGTGAGAGTGTTCAAAATGGACAATGCTCATTAGTTACTAAAAGTAAAATATCGAGATTGAGTGATCGTAATTTTAGTTTTTTTTAACTTAAAAGGAGTATGCCATAAAACACAATTAGAAGAAACTATAGTATCTATACACTTTTATCAACCAGAATATTTTTTTAAATACATTCTGAAGGCATTGTTTGTACGTAAACTCTGCAACACTCTTTGTTAGTACGTAGTCAAATATTTCACCATTTAAGAAGCATACTAGCTACCTAGTTTTGAAAGTTTCGTTAATTTGTGTAGTCATTAACTGCAGTCGCTAATCACTACGTTATACACCCGCCATTTTCTCATTCCACCCAAAGTTCTGCAAAAGCGCGCAACAAATTGACACCAAAAGCTTAATTAATCTCAGCAAGGAAACGGTGAATCTGCCAAGTCGCTGCAGTCGGTGTACCAGTCGCAAAACGTGCTAGGAAACGTTAAACCGGGAACAAACAAGCTCATTACATCTCGCGTCATCAGATTGGCTCGTGTCTCCGCCGCCGCCTAAGATTTATGGCGCCCTGGTACAATGATCTCGGGATTCATTGTTTATTTGAGAAAATGTTTGTTGCTTGCCTGTTTTTTGTTTGCGGTTTAAATGTAGGAGAAATATATTTTTCTACACTAAAACGAGATACTTTGAGTTAAATAAATGCAAATGAGAAGCTTTACTTAAAAAATCACTCAATCACCCGCCATTTTCTTCCTTGAATGATCAAATGAATAACAAAGCACAGTTGTTGAGGCCATAATACAAATACAGCCTTATACGTCCCACTGCTGGGCACAGGCCTCACCTCAACTATGAGGTGGTAAGAGCCATACTCCAACACGCGGGCTCAGTGCGGATTATTGGAGAGGTGAATGTAAGGCTAGTGATAAGCCGCCGCCTTTTTAGGCCTCTGACTAGGCTTTACGACTGATATCTTGCGACGTCAACCATAATGAAAAAAGAAAAAAAAATCTTGAGTTACGAGGTACCAGACAATGATTCAAGCCATGGGCCTCTCCCAGCACACCGAGACCCGAACCAATTTAAAAAAAAAATTGCTTCCGAATGGACCCTGGAATCAACAAGCTCAAAAAACGTACATCCCGCGTCACCAGATTGGCTCGTGTCTTCGCCTCCGCCTATAAGATTTATGGCGCCCTGGTAAAATGATCTCGAATGTTTGTTCCTTGCCTGCTTTTGTTTCAGGTTTGAATGTGGGAAAAATGCTTTTTCTACGCAAAGGCGCTGCGCAAACGTAGACACGTTTTGTTGCCGACACGACACATCATCACAGGGAACCGTAGTTGCTGTGTCCTGTAGCGGTGATCGGACAAAGTTTACGAATGCGCAGGGAGTGGAGGATTTCCTACTGGTTATATTGCAATCAAATATTCATCGGTAGCTTGTATCTGACACAAGACACAAAAGTGTCCACGTTTGCACCCTGTCTCAGTGAAATGATAAAACTGAACATATAAGAAGTCTTTCTTGAAAATTGTTTTATTTTGGTACTAATTCAAGCACACGCCAGATGTTTGATGGTCCGCGCTGCCCAACGCTACGCGCGACGCCCGGCGTCTTCGTAAATTAGGCCTAAGGCCAGAATCTGTATTAATTACTACAGACTGGTGTTTTTCATGTGGCCCCCGTAGCATAAGGAGGCCCGGCATGTAGGCTGGGCCGACCGCTGGGGCGACATCGTAATCCGTAAGGCTGCATGAAGTCCCAAACTTGCCACTGATTGCGCACTATCCCACTGCCTTAATAAAATATCAGAATATATTTTGTGACAAAAACAATTGCAGGTTGAATAAAACCAGTAAAAGCATCATTTTAGTAAAATGAGAATTAAAAAGCTACAGGAAACGAAAATGGAGTTAATAAAGGAAATCAATGGATTCACTGGCGCGTAATGTAGGAAATAACTAGCCGAAGCGGAGATTGGAATGATTTCACTACACCGGCAGACAGGCCAAATTAATACGTTGAGAGAGCTCTGAATACACACATTACTTCTTTTTATTCAATAAATAACTGGAAGCTCTTTTGTATGTGCAAAGGTAATTAATAATGACAATGTTCGTTACGCGTATTGAAATTGGTGAAATAAGAGACCCTTTACGAGCAAATATGTTATAAAACATTTTATCACTGCTTTAACAAGTGATTAAAGATTTATTTGTTTAAGAAAGTCCGAGTTTTATATATTTCCTCGCAAATATGTTATAAAACGTCGTATGACATACGTGCGCTTTGATAATTGCAGCCTCTGCTTTCTTGTCTAGCAATATCGCCTCGGCTGTGAAAAAACTTACCGCACTTATATCATAATGTACTTTTATTTTGATTTACACGTTCGTCAGTAACTAAAGTGTTATGTCGTCGCTATCTCATCATCATCAACAGCCTTTAGAAGTCCACTGCTGGACATAGGCCTCCCCCATAGAACGTCACAGCGAGCGGCTTTGGGCTAATTGCATCCAGCGGCTTCCTGCAACTTGCACCAAGTCATCGGCCCACCGGGTGGGTGGCCTACCTACGCTGCGTCTTCCGACGGCCCGTTTTATGAAATAGTGAAAAAATATGAGGGTCTACGTTCAACAAAAGCAAAAACTGACCGCTTCCAAAATTTACAAAAAGGTAAATGTACGAGTCAGCCCATCGGAGTGAACAAATTTGGTTCAATGCCTAAGAAATTGCAATGTTTTAGGGTTACCACAGGCTGACTCTTACACAGGCCACAGTTTCAGAAGAACATCAGCTACATTGCTGGCCAATTTAGGAGCCGATATATTAACTTTAAAACGCCATGGAGAATTGCGATCTAATAATGTCGCTGAATCCTATATCGAGGACTCCTTTCAAAATAAAGCCGACATAAGTGCCAAGATAACACAGGCAATCCATTTGGAGCCACAATGTAAGAAGTTTAGCCGTGAAGCGGTCCTTTCACGTCATATGCCAAGGTTAATTTAGTATCTCCTATTTTTACTAATGAGGAATCTCAATGCTCTTCCACCTCCTGTAAGAATGTTCCATTATCTCCAACATTCACAGTCTCTCAAGATGAAAGCAATGAAATAATTAATAATACCATAATAAATACTGTACAAATGCCAGCTAAAACGATAGCATATCATTTCAATAATTGTACTTTTAATATCTGTTTTAAAAATCAAACTTTTTATTAACTAAATAAGACTGAACTTTTATTTATTTTTCCTCGCCAGTGTGTTGAAAAACGTTGTATGAAACACGTGAGCATTGGTCATTACACTTTTCAGATCCATTAAGCTTATTAAAATCCGCCTCGAGTGTAATGACTAACTTAGAACACTTGTATCATAATGTGCTATTCAATGGCCAACGACTGGCCTCGTGGCGCAATGGCAGCGATTCTGCCATGTTTAGATCCCTCCCATGACAAAGGTTTATGTGACGAACATTTGTGTTTGTTGTGTGTCTGGGTGTTTTTATTTATTTAAGTATCTTTTCAGTCTCTGACACCCATAGTACAAGCTCTGCATAGTTTGGGATCAGATGATCTTGGTGTAATTAGTCCCAGGTAGTCCTAGGTACTTATTTATTTATTTAAAGGCTAACTTTACTACAACTATTCCGTGATTGTACATACTTTCGTCCAAGAACATCATTTCCGATAACTATATCGCTCTCCATTTGATCAGCTAGCTTGTCTCCTACCGTACAATACGCGATATCTTCACATACTAGTGACTGCGGACAGTACGGTGTGATTGATTAGATAACCTTCTCCTTGGATGAGCAAATCGATCGGCCGTTACGTATACGGTTAAGTTAGTGGCTGTAACAGTATATTTACGATCAATTAACTAAGTGAACATTGTTTGCTATCAAAACGTTGTAGATGCTTTGCGTCCAATGAAATTAACTTTGAAAATTTTATATAAAAACCATGCGCAAAATCTAAAGTGCCACACAAATTATTCCAGATTTTAGTTACTTTAGTAGGTACGTATACACATTATTAGTATAAATGTATAAAAAATATAGTTGGTAAATTTTAAAAAAACATACAACCGTTTCACACTACGGAATTTCGGTATAGCATCACCGGATGTAAATGATAAACTTTAAATAAAACAGAGCCAACTTACATTATAAACCGCTTCTTCGCTTGTATGAATTAAATTACAGTGCCGATGCATAGTTCTTTTAAAAATGTAAAAATCATTTTATTACGGATGAAATAAGGTATTGGGTAATCCTAAGCTCAAATTAACTAAAGATAGAAAAACTAGAAAAAAACTAATTTCGGACCTTGAAGAAATCAGGCAGGATTCGCACCCGCCTCCTCCACAATCCGGGTAGCTGCTCTAACCACTGAACTACCGAAATAATACTCGACCCGAAGAAATCTTTCTAGTATATGCTTAGGTTGCAAGGAAACGTTATTTCATCAATGTTTTAAGACAAATATCTCTAACATCCGAAAGAAATATTTTTACAAATATTTAAACTTTCGGTTAAGATGAAATATTATGCTATTTGATTATTAGGTACTTTGTTTAAACAAAGTAAAATTCAAATTAACTATCAGCAATCAGCAGTATATTATAATTGGGCGTACTAGGTATATTATAACCTTGAATTCCTACTATGTCTTGATTTCAATGATTGAATAGCAGATTGTTCTACTGGAACAATAGGCTATTACCAGTTACTAATTTGAATGTTATCAGAATATGCTGCATCACAAAGCTAAACAACTATGTCCCTTTGATAATCCGAGCAAATAAATGTTCCATTTAATTGAATTTCCATATCGCCGTTTGGTGACTCAGCTTCTGGTATTGGGAGTACCTCAGTTTGAATTTGTACTTTTAATTCAAATATGATAAAACTTTACTTTGTTGCAACGATTTATGTATTTTGCCTTTATTGCAACACTCACCAACTCGTACGTCTTGAACAGTCCTGTGACAGACAGACCAACACACATGGCGAAACTAAATAGTCACGCATGATTTGTTACTGAACCTTTTTTAATTTCAAACCCCAATTTGTATAATATCTTAACAATAAAAACACTAGTTCATAGACGCCGTGTTGTTCAATCTCCGGACGCCTCCTTACCACAAAGAGTTGTTGAAATTTCAGCAATCTGCCAGGAGCGATGTTATGCGCTCGATCCGAAAACTCCTTCTAACTTTCCCCCCACATTCCTCAAGTGATTACTCGAATTCTTTGACTATCCAATCCACCCGCCTGTGGAATTCCTTTTGCCTATCAAGCAATTTCAATCCCTTCCTATATTTAAATCCCGTGTCAAAGTGAATTTCCTCTCACAGTGACCTTCTGCTCCTCATGGTTATTTTGGTGTCTACTGTGCTGCGACGTCCTCGCCATAAAAAATATTTGTATGTGTGTATGGTATATGTATGTTTATTGTATCATGTATGCATTTTAACGTTAGTATATACCGATATATACATTTATTATATATGTATTTGTAGGTATATAATCTTGATTGATTGAAGTATTAACAGATTAATTAATATGAATAATTTGCATGTGACATATAATAATTTTTATATTTCTAATTATTTTAAGCGACAAATAGCACATTCGCTATCCTCTTTTTTTTTTCTTCAGTCAATATTTTGGCTACTCAACCTGCTTTAATTCAGCAGACAGACTTGTCGACTTTGGAACATGTTCCAAATCATTTGAATTAGATATTAAGACAACAGAGGAAACCTCTAGCAAACTTCCATCTATGACAAAAGAAAAGCCCAACAGTAATTACCTCAATTTTGTTCATCAGAATATACAGGGCTTTTCTGGCAAAGATTCAGAAGTAGGTTTGTTCCTTGACAGTATGAATATAGATGTTTTATGTTTAACATAACACTGGCTTAAGGAACACAACTGTCTGTTAAGTTTTGATAATTATAGCGTCGCTAGTATGTTCATAAGAGTTTCAGCTATTCGGGGTGGGTCACTAATATTATCGCACAATAAGTTAAAGTTTAAAGAACGCAAAGATGTGGTAGCACTCTCAATTGAGCAAACTATTGAAATTTCATGTGCAGAGTTAGAGCGGATTATTATTGTTTGTGTGTATAAACCACCATCTGCGGAATATTCACTGTTTGAAGAAACTTTGGAAGAGGTGTCGAAGAGAGTATGTAAATCAAACAAGAAGGTGGTTGTTTGTGGTGATTTTAATGTAGATATTCTAGACTCTTCTCAAACCTCCCTTAGATTTTTGAATCTTTTTAAATCATTCAATTTATTTAATAATTTTTAATCAACCAACTAGAATCACTGCGTCATCAGCTACCTGCTTGGATAATATTTTTTGTGAAAAATTTTATAAAGAGAAATCAATAATTAATTGTTTAAAATCAGACCATTGTGGTCTGTTAACCAAATTTGAGCAACGTCATATCCCTCAATCGGTGGATATTATTTTTAGACCAGTTACTCAGAAACGTATAGAGAAATTTAAAAACAATATAATCAATCAACTTCCTTACTTATCACACCAAGACCAGAACATAAATGATCAGTATGAGGATTTGTTCAATCTGATAATGTATGAACATAACACCATCTTTTAAAAATAAAGTGACTAGATAGAAGTAACAAAGCACTTGACGACGTAAATAAAACGCTCTCTAAGGTACTGCATTGGTTCACGAATAACAATTTACTGCTTAATGCTAAGAAGACTAAATGTATCAAATTTTATAATATTTCTATGCCCAATGTAACATAGGTCGATACCATTATAAACATGAATAACGAGCCATTAGAGATTGCGAATTCCACTGTATCTCTAGGAATTACTCTCGATTCTAAGTTACAGTGGGGTCCGCATATTTCTGCTCTGGCAGGAAGACTTAGTTCGGCAGCTTATGCTGTTTGAAAAATAAGGCTCCTGACTGATATCGCAACAGCAAGATTAGTGTACTTCAGTTATTTTCACAGTGTTATGTCGTATGGTCTACAGTTGTGGGGCTCGGCAGCGTATCTCAACACCATCTTTGTTCTTCCAAAAAGAGCCATCCGCTCCATTTACAACTTTAGACCATGCGACTCGCTTTGTGAAGTATTCAAAGAGATAGATATTTTAACGGTGTACTGTCAATTTATTTATGATAATGTAGTATATGTCCGTAAAAACTTGCATCTCTTCAAGAAAAACAGTGATGTTCATAAACTCAATACCAGAAATAAAAATAAGCTCGTAACTCCCAGTCTAAGACTGCATAAGGTAGGGAAATCATTTGTTGGTCAATGTGTTAAATATTTTAATAAGATCCCGCAAACTCTTGTTGAACTGCCTCTTCACAAGTTTAAGTCACAAATTAAAGCTAAGTTAATGAAGCGAGTTTATTATAGTGTTGAGGATTTCTTAAATGATAAGAATTTGTGGTCATCTTAGGTATAATCTGCTCCTCTGCACACTTTTTTGTTATGACTTTACTCTGTCAATTCAATGTTTGTGTTAAAAAACAAGATTGAAAAGAGTAACCATCGAGTTTCTAGCCGGAGTCTTCTCGATCGGAAACAACCTCCGAACCGGTGGTAGAGTCACATTATATTTAATTATGATAGTAACTATCATAGTATTATTCCATGTAAGTTTAGTTTTATTCAGTATATTTTTGCTACATTTTTTTTTTGTATGTGATTGTCATAAGTACTTTTTATAAGTCTATATGAATAAAGATATTTTTCCTTTTTACTTTTACTTTTATCAATATTTACATATTTTTTGTTGTTATTCTCATAGATTTATTTTCACTCCACACAAAGCTCAAGCTTTAAAAAGTTCCTCTACCCAAAGGTTGCCTGGAAGAAATTGCTCCCTAGCGATAAGGCTGTTTGAATTGTACAAATTCCTTGTTTCATGTAATACAACTGTTTTTCCTATATTGTGCAATAAAGTATATATATCTATCTATCTATCCACTTCATCCTCTGACACATGTCATGAAACATTATGTACTTGCTCCCTGCTCGAACAAAAGCAAAACATTGTGGGGGATTGTGCGGTGTAGTTAAAATACCTGTACGTACGTCTACTATGTCCATTTCCATTTCCGTCACGTAACTACAATAGTTGACTACAGCACAATCTGTATGCCATTTTTAGTTCCATTTATAATCACTTAAAGCGCTGTTCCAAAATCAACGCTGACGCTAACGACTGTCACTGGTGTCACTAATCCTGGTGTTTCTTTTCCACCATGAGAAAAAAGAAATGGTATGCTTGCGGTTATTGAAATACTTGTATATAACAGTGTTAAAAAGTATGTAACAATTACAAACTTAGCAATCTAGCCAGGCAGCAAAAAAAAAGGAATTGAGAACCAAGTGCCTTACTACAATCGCTTATATCCAGTTAAGTTTATTTCCTGAACTGATCCAAAATGTTGTCAGTATATCAATGAAAATGAATTGCTCGCTACACTCTGTTTAAGGAATGAACTTGAGAAGTTATAAGGGATTTTAATAACCCCTTCTCTTAATCTTGAAGTCTGATAAACATAGCGAGCAGCGCATCACCTTTGTATGTATTTAGTTGTAATAGGGAAAGCTTAAGTAGTATAAAACTTGAAAGACATTCGTGGTTTTCTTCGTAACACCAAAATAAAACAGACCAAATATCTTACAACTTGTCAAGTTCATTGCCTAAACTGAGCGTAACGAGCAGTTTCGTAATATTATCTTTCAATTCCAGTCAGTCAGCAGTTACAGCAGTTTTAATTCCCTAAACTGAGGGTCAGTTTAGGGAATTAACTTGACTGGATATGAGCAATTGTAGTTAGGCATAATACGAGGGGCATGCCAAAAGAAATATACTCAAAAATTATAAAATTTATTATTTATTACAAGTATCGATCTTTTCAAAGTATTCACCCTGAACTGGTATACACTTTTTTTCTTTTTTTTTTTTATATTGCTTGTCAAGATGACCCCACTCCACCTGATGGAAAGCGGTCGTGAGGTCCAGATATGAGGTTGACAAGCATATAGCTTTCCATACGTTTGAACCAATTGGAAAATACCTGTGACCACTCTTCTTTAGACACCTCAGAAATCTCGAAATTATAGGCAGCCAGTGCATCTTCTTTGCTTTAACCTCTTCCCCTTTAGTTTTTCTTTAATTTTTGGAAACAGGTAAAAATCACAACGTCAGGGGAGGAAGGTGGTGGGTGAGGAAGGATTGACACATTTTTTTGAGTTGAAAAAGTCAAGTGTTCTGGCAGACGTATGCGGCGCCGCATTGTCGTGGTGCCAGAGAAGGTGCCGGATTCCTGACTTCAGTCGCTTGTCACATTAAGCTGATATTACTGTTGAAGCACAAACTTTCACAAACCATTCAGAGTTCACCGTTATTTGATCCTCTATCACTACAGTAGCAATATGACCCGTTTTGCAGAAAAACGCGGTGACCATTTGTTTCTGTGTGCTTCGTGCACGGTGACATTTCGTTAGAGTTGGTTCATCTTCAAAACACCATACAGTCGACTGTCGCTTTGTTTCGGGATCATAGTTACGAGTATATAGCCATGTTTCGGCACCAGTCAGCATATCATACACGTTTTGTTTCTCGCCACCGTCGAATTTATCTATCATGAACAGGCACCTGACGGTCTTTCTGCTCATCGGTAAGTTTGTGCGGTACCCATCTCGAAAAACGTTTACCAAGAGAAAGGTGGTCGTGAATTATGGTTTGCATTGCTGCTTATCCAATTTCCAGTTCTCACTCCTCTACGTACGTAATTCTTCGATTTTCGCGAATAAGTTTTTCGACTGCACGAACGTTTTCTTGTGTGACTGCGGTTGGCGGCCGACCTGTCTTCGCTCCATCTTCGAGACGTCCCCTTTTAAACTCAGCAAACCAATTGAATACTGATGCTCGTGAATAAGCAGACTCACCAAAAGTAGTAGCCAAAAGTTCAAAACATTATTGAGGCTTTAAACCTTTTTTATAGTAATAATAAATCATAGCACGAAAATCACGTTGACTGAGCTTCATTGCTGCAGGCAAATTCCCGCCAGATTCTCGGAAAAATAACGCTCATACACATAAAATTTAAAAAAAATTATGTGTGTTAAATTTTCAAATATATCAATGAACAACCAGCCTATATGATGGTGTATAACTTGTCAGTCTCAATTAAATTAGTGCAGAGTATCTAACTACTTTTTGCATGCCCCTCGTACCATTGGTTAAAAGTGGGCTTCTGAGTGTTTCGTTCCTCATGACGGCAACAGTCACTTGCCTCTGACTACCCCGTTTGGGTAAATTCGTGATGGCATGTATGTATGTAATTAGGCCCCTGATAAAATGTTTTAGTGGATACAGGCCAGCCACTTTGGTAAAATATAATATTATGATGATAATGACACATACTTAAATGAAAAGTAAGATACATTTTGTTTTCTACTTAGTTCGAACTACTCTTATAATTTTGCTTAATTAAACAGAAAATATTTATTCTATACCTCGTATCAAATTAACGGCAAATATCTTTAAACACTCTTCAATAAGTGTTAATTAATTAGCTCCGAACACTCGCATTCGCGCCGGGCTCTAAAGAACGAATGAACCTCTCGTTCATTTAATTACAGCCTCTTTGAAGTTCTGGAATTTTTCCCTAGGCTGGGTTAATATGCTTTGGATACGCAGTCTATGTGGAGTTTTAACCAAATTGAGTGATTTCGCAAGGGATCATGAATTTACTTAGGGATTATTCTTGAAGTACGGGAAATGTTATGACATACTCAGCGTGTGTTGTAAGGCAACTATTTTAGAAAAATAATATTTAAAGATTTTATATTGATTTTGAAAAAACTCTATTTGTTTCTATGTATTCATTTAAATAAATCGTAAATAATGAAGATATAATTTCTGTCAGTCATTTCATATTACATTTCTATGTGTCTACATTTTAAGCATAACCATTGCAAACTATAGGTGAAAAATTACAGATACCGATGTAATATATGTACATTTAGCTTAAATAATTGGCTTGATAAAAAATCAAAATTAGCTTGAATAATTTTCTCTATATTCATGTCTTATATACAGCACTTAGACTACGAGCTTAGGGTGTTTTTTATATCGTGCAGATTGCCCCAAACGAGAGAGATCACATGCTATGTTTATTCTCACGTTTGCATTTACAGAGATGATAATCCTCCTATGATACTTCAAGCACACATAAATTATGTACTCAATCATTATTATGCATTCCTTATTGTGTAGTAAAAGATGTTACAAAAGTTCTTATGATCATTACTCGGGCACAGCAAATAGGACAGAGGAGGATTTTATTATTATTAGTTATTTAATTTCAACGTATATATTATTTCTATTTTAACATTCACTTTAACTCTAGATAGTTATAAACTTTTATTTGTTTTTTATGAACGTTATATTTATTTTTCGAAAATACATTACTCAAAATAGTAAGTAACAAATTAGTAACTCAAAATAGTAGCTTTATGTGTCGAAAATAGATTAATTTTTTTGGAAAAACCTTTGTCATTTCATCATGTCATGTCGGCTCCGTTTGCATTCAAAGCAGTGCTGACTATCATCTTTTGCATCCTTTGTAAGGATCCAGGTCTTAAACCCTCTACGTATTGTTTCCAAGTTATGAGATAAAATTAAGCAATTTTGTATAATGTATTATGGAGCAAACGAGCTAAAATGTCACCTGATGGAAAGTGATCACCTCCGCCCATGGACAACTGCAACACATTAGGTGTCACCGATGCGTTGCTTGCCTTTCAAACGGGAATACGCTCTCTTCTTGCAGGCTCCGATGTCATATCCATTTGGGTTGGGAATACCGCCGCAGGAATTCATTCCATATCTTGGTCACAGTCTTAATCTTCGTTGTACGCGGAAGAAATTGGCGCGAAAAACGCACGGTTGTTGAGCGCCAATTAACAGATAAGTTACCATAAAAAAGTCTTACCGTTTTGTTTCAACCATTTTTTTTATATGCGTAATATTTATTGTTTTCGAGTATTATAACGTATTTAAGTTCTATCGTTACTTAAGCTATTATTTTGAATACCTAAGGCCTTCATAATAGTAAATAATCTGCTCATTAACATAGTTTATTGTAATTTAAATTATTAATTTTGAATACCTCAGGCAATTTTAATAATAAGAAACGCTCATTTAAATTCGCATATTTTAAAATGCAAGTGCTACCTTCAGTAATTTTGTAAAAGAAAATGTTGGAATACCCAACCGGAAAATCATTTCCGTTTAAAATGTTGTACAGTTTGTCCCAGTGAGCAACCCCTAGCATTCAGTTTGGCCAATTACCGTAATGTCTTTCTCTAAACGTGTCTACAAGCCAGAACCGGGCCTTAGCCAACAAATCCAGCTGGACAAATTGAAAAACCACTGCGACATACCGGCCCATAGTGCGGCGTTGTAACCGCTACGCATTACGCTCAAATTCCCGAATTGGACAGGGACTCATTCAGGTATTAGTTGAATGATATTATACAAAAAATAAATCACATATAATTCCTTAGTTAGGTGTTATTCATACCCGATTTGACGACACGATTGGCGTAGTGCGCTGTAGCACGGTTTCTCGCCTCGATTTACGTAGTGTCCCGGGTTCGACTCCCGGTCGGGTCAATTCAGGAAACGATCTATTCTGAAGGGTCCAGGTGTGCTGGGAGACGCCCCTGGCTTATTTCCTTGTGTGGTAACACTTATCAATCCCTACTTCAAGACCATTACAAGAGGTGTTTGTCAGGCGCATATTTATTTATTTATACCCAATTTGTATTAATACATCTTATCTAATTGCGTACACGCCCAGAAGACGTCTACTATTGAACGTAGGCCTTTTAATTTATTTCAGTGTGGCCTGAACTGAAACCCAACTTATTCTAGCAACTAATGAGTAGATAATTTTATTTTGGGCAAATACCTACCTACTCACTTTTTTAAATTAAAGTGAATAATATACAGATTGCTTTGCGTTTGATTTATTTTTGATTGGTTAAGTCTATTTGAAATTATTATTTTATTATTTTGATGTTAGGGTATTCATCATTGTATGAACTATTATCCGTTGTTTCGTTTTATATCGTATTTTTCGTTTTATATTGTATGGTTGTCACCACTCTATAAATTTGACTTTGAACGCGAATGCGTAAAAAAAGTTTATATTTGGTTCACAAGGTATAAGTAGTTTCAATTTAGACAAGGGCAGGATTATGAAAGGAGTTGAAAAATCCAATGTATGTGAAATGGTGAACGAATATTTTGGAATAAAACTTAAAATACTTATCAATAGGGAAGGCAATAACGTCTTGTTTCTTTCTAAAAATAGATTATGAAAGGTCGTTTCGATTTTACTGACCCTGCTGATCGTGGCGTTGGCTCGATTGGACCGAGACTGCCAGCGAAATGTCCGTGCGCCCATCTTCAGCTATAAAAGTATATTTATTGCTGCCCTTAAACTCGTTCCGTCCCTGTCTCCGTCCGTATTCGTCCCGGAATAACACAGATCGGTAACGCAACACAATAGCCCCGGTTCCGGAGAATCTATTCCACCCCCTAATCCAGAAAGGTCGGCGGGAGCTATTCAATAACCACTTAAGAGTGGCCACGATTGTACCGTCGCTGATAACAGTGGGGACACGATGGGCCAGCGTTCACAGCTGGCTACTTTTTGTATCGTTATTTACTGCGTGAAACAAGATTTATTGCTGAGAATAAGTGAGAAAAGGATTATTACTGGTTTTTACTATAAAAAGTTACTGCTATTTATTTCATTTACAACGTTGGTGATGTACGCTGCAAATTGAAATTGAAAATACCAGGAGTATCACTCAGGCATTATTACAATGTCATTTTGTTACCAGGTAAGTTTTCAGAAACCTCTCTAATTGTCTAATGTTCACTTGTACACCAAGCGAGCCAATGCTCATTCTATCCCCTCTCTCTTACTTTGTGTAAACAGAGACAGACGAAGATAATTTCATAGCGTTGGGGTAGAATGAGCATAACTGTCGAATTGTGAGTCTGAAAATTCAGGGTGTAATCCATTCCAGTACACCTATTTGATATTATTTAAAATTTATTGCTTATTTAATAAAAAACATAGGAACACGTATTACGGAGGCGGGCTTGCTTTCTACTGCCATGGCTTTAAAATAACTTAGGGAAATATGAGCTTCTTCTGGGTGTTCTGATCATCACAGCAGCCACAGTACTGCTACTGCAGTACACACAGTACTGCAGTACTGTTGTGCTTTGTCCCTTACATACTCGGACTGGCAGAAACTTTATTAAATGAAAGTATAAAACATATTGTTCAAAGCATATGGTGAGACTCCAATGCAATTTTTGTGAAATTAAGTAATGTGTTATTATTTTAAACTAAACAACTTTTTTTCTGAAAGTTACTTATATACTATGCAGACAATACAAGAACGATCAACCTTGTTTTTCAACACATTTAATTGTTTCATACAAACTGTTTGGACTTAAAACAGTTTACATATAGAAGCATTTTAACCTGACGGGTTAAATTAATCAGTTCGAATAATAGAAACAATTTTCGGTATCAGGATATTCTATATGAAGAATTTTAAATCAAAATAATCAATTTTATGTTCGGATAGAACATAAAATTGATTATTTTAATTTAAAATTCTTATAAAATATAAATAAATGCTCTCCATTAAAACAGTCTCTCAGTTACTGTAGTCAATGCTTCGTGCTTCAAATTTGTTAACGTGTCGAGCCGGCAACTTGCCGAGTTTAGTGCATGCTATATCAGTATACGTTAAAACTATTTTGATACTGACTCTAAAATATACCTTTATGTGGAAAAGTATTTGAAGACATCTTAAGGTTGATCTTAGGCTACGTTTATGCCTTGTATATGAATTTAAAGTAACTACTCAGTTATTTTCACAGTGTTATGTCGTATGGTCTACAGTTGTAGGGCTCGGCAGCGGATCTCAACACCATCTTTATTCTTCAAAAAAGAGCCATCCGCTCCATTTACAACCTTAGACCACGCGACTCGCTTCGTGAAGTATTCAAAGAGATAGATATTTTAACGGTGTACTGTCAATTTATTTATGATAATGTAGTATAATATGTCCGTAAAAACTTGCATCTCTTCAAGAAAAACAGTGATGTTCATAAACTCAATACTAGAAATAAAAATAAGCCCGTAACTCCCGGTCTAAGACTGCATAAGGTAGGAAAATCATTTGTTGGTCAATGTGTTAAATATTTTAATAAGATTCCGCAAACTCTTGTTGAACTGCCTCTTAACCAGTTTAAGTCACAAATTAAAGCTAAGTTAATGAAGCGAGGTTATTATAGTGTTGAGGATTTCTTAAATGATAATAATTTGTGGTCATCTTAGGTATAATCTGCTCCTCTGCACACTTTTTTGTTATGACTTTACTCTGTCAATTCAATTTTTGTGTATAAAAACAAGATTGAAAAGAGTAAAAATCGAGTTTCTTGCCGGAGTGTTCTCGATCGGAAACAACCTCCGAACCGGTGATAGAGTCACCTTATGTTTAATTATGATATTTACTATCATAGTATTATTTTATGTAAGTTTATTTTAGTATATTTTTGCTTTAATTTTTTTTTGTGACTATATGACTTGTCATAAGTACTTTCTTTAAGTCTATATGAATAAAGATATTTTTTACTTTACTTTTACTTTTTACTTTTACTGCAAACCTAACTAACCTTGTATAAGACTTCTTAGGAATATGTATTTATCAACTAATTTTCAAATTGTTTGAGAGTTAAACCACTTGTAAAAACTGCACTAAACGGGACGTATTTGATGAATCAAATTATATCTGCCTTTAACTCAAAACTTTGCAGCAAAACGCAGGTTGAGCCGAGACCTAGCGATGAAGTTGTCACGTTTGTGCAATTGATTGTTACAATACTCAAACGGGATGTTTTTTTTTCGTGAAACCTCGTAAAAATAGCTATCAGTGCACTATGTCCAGCCAGTCACAGGCCAGTTAAATTGAATCACCACGACGATATTAGCTGTCTGTATTATTTTAGCTGTCTATTTTTATTGAACTACGAGTAGACTGTAACGTTTGTGTAATTTTAGGGTCAACCATTTCACTACACCTTTATAGTGTCGCCTATATAGGGTGGATAACGCCTTTTTTTTGTTCTCCGGGTGTGGATTTGCGTTACGCACTATCCCACTGCATGGGTGGGGCAGTGTGGGACTCTCCGCCGGTGAAGCCGGCGGTATACCCGCTATAAAACACCTGGGTATACCCTCACCGCTATGGAATAGGGCGACATGGAGCCTTACGGATTACCACGTCGCCCCAGCGGTCGGCCCAGCCTGCGTGCCGGGCCTCCTAACGCTACGGGGGCATCCCGGTAAACTGGGACACCCCCAGACTGGAGCACCATGGAATAGGGTGAAAGCCTTCAAGTGCTAATTTTAGGGAGCAGGAGGAGGACGGGCGAGCCGCTGTCTTCTTACTCCGGTCTGCGTCGGAGAGGGGCCGGCAAAGGATCCTTCTCTCGGGCCCTCTCCGTGGTCTTCGTGTGCGTCATCACCTCACAGAAGAAGACCATTGCCGTCCATGCCTCCTCGCTTCCGAGCATGGCCTGTATTAAGGCCGGAAGTAGAGGCCACTACCGACGGTTTCCATCAGAGCGCGTTAATCCGCCCACGCAACGCACCCGCATCAAATGGCGGTATCCTCGTCGCAGCCGCGCTCGTGGCACCTTGGCGTTGGCTTTCGCAGGCGATTATGTGAAGGCACCTCCCGAAGCATCCGTGCTTCGAGAGAACCTGCACCAGTCGGTACGTAAGGTTCCCTACGCACCTACTGTTCGAGGACCGGCTTGATGGCCTCTATGGTCTGCCGGCCATAGACCTCATCAGCCAGATTCTCCACTTACCGCCGAAATAGCGCATTCTGCTCGACACCTGACGCCCTCTATAGAGGCGCGCGTCTATTGCTTTCGCTGCTGTCTACCAGTACCGAAATTCCGCCTAAGGTGTATAGCGCAAGATCTGAATATGCAGTATAAAATAATTTGGCTTTGGTGAATTCTTAACATTGGTCAATCATTAACTAAAAAACCTTACTTTCTTAATCACATAAATTTTATATTTTGATACATAACACAAAAATTTAAAGCATATTTCGATTGAAGTAAAAGAAGTACAACACGCACACAACAATTCTACACACTCACTATTTTTTTTGTCGGCTTCTGAAATTTTTTTACAAGCATCCTTGCCAAGGCCAGCCCTTGTAAATAATATCGTCTTTTTTTTGAATTTTTAGTGGTGGTGGTAAAAAGCGTTTTGCAGCCCAGGGTTTTGAATGGGCACAGCAATAACAACCTGTTTTTTATTACATGTATTTAGCCTGCTTTTAAAAAGGCGCTCTAGGGTACTTCAGATTAGGGATATCACAATATGAACATGCTTCCAAGCGACACTAGAGTAATTTTTCTTTGGCATCCAAGAAGCTTAGCTGATATAATCCCTCCTTCCAGCAGAGTATTCCTTCTACAATAAGAGCGCTCAATTTATGCAATAACAGGGTTTATTTGACTCAATGAAGTGAAAATGGACCCTGCTTATTTCAATGCATTTTCTCTTTGCGAACAGAATTCAATACTTTCTTTGCGAGAGTTTTTTAATTTTGTTTTGCTGACGATGTTTTCATTCACTTTGTATAAAAACGTGTATATTATCCTAGATTATAAAACAAAAGATAACGAATTCTACATTGTTTTGATTGGAATTTCAGTTTCATTGTATTTATTAATCAAAGGAGCTTATGATGATGGCGCGAATTACACTCCAACTGGCAATAATACCAAAAAGAGAGTGATTTCGCACAATATGTGAAGTCCTCTATGTGCCGCAGCCTAGCAGATAAGTAAAATAGTAAATAAATTTTCTAAGGCAATCTATGACTTCGTTTCTACTTTTACTGACCATAGCACCACAAAATAAAGTGTTAACAGAAGGACCGCTCGCAACTTTTTCCAAAACTTGCGTGAACCGCCTAGGGTTACTACTCTATTCGCTCTGAATTTTTAAAATGAATACCTACTTGATAGAACCGGCCAAAAACAAAATTCATCATGTGAAAAATTGCACCAAGTTCGAAAAAACAAAAACACTCGCGACAGTGCGACTTTCCGACTCACCGAAGCTCACTGACTTCGTTTATAAACTCATGTCTCTGTGTGCGTGCGTCAAATATGGCGTGTTGTTCTAAGCGGGCTATCTGTCAGAGCGCCGCGCATGTCTAATTTGTGATAGCACCCAAGCCTGCCTGTCACTCCATGTGCTTGCGCGCGATAATCACCTACCAGCCGCCGGGTCACGGGTCTTCCTAGACCTATTTGGTAGTTGGTTGTCAAAAGCCGCGTAGAGCATATATACACAAAATAAATAGTTTACAGAAGGATCGCTCTCGCCTTTTTCTATCAACTTGCCTGATCGCCTAGGGTTGCTACTCGCTTATTTTGCCAGATAAGCGCGATTTCACAGATACCGCCAAAAATGAAATACATCAAGTGAAAAATAACCTACCTACCAAGTAGGCTGTCGATAACACCATGAGCCACTTCGGCGGCGCGGCGCGCGGCGCGGATGTAGCAGCCGCGCTAGCCAATTAAAGAATTTACCAAAAATACTGGTGTTTTACCAATGCATGATAAGATAAGTTACGGAAAAGGTAAAAGCGCATTTTTACTGGATTTGAATGTGTTACGAAATACCTACCTATGTACTTATAATACTCGTATATAGTACTACTAACTTGCAAATGTCATCTGAGTTTTACATACCTTTCAACATCATTTGGTAACTTAAAAAACGTATAATCACAATTTCGTGTGGTGTTCATACAGCCAAATACACTGCAACAGAAATATCTGCGCGAAACCATTTTTGACCATTGAACTATAATGTAAGTAGGTATCTGACGACGTCCAAATAATATCACAATGTTTTTGACAGTGCGACTGACCGCGACACTGAAACTCACTGACTTAGCAAACTTAGCCGCTGCGTTGTCGTACAGAGCAGACGTCTACGATAAATTCTCTAAAAATAATTAAATCGATAACAAGTGAATATTTACTGTATTGCAAAAGGATAAAACTCCAAATTGTGTTGACGCTGATTGTCTGTTGTGACCACATTCTCCTGCGCACCGACTAAGAGGACCCCCGCGACAACACCAGCGAACTGACCTCACCCCCGCAAGACACGTATGATTGCTATTTTTTAACTCGCTCACTCACTACGCGCTGCACCTGTGTGTCGCTGACGTAACGAAACAAGATGAGCGCTCAGAGGTCGCCAACCGGAGGCTCGCAACCAGATTTATCGAAAATGAGTGATTATAATTTGGAACCGGCAATAACATTTCGCAAACGAAAACTGCCTAGCGATATTGCGTGCTCATGCTCAGATGACTTAAGAGGAATGCGATCAGAAATGTCTCGTATAAGTTCTCTGCTAGAAAAGTATGTCGAGTCTAACGAACAGATTTTAAAAACCATGCAAAGCAATATATCTGATATAAAGAACCAAATTACTGAAATGCAATCTTCAAATGATCTAACACATAAATCAATACAAAACAAGATGGAATCGCTTGAATCCGACATAAATCGACTTAAAATGAGTGAAACTATACCCAAAACATCGGAAGATGACTTCGTTATTGGTGAAAAAATTATACAAGAAATGCAACTACGCAGTAACAGAGAAAAAAATGTTGTGCTTGTTGGATTACCAGAACAAATTGTGTCTTCTCCTCAAGAAAGATCTGAAAAAGACGAAGCTGATGTATTCAAAATTATTTCTCTGGTGAGCCCTGGAATTCCAAATCCATCCAAAGTTTTTAGGATTGGTAAACTCCAACCAGACAAGAACCGTAGCATCAAAATCTGTTTTGACACAATTGGACCTGCCAAAAAACTACTCGTCAATAGAAATAAGCTACAGGATGGTCTTAAAATATTCTCAGACCAGACGCCAACTCAGCAAGTCTATATGAAAAAACTAAGAGAGGAGCTCAAGCAACGACAAGATAAAGGTGAGACTAACCTTACAATTAAGTACATCAATGGAACCCCATCAATCATTAATACGTCAAAAAACTACCTACAATAAGCACAGCAAACAACACTCCTAAAATTAGTAATTCCTACGAAATTCGAATTAGTTATCAAAATTTCCCACTGAACAAGTCGCGATTTACCTTTCTCTACCTTAACGCTCGTAGTATGCGGAAGCATGGAAAACTCGATGAACTCAAATGTATACTACAAGCAATACCAAACACCGTGCACATTATCTTAATAACTGAAACTTGGATTCGTAACAAAGAAGAAGCACTGCAACTACAACTACCGAATTACTATCATTATTATAACTACAGAACAGATTGTGGTGGAGGCGGGGTATCTGCATATGTCCATAATAACCTGAAGCACAGATTATCAGAATCGGTGTACATAGGAGGTAATAACTACTTGTGGATACAACTTGAAAAATATGCACTTGAAGTGGGAGTCGTATATAATCCTGGAAATACAAATTTCAAGCAGTTTCTAGAGGTGTATGAGTCACAACTACAAGAAAGAAAAAGGTCTATAGTTTTTGGCGATTTCAACATTGACCTACTCACGAAAGAAACGAAAACCGAACAATACAATAAACTCTTAAAACAAATGGGACACAAGATAGTAAATAAAATCACTAAGAAACATTTTACCAGACATGGACTAACTAGAAAATCAATCCTTGATCACGTGAGCACCAACTTAGACAGAGATAGCTTTCATATGGTATATATCGACTCATCCCTCTCGGATCATAGGCAGCTATACGCTGAAATTAAGAAAATAAAACCACCTTCAAGACTGCAACATCAATATGAAGCCATCGACTACAGTAAACTTACAACGATAATGAAAAAATCAGTGACACAGAAATCATACGATGACTTTACAACACTAGAAAACCTGATTAGAAAATGTACAGAAGTGAGCACAGTTGTGAAGACTAAGATTATCAATGAACCACAAAAAGAATGGATCAACAGAAAAATCATAACAGAAATCAATGAGAGAAACCTATTAGGTGTGGAATTAAAGAAAAACCCGAATGACGAAAACCTTAGAACAAGATTTAATACAAAACGAAACTACGTAACTAACCTGATCCGGGAAGCAAAGAGGTCATACTATAAGAAGGAATTCGACAAGTACAGTGAAAAGCCAAAAAAACTATGGAAGTTGCTGAATACCCTAACCGTCAACAAGTTACAACCAAACCATGTTCCTTCAAAACTCATCGTCGATTCAATAGAGGTAACAGATCCTAACGTAATATGTAAAATATTCAATAACTTTTTTGCCACCATTGGACCATCTCTAGCTGAAAAAATACCGTTAGATTTTCATACTAACTACATGCATGCTCTACCAAAGCCACCTTTACACAAGTCACAAATGGGAAGTCTAGATCCATGTACCGAAAAAGAGATCGTTGATATCATCAACAATCTCGCTTCTAATGCTAGTGTCGGTATGGATGGCATCAGCACAAAAGTTATCAAATGTATAAAAGACTCAGTAAAAACTCAACTAACAAAATGCTTAAATAAACTTTTAGAAGCTGGATCATTCCCAGACACACTTAAAATAGCTAAAATAACACCTATTCATAAGTCAGGAACCAAAGCAGAACCTGGAAACTATCGGCCTATCTCTGTATTGCCGGTACTATCAAAAGTTCTCGAAAAGGTTTTATATACACGGTTACAAAACTACCTTGATTCAATCAACTTCTTTTTTGAACGGCAATACGGGTTTCGAACACAAAGTAATACGCTGACAGCAACAATTGATCTTGTCACCAAAATTAAACACAACATTGATCAAAGAAACATTGTGCTAGGAATATTTATTGATCTAAAAAAGGCCTTTGACACAGTCAGCCATAAATTGCTTCTCAAAAAATTAGAAGGCATTGGTCTTGCTGGCAGTGCCTTGAAAATGTTCGAATCCTACCTCTCAAATCGTTCACAGGTAGTAAGGTTAGACAGAACCACCCAAAGTCCTCCACATGCCATATCTTGTGGAGTTCCGCAAGGATCGATACTAGGACCTCTGCTTTTCTTAGTCTACATTAATAACATGCATGAATTGGGCTTAAATGGTCATCTAACACTATATGCAGACGATACATGTCTTTTTTACTTCGGTCCGTCAATGGATGACTTAGTCTCTCAAGCTCAACATGATCTCGACACTCTTCACGATTGGTTCCAATATAATCTGCTAACCATCAACGTCTCTAAAACTAGCTACGTTATTTTCAGGGCCATAAACAAACCAATACCTAACTACGTACCACTCGTAATTAATAATATCCCTTTGAAAGAAAAACTGCATGAAAGATATCTTGGACTTTACATGGATGCTCACTTATCATGGAATGCTCACATTAAACAGTTAACAACCAAGTTAATATCACTCCAAGCCTCCCTCCGGTTTAATGTTCGATTCATACCACGTAAACTTCTTTTTACAATTTACAATAGTTTAGTTAAATCACATCTAATATATCTCATTGAAATCTGGGGAAACGCTGCCAAAACGAGTTTAAACAAATTGCAAGTCCTACAAAATAAAATAATTAAAACCATTTTTAACTATAATTTCCGTTCATCAACCTCAAAAATATATCACGAAACTAATCTTATGAATATACAACAATTATACATTTACAACACCTGTATATTCATCTATAAAACTATGAAGAAAAAAATTCGCACTGAACTACAATTTAACAAATGTCCGAAGGTTGGGCGCCCCTGCACTCGACGCGCGAGCTTCATTGTTCTGCCTAAGACCCGGACAAGGTACGGCCGAACCTCAGTTACATACGAAGGTGCTCGACATTTTAACAAATTACCCTCGGTCATCAAAAATATTGACTCGCTCAGTAGGTTCAAAAAACGGCTAACAAATTACATACTGAACAATAACTAACGTACCTACATGAAGTTTTTGTGCATTGGGATCTGTACCTACTATTGGTCTGTTTGTGACGATGTTAAACATAAAATATTGTTTTGCCGGTTGTTTGTTTAGTAACTTATTTATGCAATGTACGACAACGAATTAGAAAACTTACTTTTGTTTACCCATGTTCTCATGTAAGTGATATAATGTACTATGTCTTTATGAGAATAAATGTCTTTAAACCTAAACCTTCGCCTGTCTACTCACGTTTCTGTGAGCGTGTGTCGAAAATGGTGTGTTGTTCTAAGCGGGCTATCTGTCAGAGCGCGGCGCCTGTCTAATTTGTGATTTATACGTGAATCCTGCGGTTGAACTGACACGATGATGTAAAGTAAGACGTACTGACTACCGACATCTAAGTATATCGAATTAAGTAGCACTCACATTATATGCCTGTCACATGACAGCATGCATTTACAATTGACGAAATGGTCAATTTTCTATGATGTGATTTATCTGTTACGTAGTAACTAATAAGTAATCTGTGCCCGAGCCCCTCCAGTTTGCAGTGATCTGCGGCTTATAATTCTCGCTGTGCAACGCGGCTGAGCAGATCCGCACTGTTGGATATGTCAGAGTAGCCCCGTTATGGTTGGTGTGTTGTAAGGAGCCGGAAGACTGCAGCACAACAACGCGTGCGGCGCGGCGAGCGCCCCGAACAGATAGTCCGCTTAGAACAAATTGCCATTTTGATCATACACACAGTGAGTTTACAGGCGATACCGGTGAGAATCTGTGTCGCGACCAGTCGCACTGTTGCGGATGTTTTTGTTTTCGTCGAACTTGGTCGAACCCGGCAAGAAACTCGATATTAAATGTCTGTCTTGATATATTCTGCTTTTGGCGCTATATGGCGAAACCTGAGGCCATTGCCAAAACCAACACGCCATTATCGTTTCTACATGTCAAATTTAACAAAATAAGCAAATGCCATCAATGTCATATCGATTTTCATTCCATGTAATGTAGCTTAACTAATAGGACCGTGTTGCTCTTGGCTACGGGCAATGGTGTCAAAAAGCTCTGGATTGGTATACAAACAGATATTGATACACGAATATTGTCCACTTCGGTACACTTACAGCAATTTTATCCAAGCTGCCTCCTGTACGTCTACCACGAGCCAATTTAAATTTACGTTATCGTTCGCGTAAAAAATTGTATTGGGATGACACATGACATGACATGACAATGTGATGTCCAATTTCTTGCATTTTTAAATTAAATTTAAAATAAAGTAAATTTAAAGTGGCAACTCGTGGTAGACGTAGTTCATTCTGGAAACTCTATAACGTTCACTGTGGCTGCCTTACAAATTTGTATCACATACTAAAAATAATCTGCTACTAGTCTAACACATGATCTTAGCAGAAAGTTTTATCAAGTTCATTAAAGTTAAACATTATTTTGTTCCAATTCCACCGCAAAAACCGCCGTCCCGATGAATTCCGTGTAGTTTGAAATTATATTTTTCCATGCTAAAAATGCAAGGCAAGTTCTTTCTAGCATTGCAAAACAATTAAAGTTTTTCCTGAAGAATCGTAGGAACGGACTTTGTTTCATTAGTGCTAACACTTATAGTGAGGACTCGCAAGTTCTGTTGAGGATCGTTTCTTTTTACGGCTGCATTTTTAATCTTGGTTTAATTATGAAATACAGTAAGGGATATCAGTTCACGATACCGTGGGGCAGAATCAGACAGTTTTGATTATAAAATTTATGATTTCGTATTGTAAAAGAAACATTGTTTATAATAGAACATTTGGAAAGCATTGTATAGTTTAAAATAATAAATAATTGTGAATATTTGTAGGTCTGACTGCATTCGTTTCAACCACATTAATCTAAAAGCAAAAAAGTGTAGGTTTGGATGTCATAGTAAATGCATAAGATACGCATGCGGCGCGGCGCCCCAGCGGACAGATAGTCCACTTAGAACAAACCGCCGTTTTGATCACGCACACAGACACAATGTGTCTATAGGAGATACCGGTCAGAATCGGTCACGCGGCCAGTCGCACTGTCGCGAGTGTTTTTGTTTTTGTCGAACTTGGTGCAATTCTTCACATGATATATTATGTTTTTGGCGGGTTCTGTCAAGTAGGTATAACCTACCTACTTTTGAGAAATTCAGAGCGAATGCAGTAGTGACCCTAGGCGGTCAGGCAGGTTTGGGTTATTATGCTGGAAAAAATTTCTTTTTTTAAACAACTCTTTACTGTGGTAAATGGGCTATTCCATTCCAATGCAGACTCCGCTTCTACGAATCACTGCCGATCCAAACTTACACAATAAATACAATAGGCCACGCTTGATAAAATTAATAACATAACCTAAGTAATAGTGGCGAACTTAGAAACGAGTTACAGCGGCTTTTATCTTTTATTAGCCACCGCGCACGGCCTGCCAACCATATTGGCAGCGAAAACTTTTGATATTAACGGCCCCACAGAGTTGCACTCTAAACGCCGATATGTTATTGAACCATTCATTGACATTGTCATGCAAACAAAATCGATTAAAACACTGAGATAACTGACGTAAGTAAATATATTTTTTACTTAATTAGCGCCGTCAACAGTTGCGTGTTAGTAACAGAATACTATACGTTGGCTACCTACCTATAGACTTTAGACTAAGAACCCCTGCTGCCGCGGTTCCAATTTTCGCCCGCAAACTTGGCCGCAAGTTAGCACGATGGGCGGTTGCGGCCGCCGCGGAAATTAAACGCGTCCATTTTTTCATATACTTCCATACGAGTAGAAGCTGCGGGCCCGCAGCCACAGCGGGCGTTAGAGAAAACCGTTGCGTCAGTTCTTAGCCTTAAATAATAAGTAAGAAAAGATTCTGGGTGTAAAGTCCTAAAAGTTAGTGAAAATCCTTCTGCGCCTGAAGATGCTTGGTGATCACAAACAGCTAGAGTTTGTGATCACCAAGCATCATTAGGTGTGATCGCCAAGCATAATCCAGAAAATCCGAAAACACACTTCGACCGACGTGAGACCCAGGACCTCGGGATCCCTGGCCGAATTAAATGAAACAGCAGTTACTGTTGTAACTAATAAAAAAGGGGGAGTCAGCCATCAGTTAAAGGACCATTATGCATTACTAGATAACTTACTAATTCATATGAGTGGTCTGATTTTGCAAATTATTTAGACGAAAGCCATTTAACACTTTTTTTGCGTCAGGAAATGCATTCAGGCACCCAGGGCCCTGTGTTTAGGACACCTGGGATATGTAGGACTCGAAACTCCTGGGAAAATAGAGACACCAACCCACTAAAACCTGACTGTCCTGACCTGGTCGTCTTCGGCGCAGAATTGAAGGGACCCGGGTTCCCCAAAAAGACACTCTTCTCGGGACCCTTGAGCGCGTATGGCCGCCTGGCAGCGAAGCTCGGGAGGAGCAAGCTCAAGTCACGATAACATCCCAAAGGTGACGCGTTACCGTCACCTTTGGGATCATAAACCGAAACACGCAGGCCCCGCACGTGCGTTTCATGACCCCAAAGGCCCTTTTAGTCGCCTCTTACGAGACCTCGGCAGTATTCTACTCCACTAACCGCAGGGAACAAAGCCATTTAACACTACTCTAACTTACTTTTTGTCATGATGTTTATTAACAGCGGTTCAGCCGCTTATTTGTGGCGCCTCAGCGGCTCCACATGTCCAACTGTGGCCGAAACTCGACCCCGCACTTCATTAATAATTCCACGATACCGTTCGAGTTGAATCACAGCTCGGGTCTAAGGGGCTCTCGTGGCGGGATTGCCAGCCGCGTATACTACTCGTAGCTTACGTAACGTTTTTCATGCATCCGTTATTTCTGAGGCCTTGCAATACTATCGTATGGGATTTATGAGTTTGATTTATTGATAGGCTGAAATCGACCTATGCTAATATCATGTATGAAGGGTTGCAGTGTTTTCGATTTGTACACATGTACGTAATTTTCAAAAAAAAGTCGCAGTTGGCACCCATAATAACAAAAATAATAACAACCTTGACTGGCCTGTTGGTGGAATGGCAGCGATCCTGCCTTTAGCCCCGCAGGTCGTGGGTTCGATCCCCACCCATGACAAAAATTCGTGTGACGAAAATTTGTGTTTGTTGTGTGTCTGAGTGTTATTATAAGTATGTATTTAGAAATATTTTACTATGTTTATAAGTCTCTGACACCCATAGTACAAGCTTTGCTTAGTTTGGGGTCAGATGATCTTGGTGGAATTTGTCCCAGATATTTATTTTATTTTAAACTTTCTAAGACAAACACCTGTTTCGGACAGTCTTATCACTAATGATAAGACTGTCCGAAACAGGTGTTTACCAACTAATAATCTATCTTTTGATACATAAGCTTCTAAAAGCTTATGTATCAAAAGATAGATTATTTGTTTTAGTCATTACTTTACATTCATTTCTGTTTTAATAAATATAAAATATCAGTTTATTTATAAAATTTGTAATAATAAAACTGTAAATTTTATCTTACTAATATCTTACTTATCTTACTAATATTATAAATGCAAACCTTTGTGAGCTTGTATGCATGGATGTTTGTTACTCTTTCACGCAAAACTACTGAACCGATTTAGATGAAATTTTACAGTTAAACAGCTTATACATCAGAATAACAAATAGGTTCTAATTAATAAATATTTTATGTTATGTGACTCGTTCACTCGTGTGAAGCCGCGGGCGGAAAGCTAGTATTTAATAATTTTAATTCAATTTTTTAGCACTATTTTACTGCAACGCGCGTATTAATAGAGCCTAGATTTTTTTCCTGTTGCACTATTTAATCCTGTTGCTAAGGCATACATGCTTCTCTATTGTGGAATTGTTCTAACCAAAATTTTAAAGAAATGTTAAAATTCTCAACTCAGTGTCTCCTTTATTGAACCCTAAACAGGTGCCGACTCTATCCCGCGTAGTGATCCTACACCGAGTACAAAAATAGGAGACACTTTACACCGTGCACGCTACATCAATCTTAGTGATGCCCAAATATAAATAGGCAGTATCTTACAAAATAATACTTGTTCCCTCTGCTGTATTTAATCTCTGAATTATACAGCGGCTACGCTTAGAACTTAGACTGAAAGTAACCGCTGAATGGCGTCTATTGGCAAAAATACTGTGGTATCCGATTCGTCAAGGTCGTTCGGGCATCTAAAAGCCTTAAGACACAGGTCGCGGGTTCAATTAACGCAAAGAAATATTTAAGATGTAAAGATTATAGTTATCATTGCTTATTTATAAAACTTGTTACTAAATATAGGTGATATTTATAATAACATTACTAATACTTTAACGGTGTTTAGCTAAAATATATTTGACATTGTCTCGCTAATGTTTATGTACAAAACAGTTATGATTTGTTAAAATATAGTGCTAAAGCTATTATAGCGTCTATAACAAAAGCTTATTACCTATCTAATAATTCACGTTCAAAAGACCGTAACCGTAAATATATATATATATATATATATAAACTGTATATATATACATATATAAATATAAATATAAATATGCGCCATACAACATATTGTAATGGTCTCGAAGTAGGGATTATTAAATCCCTGTGTTACGAAGTACCACACAAGGAAATAAGCTAGGGGCGTCTCCCAGCACACCCAGACCCGAGTCAATTCAGAAAAGATCGTTTCCTGAATTGACCCGACCGGGAATCGAACCCGGGACACTACGGAAATCGAGGCAAGAAACCGTGCTACAGCACACTACTCCAATCTTGCCGTCAAACCGTAAAACCGTTGTAACAAAACCGATATTGTACTTATATCATTTGATGCCACTAACAGCCTACGAGCATCAAAAAACATTTGCGCAGTAAACATCAGAAACAGCGAAGACTATAAAAACTCTCATCCAAACTTCTTTTCTTAGACGACAGATGTTCAGATATTGCCCGAACGATATTTCTTTATGACGTCATTTAAATAAAGACCCAGTAAAAGCTAACAATGGTTATGGGTTACGGTGAAGTTTGACTTTGAGGTGATAAAAATAATAGGCGGTCAAAGTTTTGTGCATGTATAATGTATGGGCTATCAGTAGGCAGGTGTGGGTTAAAAGAGTAACTACTGAGTTTCTTGCCGGGTTCTCAGTAGATCAGCGTTCCGACGCTGGTGGTAGAGACTAGAGTCACATGATAATGTATGTATGTTTTATTAAGTATATTTGTTGATATTACGTATGTCGTATCATTGCTAAAGTGCAAATGTTTTTGACGATTCGAAAGAACTGTAATTTTAAACGGTCTACTCGCTTAAGGTATTATTGATTTTAATATTGATTTTAGGTGGATGACTTAAAAACTAAGGAAGCCGGAGTAGGCAAGACTCTTATTACTGGTAATTAAAAATAAGCCAATAGTAGTCTCTGGGTGATTGAGTCGGTTGCGGTGGTTAACACAGACTGCCAAGTTAGCTAGTGCTTAAATATTTCGGAAATTTTTATTTAAAAAAGTAAGCAGAACTTGTCATACAGTAAGTAAGTCAGTTACTAGCTTATATGCTGTCTCACTGCTGGGCAAAGGCCTCCATCATTGAAATCAAGTCATCGCTACAATTGATTGGTAATATAACCAAGCTTGCTAAACAAGTATCGAAATGTATTAATTTGAATATTATATTTTTTTTTTATGAAATGGGGTATTGGTATGTTTGTGAATGGGTATTTTGGTTATCCGCTTACTATACTTTATTTTGAGAATTAATTAATAATTTATCAGCAGGCCTCCCCCTGTTATAAAAAACTGGCGTTTTGATTCAAACTAAAATCAATGCTCATTGCTGGTGATCTGTAGGTAGTGATTATGTGTTTACGCATCAGCAAACTTTGCATTAATGTATTATTAAACATTGTATGCTTGCTGGGTGCGTCGTGACCAAACAATTTAAGAAAAATTACAATCACTGCGCAAAATATTACCAACCTGCGGCTGCTGCATGCACGTACACAGTTCTTGGCCGGGGCACAACTACTTCTTTCAGAAACAGACGAATCGCGCCACTTAAATTTTAGCTCCAAGTGAAATTGTCCCATTTAGCCGTTTAAAACTATAGTAAATCAGGAGTCGGGACACATTTATATGTTATTATTATTAATAGCCTTGTTCCGCTCCTGGCGTAGCGCCAGGGACTGGTAACAACTCCATCAGCTGTGTAGGTTGGCCTTTAGTATTCATCGGGGGTTGTTTCTTCGTGCTCATTTTGTTTTTAACATTCATACGTTACTTGTGTTGACGTTCATAGAACGTATTCTGCTGAGCGTTGTGAGGAATATGTGATAGTATGTATAGTACGGTCCGTATTCAAAGTCGACAAAAATTTTAAATCTTAAATCTATCACTCATAACACTTCAATGAAAAAACCGACGCAGTTGTTTCAGCACCTGTGTTAATCAGGCCTTCGTATTTACTACACGCCTGTCTGGGGCTGTTTATAGGATACACTTACTCCTACAGCCCTTAAATACCAATAATATTGGGTTTCGCTGGGGTGACGCCACAGGTCCCAACATGTCAATAGTTCATAGTGGAGCTTCCAGGCTCGAAATCTTGATAGCTAAACTTAATCCACCCTTTTTCACAAAACCTTATATATTACTTAACTGAGTTGTTAAAATACCTTTTTAAAATGAATTAACTTTGCTTACTATTTTAATTGCTATATTTTGCTTTTTTGTGTACTATCTTATAAAAACATATTTACATGACTCTTTGCCATTGGAATACATTTGGATGATGGAAAACATCGATAAAAACCAAATCAACCCGGAAAACGGCGGAAGGCTCACCACCTACCACGTTGGGTTCTAATACCATTGGTGAAAAGTGGGCTTCTAAGTATTTCGTTCACCATGCCGACACAGTTACTTGCCTCTGACTACCCCGTTTTATTTTTATATGCGTTTAGATTAACTAGAAAAAAGCAAAACTGCACATGCATTTTCCGCATCATGTTCTAGCTAGGCTCACCGCTCCAATGTGGTAAAAGCTGAATAAACCCGCCTGAATCCGGCCGGTCGCCAATAGCGCACCTATTCTGATTTAAATATCATGGCTACCCTTATATAGCTAACTGAATACGGTTTCCACGCAGCTCGTGGATGAAGGACGAAGTTCCGAGCAAGTTAACAAGTATTGAGATTGACGAATAGGCTAGGAAGGACCAGTACACAAAGTTGCTTTTGAAATTTCCCGAACAAATTAAGCGTTTGCTGCAAAGATTTTCATAATACGCGATCACACAACGCCTAGTGCCTCTAAATAAAATCAAATATGGCTGGTAAATGTTTAACGTCATTGTCATCATTGTTTGAATTGACATCATAATAAGGTAATAACAAACAAACTTGTACAACTATATAGTAGATTGTTACTCAAAGTGAGATGGTTACCTTTTCAATGCACGAGATGGTTTGGCGCGCGAGCGTAGCGAGAGCGCTAATAGTTCGAGGGCATTGAAAAGGTCTTTCTTCCGAGGTAAACACTCTGCTTCTCATAACGAATATAAGGAAAGTAAATAAAAATCAGATGCATAAGTTCAACCAACAAAATTTTTTTTTTCATTACTATCGTAAATGCTTAGCTTAAATTTATTCAATTAAATACTAATTAAGTGAAACATATATTAATGAGTATATTCCTGCTTCGATTAGTTAATATTCATTTGAAATCAAGATAAAGAAATTTCAAATACAGCTGTGGCTGAATAATACTTGCCGCAAAAGGAATGTCAAAATAGAAGGTGACATTTGACAGTTATTTACTTTCAGCCCTGGGGCTGAAAAAAACTTTACAGCCCTAGGGCTGAAAGTGAAGCTTTCAACCCTATGCTCAGGCAACTTCAAGCGTACTTTCCGTGTATGAGTAATGAAAACGTAATTTTTTACTCTAGGTATGCGCATCCATTTACATACATACATACACCATCACGCCTTTTCCCAACCGGGTAGGCAGAGACCACATCTTTTCACTTGCTACGGTCCTGACACAGCTCTTGCGCTTCTTCCACTCTCATTAATCCTTTCATCCTTTCATACTTGCTCATCGATGATGGGTACTCTTGGCCTGAGCTTTTCTGAGCACGTCTTGGACTTGTCCTAAGTACGACCGTCTAGTCCTTCCCTTCCAACAGCTCCATCCACCCTCGCCTTGTAAATTTGTTCCGTTAATTGCCTTTCATCCATCCTTTCCATATGCCCATCATAAATAAATAATAAAAAGGATTCCATATTTA
Organism: Udea olivalis; assembly: GCA_947369235.1. Lineage (NCBI taxonomy): Eukaryota > Metazoa > Arthropoda > Insecta > Lepidoptera > Crambidae > Udea > Udea olivalis. Next base: position 6,749,702 of record OX376346.1, on the reverse strand, counting down.
TGAATAAAATAAATGTCCAAATAAGATACAAAAATGCATTCGGTAGGAATACCGATTTACCAATTTTAACAGTTTCAATGACTATCGAATTACTCTGATAGTACGAGTAATAGTAATTCGATAGATTAAAACTGTTTCAAGATTAAAACTGTTTCAAAACTATTTTTTATATTCTATTAATCGAGTACCTGAGAATTGGATGACCTTCCCATATTTTTTTTATTAAAATTCTTGCAAAACACTTTTTCTGGTAACCCTGTTCGGGTATATCGTAATGCGCTGGGGATTTCTGGGAAGGTCCGGGCTGGGCTAAACGTGTTAGTTCGCTTTATTGAATATCGGGAATATGACGCTGTCCTTCGGGACACGAAATATCGAAGGTCAGAGTATCAGCAGTCTGCATTCTCAGCGGATTTTTAGGTGCCTTTACGCGTTCCAGTAATGGATTTCGTGTGTGGACGGGGCGTAAATAAAATTAAACTGTCAGAGCTCTAAAACACTTTTAGTGTTTAGGCGATAAAATTTAACGTGAAAAATGTATTTATCTTTCACCTGACGCTGCGCTTATATCGCTTCGTGATTTTTCCCTTTTCTTAGACATTGTGGAAATATGAAAATACATATTCGTTGCTGCCCGGCTTTATGTATATCCTTTAATTAATTCAGCATTACGGAAAAGATAAATGTCGTAAACCAGTAGTTTTCTTGAAATACTGTCAAAAATATTTAATAATTTAGAAAATTGAATCAGAGTACCGGTACATACAAACATAATTGGTTTCAAAACATACTCGTAAATTATGCTAATGTTTGTTTTGTGTTACAAACAACTGTTATTATAATATTTACTGTACAATTATGTGTTTTGATTGTCATAAGTAGAGGTCTAAATAATATATCTTAGGGTAACTTATTAAATAATAGAACGAAATACGCTACGCAATATCTCACACTAGAGACGAGAAACTTCTTGAAACAATAATACGCTACCCAATATCTCACACTAGAGACGAGAAACTTCTTGAAACAATAATACGCTACCCAATATCTCACACTAGAGACGAGAAACTTCTTGAAACAATAATACGCTACCCAATATCTCACACTAGAGAAGAGAAACTTCTTGAAACAATAATACGCTACCCAATATCTCACACTAGAGACGAGAAACTTCTTGAAACAATAATACGCTACCCAATATCTCACACTAGAGACGAGAAACTTCTTGAAACAATAATACGCTACCCAATATCTCACACTAGAGACGAGAAACTTCTTGAAACAATAATAGTACAGAAGAGCACTCATATTTAATTGTTTTGCTACTATCGAACTCTGCGGTCGCCATTCCGAGAATTGAGCAAATTACAATCTGGGTGTGTGGTTATCCTATACATTTTTGTTTAGGAAGATGAATATGAAATGAAATGATTATAAAATGTGTTCATTTATTTATGGAAAATGTACACCAACATATACATACTTAAAGACATTATAAAACAACAGTATAAATGTTTCTATGCAAATACTTACCTTCATCTTTTTAATTTATTGTTTTTCTAGTGATTAATGAAATATTGTTGTTAAAAATAAATTAGTACGTAAGAATAAACAACGTTGACGGCTCGGATGCCCGGTAAAACTCGAACGAGTTTATGTGGTATCTTATAATGTTTTTCCATTGTTAATGTATTTGCTGAATAAATAAATACATAAAAAAAAGGTGCAATATCTGTTTGCCAAAAACATGGTGTATAATCTAATGCTTTTGTTTTAAGCTATAGTTCTACATGTTTTACCGGAATGTCGATAGGCAAATATTTTCTCGTCATGCTAAGATTAAAAATAAAACATCTTGCACTAAGAACAACATTATTATACTGACAAAAGTCAAATAAAATGTAAAAGCTTTTCTTGCCGGTTGCTTTACTTCTTAGGTGCCTTGGCTCACCTTTAAGATAAAAAATACATATAAATTATTCAAAAAATATAATATATGTAGGTTTGCGATCTTGTTTACCAGAAAAATCCAAATAATATGTGAAAAAATCTGTATTTATTTCATCTTAATTGAAGAAGACATTAGTAGCCACTTTTTTTTTTCAAATTGAAGTACCTAACAAAAAATAACCATAGCTCTAGAACTTATAATCACAAAATTACAAGTACCTAATTGAACAAATTGAAAATAGAATTTGCAAAAACAATTTAAAACCCCTGTAAAGTATACAATAATAAGTTTCGGGTTCTTATTTTGTATTTTTTGTCGATGAATTTTATCCTGATTTACAGCCTTTAAGTTTAATACACTACGAACGGGTCATATTGTATATCTCTCAGCAAATATTCTGACACCTTTCATAACTGTATTGAACGCTCAACAAGATTGATTAGTCGGGTAAGATCGAAAACAAGAGGCTTTTATGTACATCCTTAGGGAAGATAATTCTTGTAATGACAAATAGATGTATCCATCAGTACCTATCAATGTACAGGTAGATAAATTGTCAAATTATAAATCACTTCATCACTGTCTCCTCGCAACGTCGGCATCATTTATAAATCACTGACGATATTCCCGTGATTTCACATAAGTCTCTGATTTTACAAGTAATGTGTTCAAACACAGTCAATATTGTTTTAAAAAAGATAATTAAGTCAAAAAAAATAAATAATTATGATTAAGGAAACTTCAAATGCCCAAAGATACTTAAATGCCATCTCAAAACAGTAACGAGTTAATGACTACAACCCTGTCCAACAACATTATTGAGACTGAACGAAATGAACCTTACCTAAAGCCGTTTGGTACCTATCGAGACAACACCTAAGTAATATAAGTTAGTTGAGACTAGATACAAAGCGAAAGACAAGCCGGAACTAACAGCAGTCGACTGTTTGTCGTGTACGTGGCTTACAAGCTTAGGTCATGTTACACAAACTTTGGAGCTCGCTGCCCGATGTGTCAGATGGTCACATAACAGCATTGTCTTTTATGATTCTTTTGGCTTTCAAGTAGGATAGTAAGTAAGAAATATCAAGCTTTACATATATATTTGTTATTTGATTTATAGTCTGTTTTTTTCCTACATGTCTTACTAAGTAAACAAACATGGCGTATTGACAACCATAGCCAATTGGTGGTGGTGAGAAATCATCGAATGAATCATACAGAGTCATTAGCCTACTATACACGTCAAGGTTTGCCCGCCGGGTATCAGACAAACAGAACTGTGCGTGTGTGGCGAAACGACGACTTTACCCTTTAACTTTACGTGTATGGAGGCTATTAACTTTAAAGTTGTTGATTCAAATCAGTAGATCTGCCGAAATTGTACTAAGTTTACTGAAATACTGATTTTGAACGATAATCTACTGATTTTCACCAAGTGTTCGTAAAGGTTCATTAATCCTAAGCATAATGTTCATTATCACAATATGATCATGTTCCATATCTCAGATTATTCTAATCGTCACGAGTTTCATTTTAAGTGGCATATTTCCAAAAAGCATAATATAGTGTAGCCTAAACTTGTTTGGCATACGTATTAAAACGCATAAACTCCAAAAGCAGGGTCCGAAGCACAATAGTCAATAGACAATACTTATTGATGAGGCATACATTTATTAGAAACTAGCATGCTTTTGGGACTTTCGCCGGCCGCTGCGGCTTTGAGTAGGGTATTCCCTTCAAATCAATCAATTGTTTAAAATTATTATTAAATATAGAACCTGATCTTGATACCTAGTAATGACACCCTCGTGGATATTTTTGGTTAGATATTGTTTATAAGTTTTAAATAACAAAATGATTCAAACTTACATAAATTTATATTCTTTTATACTTGATAGTAGGAACCGTAAATTGACAGCATTGTATTTATACCACTTTCAATCGAAAATAAATGGTTCTGATTCTGATTCATGCGACGACGTGCCTATCACTACGGTCCAAAGACAATCTATTTTATTTAAGAAGAAAAAGGTGACAAATTGTTTTCAAACCAATTTCATAATTATTTAATTATTTCGTTTTTGATAGAAAAAATTGTATGAGAATGCTTAATTGTAACTTTTTTGCATGAATTTCATGTTCTACGTTTCTTTTTTAGTGTGATTAATGCGGAAATTCGTGATTTTGTTTACATAATAAGACACGCACGAAGATCTAGAGTCTAGATCTTCATGCGTGTCTGTGTTTAGTGTTAACGTATAGTCTAGATTCTACACTATACGTTAACACTTCGTGCGCCTTAATTTCACCAACATCATTGTTAATGATGATGGTAAAATTACGTTTAGAGGTAATCACGTTTTGATAGTCTTAACGCCCAAGGCAGAATATTGTCCCACTGTTTTGTGCTACAGTGAACTATTTGTCGTGTAAGTGGCGTACTGGCTTAGGTCATGGAACACAAACTTTGTGCACAGCGCCTATGTGTCGGATATTCACAATACACCATTGTCCTTTGCAATGTATAGACTACCGGCCAATGAGAGTTGTTTGGCGACACGATTGGCGTAGTGCGCTGGGCGGTTTCTCGCTGCGGCTTGTGGCGTCGAGTGCATTCAGGAAACAAACTTTCCTAAGTTGACCAGGACCTGGGCGCCCTTTGACTGATATCCTTATCTTACCTCGTAACAGGATATTAATCTCTCTTTCGAGACTATCACAGTTGATCTGTCGCCTGACGCATGTTTTTTTGGTATTCTGTCCGAAAAATGCTTACAAAAATTAATTGTCATGGCTAAAAAGGCTAGGCATTCATTTGTAGACCCCTGTCACACGAACAAACGGTTAATTATTGGTAGTAAATTAACGTACAAGAAGGCTAGCACATAACCGTTGCCATCGTTGTTTGATAATGGGATACCAATAGTTAATGAAACGAGGTTATTTTAATGTAGAGGATTACTTGAAAGACAAGAGTTTGTGGAATAATCTGCTCCTCTGCTCAATATTGTATTCTTTTTTCTACTCTCATTGACTGCACTCTGAATTTATTTGTCGTAAAACAAACAAAGTTCAAAAGAGTAACTATCGAGTTTCTTGCCGGAGTCTTCTCGAGTCGTCCGAACCGGTGGTAGATTTACATTATGTATATTCACAATATGTGCTATTAATGTACTATTTAATTTACGTTTATTATTATTGTTTCTATTTACTTTTTTTTGACATGTCATAAGTGCTTTGTACAAGCTTAAATGAATAAATGTTTTTTTTACTTTTTACTTTACTATCATGCTTCTTCTGTCAGGAATCTAGGTCTATTCTTTGACTGCAACCTCTCTTGGATTAACCATATCAGCCAAGTTGGCTGAGAGGTTTTTGCTGCTTTTCACTCACTGAAGCGTTTACAGAATTGTCTTCCTCTACAAACCAAAATCAAATTAGCTCAATCCCTCATGCTCCTCATTATTGATTATGCTGATAGCTGTTACGAGTATCTTCATAATCATAATCATAATAATTTATTGCATACCACATTGAAGTACTTACAAAGTAATCTTAGAGATAGTTACATAAGGTGTAGCGCCCCGTGAGGGCATGGCAATATAAAAAAAAATATAAAAAAAACCATGAATGCAATATTATTTATTTATTTCGCATATTTTCATATTTAGGAAAAATTTAAGATACCCACATTTTTACCGTCGAGGAATTCATTAATTTTGTAATAACACTCAGTTATTACTTATTCACGGAGCTGTTTAATAAAAGAAGGAGTTGTTTCAGCGTTTTTTATATAATTTGATAACTTGTTGTATATTTTGATCATCATGGAATGAGGACCTGATGTGTATAGCTTCAATTTCGAAAAGGGTTGCTTTAGAGTATTTTCGCCTCGGTTATTTCTCTTTGAATTTGGATTTTTTTCTGGTGAGTACAAGTACGCGTGATTTCTCACAAATTTGCACGATTCATAAATGTATATACCTGTTAGTGTCATTATCCTATGTTGTTTGAAGTGAGGTCTACAAGATTGCATTTGGTCGATATTAGTAAGTATTCGTATACACTTCTTTTGCAAAATAAATAAATCCTGAATGTCAGTACAATTACCCTATAGAACTATGCCATAGGTAAGGCGTGAGTGGGCATACGCATAGTAAGCTGACAGAGCTGTTTGAAAATCTGTAACCCTTTTCATATGATAATGGGCGTATATAAAAGATGACAATTTTTTGGATAGTTTTTGCACATGTGATTTACAATTTATGTTAGTGTCGATCTCAATACCTAGCAATCTGTCAGTATCTACACTTTGCAGCGGAAGGTTTTTGTACTAATAATTTTAGATCTGAGTGGCTTTTTTGATATGGCCTAAATTGGATTAACTTTGTCTTTTTAAAATTAAGTATCAGATTGTGAGAATCAAGATGATTTAAAATTTGATCTAGGATTATATTGAGTTTATTTTTCAAATCAATTGTGTCAGAACAGGACAGCATAACGGAAATATCATCTGCAAATAAGATGCTATCGTCCGATAGTGTGGGTGCTATGCTATTTATATAGATCAGGAACAAAATACATGCTAAAACGGTTCCTTGAGAAATAGCGCCTCTTAAATGTACCTGTTCCGATCTTATTTTCCGTATTTGTCCAGTTTCAAAGTTGACATTTTCTATTTCAGTAAACTTCAGGTCTTCAAGGTAAGACTTAAACCATTTTAGGGGGTTCCCTCTAATTCCCGAATCGAACAATTTTTGCAGAAGAATATCATATCTTACCCTGTCATATGCCTTGCTCATATCAAGTAGCAATCCTATGGAGTAATGTTTGGAGTTTATTGCCTCTAATTTTTTATGTATAAATCGATAAAAAGTAGTAGATCGCTTTTTCCGGAATCCATACTGATTGTCATGTAAAACATTATATTTCTCAAAAAAGCTGTAAATCCTTTTAGCCATATTTTTGCGGATGTTGGAAGCAAAGCAATCGGTCGGTAATTATTTGGGTCAGTTTTCTCTTTTATGTATGGGTTTGACCAATATTTTTTTTTTAGGTCGTTGGGGAAAATTCCTTCCGCAAATGATTGATTGAAGAGTTTTGTAAACGGATAAGCTAATTCGACTGCACATTTTTTGATTAATTTTGGTGGAATGCAGTCAATTCCATAGCTAGTTCTGTTTTTTAAGTGTCTAATAATATTGTTTACTTCTTGGGGTTCAACTGGTTCTAAAAATAGCGAATTTTCAATCTTTTCGCTCATAGTAATAGGATGCATGGGTTTACTACATGATGCATTGCTTGGGGAAGAAAAATAATTATTTAAATAATTCGCAATATGTTTAGGGTTTTCCAGGATAAATAATACATATTAATCTTCAATTTCATATTTTGCCTTCGATAGCCTGGCTTTTTATTTGCTCATTTTTTAGATTTATAAATAGCTTTTTTTAGAGCTCATCAAGATCGTGTTGCAGGATAGCAAATGCTTCGGCTGTTCTCTACTGCATTCTCTACTGCGAGCCCTGGGGCACTCCAGCAACGATTGGGTGGAAGGTGGATTTACAATCATCTTCTTTAATCTGGAAGATACGATCGGAAAGATAGGATTTAAGGATTCCAAAGTATGGGTGAGGTAATAGCTGTTCGACCTTCGTTAGGAGACCCATGTGCCATACTTTATCAAAAGCCTGCTGCACGTCGAGGAAAGCAGCTGAGCAGTATTCCTTCCGTTCAAGTGTTTCCCGTACTCCTTTACATACCCTGTGTACTTGTTCTATTGTACCATGTTGTTGCCTAAAACCAAACTGATGATCTGGTATTGCCTTCCTTTCTGCGAGTTAGATAAGCAGCCTGCGCAGTAAGATCTTCTCAAACACCTTTGAAGTTACTCAGCGGAGGCTTATGGGTCTATTTGATGTTACTTCGTGTACTGGTTTGCCCGGTTTGTGGATCATTATTATTTGTGAGACCTTCCATATAGCTGGGTAGGAGCCAGTTCTTAGAATACCATCGAAGAGACTAGTAAGAAATACAATTGCTTTCCTTGGAAGCTCCTTGAGTACCTTTTTATCAATTAGATCAAATCCGGGTGCCTTTTTATCTTTCATGTGCTCGATTGTACTGATGACTTCTCTCGGATTGGTCGGTGTAATTGGCCAATCCAACTGCAGGTCTTGTTGCGGGATTTCATTTATTTCGGTCTCTCCAGCAGCAGACTGGGCTTCGTTTGGCGTGAACACCTTAGCTAAGTGCGTCCCGAACAGTTCTGCCTTTTCCTGCTTGGATCGCGCCCATTTGTTACAGCTTAATTTTAGTGGTGGTTTTGGTTCGGTCGGGTGATTTAGATCTTTGCAGGCTCTCCATAGCGAGTAGTTGGTAGTATTTGTGGCAGAAAATGATTCCAAGTAGGCTGTAGCTCTGGCTTCGTTCGCTTCTATCAAGGCGCCTCTGATATCTTATATGGCTTTGTTCCAGGCTACCCTATCTCTAGAATGCCATGCTTTACGGAGTCTTCTTTTTCCCAGTATCATCATTTTTATTTCGTACGGAACCGAATTTTTTCTTTCTTCTCTGTTAATTAGGTCTGGTGTGCTTTTCCAACAAGCTGTCTGGATTGCTTGCGTAAACATAATCGCGGCATCGCCGATGTCATCTTCAGTCATAAGCGGAATTTTAATTGGAGTTCTTCATCAACTATCTCCCGGAACGCCTCCCGATCTGTGCGTCTGTTGTGCAGCAGCATCCTTTTCTCACAGTTGAGCTATCCTGCAACAATATCTTGATGAGGTCGATAGGTGGCTTCTTAAATAGAGAATGAAAGCTAGTGTATCTAAGTCGATGCCCACCAGTGTCATTGAGAAACCACCAGCTCCCACAGAGTGACTGCGTCAAATACTTGGGCATGTATTTGGATCAACGACTCATGTGGAGGAAACATCTCCAGACTAAAAGAAACGAGATTAATTTCAAGTACAGGAAGCTCTACTGGATGCTCGAAAGAAATTCAAAATTGTCACTGGACAACAAACTTCTTGTGTACAAATGTTTAATCAAACCAATCTGGATGTATGGCATACAGCTGTGGGGATCGGCGTGTGATTCCAGTATAAGCATTATACAAAGAGCATAAGGAATTCTGAAGTCCATGAATATCTTGATGTGAAGACAGTTAGGCAGGAAGTTAGGGTCAACTGCTCTAAATACAAATCAAGGCTCGAAAATCATCCAAACAGACTTGCTGTGCAGTTGACTATACCAGACACTGTGCAGAGATTGAAAAGACGGCAAATCCTGGAACTGGATAAGCTATGTATCGCAAAAGGAGCCTATCCAGTGGGGAAGATGCTCTGATCACCGCCACACAACATTAACACATCTGCTCATAGTCAATCGACTGATCGCATGATAAAGCACGAAAAAAAAATAGCTTTTTTAATGTTTTGGTGAAATTTTTGTAGTATTTTGTTATTTGATTGACTGATCAACATTTTTAGTAGTCTCTTATTGCGGCATGAAGTTTTTATTCCGGGAGTTAGGTAAGTCTTTTTTAGGTTAAATTTAATTTTAATGGATTTAATAGGCATACACTTATTCAGAGCTGTTTGAATTACTTTATCGAAATTGTGATAATTTTGGTTTAGATTATTATTAGTGAGAATTGTACTGTCCCAATTCACATTACCAATTTGATTTCGAAATTCGTTTATATTGTCATCAATAAATTATTCGCTGATATAAGGTGTAATATTCCGGTAAGCTTGTAGTTAATGGAATGGTTAGTTCTACTCTTTTGTGGTCTGAAAATCTAAGTTCGTGAACTTTAATTTTTACAGCATTTTTAGTAATAAAATTGGTGAAAACTAAGTCTAGGCAAGTAGAGGTGCTTTTTGTGACTCTGGTGGCCTCGTTCACTATTTGATGAAAGTTATAAGTTAACATTAAGTTTAAGGGAAGCCTTTTGGTTTTACTGTTCTTAAAAAAATCGACGTTGAAATCTCCTCCAATTATTACACGTTTATTTCTATCTTTGATCGCAATCATGTCCAAAAGTTTCCTAAGGTTTGACACGAATGTTTCAGTTACTTTACTACTATTTGGCCAATATATGTTAATTCACAATATAGTTATACTATAATATAGTTATCTTTCTTATCAGTATGTAGTTCTAGTGCACAAACTTCAAAATTAGATTCCAATATTATTAAGTTAATGTCTTTTCGATCACTATATTCTAATGTATTTCTTACTAGGATACATACTCGTACACCTCCTCCTTTGTATGTCTCGGCAAAATAATGATCCTATATGGTAGTTATTAATTTAGTAATTTTGATTTTGCTTTATTCAGCCATGTTTCAGTTATACAAATGGCTTGTAAGTTATCTTTTTCTTCTAAAACTGCTTCTAAGAGAGTTGATGCTGCGCATGTTTTGATGAAGAATGTTGAAGTTATTCTCGAAAGGAACGAAAGGAGACAGCATCATCATCTTTGAATTTACTCTCCTCCTCTTGAGCGAGATCAAACTCGTCATAGACTCGAAACATAGATTGGTAACAATTTAGATATTCTGTATTTTTTATTCAACTGTCGTGTATCAGTTTTAGTAGAGCTTTGCACATAAGATGTTAGTATTGCAATTTTTCCATTGAAATATTATATTTTTTTACATGCGTTTGCCAATTCTTCTTCCAATTTTGCTACTTCATTTTGTAGGTATGTAATTTTAGGTATTTTTCCATCAGTATGAGCTGTTAGAGGTATGTATGTCTTTGGATCGTGATTCGGAGTTATCGGTAACAAAGGTGTAGTATGTAGATCATAAGCGGCAATGGAGGATCGGTTCTGATCCTTTCGACAGAATACACTTTATGTTTTCTTCAATGGTGGGTTACGACAAATATTTTCCAAGAGTTGTATTTTACTGCTCAGTTTTGTTATTTCTTTTTTAAACGCTATGTTTTTTAGGATGGTGTTAACTAATTTTTCTTGGGAGCTGGTAAGTTTTTAGGTAAGTTCGGCAATTCTCGTCTTTAGATCTTCTTTCTCTTGGGTATTATTTAAAGTGTTATTCAAAGTGATTTCTGCGCTTCTTGACAACATATCGTAACAAAATAGTTCATCTCCATGGTCATCGTTGTCCATTGGTGCCCGTGTATTCAACACCTGTTCAGAAGATTAAAAAAACTCAGAAGATTCAATACATTCAAAAATCTCCGCAGATGCAATGGCCTCGGTAATGTTTTGAGACTCTTCATTTTGTGGCGCTGGAGAGATTGTTTTTACCGGTGTGGATCCTTTAGAATCGACGTTCGAAATAGATATCTTCTTTCGTACCACTAAGTTAGATGGAGCAGTTGATTGCCTAGGTTTAAATATACAAGATTCTGCAATTCCATCTTTTTTTTGATTCTGGTTTCATTAAGTGATATAGTTTTTCAGAGAAGCACAGTCAAATTCGTATCTATTATCACACATAACGCTTAATAGTGTGTCTTCAATATTTACGAGAGTTTTGCACTTAAAGCATGTAACTGACATGTTGCGATTATTTTTAGAGGAATTGCACTTTTTAGACATCTTTATTTTCTCTTTGTGATCTTATTTACTGATAAGAATATCACAAAAAGATAATCTGTGAAAAATAAGTTCAGATGACGCAGCTCAGAAGCGAACCCGTATCGTCAAGTACAATATCGCGCTCCGTGCCACTATACCAAGGGCTTATAACCGTTGGTGACGAATTTAGCGCTTTGGTGTTGCTGGCAATTGTTCGTTATCTCGTTTGAGTTCGTATCTCAATATTGCTTTTTTTCAGTCACCAGCACTTGAATTAATTATTATGCGAATTCACTAAAACGACTCAGTTCATTTAATAATGTCAAGACACTTTTGACATTACGTGTATTTCATACAGTTTATATTGTTTTAAGCACATAAATAGAAAGTTTTGCTAATTGTCAGCGTCATTTGCCGCCTGAACAAATAATCTTAAAGGTACATATTTCACCATACACTAGCAGTTTTTTCCACTTACAAACACTAGCACTGGTTATTTATAGCTTTTAAATGGTGTATAGTCGGTTTTTGTTGGAAAAGGTACACAATAACTATTTTTAAAAACAATTTCATTACAGAGTCTATGTTTACTGTGGCAGTGGCGCCATCTCGTGTCCCATCTTGATGCAACTGAGGAACTTTTGAACAAGCTTGAACGTTTCCAAAACGTCTTTATTCGGTTTGTATTTGGCCTTCGCAAGTATGATCATGTTTCCGACCGTTTCATGAGCGAGTTCAGAAAACAATAAAAATTAGGGAGCCCTATACGATTGCGTCGCAATTACCACATTTTAGTCCTCCTTTATAACATTATCTTTAACCCATATTCTCCTCGCTATCTCCGCGAGCGTTTTATATACTTATTACTGTCCGGCCGACCGCATTGCTCAGCTTATAATAAATAAATAAATATCTGGGACAATTTACACCAAGATCATCTGACCCCAAACTAAGCAGAGCTTGTACTATGGGTGTCAGAGACTAATAAACGTACTTGAAATATGTCTAAATACATACCCACTTAAATAGATAATAGCACCCAGACACACAACAAACACCAATATAGTGATTCTTTCACAATTCAAGCTGTTACGCTGTGGCATAAGCTGCCCGTTTCCCTTCGTGAGTGTCGCACTGGCGGTTGTTTTAAAAGAGAATTGAAGGAACATCCTCTACGGATTGCTTGAGTTGCGTTGGATCATATGTTTAAATACGAAGCAGTCCAGGAGGAGATCAGGGTAAAGAAAGCCCTCTTCAAAGCGTGGCAAGCGTCTAAATCACCTGAAGATCGCGCCGCGTACAGGGATGCCAAACGTGCCTGTAAACAAGCTGTAGCCAGAGCCAGACGTGACCACTTATGTCCTTTGTACGATAAGTTGAAGTCGTCTGAGGATATTTCTGGATATTTCCATGTGCCGCTGTGTGAATGACACTCTCGGTAACCTGCTATGCGAGGACCGCGCGGTGAAGGAGAGATGGCGCTCTTATTTCTACGAGCTGCTCAACAAGCAGCACAAAGAGGTGCAGCCACCTGAACTCCCTCCGAATCAGGGACTAGTGCCCCCGGTAACGCCTGATGAAGTCCGGTCGGCTCTTCGCCGCATGAAGAACCGGAAAGCTGTCGGACCCGATGGAGTCCCTAGCGAAGCGTGGAAATCGATGGGCTCTCGTGGTGTGGGCATACTTACCCACCTTTTCAACCGCATTTTCCTCACCAGAAAGACATCTGACCAATGGAGACTGAGCATTATCACGCCGGTCTTCAAGGGCAAGAGCTCGGTGCAGGAGTGGAGCAATTATCGTGGCATAAAGGTGATGTCCCACACCATGAAGCATTGTGGACTCTCGGATTCGACAGGAGTGTACAATCTCGGAGTTTCAGTTTGGGTTTCGACCGGGTTGCGGGACTATGGACCCCGTATTTGCCTTGAGAACGCTCAGGGAGGGATACAGACTGAAGAATACACCTCTGCATCTACTTTTCTTAGACATGCAGAAGGCCTTCGACTGTGTCCCTGATCGGCTGAGATGATCGGCTAGGCCACCGCCCAGCCGATCCAGGGCCGTTCCCGAGGTCTTTATTGACATTATCCGGGACATGTATCACGATTCCAGTTCCATAGTTAGGAACGGCGGTTGGTGACACGCTTCCCTTCCCTATCACCGTTGGAGTACACCAAGGCTTCTTAGCCCGTTTCTGTTCACAGCATCCGAGACCACCACGAGCTGCCACCCTGGTAGCTCATGTATGCTGATAATATTGCGCTAGCAGATTCGGACAGGGGCGGCTGGTAGAACGGGTCAATAAGTGGAGGAATTCACTTGAAAACGGCGATCTGATACTTAGTATGGCGAAGACGGAGTACATGACCTGCAACACCACAGATCCCCAGTCCGTCCGCTTAGGCGATGACGTGGTCGAGCGCACGGACCGTGTCAAATACCTGGGATCTGTGTTAAGCGCGTCCGGGGACATCGACAGCGACGCCAGAGCCCGAATTTCCGCGGCTTGGGCCAAATGGCGTGAAGGGACTGGTGTCATTTGTGACAAAATGCCGATCAAGCTGAAGGGGCAGGTCTATAAAACCATCATTTGGCCTGTCTTTTTATATGGAAGTGAAACATGGCCGTTACTAGAGCGACACAAGCAGGAGCTGAGCGTCACAGAAATGAAGATGCTGCGGTGGATGTGTCACATACATTCGCGGCAGCGTTCGTGTTCATGACATCGCAGACAAGCTGCAGGAGTGCCGCCTTCGTTGGTATGGTCATGTCTCACGGAGTGCAGCAAACTACGTGGGCAACAAATGTCTGGCTATGCCGCCTCCGCCGGGGACCGGCAGAGGAGGTCGACCCAAGAAGCGCTGGCTCGACGTTGCCAAGGTTGACATGCGTGCCAACACTCACCACTGAGGATGCACAAGACTGCGCGAAGTGGGCCAAGAAAATATGCGCCAGACAAACACACCTCTTGTCATGGTCTCGAAGTAAAGATAAATATCCCTGTGTTACGAGGTTCCAGACAAGGAATTAAGCCAGGGGCGTTTCCCAGCACACCCAGACCTAGGCCAATTTAGAAAAGATCATTTCCTGAATTGACCTGACCGGGGATCGAACCCGGGACACTACGGACTTAAAGGCGAGAAACCGTGCTACAGCGCACTACGCCATTCGTGTCGTCACATGAAGATATGTTTATATAATATTTAATGATTTATTTATACTGTAGAGTCTAGTATTATATATTATTTGGTGCAATATTTATGTATTTTATAGTGTTTAAGGTATAATGTGATTTTATTTACTGTGAAAAACTTTGTAGAAGTTTTTGTTTAATTTTTTATTACTTTTATTATTTTTAGTTGTGTTCACAACTGTCTGTCTTCTTTTGTCACACTTGTTGTTGTATCCTGAAACTGCTGGTTTGCTGAACGAAATCTCTTTTTAGAGATTAACTAACCTGTTCTTCTGCTTTCTCTAATGTTGTCCCCTGTAATATATTTTGTGTGTACGAACTAATAAATAAATAAACGGGTGCAATGTACCTTCCTACGGTCTTACTCATGACAAACATAATTATAATAACACAATAATAAAACCAAACCACACAACGCCCTTGAACTGAACTCAGAACCAGGCATGGCTGTGTTACTAGTAGAAAAAGGTGACAATACTTGTAGCTTCAGAATCCTTAACATATTGCACGGTGTATTACATATTCATATTTTTTTGTAATGAAGTTAACAGCACTGCAGAATTTCACCTACCCTATTAAATGAATTAAGGAAAATACCGCATGAAACGTACATTTTTTGTCATTATTTTTATGAATATCTAATATGGAATTTAAGCATCTCCGTTCAAACAGTAAGTGATATTGGTACTTATGAAACATCTGTAACAAATTGACTATCTATACCGGCTCACCCGTAATGTATCGATTCCCAGTAGAAGACGAGAATATTGTTTACCCACGGACCGGCGACTAAAAAGTTCTTTGTTCCTGAGGGATATCAAGTTCCTAGCAGCAATTAAGATAAAATCCCCATGAAGGCGACAGTATTATCTGATATTGTGTTAGCTATGCGTTTTATCATAAGCGGCATAACGTTATAAGGAATACATAATGCGGTGACAGGGTTGCCTATAATTTGCATAATTTAAATTATTTTAAGTGTCATCAAAATAAAATGTATAAAGAAATGTTGCCCAAAAATCAATGCCTCAGCTCTCTCTATACCTATTTTTATCCTTAGTATTATAAAAAGGTTGACTAAACAACTATTACCAGTTTGCAATATCATTAGAAATTGATCGTCACTTAATTAAGTAATTCATTCTGCCAATATTGACAACTACCAGTCATACAAGTTTGCCTTAGACTAATTAGACGTTTATATTGAAAAGCGATGTACACTCAAGCAATTAGTAGCTCTAAATAATAACGCAGGCTTCTTAAGTGCTTTGCAATAATGTGCGGTCACATTTACCTTTATGAACTGCTTAAATAACAAGTAAGATTAACATGATAATGATCATTTAGATAGCTGGATCGTATTTTTTAAGAAAATCTTAATTAATATTCGCTGATTCCTTATACCAGTATAGGCATACTCAGTAGATGAAACTGTATAAGCGCAAATTAAAAAAATTAAGTATTTTTTTCTTGGGTTTAGTACAAAATAAACTATTGTTTTTGAATAAAAACTTTGAAATGAAACTCATTTACAAAATTTCTATTTTCATCAAGATAATTTCTACAACAGCTAATGAAGGCCTTATCTCCATCTCCCACGAGACATAATAAACTAAATGACCACAATTCATAAAAAAAAACACTTTGAATACCCTACAAAACACAGTACCCAGTCATGAACACATTACAAAATCATGGCGTCAAAAAACCGATACTTTACAAATTGATTCCACAAGCTGTCATAAATATGTTGCCCGCGGCCCGAGCGCGTAAAGGATGGGGAAACTTTGCCCGCCGTTACAATACTTTGTGAAAGATTAAGCCAAACTTGAATAATCCGAAAAGGGCGACCCTTCCCAGCTCCATAAAAAGTGGTGCCCTTTATTGGATATTAGAATATTATGATGGCAGCTATCCGACATTATTAAGCTGGATACGCCTTTTAGTGGCTTTTTGTATGGGAAATGAGGATCTGGTTATGTAATCATGATATAATTTTTGATGTCTGTCTTCGTCGTTATAAGTGTTTTGGACAAACGATTTTGCCGAAATCTTAGTGGTTTTTCAATCTGCAGTTTTTATTAAAACAATTTATGTGTCCTTTACCACTAGGGACACCCAGGATTTTTCCTAAAACATCTATCTAAGATAACAAGTAGTCTGCAGGCCTTCAAGGTGAGGCTGGCCAGCCCAGTGATTCGTTTGACTGACTGGACTTGTCAGCCTCATATCTGAACCTCACGACCGCTTTCCATCAGGTGGAGTAAGGTCATCTTGACGGGCATCATAAAAAAAAAGTAGGAGCCGGAATCGTTAACGTGCACTTCCTCTAAAATTATTTGTAAAAACTACTTACTCGTACTTAACTTCCATTGTGACGCACCTTTTCCGGTGTATCAAAATTTTTTTTATTACAGTTTTTCACATTTATCTTTCTTCTGCTAATCTTAAAATATCGCCCCGTTCCTAGAGACTGTTATCTAAACAACAAAAAGCTTGTTAATGAACTGTATTGAATTTGGAAACTTGGTTAATTTATCATTTGCGATGTTCTTCGGATCTGTGGGCGAATTTCCGGAACGAAGTTTTATCGGAACACGGTGAGATTGTCAGTCTTCTCAGTTAAGAGTTTGATGGAAGTGTCTCACTCCACCGTATCTACTATTTAAACTTTAACAACCTTTGTTAAACGGATGGAGTTTCCTGTCGTTTGCATCATTTGTGTTATTTCTGATTGGGTAAAAATTCTATCGATTTTAAGCTGGTGACATTTTTATTTCACTATTATTTTCAGATGATTCAAAAGTTCTATTAGCCACCATTATACCACTTTCACTTCTTGATGCATTTCAAATTCAACGAGCCGCAGAGAACTCTTAGAAAATAATAAGACAAGATCAAAACTAAGCTGCTGCTAAAACTAGCTGGTGGACTTGGATGCCCCCACTATTTTTACGCAGATGATTTACAGATCTACATGCAGGGAGAGACTGTTGACATCAATAGTGCTATTGGTCAAGTCAACCGCGACCTAGAGCGCGTTTCTGACTGGTCTGCCAAATTTGGAGTCAAGGTGAATCCTAGCAAATGCCAAGCCATAATTATCTATTTACCGCTCGAAATTTAACTGGTTGCCTATCCGTCAGCGTAGGTCCATTCAAATGTTAAATGTTCTCTTTTCTGTTCTTTTTGATCCCAATTCTCCGTCTTATCTGAAAAGTAAATTTCAATTTCTTCATTCTTCACATTGTCGTCAGCTGCGTTCTGAAGATACTTTTTCTCTTCTTACTCCCTCTCATTCTTCCGGTTTCTCTCCGGTCATCTGCGATTCGTCTTTGGAACAAACTTCCAGTTCCAGTAAGAAAATCGATTAGTAAAGACAGCTTTGAAGTAGCTGTTCGAAAGCATTATGGGACGCTGGTCACGCATTTTGAATGGGTCCTTGCGACAATGTGAGGTGAATGTGGTTCAGTGATATTATGTGGGGTTTATATTATGGTTTAGCTTATATTTTATTTTTGTTTTTGTTGCTGATTGTTGGTTTGTTGGCTTATGTATTTTTATTTGGAGTGTGTGCTTTCTATATATATATTTATGTATATGTCTTCTATTGATGTATGTTTATTTATTGATGTCTTCTATTGATGTATGTTTATTTATTGATGT
This sequence comes from Udea olivalis, assembly GCA_947369235.1. Classification (NCBI taxonomy): domain Eukaryota; kingdom Metazoa; phylum Arthropoda; class Insecta; order Lepidoptera; family Crambidae; genus Udea; species Udea olivalis. Next base: position 6,731,327 of record OX376346.1, on the reverse strand, counting down.
CTTCTATTGATGTATGTTTATTTATTGATATGTATTCTATTGATGTATGTTTATTTATTGATATGTATTCTATTTATGTATGTATATTCATATTTATATTTGTGTAGGTATTTTTTTGTAGTTTTTGTTTTTAATTATAATTTGCATTTGTAGTTGTTTTAGAGGTAAGTATGTATTATGTTTAATCTCGTGCACCGTGTTCAATGTATCAGTTTGATCGTGTGGTTGACTGGTAGAGAATGCCTTTAGCATTAAGTCCGCTTATTGTACTTTTAATTTAGTGCAATGAAGAATAAATAAATAAAAACTAAACTAGGCATTCGGATGATCATGTGTTTCCGTCAAGTAAACGGCAATAAATGAGCGGTGATAGTTGAGTTCAGATATTTTTATGCCATTTTAGTTTCATTTCTAATCACTAGAGGCGTTGTACCGAAACCACATACAAAAATGTCAACGCAGACGTCGATTGTCATTTGTCTAAACTTATGGTAGGTATACAGATGTAATGTTAGTAAATGGTAACTCAAACCTATTCTCAATTGGTACTTACATATTTATGTCACAGCATTCTATTCAAAGCTATCAGGAACCACTGACTATAAAAACAAAAAACCTTAATGTAACAGCAATCTGGGTAACTACGTTGTGCAACTTCATTACCAGCGAAAAGCGCAAGGCGAACTTTCCTCGTTCTTACAAAGAAATTTGGACGTCTCAACCAAAAAAGCGTTAGCAACATCATTATTCGTACAAAAAGTTGCGAAATGCATACAATTCTCTCAAAGGCGCGAAAGACAATACGTATCACAAAGTCGAGCAGGGCAAAGTAAGAGCGTTTGCTTGGCAAGTACCAAGAATGCAAACATGAGGTAGATGTAAAACGGGCGAGCAGGGAGCAACAACTGTTGCGAAACAACCCAACTGTCCAGCGCACGGCATCCAAAACACAACTTTAACACCACAGGTCTAGGCTCAATATCACACAGACATTTCTTAGTGCAGGAAGAAGGTCGGATGCTCACATTTATTCGCAGTAGGAATGTGGCTGTTCCATGATATGCTAAGCAAAAGCCAGGCAAACAAATTGGGACGATACGTCTGCAGTTCAAGTGTAAAACGTTTTGTGGAAGAATTAAGATAAGATAAAACTGGATTTAAGATTTAGGTGAGAAGGTACACTAATTGAAAGTTTTATATTTCTAGTGTTGAATTTCTAGGAATTTTACAACACGTTCATCGAAACGACTGTTTTATACCAGCTGTTCCCTATGATCCCGTTTGCAGAAAAGCCAATCCTTACTCTTAAGAGATGTTTATCCGAATAACGTACTTTCTTCATAATAAAACGGCCAGTGGTGGTTATGATTGGGATATAATTGTGTAATTACGTTCATATTTTATAGATTTTTTGGATGTTTTCTTTGTGTTAAGCATTCTTTCAGATTATAAGGACATTTCCAAACAAAACAGAACGTCTTCTACCAGGTAATTGAAAAGAAAGCGAAAATCTTATTTGAACTTCGGCAGCAACACTAGTGTTAGCATCTGAATCAAATAAACATCTAGCGCAAACCACCCAGCTTAAAAGAGCCATGTTTATACATGGCTTAAACCATCTTGCTCCTTCGAATCCGCGAAGATTTATTCATGACTCGACCGAATATTTGATTGATTGCCACGTCCGAAGCAATCGCGCCTTCGATAAACTTGCCGATCACTTCATTTTACGAAAAAGCCCGTTGTTTAAACTTCTCAGCGCGGAAAATGATGTTGCGGTTTTTAAGTTACTCATCAGAAACAGCTCAATACAGTTCCGTTGAAATTGTAAACTAAATGGCTTTAGAAAATCTTTCAGATCATAAATTTTGGGATAGTTTTGATAAGATAACATACTGTTCATAAGTCATTTACTAAATAATACTACTATTAACTGACCACATAATGTATTTTGACTAAAAACCAAATAGTGCCAGCGGTACACTCCGAAATTTAGTCAAAACCTGCAGATGGTGATAAAGGTAAAAAAAATCGGAACGATTGATCTTTAGGCCATACGAATCAATTTGGCCCGTAGCACGGAAAACAGGTTCGGCGATACTTCACACTGGAACAGCTGCTCCACTTCGTATCAAGCACAGGTTCGGTCATGTATGAGGTACTGCTGCTACCTGTAGGATGGCTCTGCCAAATACCTCTCTGGTAAGCTTTGGTTTTCCTATGTTTATTACCTGTGAACTAAAACATACCAAAAATATTAACAGATATTATAACGAAGGAACCTATTCATTATTACATTCTAATGAAGTTGTATGATACTACGCTTGCGTTACGTATGCGGGGCGGTTGAAAGAAATCTGGAAGAACCCTAACCCCAAGTTTAGGCATAGGTCTCAAGTTTAACATACGTCTAATGTACCTAAATCATCCCTATGAAATCATTTTAACAACGAGAAAACAGTGTCCATTTGAATGTTAAGCGGTAATGACCGCTTACAATAATAATGTGTGAAGTTTACCATCCTGATCTTATGAATGTTCATCTCAAGCATACAAATCAGTCAGTTCTATAAACGCAAACTCAATTCCGTTGACAAAATGCCAAGGAATTGAAACCATGGAAATGACGACAATTTTGTTTTTCAAACAGTTGCTTAAAAGCAGTCGGTGTTACAATTACGGCATAGCATACTCAGAACGCTAATTAAATCATGCACTAAAGTCGTTCAAATAAAAATATCATAGTGTAATTTATTATTGACCCACGGAATCGACCTACCATGGTGTAGAATTTTTTTCAAAATTATGAACCTATAGTCTTGGCTCGAACGCAAGCGATACCACTTCTTCGTCAAAAAGTCTTAGCTTAATTGGCGCTCTTCGTCGGCAAATCACTGAACATCTACCATTTGTAAGTACCAATGAAACAAGACGTTTCGTCGCATGCTGCAATTTACGTCCGTTGCGTGACACAACAACAAGGGCTCGAGTAAACGTTTATATACTATTTTGAAAGTAATTTACATATTTTAATAGAATGATTATTGTCCTTTGTCATGATGTTATAGAAATTTATGTGAAAGAAAATATCTTTGATGACACCGCAGCAGAAGCGTGTGTGAACGTCCAAAACAGGCAAAGTCTCCCCGTGTTTTTAGGCTTTGAGGGTGGTTTTCTTAAATTTAATGTACACTTATGCACTTTCATTTATGATGCCTCGATGAAATATTAATGCGTCTACCTTTTGACAACAATTTCACTATTAAAATGTTAGTAATATATTAAATATTGCGGCGTTACACAAAATAAGCAAGTTCCCTGGTACCACCCATTTACTCACAAAAAAAAAGATTGCTACAATTTAAGAATGTTCATTAATATGTTAACATAGAAATTACTTGCTTTTAAACACCTCAACGCGCAATGCAATACGTTTTTTTTTTCATCGAATCGGAAATACAAACTCTATTCAATTTGCCGGGTTTGAAGTGAAGTAGAGGGCTCTTTGAGGAATCTCTCGGGGCGGCGGCCATTACGATATTTCGCGAGTAAGAGTCGAGTGCTCGATACGAAACTAGGAACATGAAATGCACTTTATAAAATCCAAGTCGATTTAATAACACTGAATAATTCCAAACTTGTCACTCGATGAGAGATTTTACAATTCGTTGAATGTATAAAATTGCACTTTATTTACAGAAAATACAAATCTTAATTATTTTCATTTACCTAATTACTTTGCAAATAAAGCGTGTTATTGAATTTTCGGAATTTATCTCAGGTTTATAATCCACAACCCACAAGCGTGGTGATTAAGCTAAAACCCATCGATTGTAGCATGTCTTAATTTCCATGATGGAAGCCTTTGTCCAGCAGTGGGAGAGTATATTTATAGGTTAATTACTTTACTTCTTAAAACTGCAATTACCTAGCAACAAAGGTAAACGTATTCTAAAATTTTCAGCATGCATCGCTTTAAATTTTGGAGGTAATGACACATCATCGACAAGAACGCAACTTTGCGAACTCCAAAGTTGCGGCACCATTGTAAGTTGCGCGGCCAAGTTGCCGTAATGTACCCCTATTGGTTTAAGCTAAAATTAAAGTTCGTAGTAATCTGGCATGGGTGATGTAGACGGAGTGTTTTCAGGAGTTTATTTTCATATATTGAAGCTTATGCAGTAGGACTGATGCTATGCTTATGCCTTTTTTCTTAAAGTTTCTTGTAGATAAATGTAGCTATGGTACCTTTACGTAGTAGCCAGGCTTAAGTGCGGTTGGGCGACACACATCTGTAGAATGCCGGACGAATCTAGGGCAAAATCAGCCACGGAATGGGACCCACCGACGACACACGACCAAGAGGCAGATGGCGTGAAAACTGAATGTCTTCGCCGGGGACTGGTCTAAAAAGACCTTTGGTAAGTCAAAAAAGGTAAAAAAAAAAGTATGTGGAAGGACGAAAGAGAGGCTTTTGCCCAGGAGTGGGATTCTAGCGGCTTATTTAAATCAGATGGTGTCTTTGACAATAGAGAACTTTAAATAACCAATATCAAGGTTTTAAGGTTGTTTAGTTATGTGTTAACAGGTTTGACTTCACACGAGTAGCATGGTATTTCTATAGTGTCTCGGGTTCGATTATCGGTCAAGTCAATTCAGCAAAAGATCTTTTCTGAATTGATTTGGGTCTGGGTGTGCTAGGAGACGACCCTGCCTTGATTCCTTGTCTGGTACCTCGTAAGACACGGATATTTATCCCTACTTCGAGACCATGACAAGTGGCATGTTATCTGGCGTATATTTTTGTTTATTTAATTTTACGTATATGTCTAGTAAGTATAATTGCCTCAAATTCTTTGTATCTATTGTACAAACACTTTTAAATATCAGCAAAAGTTGAATATTAACTGAAATATAATGATGTTTCCCATATTTATTAGCTCAAAATGGTTGCAGTAACAACTCCGCATTGGCGAGGCCTATACTTGCAAGCAAATAAAAGACTACGCCTTACTTACTTATTAAAAGTTGGACGAAAAAATAGTCTTTCAGTCCCGTATTGTTTTAGTCAACATCAAGACGACTGACGATCGGGAACTACTTCTCTTACAGAAACGTAAGTTTGTGCATTTTGATTGTTGGCTGCGATGTGCCTAAATGTGCCTTAAGCTGAGTCGACAGCTTCCGACCACATCCACACACACATCCACACATACATCCACCAAATTCTGCGCCTCCGCGAGCGGTTTTTGCGCTATATTCGCGAATCAAATGGTCTACATTTTAAAGAACTGCTCCAACGACTGACTTCCGAGTACCGAGTATCCTAAAGCCATGGCAATTATTCCAAATCGTGAAACTGACGCACTGCTAATCTTTTTTTATAATTTTTAAATTTAACATAGTTAGTTATCCTATGGGTTTGTAATAAGTCATAAGCGAGACAACAAGCAATAATTAATTTTAGGTTAAGATTTGTATATTTCATAGTTTATAATTACTTACAATTTGTATGTTTAAAAAGAAACAAATAAATTAAATGTCATTGATTAGAAAAAAAAATTCTAACATAAAAAAAACAAGCAATATGATTATGTTTAAAGATACTCGGACATTTTTATGGATTTATTTCCAGTTTTACGTGTCTTTTTTAAGGTCACACAAAATCACATCAAGTTGTACTTATGCTGCTGACATTCTACGTGTTGTGGCTGGTCGAATGGATTGTCCATTTGTTGGTTGGTTGGTTGTCCAACGAGGTGGATTCGGTTGCATGTCACCTGAATGTTAATTTCTTTGTTTTCTTTTCTCTTTTGTTTTTTATCCTTTTTAATATGTTTGTTGTGTTTTCTTTTTTGTGTAATTGTATGTCAGAAACTTTATGGACATTAGTCTGAAATAAATGTTTGAATTGAATTGAATTGAAAAATTAAGACCCATTTTGCAATAATTTTGAAATGGTTGACCTGTCATCCTCCATACCATTTTTTGCTTCCAATCACGATTACTGTTCAACATTTATTCCTAAATATTAAATATTTATAAGGATAAATGTGTTGACTGTCGGTACATAAGAGCACTTAGGTAATCCTTGCTGACCTTGCGAGCAGCGTGTAAAAATAGGGCATTAGTGGGATTTATGTAAGCCACCGATAAATGAGCGTCGTTCTGCGAGAATAATACTCTTACCTACCTCCTTGCATTCTAAGGTGGGTTAAAGATACTTCTTAAAGGAGTAATACCTTAAATATTATCCGTACTAAAACAAACATTAGCTACGAAAATATTAAGCCCGGATTATTATGATTATTTATTGTCGGATAGTATTTTCTCTGTTAATGAAAACATGACCATACATCAACCCTGACACTTATTTGGAAGGTCACTTATACATTTAAGTTATGAAAAGCTCTAATTTGCTTCTACAATTAACTTTTCCAGTTGTTTTGAAAAGCTCTTGGTTTTTAGAATGTAAGATAATCATTACGTAAAATATATGTATGTTAAACAAAATAAATGTCTTCAGTCATAAAAACGGAACATTAGGTACGCCATAAGCCAAGATCATTTGACCTTTTACCAAACACAGCTTGTCGTATGGGTTTCGTAAATCGATAGGCACAGGTACTTGATTATTATTAGATACTTGCTTTAGCAGATAAAGCTCCCAGGCACAAATAAAAAAAAACACCTTATAAATGTTTGCCCTGGGTGGGATCAACCCCACGACCACAGGCACTATAGGCAGGACTATTACCCGTATCCAACGGGTCAGTCCTATTCATTATCTGACACTTGCTTTAAGAGGTGTAATAATAGTAGATTGTTATACAAGGTGAGAAAGTTACCTTTTCATTACTCATACTCTGAAAGTAGGTCTGAAGTTGCCTGAGGAGCGGGATGAAAGTAATACTTTTCATCCCTAGGGAGAATCACTTTCAACTGACAGCTGTCAAATTATTTAAACAAAACTAGTTCCTTTTCACATATCTATTGACCCATGTTCCAACTTTCTGTACAGCCACGATGTAAAATTGAAATAACTTAAAGTTAAGTATTGATTAAAGAATATTTATTTTTTAAATAACTTTATTATAATTTAGTTTCAACAATTTCTTTAAAATAACTTAGATTTGGGCAAAATATTTACCATTTGTCCAATGATGAAAATAAAAAATAATGGCTGAATAGCTAGCCGGCCACAGAAAAAAAAACACACAAAATAGGCGGGAAAGCGGCAATTCGATCTTCATTTATTTTTTCGATTTGAAGACTTTTGTTTATACGTATAGCAGAGATTTGTACCTATAAAATGAGTTCATCTGATTCTGATATGAATTTAACGCCTGATTTTTTAAGAGAAGAGGCTAAAGCGGTAGTGGAAAATAAAATTTACTCATTTTTTCTTTAGCTAATTCATGTTTTTATTTTTACTTTCCTTGTATTTGTAATGAAAAGCAGTGTTTACCTCGGGTTAAAGACTTATTTAGTCCCTCGAACTATTGGCGCCCTCACTTCGTTCCGGGCGCCAAACCCCGTCTCGGGACTAAATAAGTTACTTTCAACAATGTACTATTTTAGTGCACGAGATGGTTTGGCGCGCGAGCGCAGCGAGAGCGCTAATAGTTCGAGGGCATTGAAAAGGTCTTTCTTCCGAGGTAAACACTCTGTTTTCATTACGAATATAGGGAAAGTAAATAAAAATCAGATACATAAGTTCAACCAAATAAACTTCACACTCGATTTACGAAACAACTGAATGAAGTTCGAATAGTTGCAATCCCGCCTTTTTTTTGTCTGTGGAATTCAACCATTTTTTTTTAATATTTGTAAAAAAGCATACTTAGTCAATGATGATGGAAATCCCCCGCCTTATTTTATTTAAATAATTTTTTTTTCTTTTCTATCGTAAATGCTTAGCTCAAATTTATTCAATTAAATATTAATTAAGTGAAACATACATTCTATTCAGCCACAGCTGTATTTGAAATTTCTTCATCTTGATTTCAAATGAATATTTAAACAATCAAAGCAGGAATATACTCAATATTCCTATACTTTTTTATTATTTACTTAATCAGGATGAATTATTTTGCTCTTTTTATTTTGTTGCCGTTTGAGTTTTTTGCCTTCGAGGTTTTTCTGGTTGTAAATGTAAGGATGACTCAATAAGCTTACTTATATTATAAATGTGGAAGTTTGTGTATGTTTGTTAACACTTACACGCAACAACGACTACAAATGGATTTAGATATAACTTTACAGTCATTCAGTTTGTAAATAATAAGTTACACATGCATGAATAATGCTTTCATTACTCATACACGGAAAGTACGCTTGAAGTTGCCTGAGCATAGGGTTGAAAGCTTCACTTTCAGCCCTAGGGTTGTAAAGTTTTTTTCAGCCCTAGGGCTAAAAGTAAATAAGTGTCAAATGTCACCTTCTGCTGCAAGTCGATGTATTCTATTCAGCCACAGCTGTATTTGAAATTTCTTCATCTTGATTTCAAATGAATATTTAAACAATCAAAGCAGGAATATACTCAATATTCCTGCTTTGATTGTTTAAATATTCATTTGAAATCAAGAGTACTCGTGTATGAGTAATGAAAGCAATATTCATGCATGTGTAACTTATTATTTACAAACTGAATGACTGTAAAGTTATATCTAAATCCATTTGTAGTCGTTGTTGCGTGTAAGTGTTAACAAACATACACAAACTTCCACATTTATAATATAAGTAAGCTTATTGAGTCATCCTTACATTTACAACCAGAAAAACCTCGAAGGCAAAAAACTCAAACGGCAACAAAATAAAAAGAGCAAAATAATTCATCCTGATTAAGTAAATAATAAAAAAGTATATTTGTTCGCCACGGAGCCTATTATAATAAACCATATCCTTTATCACCCCGCAAGGGACGAAAGAGGAGCGTAGCTGATGAAATATTTTATTACAGACGGTACGTACACATTACGGTCTCCGGAGATCCGGATGCTCCGATAAATTACGGCGTCAAATTCCGACTCACGTGCATGTACGGTAATACACCGCGAAACCAACCAAATTTGCTTTCTTTAGGGTTCTGTACCTTGGAAACAGACCATAATTAAATCACTTCATTGTAAACGTTAGCAATCTACTATTCGACCATGGTAGGTACTCTCTAAATTGTATTACAGTTTTTTAAATGCATTTGGCTTTATGGACCATATCGGCCATATCGGCTTTGGAAAATAAGAATTAATTGAATAACTGTGACAAGTTACGCCAAAGTAATTGATCTTAAACTAAGCAGAGCTTGTAATTTGCGTTTGAGAGATTGATAAACATACTTACTAGAGGAAATTAAAGATTCAGAACAAATACTCAACATGGATGTTTTTTGCCGGATCAAATCTGACGGATATCTCTACCCATGGAAAGGCAAAAGGAACCCTAATTGAATCACTCCGTCGTCCCGTTGACCCAGAATCGTAATGTACCTACTATTAAAAATTTACCATGACGTTTATCGATGAATTGAAGAAAATATTTTCTCATCCATCACGGGTTTTTTTTAAATTTAGAATTCAAATTATCTTAACTTTGTTAAAGTTGTGCCAGACACGCGAAGCGATGATCTAGCGAAAGCAATTGGGGAGGTGCTTTTTCTATGTATATGCAACATGTTCCATCATTTATGTTGTTTGTTGATTTGTTAGTTACAGTAAATGTTTTTGAGAGTTTATTATAATCATAATTTCTGAAATGTATGAACTTAATTTACAAATGCTCAACATTGCGCCAACTTACTTCACAGGCTGTTTCACCGTACGCCCCTAAAATATGGAGCAAATGCTCGGTATTTTTCAAGTCTACGGGATTTCGGCTTAAAACGGTTATCTGAAACTGGGTTACTATTTTGTGAACTCCATGCCTCGGCTGTGTGAGTTTGGAACCTAGTTTCGTCACTAAGTGAGCTCCTTTTCTGCGCTTTAATGTGTTTATAGTCCTTTGTGCTTATGAAGCTTTCAAAGAACGAAAGCGCATTTTTTCTGAAAAAAACATTCGTTATAGTAGTAAAATGTTAAAGGGAGGACAGAATGCGAGTGAAACACTCGCGTTGAGAGTAACAAAATTTACTTCAAATAACGCTCTTTTGTACCTCGTCAAACAGGGTATCAGAAGTTTTAATTGTTTTATTGCAGGAAGGTTTTTCCTGCAGTGCTAATCCTAGTTACTGGTAAAACTCTAGAACTTCTTGAATGGGGTTCACTGTTTTGGTCGTTGCGATTTGTGTAGTCGACTAATTATTTAGGCATGTTTTCAATGTAGTCAGTCTTTCAAGAAGGACGATACGGTTAGCGTTAGCGGCTATGAATGCTTGTGATTAGCTTACCTTCAGGAACGTTGAGGTTATATAAATAGCTATTACTACCATAACTATTTATTTATTTATTTATTTATTCTTCATTGCACAAAATTAATGATACAATTGGCGGACTTAATGCCAAAGGGCATTCTCTACCAGTCAACCACACGATTAAACAGATAAATTAAACACGGTGCACGAGATTAAACTAAATAAATTACTTTTGAAAACAACAACAGATGCTAATTATTATAAAATAACAAAACAACAAAATAAATAATATATAAATTCAATATAAATCGATAAAAATAAACATACATAAATAGAAGTCATAATATAAATAGAACCAACCAAACCAAGAATTGCTAGCCACAAAAAATATATATATGGTTTCTGACTTGCCCTACGAGGTGCAAAGCAAGCTTCCCCGAGAATGTTTAGTTGCCAGTGCTTGGCCCACAGGCCCTCTCCGAACGATCAGCAATGTGGCTTCTGTCTTTGCAAGCCCCTGCGTATGAACTAACACATTTACTGCAGCTATTGTGCTAGTGGTTATTCTAAGGCACAGCTACGTCTGAGCCGTATTGGCTTCCAGTGGTTCCACCGCCTAACATTCATAAGCTCCCGTTCTCATGATGGCGCGTGAGTAAATAAACATAAAAAAACATACGTCTACCATGAGTTGCCAATGTAAATGTACGTTATCGTTCACGTAAAATATTTGTATGGGATTTTGTACAGCGCCACTGTTGAGTCGAAATGTAACTAAAAAACGGTACCTACCATAACGAACCAATAGCATATTTTGGTACCGTTTTTAGTTCCATTTCGACTCAGTAGAGGCATTCAAAACGTAATCCCATACAAATACTTTACGCGAACGATAACGAAAATTTAAAGTGGCAACTCATGGACGTACTGTGCTGTGGCAGGAACATGTTCGTTGGCACTACCGACCTCGTCACGTACAGAGAGAAACTGTGTTTTACGAACTCGGCCAGTGCATACACTTGTGTGTGCCTGAGCAGAGTGTACCTGTCACATCGCATACGTTGAAGCTTTGTCGTTGTTCCGTTAATTTAGTCACGCGATGATGGTGCGAAGGCTCATGCAAGAGAAATGTTTAGGAAATTTTGACATTTACATAACATAGCAGTATTATTTTTTGTACACCAACAACAACAAAACAAGTCTACCTACTTACATGTATTTATCTATCATAAATTCGAATGAATTACTATACACCAAGATACTGGTTTGAATGATATCACGAGTATATCTACTTTCACCTGATTTTGCAGATGGCACCGTCTGCTTTTAATTAAAAACGCCCGCCAGCGCTTGATGCTTTTAATGATTTGAAACATACAATTTCGTTCAGCAGCTGATTTTTATTATAACGAAGCCATTAGCGGGTGTCTGCGGACAGACGGAGGCGATTGGAAATTACGTTGCGGAATATAAAAGCAATTCAGTCCGTTTTATGGGTTTACGAGGTAAAAGAAACAAAGGTTTTCGTAGCACCTAATTAATTAAATTTTCCATTTAACGTCACTTCTGCTGCAGTTTTTCTCTGAAACACAAAATGAAATGAAATTGAGAATTAAAAGGCAAAGAAATGTGAAAGTTTTATAGCACTAATAATTATAACGTTTTCATGAATAAGCTCCATGTGTGCTAGGTGTTTTTTTCCCGCCCAATGCCTTTGACGATATTTTTTTCTAGTTTTAATATTTAAAAAAAAAAATGGGTTACAGAGGTACTCCGTGTATTTTGTAATAGATTATAGATTATTAGACTAGCTAGGTTATTAGACGTGGTAATGTAGCCATAACACATAAGTTGTAACGAAAACTTGATTGTAGTAAGATATTGTCACATTAGTTGCAGGACATGCACTGTCCGGCTTACTTATCGAAGTACCAGCAAGGCTCCGCTTTCATCGTATGAGTAAATAAACGGATCAGTTTCAGTAACAAATTCTCGAGTACGGAGAGAAACCGGTTTAGACTGCTTGTCCACCAGAGATATCCTACGCTACATTTGCTATGGATGCGTGCTGTGCGTGCCTTCCCTACTGTCGATACATTGCATAGCTCAAGCTGCGCATCTTCCTCCTTGGAGCGGCGCATCCTCGTAGCACATCTTAGAGAGACCCCACACTAGCGTTTGTGGAGCGCTAGCGGCGTGCCGGCGACCCCCGCCCCCCCCACACACACTAGCGTTTGTCGGCGCCGGGACGACGCGCGACGCAACGCCCAAAAACGCTAGTGTGGGGGGGTCGCCGTCATGACGCTGACGCTCAACGAACGCTATTGATAGGTCTCTCATACTCGCTCCCGTACAAAGCATAACATCAGTAGAAACGGTCTGATAGTTTTGTAGCTTAGTTTGCCATTTCCTCGCAGCATAGCTGCATAGCACATCTCTGGTAGAAGAGCATCCTTGTACCAGCTTGGTCAGGGCTAGCTTAGGTCTCACGCACACACGCTTAACAGTGTACCTGTTGCAGTGTAGTTGTTGAAGCGTTGTCTCTGTACCGTTTATTATCTCATGTCGTGAAAATAGGGCCTTGCTTTAAAAGTTTAATTACATAGTTATGACCATACAATGAGTTTTGCGTTCGTTGAATAAAACTCATGTGCTTTTGACATCTTACCGGGTGTGGCGGCTCACCTACATTACTGGAAGACAGTCCACCCTCTTTCATTGCAATCGAAGTTCGTTCGGAGCAATTTCGAAGCATCACACGCTTATTATCGCATTCATGTTCATGTTCGTCAATCTCAATCCTTACCTATTTTCAAATCTCAGGTAAAGTCGTACTTCCTCTCTCTCTGACTTCGTGTTTTTTTTTTTTTACGTTCCTCTTACATATGTTTTGTAATTTAGTTCGTTACACAAGGAAACTGATGCTAGGTAATCTAAAACAATATATGTGTGTATACATAAATGTATTTATTTATTTATTTTTATATTAGCATAATGTTCAAATGTAATTACTATTTTTTTTTCATAGCTTTTGCGCAGCCTAACTCGTCCTCTGTTTTAAATCTCTCTGCCGAAGGTTGTTTGGAAGAGATCGCTCTGTAGCGATAAGACCGCCTAAATTGTACTTTAATATTTACTTTTTTGTTTTTACGTGCTGTAAGTATTTGTTTGTGCAATAAAGATTATTTATCTTATTAATCCATTACGTCCTATGTATCATACACACACATGTTTGGAGGTAGCCATTGGATGCATACGGCCCACACTGCGGTAGCGTTTGATGGAGGAGACTTTGTCCGGCAGATAACTCCAAAAGCTGATGGTTATGATATTTATTCAAACGTGTCAATGAAATAAAAACTATTTATACTTTATAGTATTGCAATCAGTCCAACAAACTTCCACTTATCCGCAATGATCGCAGTAAGGGGCTGCGTCCAAAAGTGCATTTAGAGCAGCGAGAGTTAGCGGTATGGGATAATCCTTTCATACATTTGGTTATTTAAGAATGTTGCCTTATGCTAAAAGGTAGAAAGAATCATAAAAACACGTTTATAAACAAAATTTTATTGGTACGGTTTCGTGACTAACTCTACTTTTCCCTGTGGTCGTTTCTTTTTCTTGTCCTGAGGCAATTTGTTCTCGAATCCAAACACCGAATAGATATTCAGTGGCACCACTGTCGAAGATATCGCCATCAAGTCTGAAACAATAAGAAAGAATAAGTTTTATATCGCGTTGGGGACAAAAAGCAAGTGCGGCAATGTGATTTGCATGCTAGAGTATTAAAGTTTAGCAGTAAGAAAACTACCAATGAACATAACAAAGACCCTCAAATCTAAAAAATATATGCTAAGTTGTCTGTCTGAGCCGTTTTAAAAGGAAACGCCTTCAGAAGCGTATGGGAGATGCCTAAGCTTAGGAGTGAAAGTTTTATGGCTGAGATGTATGATGATTTATAATTTCAAATGATGATTTACGGCCTACTGACAATTTTAACAAACCAGTTTATAAACTATGTTGACTTTACTATAGGTAACCGTTGTTTTCTGTTTTTTAATTTTTCATATTTTATTCACTTAAAGTTAGGTGTTATTAAAGCTAGTAGAACAGAATTTGCACCGTTGCAATAGAGGGTAACTTTGCACATATGAACGACCAAACTTGGGTTGAAATGCGGGAGTGCGAATCGAAGAGTGGCTCGGCAATACTTCTCTTCCTGTAGTAAATGACTGAGAGTGAAAGAAAAGGAGAGAGTACAATTCACTGCTGCCTGATTTAGTTTAACCCTATGTTCAAAGATCGTAGCCGGGCTAAACTATACCGCAGACAGAACATTCTAGCAATTGGCTACACCTGATCCTGCAGACCCAAGAAACTTGTAGATGCAATTTATCTCGCCACATTGCTATTGAGCCAAAACCGAACTTAGCCCTCAGTACAATTCTTTAAATTAAACAAACATTTTGTTCTGGGTAATTTAGTCTCACGACAGAATTTGCATTTGCACAAACATTTTTTGTAGTGTATTTTCCAATTGGAAATTTGAATTGTTAACGCAAATAAATAATTAAGGAATCTGCCCATTATACCGTATTATATGATAACCGTGCTAGGAACGTGTCAGGCAAAAAAATATTCTTTGTATTGACTGTTCCGTCACCGACCAACACCGTCGCGTACCATACACGGAGCGTCAACAATTGTCGGCTAGAATATCTTGCCGGCGCCGATACGCACTAGTAAGTATAGTATAGCGTATTGTGTTGCTTTCCGATCCATATACGTTCATAGCACGATCATGGTATGGTACGGTACCTATAATGGGCAGACTCCTTTAGTAATCAGAATTGAAGTAGGTAAGTACCAGTATAATTTCGGAGTTTTCAGACTATGACTAATTAGTAAAATTAAAGCGTATACGATTTATATTAAATGAGCTTTTACATGAGAGCGCAAAGCTACACCAGCCGCTTACATCACATATCGTTAGCAAATGTGACAACGATTTACTGGCAAAATAGGACTCACTTCAAAAAACACAGAAAACTGATGACTACCTTATTTAAAAGAAGACAGCTTTTCAATAAAAACTTCGTTATAACCCACTCGCAGACCATCTTTCAATAAAAGTAAAATTATTGCTGTAACAAACTAAAATATATAACCGAAACCCACATAGGTTTCGGCTATAATATCTAAAAAAAGTACTTATTTCTAGCGACGTTACTAATGCGCATGCCTGGTTGAACTTGGTTGGTGACTACAACTGCTATGCATACAGTAAAATACAGTTTCTCATCGTTTGCACTGTGCTACCTTTTTCGATGCTTCTATCACCTAACCCTCCCGAAGCCACTAATTTACATAGGTTATTTACCTTAAGACGGAGTTTTTTTTTCGATTGCTACATTAGATTAAATCATAGGTGACTTGCCTCTAGCGCGTGGATTACTTAAATCAGGTCCCCGTCGCCTAATTTCATTCAGATTATTTTATTGGTTTAAGTGAGATAAAAGTTAACAAAATGTCTTCGTTTGCTTTTATTGCGGTGTACAAATGAAACAAATCTCATGGAATGGCATTTCACTCGTAAGAACATGAAACATTTTAATTTCTTATCATATTTCCTAATTCACTTATTGTTTTAAACGCCATTTTACGAGAGATAGAAATAAACGATTGACAGGACTTAACTCTGACGCACGGGTGTTATGGTCAAACAAAATAGATTTGTCTCTATCCTTCATCATCGCACAACGATAAATAGAATCACAGCGGTATGAGTGACTGAGTGTGCGTGCATGTAGTTGAGCATCATCCCCGTTTTCAGTTGACGATTTGAAGGACGTGCCGTATCTTCCGACATTCTAATTTAAGTAATCTAAGATTGCGACATTTCAATTCTTTAAGGTTGGTTAGGTCTCATTCCTTAT
The DNA here is from genome assembly GCA_947369235.1 of Udea olivalis. Classification (NCBI taxonomy): domain Eukaryota; kingdom Metazoa; phylum Arthropoda; class Insecta; order Lepidoptera; family Crambidae; genus Udea; species Udea olivalis. The sequence goes on along the minus strand of OX376346.1, from coordinate 6,715,043 downwards.
ACACAAATACACAAATTATTTACCAAGGTATAGCAATTTATTGTAGCTACAAATACAGTGTAGCAGCATTTGTAGAGACAGCTGACAAGGCTAGAAGGTGGGTCGGTCCCGCCGCAAGTGAAACGTCTGGTCGCATTACTATGCACTGAACGCGAGCGTACTCAGCCACCCTGTTTAACAAATTTGTACCAAATAGAAAATACAAATGATAAGATCGTACGAGTAGGTATTAAATTAAATCAATATTTATTTTCCTGGTAAACATAGTCTTGTATGAGAAGATATTGATTGGCCTGAAAGTACATCTTTGGTATAATCTTATATAGCTATTGATATTGGATATCAACATTATGAAGTTTTTTTGCTACTTCGAAAGCCATAATCTAAGTTAAAAATGTTGTACAGCTCGGTTTGTCGCCGGAAAGTGAATATTTTTAAGATCTATTGTTTTTTAAGCAATCGTTTTTGTTCTGCTCCTGAAATAAACAAGATTGCAGTGCTCTTTCAAAATCTGAATCATTTTGAAATATCAGTGTGAGACAGTTTTATTTACCATTATTATAGCACCAATCTATACATACAATAAGGTCACACACCATCCCACTGCATTTTGTACCAAATGTTTTGACTATCGTACAAAAGAGTAACGCTGAAAATTTTATTATTACCTACAATATGAATTCCAATTTCCTGCCACAAAGTGAATGAAATGACGTCATAAATACATTAACGTCACCGATATTTTGTACGAACGGCTTTGGCTTTCGGTGATGCCAATTATTTTGAGTCGTATTTATTTCCGAATGGATTTACCTTCGTAACATTTTGCTACTAATGAGAGCTTTGACCCTATCCCACCATTTTTTTCTAAATTTAATAAATAAAGCATAATATAGCAAAGGGATTTTAAATATTATTCAGCGTTTATTATAGGAATTTGAAGTAGATAATATTTTTATAATCAGTTCATTAAGCAGTTTTCTTATCCTCTCTAAGTGCAGTCAAAACTGTTGTCGTGATTTAATTTAATTGTATATATCAATGGTTTTCGCAAATAACTTGTACATATCAAAAATATTCAATTTAATTAATTGATCGCTATTTAAATGTCAATAGGGCCTTATTACAATAGCTTAAATCCAGTCAAGTTAATTTCCTTAATTCACTAAACTGAGGGTATCAAGCAATTTCGTCGGTAAATATCCAGCCTAGAAAAAGCGTCAGTGTCTGGTAACCGCTGCCTGGCTGGAAGTGAAGGCTGATTCTAATATTACGAAATTGCTCGCTACGCTCAGTTCAGGGAATCAACTTGGCTAGTTAAAAGGGATTATAATAACGCCCCAGAGCTAAAAACAAACCAGAAAGTAGGTAACATTGCTTATTAATAACTTCTACTGGCCTATTTCCTAATTAAAATTAAGAAATAGGCCAGTACTATAAAAAACGAGTGTGAACTAACGATATAAGCTTGTTCAGTGGTGACACTGGTGACATAACGAACGAGCCGACTCTTGACCGTGACATGCACCGCGCGACGGAAGAAGGTCACGTGCCGCCTGCACCTTACAAATTTCGCATTTAAGAGTGCAAATTTTAACATCTTTTGCGTTTATTATAACCACAAAAGATTAATAAAACTGCTACACGTTCTATTTTCAATGCAATCTTCAGTACCCTTTTTTATTTTTACGCCAAAGTAGAATGTAGGTATTTGCTATTTTCTCGCAATCTAATAAAAAAGACGAGCTGTCCGTCAGCGGCTTCGCCTGCGAATACTGTCTTTCCCGTCAAAATAGCCTAAATTAAATGAAATCGGTCCAGTAGTTTCGGAGCCTATTCAATACAAACAAACAAATCTCTCCTCTTTTTAATATTAGTAGAGGTGCTATTGAACTGTTCTTTTGGAAACATTTTAAATATTCATAACTTTTAAGAACATTATTTCTATCGTGACCTTATGAAATTTGTGTCATCTCTGATAAAGAATTCTAAAAGTATTGCTAAATACACACATCAAAAGTGTCTAGGGATCAACATATATTTTTGCAATAACTTTTCTCCTGATTGATATTAATTAAAATTTTCTTTAAGGATTCATCAAATAAAGTGTTTTCGTTTGTCTACAGTAACGATAAACCAAGTCACCTTTGCATTAATAAAGAAATTTGCCATTTTCCTAATAAAGGGATTTTTGACATTTGAACCACTAACATTAAACTTCGAAAAAAAGACTGAAATAACAGTTTTCTTTAAAATTTTATTGGGTAACTTAAACAATTAATAATCCGTGTTTCTACCGCGAACACTAACAACACAAGAACATCGGTTTGGCATACTCAAAATGAGTTCATCCAAATCACGCTGTGGAATGGCCGCCCATGTTCGTTGCAACAACAAAAAAAGGTCTTCTTGCGACTGGATATCCACCATATTCGGCAGAGCTCTTCTCTGTAGCATATCGCATGCATGCTCAATGGGGTTCAAGTCTGGCGACTGAGCAGGCCAGGGCAGGACATTGATGTTAGCTGCGGCGAGAGTCTGTCTTACAACTCTTGCGGTGTGCGGTCGTGCATTATCATGCATTAACTGAAATAAGGGACCGATTTGCACTTGTAGAGGAACGATGACGTCTGATACAATCGTCTCAGCATAAATTTGAGCGTTGAGGTTGCCTCTGATCCAACTGAGTTGCAGTTCTTCCGCCGATCCAAATACCCGCCCATACCATGATGGTTCCACCACTATAAGGATGGACTTCCTGGCAGGATTTTAATCGCTGTTGGCGTCCAGGGGTTCTCCAGTGTCGTATACGTCTTGTATCCGGTCTCATACCAAAACGAGACTCATCAGAAAAGCACACGAAACGCCATTGTTCTACTGCCCAATTTCTGTGTTCAAGAGCCCATTGATATCGAATCCTACCATTGTGCATTGCTATAGGTAGTACCCTTAGCGGTCTTTGGGAATGAAGGTTGACTTCATGCAAGCGGTTTCTGACTGTTAGGTCGCTAATTAAGTTCCCTGAAGAGTGATAAAGCCTCACGGCTAACATCATGGCGGTTATTGTTGGAGCTCTTCGAGTTGTGATTTGAATGTATCGGTCTTGTCTCCGTGTGGTGCAGCGATACCGTCCTCCATGGCGCTCAGCCACGGTACCAGTGCTTCGGTAACGTGTCCAAAGTCGACTGATAACACTCTGACTTGTATTCAGAGCTAAAGCCACAGTACGTTAACAGGAACCAGCTTCTATCATTCCCACGGCTCTGAGCATTTCTTCCCTGCTTAAATGACGTCGCCGCTCCATATTAACGTTGGTTTTAATCAGTAGTAGGGAAACAGTAGCACTAATAATGTCTTCAATGCGTTGTATGTTTTTATAGGGAAAATATTGACAGCTGATTTTCATCTTATACTCGAATTTGATTGACAGTTCCTGTTTCAAATTATGAAATGCACCAAAAAGGATCCATATAAATTTATAAAATCATAAATTTATTACAAAGCCACATCTCAATCTCAAGAAATCCGCATAAAAATGCTTGATCCCTAGACACTTTTGATGTGTGTAGTTACTTTTGACTACTTACAACTTACTATCAGACTTAATTGAGTGTCAATTATTTTCTGCCGAAAGTCGTCGTTCGTTTAGTCATAATGACATCCACCGACATGGCGTTACAGCTCTTTGGAAGTTTAATAGTCCGTTGATACGAGTGACATTAACGGTGGTAGTCTAATGGATGGACAAAAAAATCAGCTGTTCGATCCTAATTAACCCAAAAAATCTGTGAAACAACTACCAGCTTTACAACAACGACTTCTACTCTAGTGGGTGGGTAGACAGTTAGACACTCGCTTGCTGTATTTGATAAAATACCGAGTTACTTTTATTTCATTTCCCTGTAGTATATTGAACTTTAAATTATTTTTGAATTTAAAAGATACGCATTTTTTCATAAGTTCAGTTGTATGACCATCACTAAGTTTGAAATTAAAATCAAGTATATTCAAAAATCGTGACTTATGTCCATGGGTTATACCTATTTCTTAGATAAAAATGATATGAAAATAATATCGATTCACTCAAAATAGATCATTTTTAAAACTGTAACACAGGTATTCATTTAAGAGTAAACATTTAACTGCGCCAACAGCCCAATTCAAAGTTACCATAGTATTGTATTAAAGCCATTACTATAATTGAACTGGGTCACAGGTGGCGGTTGTGGTTCAAGAATGCATTTTATTGGAAGGTGCAACGGTCGAGCGACGCGAGCGCAGCCTCAAGGTAACGCGATTATGCCACAGAATAAAAAAAAACAGACAGCAAAACATAAACGAATAATTACCAGGACTAGCAAGTCATTCTTTCATTTATTTTGATTCTGTTTGCAGACGTTTATCGGTCACGAGACATTTAGAGAAGTACTTTCATGATGCATTTGATGACATAAAAGATTTATCGAAATCATTATTATTGAAGAATATTCTGTGGCAGATGAAGGTAAGATTTTTTCCGCGTTTTCGGAATCGCCCAAGATGCGATTCCATTGCTGCATTCGACCGTGCACTGAATCGTGATGCAAGGTGGAGGACCAGCCACAGATCATTGGTCCCGTCAAAACGATTATAACCCGTGGGCTCTAATTCAAGCCCGCAGTACGTAGGGTCTGGGAGAGTCTGAGGAGTCATGGCTATCACAGCAACACCTCCCCGGTGGTATTCACAGGGCCGACTAACGACACACCGATGACAGTTGCTAGCGTCCGTTGTGACGTGGTACGTGGCGTTTTTACTGTATTTTGGTACAGTGTAACGCCCCTAGTGAATAGTTATGATGAGACTGATAATGGCATACAAATTGCTAAGTTAACTATCGTAGTTTACCAGACGAAAACTCATGGTAGAGGTATTTTACTTAGCCTACGACGATTTGAAACTGTGGTTCTGTTTACTATGGTTGCAATATTTTACTTCTGTTTTTAATTATTCTTTATCAATATTAGTGACGTCAGCTCAGCGTATTTATTTTTGAAACGATTTAACCTTTCACTTTAAAACCCAACGGTATTAAATATTGTACCTACCTGTTTGTGTTTGCGTTGAGATTTTAAATATTGATAAAAACGACTAGATCAGACATTTTAAGATCTTGTGAGACAAGGTTGAACTATGTGAAGGTTATTCATTTCTAATATCAAGCCTGATATAAAGATAATTAAGTACTAATCAATAGATTCGTTTCGCACCTAATCACTTTTTCGATTGCAACTTTGTTTAACAGTTGACACAAAGTATCTCAAAACATATAGTTTTTCGACAAGACATACTGATAAAACGTTTTCTTTATCGTAATACAATCTATCTAGGCAATGCGTCAGGAAATATCTGACCTAGAGGATACATTTTTGACTGGTAAACACCGGCTGGCTGGAATTGAAAGATATACAGGGTTATATTTTGAACACCATCCAAAATTTTCCCAGACGTTAGGCATCAATCGAAGACAGCTTTTGTAAAAAAGGGGTAGGTCTTTCTAACTTTCACACTACAACAATATTTTTATTGATCGTATTATTCGTGCGGCGTGGAATTAAATTTCAACTTCTGAATAAAGCGTGGGAGAGCAGTTGAGAGGCTGCGAGCCCACCGCTACTCACGTCGCGCAGTGTCAACGAAACTAGTGGTTTTTTAGCTTTTAGTAGTTATAATAAAATAGTAACGGTGTAACAGCTGTAACACTCGTATATTCTTTCGCATTAGGAAGTAGGTCCGTATCTGTGGGCCTAGTCCCAGTTGTCAGAACACGTATTACTACATTAGTAGCGTAATCTTTAGCTGTTATGAAATTGATTACAGTTTAAAATTATGTTTATTTTTGGTATCCTAATCTTCATATTTTATTTACAAAATATATAAAAGCTATGAACATCATGTCTGAATTGGCTTCCTAGCCTTCCGAGGATTGCCGAAACTTCGTAAATTTTACCCCCCGATGACTTCCCCCAAATGGGTTGGTCAGTAGCAAGCTGACTTTTGTCGTGATAATTAATTCATCTTAATGCAAGATTCGGGCGTGTTGCTTCTAAACAGTCTTCACAAATTATGGGATCACATGATCTTAAAGTATGATATCCCAGATATTAAATTATTTAACAGCCGCAAGCGCTACATCTCTGTATTACCGACATGTTATTCCGCGTTTAACATTGCCATCATTAGCGGATTCCTCGAAGGCACACAGGCCGTCTTCGCATAGTTAACAGATTAAACATATTATAATTTACACACAGCGATAAAGAATAGAAAAAAGATATAAAGTAACCACAGTCACAGTATTGAGAAAAAGTGTACCCAAGTGCGGGATTGCCACACTAGCTGAAGATTCGTATTTTATTATGATGACGGCTTCCAGATTCTTCCTTGGAAACATTAATTTAAAAGTTTGAATTTAGCACTGCTTGGAGTATAAAATAAAATAAAATAAAAAAGCCTTTTATTTCCAGATTCTAGGTAGGTACAAAATAAATAAATGTGTTTTCTTTATAAACTTTCTCTGTTCTGGAGCCCCCCTCGTGGTAAAGGCCTCCTCCAAAGATTGCCACTTCTCTCTATTTTGGGCTATCTGATACCATTCGGGACCGGCAATCTTCTTAAGGTCGTCGTCCCATCTCGCTAGTGGTCTTCCTCTGCGCCTGCCCTTCCATAACGTGACTGTCTTGGTCCATCTGCTGGATTGGAGTATATTTGACGATAATTTCCATTTGTCTATTACACGCGTTCGTGGGAAAAAGGTCTTAACAGACAGACAGATGAACAACAAATTGATTCATATATCTATTAGAATTCCTTTTTAAATACGGTACGGAACCATCAATCGATTTCTAACATACACATTTTTGGATAGAAGAATTGACTAGAAAACCCTAAATTTACTACTCAGCTCTGTGCATAAAACGGCACTATGCGGTAAACGCAACGCATCGTGCAGTCCCACTTTAATACAGTGACCTGTAACATTTCACTTTTGGGTAAATATCGCCTCCGGCCTTTGTTGTAGGTCAAAACTGGCCTGCCTTCAGTTTAAGTTAATGAGACATTGTACCTATCAACAATTTCTGAATAAAATACAAATTCAATCCTTTTGAAATAATATGGTTGCGAAGTAAGGATAAATATCCTTGTGTTACAAGGTATAGACGTTCTATCTCTCGAAGAGTTTTTCACTATGCTTGTACGTAGTAGTGACGTGTACAGTACATACACACTGTCTAATAGTGTCTCTAGTGTCAATTGTTCCCGCTGAGAGCACGCACACTAGCGCATGTCATCCTTGTATTTCAGTTCATGTCACTACTACAAGCTTAGTGAAACGGTCTTCGTAAAATAAACAAACTATTCCAGACAGGGATTTAAGCCACCCTGCAAACTCAGATCCGGGTCACTTGAGAAAAGATCGTCTACTAAATTGACCCAACCGGAAAGCGAACCTGGGACAACACGCATCATGTCAAGGCGAAAAACTGCGCTCCAGCGCACTACGCTAAACGTGTTGACGTGAGCAGGGAATAATTAATATGTCCGATGTATTATTAATTAGATAACAAGCAGAACTCAATAATTAATTCGCCGCAACGCAACCTGTATGCTACAGACAGTATTTAATATTTATACATTTATAGTATTTAATTAGAATAAATTTTGATAAATAAAATGTGGACTAGACTATGATGTGAAGCAATCAGCAGTCTGTCTAGCTTATCTTTGTTCCATAAACATTAGTCATGATTTGTAATCCAATTTAAATATTTTAATTTTTTTAAAAATTACAAATTAGTTTATTAATTAACATGCACCCTTTATGATATTTCAATCACAGCGGCTACAGTGTTAGGCTTCGTATAAATTGATAGATATTTTTAAGCAACTTTTCAAAGACAAGAAAAAAATTAAACTCGTAAAGAGTTCTCGGCATATGATCAGCAGCAAAGAAAAGAAGTTGTTAATCAAAAAACAAAACACACCAGGCTTGAGTACGTTATCCGAGTCCCGCCTGTACAGCATACCGGCGCTCCACGCAAATAGGTAGCCGAAAAGCACGAAAACCAAACAAAAATTCATCGTCACTGCACCACAGAACACGCAGGGTATATTTTACGTCCTTTATTTGACAGCGCTCGGCGTCGCACGGCGCGTCTATACGAGTATAAAGTATCGACTCGACATGAGTACGAGCCTTGGAGATCGGAAATCTAATTTGAATACGCTTTTGGTGATACGGTAGGTTTGTACCGTTGCAATGCCGGGATCACCGTGTTTACTCTAAATAATGCGGACGTGTGACTAATAAAAAGCGGGAATGCAATACGTGTTTCGGGAGTTGCCTTCCGGTAAGCGCCTATAGCGGGAGGGAAGAGATTGTACTTTGAGATACAGAACCTACTGGCTTCTGAATTTCTAGATTTGCAATTCGCAGTAAATTCTAAGCACACAGATCGTTTAAATAAGGCATTAAGCTTGATTTTATCGTTAGCATACTCTTTTGCTTAAATTTTAAAGTAACAACTCTTATTTAGCTATTTTGAAAAAGAAAAAAATAAATCAAAAAAACAAATATGTCTCTTAGGACAACTTGCTCAAGGCAGACATCTACTCAATTCACCACTGACCACACAAACAAACATAAATAGTCAAATTTACATGAGTACGGATATGATAATGTCAACATAACTATGCAGACAAAGTCTTCCATTTCCACAACAAATCGCTAAATACCAACAAAATAATGTTTAGATCACTAGACATTTACACCAGAATCTTATTTTACCTGTGGCATATTGAACACACCTTTAGATCATATTTTTTTGCTTGTTTACCCGTAAACAAGATATATGGAACCCGGAAAAAGTAGGCGCAGCCAGTATGCTCCGGAATACATAACACTGGCTTTTTGTGCGAACCAACAACAAGGGCTTATCCAATCATGGATGGGATCAAATCCTGTATTTTTTTTGCTACAATCTGAGCAAATCTTTTTTATCTTGCAAACATCGAAATTCTACTATAATATGATACCATCACTGTTTAAAAAAAATAGGAAAATTACTGATGGATATCATAAAACCTAAACAACCTGGACAACGTTGTTTGCTTGAGTTAAGTCTCTTAAAATATGGTACAAGAGGTATTTATTGGATCTTTAAAGAGTAGAGTACGAGTAGTAGGAAACACTTAATTGTTTTTTTATCGTTATGCATTGTGTATTTTTTTATCAAATTGTTATGTATGGCGTATTAGGATTTATCTATAGCTCCACGTTGCCTTTTTATGTGCACAAAATTTGTGCTCATTTGTCCACCACCTTTATTTATTTATTGAGGTATTCGCAGAAAACCAGCGTCGTAGCGGCTCGCTGCGACACAGGCTGAGCGAAGTTATTATTAATATGGATATATTTTTTTTCATAAGTCTCCCATTGCTGGGGGGTTGTTCATTATTATTATTCTCTTTATTTAGATAAAACTTAGGTATACAATTTGTACAGTATTCCTACAAAAACAAAGATTTACAACAATAAAAAAACTTATGATTTATAATTATAAAAACAAAATACATAATCACAATTATAAAACCTAAGCTTAAATATAAGTTATAAAACAATGATTTATAAAAATACTATAAAAACTTTAACCTAGGGTTCCGCCGGCAGCAGGGCAGGCAAGGCCCAGACTAGCGGTGGTTAGGGCTGCAGAGAGAGGAACCTCCTGACAATGCGAGCCGTGTCTAGGAGCACCGCCTTCTGCATCTGACCCAACCGCTGAGCGAGAGCCTCTCGAGGTGTTGGTCGAGGCTCTTTGCTATTAAGCCGATTGCCGATACGACTATCGGGACAATGATCGTCGAATCAACATTCCACATGGCGGTCACCTCGTGAGCCAAGTCAAGGTACTTGCTGAGTTTGTCCTTCTCAGCTTTTACGAGGTTATCGTCATGTGGAATGGTGATGTCAACGAGCACTGCCTGGCGTTGGGATCGGTCTACCAGCACGATATCAGGCTTATTGGCTACAATAGTCCTGTCCGTGATGATAGAGCGATCCCAATAGAGCAATGCACGACTATTTTAGAGAACTGGTACCGGTGCGTACTTATAGTACGGTACCTCCGACTCGACAAGGCCATATCGAAGAGCAAGTTGCTGGTGGATGATCCTGGCTACTAGGTTGTGCCTGTGCATGTACTCTCCGTTAGCAAGGTGAGAACAACCGGAAATAACGTGGCGAATAGACTCGCCAGGACGGCGGCATGCCCGACAAATGTCAACCGTACCGTCCTTCATGATGTATTTCCGGTAGTTATTCACCTTGATAACTTCATAGACAGGTTGGTTCCTCCCTCTGTAGCCCCGTAATAGGCGCGCATGCAGTTGACATTCATGTCGTATGTCCATCGCATGCGGCCCACTACACCACCGGTAGCGGGGGCCCCGCGCGGGGCAGATTGCCCCACAGGCCCCAAGCGTGCCGGCAGCGGTCGTCGTTCACGTCGCGCAGGTGGTCGCGGTGGTCGTGGCGGCGGTGGCCCGCTCTCATCGCTGGAACTTGAGCTCGCTGCGGTATCAGGAGGAGTAACAAACTCCTCCACCGACGACGAGCTGGGCGACGGAGCGGGCGGTGGTGTTGGTCGTGCGCTTACATTGGCCGCTCTTGCCTTTGCTCTTGTAATCATAATTTTATAGTATGTATCGTAAATATTTCTGTGGCCATTGTGACAGTTGTCACGCTTGTCATATTTATGTTGTAGTTTCGAACTTATTAATGTTGGCTGAAATTGTTTTGAATATTCTTTGAATTGACTTTGCACTAGCTTTTCACTGTTTTAATGATGAAATTACTGTAATATCGGTGGAAAAGTAACTAAAAAAATAAATGATAAAATAATTATTATTTCGTTTTTATAATTATAATTCATAAGTTGTTTTTAATGTTATAAATCTCTGTTTTTGTAAGAATACTATACAAATTGTATATCTAAGATTTATACTGAATAAATAGAATAATAATAATAAAAGCATTTATTCGTTCCCAATAATAAGCACATTACAATACAGATAATGTTTACAACACATTAAATTGTAAGTACAATTTGCAAGGTACATAATGAAAAGGTACAAAACGGTCTGTGACTCAGTTGTTGCGGTATTGACATAAAACCACGACCTCTGCTATTCTGCCATAGCCTTTGGCTGAAAAAAAATGATTATTTTACATTATAAAGAACAACATCTAAGTGGTCACTTTATGACCAAAATAACCATTAATTTAGACATTATATAGACATATTAAAGTAACTTTTATTATTTATTCATTAGTTTTAATTTTAACTCTTATTTTAATAACTTAGTAATAATGACAGTACCTACTAATACTTATGTCTATGACTAAAGCATGTGCAGCAATTTTGGTATAAACAGTTAACAATTATTTATATTATTTATTTGGAACAGAAACTGAGGTATAACTTTCACAAAAACTAAAAAAGATATACTTAATACCTTAAATATCTATTATATCTACTTAAGGTTGTACAAAAAATTATTTAGGTAGAAAAATATATGTTTTTTTTTTATATTGCCCGTGTAGATGACCTCACTCCACCTGATGGAAAGCGGTCGTGAGGTCCAGATATGAGGTTGACAAGCTCAGTCATTCAAACGAATCACTGGGCTGGCCATCCTCACCTTGAAGGCCTGCAGAAATGCCAATATGTATTACCAATGTGTGTATGAATATGTATATCAAATTTACAATTTTTTTTCTTAAGCATGAAAATTATTATAAATTAATTAAATACTAAAACTATCTCTGTACACACAGAGATCTTTGTATAGACTATTTTTAAAACTCACTGTTATCACTTACTATTCATATTCTGAGCGGCCGGCTCCAGAGATATGGCACTTTAGTTGGCAGTTATGGCAGTTAGTTTTAGTTTTTAGTTTTGGTTTATATTTTTAATTTTATTTTGTTGTTCTTACTGCATTTAGTGCTATACACGTATTTCTTTAGTTTATTTTCTTTTCTTCGCCACTAATGAGGCGTAGTGCGGATATTGATATTGACTAGTTGACGACCGACTTGGTGTAATGGTTAAGAAGTTGGCTACTACACCAGAGGTCGCGGGTTCGATCCCCGCACAGTACAAACATTTGTGTGCATGAACATGTCTGTTTGTACTGGTCTGGGTGTCTCCTATGTATAATAAGTATGTATTTACAAAAGAAAATGTATTTAAGTATGTTTATCCGTTGTCTAGTATCCCATAACACAAGCTTTAATTAGCTTACTTTGGGGCTAGATGGCGCTGTGTGGAATAATGTCCAGGGATATTTATTTATATTTTATTTATTTATTAGTGTTTCGTTTAACATGGCGGCCAGAGAGAGATATGTAGGTAATTGTCATGGTAGACTCCACCGCAGTCCAACTCAGCTCGTCGACAAAATCTAGAAATGACGAAATTTGATTGGAGTATTCTTTAGTGCGCATCTTACCGTACCTAGGTACTGGTATTGAGCCCTGCAGGACTAGCCGTACTAACCGTACTAAGCCGACTAACCGTTTCCAAAAAGTGTTACTTTTATTTAAATTTCTAAAAACCTTTTCTTTTTTTTCTTGCACTTGCGTTTCCGAAATTAATTTTAAGGAAAAAATTAATTAATGAATTTTAAAAATTAAGGTTAAATTTCCAAAACCCAAAAATTACATCCAATAATGTAATTTGCGTTAATAATATTTTTACGTTTTTGGAATCATTTTTTAAACAATATTATAATCGTAAAATTATATTATCCTTTAAGGTTAATTCTCAAAAAAGAACTTTGGAATTGAAATAAGTGAATTTTCCTGTCTATACAAATCATTTGCTGCTGCTTTTTTTCACCTCAAAAGATTACATTTTCTTTTTAGTGGATGCCTACTGATTAATAGGAAGCCTTGTACATAATTTCCCATCAGGAATCCTAGTAGTTTAGGTTATGTGCTGATATTATGTCAGTCGATCATTCAGTTTCTTCTTCTAAGGATTTTTGATTGATACTTTATTTAAAAGACTACTTTCTAGATTCAGATAACTCAAGTGAATTCACTTCAGCTTATACTTTGTTTTTAGGTGTTCTTTAGGGAATCTAAAACTTAAAAATTATTTTGGATTTCGTTACTGCTATTTTAGACTTTTTTACAATTATTTTTTGTTACATAGTAAAAATATGTTTTCGAAATCACGTTATGAAACGAGTTACCACCATAACTACACTGGCATGTATGTACAATTGTACGTATTCAAAATTTAAATTCAACTATCTGTAATATTTTTAGTCAATTACTGTCCTTGTAAAACAAAACAATCTTTAATCAAGACGCTCTGAGCATGCCCGATACAGGCATATGAGATCATGGTATACGGTGACTCGCTGAGTTTACGCGGGGGCGGCGTCTGATGACACCATTTGTATGTTTTCCTGCTACTTTTTTTGGTGGAAAACTTCGTCACTTTGTTTTAATTAATAATTACAACAGTTCACGTGTAATAACTGAGCATCAACCACTGTTATGCAAACATATGTTTTTGTTCGCATATCTCTAATCAATAATATTCTGTGTGATACTACCATCCATGATATCAATAAGAAGTTGGTATAGGACCAACTTTGAATCTTTAAAAAACAGCTGTTCTATAAGTTTTAACGATAACTTCCTGAATATTTCGTATAGAACAGCAGACTCCTTTTTAAGATTAAATAGTTGGGCCTCCACAAACTTTTGGCTTGTTATACCTAGATAATAATCCGTTATAATATTTGTACTGAATTAAGAAAAGAGTGTGCCGAGGATATCTATTAGTTCAGCAGTGAACGATTTATGGATGATAATGAAAAAACTTGTAAGTTTTGTAGAAACAATGTTTGCTGTTACATAAGCCGACAAACAATCCTACTATCTGACATTACTAACATCAATAAGCCCATAAAGCCTTACGTCGCATTCCGGCGCAGACGTCTCGCGGTTATTGCAAAACTTCCAACAGTTGTTAGGTGGTTATACGTTTCCGATGAGGACATGTTCGTAATTACATTACTCGACTGATTATTAATATCAGTAACAATGAAATTGCTTTCTCGTATACAAACACTCATTATGACGAACAATTGTGTTTGTTGTATGGGTGTTGTTATATATTTAAGTATGTATTTTGAAATATTTCTTACAATCAGTAGGTAGCTTTTCTTAGTTTGGGTTCAGATGATCTTGGTGTAATTTGTACCAGATATATGTTACGATTGATTTACTCACTACAATGCTAACAGCGATAAAATTATTTCCCTTAACTGTATGATAAATAGTTTTTACTTCAAAATATTAGTACTTAAAACGTACAATTATGAGTTCTGTCCCTCTTTCAAATAAAATTGCACGAGCTAAAATCATTTAACTTTTACTTTGTTAACTAAACTTTGTTTCTTATCATTCATGTTAAACACTAAGAACAGTCATTTTATATACTAAACATAAGAAACGAGCGCAAAATCTGGACTATTTCGCTCTGAAACCTTAAAGGCCTGTTCAGACCTGAGCGGTATTCGCTGCCGCTGTGGGTAGCGGTACATTTTGCCGCGCCACTTCATACTAAATACCTGAGCGAAACCCGCGCGTTATTGTACCGCTACCCACAGCGGCAGCGAATACCGCTCAGGTTTGAACAGGCCTTTACGTGGATATTGCAAACTTCTTATAGTGACGTGATTCGTGCGAAACTTCCTAAAAAGTGGTAGTAATGTGATTCATACCGAAAACCCGGTCGACAAGTTCTTAATACGGGTGGATCCACCGTTATTTAGCTCTGCTATTAGCATTTGGATTCTAAGTGTTTAATCAATCACAGCCGCCATTTATGGAAATTTTGTTATCCAAGTCTCTAAACGAATTAAAATAATGTCACTATTACTTCCTTTATCTTCATAGTTAATCAAATGATGCAAACGAACTAATTACTAGACTTATCTAAGAGTAGAGTTAAGTAGATTTAGCACCAACGTTAGGAACGTTGTAAAACTCGGAAATTTATGTTGTATTTCCTATAAAAAATGTATTATATTGTTTGCCATTTGACAGTTATTGATCAATAAACAGTAAAAACATCGAGTAGATTTCCCGGAACCTAGTGCATTTCTTCGGCCATAATATGATTATGATTGTAAATATCCAATGTGTATGTAAACTGTTGCTTGTATCAGTTACTCATACATGGCGAACATTATATTCCCCAAACTAGCCAATTATTAATAAAGTAAAATCACAGTCTATAGGTAATTTTTTTGCTAGTGTCTTAAGGGGCTTCTCGGGAGAAAGTTCAAGTTTCGATAATGACCAGGAGTGAAGTGATCTGGCCAGGACTGAAACAGGCTTACAAGCAGGAACACAACACGGCAAGAACAACTCATTTAGTTGTTTTTTTTCGTAAGTATTTGCTACCAGGTGGGCTGAGGTCGAAATCAAACTAATCTAGCTCTGGATCTAGAAAAGATATGTTTTTCAACTTCAATTGATATCTTGTAATCTACTTGTTTTTGCTCTGCAGTGTACTAAACAAGTCGTAAAGGACTTTGTAGTCGAGCCAAAAAATTCACATTGAATCTGTAGGTTTTGATTTCTTTTGAAACCCACCTTGCAGTTTACCCCCCTCCCCCTATTGAGTGTTATAAGAAAACTCTGATAAAATTCGTAGGAATTCGACTAAGATTTCATTTGTTTGAACATCCTATACTTTAGACCCAAATATCATTTTTATAAATAATGTCTTATTATTTGTTTAGTATCAATATCCGGAAGCATCTTGAGTCAAGCACCTGTCTTCTTGCCTTTAAGTCAGCCCTTCCGGTTCCTTTTCGATAGTGGCGCCCTCTTTATTGTGTAATTGGTACTACCTACTTGGTGCGCTTGCGCCACGTTGAGTCTTGTCATTATAGCGTCGGTTTTCGCGCCGCTTACAAGTCAGCTTATTCGCAAAAACCCAACTTAATTTGGCGGTTAATATTAATTTATATATTTTTTAAATAAGTGTTTAAAGTTTCAAAATTGTTATTGATTACGTTCCTTTTCGAAATAATAATAGAGAATCCCGATCCCGATCGCGTAAGTGAAGAAAATATACCGTCTCGAAAACGTGATCACTCTCCATTGCCGAGTTCGGAGTGCAGTGATTCGTCCAGTGACAGTGAGTTCCCAAGGAGATCCAAGGTACAGAAAGTGGATCAAACCGAGTTATGCACATTTTGAATTCTTATCTCAACAAGTGGCATTTTTGACAAATCTCGTAGCTCAGAATAATGAAGTTTCAAACTCTATTAAAGAAAATTCAAGGGCGGTAGATTCGAACGACCTTAACTTACGCCGGCCTTCCGAAAACTTGACGAAAACGAACCAACTCAATTTGTCAGAATTAACTACGATTGTCAAAGATCCGATTTATGCACATGCGAACGAAAATCATGTTAAAAAATTAGTTGAGTTGCAACGGTTTAAGTGCGACGATTGGTATGCTGTTCGATTTGCTGATGCCCAGAAAAAATATTTAGCTACCCCCGGTTTTGTGGAGCTAAATGTTAACGACTCGTTAAAACGGTTCGAGGCAGCTATGTTACGTGATGATCCACGTTCGTATTTGTTAGAACGTTCCATTGCTGGTTTAACAAATGCTTTACTTTCGCAAAAAGAGGAGTTACAAAATTCACTGCAAACATTAGTAGAATGGGCATGTGATACAAAACAGACATTGAATCCTAATGCTTTATTTGATAAAATCCAATCCCTGTTTTCGAAAGAATCGTCATACAGTAAAGTGACTGATGATTTGTTGCAAATAGTGTGTGGTCGACGTGCGGATTTGATAACAGCAAGAAGAGATGCACTTTTAAGACAAATACCAGAGGGATTTCATAGAGATGTTTTTTATAAAATACCTCCTAGTGCAGAAACATTATTTAACGACGAACTACTTCAAAACTACCTTCAAAAAATTGGGGGG
This sequence comes from Udea olivalis, assembly GCA_947369235.1. Lineage (NCBI taxonomy): Eukaryota > Metazoa > Arthropoda > Insecta > Lepidoptera > Crambidae > Udea > Udea olivalis. Next base: position 6,697,962 of record OX376346.1, on the reverse strand, counting down.
GCAGATAAACTGATGTCTTCATCGCAACCAGTAGCTAGATCACGATCAAGAGATAATTTTTATCAAAATCAGAAGCCGTCAACAAGCAAACAAGTAGACGAATCCTTTTTTCGTCGAAAAGCTAACTCCAAACGCCATCCCCCTCGACGGTCTAACCAAACAAACCAGGAAAAGTCGAGAAACAATAGTCCAAAAGGCAAGAAATCACAAAACCAAGCCTCTTTTAAAAATAAGCGTCGACAATGACTGTCGGAATTTTCACGGAGGCTGTCTAAAAGAATTTCAATATGTTTGGAAAAATCTGGGTGCACCGAAACAAATATGCCAGTTACTAGATGGAACACTAATTCCTTTCATACTGAAACCGCCACTGATATTTCCAGATTCTATTACAATGCAAAATTACCGAACCAAAACTTCTATCGATATGACAGCTCAGATTCAAAACATGTTAGATTCAGGAGTGCTCGAACCAGCAGACAAGAGCCCCAGTTACCTCTCGACGTTTTTTCTGGTACCCAAGCCAGACGGCAGCCACCGCCCAATATTCAACCTGAAACAACTGAACAAATTCGTCATGACACAACCATTTCACCTGTTCAGTCATTTTCGTGTACCAACATTTTTGCAGCACCAAGATTGGATGGCAAAAATGGACCTAAGGTAGGCGGACATTCACCTACCGATTGCACAGCAGCATCGCCGCTTCCTGAGGCTCAATTATCATCACGATCCAAATCAGCACCAGCTGCTTCAGATGACCTGCTTACCATTTGGACTGGCGTCAGCACCGAGGACATTCGCTACTGTAACCAACTGGGTGGCCGAGTTACTGAGAAGCCATGGTATAAGGTGCGTAGTCTACTTGGACGATTTTCTCCTGGCAAATCAATCAATACACCAGCTACGCGACGACATAGCCTTTACGATGAACATCATGCAGCTTTTGGGCTGGAATATAAATCAAGAAAAGTCTGTTCTGGCTCCGACACAATGCCTCGAGTTCCTCGGCATAACATGGGATTCCAAACGCAACGCAATGTCCCTGTCGGAGTCGAAGTGCCTATCGCTACGCAAAGCACTTCAACAACAGCTAAAAACAGGCAAGTGGTCCCTAAAACAGTATCAGACGCTCATGGGGAGATTGATCTTTGCCACATTCGTAACGAAAAGGGGTCGTCTTCACTGTCGTACACTGCAATACTTCAGTCGACAGTTGTCGAAGAATCGCCCGTATCGCAAACTGAAACTTCCACTACCAGTTCAGTTGGAGATAGAATGGTGGTACAATTCAATAGGAACCAGCATGCCAATACACATGAACGATGTGACCCATCTATTGACCACAGATGCGTCAGACATTGGTTGGGGCGCTCAGCTCAGCGATCAATTTCTGTCCGGAACATGGACAAAACATCAAATGCCGTGGCACGCCAACAGAAAGGAAATGTTTGCTGTGTATGCTGCGATTCTTCACAATCAACATCACCTGATGGACGCGCAAATACTTCTACAGACAGACAATCGAACAGTTGTGTCATACATCAACAAGGAAGGTGGCACGAAATCAAAGAAACTTCTGAAACAAACCCGACCACTTCTCACGGTTTTAGACAGTCTCAACGTTCACCTAACAGCGCAGAACTTTTCAGGAAGATTCAACGCCGAGGTAGATGCTCTATCACGCCAGAAGACTTGCCCCGAGTGGCATCTCACAGCTGTAGCAACATCAACCATTTTTCAAATGTGGGGAGTTCCCGAAATGGATCTATTTGCATCAAAGACTGCTCATGTGATACCGAGGTATGTCTCGATGGATGTACAAGACCAGCAAGCACAACATCACAACGCATTTCGTCACCAGTGGCACTACAGACTCGCTTGGCTGTTTCCACCGCCAAACCTAGTTCCCAGAGTTCTCAGTCACCTGAATCAAGCCAGCGGCCATTATATACTCATTGCGCCCATCATCATCCGTGCGGTCTATCCCGGTTGTGAACCCACACTGGTGTGTGGGGTCCCAGGGTCCGCCTTTCTTATTTTCTTGGCCCACTTCGCGCGGTCTTGTGCATCCTCAGTGGTGAGTCTGTTGGCACGCATGTCACCCTTAACGACGTCGAGCCACCGCTTCTTGGGTCGACCTCTTCTACCGGTACCTGGCGGGGGTGGCATAGCCAGACATTTGTTGCCCACGTAGTTTGCCGATCTCCGTGAGACATGACCATACCAACGAAGGCGGCACTCCTGCAGCTTGTCTGCGATGTCACGAACACGAAGGCTGCCGCGGATGTGGGTGTTACGCACACGATCTTTGCGTGAGACTCCACACATCCACCGCAGCATCTTCATTTCCGTGACGCGCAGCTCCAGCTTGTGTCGCTCTAGTAACGGCCATGTTTCACTGCCATATAAAAGGACAGGCCTAATGATGGTTTTATAGAACTGCCCTTTCAGCTTGATCGGCATTTTGGGGTCACAAATGACACCAGCCACATCACGCCATTTAGCCCAAGCCGCGGAAATTCGGGCTCTGACGTCGCGGTCGATGTCCCCGGACGCGCTTAAAACAGATCCCAGGTATTTAACACGGTCCGTGCGCTCGACCACGTCAACGCCTATGCGGACGGACTGGGTATCTGTGGTGTTGCAGGCCATGTACTCCGTCTTCGCCACATTAAGTTTCAGACCGCCGTTTTCAAGTGAATTTTTCCACTTATTCACCCGTTGTACCAGCCGTCCCCTGTCCGAATCTGCTAGCGCTATATCATCAGCATACATAAGCAACCAGGGTGGTTGCTCATGGTGGTCTAGGATGCTGTTTGACAGAACGTCTAATATTACGCTGAACAGAAACGGGCTAAGCACGGAGCCTTGGTGTACTCCAACGGTAATAAGGAAAGGAAGCGTGTCACCAACCGCAGTCCTAACTATGGAACTGGAATCGTGGTACATGTCCCGGATAATGTCTATAAAGACTTCGGGAACGGCCCTGGACCGCAGCGCCCAGCCGATCATCTCACGAGGGACACAGTCGAAGGCCTTCTGCATGTCTAAGAAAAGTAGATGCAGAGGTGTATTCTTCAGTCTGTATCCCTCCATGAGCGTTCTCAAGGCAAATATGGGGTCCATGGCCCCGCAACCTGGTCGAAACCCATACTGACACCCCGAGATTGTACACTCCTGTTGGATCCGAGAGTCTACAATGCGCTCGAGGAGCTTCATGGTGTGGGACATCACCTTTATGCCGCGATAATTGCTGCACTCCTGCACTATACTCATTGCGCCCAAATGGAACAAAGTGTTTCGGCAAGCAGACGTTCAACGCCGAGCCCTACGGCCGCCTTTTCTGATTCCAGACCTAGCACAAGTTCTTATCGACACGCAAACAGGGGCACACCCGCCGGAGATCAGACAGCTGCATTTACAAGCATGGCTGATTTCGGGTGGCAAGATATGTTAACGGAGTGGACTGACCAAGAGCAAGAACTACTAATGTCCAGCTGGCGACGCTCTACGATCAACACCTACAGACCAGCTTGGACTAGATGGAAAAAGTGGTGTGAGTCACATTCTATTAACTTTTAATACCCTAACGCCGACCAAGTAGCACGATATCTGGCATATCTACATTGTGACGTAGGATTGGCATATAAGACTATTTTAGTACATAAGTCGGTTATTTCATCCTTTACTCATTTGGGTTCTAATGTAGATCTCTCTTCAAATTTTTTTATTAAGCATATGTTAAAAGCAATGTCTGTTGCTCGTACTAAACCTGTAAAGCCACCTATCTGGAATCCCAAGCAGTTATTACAATACTTAAGTTCAAATGGCCCAGACGAAAATAACCTTTACCAAGTCTCAAAACACACAGCTACTTTATTGTTACTTGCTAGTGGTCGCAGAGTTCATGATCTGACTTTGTTACGCATGGATAATTAATGTTTAATTGATGATCAAACTAGTATCGTTATATGGCCAGCCTTTGGATCCAAGACCGACAACGTAAATAATCGGCAGTCAGGTTGGAGGCTTAGAGAACATCCTGATAAAAATTTAAATTTGATTTATTGGATCAGACAATTGCTTAAAGTGTCATTAGGTCGTAGACAAAATGTTAATAATTTGTTTATAACAGCGCGGGGTGATGTAAAGCCCGCCACCAGAACCGTGATCGGTGGGTGGGTCAAATCGGTATTGAAAGATGCAGATATTGAGGCCTCTCCAGGGTCAGTACGATCAGCAGTGGCGTCCCTAAATTGGATAGAAAATTTCCCTTTAGACAAAATTCTTGCTACTGGTAATTGGAAATCGGTACATACATTTCGAAATTATTATCAAAGAGAATTAATTGCTCCTGATTCAAATAAAATGCAATCTGTTTCGTTATCAAATTACTTTGATGCGGTAAATGATTAAAGAATACTACCTCGTTGCTTGTAAATGAGGAAATTATAATAACTGTAACTATTATTATTTTAGTTAGAATAACAAAGTTTGTTTTGTGATTGTTCAATGTGGAATAGTACAACAATAAAGTACTTAAATGGCAAATTAATATACTTTTCTTTATTAATAGCCTTATTCTATTTATACATGTTTTGTGATTGTTCAATGTGGAATAGTACAACAATAAAGTACTTAAATGGCAAATTAATATACTTTTCTTTATTAATAGCCTTATTCTATTTATACACAATATAGCGTCAATAACTTGATCCAAGTTATTTGCACCAGGAGATAACAAACACATCACTCAAGATGGATTCCGGATATTGATACTAAACAAATAATAGAGAGTTTTACCTAAAAATAAAACTTACCTATTATTTTTTATTCAATATCCGGAATCCAGGTAAGTCCTACCTGGTGCATCATGAGTGCTATAATGACAAGACTCAACGTGGCGCAAGCGCGCCAAGTAGGTAGTACCAATTACACAATAAAGAGGGCGCCACTATCGAAAAGGAACCGGAAGGGCTGACTTAAAGGCAAGAAGACAGGTGCTTGACTCAAGATGGATTCCGGATATTGAATAAAAAATAATAGGTAAGTTTTATTTTTGGGTAAAACTCTCTATTTTAGTGGATTAGCTAAAATGCCAGTAAAAAAATCGTTTACGAGTGTAAGGTGAACATTAATGGATATATTCTTAAACTAAATCCAAATACCTCAGTAAGTTTCCAGACCGGTGTAATAGTAGAATTTATTATATTTGTTTTTTTTTCTTTTTATAATATGCTGAACATTAATTCTACATATTATTTTTTCCTTGTTTCTATTTCCATTATCGATTATTGTCATTTAAGTCACGTTCAAATGTAAAACAATCTGTTTATTTATTGTTTTCTTGTTGTTATTTTCCTTTATACTCTTTATTGCCATACCTTTGCCCGTACTGGGGTGACTTTTGAAATATAGTGTGTGTTGAATATAAAAAACCCTTACCTAAAATAATCACTCGTATACATTTAAATGTTTTTGTGAAATAATATTATACATTTTAGACAGCTTTTAATAAAAAAGGTCCAATTGAATCACGGTCAAAACTTTAAAAAAATATTTTATACTTAAGTCTAATTAATAATTAAAATCAATTTGAGTGTAAGTATCAATGTGATTATCAAAGAAACTAATTTTCTTTGACTGTACTATTGTAGCTATTTCGAAAAAGATGCTGTCTAGTTTCTCTGAAAAATATTCAACCGATAATACAATTTTGCTTTCTGCAACTGTTATAATATATTATATTATTACAGTCATTTTTTAAACATAAATACTTTGCAATTTTCATTTGGAATAAAAAGGTAAATAGCTTTACACTCAATAAAATAACAAATTGTTTATAGATAACAACAACAAATTTATTTGTTTAGTGATTTTTTATTTTTAGCATTAAACAATGCTCTATTTTTTTACACAAAGATAGAATCTAAAAAAAAAATGACCTGATCCTGGGTTAACGGCCTCGGTAGCTCAGTTGGAAGAGCAGTCACCCGGATTGTGAAAGGACGCGGGTTCGGATCCCGCTTGAGTCCCAGGATCAGGTCGAATTTTTCTAGGTTCTATCCTTGTATTTGTTAATTAAAGTATGCAAAAGAACTAAAACTTGATGCTCCGTGGTCAAACCTTCAATAGATACTAAGTCTACACGCCACCACAAGATAAGGGCTCTCAGTTACAACCTTTTTTTGCGTCAGGAAATGCATGCATTTGAGCATTCCCAAGGCCCAGGGTTCAGGGCACCTGGTATATGTGGGACTTGGAACTCCTGGTAAAACAGAGACCCCTACCCACTAAAACCTGACGGTGGTCATCTTCGGCGGAGAATGGAGGGGACCGGGGCTCCCCAACAAGGGAGAGACTCCTCGCAGGACCCTTCGGCGCGCAAGGCCGCCTGGCAGCCAGCCTCGGGAGAAGCAAGCTCAACTCCAGTGCACGATAACACAGACCACAGTGTCCGATTACACGCGTTACCGTCTTCCTCATAATCACAAACCACAACAGGCCACGCAGGCCCCCGCGCGTGCGCTTCGCGACCCCAGAGGCCCTTTTAGTCGCCTCTTACCAGAGGCAGGGATACCTCGGTAGTATTCTACTCCCCTAACTGTAGGGAACTCACAGTTACAACCTACCATAACCAAGTTCCTCGTAGTCAAAATCTTACTTCTTACTAATATTTTACATGCGAAAGTTTGTGAGGACGTATGTGTGTATGTTTGTTACTCTTTCACGCAAAAACTTTTGAACGGATTTAGATGAAACTTTACAGTAATACAGTTTATACATCAGAATAATACATAGGCTACAATTTATTAAGATTTTATGTAATTTAGCCATAATATACATATAACGATAAGATTACGCGGGCGAAGCCGCGGCGGAAAGCTAGTAATAATATGCTCGACATTATGAGAATGGGGATAGACCCATGAGCCAAAGAAGAATTGCCACAAGTTGAGGCCTATTTAAGAAGAATGCAACAAAATTTAGGTAATTCATTCATTATTACACAGCCGACGATGTGCCGAAACGTCAGGCGCGTGACGTAGGTTTGCAGACCCTCATTTGAAATTAAGACTCTTACAGGACAACTTCAAAGGTGAGCAAATTATACCCGCATGGTGCGGTTAGCTCCCCCAATGTTCGCGTTGACACTTTCAGGTCGACTTTGAAAAAATAATAAAGCCAAGTACGAGTCGGATACGTTTTCAGTTATTGGATTTTAACCTTTACTTGTGTATAAATAAGGGCTTACTAATTCTAAGCATAATGTTCATTGTAAATTAGTGTTGCCCAAAATCAATATGCAAAAAAAATATTTTAAAAAATTTAAATTGGCCACGATCGTCACCCAGCAGTGGCAACTGGAAGACGGATATCGTCAAAGAGGTCTGCCAAGAAAAAGATGGCGGGACGATCTGGATAAGTACTCACAGGAGTGGCAGATCTTAGCTGATGATAGGGATCACTGAAGGGATTTGGGCGAGGCCATTGCTCAGCTGTGGGACAGTACAGGCTGATAAACAAAATGATGAATTTGAAGACGTAATTGACTTTGAGGAACTTTATGCATGTCCCTCGACGTCATCTGGATCTGGATCTTGTCTACAAGGCTTAGTTATTGACGAGTTGGAGGAGTACCTAAGTAAACAAAGAGCAGTCAGCTCGGAAGACATTTTAAAGTGATGGAGGACGCATGAGACAGAATATCCGACTTTATCGAAGATGGCCCGTGATTTTCTTTCAATATCTGCAACTAGTAATCAGAAAACATTGAAAAAGGTTAAGATGAGTCAGCCAGATGGTTACTTTGTAATAATACTTGGTCAAAAGAATTAATATAAAGTAACAGTAATGTCAAAGCTATACTGTTCTGTAATTTTAATTTCTGTTGTTTTTTATTTAAAGAAATGGTAAATTCAATAAATTGTATTACTTTGTATTAATTCTTGGTCAAAATAATTATTATAAAGTAAGTTACTTTAAATCACAGTAATGTCAAAACTGTTGTGTACTGTTCTGTAATTTAATTTGTATTGTATTTTATTTTTTATTTAAATAAATGGTAAATTGTATAGATCGTGTAACTCTATTATTTCTATTTCTAGACAGATAAAGTTAAAAGTAAAGTTAATGTCATTAATTGGTTTTTATCGGTTTCAACCATCTTTTAGCACATGTAAGCTAATTAAATGTAAACGGTTATCAAGAAACAGACTGACTCCCGTAGGTCAGGGTAGATAGCTCAGTTGGTTAGAGTATCAGCACGGATTGCTTAGGTCGTGAGTTTAAACCCCACCCGGTATCAGTTAATTCTTTGAATTTCTCATTAAATGTAAAGACATTTATTAATTTGGTTGGTCTTTTTACTATGGCTATGTTAATTCAAGCTCAAAATGTACCTACTCTGTTACGTTGTTCTAAGATATAAATAAACGTTTGATAAATACCAATAGGCTAAAAGGTAATTGCGAGACTGGCGAGACTCTTGCTGCAAGTCCAAGACCAAGACCGGGAGCGCAATACCAAGACCAAGAGCAAGACCACGTATATTGGCGCAAAACCAAGACCAAGACTGGCTAAGTATCGTCTTGTTCTTGCATTTGGGCAACACTAGTCATAATCGTCACGAGCCATAATATTGTGTAGCATATTTTCAGTTATCCTAATATAGTGTGGGCTAAAATTGTTTGGCATAAGTAATAAATCGCATAAACGCGAAGGGCATAATAATTATAATGCATAATGTTTAAAAGCATAATAATCAAAACGAATAATTAGTTGACACATGATGACAATGATCATTATGCTTAGAAAAAATATATTTTGGTTCAATTAACACACTCTAACTAACCAAATATAATAAGTAAAGATTGGTAAGTGAATTTTTATTTTTAACATTTAACAATGCACTATTTTCTACACAAAGAAAGAAACTAGAAAAAATCGACCTGATCCTAGGGAGTCAAGCTAAATAGATGAATTCGCCGGGTCTGTTAACGGCCTCGGTAGCTCAGTTGGAAGAGCAGCCACCCGGATTGTGGAAGGTCACGGGTTCGAATCCCGCTTGAGTCCCTAGGATCAGGTCGATTTTTTCTAGGTTCTATCCTTGTATTTGTTAATTAAAGTATGCAAAAGAACTAAAACTTGATGCTCCGTGGTCAAATCTATCTTAGTGTAGAAAATAGTGCATTCTTGAATGCTAAAAATAAAAATTCACCTTTCCTATTATAGCTAGTTTCATCTTTATCGAAAGTCATCGCTGGGCTCGTGCGATGGGGTCACAGTTCTAACCTAAACTAACTAAACCTAACCTAACCTAGCTATTCCAGTCGAATTGCTACCTCAAAGTGAAATTGATTTTTGGGATTTCACGAATTATGCCATCTTAAATTATGCATTAAAATATTAGGATTAACTATATTATGCCAATGCTAATTAGGGCTTTCACTACTTATGCTGTCAATATATGCATTTGGACTATTATGAGAAGTTAGTGTTATGCTTTATGATGTTATGCCAAATGAGTTATGCCAAACGACTCTAGGATAATCGGCGTTATGCGCAAACTTAGTCTCCCATAAATAAGACATTGCTTTAAATGCGAAATTGCATTATTCTAGGTCAACTGGAACTACTATATTAATTTCCTTACAAGTGTCAAAATATTATGAGTCATGATTTAGAAGTTACTTTTTTTACAGATCCAAGGGTTTGCAAACCTGATGATATTTTTTTCAACTTGATAACAGATTTCACCTCCTCGACTGCTAAAAAGACGGGCAACGCAGAATTCATATAAAAATATTCGTTTGCGATCGTATGTTTAATTCCAATTGAAGTTTAATTTTAAAACCTTCATAAATTTAATATCTAAATGAATTCATACTTGTGTTTACACACAGGATATTCTTGTATTTAGTCACCTTAATTATACATACGCGTATAGCAAAAAACTGAGATCTTTCTTAATTTAAGAAGCTATTTCACTTGGATTAGAAATTAATGTTACCTATGAGTACCTCTTTTTTTGCCTTTGAGTATTTATTACGAAAAAGTTTTTCTTGTTTAAAACAAATACCTGGGTTACAAACAAAACTGAATACCGGGGTTATCTCAATTGCTACCTATCAAAACAAGTTAAGCCTATCATTCACTAACATTAATTACATTAACGCGTTAACTAAATAGATCCATAAACTCCTAATGAATACTAAAATTCAAACCTTAAACTAACTTGCCTAATATGAACGGGTACCTGGATCCTAATATAAAATCAAAATTGAGCGTCCGAACCGTTTCCCTCTCATCCCATGACCTGTATTCAAGTAACACAAAATTTCTCACATAATATCTGAGTCTACAGGTGCAAATTACAACCCTGCGGGGTAGAAGGACCCTTGTATCACGTATATCACGACCAGTTTCTAATGATCTCTTGAAATTTAACCAAACGCCTGACACGGAAACTTTTGTCAAAAGGAGACGGGTAACGGTGGCTCACATTAAATTGGCGGCAACTTGCAATAATATGGCTGTCAAGGGAAATAACAGAGCTACGTGTGTAGTAGTGCGAGTTATACTGGTTGTAACCTAGTTCCTAGACGAACATAAGTCGACTCAATCTAACTCATTTATGAAGGTGTATTTAAAAATGTAGTAACTAGAAATTTCATTCTTAACTGTAATTTATATGTGATAGTGAGCAAACGAGCTGAAAGGCCACCTGATGGAGTGTGCTCACTTCCGCCCATGGACAACTGCAACACCTCAGGTATCACCGATGCGTTGTTTGCATTTTAAACGGGAATAGGCTCTGCTCTTGAAGGCTCCGATCATATCCCTTTAGAAATCCCGCCGCCGGAAGATGATGCCATATCTTGGATGTACGCGGGAGAAATTGCCGCGAAAAACGTACGGTTTTTGAACGCCAAAAGTACAATATGTACCTATTATACACTTACATCTTGACATTATGTTTTAAATATAGAAATCTGCATCGTTTTTTAGTATCTTATTCAATAAATTAAATCAGAACTATACCTACGAGTAACACTGCTGTTGTTGACTATTTTTGTGACAATGTTTAAGTTATAATTTTTAGTTATCTGAAAATTTACAAATTGTCTTTTTAATTACGGTAAAAAGCATGTTTTTAAAAAATCAAATGATAATTTATTAATTATATTTAAAATCACTTAAAATATCTACTTGAGCTCACGGTCACTTTTTTTGTTACTTTAACATCAATAGTTACGCTCAGAATCTAAGGGACGAAATGCCCGAACATTGTTTTAATCCACAAACGTCAATCAAAGCTCAGCAGTAATTATAATAGCTGTTCCTTCCATTTCTATGACATGTGACAGGACAGCATCAATTTGAGGTGTCCTTATGTATTGATTAGCGTTTGTGGATACGGGGGTTAATAGTTTTCTACCCAACAAAAGGTTGAAATTATTGCGTCGCAGAACCAAAATAAGCATTATACCAGCTTTTATGTACAAACGAATACAACAGTGGGGTGCCCGTAGCTGAGTGACGGCAGCGGATCGGTAACGATCCGATGCTAAACAATACCAGTCAGGTCGGGTTATGGATGGGTGACCATCTTGACTGAAATTAAGTGATGTGTTTTTCGGGCATCTACGTGCTTCGGAAGGCACGTTAAACAGTTGGTCCCGGCTGACGTCGCAAGATATCAGTCGTAAAGCCTAGTCAGAGGCCAAAAAAGGCGGCTTGATAACATCTGACGATAAGGTTTATCACTGGCCTTACATTCACCTCTCCAACAATCCGCACTGAGCCCGCATGTTGGAGTATGGCTCATACCACCTCATAGTTGAGGTGAGGCCTGTGCCCAGCAGTGTGCCGTATAAGGCTGTATTTGTAATACAAGAGGTAATTACAATAAAAACACTAAAAGCACGAGTTTTTTTTTGGATTTTTGAACATAAAAACAAGTTAAACTAAGAATAGAAAGGCCCTAATAACCTAATGTGCCCGGGGCCCCAATTAGGTTTAGGCCCCTTTAGATTTCGATTCTAACGCTTTCACTAATGAATACAATTATTAGCAAACATATGGAGCTGCAGTGTAAAGAACTAACAGAAACGTTAACGTACTAAATGTCTAAGCTCCGCACGAAGTTTTTCTAACTGCTTCATAATGTACGAGTAAAAAGCTAAGTGGAACTCGTTGTCTGCTCAGGTGTTCTCTGTGAGCTGCAACTTGACCACTTCTAAAAATAAAGTTAAAATACTTATATCTGCGGCCTCATTACAATCGCTTATACAATACACATTAAATTACATTTGGTCATGATCAATTGAAGGATTTTCACAATGAGATCGTCAAAGAAAATAAATTAGAATGAATTATAACAAAATATGGATCAATAACACAATAATGCAAATCAAATACAAAAAGACCCAAAAAATTAAATAAAAAAATGTCAAGGCAATCACAAAATAGAATATAAAATAAGATTTCGTTGTATAGAGTCAAGGTAATTTCCTAATCTGAGGCCCATATTCTAGAATCGTATTCAAGCACTGATCTGTACTTGGGTAGAGATTTCAAAACGTCAGTTCATGCAAAAACGTCACTCAGATCTATACTCAAGTACAGATTTTGTTTTAGATTGAGTAGAGATTTCAAAACGTCAGTTCATACAAAAACGTCACTCAGATCTATACTCAAGTACAGATTTTGTTTTAGATTGAGTAGAGATTTCAAAACGTTAGTTCATACAAAAACGTCACTCAGATCTATACATAAGTACAGATTTTGTTTTAGATTGAGTACAGATTTCAAAACGTCAGTTCATACAAAAACGTCATTCAGATCTATACTCAAGTGGGCCAATAAAATAAGAAAGGCGGATCCTGGGACCCCACACACCAATGTGGGTTCACAACCGGGATAGACCGCACGGATGATGATGAGTGTCGTCAGTTAACCTAAACTGAGTGTCGTCAGTTAAGTTTTTATGAAGCCTAGAAGATGCGTTACTGCCCGGTATCAACGATTATTTTCCAGCAAAACTTTAAAGTACTGGATGAAATAAAACTTTGTACGCTTATGGTAATATAATATATGAAAGCTTGATTAAAATATGAGGATTTAGATTCATTGACGATATTAAAATAAAGTAACTAGGGAAAATCTTCAAGGTGAAATTGTTAGCGACATCTGGTATCTACCTTATGAACTAATAAATACACTACTACTAATACTAATGTAAATACTTGCTTAAACTTCTATTAAATATTGGATTTCTTTATGCTGTGATTGAAGAATTTTTAAGGAAATGGAATCGACTTTTAAATTTCATGTCTATCGCCATAGATTGAATAGAATACTAGTTCTACTTACTATGTATTTGTAAATTGACAACTAATACATGTTTTGCCAAAAATTCTAAATAGTGAAAAGATAAAAATAAAAACTCTCACTTTACGATCCATTGTTCGACCGATATGTTTTCACTTTCACTCACGTTTCTCATTGCTACATACCGCATCCTAAAAGAACTATTTGACAAATTCAAAACTGAATAAAATAAATCAAACCAATTTTTGTTTGACTAAAGTTTATGATCACTAACTCGCATTCTGTAAGCCTAGTGATTTATTATCAATTCCTGGGCTCAGCAGTGGGAGAGTTTAAAGGCTAATTACTTTAATTTACTTTACTTCAAGAGAGAAAGTAAGTAATGGAAATATTAGGATGGAAATATTTAATATGATTACGAGATCAAGACAAGACAGATTCTACTAATAGATCCAATCCGTTAAAAATGAACATTGTTTATCCAAAGCTATCTCAATCACACCACGGTTGTAGAAAACAAAGTAAAACACCGAAAACGGGCTATTCAAAACGGATGGATCGGACATTTGGTGAAATAAATACATCAACAATGTAAGCAACAATAAGTTCTGTATGTGGGAAGTTAGGGTTTATATTTGTAAGTGTAGAGTCGGGAGCTGCGTTCCAAAATGTAATGAAAGGCGAACTAACATTTTTATAGGGGTTTCAACGACTCTCGGAGCGTCGGCGAACGTTTTACATTTAAGGAATCCTCATTCTATTATATGCGGCGTAACACATCCTCGTTTATGTGTGACAACTATCTCTATTCAACGTTTATTCATCCGCCATGTTTATTCTAACGCCTGTGAGCGTCACTAGGGGATTTGCTCTTTGAATTATTTTGTATTGTACGTTCAATCTGCGAGTTTACGTTCCAACGGCACTTAGTAAGTTAACTAGTTATAGGAGTATGTTGCGCTACTTTCGAAGAGATAACCAATCTACCACCCTCTACTATTTTCTACCACCGGACCACTAGACGCCGGGAGGGCTTCCACCCTCATGTGGTTGACTTTCCAACAATCCGTACCCAACGGTTTGCTGCGTCTTTTCTGGTATGCGCCGCTAGGGAGTGGAAAGCTCTCCCTGTGGCTGTGTTTCTGGATTCTTACAACCTTAGTATCTTCAAGGCCAGAGCAAATAGGCATTTTTGGGGTAAGCGTGTACCACCATCTGCCTCGTCATCTACCACCAGGCGAGACTGAGGCCAAACGCAAACCCATTTTAGATAAAAAAATAAAAAGTTGTCTACGTCGCGAAGCTTTATTTTTTGGTCCTTAGACAATCTAATATAGTCCTGCAGCCGCTAGAACTACAGTTTCGGACCGAACACAATGATTTTCACGTGGATGTTTTTTTTTCAATCTTTATTCATTGAATTACATATATGCAGTATACAAGTAAATAGTAAAGGGGGTTTTTGTCCGAAGATATGTCGCCCCCATTGATTATGTCTTAAATTTAAGGTTTATCTATTCTTAACAGCAATTTGAATAAATTTGTACAATAGCTTTGCATTATCAGTGGGTGGGCGCATCAGTATACAATTACAAGCTCCGACGTCCTTATATCTAATGTTTAATTGGTTTCTCATAGTGGCTGTCCGGGAACATTCCATAATGATATGATAAACGTCTTCCACTATGTTGCAAATAGTGCAATTCGGAGAATCTACTTTTTCATCATGTAGCCAAAGCTATTGAGTGGAATATGACCAGATCTTAGTCTAAATGCAGTTACTAGATAATTTCTATTCAATGCAGTGGCCTTCATAAACCATGAGGCATAGGGAAGTATCGGCTGTATAGTTTTATACCAAATTCCTTTTGTTAAGGACCTTGCATCAAAATATTCCGACCTCTCCATGAAACAGTCTTTTTTAATTTTGTACAAAACGTCCGAATATAATGACAGATAGTTAAATATGTCCCCTTCACTAAGTGCTACTTTAGCCAGTCGATCTACCGCCTTATTTCCCGGTAGACCTATGTGAGATGGAACCCACTGCATTACAACATGCTCACCTGCTGATTTTGCCGGTTTAAGCGCTTTGCTGCGGTGATAGAATAGCACGGGCACGTAATATTCTCTAATATTTCTTCTTTCTTTAAGTCTAGCTCGACATCTTCAATACACACATCAACATGGTCGAGGGATATTTCAATTAAACCTAAATAACTAAAATTCTATGAACTTTTTGTTAAGACACCTAGACATTAAAATAAACCTTGTTTAATAGCCTATCTAATCTGATAAATAAACTTTTAGATAAAGTTTATTTTAAATAAAACTTAGAAGAAGAGGAAAAACTCAAGACAAAATTTCAATCTTAACTTTATTTTTGAAACATCAAAACCTAAACAGAACAACTATTTTTTTTATAAAAATTGTTGAAAACTTGAAATTAATAATCCGTGGATCCACCTAAGACTCTCTTGACACATCTGCAGCGGTTCTGCATACTCAAAATAAGGGTGTCAACATCCTGTTGTGGAATACTGTCCCAAGTCCTGCTAAGATGCAAGAAAAGCTGGTTTTCATGCACAATATCTTCAGGGAAATTACTAAGAGCTCTTCTCTGTAGCATATCCCAGGCATGCTCAATAGGATTTAAGTCAGGGGATTGTATGCAGGCCAGTCTAAAGCTAGGATATGATGCTGTTGTAACCAACTAGTAACGATACGCGCCGTATGTGGACGGGCATTGTCGTGCATTCGCTGGATTTTTTTTCCCATTTGCTGTCTGTGGGGCAAGATTACAGGCTCTAGCACCTCATCTCGGTATTTCAGAGCAGTCATATTGCCTTGTATCCAAACGAGGTCCGTTCTACCGCCGAGACGAATTCCTGCCCAAACCATAATCGTGCCACCTTGATATGCATGAACTTGTTGTGGGTGCTGCAGTCGATTCCAACGTCCAGGTTCTATCTAAACGCGCACTCTTCGCGAATCAGGATGAAATCCAAACCTGGATTGACCATTGAGAATGGTTCCAGTCTTCGTGTCCAATAGCCCATTGTAATCTTCTTCCTCGATTGCCTCTCCTTAGCGCTGGTACCCAAAGTGGCCTACAAGCACGTAGGTTGACCTCATGCAGTCGTCTTCTCAAAGTTTGACTGCTTACCAGCAAACCATACTCTCTCTGTAGCCATTGAACCAATTGCATCCCCGTTACATTTGGTTGACTTCGTGCAGCATTTACTATGAATCGGTCCTGTACATGTGTTGTAATGCGTTGCGTGCCATTCCACCACTTCCCCCGTGACACGATAACGTGACCAAAGCCTGGATATAACGCTCTAACTGGTCCTCATGGCTTCAGAAACCGCAATTTGGGTAGCGCCAGCTTGAATCATGCCCACTGCTCTTAACATTTCGTTCCTGGTCAAGTGTCTACGTGGCATGATTAAATGAACACCGGAGATGCGTTTGACAAAGATTTATAAAAATTTATGGAGTTTTAATCAAGTTAGAAGTTTGTGAAGATTTACTTCTTTGGGAGAAATTCAATGAATGCGATTGTCATCTTAAAACAAAACCTTTTTTATACAAATTTGAATTTAAAAAAGGAACTTTATAATGTTTTTATAATCTGTCATTAATAGTTTTTTTGTAAGGCCAGTACTTTTTAAGTTATTTAAAAAAGTTCTATATATCCCTACACCATGTTGTTGTGTGTAGTTCCATAGCAGTATGAAACTTCTAAAACTTTATGAGACAACCAGCCTTTGGCGATTAAGTTTTCGCAATTCAATAATTTTTCCGAACTATTTTTATCCTCAAACTCGACTCGAATTCTGAACGGATTAATGTATTTAATACGACAAATGTCTAAAATATTATTTTCTTTGAGTAACCGTGCCATTGCAAATTGTTTTGGTAGATGCTCCTTAGAAGAAATGTAAATCTCAAACCTAATTTTCTCTAGTTCCTGTACTACTTCATCCTTAGATTTTGGTAATTTTAACTTTTTGCCTTTCTTTTTTTGCACCGTCCATTCTCAATCATCATTTCCATCCGGCGACGTTTCATCACTAATCATCCTCTTGAAAGATCCTCTACTTCATTTCCACATTGCTCCGTTTCCATCAACTCCACATTATTTTCATAGCACACGCTTTTTTGTAACTTAGTTCGAGAACTCAAAAAGTTGATGTTAACAGTGTTCTGTTTACAGGATCACAAGTTAAAATAGGGGTACCACAAGGATCTATTCTGGGTCCATTCCTATTTCTGATAAATATAAATGAATTACCTTTTTACTTAATGGATATTTGTGATGTCGTGTTGTTTTCAGACGATACGTCTTTAGTTTTTAAAACTGACAAAAATAAAAACCTTTTTGATGATGTAAATGACGCACTTTCAAAGGTTTTACAATGGTTCACAGTAAATAATCTACAGCTTTATGCAAAAAAGACTAAATGTATTAATTTTAAGTTGCCTAATGTTAAAGATAACCACATTGACCTAAAAATAGACAGCAATTCTATGAAGTTTGTTGATTCTACAGTTTTTCTTGGAATCACATTAGATTCAAAACTCCAATGGAACCCTCATATAACAGCCCTCTCGGGCAGACTAAGTTCGGCTGCATTTGCAGTGAGAAAAATTTGGTTATTAACAGATGTTGATACTGCTCGTTCAGTTTATTTTAGTTATTTCCACAGTGTAATGTCTTACGGCATTGTACTTTGGGGTAAAGCCGCGGATATACAAACCATCTTTGTCCTCCAGAATGCGCTGTTTTAAGTGCATGGGGATCGGCCACACGCGCCTCCTCTGTCCTTCGGAAAAGGACAGGGACGGGCTGTGCTTCCGTGGGCAGACAGGGCACAAAGCTGCGGGCTGCATGGCCACAGCCCACTGTGTAGTGTGTGCAGAGGCGGGGCGCCCTTCCGGCCATACAATGGCGGGGCGAAATTGCAATCTCCACTCAACCAAGAGGACGGCCATTAGGATCCAGGCCAACGGACGTTATCAGTGTTCAGGCTAATCTGAACCACTGCGCCGGGGCCCAGGATCTCATGGTCCAATCCATAGCGCAGTGGAACATTGACGTCGCGGTGGCCGCGGAACCGTATTTCATCTCTTTTCAGCCCCAGTGGGCTGGAGATACAAACGGTTCCGTGGCCATAGTGGTTGGGGGCCGAAATATGCTCGTCGCTAAAGAACGAGGGCCCAGCTATGTGGCGGCAACATGGGGGGGTTTTGCCATTTTAGGCATTTAATGCTCCCCCAACACAGGTCTCGCAAACTTTGAGGCCTTTTAGCGGGACCTAAACCCGGTAGTAAGAAGGTTGACACCTTTCCCGGTCCAATGCCTGGTCGACCCTCTGGCGGAGTGTGTCTACCAACATGCGGGGTCTGGCCGTGGAAGACTGGGTTGCTAGTTCCGGGGTGGCCCTGCTTAATCAGGGGACATCCTACACGTGTGTGCGCAGGAAGGGGGGGGTACGTGGTGGACCTCGCGGACGCCACCCCCTCCATATCACGACACGTCCGGAACTGGCATGTACTGAGCGAGGTGGAGACGATTTCGGACCACGAATATATATCAGGTTCGAAATCTCCACCTCCAACGGCCCAGCGGTGCCACGGCAAAGCCACTCCTTTTTCCCGTGGTGGTCCGTCACGAAATTGAAACGCGAGTTGGCCGAAGAGGCTGCCGTAGTCGCGGCATGGGGCGCGACCCCCACAACATCGGGGGTCGATCATTCAGCGAGCAGGTTCCGGGACAAGATCGGCGCCACCAGGTTTACTGGTGGTGCGAAGAAATATACCAATGCTCGATGTCGCGCAGGACATTTACGCGAGCCAGACGAAGACGCGTTAGGGACCTCGAAGCGGAGGGCCGGCTGTATGCCTTCTACAACGCCGACAAGAAGGCATTACAGCTGGCCACAAGCCAGGTGAAAGCCAGGGCTCGGAAGGAGGTGTTGGAGGATCTCAACCGAGACCCATGGGGGAGACCGTACCGCGCGGCGCGCGACAAGCTACGCCATCACGGCCCCCCTGTGGTAGAGGCCCTCCAACCAGAGGTCCTGGAGAGGTTAGTGCGGGAACTGTTTCCAGATCCTTCAGCGCACACCTCTCCAACAATATCTCCTCCCGCGCGAGGAGTTGAGGATGAGCCGGTCCCACCAGTCACCGACGAGTAGGTGGCGGCGGTGGTTGACCGACTCAAGGCCAAGAAAAAAGCCCCAGGGCCTGACGAAGTGCCCGGCGAGGTTCTCGCCCTTGCCTTGAATCACCTGGGGGCACAACTTCGGGATATTTTGAACATCGCATTAACATCCGCGCGTTTCCCGAAGTTGTGGAAGGAGGGCCGTTTGTGCCTCCTTCAGAAAGCGGGCAGACCGATAGTGCTTTTGGACGAGGCGGGCAAGCTGTTTGAGCGGATAATCACTTTCCGCCTCGTCCAGCACCTTAATAAGGTAGGGCCTAATCTGTCGCCGGTGCAGCTTGGGTTCAGAGCAGGGCACTCCACGATCGATTCCTACTCGCTATTGAAGGAGAACACGGAGGAGGCATCTGCTAGGGGCGAGCGGTCGTTGGCGGTGAGCCTGGACACCGCCAACGCCTTCAACAGCCTGCCGTTCAGCGTGATACGAGAGGTGCTCCATTATCTCGGAGTGCCCCCGTATCTCAGCAGGCTGTTGGAGGACTACCTCCGTGGGCGAAAAGTCCTGTTCTAGAGGGGCGACGGCGTCTTGGTCCGGCACCCGATGAGGTGCGGTGTTCCCCAGGGGTCCGTCTTAAGGCCCCTGCTGTGGAACTTGGGCTACGACTGGGTCCTTTGTGGCGCGCTCCTTCCCAGGATGCGCATCATCTGCTACGCGGACGACACCCTGGTCGTAGTCACAGGGAATGACTTATCAGAAGTACGTACAAAGACTGGCTGAGGTGGGTGCCAGCCCGCATTTCACACCCGGAGGAAAAAAAAGGGGTACAGCTACTTCGGGGGAGGCCCCATGTGTTTCTTGTGATTGATGTTTTGGTACTTCCTAGTTCGTCTCCCCTGGCACTCCCGGTCTTAGTAACTGTAATGAAGACCAAACCCAAATACTCGGGGCATTTCTTGCGGATCTTTCTTCCCTATTCCCTATATCCTACTCCAGCTCGCTGACCGTGAGTTGTCTCCGGTTTCAGGTTGAGCGGGGCCTAATAGCGCTCGAAAGACTTTTCATTGTGGTGTTCATTAACGACTTTTGGCTTTTCTCCTGGATTCCGTTGACTGCATACATTGGACTTTGGCCTTTCACCTGACTTGGTTTGATTGCGCGCACTTGACTTGGCGTTATTATTTAGATTTTGACTCTCCGTATGGACAACATGTCAATACAATAGAGGCTCGTTTCTGCACGAGGATGACCTTGTGCCGGAGGAGGTTTTCACCGAAGTGAGGGTTTGTCCTGCCGAAGCAACGTACGGCAACCTGTTTTTGACTCCGGTAAGAAGTTAGAAATAGACGACGCCCATCAAGAGAGAGAAACCGTGCCCACTAGGGCGGCCTCCTATAAGAGGGGCAAGGTGAAGAACCCGAGGCAACTCACCGCCAGCGTGCGGAGGAGGCAGCAGAGGAGGCTTTTAATAAAAAGCTGTCCCTCCGGTAATACCGGAAGGACCGGCCAGTGGAGGCAACCAATACGGTCGACCTCACCGAGCAAGATCCGGAGGATCTCGACCTGAAGGAATTGCGAGCAGCTGCCGAAAAAGGAGCTCTGTGAGATAGCCGTGAAATCGGGTCACCTTAAAGGAAATTTTGTAAGGGAATTTAAGGAGAACACCCGACTTCTCGGCAAAATTTGTAATGTGGCGCTAGACCGCTCCACTTCGGAGGAGTACCGTCGACTTCGCGTCGAAAAGAATAACCTTCGGCGCGAAGTCGATGACCTAAAGGTGTAGGATTTTTGTGTACACAGTAGTTACTTACTTATGATCTTTATTAGTTTCTCGCATAAATTACTTTGTTTTTAGGAAGGTTCACATTTTACAATGTCCTTTGGTTTCTCTGGAGTTCTGACGAAACGTTTTTCTTAACTTCTTCTAGCACTGTTTTGGCCTTTTTAATAACATTATGTACCTGAAATTAATCGTTGTATCCTATTTTTGTACAGATCTAGGTTATAATTAATTGTTTATATTTATCTGTCACTGTCATGTTTGATTATTCAATGTCGGATTTGACAACCAGTGGGACATCAAAAGAGCTATAAATGAAGCAACCTCGACTCTTTGGAGAGGCTGAATGCCATAAAACAAATTCGTGTTTCAACCAAAATAGAATTCTAGAAGCGAACCAAAAATGATATAAAAGGACGGCTTACCGAACAGCGAATCAGTCACCTTGCGGATTCTAAACTATCAACAAGTAACAAACGGAGAAGTTCCGTCTTACCTGCCGCCTTCCTCCCTGCTGCTGTCCTACATACTACCGTCCTTCCTGCTGTCATACTCCCTGCTGCCTATCTACCTGCTGCTGCCCTGCCTATCGCCGTTCTACCTACTGCCGACTGTTCCCGGAGCAACTCCAACTCTTGCCTCACCTCTTCCCTCCAGACTCTGTCCCAGGAACAACTCCATGAGCTCACGAATCATACCGTTTTATATTTATTTAGTTATTTTAATGTTATGGTTAGGTAGGTAGGGTCCTGTTGAATAAACCTACCCACTTACTATTTAACCAATTCATTGTTTTTCTTTTCTCCTTCTTAGCAACTTCCGTTACGTCGGGGAACCTCAATTCCCCTGCGTAACGTGACAAAGGTTGAGGTGAAGGCCCTCCGGAGGGACTACTCCACCCGGAAGGAGAGCGAACAGACGGTGGCACAGCCAGTTTCACCGCCATTTGACCCGGAGGCCTTCAAGAAGGACCTCCTGGTGACGCTGGGCGAGATGGTCAGCGCTCGTATCGCTGGGGCGCTGATCCCAGACACCCGAACGCCTTTGGCGGCGGACAGAAAGAGGGCTGCAGCTGCCGCTTCAGTGGAAATTCCGTCCCTAGCCAAAACTGCCCCAGCTGCCGCTGCGGCGAAAAATAGAAGGAAGGGCTCAAAACCACCGAGAACCTCGCATGCCCCAACGGCGGTTCCACCTGTTACCGGCACTTCTGCCTCGGCTCATCCGAGACAAAACGTTGACGGCGGTGCTGTCGAGGAGGCATGGCTAACTGTGTCGAAAAAAGGGAAGGGGGAGGGGAAGAAATCCACCGTAACCCCAACCACCTCCCGAACGAAACTGGCGCAACCTGCTGCTACCCCGAAATGGACGCAGCCCATTGCTGCCCCGAAAAAGCAGCACCCAGGCAGTGGGATAGTGCGTAAGGCATTTTCACACCCGGATAACAAAAAAAAAGGGGTACAGCTACTTGGGACGGTAACCGTACGTTTTACCTTTTTTTTTCCTTATATCTAGATATATATAAATATAAAAGTAAAAGTAAATATATAGAACTTTTTGTAGGTTCTATACTATCACTTTAGATAACCCTTACGAGTCGATTCAACGTTTAAATAACGCATTTATTCTCTCCCCTTAAACGTCTCTGAGATTCACTTTTTGAATTAGGTATTTCGTATTACGTGTAGAATCTGCGACTTGAGGTTTTATTAGGTCTTCATGCAAACTTTATGGCGCTCTTAAGGAGACATTGTTAAGGAGCTGAGCTGCTTTTTTCGTGGTTGTTTTACAAGGGGTTTAGATGAAGCCAGAGGCGTAAATCTGGTACTTTAATTTCTTTCGCGTATTGTATGTTATCTTTTCTTTGTGAAAATGAAATAAAAAAGGCTTTATTCAAATGCTAAGATAAGGAAACAAAAGCCCAGTTTTTTAGGAATTAGCAAATGAATCCTTTCATCTTGCAAAGTCATTTTATATCTCGTAAAATATCGCTTTCAAACGCTATATTTTCTAAATATAAGAGGGCCTACTATTTATAAATCAGCGTGCACCAAATGCACGTAAGCAGTACTTATTGGAATTGCTCTGAATTTTAATGAATATGCAGCGCGGCCGATACTAGGAATGCAAATGGTTGATATTTGACCGCTTAAGACTTTGGGCTGCACTCCGAACCATTATTTATTTTAGTTAGAAATGATATTCAATATGTATTAACCTCGCTTTGTTCGTTTGTACATATTAACTAAGTAAAATCATTCTTGTGTTAATCTCTGTAAAATATAGGTTGGTTTATTTTTTATTCTGCACTCAAAACAGTAAAACTTTTGGGTCTACTATTCTAGTTGTCTTTAAGTTCCGCCTGCCAAGTCTTTTTGAGTATCGGGAATCAGAATGCAGAAAAATCATCCCTATGAAGAAGGCCTGTTTACCGCCGTGGACAGGTATGTTTAGTTTTAATGATAATGATTGCAGCACGAGACGAGATCTCGGATTCGATCTCGCCTACCTTCGGCCACTTTGAGAATGTCTGATGGGAGGGATTCATGTTTTATGTCTGATTGATTAATAATAATGAATGTCATTTCAGCCTTTGATATTCATAGTTTAATGATGATGATTAACTTGGGAATTTTTATTTTTTAGCATTATGACTTAATAACATTAACAGGCCGAATTTTCCTAGTTTTTATCTTTTGCATAAAAATAGTGCATTCTTATAATGCCAAAAAATCATTTATCCTTTATTAGCTGATTTCATCTTGATAATGAAAATATTTCTTTTGTATGTCATAAAGCGCGTTACTATATCATTTACGTAAAACACACTAGACAAATTCGCCAGGTCTCTCAATGGCCTCGTTAGCTCAGTCGGACTGTGGAAATGGCTAGCTAAAGCAAAAGCGGTACTTAAAAATTTTTGATAACAAAATAAGTTGTAAAATATATTACCTTCCGTTTAATAACCAGGGTGAGGATGCTTGAGCGTAAAAAAGTGTTATTTCTAAATGCATATTAAGTATAAAAATAAAATTGAGGCAGGATAAAGAAACGTTAGGTACATCATCTGATATGCATCAAAATGCACATTTTCATCATATTTACTTTTAACTTAAACACATTACATTCGTTCAAAAACCAATGACTTCTATTAGTTCATAGCAATTGCCAATAAATATAGTTTTGTTACCCAGCCACAAGCTTAAGTAAAATATGTATTATCGAATTTATTCGCAACCAATATTGAAAAGGTTAAAAATATGATATTCACTTTGCACTTCCTGACACGAAATTTGAGACGAAAAGATTTCATTGTGGGCATATTCCATCTCGGAGTAACATTTAGAGGCGGGTCACAAGCTCACGACACGTGGGCTATTCCGAAAATGGAATACGTTAGCGATTCCATATGCAGAGTATTCCAGAATCTCGAAATCAAGCGGTGCGGCACGGCCGATAAGCACGCAGTCCGGCCCCCACCAAATGTATTTCCAATTTCTCCGGCATACACGGGAATGTAATAGAGAGTATTTTGCGGGGTCCTTTTCTTATTTTTTACGAGACCAGTCGGTATTACGTCGACATGTGGCTAGAAGGTTATTATTTTTTGGGGCGATGGTTTTGCTGCGTCCAGATATTCGGTCTGAGTTTGAACGTGTGGCCGGAGCCAGCTTGCTCGTGGTTTGTTTGACCATAATGTGTTTGATATATTGTTATGGAGGGTCATTCTTGAGAGCATGCTTTATGTTGATTGAAGATGTTATTTGGTTATTTTTTATGTAAAGCTGTGATCAATGTTTTTTAATGCAATCTCTATTGCTTCAGTTATGTTTTTTAAGTGACTGTCCTCTTATTTTAGACATTCACTTAGAATTTACTATCCCAAGGACAAAAAAGCGTCTATCATAGGAATCATATCAGTTGTTTTCTTCTTTATTCAATACGCTCGATAACATCTGGTATATAATGAAGGTCTGGACTGGAGACCGTTTCAGGGCAGACGCATGAGACCCGCCTGCAAGGTGGACGGGGTACCTAATAAAAGTGACGGGATTCCGGTGGATGCAGACCGCCTGCAACCGGTCACTTCGGTTGCAGGCGGAATCGATGGGGAGGCCTATGTTCAGCTGTGGACGTCTTGTGGCTGCGAATGATAATGATGATGATATAATAAACGTGGCCTTTCAATCCAAACTACACCTTGCCTGACTTGGGAATTGAACCCTGAACCGAGCGCAACTGGCGCTAAAACAACTCACTCACAACAACATGATTTATAAGGGCTGCTTCAGTTTGATCGGCTTTCGCGAATTCCGGGGTTGGTATTGCAAAATTCATAAAGGGAGATAACAGTTTAGTTTACGCAAAACAGCTGTAACCTTTCATCGCTTAAATGTTATATTTTAAGATACCTTTTCAAGTTTCGATAAATGACAATAAAAGAAGGGGAACTAGATTTCAACAATTGATATCAAAAATAACTGCCTCAACTAATAATGTTCTGCTAAATGACATTCTTCAATCTTTATTTACCCTCTGTAAACGCAAAAGTATTATTGATATAACATCTAAACTTTATGCTAACCAAATTTGTTCTAAAATAATGAATTATTTGCGAAGGTGTTTTTATAAACAGCGTTAGCCCAAAGTAACTATTCCACGCAGACGAAGTCGCGGGCAGAAGCTAGTCATAAAATAAATTCAAATTCAAATTCATTTATTGCGGACAACAGAAATCCATGGGTCAGTAATACATTAACGCTTAAAATCTAGGTGTTAGTACTTATTACATTAAATCATATTAAATAAATGTGAACTTATTTGATAGCTCCTTCCTCCGCTATTTTTTATAAACAAAAAGTGTTGATGGTGCAGGCTGCTCACCATCTTACATTGTAATATAAATTACTAAATAAAAGCCATGAAGTTACTGACATGAATTAAATAGTAAAGGAATGTTACACCACGCCGCTCACAACTTTAATATTTGGAAAGGATGTTTTGACTTTGACAAACGATTTTAATATTCCTTCGTAATATTACCTGACAGTTTGTTCACATATTCTAAGAGCTTGAACTTTTTAAATATGTAGAAGGCACCTGTTTCCTAGCGTTACTGCAGGTTTTATTATAGGAACCCAGCAAATGCAATTGTATTAAAGACATTGAATTTATGATGAGAACAAAAATCCGAGCTTTTTCTTCTCTTATACATCACATAGATTTGAATTCTCCAACTTAGCCGAGACTTCCATATTTTTTTTTGCCAGACAACACACCTCTTGTAATGGTCTCGAAGTAGGGATTAATATCCCTGTGTTACGAGGTACCACACAAGGAAATAAGCCAGGGGCGTCTCCTAGCACACCCAGACCCGAGTCAATTCAGAAAAGATCGTTTCCAGAATTGACCCGACCGGAAATCGAATCGGGACACTAAGGAAATCGAGGCGAGAAACCATGCTACAGCGCACTACGCCAACCGTGTCGTCGTGTGAATTAGAATCACAACTGTTTCACTTGGCTTACCAAGTACGAATAAGTGATTTAAAACCTGAGATATGTTCGGAAAATCTGAACACTTTTTTACCTCGGCCTCAGTGTACATAATAATCAGTATTTAACTAAAATCATGAAGCATTAATAACATTATGAGCACCGTCCAACTAAAAAAAGACTGGTATAGAATGTTTTCGGGAATAGTACGCACTTGACGGCCTGCTATAAATCCTTATCTAACTCTTAATAAATAATCAACATCTTATAACGGATTTATTTCTCTGCAAAACATGCCATCTATTAGTACAAGAAATTTTATACGCCTCTTGAAATGCGTGTTTGCGATCCTGATTACAAACCCAGGCCGTTTCACCCAGTAATAATAATAAATTTGCCTCCATTTGACACGTTATCCCACCAAAGAAAACAGTACTGCGTAGAAATACAAAAATAACCAAGGAAAACCTAAACTATAGATCCCTAGAGGAACAATCAGCATTTGTTGTGATGCAGCGACCCAACTGAGAAGAATCCTAATGTTGTTTACTACTTTCTCCCCGCGGCTATGCTCGAGAGAAATTATTGTGTAATTTATAACAAGCTATTATAATTCACATTTTGCCAGATATTATAGTAACTGGTGACGAGTAAACATGTGATATGATGGGAAACGACTATAACAAATGCTGTATCTATCGGGTGTAAGAACTGGCAGGGTTAAGTCTTACTTACGAAGAGGTGATGACAACAGGCTTGAAAAAAATTGAATCACTGAGGGCCAGTGTTTCTTAAAATTGTGTTTTTTAAGCAATAAATAAAAACAGTTTTTGCCATTATCAGCCAGCAGCTTCATGATTACGGACAGTGAATACGATAAGCTAGATTGCTTTCAACGTAACTTAAAACTGATCATCTTAACAAATGACAAAATATTTACTGAAATTATATTCATCATCAACATAATCTCCTCCTAAACGTAAAGTCTAATCTGGTTGTTATTAGGTTATCAAAGTACGCCTTTTCTTATACTACCATTAGATCTGCGACTAGCATCATTTCTTCTCAACAGGAATTATACCTTCATAGTGCTAAAAACGTTTTTTATGACGTTTGAATGCTTCCTAGCAGTGTATATCAAAACTACTAATACGACTTTATTATTCATCTAGGTAAGTTCCTTGGATAGATCTAAACAGCCGAATGAAAGCCAAACGGGTAGAAAATTTCTAAAAATATACACTCTCCTATTTGGATGAAGGTTTCTGTGCCGATTCCAAAATAATGTTTTCTTGGCATTGAGCCAAAACTTGGATCCTTTAACTAGAAATTGGATTTCGTATAGTGCGAAGTGTTGTTGCTGAAAAAGTTGTCTGAATTCGAAATCAACTGTTGAAAACTAGCTTCCACTCGCCGCTCCACTCGTATTGATTCAGACTGTCATTGAAAGTACGATGTTCAAACTCTGTGATGCATAAAAATACCTAGTAGTAGATGATAAGAGGTATTTGATAATAATTTTCAATGATTTATGCCATAACATTAAGTTTTATTTTTTCAGATGTAATGAAAATTAAGTTCACACGGGCAAAGCTGCGGGCAGAATGCTAGTAATATTAAATTCATGATGATATTATGTCAGGGCAAGAGAATACCAAACTGGTTCTACGAAAAATGTATGATCAATAATTAACAAAACAGCTGTTCATCAACCGGGTGGCGAGAAGTGGGAGAAACGAGCATAGAGGCTACATCACAGTCATAAATATATATAGATAATGCAAGCTGCTCCGTTTGTATGAAGAACCAACCTTTTTGACGCTTATTGTGACGTCAAAATAGCGCTTTATTAATAGAAATCCGCCATTTCCTGGTGATTTTAGTTTAGTTGATAGAAAATGATAAGTGTAAATCTATATATGTAGGTATTTATTTTATAGATCCGTTGCCACAATGGTAGAGTGCGCCTTTTTCTGACACGCAAAGTCATTGAACTTAAATTACAAGAATCTGCATCAGCGCTGTGTCAAAAGAGCATAAAAAGCAAGAAGGCTAGAGACTAAGGAGAGATAACTCCCGAAGTGGGGGTAAGCTTTCGAGGGCCGAAAGTCGTATACTCTGTGCCGGGCAAAACGCTGTATTGCGCATGTGCAGCGGCAGCTATTTGTCATTTCATGGTCACATGGTTTTGTTTTGAACGGTGTCACGTGCGACAGTTGTTGTTTTTCGAGGTTGTGTTGACCAATTTTGACACTTCGCGAGGATCGCGGCAAAGAAGCGTAATGCGCATGCGTCACTGTGGGATACGGATTTAGTCCAACCCTTTCCAGGGAGTTATCTCTCCTTAGTTTCTAGCCTTCTTGATAAAAAGTATGCTTCAGTCACGTCAGAAAGAGACAGAAAGCTGGATGTCAGGGCCACGTGTGTGCCATGTGTAAACTTGTCAATTGTATGACGTGCATAACGATCATTTCTGTACCTCTACCACGAGCTGTCACTTTACATTTACGTTATCGTACGCGTAAAAAAATGTATTGGAATGACACATGACATGACATGACAATGTCAAATCTCAATACATTTTCTTTACGCGAACGATAACGTAAATTTAAAGTGGCAACTCGTGTTAGACGTACTGACTTGACTCAGGTACCTACTCACTAACACAATGTCCGTAGTTTCGGGAAAACTACCATGGTCTTAATTAGTATGAAAACGAATAAGATTTTAATATGATGCTGACCATACATAAATATAAGTTCAAGAATATTACATTGTTGTTGGTTTGTTTGACTCATTAGTTTCCCCATTAGCTATTAGTAGGGGGTTGACCGATACTACGGACATTACGTTCGCGAGTAGGCCCCCTAGGTGTGCTGTGAGCCACCGGTTTATTCCTGTTCTAGTAACGCGTAAAATAAGAATATGTATTCTTACTTCGAGACCATGACAAGTGGTGTGTTCTTTAGGGCAGATTTATTTTTGCTACGCGAAGTACGAACACTAGCGGCATCTATTCAAATTTAGGTCTATGGGCACCGTAGCCGCGGGGGCTCCGCTTTGATCCCGCGCCGTCTAATTCAGCCAACTGGGTCGAATGTGGACCTCGTCGAAATCGTATCAGTTTACCTCTAATTTCAATGGTTGACCGGTAACATGCGTGCTACTCGTACATGCAAACCGTTTGGGCGTTGGGGGACCATGCGCATCACAAAAAAATTTGATCATATGGTATCTGTTGTACTTTGTACGGTCTAGCATGAGACAATTTATGTCGTGGTGTTTAGCCTGAAGTGTTCCCTTGGCTACTAACCAAAAGATCGAACTAAATCCTAAATACGATTCACAATAAACAGCGCACTTCAGGAGCGCAATACACATTAGTCGAGAACACTGAAGTATTAATCAATACAGTCATTGAAAGCCTTTTCTGTATGGAGAATAAATTTTATAACGTTCACCAAAATCCTTATAAAACATACTTGAAGACATTCATGTGAACAACTTCAAGACAATAAGAGAACTCTCTTTCTCCTTGAACTCAAAACAAGGGTTCTTTTAACCGACGAGCTGCCGGCCGTCCTGAATTTTTTTGATCATTTTCGTCTTATTTAACCCAGTGAATATTGTCTGATGTCTAATCATTAAAAGGTCATGATACGAGTATATTTTAGAGTAATAATATACTTCGTTGAACCAAAAAAAACACTCATAAATATCAAAGTACAAAATTGTATAACACCAAGTATATGAATGATTTGCCTTACTGCAGCTAGTTACTCGTATTTCATTAAGCTAGGAAAGCAATTTGAGATGATTTTAGAATTGAAATTTCGCTGAAAGTTGAAAAAACGCATAAGTAAGGTTTGATAGTGAGTAAGTAAGTCATACTACAAACATTCATTATTAAGTTCAGAAAGGCAATCTAGAAACATATTTTCAAGTTGTTAGAAAACTAATAAAAGCCCCTCATTTATTCCCGAAACGATTAAACATCGTAACGGAATGGTACGAATGTAATAAAACCCTACGGAACGGAACAATATCGCAAAACAAACATGACCCGCCGCTGACGCAAACATAATAATCCTAAAATTAAATAGACAAAGGCTTCCAATGACCTGAGACGAAAATGCTGTACCTACGAATTATTAAACCTTGAGAATATTTATGATAATTATGGAAAACGATATATGGCATTTTTTTTTGCATTTAAGCAATCAGTGAATAGTTTGTTGTTTATATAAAAGAACTCATTATAGTGGTTGCTATTGCCTGAAGCAGACAGCACCAATAACCTAAATATGAAGTCAAAATGCGCTTACGGGGTACGCCATGTAGAAAATACTAAGACGAACGCTTACGCAAAAGGGCATGTCGCTCAACCTAAAACTTGACCTGCCTCATGTATCACATGGTCGTAATATAATTCAATACAATGAATTTTCTATTGTTTTTTTTATTTGCTGGAAAGGTAATCTTACAACCCTGTGATCTAGTCTAATCTAGAGTTAGATTGGACCTAAGAACATAATTTTATCTACTCAATAAATTATGTGGAGAAGACCGAGACGAGTGGAAAAACCTAGTCAAGACCGCCACTGAAGCATACCAAATAAGCATTAGTTAGACACGACCTTCATATGCTGAACAGGACGACAGAAGAATGAGGTTTAATTCTGTGGTAAATCATTACGGTAATGAAAAAAGTTTATTAAAACTCAAACTCAAAAACTTTATTCAAATAGACTGTATCGTACTTTCAAATCGTCAAATTTACAGCAAAATATACTAAATAATGGACATAAGTACCATAATAATATGGATATATAAATACACAGTATACAGACATAATGCGACTCTACCTCCGTGTCGGAGTTGTTTCTTGCTAAGAAGACCCGGCGAGAAACTCAGCAGTTCAGTCAGACTCCTTTGAACTTGTTTTGGGTTTACAACAGGCGTAAAGTACAAACAGTGTGTCAATTTAATACAAATATATTGAAAAGCAATATTAAGCAGCCTTTTAATTTATCTCCGAGATATAATATTATCGTAATACATTTTCGGGCTGAAGACTATTGCACCTGTAACAGTTGCCATTTGAAAGATTCCTTGACCAAAACAAAGTCTGGAATAAGGTTTAGATTTCAAAACCCTAAGCAAATCTATCCACATCTATGTTCAGAACTATGCTGAAATAGATAAAGCGGATCCCGACGAACAACCTTGACCGAAAAAAATATACACCTTAGGAGCGTTTCCTGGGGGTGGATCGAAAACGTTGCATAAACAATGATAGTAAGATTTTTGTGATATTTTTTTTGAACTGAAATAAAACTATAATCTCTCTGTTATCGTCTGCATAATACTATACAAAAACACATAGAATCGTCCAAAATTAGATAGTCGCCAATTATTAGCTAAATTGAATAATAATTTTTAACAATTTTTAAGAAACGTAAAAATTAAAGATAAATTAAAGAAAGATAAATTATACTTAAATTTGAATTAAGCTATTTATAATAATAATAATCTTTTAATAATAATAAATCTTTATTTTCATATTACAGAGTATCTTAAAACATACAAGATTGGTATCTCCTTTTAAGCACAAGTTAGCCTGTAACAGGAGATACTTTAAGCACAAGTTAGCCTGTAACAGGAGATACCGCTCTTCCTTAAAATAGATTAGTTAAGTACACACTAAAACTTTAACTTCATACCTTTAAAATACTAATTTTAGATATAAAAATAATAGAAATTCACAATTTATTTTACTAAAGTGCTGCAAACAAATTGTGTGATTGTCATTGTGCGTGTGCATTAGTGTGTGTGTGGGTGTGTGCGTGTGTGTGGGTGCGTGTGTGTGGGTGCGTGTGTGTGCCTGTGAGTTTATGTGTAATGACAGTATATTGCGTCTAATTCACGTCCAGCAAAGACTCAATATCATCATACGTTCTAGTCATGTCTCCAATATTTTTTTACACTCATAGTATTTTTTGCTATATAATTGTAACTTCTTATTTAATAAGTTGTAGAGTTGTGCAGGTCGTTTTTTATATTGCCGATTTGCAAAAGTGGTCCTAGTTCCAGGTCCTGGTGCGACAATATACTCGTATTTCCCTTCTTCTCTTCCCTATATTAGGGTCATAGGGTAGAGATTTGTGTCTTCAAGACAATTTGTGCGACTTATAACTACCTAACAGAGTAGAGGCCATATGTTTGATAAAGAAGATCGGTTGAGAAGCGTTTGTTTTTAAAATACATAACCTTAATCAAATTACGTAGGGCTCGTTCAACATCAATAAAGCGGGTTTTGGGTGATCCACCCCAAACGAATATTTAATCACGAAAATCTTAAAAAAATGCGACTATTATTACCCCCGGCAAACGCTCTTAACATTTTTACACGTTATACGTACCAATGTTGTGTCAGGTGTCAAATAAATCACAGCTCCTCTTGTACGGAAGTTCGTTACCCATAAAACACAACGAATGACGAAGCCACGTTAATATGCGCGTTATATCCTTAGATGGAAGTTCCGTGTTCGCGGTATCAATAAAAAATATTACGCATCGGACTTCTGACAGAGTTCGACGCCATTTTGTGAAACCTCTTCTCGTTACTCATCCGATGTGTTATGTTAAAACACAATTTATCGATATGGATAGCAGGCTAAATGGGTTTATTTTAAATTGGATACCACTAAAAAAAAAAATGAGGTATGCAATTAATAGCAAACAAATTTATTTACTAGTGCTTTTGGTTTATAACAGTTAATCTTTGTAAACCTAGTTTGTTCGTACGGATTTTTAATTTAAAATATTGGACGGCTGTAACTCTAAGCTGTGTAAATTAAAATATAGGTTTATTACGAGTAAAAAAACAGTTTTCACCAACTTTTTTTATGTTGACTGGTGGCACGATGGTGGAGTATTTAGTTATTACAAATTTTGAAGCTAATGTATAGTGGTGAACTTTATATTCTACTGAGTCTACTTCTTCATCATTCATCATTCCCAGCCGTAGGAAGTGCACTCCTAAACATGCTCTTACCCCATAAATGAAGCAGATGGTCTGCATTCACCGTAATCCTACGACTTTTATCAGGTCGTCCGTCCACGGGTGGACGTCCTAAGATGCGTTTGTCTTTATAAAGTAAGGTATAGTCTTTGCGCCCTGCCCACTGACACTTTAACTAATTCGTTGGGATCATCATAAATATGCAATTTGATCACTGAGCGAGCGACCGATCATAGCCCCTCCATAGCTCGCAGAGTAACTTTGAGCTTTTAATGATCCACTGTCCATTTGGTTTGATGCGGGGATTGAGCTGACCACATAATCGAACTCAAACTCAAATAACTTTATTCAAATAGACTTTCACAGTAAGTACTATCAAATTTTTAGCGAGATATACTAAATAATAGACATAAATACTATAATAATATAGTTATATAAATATACAGTATACAGACATAATGCGACTCTACCACCGCGTCAGAGCTGTTTCTTGCTGAGAAGACCCGGCGAGAAACTCAACAGTTACTCTTTTAAACTTGTTTTGGGTTTACAACAGGCATTAGTGAAGTACAATGTGTCATTTTGATACAAATGAACCTACTGAGTGTCTAATCTAAAGAATATAAAACAATGGAAAAAAATTAAACATAAAAGAATATAAACTTAAGGCCATTTAAACAAATTAAGAAAGAACAATTGTTAGTCAGGACAAACTAAGTATTATCTAGGTGTGACAATAAAATATCTGTTACAATAGAGTTATCTAATTCCGCAGCAGAGAGCTTACACCCAGGCATTTTTATCTATAAGATAGTATTTTGTAGTATAATAGTACTTTTTCAATAAAGCTGCTTTGATGTGATTTTTGAATCTATGTAGAGGTAACTCACAAATGGCTTTTGGGATCTTGTTGTAGTAATGTATACCTTGCCCCAAAAAGGATCCTAAAACTTTTTGTTTAATCTTTATTCCTAGTATTTTTGCAATGTATATCACTGTTTTTAGTACAGAGACCAATATTTTTTCTTACTAAAACAATGCAGTTGTAAATATATTGTGAAGCTACAGTAAGGATGCCAATTTCCTTAAAAAGCTCTCTAAGTGAAGCCCGTGCACGAAGCTTATAGATGGATCTGATCGCTCGCTTCTGGAGGACAAAGATGGTTTGTATATCCGCGGCTTTACCCCAAAGCACAATGCTGTAAGACATTACATTGTGGAAATAATTGAAATAAACCGAACGAGCAGTATCAACATCTAATAACCTTATTTTTCTCACTGCAAATGCAGCCGAACTTAGTCTGCTCGAGAGGGCTGTTATATGACGGTTCCATTGTAGTTTTGAATCTTATGTGATTCCAAGAAAAATTGTAATATCAACAAGCTTCATAGTATTACTATCTATTTTTAGGTCAATGTGGTTATATTTAACATTAGGCAACTTAATCTTAACTAGAGCTCCTAACCAAGACGCTAAATCTGCCGCAAAAATTTTGTCTAACCGTATTAAGCAACCTCTGTACGTCTACCATGAGTTGTCACTTTAAATTTACATTAGCGTTCGCGTGAAAAAATGTATTGGGATTTGACATTGTCATGTGTCATGCCAATACAATTTTTTTACGCGAACGATAACGTAAATTTAAAGTGGCAACTCGTGGTAGACGTGCTGGGGCCTTATCACAATCTCCTCAACCTCTTGCTCGCATTTGTCCCTGAACTGAGCGTTCTGGCATTTTGGTATTATGATCTCTTATTCCCAGTCACGTGACCATTACGTCACGCAAACGCCACTTCTGCGCGCGCGTCGTATTGGTATTACGAACTCTTATTTGACGTTTCATCCTATTGTTTTTTGTCATTAAAAAACAGTAACTTACCGGTAAATTGATAATCTGATTACTGAACGAAACACTAAGCTAGCCAAGTTTGGTAGAACATTAAACAGCTTTGCAGAAGAAGCTCTAAATTTTTTTTAGTGACCATCTTTGGATGAACTTAGCTGTCTATGAAAAAGCACAACATTTTGAAGGTTTGTAAAATATATTTCTACAGCATGCTCGCGAAATAACTCTTCAAATAAGGCAGCTTGAAGTGCTGTGAATTTATATTGACCACTTGCTCATATTATCTGAAGCTCTCAGCTTATAGCATCTGCTGGTCCAGTATCAAAATATCCATGGACATTTGCATATCCAGTGGCCGCTTTTAATGAAAACGTCACACATTTAGCTACCAGTCCAAACGGTAGTGCACATTCTCTGTTTCAAAATTCAGGATATAAATACCAACTTCAAGAACGGTCTTAGACAGTTCCTAAAACTTCAGAAAAGCATATTTAAACTTCGAATTAGCACTAGTCTCAGAATTTATTCAACAAAAATTCAATTATTTTCTTTAGCCAAAATGAAATGAAACAGACTATCAAATTTAGACCTGTTAAAATTTGCCAACGTTATCGCTATATTTTAATCATGCAATCATGTTTTACTTGCTGTCGAAATTTTATGAATGATCAAAGATAGCAACAGTAGATATTCCACGTGGCAAAATCATGATACTAAGTTAATAAGTAATGTCATGTTTCGCAGGGTTGATTCGCATACCAGTTCCCTTGTGAAGTTACACCTAGAAGTTAAGACAAGGTTTAATTGGTGTTGGTGTCGCGACTTGTTCCGTAACCGTGTTGCTCGCTAGTTCCACGTGAAGTGTCTCACTTCAGTCTGTTTTGATATTACATACCTGTACCTGTAGGGTGATTCTGGAAAACTCGTATCTATAGGCACAGATATTATCGCTAGGTAGCGATTGCTCACGTCCTACGAGTTAAAGAATGTGCCAGATAATTAGTACAATATTTGATCTACCGAAACATATAATATGTAATTTCTTCAATTTCGGTTACTTACAAAATCTGCTTTAACTAAAAGTGTTAGCCAGCGATGTTTCTTCGTATCACTCGCTTTGGGCCCGGTTACACTCTGCTTAGTAGTTAGTGCAGGTGCGTAGTGTTAGGAGAAAACACGCGTGGACAGCGATGGATTATTGCGAGGTGATTAGTAACCTTCGTCGTGAAGTGATAAGAAGCGCTTTCTATTCAATCGCACTAATCAATCGCTGTCCACGCGCATTTTCTCTTAACACTAAGCACCTGCACTAAACACCTGCACTTACTACTAAGCAAAGTGTAACCGGGCCTTGAGAATACAAAATCAAACTCAGCAAATTAGTTCTTTGCCCGATCTAACTATATAGGTTCTTTTATTCAATAATTTGGTATAATATATTCAGGTGGTATATTTATGTGTAGACTATTAACATGTACACATTTAAAAAATAGTGTAAATAGATATCAAAAATAGATTTAATAATATAAAATCGAAATCGAGAACACCGGCGCAAGGTTTCTAGCCTGTCGGTTTTCTATAGTTTTTTTGGAGAGTGTGCGAGCGAGCTGCGGGAGTTGGTTCCGCCAGCACCTTTTCCCCATCGAAGCACTAGGCACTAGGTGCACATTGGCTTTCCACTCTCACGTTGTAAATATTCCAGCTATTCACACAAAGCGTTTCGCTGATTCTTTTAGAATGCGAACAGCAAAGGAGTGGAAATCGCTGTTCACGCAGGTTTTTCCTGAAATATACAACCTGGGTCTCTTAAAGGCCTTCTCACATCGTCACTTATCACCAATAGATGCGATTGTGATCAAATGATCTATATTAATAAATAAAAAGTTCGACAGTAAGGCGCCATTTCTTCGTTATCTAATTTTACTAGATAAGAAATTTGTATCTCACAGCGGATTCACTGGCCGAGGTCCGAAGTGTAGGGTTATTCTGAAAAACTCACTTCGAATCTGGCACACCAAATCCGTTGTGAGATTCTGCTTTCATAAGCTGGAAAACTCGAAGCAGTATTTTGCTAAAGCGGGCAAATCGACCTTCAGTCGCCCTTCCTTGCCACCTCTGCTAAAGCTCAGTTACTTCCGTGCTCTGTAAGAGTATAGAACAGATACGCCTATTATGGATTATTGATACGCCTCCTCTAGGGGTCAATTTTCTCCGCAACACAGTTTTTGCGGTATGTCAACAGTTATAGCCCAGTTGTAGCTAAATACATATTATCCAGTGCAAGAGCTACTAGAGAGGAGGTCTAGACTTGCCGAGACGATCTTACGAAGCGCATGAATCTGGCCCTTGAGGCTGTGTCTGACTGTGGCGATGCCAATCTGCTCAGGTTAAGGGTTAGCAAAACGCAGGCGTGTTTGTTTTCGGCGAAACGGAGCTCTTTTGGTCTGACTATTACCGATTAGATCCAGCTGCTTTGTATTAAATTGTCAGCAAGCCTTAACTTCGGCCACTACATTGAGTACTCGGCTAAAACTGCTGCCAAAAAGCTTGGCATCCTACCCAAGGTTAGGTGGTACTTCTTAACGGCGCAGCAGCTCCAGTTATACAGGGTGTCCCTTTTTAACCCCATCAATATTGGTCCGATTTCCAACCGTTATGAAGTTATGATCAATATTAGTTTTTTTCAGAAAATCCTCTAAGCCCAAAAAAATTATAAAAAAAGGTATCATCTTATTTTTTTTGCTAACAGATTAGCAGGTAATATGTCTTACTGTGATTAGTTATTTTATTGAGCTAGAATACCCATGTCAATTTAAAAAGTCAAAATATTGCAAGAAAAAATCTTAATCAAAACAATTACTTCATGTTCAAGCAGACGTCGTGAAAAAAAAATTACTAGTGAAAGTTGTCGCAGTATTTTAAAGAGTTTCCCATTTATTACAAATTCTTTTAAAGTATATATTCCAATAATTTCTGAAGTTGTGAGTATTT
Organism: Udea olivalis; assembly: GCA_947369235.1. Taxonomy (NCBI): domain Eukaryota; kingdom Metazoa; phylum Arthropoda; class Insecta; order Lepidoptera; family Crambidae; genus Udea; species Udea olivalis. Next base: position 6,659,323 of record OX376346.1, on the reverse strand, counting down.
TGCATAAAAAAGTCGTGTTTTTTGGAGTTTGTATCAGAGATGACCCCAGCTTTGCGCTATTTTGATTTTATCCTTACTTCCAGGGACACCCTGTATAAAGCAAAAATTTAGCTGTGAATCAGCTAAATACGAGTACTAGCTTACTACTCTGGACTCAGTAAAATCATGTGTCGTGCGGCTCGTTCATGATCTGGATGGCGATTTCTATAATTACAATATTGAAACTCTACTACTCTCTTCTGAATTCTTGGAGATTGGTAAAAGAAACAAGAAAAACGGTAATAAAAACAAACCTCATTCTATAGATTATTATCAGTAACAACTACTTTTTCAGATTCAATTTTAATTTATTAATGAAGATTTTAGAATTTGAGTACTGACTTTCATAGAATACTCCTTAATTTATTATTATTGTTGCATCAAAAGATACTTTAACTTAAACTTTTCCTATCATAACGGCCTATATCAAAATTTCTGAACTCGTAATCCGAAGTCAGCTTAAACTGTCGGTTATATAAGCATTTAGTATATAGAGCAAAAAAATTATCAATAATAGTTTTTGGTCCTAAGTCTCAACCCTACCTGCATCCCGTTAACACGAATACAGCGCATTACTTTAATGGCAAAAATCGCTATCCGAAGTCCGAGTTTTCAATAAAAATTCAGAGAGTGGAACACCTAACAGAGAGAGATGGATATACGGTTAACTGATAAATAACTTCGGTCCAGTATCGCGCGTGTACACGTTAGGTAGGAAGGCTTTACTGTGCAGACTCAGAGTTCAAAATTGAACAATCAGGTGTATCAAAAGTAGTCCAGGGCGGTTATTGGTAATCGGGACACGCGCGACTCACCACGATTTATACACAAATGCGTCCAGTGAAGTCCGCCATATTTATTTTTCCGTTTCCTAATGCGCCTACTGAAATATTCATATGGTGACCGCGCCATCCGTCTTGCCGATGTCTTGTACAATAACATGATGTAATGCTTCATCTCTCTGCCTCCGAACGCCCTAGGGAGAGATAAGTACCACGATCTTGTCGAGTAAATTTCAAATTTCAACGCAGAAAACTGTCATTGTAATATTATGGCGGAACCAATATTGGTTCTATTACTGCACAAATATTAACCTGATTTTACTGTTAAGTATTTTGTTTAACTACATCGGTGACATACTCGTACAAGCACATGCGCGTACACTAGCGGCATAACTCGTGGGCGGACAACCCTTTATTACCGTTTCAGACCCCTCTTGGAAAACTACATACTATTGCTACAACAAGTTATATTATGAAAATAACATGTTGTCGTCGCAGTGAAGTATAACTCTGATAAAAATACGTTTACCGTCGTATATTTTATTACACTACGCAACAACTGGTATAAAGTTACAAAACATCTAAAAAAAGGTATAAATAAATTAAAAGAGGTCCAGACAAGTATATAAACACACTCACTCAATAATTCATATGTAGTAATATCAATCAATAATCATTTATTTGCATAGAATAGGTACAACTATTGTTACAGGTTCTAAAGTAAAGAAAAATATGGTGCTTATGACTATTCTGCATAATGTTAACAGTGTGCAAAATGTGAGTTAAGAAATTCATTAACACTTTAAATGCAACAATCCACCAGCCACTTGCGCAGTTTACGCATCATGAACTGAATGGGTCCTATCTTGTACTTATTTGGAATTTTGTTGTAAACCTTAATACACATGTTATAGCTACTTTTTTGGTACAAGAAGGTCTTAGGACAGAAGTCTACAGCAAGCCTGTCCGAAAATCTGCTATTCCTGGGGTATACATCCCTTGCAGTCTTAAACAAAAACTGGTGTTGTTTGGCGAATTCAAAAACTTCTAGGATGTACATGCTCGGGGCGGTGAGAATTCGTAATTTTGTAAATAAAGGCCTATCTAACTAAACAATATTACCATTAGGAGGTAAGTAAATCCAAACTAAAAAACTAAAGTAGACTTGTAGTTATGCTAATAGCCAGGCTTAGTAAATGTAAAATGTTCTCAAATAAACTTTAAAACATTATAGTGCTTATTGAAGTGCTTCGCCAACAACTTGGAGATTAATCGCTTTCGATAAAACATGTTTCAATAAATCAACGTTCATTTTCTAGGAAGTGACTGGCTCGTTACTCTTCGGTTGGTACCATTACTAAGATTTAGTTCTTACCATTATTACTAACTAACATCAGATAATCGGTCTTCAGTCTACTAGAAGCTCTTTATAATGATTACTGAGGATGTAGCCTGGTAACTATTGTTTCTACATTACAAAATTTAAAATTGACACGTAAAAACGACAGTAAAGTGTTGCTTTGGGCTGTAGCATTTGACGACGGCTTAAGTCCGGTTAGCCACGAAAGATGTGCTAAGCTTTGTATCTAAGGATTTGCGAAATCGTATAAGAATACGTACCGATATGAATCGTTTATTTTGCTGGGTTATTAAAACAAATGATCGTTATTGATGATTATCTTATCAATCATACACATCTCTGGTGCAGCCACCAATCAATCATACGCATCACACAAGCAGTCTCAGCCTCCTAACACGGACTTAGCCTAGCTTAGGCTTTTAGCTAGAGAGGGCAATCGGATATTGCCAGACAATTATAGGCCTTTATAGCATTATCGTACCCCCAACCTATTATGCACTCTTCTTCAAATTGAAGTTTCATACACTTGCATTTTTCAAATGATATTAATGGACAGAAGCCCGAAATAAGGAAATACGGTCTGCCAAAATCCATATTGAGAAGAGTTTGTCTATACTAACATTATAGAGGTAAGAGTTTGTGAGTTTGTATATTTGAGGTAAGTAATCTCCGATACTACCGTACCGATGTTAAAAATTATTTCACCAATATAAAGCTATATTATCAGAGAGTGACATAGGCTAATTTTTTTATCTACTTAGGTTGAAGGGGCTGACGGACAGCTGGTATAAACTTTAATAATATAGAGCTGAAGAGTTTGTTTGTTTGCTTGCTAATCTCCGGAACTACTGGTCCGATTTGAAATGTTCTTTCAGTGTTAGATAGCCCATTTATTGAGAAAGGCTATAGGTTATATATCATTGCGCTAAGACTTTTATGAGCGGAGCACCAATGAAGAATGTTTTAAATTATTATTTTTTGCCTTTTGAGAGCTTCCATTGCGTGCGTTGCGTAAACGGTTAAAGTTTCGCAAAAATCATTTATGACAAAATTGTTTCCCTATAAAAGTTCTAAAATAAATCCGCGACTGAATATGTCTATCTTTTAAGGTTGGGTCACAATTACTTTTTTTATGCTCACCAAATTTGTTCTAAAATAATGCATTATTTGCGAAGGTGTTTTTATGAACATGATCCTTATCCAAATAAATAAATACGTTATTCATGACAAGTATTTAATTTAAAACAAAATTACCCTTTACATAATTCGATTTCAATGAATGTCTTAGCAGATATCGCAGGTTTAAAATAACATCGCAGCAAAATAATGATCAAATACTGCACGCGCATTCATGATACGTCTAAGGCCAGATAGTTCCTTAACGTACGTTGTAATATTTAAAAATATTCTCGTGAACGAAGTCCTGGGTTAAAGTTGGCGTTAGCCCAAAGTAACTGTTCCACGCGGACAAAGTCGCGGGCAGAAGCTATATTATAAAATTAATAAATCCTTACATGTTTATTTTAAATATACCTGTAGCAAGTTCTTTTAAAAATCTTTAAATCAAAAGGTACCAAGAAAAATATAGGTATGTTTAATAATAGATACATGGTATGTAGGTACTATAATAATATTAATGTGAAAAATAGTATCAATTTAATACACATTAAGTATATCAATGAATTATTCATCTTTTTACACTTAAATTATCTAAGCGTAAATGTAAGGGGGTAACATTTGGGTTCCTTAAACGCTACACAAACATATGTAAGAAGACTGTTTGTTCTCGTAGGGAATCATATCTCAAACCCACATAGTTTCAGAGATCATTTGAATAAAGTAAGCTAAAGTGTTAGATAGGTGTATCAATAGGTACAGTAGCTATTGATTTCCTTCTTTAAATAGTTTTTAATGTAAGTTTGCTTGTATTTAAAAAGCGGCATACAAATTAATTTAAAAAGTACTAACATATCTCTCTCTAGGCATTAAGTCCGCCAATTGTACTTTACTTGTTTGTGCAATAAAGAATAAATAAATATCTCCTTAGCTCAGTCAAACTTATTTGTTTTCTTATTTGAATAACAATTTCCTTAAAGCTTACCGTTCTCAATAGCACTATAACAATGCAAGAAAGTTGAAGTTATTCAAAGAAGTTAGTTTTTTATGAAAGCGTTCATCAAAACGGTTGTTTCAGCAGCTGTAATTATTCGCTTGTTGTCCAATCAGACTCTGAGTTAGCATTCGGCGTCCGTCCGAAACACAAATCGAGTTAAAAACTGGACAAGATTGAGTTCTGCTTTCCTAATCTGATAAATATAATAAATTAAATCAAGAAACAAACGCCCAATTTAATAAGCTGGTCGTTTCCACTGGGGGTTTATACCTATAAATTCATACAATATTATAATGAGTATTATATTGACTAACGAAGGATAACTGAATTAGAGAAACATAAATTAACTTACTAAAATAAAAATAACGTCGCTCAGATCGTTACTCAATTACTGAGTAAAGTTTTATGAATGTACGGGCCTGAGTGTTTCAAGTCTGTAAAAATAGTTATGGACACAAACGTTTAGTATCAGAGTATCATTCGTTTATGAAAGAATGTTAATCCCCAACAAAACAAGTTATTTACATTAAAGTAAATTTACTTCACGTTGTGATTGAGATTGATTAAAAACAAACTAACAAATACGCTTATATTCTGCAAATCTCAATATTCCAGTTGACAGATAACCACGCAAAAGAAATAGGATTTAACTAGGGCACAAGGTGTTACACCCCAAAAATCAAGAGCGGACGCTCTCAAACGAAAGGGTCCTGGGAACTTGCTGTGGGGCCAATTCATTCCGAATACCAATTTCATTTCAACCACGGACCTCATTCCGAGAAATTTGGTTACAAAACGACTGAGACAACAAAGAAAATTAGACCGCGAAGAAAAATAAATGCGGCGAAACGACAGAGCATACAAAATTAGAGAGAGGAAGGAACGGCGACGTGTAACGACGGGGCTCAAGCGTAAGCGCGCAGCGGGCGGCTGCGCCTTCCTCTTCTTCACCAGAGATGTATGCTAAGCTGCTGTGGATGCGTTTGATATCTACCAATCACATTCGTTTATCCACAGAGCATAACACCAGTGGAAACGAGTTCTACTAAGCTATGTTCTTAAATGACACATGACGTGACCACAGTTTTATAAACGTAACATAGATGCGTGCTGTGGATGCGTCTATTATGAAGGTGTCCTATAGAAGCATGCTTTGGATGCGTGCTGTGCGTGCCTTCCCTACTGTCGATGCATCTCATAGTACGAGCTGCGTATCTTTTTTGTGGCGGTGCATCTTCGTAGCACATCTTCCTTGTTCCGTTACATAGCAGTGGTAACGGTTTAATGGATTCGTAGCTTGCCTTGCACTTTGAGCATTATGGTAAAATACTATGAGCATGGCTCTTTTGTTGTACATTTCTTAATGCTTGGTTCTCCGCCCTCACTGAAGTATCGAATCTGAGATGTTACAAAGTTAGAGGCGAAAATTGCCGGTACAAAGCATGTGGAGGGATTATACACAAGGCGTATTTTTAGAGCACCGACAAAGCACAGGTTTGGTTCACGAATGCTGAAGATTGATGCATTAGTATCAATTTAAACATGCGTACAAAGCGATTTTTCATATTCAAAGTAAATTCAGCGCCCTAAATAAATGGACGAATCGCGACGTCTTACGACATAGACATCGTTCATATTTATGTTGATGGAAGATAGGTAGGGCTCATTGCAGCCGCTATTGCGGTGCAGATTTGATAGATACGACTCCATTTGAATAATCTTACTTGCGCTGTTAAAATATTTTGCAATATTAAATAGGCTTTTTAGGAAAATAATAACGCAAAGCAATGGAACCAATTTTTATATTTAGCAGCAGTTCCCTACTACTAGACTTACGAGTGAGTATGTCAAATTTAAGAATTTCTATCGTGGACGTTTGATATTCTTAAAAAAAAATCATTTTTTGGCTTACCTTAAAAACGTTTTTATCTTAAACAACCAATTTTACTGTACAAATGATATCAAAGTATTGTCTACAAGAATAAAGTCACGGGCAGAAGCTAGTTTCATATAAGTAGGCAGCTGCATCTTATCCTGCTACTTCTATGTCGTCACCCTGCGCTGCCAAATTGAGTTGACTATCAAATGGACTATATATATAAAAATGTACAGCTTTTTGTACACAGTTGTCTATGCATTACAATTTGTTTTTATGTTTTTCCTGGCACCATGGTCTGCTGAAAGAAATCTCCCTTTAGAGATAAGCTCACCTGTACTTTGGCTATTCTCATATTTCTATGTAAAAACTGTAATTTAGTACAAACTAATAAACAAAATAATATGTACCCTGCCCAACGCCAGTTCAAATGCCTCACCAACGGACAATAATCAGGTAATTTAATGATTTCACGGATCACATTGTTCCTGGTACGCCCTCTTTCTCCTTTTTTTTTTGCGTCAGGAAATGCATTCAGGCATTTCCAAGGCCCTGGGTTCGCGACACCTGGGATATGTGGGACTCGGAACTCCTGCGAAAACAGAGACCCCTACCCACTAAAACCTGACGGTGGTCATCTTCGGCGCAGCATGGAAGGGACCCGGGATCCCCAACGAGGGAGGGACTCCTCGCAGGACCCTTCAGCGCGCAAGGCCGCCTGACAGCCAGCCTCGGAAGGAGCAAGCTCAACTCCAGTGCACGATAACACAGACCACTGTGTCCGAAGACACGCGTTACCGTCTTCCTCAGGATCGCAAACCGAAACACACGCAGGCCCCCCCGCGTGCGCTTCGCGACCCCAAGGGCCCTTTTAGTCGCCTCTTACGACAGGCAGGGATACCTCGGTAGTATTCTCTTCCCCTAACCGCAGGGAACCCCCGGGATTAGGCACCATCACCTTGGCGGCCTCGCTTCCGATGTCGGGCGGGATTGTCCAGCTACGCCCTCTTTCTCCTGTCTTATGTTCGACAACTGCTGCACACAATTGTAGAAGTTCATTCCAATGTCTACTATGGACGAGGACCAACGCATGTGCAGGTATGTGAGGTGGTAATCCAGAACAAGGTTGGCGAGCTTATCACCGTTGTTCTAGTAGCTTGGATTCATAAACTGTATTAGCTTTCCACCTGTGGCCTCGCCCGTGTGAACTTCATTTCTATAAAATCATCGTCATCCGTGTGGTCTATCCCGGTTGTGAACCTACACTGGTGTGTGGGGTCCCAGGTTCCGCCTTTCTAATGTTCTAGGCCCACTTCACGTGGTCTTATGTATCCTTAGCGGTGAGTCTGTTGGCACGCACCCTTAACGACGTCGAGCCACCTTTTGTTGGGCCGATCTCTTCATTTCTATAACATGCATAACTAGGTATATTAAATCTTTATAAATTGTAGCCTTTATGATATTCTGATGTATAAGCTGTATTAGTATAATGTTTCATCTAAATCCGTTCAATAGTTTTTGCGTGAAAAAATAACATACATTACATACATACTAACAAACTTTCGCATTTAGACTATAGTAAGAGTTAGATTTTTCTTAACTTCGCCGGAAGTTTGGTGCTAAAATTTGAATGAAATAAATTCCATCATTGGCGAGAAATCCGCCCAGCACAGCACCACACACAGTGCAATCAGTCAAAGTGCGCTTGAGTAGGATGCAGCACCGCGCGTCGACGCATCGAAACCGTAGGTTTTGTATTATAGACATACCCTACGTAATATATATTACATAGCCCCCTTTTACAGCCATATTTAAAATATATATGAATAAATACGAGTATCTGAAAGTCTGTAAGACATCGCTTTGAAACGATAAGATTGCTCTGCATGAATTGTACATTTTGTTAACTTATCTGTTACCACTACCTACCCACCTACCTCATGTATTTGCTAGATTGTGAATTAAAGATCTTTGTTCCAAAACAAAACGCAGTAGTTGTACTATGGGTGTAAATACTGAAATATTACTAGATACCAACTGAAATATAGGGTAACTATCTTTACTAATATTATGAAGAGGAAAGATTTAGTTGATTGTTTGTATTGAATAGGCTCCGTAACTACTGCACCGATTTTAAAAATTCTGACACCAATATAAAGCTACATTATCAGGGAGTGACATTTTTTAAATTTAGGTTATATTTTGACGGGAAAGAGAGTTTACGCGGGCGAAGCCGCTGACGGACAGCTAGTAGATTATGAAATCAGACCCATCAGAACAGAAAAGCAATTAACTGCCTCTAACGCCGGAGGTTATGGGTTCGATCCCTGCCCATTATTAACATTAGGCGTCGGGAAGTGACGACCCCATCGCCCATCGAGGCTTGTTATGCTTTCGATGCAGTCAATCTTTGGACGGTCCTACAACCAATTTAAGTCCTTTTCGGTGCCGAGAGCGAGCACCGTCGATAGGCAAAAGCCCCCGGTCTCTGCACCGTTTAGGCAAGGTATTTGGGGATATACCTTAAAGAGCGCATGTTTGGACCCTTAAAATATAGCGACGCGCGGTCAATCGCCTGTATCCTTTGTGTTCTGCTGGTCGTAGCCCGAATAGCAAGAACTGCAGCAGCTTTTGGCAAACTAAGATCTCGTGTTTGGAACTCTCACGACCTCAAGCTTAAAACTAAAATACTAGTGTACAAAGCGATTGTCCTGCCAACGCTATTTTATGCCGCAGAGAATCGGTCTACCTACAGAGTGGATATTAGGCACCTGGACATATTCTATCTTAAGTGTCTCCGAATCATATTGCGGATTAAATGGCAAGATCGTGTTTCAAACACAGAAGTCCTGCGTAGAGCTGGAATGTCAGGCATTGAGGCGCTCGTCATGAAGCAACAGCTAAGATGGTCAGGTCACGTGGTACGCATGAACGATTGCCAAAAGCAGTGTTCTACTCGGAACTCTCATGTGGAAAGCGTAGGCAGGGTGGCCAATACCTCCGCTATACAGACGTAATAAAACGCAACCTTATAGCTTGCGGCTTACCAACTGATGGCTGGAAAGAACGCGCACGTCTCAGACCGGAATGGCGTCACACTGTTTACAAGAACGTTGACAGATTTGAAGAAGTGCGTTCAGAACACCTTGACGCAAAACGCTAAGTACGGAAGACACAAGCTAACTCTTCTGTGTTCCATGTAACCGAGTCTTCAAGATGAAATTCGGTTTTGCTAGCCATCTCAGAGCATTCCATCTTCATAACACCACCTAATATTTGACAGTCAGGAGTCGCCATCGCCGGACACGGCGTGGATAAGTGATAGTGATTATTTACATTTATGTGAGGAACATATGTGTCTGTAGGTGGTGTTATCTATTTAAGTATATATTTGAAAACTTTTATTTTGGGGAATAGTATAGTATATAATATGTCTCTGACTCCCATATAGTACAAGCTCTGCTTAGTTTGGGGCCAGATGATCTTGGTGTAAATTAACCCAGATATTTATTATTTATTAGTGTTTGCCCTAGGTCCCCAAAGTAAATTATTTGGCGCTTTGAAATCTTACTAATATTATGTGAAAGTTTGTGAGGATGTATGTATGTTTGTTACTCTTTCACGCAAAAACTGCTGAACGGATTCGGAGGAAATCTACAGTAATACAGTTTTTACATCAGGATAACACATAGTCTAAAAATTATAAAATTTAATGTAATTTGGCCATAATATAAGTTCACGTCTGTGATAAGGGGGTTTATGCCCATAATCTCCACGCTGGGCAGGCGGGTTGGAGATCGCAGAGACACAGCTTCTTTCGCCGCTGACGCTGCTGCCCGTCAGCGGTGAGGTGATTTAGCTGGGCCGAATAGGAGGGGCTATACCGCTTTCCACCGGTCGCCAGAGCCTTGTTCGTAAGCCAGCAGGACGACTATTGGCGCGCATTGGGGGAGGCCTATGTCCAGCAGTGGACTATGATAGGCCGATGATGATGATGATGATGATAAGTTCACGCGGGCGAAGCCGCGGGCGAAAAGCTAGTACACAATATTTTCTGTTTTCCTCGGTTTTGAATACTGTCCAATGGCCATTCTTACTAAACGAAATGAATATTATCGACAGTGATTAATGACGTTTTCGTTGAAGATTCGCTTCCGTCAGTTCAAAACAAATATTTGTTTTGCCAACGTCCAAATAAATTAGAAACGCTCTGAGAACCTTTTGTTTTGCTTGAGAAATTAAGTTGTTGTCAAAATAATTTGCTGATGAAAGTGTTAAATGTTCTGAAATATTTGTTTCTTGGCTGTTTGTATCAATTACAACTAGAGATTAAGCGAATCCTGAATTATGAAAATGAAGATAACGATTTTTAGGCAAAATTTCCAGCAGGTAAGTACAATAAGGTATCGGTAGTTAAGTAATACTTTGATCATAATAAGTACGTTAATACTTCATCGACCGAGTAGAAGGAGTAACACAATCGCATTGACCTAAATCAACACACTAGTGTTGAGAAATATTACAAATATTTATGAATAACTTTTCCTTTAATCAAGTTCACCTGTAATATCGTTTTGGTGATAGTTAAATAATATTCCTTATTTTATTTCCAAATCTATATAAAATAAAAATAAATATAAATAAATATATGCGCCAGACAACACACCACTTGACATGGTCTCGAAGTAAGGATAAATATCCTTGTGTAACGAGGTACTAGACAGGGAATCAAGCCAGGGGCGTCTCCCAACACACCCCGACCCGAGTCAATTCAGAAAAGATCATTTCCTGAATTGACCCGACCGAGAATCGAACCCGGGACACCACGCAAGTCAAGGCGTAAAACCGTGCCACAGCGCACTGCGCCAACCGTGTCGTCAATATTTTTTTGGTTGATAAGAGAAATCGTATTGTAATTTCTCATTTCACTTTAAAAGCATTTCCGTCAGTGTGCTAAGTAACATAATATTAAGCCAGTAAAGTTTTGCATTCGAACCAGTACTCGTGATTCTGCTGACTATTTCCACTTACGAACATTTTTTCCATTTATTTATTAGTTTAAACTAAAAAATAGTCCCAATTGAATGCCATCTTGCAATATTTTAGCGGAGTGGAGGGAGACCTAAAATAAGGCATTCTTCTTTGCCTTAAATGGTTTGTAAAATTTTGGGAAATCAACATTGATCATATGCCCACACACACATGTGTGCCTGCTTTCCATATGGAAAGCAGATAAGGAAAAAATACGATCAGAAATATGCAAACCGTAATCTAATAACCTCAATTCAGCAGCAAATCTCTCGGCAATTCAATTTCATGTCGTCCAAATTAGCCAGCGAACGTCTCTCAAGTAGAATGTCTTCACACCCCTGTACGTCACTCATTATAATCGTCCCGCAGAAATATACTCTTTTCCTTATAGGACAGGGGCTTCGAGGTAAACATTTTTAGATCGACACCAATAATTGCAAGGCTGAATTTAATTTCGTATTATAATTAAATTCTGGAAAATTTTCACAATTCTGAAATAACACTCGCGCGTCTAGTTGAGTCCTAGTTCCAGATGTAATTCATGTTGCCTAATATTGATTTTGGTGTCTACTTGATTATCCAACATTATTTATGGTAAATTGATAATAAGAGTTCAGTTTTACAATAAAAATATAAAAAATGCTTGGTTGAACTTATTTTGCATGTTTAAATAATTATTATAAACTTGAATTTAAATATATTGACAGTTGGAGTGGACCATCAGTGACAGACTCCTATAGTAAAATATTGACTTTTTACACATTCTGCTTTAAATTTAAGATAAGATTCACTAGCAATTAAGAATAATGAAAATTAGTCATAGATGTATTTGTTATATCGTAACATTTTAACATCGCAAATTAAGTTCATGGCAATTATAAAATCATTTATTTAACGTAGACATTTCATCAGCCCACAATCAAACTTATTTCCCAGATTTGGCTTCGTACTTCCGCTCCCTGGCTCCTCGATCGGGCTATCCAAGCCGCCGTCTGTTCCGACTCCCCACTCAGTAACATTTGCATGAAAAATTCGCCCACAGTGCCGCCGAAGTGCGAAGATAAATAATGAGAGAGGGCTCCGTTCCTGGTTATTATTGTCATCGATCAAAATCGGGACGGAACGGATACTTTATGTTCGCGCCATATTGACAATTTAGCAGCCCTACAGATTGGGGACTCCGATTTGGAGTTATGTTTATTCTGATTTTAAATCAGAAGGCTTTTTATCTTAGAATGTCGCCTTTTGCGTTGTATTTGTATCTTGAAAGTTTTAATATCGATCGTTACGTGTTGTGCAGGAGTTGTCGAGTTAGGCGCTAAGAATGTTTTCCACTGACTCTCTAAGCTGCACAAACCTCTACTCTGTATAGTTGTTATAGAATTAAAAAAAACAACTTATAAATGTAATAATTTATATTTCAGAAGAAATTGAAGACATAGTCCATTAAATAAAAACTACATTTTCAGGTGGAGCCAAGAACGATGGTGCAATATTTCCAGATTGCCAACCATTTAAAATCGTGAGTTATGATGATCTTATGTTAATTAAATAGAATATAATGATGAGCAAATTAAGTTCCTGTTAAATGTTTTTTCTTCTGAAAGTTTTTATCTATTGAAGACTGTAGAATGTACATACCGCTAACGTCTCCACTCGCGAGAAAATATAAAATTTTCCTTGAAGTAACCTACTACTGTAAGTTAATAAGGAGCTAGTGGGCAACTGTTCCGCGACTCTTGCGCCACTTAAGGTGAGCGAGCGGGCAACGGTCCCGTTACGTCCATTAGTCCGGGGCCAATTTGTTCCAGCTGCTCTGAGAACGTTTTAAAGCGCAATTTTCTTTATTTTATAATTTTTGAGTTATGTCAAAGTCGGCCACGCGTGTGACAGGCAAATGGAGCGTAAGAATGGGGATTGGAAAATGATTTCTATTTCCAGCTAGGTAGAGTACATTTCAGGGACGGGTTATTCAGTAAGACAGATTCATATAAATTTCCAAAATATTTTGGAATTGATTTCTTTAAAAGTTAACATTGTTTTGTTCTCTGCAGATGGAGCAATCTATGCAATGGCTGAATGAAAAGTTTCCAATGCTGTTACGAAACACATTCGTAATTGTCAAGGTCTTCAATTTTAGGAAACTTCGTAAAGTAAAATCCTTGACACTGAAACAATCATAATAGAAAACAGAAGAAAAAATATTTAAAAGACGATTCTCAGCTCATGAATAAGGGTAGAAACGATACGTCTGTCTAGAAGGCTACCGATTAGGACAATACCGGATCGCACCCAAACAAAGATGGCGAGAAATCGTTCAACGTCTTAAATGGCAATACAAGGGCCTTTCAGATGGTAATTTGATTGTACCCAGTTTGCAGCTTCAAAAGAGTGAAATATTCTTTTCGGGTTTCCGGACGCCGCGGGAGCATTATTAATGGGAACGAAAGTTTGTGAAACTTTACGATTTGGCAGACGCAAGCGGCAGACGAATAGCGGAAGTCGAGACGAGCGCAGCGCGATTTGCTAAACTCGTCGCGCTTCCAACCGTTGATTTTGTCGATAATAAATCAATTTTGTGACAGCTGGATGCGCGATCAATGTTACGTTCAGTTTAGTGGATATGTACGTAATGCACTCATGTGGTGCACTGAATGTTATAAAGTAAGTACCGTACAGGGCCTGAATAGTTAATCCTGCCTGTAGTTTGAATATTTTCACCTAGGTCAAACATTCATGTTACGAACATTATTTTGTGTTATTATGTAACTGATATATAAATGTAACAACTATATTTACTTTGGATGGAGTAAAGAATTGAGGATTGAGTATAACTAGGTACGTTGAACCAGAGAGCCCAGACCATCGGTCGTAGGCCCAGGCGATCTTTAAGATGTTTATAAATAGTGTCATATTATGGCTTCTATTTTACTCTAGTCTAATCACTTTTCACTGGCCAGAAACCAGTCTATACAAAGTCAGATTCATAGAAATATAATGAAACCGAACTTCTTAATAAAACAATCACGGAAAAATCGCTTCTTGCCATGTCTCGGCCTACGAAATCGTCTCAAATGTACAAAGTTCGTCACCGGGAGTGACGACGTGAGAACAGCGGTGTATGCCGGCCTCCAAAACTCCGTGGTTTACGCAAGCAATGTATTTTTTACGAGCAACAATAAATTTCGTCTCATCGGCTAAGGAGCAAGAAAAAGCATTATGCGGAGCGTTTTTATGGGTAAAATTCACTGAACGACACCTCCCCTCAGTAGTAGGCATAATTTCAATAAGCGAAGTTTGGCACAGATGGCCCCCACGTATGCTCGCATTACTGCCGTAATGCTTTTTGGATCTTTGCAATATTTATTAGACATAGCTTGCCTTGAAAATGAGGCAGGATGTAATGTACGTTATGGTTTTTACAAACAAAAAGTCAATGGTTTCGCCAAATATTTATAAAATACTATTCTTCGATAAAAAGTACCCAGGATACACCAACACGAAAAAAACAACTCCAAAAAGTGTCCCATGCTTAATTCAAATGTGTGAGTGTTATTGGACACGGAAAACACACCTATACACTTACATTAGCCATAACATTTTCGAAAAGCAACCTTAAAAAGCTGGGGTACTCTTTTTAGCACTCTCATTCTGAGACGTTTTTTAGGCGTTCGTGGGCACAATCTGCAATCTAAATTTTGTTTAATTTTTTTTTTATTTTGATAGACCCTGAATCTTTAGGCCTCTTCATACAAAGCCTAAATTTGTCACGAGTATTGACGAGTTCTCTTCAGAATGAAAGAGATCAAAAAATGCATGAGGTGCACTCATATTTTGTGTCTCACAAAAACATAAATAATAAGTCCTTAATTCCAACTTTGCACGTATTCCTACACACAACCTTACCATTTTATCTTCTCTTGTATTCGACTATCAAGACACGATATCGTCTAGACGAAAACCGTAAAGCAATTCAGGTGTCAACTCAAATATAAATAAAAGCACACCAAACTATTTATAGTCCCATTTGATATTTCAAATGAAATTTCCCAATTCAAGAAAGATTACACTTTTAAAAAACCGGTCTTTGTAATGAAGGCCGTAAGTATTGAAAAAACAATGTATGTACCTATGGTATTGATTCTAATAAATCATGTTTTTATATTAAACTTATGTCAATTACGCCAAAATTATATCATTTCATGACTGGATTAATATTAGTGCAGCGACTCATAGTTAGCCAATCGTCTAATCGGCTACATTTTAGAAATGGGGGTGGCCCTAATTTTTTAACTGAATTTGCTCTGCCAATCATTCTATTTTGAAATTTCAAACATGGTATTAAAAAAAATATATTTAAATATATTTTTTATTTTTTTTAAATAAAATAAAATATTTTATAAAAGAAGATATTTTATTAAGGCTTCTTTAATTGCCTTTAGTATTGTCTTTTAAAGTAAAGTAATATATGTATTTCGTAACTTAATACTCTTATCAGTAGGGTAAGTAAGGGTGCGTTCCCACCAGAGATGTGCGAGGATGCGTTGCGAGGAGTGTGTGTGTTGAGAACCAATAGAATTGTTTCATTCACCTGGCTTCGCAATTCTATTGGTTCATAATAAACACATTCCTCGCAACGCATCCTCGCACATCTCTGGTGGATACGCACCCTAAAAGTTTACACCGATGACTAGCTACTAACTGATTTAGCTTCTAAGTTTTTCGTCCGCAACAGACACCTTGCACCTAACTGTCCTATTCTGAAACATAGTGTTGAGCGCATATTATATTACCGCGGAATATACGCTCAAGACTATGTTCCCGAAACAGTGTCAGTGTTCTAGACTACGTTTCATAAACAGTAAAAATATTTTTAACCCGGTGTTAGAACATAAGCGACCATAGATGTATACATAACACAAGTTCTCGTTTGAGTCGACGCCGCGTAACTCGTGTGTCTGGATCCAGTTTGCCCCCAGTTTTGAGTTCCAACTCGATTACATGCTCGTACACGGACGATGTAAATCCACTCGCGGCATTTGCTACGAGAAGTACGGTTTCACAAAATTTCTTCTTACTTTCATCTTGTTTATTGTGTTAGAGTTTTGCTTTTCGCGTACGCCCGTTTAAAGTTTCTTGTTGCTTTTAAGGGATCTTATTTTTGAGGCTTTTTGTGTGATAAAAACAAACAAATACATTTTTTTTATGAACATCATTGGGACAGGTGCATCCTATCACCCGGCTATGGCCGCTTTTCTCACTTTTGTTCCAATTTTGTGACATATTTAAATAAAACAGTAAGCAAACGTACGAGTATGTTACTTTGGTTTTGCGCTAGTTTCTTAGAGAAATATATACCAAACAATTTCATTTTAAGAGCGCTCGAGTGTTTTTAGATGGGTTATAGGGACTTGGAATATTTTGTTTTTAGAACGTTCACATTCGTTTCCTTTAAATTAATTTTAAGGTTATTAGAGCTGGGTTTTGAGATTTCGAAAATAGTAATGTTCTTTCTTTTTGGCGTGTAGTTTCGGAATCCTTTGTCCAACGTAATACATTAATCTGTGTCATCTTAAGTAGTCGCACAGGTAGAAATTTAGGTATTTGTCTTTTCGGTCAGTAATGGGCAAAAAAAATTAAAGATGAAAATTTTACTTTCATGATGATACGGAGTAGTAACTGATTTACAGAGGCATTTTGTGTCAGCTCTGTCCACAGGAACCCTGACATTTAACTAATACCTAACATGTCCTTCGGCTAGCTCTAAAATAATATTACAACTGTTTAACAAGGTTTTAGGCGTTTTAGAATACTGATATTTGTTGTACAACGTATTTTGTGTCAAATTTATCCACGACATCAGTATATTTTTTTTTTATTACAACTCTCTGTACAAGCCACAAAAGATAATGAAAGTTATTAAAGTTTACCTACGTGTTTTTTTTTATTATGTTGTAATAGAACACTAAATTCTTAATTTGAGTCATGTTCATCACCGAAAACTTATTATTTGAAAAAGTAAGCTTTCTTCGAGCGAAACGGTGCGAGAGTTGTAATTGTTGTTACATACTGACCTTATGGCAGTTTGCGCTGGACGAAGATGAAACAAATAAGGTTTGCACACTCCGCAGGCTATACTAGATATGATACTGTGAAGATTTTTAACTTTGTATTAATTTTGGCAGTTTTATTTGTATAAAAAGTATGGCATACAAATAGTCGAAGTGCTGATTATGCGACAGTCAGATGTGACACAAAACGCAACAATAAGCTTCTTAGGTACAATTCTATCTACAGGCAGGAAATAAGCTTCTTTAGAATTCTTGAAACTTATGCCCTCAAAATAGCCTTGCGCTACGGGTATATAAAGTCACTACCGTACTAAATTCAACCTGAATGAAATCCTGATATCCCGTGTGTCTTCGGCGTAGTTTGAATTGAGCGAAAACTATCTAAAGCCATTCTTTTCACATTTCTGTTTTTAAATATTTGAGTAAATTAACCTCCTTATTTACAAAAACAAAATCAGATTTCATAGATACTACTTTTGCTTTTGCAATGAATATTGACAGTATTGTTGTACAAATTAGCATTTTATAACGAAAACACTTAAAAACTACTAAGCCGATTTTAAAAAACGTTTCACCTAAATGAAGCTTAATTATCAGTGATTAACATAGGTTTTTTTTATTTTTAGGCTATATTTAAACAGGAGAGATAGTCGAAGCTTCTGGCGGAAAATTAGTGGAGGATTGAGAGGCAATACAGTTTTTTCAAACTCTCTGCTCAGTGCGGGATCAGTTAACTCTTGTAATAGTTATTATTTAACTCTTGACTTAAGTGTAACGGTCACTAACAATTTTTATCTTTGGAATTGTACAATTGACTTGGTACATCCTATTGTTTTATATTCTGTTTGATGTACTTATTGGGTGGTGGTGTTGTTTAATAATGTTAGAATTTAAGCATTTTTTTTAACAAACAAATTGTACTCTACTAACTCGCATTGTAAAACCAAAACAAGTTAAAAAGAGTAACTACTGAGTTTCTCGCCGGGTCTTCACAATAAGAATCAACTCCTCCGACGCCGCGGTGGTGGAGTCGCATTATGTTTGTAAACTGTTTATTTATATATTCATATTATTATAGTATTTATGTCTATTATTTAGTATATTTTTTAACTATTTAAAAGTACTGATTAAGTCTACTTAAATAAAGATATTTGAGTTTGAGTACATTTGTTAAAACAGTTTTATAAGATGGTTGCTGTACGAAGTACTTTCATTTTATCACCCAGCATAGCTTCGTTCCACGTTCGTAAGGCGGTTAGAAGTTTAACAAGAAAATTGCCAACATCGATTAATAAATAAGTAGTTACTGAGGCCGTTCCTAACTAAAGTTTCGATACCGCTACTCCGGCAGATCCAAACAGCGATTTACTTTTTCATGAAAAAGATTTACCCAAGATGCTTGATACTTAAGATGTTTTCCTTATACCGAGGGTAAATAGTTTTTGTGCCTTCAGTAAGATATTATGTTAGCTACAATACACTTTTCCTAAGAAATCCTTATGGGAACGTAATAATGTTATGAGTAGGTAAAGTAGGTGAAATCAGTTTTCCTTAGGCTCAGTTTACGATTTTGTTTACTCGTAATTCGGATTGCTGTGAGGATATTTAAGCGCATCAGTTGACAACGCGGTTTTGGATCAAAGTTGTGGGGACTAATTCTGCTTTTTAAATCTCAACACAGTCGTAGTTGAATGGCATGATTTTAACATTTGGCTCATATTAAAACCTACAGAATCACGCTGTTCAATTACAATTCTAATCGGGTTTAAATATTAGAATCTAGGTCCCGGTGGGGCTATCTAGTGATAGCAACTAGGACCAACTACAACGTGCCTTGAATGGGGGAAATCAAATTATCGCTACAAAAATGAAAGAATCATTTTGATGTAAGATGTTTCGAATAAAGTTTATATGAAAAACTAGAATCCCCTAGCTAAATATAACGCTCCACTACTGCTCAGAGTTACAAACAAATTTCTACTACAGAAATAATAAATTCTGTAACGACTATTTTCGTAGTAAAGAGACGGTACTTACTTACCTACCTTTACAGAACTATTGGTTTAAGCGACGACCCTTTTACCGCAGTAAAAGGTGTTTTGGTTTCCATAACGCGAGGAAAACCTCACTTTGTGTTTTTTTTGAGGACTACGAATATAACTACGAGTGTTTTATTTAAGAAATAGTAATATGAGTCATATTACATGACAAATTTACTTATATTATATGACAAATTACATCGTAGTACCTGCACAGTGCACAACACACCTATCAAGCTCTCCTTAAAAAATACATATGTGTGTATTTCTTGCCTTAATTTATTTCATAGATTGACTAACGATAAAATTGTTAACGTTAAAATTTCGAGTGTTCCAATTTAAGTGATTCTGACTGTGAATGATCTTGATGATGAAGAATTCAATTTTTTCATTTTTTCTACACTTGAGGCTCACTCCTGCTCTTATTTTGAGTGATATATCAATAAAAAACCTAGTTAGCAAAAAAAAGTGATTAGCTAATAAAACGTCACGTTATCTTGGTAACTTAGTAACGATCTGTCCGCGTCATTTTAGATTAGTCAAAAAACTTTTTCTGTATGAAAATGGGCGGTAACGTTCCAAGACCTTGAAGTGAATTTTAGCGAAACACGTAATAATTTCCTAAATAACAATAACGCTATATTTCCTGCCTTGCGTGGGAGGAATTGTAAAAGCTGCTATTTCCAAAATTAGAATTTAAACGCTCACCAAAATAATTTAAACTTTTAAGCCCCTCACACTCACATAAAACGAATTGTCTTTAAATAAACTATTTCATATCTAACTAAGGTCTCCATAAAAGAACACATTAGGTCCCAAAAATAAATATGTGTCAACTAAAATAATTGTACGTTTTAGAAAAACATAAATTTTGCTCTCCAAAATGAATAAAAGCTCACCAAAGGTTGATTCACTAAAACTGTAAACGTTAACACTAACAGTTAATGCTTTAATTGGCTTAAAATTAAGCACATTGTCTAACAGTATCCAAAAAATATAATGTCATCAAAAAAAAAATTGTTTTCCCTTTAGGCCAGTACCCCGCAACCCGCACAGCTGCCATCGGCGTGCCAGCCCCGCACTATATATTATTGGGCTAAGCATTAAGGCTGAAGTACGTCGATCCCTGAAGCTAGGAATCATAGGCTCAGTATATTTTAGATAACTTAATGTATGTGCGCAAAAACTTGCATCTGTTCAAAAAAAACAGTGATACTCATAAACATAATACCAGCAATAAAAACAAATTGAAAACTCCCAGTCTTAGGCTACACAAGGTGGGAAACTCATTTGTGGGTCAATCTGTAAAATACTTTAACAAAATACCTCAAGTCTTGTTGATCTACCTCTTCACAAGTTTAAGTCTGCAATTAAAGCAAAGTTAATGAAACAAGGTTATTATAATGTAGAGGATTACTTGAACGACACAAGTTTGTGGTCATAGTAGGAATAATCTGCTCCTCTGCTCAATGTTGTGTTCTTTTTTCTACTCTCATAGACTGTACTCTGAATTTATTTTTTGTAAAACAAACAAAGTTCAAAAGAGTAACTATCGGGTTTCTTGCCGGAGTCTTATCGATAAGAAGCAACGTCCGAACCGGTGGTAGATTCACATTATGTATATTCACAATATGTACTAATATTGTACTATTTTATTTACGTTTATTATTATTATTTCTATATACTTTTTTTGACATGTCATAAGTGCTTTGTACAAGCTTAAATGAATAAATGATTATTTACTTTACTTTACTTTACTGAATATCCCTATTGGTGAGAAGAGGAAGAGAGGGCGACCAGCTAAATCCAAAAAAAAACTACGTTAAAATGACACACTTTGCAGTATTTGATTTGTTATTTGGTTTTATTCCGCTCTGTCGGAGGTTGGTTTAATTGTGTGTAATCTTAAGTGTTCAAGTTACAAAATAGGTAATCCTAAATTCCTTAAAAGTGCCATTAATTATTAATCTTAGGTTTCAAGTACAACGTATATTGTGATATTATTTATGTGAATTTTTAATGCCATTAAAGACATATAAGTAACTTTCAAAAACCCTATTTTATTACTTACCAATCAATGAGTACTAGCCACTTATGTCATAAAGTTCATACGACTACTGCTTTTCAATAAATAAATATATATACATACTTATTTAATTTGAACTAGTATTACCTAATATGGTGGAAAATTAATGATGGGCCTCTGTAATCATGTTTTATCTAATTTAGAAAGCAATACTTGAAAGTAAATGTAATCGTAAGTAAATGTACAGTACTTTGGTCATGTAGCACGCCGAGGTACTGATAACTTGGAGAGGCTCATAGTGACCGGCAATGTGGATGGCAAACGACCGAGAGGACGCAGTCCCAGACGGTGGTCCGACCAGGTGTCCGAGGAATTGCGGATGCCGATATCCCAGGCTCTCCATCAAGCTGAAGACCGAAGTAGATGGAGAAGTTTATTGCAACGCTTTCGTCGGAGCCACGATCCTCAGCACTGAGGGACCGACTTAAGGAGGAGGAGGAAGAAATGTAATCGTATTTGGTAAAATAAATGAAATAGGTATATGGTATGAAACAAATTATGAGATCGATAGGTATCTATTTTACCTTGGTTAAGACTACTTATTTGAAAGTCCTAAATCTAAATTATTGATATATTTTTTTAGCAATGATCTAAAATATTTGGATGGATATTTACTTTTCAGGGGTGTCAATTTTCTCATAGTGTAAAGTTAAAAATAAAATCATTACAGTTCGATCATACTTTATCAACACAATTTGGTGAGGATTTATCTGTTTTGGTAAAGATTTCGAATTTTTAGTCGTAGAATAGGAACATTTCTAAAAGGGGCTTAAATACAAGCCTTTCAGAATGGAAACCTGATAGATTAAAAATCTTCCTGCGACCATTATGGCATTTATCGCTTTAAACTCATAATTGGTTTGCGTCAATTAAAATGAGCCGGTGGCTGGCTAAGCTTAAGTCAGACATCATTACGAGGTCTGGGATAAGAAACCCCAGGTTTACCTACCTTAGGCAAAGTTGGTTTTACAGTACAGTTATATCTAGATTTTAATACAGGACTATATTATTCGCAAGAAAAAGTACTATATTTTTTTCATATCTTCGTTCGTGCACAAAACTACAGAATAGATAGCATTTAGGAAAACAAATGTACAGGTGAGCTTATATCTTGAGGGGATTTCTTCCAGCAAACCATGGTTACAGGAAAGTGTTACCGCCTATACCACCTAACGTTGTGAGTCCGATCTCCACCCAGGACAAACATTGAAGGAGTTCGCCCTCTGCAACGTACCATACCATGACCGTCCGGTAGCACTAATTACGCATGACAGATAGTCGGCTTAGAACAAACCCCCATTTTGATCACGCACACAGACACAGTGAGATTACTGAGCATCAGTGTCGCGGCCAGTCGCACGCGCCAGTGCGTTTATGTTTTTGTCGAACTTGGTGCAATTTTTCCGTTGAATTTTGTTGTTGGCCGGTTTCATTTTGAAAATTCAGAGCGAACATAGTAGTAACCCTGAGCGATCACGCAAGTTTAGGAAAAAGGCGCGAGTGGTCCCTCTGTAAACTCTTTATTTTGTGACGGTACGCTCTACTCTGCCAAATATGCATCCCCATATGATTATGGTATACTATTAGGTTTATTTTATTTATGTTACTTAATAAGTTGACGTATTTATGCACGTACTTGCCATTCTTATAATATATTTCCTCCACCTGTAGGATGCCTGGTGGAGACCGCTACTAGCGATAAGGCTGCCCAAATTGTGCATTAATGTAATATTTATTTGACGACCGACTTGGTGTAATGGTTAAGAAGTTGGCTACTACACCAGAGGTCGCGGGTTCGATCCCCGCACAGTACAAACATTTGTGTGCATGAACATGTCTGTTTGTACTGGTCTGGGTGTCTCCTATGTATAATAAGTATGTATTTACAAAAGAAAATGTATTTAAGTATGTTTATCCGTTGTCCAGTATCCCATAACACAAGCTTTAATTAGCTTACTTTGGGGCTAGATGGCGCTGTGTGGAATAATGTCCAGGGATATTTTATTTTATCATTAAGTTTCTTTTGTAAATGTACAGCAAAGAATATTATCTATCTATCTATCTGCCCACTGGAACGTATCAGGCATATTCTAGTCGACACTGTTGCCGCTCCGTGCATTATACGTAAGATCGTACGCGATGGGTCGGTCGGTGACGGAACGGTCTGGTGGGTATGGGCTCATACATACATTCAATACGAATAATGTTTTACCTAGAACAGTCATAGTGTGATACGGTGTAATGGGCAGACACCTGTGTCTGTTTTTTGTCTGAAAGTTATAATCCATTTAATTATTAAGTTGAAAATATATGCTGACAACTGTCAGCGCGGTTAATTTTAGTAGCAAAGACGCATTGATGATGAATCTTCCTAATAGCTGTTATAAGTAGATAATATTGTAATATCATGCAGTAAAGTTGGGGTAGAAATCAATCTTTTTTTATTCGCTCACTTTTGATCCGACATCAGTCCTGTATAGATGCAGTTCAGAAAATACAAATTATTCAAGCAGTTTTCCGAGTTTCTTTTGAGATTCGATTCCTGTGCGTAAACAACAACCACTACCATCATTGTGTAACGAGCCCCAACATCTTCTGCTACTTTAGCACAGAATAAAATAAATAAACTTTAGTCCGTTTTATAAAATGTTAACTAACTTTAAGTACATTTATTATTCCAGGAAACAAGACTTACTCCTAAATGAAGACTTAACATACTTGTACGTTATCAGCCTATAATTATTCTGTGAATTTTCTTTTTATTACTAAAATATACTGTGTTCTAGGAATTTCGCATCGAGGTTGACATGTTTTCTCTCCACGTAAAACCCACTTTAGTAAAAATGGGCCTGACTTACGTGTTTGTAATTTAAACGAATATTATTTACGGCAAAATAACGTGGTTTTACAATGATTAATCGACTGTAAAAGATGTCCTTCGTGTGATGTTACAGTCTGCAACATTACACGAAGGACGTCTTAAGGCTTAGTAAATTAAAATTTATTTTCAGAAAAGAGAAACTCTGAATTTCATATTTATATGTTTTTCTCTATTTACAAGTATGCAAGACGTTGTAAAACGTTGGTGTATGGTGATTTGAAAGTACTTTTTTCAGTATACAACGTGTTGATGAAAGAGCGCAAAACCTAAAATTAGTTTGTTCAGAATTGAGAGTAGAATCGATTCCACTAAAAAAAATGGGGGTCAAATTTTAACCAAAAAAATATTTTAACTACGCCTTGTTTAATCATTACTTTACTCTATTAACACGGCGGCACGGGAAGCGGCAACGTCGCACTAAATCGCGAGTAATTAATAACCAAATACTTTTTAATTTGCAACAAACTCAAGAAAACAAAAAAAATATATCTTCGTAAATAATCCGCGAAAATTAAATTTAATAATTTACACATTTTTGTTAACAGGTTGTATCTGAATAAAGATATTTAAGTTTGAAGTTTAGAAAAGTGTAATGCCCGTTAACTGTAATTTTGGATCATATGTTCTGTACTCTAAGCGATAGGTTATTAACCAGATAATATCAAACACGTATGATCTCTTAAACAGAATCGAGCTTAATTTTGAGTTGTCTTCTGAAATGACCACTACGTAACCTTTATAACAGCAAAATGAGTAAATCGAAGGAAAATTAAATATGAATATCCGCGAGTAAAACCACTATACTCATATAATGTTCGCAGCAAAAGCTCTCAGCACACACGGCAAGTATGACGCATTTATATCCTTCCATTACCGTACTACTAAATAAAGTCGGGCCAACTAAATCATAACGGGCTACATGAAAAACCTTTCTGCAGAGAAGCGCCACACTAGAACGAGTAGAGAGAGACAATGCGAACTAAAATCTCACGGCGCGAGCAAGATAACTTAATGAGGGTTGACAAATTACTGCCGAGTTCCGTTGTCGACAAACATTCGGACGCGGCCGTATTCCGACAGAAATTTGTTAGGTGAATTTTAAATTAGGACATTTGTTTTTTATGCAGGAGGGCGTGTTATCAACTAGACACGTTGTCTGTCTCGCCTTTGGAGCCAAATTGTTAACAGAATCGGATCGTAAATTTTTTTTTATGAAAAACTAATTATGTCATTCAGCTAGTAAACAGTGCAAGATTCTACGTGTCAAAATGAAAATACGAGTGCTCAACTGCAGTCGAATAACGATAAGCAGATTCAGCAGCTAAACGTACTCTTCGTGTAATTCTTGTGATGCCATTCGCGCACACTTGGGTCACTCAACCCATTTATGTTAATATCAGTACGTCTACTACGAGTATGACATGACATAGCGTGACAATGTCAAATCCCAATATATTTTTTTACTCGAACGATAATGTAAGTTTAAAGTGGCAACTCGTGGTAGACGTACAGGTGACGTGGCCATCAAAAGTTTTCATGGATTGATAAACATCATCAAAGTCAAATACCACCTTTTTCATTATTCAACACATCTAAACCAAAGAAGAAATAACTTAATTTTATGAGGGGAACTATGGGCTAACCAAATCGATTCTCAAACAGAAGCAACAAATTTAAACCGTATACGATTACGTAACCTAAAAACGCGAGAACCGCCATCCGAAACTATCAAGCCGGTCGCAATATCGTCCCTGCCATCCGTCTTCGGCGCAAAAACACCCGATTTTGCATACTTACGCCCGAGCGAACAATCTTTCGGCGAACAGGCAATCATCAATCAATCAGGCGGACACGGCTGTCCCCTTTTGGAGATCCGTTGTCCGAATTACTTCTAATTATCGCAGTAGACTCGCCACTGTTGCTACCAATTTTCGAGACTCTTCATCTGCTTCAGTTCAGTAAACTTGTGGCACTATTTACTCTTGCTTGTTTTCATGACAAAGATAGCTTACGTCCATATCCGAACCCCAATACCACCCTTCATTATGATTCATTCATCACAATTGGTTCACCTGTTTAGGCGTCTGAACGGAACGAACAGGCAGGTTTGAATTTAAAATATGAGAGGTATATTGTTTGGGAGAAATACTCGTACATACATGCATACCATCACGACTTTATCCCAAACGGGGTAGTCAGAGGCAAGTGACTGTTGCCGTCATAGTGAACGTAACATTCAGAAGCCCACTTTTCACCAATGGTATTAGAACCTTACGTGGCATCCGGGTTGATTTGTTTTTTATCGATGTTTTCCATCACCGGATAGTTAGTCTGAAATTAAACAATGAACGAAAAGATATAGGTTTTGGCCGGATTTGAACTCGGGACCACACGATCCGCGATCTGAGTAGGAGTAGGAGTAAGTGATTAACCACTAGGCCACGACGCTCTTTTAAATTTGTGTTTTTACTGTGTATGCGTAATGTTGCGAAATACAAGCAGGGGAAATAGTGTTCAATTTTTCAATGAGAACCCAAAGAAGGATGACAGTGCGATAAAGGTCATCTGTGAAATTACGCCCAAAGAGCACTGTTGATGAGTTCTGTGGTAAAGATGGCGTTCATTGGTATGAGTGGTAGCAGAAGTGTTTCCTTGTGGAATTAGACATGATAAAGCAACAGCTCTCGCTCCACCAGATAAGGAGGCATTTAAAAGGAGTTTTGCATCAAATATAAATGCAAAATATTTTAAACAAGGCAACATACATCTGGGTCATTATAGAAAGTAAATTGACACGTCAACTTAACTATCTAACTAAATGAAAAAATCCTCCATTCCAAAATTAAAAAAAAAACTATATTTGCAATTTCTACCTACGTTTATAAATTCTTAATTTCATTTCATTTCCACGAAGCAAACGATGTTATTAAAAATATAACAAAGTAGGAGAGTAACCCTTTGACAAACTAAATCATGTCGGTCTCGAGGGCCCAGAATAGGACGGCGCGTCTTAATTTGAGTCCAGGGTTAAATATTTAATTAAGAAAACTAACTTGAGGCGCCGACATGAATGAACAAGTAATTTATTTAAAATCACAGACATTTTGAGTGTTGTTCTGTAATTAAGACAGATCCCAGTTTGGTTGTCATTTGGTATAGCAACGAAATGATTATAAAATATAGATTAAAAAATATCAATATTACGCTGTTAGACCAAGACTTACAAACGGCTAGTGTTAAATGAAAACTAAATTAATAATACAAATATAATCAACAAGAGAAGCAACTCTTTCGTCACGTTATGACCTAAACTGCTGAACCAATTTAGATTAATTTCTGTAGGATATTCCTTGACTCTCCTGAAATTATCTTCCCTTACTTCATTTGGCCAAGTTTCGCCATCATATTCCATAAGTACGATTAAAGTATAGCCTTTATTACACACTGTTATAGCTTGGTCTAAAAATTGAAAACCCTAAATTAGGGATTTTAAAAATTTGGCTATTCATTAAACCCATTTTTGTAAATAGGCTTTCTTCCTACCTACTACTTTTGTGGGTCTGAATGATAGAATTCTGGTATTTCCTTTTTATTAATTTCAGCGATATCGTTCGCTATTTATATACTATAACTATTAAATCAAAATGAAGCCACGAACATAAGATGTCCTATTCTAATCTTAAGAAGAATAATAGGCTGGTTTTGGTCTACGCGTTGCTGCTAGTAAACCATTTTCGCTCTTTTCAGAGTAGGGAAGTAAAGTGTTGGTGGTCGGATCCACTGTCGTAGGAAATAAGGTAGGCCAGCTTCCTAGGATGCCCCTTGCAGAAAACGCAATTTTATTATAGTAGGCTTTAAAAAATTGTGGATTACCACCAAGGTTCAGCCGTAGATTACGTCGCAACTGATGAGGTTGTTTTAGACCTTCAAGTAAACAAGTTTCCTCACTGATATTATTTTAGGTACCTTCCTCCAGAATCATGGAAAGCCAAAGTAAAAGAAGTCAGTACGTTGTAAGTTTTATCACGTCTGAAGAAAAATCTATGCACCAACCGCACACCTTTATTACAATCTGCACTTACAGGCTGTACTACCTAACAATAACCCTAAAACAGAACGAGAACAGAAAGAACAACACAATCCAATGCAAATCATATGTACAAATAACAATACGAACACGTAGATAACCCTGTACTGCTACGGGTCTTTGTTACCCCACGGACCCTTTCGATGTCGCCGCTGTTTATGATAATAACGCGCGAGCGGTGAGAACTGTCGCTCTGAATTACCCCCTACGACATTTACGAGTCTATCTTGTTTTTGGGTCAAAATTACGCCGAGACGGCTCGCAGAAAGATTGTACAGTAAACCTATGTGGGGCGAATTTATGGATTTCGACCCGGGCGGGGTAATTGTCGTGAACGATCGGAATTTCCTTATTGTGTAATGCTGGAGTAAGGGTTCTAAATGAAAGCACGAGTTGGGATTAAATTGTACTGTTGTGTTAAACGGTCATTTGAGTATAATACCCATCATTCTCTTCTCAACCGCTGTAATGTAGTTTTGTTCCTGAATTGTAAGGAGAGAAGAGAAGACAATTTTTTTTTTTTTTTATATGCGCCAGACAACCACATCTCTTGTCATAGTCTCGAAGTAGGGATAAATATCCCTGTGTTACGAGGTACCAGACAAGAAATTAAGTTAGGGGCGTCTCGCAGCACACCCAGACCCAGGCCAATTTAGAAAAGATCATTTACTGAATTGACCTGACCGGGAATCGAACCCGGGACACTAGTTAATTAAAGGCGAGAAACCGTGCTACAGCGCACTACGCCAATCGTGTCGTCAAACAGGCAGGATGAAACATATACTTTTTTGAAGATATTTTCTTCTTGGCATTTAAGACTAATAATATTAATTGCTTGGTAATAATCCCACCTACTAAGCCGCGGGTAGAGGGGTCATCAAATCTATGTGACGCACAAACGTATTTATTCCATGCCAAGTAGCTCCTATTTTATGCAATCCTCAGTTTAAGGGCAATAAATGTGCACCGAAAATGTTTTCATTAATATTATATTTTCTATTTTTCTATTTCTATAGAATAGAATAGAATACCTTTATTGCATTAAATGTGGTTGACAAGAGTAAATAATAACAATTTTGGTTTCTCACACTTAACCAAACAATTGGCATGCAACATTGGAGAGGGATACAAGTTTAATATGAATAAATAATAGGTACAATGATGAATTATCAAAATTAAATGAAAAATACAATGAATTAAAAAAAAATAAGCGAGAATAAGATGTATGATAGATTGTTGTAATTAAACAATTCTTCCACACTATAAAACATTTTTCACATAGAATGTTATATAATTTCTATTTAAATTGTCTTATTGGTAATTCTTGTACATAATTTGGTAATTTATTAAATAATTTTATTGACATGAAATAACAGTTTCTTTGGCAGCAGGTTGTTGAGCAGGACGGCAAAACTAACCGATTAGGATATCTCGTTGAGAATTTACACACAACATTCTTACTTTTTAAAGAAGATAGATTAGTTTTAGTGAATACACACATTTCAAAAATGTACATAGATGGCAACTTTAATAAGTTTAATTGTTTGAAAAATGGTCGACAGGAATCCATGGGTCCAATATGACACATGTATAGCCCTGAGACATTTTTTCTGGATTAAAAAGGCCCTGTTAATATTTGTAGAGTTTACCCATATGACACGCCCATACCTCAAAATAGAGCAGATATATCCATGATAAGCAGTGAGTGCTATTTTTATATTACTTAAGGTTGTCAGACGGTTGGCGTACGTAAATCTATAAATTTTTTGGCAGACACCTGACATGTGTTCCTTCCATGTCAAATAAGTATCAACTTCGATGCCTAGAAATTTAGCCGTAGTGCATTCTTCGATTAGTTTTCCGTCATAAGTTACTGTAACATTTTGACGATTCCCATTTTTATTAAAGAATATATACTCACGCGTTCTCGTCAAGCTTTACTTATGGGCACCTTATGCTGCTGAAATAAGACACATTTGCTAAGCTTTTGTAAAGGTTGATGTGACCGCATTTGTACCGTTACTACGAACGATGAGTTCGAAAACGTGCCATGCAAGAATAAATACTTGTTCAGCTATAAGTTCTCTTTTCAATCAAGTTATGCATTTTACGACAAATTATAGATATAACCGAAAGCAATATTTTAACACTGTCCAGATGCATGAAGCTGGAGCAGACAAGCAGTGCTGCGATAACAATAAAACGGTATTACAATCGGAGCAGCCCGTTGGATTCAGCCCATCGAAGGATCTGTTCCCAGCTGTTGGTACCCGTATGGAACGTACAAAACATAAAACTCGCTTCCGATTCAGTGTCGGAACCGCAACATAAAAAATCGGTAAGAACTAAGAAGACACGCTGCTAGTTGGTAGGATCAATCGGTATTCGATCGTAAGCATACTAATACCAATTCGATATACACTAATTCGGGAATTCTAACTGTAGGTACACCTTTGTTCACTCATTTAATAGTGGACAGCAAGGCCGCTGCACTAACTAGAACGCCCCAATAGCGACGGTTTCTGTATAATGATTGTTATCTTAGAATGTTCCAACGTTTTTATTGGATTTTTGTATGATTTATAATTTTTTATTATTTAATTCAATTTCGGGAACGTCTTACACCAAAGCAACACCGCTTAAAGTGGAATACCTATCATTAATGTGGTGGTGGATTTGTTGGGTCAGACTCAGACATTAAACGAATGTTTCTTACATTACTGTCAATCCCGTAGAAATGGAATTTATATCCCCCAGCACTCACTAACGATCACAAAATACATAGATCAATACGCAAAACACCTCCATTCAACACACATTAAGAGGATCGTACGACACCTACTTGATACCAAAAACAAGAATTACTTCAACAATCGCTCTACCGGTAAGCTCAAAAAAACCGGTGAGTACGCCAACACTGTGCCAATCCTTTTACGTTGTAGATAATGTGATTAAACTAAATCAGCCAATTTCAATAAGTGCCGCGTTCCGGAACAAATCTACATATTTTATTTGAACAGACCGTAAATCCAGGGCAAGCATCCAGATTGACATCGTAAATATTCCTCCTCGGAAGGAAATTATGCTGCCTAAAAGGATTCGGGCACTAAAACGGATACTAGTGTTTAATGTCTAGTTGATAACATTGATGTTTGACTTTTATCAAGTAAGTGGTATAGGAAGGGGTTGGAAGATTTTGACATAAAAGCTTTTAAGTGAGGTTTAGTCGCCCAGCGCTGTTTCTTCAAAATAGCTGTCGTCATAAAACTATAGACAGGTATAGATAAACATATCTTTTTTTAATTGTAGGCACATTAAACATAGAATTTATAGCTAAGTTTAAACTACAAAATCTTTGAACAATGTACCATTTAGAACGACCTTATCGTTTTTTTTTCAACCGATCAATCAAGGTAAGATACGAGATCGTACATACCTACCTTATAAAAAACTGAAATTCTCTGTTGAGTCCAAACTTAAACCCAGCTTCGTATCACCATCCCTTTTTTGGTTGCAACGAGTGTGTCTATAAAATTCCAGTAATCCTTTTTTTAGCGTCAAAAATGCCTCAAAGTGAAAACGTTTTAAAAGTTTGACCTGTCCGTGTATGTCGAAAGTTGCGATCAGTAAAATGTTTATTTGCAGCGCAGAATTTGCGAAGTACTCGTAGTTTCATGAAAAGCAAATTCTCGTGGGACAAAGTTTATAATGAGCCCATCGCCGCCGGGCCCCAGGGCTCGATAGCCTGTGATATGTGTTGCTTCACACAACGAGAAAACAGCTTTACAGAATGGACAGCAGAAATGCATTTTCACGCCACGCTTGAAGAACCCGGGACTATAAGAGGAAGAAAACACATGTGCTGGAAGAGCGTTCCACGTCTCAATGGTACGACAAAGAAACGAGTCACCGAACCTTTTAGTTCGGGCCAACAAATGTTGAATTGTGTGTGGGTGACGCCGTAGTCCAGCACGCGTGGTACGGGAGTGGAAAGGTGAGGGTGGAATAAGCTGGAGTAACTAGTCAGATCATTCCCCATTGTAGAAGCGATAGAGAACACTTAGCCGGGAAATGTATCTACGCAATTGGAGAGGCTCAAGGGTCAAAGTTGCCTCTGGGTTTCCAATAATACGGATAGCACGCCGCTGCAACCTGTCAAGAGCTTCGAGTAGGTACTTGGCGTATTCCACACACGAGCGAACTTGTGTCTGATATAAAAGACAGAGCTGCCCAGGCGTGAAGAATCGTCTCACTCTGTTCAGGATTCCGAGTTTACAGGATGCAGTTCTAATCACGCTCTAAATGTAGTCCCGCTGGTTTAGGTTGCTACGAACATCCATGCCAAGGATGTTTAGCCTATCCTTAATTGGTAGCGAAGTGCTCTGAAGAGTGGGATGGGAAAGGAATGGCGACGCCTTTGCTGTGAATGCACACACCTGCGTTTTCTTGGCATGGAACTCGAAAAGATTGCATGCACCCCATTCGGAAATGCAGTCCAACACTCCGTCAAGCTCAACAACAAGATTTCGCCTCTTCTCCTCGATGTCAGCCTGCTTTGCCCCAGGGCGCTCGAAATAACGCGCGTGGACCGTGCTATCATCCGCATAGCAATGAATATTACCAAGAGATAACATGTCATTGATATGCAGAAGAAATAACGTCGGCGACAAGATGGAGCCCTGCGGCACTCCGGCATTAATCTGGAGAAAGCGTGATTTTCGACCATCGCAAAGGACACGAATTCTACGTTCCTCCAGAAATCCGGCGACCTAATCGCATAGGCGAGGTGGCAGGCCATATGCCGGAAGCTCGGAAAGAAGCGAACGATGCCATACACAGTCGAAAGCTTTGGCAATGTCAAGGCTCACGGCCAAAGATTCCCCATGCTTGTCCATAGCCTCCTACAAGATGTGTGTTACGTACGCTAGAAGATCACCCGTAGACCGTTTTGGTCGGAAGCCGTACTGACGGTCGTGAATAAGAGAGTGATCCTCTAGGTAGCGGATATGCTGTGTGTTTATGATCCGCTCAAACACTTTAGCTAAGACTTAGGTTACGGCTATTCGATGGTAATTGGCAGGGTCGGTGGTTGAACGTTCGCCTCCTTCCAAGACAGCGGCACAAGACCCAAAATGTAGAAGAGGCGATTCAAGCTAGTGAACACTGGAGACAACTCCGCTGCACATTTCTTCAGCACCACAGCTGGAATTCCATCAGGGCCACTGGCTTTCCTGACATCGAGTGACTGCAGTTCGGCACGAACATCACACTGCCTGATACGAGTATCAGGCATGGTGGAGCCGCAATGTGGAATTTCAGGCGGCCAGGACCGCAGTTATCGATGCAAGAGTTTGCGGCAAAGAGGTTAGCCAGTAAATCGGCTTTCTCTTGCGGCTGATGAGCCAACGATCCATTAGGGAATCTCAGTGGGGGCAGAGAAGAAGTTAGGTTGCACGTGTTTAGCCAGTCGCCAGTAGGAGCGGCAACCCGTAGGGTGCGTGATGAGTTCTTGGCCAACACGCACAATTCGCTGGGCGTCTACTCTAATGTAGGCCCTCTTTGTGGCCATGGTGGCTTTATTAAAGGCTGCTTTCAGGGAGGCCAGGTTTGAACGATCATTGAGTGCCTGGGCCCTAGACCAAGCACAGTACGCCGCCTGTTTTTGTTTAACAGCTGCGGCACACTCGCGATTGAGGCAGAGACCAGTTTTGCTAGCACTGACGACATCAGTAAAAGGAATGTAGTATTCCATTCCGGTACTGATCTTGTCTGCGATAGCAGATGCACTCTCTGAAGCATCCCTTTCTCCAAAGCAGCACTGCCGCCAAGGGACGGAGGCAAAATATTCTCGCAATCCGTCCCAATCTGCCGACGAGTAGTGCCATAACCGCCGCGTCAGCTCCACAGGTTGTGGGGGAGCTACACAAGGCACTGTTGCGCCAACCAGACAGTGATCGGAGGAGCCCAATGGAGCACCAACCGACACTTTATACCCGGCTGGGTGACTTGTCAGCAGAAGGTCCAATAAGGAGAGTGTATGACCGACAATATCTGGTACCCGGGTGGGCTGGTGTACCAGTTATTGTCGTGGTGCCAGAGAAGGTGCTGGATTCCTGACTTCGGTCGCTTGTTACACCAAGCTGATATTACTGTTGGAGCACAAACTGTCACATACCAGTCATATTTCACCGTTCTTTGATCCTCTAGCAATATGACCCGTTTTGTAGAAAAACGAGGCGACCATTTGTTTCTGTGTGCTTCGTTCACTGCGACATTTCGTTGGAGTTGGTTCATCTTCAGAACACCATACAGTCGACTGTCGCTTTGTTTCGGGATCATAGTTATCTAACCATGTTTCGTCACCAGTCAGTATATCATACACGTTTTTTTTCTCGCCACCGTCGAAATTATGTATCATGAATAGGCACCAATCCAATAGCTCCAATCCTGAGCTCCATCGCTGCAAGCGAATTCCTGCCAGATTCACTAAAACAATAATTGTTTTCATTCAAATATTTTTTTTTTTAAAATTGTGTGTTCTATTTTCAAATAGAATATAATAGGCAACAACCAGCCTTTAAAATGGTGTATAACATACCAGTGTCAATCATATGAGTAAAAAGTATCTAACTTCTTTTGGCATGCCCCTCGTAGTGTCGTTATTTTAAGAACTCAATCAGTGTCACATTGACAAACTGGTTACGCGGCTGTTATATCAATTTAATATAACCTTTGTGGGCCATAATATTTTCGACCCTAATAACAAGGCATGTTTATTTATTTATTTATTGAATCTATAATGCAAAAAAATACTTTTGGCGGACTTAATGCTAAAAGCATTCTCTACCAGTCAACCATTGGATTAGACAGAAATGCTGTTGGCGGTGCAAAATGTTAATTTAGAAAAGGAAATAAATACGAAGATTTTATAAATTGTTATTATTTTTATTTTATAACGAACCTTACTTTTGTTGCATTGATAACACAACACAACGATTTTTTAAAGATTTAGAATTATTTTCATCTCTTAAGCCAATTACATCATATTGAAAGCAATTAGTTGAAAGGAAGTTTCCCCTCTGTACACATGCGAATTAATGCCCTCTCAACCTCGCTAAGTGAGAGACGTGCCTTTATTTCGGGCTGGTTTTTCGAAAGCCCTTTTGGCAGTGTTGTTTATTTTTTATGAGTTACTTTTAGTAAGTTTTACATTTCGTCAACTGTTTACGTCAGAATTAAGAAATCTCGAATCTCAAAAGGCTGAATTAGAAAACATAATTTTAAATGGTAAGTACTTTAAATGCTTACTCATGGAAAAAATTATAAATAAGACACCTGTTTCACATAAAATAGTTGATTAAATGCTTTTACTTTATTTTCTAAACTATGATTTTAATATAAGATCGATGAGACAGGAAAATATCTACAAACAATGACATCTGAATAACAATGACTGTATCAGCGAGTGCGTAGTTTAAGGAACAGAAAAAAGGTTTGTTTAAAGTCATTCGAGCACACTTTTTCCCTAGTTATAATAAATAATAATAATATTTCTGCTCCTTTCCTCCTTCTTAGTGTTTTTATAAATGCAAAGCACCACTATGTTGTGTTGCGGTAATTCCAATGCGGAGCATTCCAGTACTTTTGGGATAGACAGTGCTTTTACTTCCTTCAATTCTAAAGACTGAAAATGGTTTTTAACTAAAATGCATGACCCTCCGTGTCTAAAGTTCCTGCTATAGAAAGAACCCAGCTTGTAATTTGGCAACGTTAAATTATATATATCATCATCTATCATTGTAAATTGTCGAATTGCTGATTATGCGACAATCAGACAGTGTAGTGTCCCTGGTTCGATTCCCGGTCAGGTCAATTCAGGAAACGATCTTATCTGAATTGACTCGGTTCTGGGTGTGCTGAGAGACGCCCCTAGCTTATTTCCTTGTGTGGTACCACGTAACACAGAGATATTAATCTCTAATTTGAGACTATTACAAGAGGTGTGTTGTCTGGCGCATATTTATTTATGTACGCTTCGATCTACAGGCAGGAAATAAGCAACTTTAGAATTTTTGAAACTTATGACCTCAAAACAGCCTAGCGCTACGAGTTTAAATATAATTTCCTGTAACACCGTTTTTGTACGTCAGTAATCATAAAAAGTTTTAACATATCGACAGCTCTGGGCTTAAAAGTCGTAAAGGACAAAGGTATTTGAAGGGCTATCAAGGCTTATTCTTATTTCGCAGAAAATGTATGGACTTACATCGATGGTTCCTAAAAGGTCTTACGTCCTAACGACATAACCTAAAAACCAAGGTGGCCCAGTATTTACGTTACCAAGTTTCCAGCCTTACAGGTAATCCGTATAATAACAGTCTCAATTACTAAGATATTACGGGAAGATTCAATGTACTCAGTATCAACGCGTGTGTACGTTCAGTATCAACACTGCATTTAACGATCCTGTAGCGCTCTCCTTACATAAATTTCGCAAATCCCCACACCGTACAAAGCGAGCGAATGACGCGAGTAACGCCACGTCTCCGTGATTGTGACTGCGATTTGATGAATTACTCCACTTGGAGTTGTTCCGCAACTGTTTGCCAACCCAAAACTACCGTTGCCTTAGAGAAGCAAAGCTCATTTTCGAGAAGCGCGTCGAGTTTATTACTTCGTTGCGTTTAGGCCTCACCCCTTCAGTTTTAGAATGCAAGAATCATGTCAGCGTTATTTAAATGCGTCATGGAATCAGACTTTTCAGGCGCCTTAAGTGTAGATTCTGTCTAAAATTACTGCAAACAGCAGTAGTTGCTTACTAAAATTAAATTTGGGAAAAAAAATATCCCTGGACAAAATGACGCATTTTTTAAATGATTTCTCCTAAAGTATTATTACTAGAACCTTGTTTTTCTTTGTGAATGTGAAAAATTAATAGGCCTTTCATTACACCACTACAGTTGTAACTCAGGCTAATTATTTTCTGCAAAAAAAAAATAAACATGGTGTTTGGGAACACCGAGACGCCGACCGATTGACCGCGTACTAGCTGCAGGTTCCCTAGCAATTTCTTCCAAAAGGTTTTCCACCAAATAGGGATCTTCTCTTAAAACACCTTCATTATACGGTGCTCCTGGACGGCGGCCTTCAATGAATGCATTATGCACACGGATGAAAACACGATGATCTGGATATGTTTCAGGTGGTGGTCCACCCCGTTGTAACAGCCGCTGTTGATACAGACGTGCCGCAAGTTGAGCGTTTCCTCTGGCATATCCATAATAATAATGCATTTCTGCATATTCTCGTGCCATGTAAGGCATTATGCTTTGAACGAACCTTAAGGGCAAAATCTAGTCCAGTACGAGCCATGTCTTCGTTCCAGAGTCGTCAAAATAAAAGTAATTAAGCAATCGAAAAGTCCGTTAACACGCCAGTAGTTAAAAAGGGATAGTATGAACAATGTACAAACGCGAGAGCAGCCAAGGGAAGACTAACAAAACAGTTTGTAAACTTGAACAAAGGGATCAAAACTGGTATCTGTAATGACGTCTGATGTCTTAAGACAGATTATCTCAAAGTAAACTTTTTTAATGCCATTGGAAATCAATTGAGTTCATGACTGACGAAATTTAATTTTCTTAAACATGCTCGGAAATAGGTATTGTCATTACTTTTGAATAAAGAACACGCGAAGTATCATATTTACGTAGACTGAAAACCCAAAATCACTTCCCGGCGCGCTCTTTGAATTTCGAACGAAGAGCGCGCCGGCAATGTTGTATGAAACGGTGTGCTGTTTGAATTTAGAACTCTTTCATCTATCGTACACATTGCGTTCTCGTGGCTATATAGCCACAGATGCGTTTACCTTTCGGCACAAATTGTAAAATAAAAAAAAACAAATTGACGGTAAAGCGGAGTTGTTATTTTGTTAATAATATTAATTAAATTTATTATGTAAAAGGCCCTTTTTATTTCCTTGCATTTTTTTAAGAAAAGTATTCTCGTATCATTGAAGTCCTCGCCTGCGGCTCGGCCTTCAAACTCATACTCGCCTGCAATTGCCTATTTCGCTGCCTTTGCAATAATTTACTATTAATATTAAAATCCTACCATTTCAGAATTATTATTTTTTTGCATGAAGCTCTTGCCGTAGCTGATTGAAATTTTACAAGTAGTGGGTCCACATAGTAGGCAAGTTTTTGAAATGGGTCCTGAAGTTTTATGTTATGTGCTTTTTTGGAGTTACACCACCCTAAAGAAAGAAGTAAAAAATCATCCAAATAAAAAAAGTTCACTGTTTATTTTTTTTTGCAGAAAATAATTAGCCTGAGTTACAACTGTAGTGGTGTAATGAAAGGCCTATTAATTTTTCACATTCACAAAAAAAGACAAGGTTCTAGTAATAATACTTTAGGAGAAATCATTAAAAAAAATGCGTCATTTTGGGTACTAAGAAAAACTTTAGAAAAATGCTATTTTCTCGAAAGCTATAAATTTTCACGGAACATACGAGTACATGGGTGTCTTTAGAGTAGCCCCTGGACCACATGAAACCCGACACCGTGTATATGTACGTCGAATCCATTTTTGACCATTATACATGGTCAAAAATGGCTTCGCGAAAATATAATTGGCTGTTTGAACACCACACAAAATGTAATTACACGTTTTTTTCGTTGCCAAATGATGAAGAAAAGTAAGTAAAACTCAATTAACTTTTACAAGTGAGTAGGTAGTATAAGTAGATAGGTAGGTCAAACATTTCCGTAACTTA
This sequence comes from Udea olivalis, assembly GCA_947369235.1. Lineage (NCBI taxonomy): Eukaryota > Metazoa > Arthropoda > Insecta > Lepidoptera > Crambidae > Udea > Udea olivalis. Next base: position 6,620,178 of record OX376346.1, on the reverse strand, counting down.
TCTCATCATGCATTGGTATAAACACCAGTATTTAAGGTATATTCTCTATCGCCGAAGCGTTATGCTGTTACTTGCCTACTAGGCAGGTATAAGGACTGTTTGATCAAGCCCAATAAGCTAGCAAGTTGCACCGAGAGCCCGGTTTATTTAGCAGACGCCTTCTGTTGGTAAATGACTTCTTAAAATCTGGTGCAAAGGTTCATGAATTTAAAGACATCGCTAGATTATCCTTTACCAGTACGGAATTTTCAGTCACAACTTAATTCTTTTCGCGTTCTGTCAGATCGGGCTTATCGGGCAAATATAGAAGAAACCCTAGGCGATCAGGCAAGTTTAGGAAAAATTACGAGAGCGGTCCTTCTGTAAACTCTTTATTTTGTGCCCATAGTATGTCGTATGTGCTAGACACAATAGGAAAACAAAAGAATTTTAACGCCGGGCGATACATCGACAGACGACCAGCTGGAGCGGTTTCGCATGTAGTCGCGCAATTTGCCACACGCAAAGATGAAATAACCAATAACCATATCATGAGCCAAGCTTACCACTTTTCTATAAACTTTAAAACGCCAAGTTGCCACACACCGAAAAATATCGTACTTACGCCGTAGCTTGCATGTTTTACAATTTTCGAAAGTGTTAGAAGGAAACTTCTCAAATTAGTCTGAAGCGAGCAGGCGTAACTGACCCGCTCGGAAACTCCTTATTACGTAGTTTAGTCTCTGCTCTTTGAGCCTATTGTGTCGCTGCCGGCGCTTTTGACCTGCAGTTCATTCGTATGAAAGCGTTATGAGAATTTCCTACTATGAGTTTTCTTTTGAAAAAGGTGATGCGGACAGTTGATATTACAATTTAATAATTGAAAGTACAAATAGGATCAAATAAGTAACAATTGAGTATACGATTGGCGTAGTGCGCTGTAGCACGGTTTCTCGGCTCAATTTCCTTAGTGTCCCGGGTTCGATTCCCGGTCTGGGTCTGGGTGTGCTGGGAGACACCCTTGTTTTGATTCCTTGTCTAAAAACAATATAATTTATGGAATAGATAACGCGAGTGTATATACTTCGCGAGTAGAGAAGGGCGATGGCCCTTTTATTGGTGCAGCATTTAGCGAACGCTAAACCGTTTTAAATAAATATAAATATGCGCCAGATAACACACCACTTGTCATGGTCTCGAAGTAACGATAAATATCCTTGTGTTACAAGGCTGAGGTACCAGACAAGGATTCGAGCCATAGGCGACTCCCAGCACACCCAGACCCGAGCCAATTTAGAAAAGATCGTTTCTTGAATTATCCCGACCGGTAATCGAACCCATGACACTACGGATATCGAAGCGAGAAACCGTGCTACAGCGCACTACGCCAATCATGTAGGCGTGTTATGGCGACGAATAATGTTGTTGATGAGATACGAGTATTATCTTGAATAATGTAATCAATCATTCATTAATAAAGGGTTGGAACAGAAATAGGACCTATTAAGGGAATCCGAATAAGCAAACTTGATTTATTTAAGTAATTAGTGTAAGGAGTACGTGTGTATAAAAAAGTGTTTACTGATTGTGTGTGGGTTTTGTGAACTGTGTGTGTATTAAGTTCGATAGACATCTGTTTGAATGTAATTCAATTCCATTAATCCATGATTATGTCACATTCGTTTGTACTTTACTAACGCCTGTTGTAAACCCAAAACAAGTCTAAAAGAGTAACTGCGGAGTTTCTCGCCGGGTCTTCTCAGCAAGAAACCACTCCGACGCGGTGGTAGAGTCGCATTATGTCTGTATACTGTGTATTTATTTATCCATATTATTACGGTATTTCTATTATTTAGTATATTTTACTGTAAATTTGACGATATGAAAGTAATAATAATAATAATAATAAATATCCCTGAACATTATTACACACAGCGCCATCTAGCCCCAAAGTAAGCTAATTAAAGCTTGTGTTATGGGATACTAGACAACGGATAAACATACTTAAATACATTTTCTTTTGTAAATACATACTTATTATACATAGGAGACACCCAGACCAGTACAAACAGACATGTTCATGCACACAAATGTTTGTACTGTGCGGGGATCGAACCCGCGACCTCTGACGCGAGAAACCGTTCTACAGCGCCAATCGTGTCGTCGCATTAACAGAAACATGTGATATGCACGGCTACGTTACATCATCGCACTACTTCCCTTCGCTTGAGATTCTTCCTTGCACCCTAGACCCGAAAGGTCTCATGCATACAGTTTGGTTCATGGGATGCTTTCTTCCAAAGAGCTAGAGAATGTAGTTTTCTTCAAGAAGTTTTCATAACCGAATGTGTTTGTATGTATTCATAAGCTGCCGTAACTACTCTCGAATACGTAGTAACGTCAATTTTGCACTCATCAAAAAAACATACTTACTGTTCGAAATCGAAATAGTTTTCCTGTTATTCAAATAACAATATTTTATTGAACAAAATACATGAAAACTATTCATAACAAACTACATTTTGTGTCTTTTTACCCCTCCAAAGTTTTATGCCAGTTCTTTTGTACCGGAGTAGGCGGGGGCTTCGGTCAGAATGTTAGTTTGACACGTTGCAATGCAAACAACACCTATAGTCAATAAATGAATGCTCTCAAAGGGATGTGGGTGGAAAAGTCCAAAGGAGAAAGTTTGATCTGGGAACTTTGTTTGGACTAGTTAGGAGATGAACATACTAAAAGTCCTTACCCCTCCGAGGTGAGCCCGAGGTGGGCCCAAAGAAGGTCCCGTTTTGTTTTTTTGGTTACATCTCGAAACTGTACGAAATTCTAGAACGTAAGAATGTAAAACATATTTTCGAAAATCTACTATTTTTCGAAGCTCTATGCTAGGGCAAACATTGGAGATAGATAACAAATGTGAAGGCCAAAGTTGTAGAAAATTTTATTATCTTTCATTATGGAACAAGACAAAATTTCGTTCGACGCACGGTTTTGAGATGTACGTAAAACAACAAAAAACGGGACCTTCTTTTGGGCCCCGCACCCTCGGGCTCAGGTCGGAGGGGTAAGGACTTTTAGCATGTTTATCTCCTAACTAGTCCAAGCAAAGTTCCTGAGTCAAACTTTCTGCTTTCGACTTTTCCACCCACATCCCTTTGTGAGCATTCATTCATTGACCATAGGTGTTGTTTTCATTGCAACGTGTCAAACTAACATTCCGGCCGAAGCCCCCGCCTACTCCGGTACAAAAGAAGTCGCATGAAACTTTGGAGGGGTAAAATGGACACAAAGAGTAATATGTTATGAATATTTTTCATGTATTTTGGACAAAGTTGCTAAGTCAAACTTTCTGCTTTCGACCTTCTCATCCAAAATCATTCGTTGCCTAGGCTACTAAAAATATTTGCGTATGTTATCAAATAAGTATTTATTAACTGCGTAGCTGTAGGTATATAAAAATGGGATTGTGCGTTAACGAGTTTCGTCTAGACCACCACTAAGGCCCTAGGGAAGTCATTAAAACTTCGTTCAGGCATTATGTAGCTTCACGTTGATTTTATATCCATATATTTAAACCGAGACACTAAGGTATGTCCTAACGTTGACGACGTTTATGTTTATAAAACCTAACGCGGTTGGATAGACAATATTTACTCCCTTCCAACTGAAATAACTGCCACTACATTAGCGTCATGAGACCTCTAATATTTTCTGTGGACAATGTTTGATAAAAACTTTATAAATGAATGCAAACTCTTTCTTTCTCATGCAAGTACGTTTTTAGGAGCCTACGAGTACCCCGGTACTTGACGATGTTTCGTGAAACTTTGGAATAGTAAGAAGTACACAAAACTTAGTGTATTATGAACAGGTTTCATGTATTTTGCATTTCATTTCATTACGTGTATTGTACAGTAAAATATGGTAATTAGAATACCAAGAAATCAACATCAATTGCAAACGGAAACTATGTTTGTTAACGACTGAAAATTCACGTTTACACGTGTCCAACGTACAGGAGTCGGCCCCTGGATTCAAGCGCGGTATTCCTTACGGCTTTTAAGCTTGTGGTGATTCTTACTAAACTAGTTTTAAGGCAATAGCAATTACTACAAAATGCTAATCATATAAAAAAAAAAAAACATAGTGAGATAATCAATGCAATATCCTTCTAGTGAACAATAAACATACTCGTTGATTAATAACAAACTGAAAAGCCGCCTTTTTTCAAAATAACTTATTCGATTGTGCTTCGTTCGTTTACAGGTTTATTTTTTCCTATTTAAGCAAAAGGGTGGTGTGTTAATGAGTTTTGTCTTGCAACCGCTACTATCGCCCTAGGCAGGGCATTAAAACTTTGCTTAGGGAAGGTAATGTGACCGCGCTATACCTATCATCAGTATTTTAGAAGTTTATCGTTTTACATCTCCGAGTATGTATTAGGTTGACTAAAAATTCTTTTCACATATAGTATGTATGAACTTGTAATAAAATCTCTTTGGCTATACTATTTGTATCTGGCTGGTTTTGGTATCATTAACAGTTTACATTTTAAAGAAGATAATTCCATATTGAAATTAGGAAAATGTGTGATTTTCATTTGTTTTTCATACTGTCAAGATGAGTGACTCTAATGAAGAAATAAGATACATTTTAAAATTTTACCACAAAAAAGATAAAAATGCAACGCAAGCCGCGACTAAAATTTGCGATGTTTATGGACCTAATGCAGTGACTGTGAGAGTAGCACAAATTTGGTATAAGCGTTTTCAATCCGGAAATTTTGATGTCAAAGATGCACGTCGCTCCGCCCTATTACGGATAAAATGGATGCCATTTTTGAAAAAGTGGAGTAAGATCTGCATATCAGTAATTACGACGTAGCTGGACCACAAAACAGTTTTAGCGCATTTGAAAAAAACTGGGTACACAAAAAAGCTCGATATTTGGGTACCTCACGAGCTACAAAAACGAAAACAACGAACCATTTTTTAAAAATCTGATAACTGGTGATGAAAAGTGGATCACGTACGACAAGACCGTGCGAAAAAGGTCGTGGTCAAAGGCCGGTCAGGCTTCACAGATTGTGGCGAAACCCGGGTTAACTCGCAACAAGGTGCTGCTGTGTGTGTGGTGGGATTGGAAGGGCATTATTCATTTTGAGCTGACACTACCAGGCAGGACCATCGATTCTAAACTCTACTGCGAACAACTGATGAGATTAAAGCAAGAAGTTGAGAGAAAGCGGCCGGAATCAATTAACAGAAAGGGTGTGGTTTTTCATCATGATAACGCTAGACCTCACACATCTTTAGCCACTCAGCAGAAATCAAGAGAGTTTGGCTAGGAGGTGTTAATGCATCCGCCGTTTAGTCCTGACCTTGCACCTTCAGATTTCCACCTGTTTCGGTCTCTTCAGAATTCTTTAGGCTGTTTCAGGTTAACATCACAAGAGGACTGCCAAAACCACTTGTCGCGGTATTATGATCAGCAGCCGCAAAATTCCTATAACAATAATATCATGTCCCTACCTACAAGATGTCAAAGAGTAATCGAACAAAATGGCACCTACATACTTTAGTTAAATGTAAATAAACTATATCAAAAAATGTTTTGATTTTTTTTTAAAAATGCGAAGTAACTTTTTCCCCAACCTATTATGTTGTTCGGGTTCAAAATTTACACCATTCTTCTGATTTTTGAATTTTATGTTTGGTTTTGGTATTTTACATGTACTATTCAAAATTCTTACTTCCACCTCATAAAATTCCAATAACGTACTAAAGACACAGAATTTATTTTACACACTAACAGTCTAACATGCAAAACAAAGAACTTTTAATTTACTAATGGGTTTTAAGAGTGTCTCCGCCTATAAGTTCAATTATTACTCGCAGGCCCACAGAATCCAATTAAATTTGAGAATTAATGTCACTCTACTCACTCTTGCTATTCTTGTCGCATAAGTGATTGGAATCTCACTCTTAGGCTGTTTTCAAAAAAAACTCGGTTTCACCATACATTAATTTTTCTCTTTTAGAAGTTCTCCTAAGCAAAAATATGAAATAATCTAATGTTACTATAAGAAAAAGACCAACTGAGATTGTAATAGTCCAAACTACTGGGAGTATTTTTATGATGTATGATTTTTGGATATTCAAACTCATTCAAACCTATCAATTTTTCATACAAAATGTAGAGGGTAAGAAGTTGGGGATAATATGAGGGTATTTCACTCCCATGAAGGGCTTTCTGAGAAAAAGGTCAACTTGTTACCCTCACGAAACTTCCGCAATGAATGCGTGAGTGCATACGAACGTACCTGTGAGGTAATTAAAGCAATTTGGTTTGAAATACATACTTTCATTAATGATTCAAGCTGCCAGGATAGCTGTCCGCGCCATTACGGCTGCTCACTGGATTATTCACTAACTGCAAACGCAATCAAATAGCAAAATTTGACAGCATTTATGTAATTTGACGTCAAATAATGAAGATTGCCTGGTAAAGATAACTTGTTAGCGAAAGGCAGCCTAACTTGTACACCTAATTTTATTAATTTAATCTGTAAATTTTGTTTTTTCTTGTAATGAAGTTTATCTTATAATAAATAAATAAATATCTGTGACAAATTACACCAAGATCATCTGACCCCAAACTAAGCAGTGCTTGTACTATGGGTGTCAGAGACTGATAAACATACTTAAATATTTCTAAATACATATTTATATAGATAATAACACCCAGACACACAACAATCACAAATGTTCGTCACATAAATGTTTGTCTTGGGTGGGGATCGAACCCACGAGCTCCGATGCTAAAGGCAGGATCGCTGCTATTGCACCAACAGGTCAGTCATAATACATTATAATTGGCTAAAGAACTATCAAAAAGCCAACAAATGAATGCACACCGACACATTCAAAATTTAGTTTTGAAAACACTGATTCGTAGCACAATTAATCAAAACACTGAGTGGCTACTTCTGATTGCAATTCATTTGTACGCCCACAAAAAAACTGGTAAAAAATACACGTTTTCATTAAGCTTGGATGTTTCCGCTCGTATGTTCCATCGCGTTCGCGCCGTTCCTTATTGAATATTGGAAATGTCGTGTGTGTACGTCCCCTTACGAGCGTGAGTGCAAATCAACGTACCTGTGAAGTAATGATATGCTTAATAAAGCAATTTGGTCGGAAAAACATTTATTTTTGTTCATGATTGACATTGATATACTATGATAATTGTCCGTTTGCTTATATCAACTGCAGACGAATCTTTATACCCGATCTAAAGGAGGTTAACGATACAAAGATAAAAACTAGAAAAATTCGACCTGATCCTGGGGACTCAAGCGGGATAAGCACGGCCTCTCACTGGATTTCTCTAAACTGTGAATGCAATTAAATGACTTTATTTTCACAAAGACAGAAACTAGAAAAATTCGACCTGATCCTTGGGACTCAACCCGCGACCTTCCACAGTCCGGGTGGCTGCTCTTCCAACTGAGCTATCGAGGCCGTTAGCAGACCTGGTGAATATATCTGGTGTATTTTTACGTTGTGAGCCAACGTTTGTTTCATCAATGTTATAGGGCAAATGCCTTTATAACACCTGAAAGAAATATTTTTGCAAATATTTATCTTTCGATTAAGATGAAACTGGCTATAGGAAATATTGGAAAATAGTGCATTGTTGAATGCTAAAAAATAAAAATCTGACTTTATTTTGTTTTTAAATGTTGCATTTCATGTTGAATATTATCCGTAAAACTATATCAGTATCAAAAATTGCAGAACTCATCGAAACGGGTTCAAACAGTTATAACTATAGGAGAAGTTATATGAAGGCCGCTGAGCCAGTGAAAATCAAAATCATTTATTAGATGGCAAACTCAGCGTGATATGACCTAATAAAGTTCACCAGATTTTGGTGATAATTGGCCTCAATCGGCTGTTCTAAAAATCAGTGAAATCTTCAAAACTTTAATAACTGAAGATGTCGCTTAATTTAAACTTTTTAAGTAAAAGATATGAAAGGAAATACATGTTGGAGTAATTATAAAGTATATTGACAAAAACTGAAAAAACCTAAATTGTAATAAACAAGAGTTGCTAGGCAACGTTAATTTGTCAAGAGTTATCTATGGTCTGGCATACATACTCCACATCCCCTATAGTTTTTGGAATTTTGTAATTATTCAATCCATTCCAATCTTGGAGCACAGTTGTTTTAGTCTTGGGCCATACAGTGGCTTAGTGAGCATGTCTGCTAACTGCAACTCCGAAGAGACGTGCTTGACGTTAAAATCTCCATGGCTGACACATTCTCTTATGAAGAAGTGCTTCAGCTTAATGTGTTTAGTGCGCTTGTGGTATTCGTATTGTGGATTTTGAGATAATTTGATTGCTGATTCGTTATCTAGGTTCAGCACTGGTTTCTCTAATTTGATCAGGTCATTCAGTAGACGATTCAGCCACAATATTTCTTGGGCGCACTCACTAGCTGCTATTATCTCTGCTTCAGTGGAGGAGATGGAGACGGTCGTTTGTTTCTGGGAATAGCCCCTAATGACTAATCTGGCCTTGTACCTTTCCACAGTTTAAACTTTTTAAGAAAAAGTTATGAAAGGAAATACATATTGGAGTAATTATTAAGTATAATGACAAAACTGAAAAAACCTAAATTGTAATAAACAAGAGTTGCTATATAGGCAACGTTAATTTGTCAAGAGTTATCTATGGTCTGGCATACATACTCCACACTTAAAATGTTTCTAATGGGGTTTACCGAAGTCACTGTTGTTCGAAATTCCAAGAACGATTCCCCGATATAACTCAAGACCGTGGCGGGGGGTTAGGCAATCGTTCATCAGTGCAGTAAGCTGTCGTGGAATTTGCGGAGCGTTGATTAATAACAAACTGAAAAGCCGCCTTTTTTCAAAATAACTTATTCGATTGTGCTTCGTTCGTTTACAGGTTTATTTTTTCCTATTTAAGCAAAAGGGTGGTGTGTTAATGAGTTTTGTCTTGCAACCGCTACTATCGCCCTAGGCAGGGCATTAAAACTTTGCTTAGGGAAGGTAATGTGACCGCGCTATACCTATCATCAGTATTTTAGAAGTTTATCGTTTTACATCTCCGAGTATGTATTAGGTTGACTAAAAATTCTTTTCACATATAGTATGTATGAACTTGTAATAAAATCTCTTTGGCTATACTATTTGTATCTGGCTGGTTTTGGTATCATTAACAGTTTACATTTTAAAGAAGATAATTCCATATTGAAATTAGGAAAATGTGTGATTTTCATTTGTTTTTCATACTGTCAAGATGAGTGACTCTAATGAAGAAATAAGATACATTTTAAAATTTTACCACAAAAAAGATAAAAATGCAACGCAAGCCGCGACTAAAATTTGCGATGTTTATGGACCTAATGCAGTGACTGTGAGAGTAGCACAAATTTGGTATAAGCGTTTTCAATCCGGAAATTTTGATGTCAAAGATGCACGTCGCTCCGCCCTATTACGAATAAAATGGATGCCATTTTTGAAAAAGTGGAGTAAGATCTGCATATCAGTAATTACGACGTAGCTGGACCACAAAACAGTTTTAGCGCATTTGAAAAAAACTGGGTACACAAAAAAGCTCGATATTTGGGTACCTCACGAGCTACAAAAACGAAAACAACGAACCATTTTTTTAAAATCTGATAACTGGTGATGAAAAGTGGATCACGTACGACAAGACCGTGCGAAAAAGGTCGTGGTCAAAGGCCGGTCAGGCTTCACAGATTGTGGCGAAACCCGGGTTAACTCGCAACAAGGTGCTGCTGTGTGTGTGGTGGGATTGGAAGGGCATTATTCATTTTGAGCTGACACTACCAGGCAGGACCATCGATTCTAAACTCTACTGCGAACAACTGATGAGATTAAAGCAAGAAGTTGAGAGAAAGCGGCCGGAATCAATTAACAGAAAGGGTGTGGTTTTTCATCATGATAACGCTAGACCTCACACATCTTTAGCCACTCAGCAGAAATCAAGAGAGTTTGGCTAGGAGGTGTTAATGCATCCGCCGTTTAGTCCTGACCTTGCACCTTCAGATTTCCACCTGTTTCGGTCTCTTCAGAATTCTTTAGGCTGTTTCAGGTTAACATCACAAGAGGACTGCCAAAACCACTTGTCGCGGTATTATGATCAGCAGCCGCAAAATTCCTATAACAATAATATCATGTCCCTACCTACAAGATGTCAAAGAGTAATCGAACAAAATGGCACCTACATACTTTAGTTAAATGTAAATAAACTATATCAAAAAATGTTTTGATTTTTTTTTAAAAATGCGAAGTAACTTTTTCCCCAACCTATTATGTTGTTCGGGTTCAAAATTTACACCATTCTTCTGATTTTTGAATTTTATGTTTGGTTTTGGTATTTTACATGTACTATTCAAAATTCTTACTTCCACCTCATAAAATTCCAATAACGTACTAAAGACACAGAATTTATTTTACACACTAACAGTCTAACATGCAAAACAAAGAACTTTTAATTTACTAATGGGTTTTAAGAGTGTCTCCGCCTATAAGTTCAATTATTACTCGCAGGCCCACAGAATCCAATTAAATTTGAGAATTAATGTCACTCTACTCACTCTTGCTATTCTTGTCGCATAAGTGATTGGAATCTCACTCTTAGGCTGTTTTCAAAAAAAACTCGGTTTCACCATACATTAATTTTTCTCTTTTAGAAGTTCTCCTAAGCAAAAATATGAAATAATCTAATGTTACTATAAGAAAAAGACCAACTGAGATTGTAATAGTCCAAACTACTGGGAGTATTTTTATGATGTATGATTTTTGGATATTCAAACTCATTCAAACCTATCAATTTTTCATACAAAATGTAGAGGGTAAGAAGTTGGGGATAATATGAGGGTATTTCACTCCCATGAAGGGCTTTCTGAGAAAAAGGTCAACTTGTTACCCTCACGAAACTTCCGCAATGAATGCGTGAGTGCATACGAACGTACCTGTGAGGTAATTAAAGCAATTTGGTTTGAAATACATACTTTCATTAATGATTCAAGCTGCCAGGATAGCTGTCCGCGCCATTACGGCTGCTCACTGGATTATTCACTAACTGCAAACGCAATCAAATAGCAAAATTTGACAGCATTTATGTAATTTGACGTCAAATAATGAAGATTGCCTGGTAAAGATAACTTGTTAGCGAAAGGCAGCCTAACTTGTACACCTAATTTTATTAATTTAATCTGTAAATTTTGTTTTTTCTTGTAATGAAGTTTATCTTATAATAAATAAATAAATATCTGTGACAAATTACACCAAGATCATCTGACCCCAAACTAAGCAGTGCTTGTACTATGGGTGTCAGAGACTGATAAACATACTTAAATATTTCTAAATACATATTTATATAGATAATAACACCCAGACACACAACAATCACAAATGTTCGTCACATAAATGTTTGTCTTGGGTGGGGATCGAACCCACGAGCTCCGATGCTAAAGGCAGGATCGCTGCTATTGCACCAACAGGTCAGTCATAATACATTATAATTGGCTAAAGAACTATCAAAAAGCCAACAAATGAATGCACACCGACACATTCAAAATTTAGTTTTGAAAACACTGATTCGTAGCACAATTAATCAAAACACTGAGTGGCTACTTCTGATTGCAATTCATTTGTACGCCCACAAAAAAACTGGTAAAAAATACACGTTTTCATTAAGCTTGGATGTTTCCGCTCGTATGTTCCATCGCGTTCGCGCCGTTCCTTATTGAATATTGGAAATGTCGTGTGTGTACGTCCCCTTACGAGCGTGAGTGCAAATCAACGTACCTGTGAAGTAATGATATGCTTAATAAAGCAATTTGGTCGGAAAAACATTTATTTTTGTTCATGATTGACATTGATATACTATGATAATTGTCCGTTTGCTTATATCAACTGCAGACGAATCTTTATACCCGATCTAAAGGAGGTTAACGATACAAAGATAAAAACTAGAAAAATTCGACCTGATCCTGGGGACTCAAGCGGGATAAGCACGGCCTCTCACTGGATTTCTCTAAACTGTGAATGCAATTAAATGACTTTATTTTCACAAAGACAGAAACTAGAAAAATTCGACCTGATCCTTGGGACTCAACCCGCGACCTTCCACAGTCCGGGTGGCTGCTCTTCCAACTGAGCTCTCGAGGCCGTTAGCAGACCTGGTGAATATATCTGGTGTATTTTTACGTTGTGAGCCAACGTTTGTTTCATCAATGTTATAGGGCAAATGCCTTTATAACACCTGAAAGAAATATTTTTGCAAATATTTATCTTTCGATTAAGATGAAACTGGCTATAGGAAATATTGGAAAATAGTGCATTGTTGAATGCTAAAAAATAAAAATCTGACTTTATTTTGTTTTTAAATGTTGCATTTCATGTTGAATATTATCCGTAAAACTATATCAGTATCAAAAATTGCAGAACTCATCGAAACGGGTTCAAACAGTTATAACTATAGGAGAAGTTATATGAAGGCCGCTGAGCCAGTGAAAATCAAAATCATTTATTAGATGGCAAACTCAGCGTGATATGACCTAATAAAGTTCACCAGATTTTGGTGATAATTGGCCTCAATCGGCTGTTCTAAAAATCAGTGAAATCTTCAAAACTTTAATAACTGAAGATGTCGCTTAATTTAAACTTTTTAAGTAAAAGATATGAAAGGAAATACATGTTGGAGTAATTATAAAGTATATTGACAAAAACTGAAAAAACCTAAATTGTAATAAACAAGAGTTGCTAGGCAACGTTAATTTGTCAAGAGTTATCTATGGTCTGGCATACATACTCCACATCCCCTATAGTTTTTGGAATTTTGTAATTATTCAATCCATTCCAATCTTGGAGCACAGTTGTTTTAGTCTTGGGCCATACAGTGGCTTAGTGAGCATGTCTGCTAACTGCAACTCCGAAGAGACGTGCTTGACGTTAAAATCTCCATGGCTGACACATTCTCTTATGAAGAAGTGCTTCAGCTTAATGTGTTTAGTGCGCTTGTGGTATTCGTATTGTGGATTTTGAGATAATTTGATTGCTGATTCGTTATCTAGGTTCAGCACTGGTTTCTCTAATTTGATCAGGTCATTCAGTAGACGATTCAGCCACAATATTTCTTGGGCGCACTCACTAGCTGCTATTATCTCTGCTTCAGTGGAGGAGATGGAGACGGTCGTTTGTTTCTGGGAATAGCCCCTAATGACTAATCTGGCCTTGTACCTTTCCACAGTTTAAACTTTTTAAGAAAAAGTTATGAAAGGAAATACATATTGGAGTAATTATTAAGTATAATGACAAAACTGAAAAAACCTAAATTGTAATAAACAAGAGTTGCTATATAGGCAACGTTAATTTGTCAAGAGTTATCTATGGTCTGGCATACATACTCCACACTTAAAATGTTTCTAATGGGGTTTACCGAAGTCACTGTTGTTCGAAATTCCAAGAACGATTCCCCGATATAACTCAAGACCGTGGCGGGGGGTTAGGCAATCGTTCATCAGTGCAGTAAGCTGTCGTGGAATTTGCGGAGCGTTGATTAATAACAAACTGAAAAGCCGCCTTTTTTCAAAATAACTTATTCGATTGTGCTTCGTTCGTTTACAGGTTTATTTTTTCCTATTTAAGCAAAAGGGTGGTGTGTTAATGAGTTTTGTCTTGCAACCGCTACTATCGCCCTAGGCAGGGCATTAAAACTTTGCTTAGGGAAGGTAATGTGACCGCGCTATACCTATCATCAGTATTTTAGAAGTTTATCGTTTTACATCTCCGAGTATGTATTAGGTTGACTAAAAATTCTTTTCACATATAGTATGTATGAACTTGTAATAAAATCTCTTTGGCTATACTATTTGTATCTGGCTGGTTTTGGTATCATTAACAGTTTACATTTTAAAGAAGATAATTCCATATTGAAATTAGGAAAATGTGTGATTTTCATTTGTTTTTCATACTGTCAAGATGAGTGACTCTAATGAAGAAATAAGATACATTTTAAAATTTTACCACAAAAAAGATAAAAATGCAACGCAAGCCGCGACTAAAATTTGCGATGTTTATGGACCTAATGCAGTGACTGTGAGAGTAGCACAAATTTGGTATAAGCGTTTTCAATCCGGAAATTTTGATGTCAAAGATGCACGTCGCTCCGCCCTATTACGGATAAAATGGATGCCATTTTTGAAAAAGTGGAGTAAGATCTGCATATCAGTAATTACGACGTAGCTGGACCACAAAACAGTTTTAGCGCATTTGAAAAAAACTGGGTACACAAAAAAGCTCGATATTTGGGTACCTCACGAGCTACAAAAACGAAAACAACGAACCATTTTTTAAAAATCTGATAACTGGTGATGAAAAGTGGATCACGTACGACAAGACCGTGCGAAAAAGGTCGTGGTCAAAGGCCAGTCAGGCTTCACAGATTGTGGCGAAACCCGGGTTAACTCGCAACAAGGTGCTGCTGTGTGTGTGGTGGGATTGGAAGGGCATTATTCATTTTGAGCTGACACTACCAGGCAGGACCATCGATTCTAAACTCTACTGCGAACAACTGATGAGATTAAAGCAAGAAGTTGAGAGAAAGCGGCCGGAATCAATTAACAGAAAGGGTGTGGTTTTTCATCATGATAACGCTAGACCTCACACATCTTTAGCCACTCAGCAGAAATCAAGAGAGTTTGGCTAGGAGGTGTTAATGCATCCGCCGTTTAGTCCTGACCTTGCACCTTCAGATTTCCACCTGTTTCGGTCTCTTCAGAATTCTTTAGGCTGTTTCAGGTTAACATCACAAGAGGACTGCCAAAACCACTTGTCGCGGTATTATGATCAGCAGCCGCAAAATTCCTATAACAATAATATCATGTCCCTACCTACAAGATGTCAAAGAGTAATCGAACAAAATGGCACCTACATACTTTAGTTAAATGTAAATAAACTATATCAAAAAATGTTTTGATTTTTTTTTAAAAATGCGAAGTAACTTTTTCCCCAACCTATTATGTTGTTCGGGTTCAAAATTTACACCATTCTTCTGATTTTTGAATTTTATGTTTGGTTTTGGTATTTTACATGTACTATTCAAAATTCTTACTTCCACCTCATAAAATTCCAATAACGTACTAAAGACACAGAATTTATTTTACACACTAACAGTCTAACATGCAAAACAAAGAACTTTTAATTTACTAATGGGTTTTAAGAGTGTCTCCGCCTATAAGTTCAATTATTACTCGCAGGCCCACAGAATCCAATTAAATTTGAGAATTAATGTCACTCTACTCACTCTTGCTATTCTTGTCGCATAAGTGATTGGAATCTCACTCTTAGGCTGTTTTCAAAAAAAACTCGGTTTCACCATACATTAATTTTTCTCTTTTAGAAGTTCTCCTAAGCAAAAATATGAAATAATCTAATGTTACTATAAGAAAAAGACCAACTGAGATTGTAATAGTCCAAACTACTGGGAGTATTTTTATGATGTATGATTTTTGGATATTCAAACTCATTCAAACCTATCAATTTTTCATACAAAATGTAGAGGGTAAGAAGTTGGGGATAATATGAGGGTATTTCACTCCCATGAAGGGCTTTCTGAGAAAAAGGTCAACTTGTTCCCCTCACGAAACTTCCGCAATGAATGCGTGAGTGCATACGAACGTACCTGTGAGGTAATTAAAGCAATTTGGTTTGAAATACATACTTTCATTAATGATTCAAGCTGCCAGGATAGCTGTCCGCGCCATTACGGCTGCTCACTGGATTATTCACTAACTGCAAACGCAATCAAATAGCAAAATTTGACAGCATTTATGTAATTTGACGTCAAATAATGAAGATTGCCTGGTAAAGATAACTTGTTAGCGAAAGGCCGCCTAACTTGTACACCTAATTTTATTAATTTAATCTGTAAATTTTGTTTTTTCTTGTAATGAAGTTTATCTTATAATAAATAAATAAATATCTGTGACAAATTACACCAAGATCATCCACCCAAACTAAGCAGTGCTTGTACTATGGGTGTCAGAGACTGATAAACATACTTAAATATTTCTAAATACATATTTATATAGATAATAACACCCAGACACACAACAATCACAAATGTTCGTCCATAAATGTTTGTCATGGGTGGGGATCGAACCCACGAGCTCCGATGCTAAAGGCAGGATCGCTGCTATTGCACCAACAGGTCAGTCATAATACATTATAATTGGCTAAAGAACTATCAAAAAGCAAACAAATGAATGCACACAGACACATTCAAAATTTAGTTTTGAAAAGACTGATTCGTAGCACAATTAATCAAAACACTGAGTGGCTACTTCTGATTGCAATTCATTTGTACGCCCACAAAAAAACTGGTAAAAAATACACGTTTTCATTAAGCTTGGATGTTTCCGCTCGTATGTTCCATCGCGTTCGCGCCGTTACTTATTGAATATTGGAAATGTCGTGTATGTACGTCCCCTTACGAGCGTGAGTGCAAATCAACGTACCTGTGAAGTAATGATATGCTTAATAAAGCAATTTGGTCGGAAAAACATTTATTTTTGTTCATGATTGACATTGATATACTATGATAATTGTCCGTTTGCTTATATCAACTGCAGACGAATCTTTATACCCGATCTAAAGGAGGTTAACGATACAAAGATAAAAACTAGAAAAATTCGACCTGATCCTGGGGACTCAAGCGGGATAAGCACGGCCTCTCACTGGATTTCTCTAAACTGTGAATGCAATTAAATGACTTTATTTTCACAAAGACAGAAACTAGAAAAATTCGACCTGATCCTTGGGACTCAACCCGCGACCTTCCACAGTCCGGGTGGCTGCTCTTCCAACTGAGCTCTCGAGGCCGTTAGCAGACCTGGTGAATATATCTGGTGTATTTTTACGTTGTGAGCCAACGTTTGTTTCATCAATGTTATAGGGCAAATGCCTTTATAACACCTGAAAGAAATATTTTTGCAAATATTTATCTTTCGATTAAGATGAAACTGGCTATAGGAAATATTGGAAAATAGTGCATTGTTGAATGCTAAAAAATAAAAATCTGACTTTATTTTGTTTTTAAATGTTGCATTTCATGTTGAATATTATCCGTAAAACTATATCAGTATCAAAAATTGCAGAACTCATCGAAACGGGTTCAAACAGTTATAACTATAGGAGAAGTTATATGAAGGCCGCTGAGCCAGTGAAAATCAAAATCATTTATTAGATGGCAAACTCAGCGTGATATGACCTAATAAAGTTCACCAGATTTTGGTGATAATTGGCCTCAATCGGCTGTTCTAAAAATCAGTGAAATCTTCAAAACTTTAATAACTGAAGATGTCGCTTAATTTAAACTTTTTAAGTAAAAGATATGAAAGGAAATACATGTTGGAGTAATTATAAAGTATATTGACAAAAACTGAAAAAACCTAAATTGTAATAAACAAGAGTTGCTAGGCAACGTTAATTTGTCAAGAGTTATCTATGGTCTGGCATACATACTCCACATCCCCTATAGTTTTTGGAATTTTGTAATTATTCAATCCATTCCAATCTTGGAGCACAGTTGTTTTAGTCTTGGGCCATACAGTGGCTTAGTGAGCATGTCTGCTAACTGCAACTCCGAAGAGACGTGCTTGACGTTAAAATCTCCATGGCTGACACATTCTCTTATGAAGAAGTGCTTCAGCTTAATGTGTTTAGTGCGCTTGTGGTATTCGTATTGTGGATTTTGAGATAATTTGATTGCTGATTCGTTATCTAGGTTCAGCACTGGTTTCTCTAATTTGATCAGGTCATTCAGTAGACGATTCAGCCACAATATTTCTTGGGCGCACTCACTAGCTGCTATTATCTCTGCTTCAGTGGAGGAGATGGAGACGGTCGTTTGTTTCTGGGAATAGCCCCTAATGACTAATCTGGCCTTGTACCTTTCCACAGTTTAAACTTTTTAAGAAAAAATTATGAAAGGAAATACATATTGGAGTAATTATTAAGTATAATGACAAAACTGAAAAAACCTAAATTGTAATAAACAAGAGTTGCTATATAGGCAACGTTAATTTGTCAAGAGTTATCTATGGTCTGGCATACATACTCCACACTTAAAATGTTTCTAATGGGGTTTACCGAAGTCACTGTTGTTCGAAATTCCAAGAACGATTCCCCGATATAACTCAAGACCGTGGCGGGGGGTTAGGCAATCGTTCATCAGTGCAGTAAGCTGTCGTGGAATTTGCGGAGCGTTGATTAATAGCAAACTGAAAAGCCGCCTTTTTTCAAAATAACTTATTCGATTGTGCTTCGTTCGTTTACAGGTTTATTTTTTCCTATTTAAGCAAAAGGGTGGTGTGTTAATGAGTTTTGTCTTGCAACCGCTACTATCGCCCTAGGCAGGGCATTAAAACTTTGCTTAGGGAAGGTAATGTGACCGCGCTATACCTATCATCAGTATTTTAGAAGTTTATCGTTTTACATCTCCGAGTATGTATTAGGTTGACTAAAAATTCTTTTCACATATAGTATGTATGAACTTGTAATAAAATCTCTTTGGCTATACTATTTGTATCTGGCTGGTTTTGGTATCATTAACAGTTTACATTTTAAAGAAGATAATTCCATATTGAAATTAGGAAAATGTGTGATTTTCATTTGTTTTTCATACTGTCAAGATGAGTGACTCTAATGAAGAAATAAGATACATTTTAAAATTTTACCACAAAAAAGATAAAAATGCAACGCAAGCCGCGACTAAAATTTGCGATGTTTATGGACCTAATGCAGTGACTGTGAGAGTAGCACAAATTTGGTATAAGCGTTTTCAATCCGGAAATTTTGATGTCAAAGATGCACGTCGCTCCGCCCTATTACGGATAAAATGGATGCCATTTTTGAAAAAGTGGAGTAAGATCTGCATATCAGTAATTACGACGTAGCTGGACCACAACACAGTTTTAGCGCATTTGAAAAAAACTGGGTACACAAAAAAGCTCGATATTTGGGTACCTCACGAGCTACAAAAAAGAAAACAACGAACCATTTTTTAAAAATCTGATAACTGGTGATGAAAAGTGGATCACGTACGACAAGACCGTGCGAAAAAGGTCGTGGTCAAAGGCAAATCGCCACAATCTGTGAAGCCTGACCGGCTTCACAGATTGTGGCGAAACCCGGGTTAACTCGCAACAAGGTGCTGCTGTGTGTGTGGTGGGATTGGAAGGGCATTATTCATTTTGAGCTGACACTACCAGGCAGGACCATCGATTCTAAACTCTACTGCGAACAACTGATGAGATTAAAGCAAGAAGTTGAGAGAAAGCGGCCGGAATCAATTAACAGAAAGGGTGTGGTTTTTCATCATGATAACGCTAGACCTCACACATCTTTAGCCACTCAGCAGAAATCAAGAGAGTTTGGCTAGGAGGTGTTAATGCATCCGCCGTTTAGTCCTGACCTTGCACCTTCAGATTTCCACCTGTTTCGGTCTCTTCAGAATTCTTTAGGCTGTTTCAGGTTAACATCACAAGAGGACTGCCAAAACCACTTGTCGCGGTATTTTGATCAGCAGCCGCAAAATTCCTATAACAATAATATCATGTCCCTTCCTACAAGATGTCAAAGAGTAATCGAACAAAATGGCACCTACATACTTTAGTTAAATGTAAATAAACTATATCAAAAAATGTTTTGATTTTTTTTTTAAAATGCGAAGAAACTTTTTCCCCAACCTATTATGTTGTTCGGGTTCAAAATTTACACCATTCTTCTAATTTTGGAATTTTATGTTTGGTTTTGGTATTTAACATGTACTATTCAAAATTCTTACTTCCACCTCATAAAATTCCAATAACGTACTAAAGACACAGAATTCATTTTACATACTAACAGTCTAACATGCAAAACAAAGAACTTTTAATTTACTAATGGGTTTTAAGAGTGTCTCCGCCTATAAGTTCAATTATTACTCGCAGGCCCACAGAATCCAATTAAATTTGAGAATTAATGTCACTCTACTCACTCTTGCTATTCTTGTCGCATAAGTGATTGGAATCTCACTCTTAGGCTGTTTTCAAAAAAAACTCGGTTTCACCATACATTAATTTTTCTCTTTTAGAAGTTCTCCTAAGCAAAAATATGAAATAATCTAATGTTACTATAAGAAAAAGACCAACTGAGATTGTAATAGTCCAAACTACTGGGAGTATTTTTATGATGTATGATTTTTGGATATTCAAACTCATTCAAACCTATCAATTTTTCATACAAAATGTAGAGGGTAAGAAGTTGGGGATAATATGAGGGTATTTCACTCCCATGAAGGGCTTTCTGAGAAAAAGGTCAACTTGTTCCCCTCACGAAACTTCCGCAATGAATGCGTGAGTGCATACGAACGTACCTGTGAGGTAATTAAAGCAATTTGGTTTGAAATACATACTTTCATTAATGATTCAAGCTGCCAGGATAGCTGTCCGCGCCATTACGGCTGCTCACTGGATTATTCACTAACTGCAAACGCAATCAAATAGCAAAATTTGACAGCATTTATGTAATTTGACGTCAAATAATGAAGATTGCCTGGTAAAGATAACTTGTTAGCGAAAGGCCGCCTAACTTGTACACCTAATTTTATTAATTTAATCTGTAAATTTTGTTTTTTCTTGTAATGAAGTTTATCTTATAATAAATAAATAAATATCTGTGACAAATTACACCAAGATCATCCACCCAAACTAAGCAGTGCTTGTACTATGGGTGTCAGAGACTGATAAACATACTTAAATATTTCTAAATACATATTTATATAGATAATAACACCCAGACACACAACAATCACAAATGTTCGTCCATAAATGTTTGTCATGGGTGGGGATCGAACCCACGAGCTCCGATGCTAAAGGCAGGATCGCTGCTATTGCACCAACAGGTCAGTCATAATACATTATAATTGGCTAAAGAACTATCAAAAAGCAAACAAATGAATGCACACAGACACATTCAAAATTTAGTTTTGAAAAGACTGATTCGTAGCACAATTAATCAAAACACTGAGTGGCTACTTCTGATTGCAATTCATTTGTACGCCCACAAAAAAACTGGTAAAAAATACACGTTTTCATTAAGCTTGGATGTTTCCGCTCGTATGTTCCATCGCGTTCGCGCCGTTACTTATTGAATATTGGAAATGTCGTGTATGTACGTCCCCTTACGAGCGTGAGTGCAAATCAACGTACCTGTGAAGTAATGATATGCTTAATAAAGCAATTTGGTCGGAAAAACATTTATTTTTGTTCATGATTGACATTGATATACTATGATAATTGTCCGTTTGCTTATATCAACTGCAGACGAATCTTTATACCCGATCTAAAGGAGGTTAACGATACAAAGATAAAAACTAGAAAAATTCGACCTGATCCTGGGGACTCAAGCGGGATAAGCACGGCCTCTCACTGGATTTCTCTAAACTGTGAATGCAATTAAATGACTTTATTTTCACAAAGACAGAAACTAGAAAAATTCGACCTGATCCTTGGGACTCAACCCGCGACCTTCCACAGTCCGGGTGGCTGCTCTTCCAACTGAGCTCTCGAGGCCGTTAGCAGACCTGGTGAATATATCTGGTGTATTTTTACGTTGTGAGCCAACGTTTGTTTCATCAATGTTATAGGGCAAATGCCTTTATAACACCTGAAAGAAATATTTTTGCAAATATTTATCTTTCGATTAAGATGAAACTGGCTATAGGAAATATTGGAAAATAGTGCATTGTTGAATGCTAAAAAATAAAAATCTGACTTTATTTTGTTTTTAAATGTTGCATTTCATGTTGAATATTATCCGTAAAACTATATCAGTATCAAAAATTGCAGAACTCATCGAAACGGGTTCAAACAGTTATAACTATAGGAGAAGTTATATGAAGGCCGCTGAGCCAGTGAAAATCAAAATCATTTATTAGATGGCAAACTCAGCGTGATATGACCTAATAAAGTTCACCAGATTTTGGTGATAATTGGCCTCAATCGGCTGTTCTAAAAATCAGTGAAATCTTCAAAACTTTAATAACTGAAGATGTCGCTTAATTTAAACTTTTTAAGTAAAAGATATGAAAGGAAATACATGTTGGAGTAATTATAAAGTATATTGACAAAAACTGAAAAAACCTAAATTGTAATAAACAAGAGTTGCTAGGCAACGTTAATTTGTCAAGAGTTATCTATGGTCTGGCATACATACTCCACATCCCCTATAGTTTTTGGAATTTTGTAATTATTCAATCCATTCCAATCTTGGAGCACAGTTGTTTTAGTCTTGGGCCATACAGTGGCTTAGTGAGCATGTCTGCTAACTGCAACTCCGAAGAGACGTGCTTGACGTTAAAATCTCCATGGCTGACACATTCTCTTATGAAGAAGTGCTTCAGCTTAATGTGTTTAGTGCGCTTGTGGTATTCGTATTGTGGATTTTGAGATAATTTGATTGCTGATTCGTTATCTAGGTTCAGCACTGGTTTCTCTAATTTGATCAGGTCATTCAGTAGACGATTCAGCCACAATATTTCTTGGGCGCACTCACTAGCTGCTATTATCTCTGCTTCAGTGGAGGAGATGGAGACGGTCGTTTGTTTCTGGGAATAGCCCCTAATGACTAATCTGGCCTTGTACCTTTCCACAGTTTAAACTTTTTAAGAAAAAGTTATGAAAGGAAATACATATTGGAGTAATTATTAAGTATATTGACAAAACTGAAAAAACCTAAATTGTAATAAACAAGAGTTGCTATATAGGCAACGTTAATTTGTCAAGAGTTATCTATGGTCTGGCATACATACTCCACACTTAAAATGTTTCTAATGGGGTTTACCGAAGTCACTGTTGTTCGAAATTCCAAGAACGATTCCCCGATATAACTCAAGACCGTGGCGGGGGGTTAGGCAATCGTTCATCAGTGCAGTAAGCTGTCGTGGAATTAGCGGAGCGTGCGTCTGCATAAAAAGCTTGTGCAAGCTCCGAATTCAATATTTGGATTCCATTTGTGGCGCAATCCGGTCGTACAGTTCTTCAATAGGTTTCATTGTTCTGTCTTGTGGTAGAGTTGTATGCTTCAATATTATTGCTATTAATCTATTACTAAAGCCTTGGTATGATGCAAGCCTAGAACCTTTATCGATTCAAATTGATTGTTTTCTATTTATGTTACGATTTAAAGATAAATACTCATTAGGTACTCAGTTGGTGCACATCTTGAGTGCACAAATAATATACATATTTCACTTCTCATGCTCTAAAAGTATGCCAATATAGCCCTACGAAGCGAGACTAAAGTGACCACTTTAGTCTCTAGGGAGTGAAAAGTTATTCGTTTTTTAATTTCCTTCATGTGACATAGACTAACTCAAACAGCCAGTAAATGTACTATTATCTGTGACCATCTTCATTGCGAAAATGTTGAGAGTTTTAGTTCCATGGTTCGTCCGCAAAAAAGGTGGCGCCATGTGTTTTAAATCTTTAGTGATTTTTATTTTATTAAGTAAAATGTATTAAATGTTTTTGTACTAAATTGTCAATTTTTCTCGCACTCTAAATGAAAAAAGTACAGTTTGCACCTCGAGACTAAACGCCAAATTAATATACCCTCGGTTTCAAACCACCTCTGGCTTCGTTTAGTCCCTCGATAAAAAATATACTATTACAATTGAACAAATATACCCAATAATGTTCTGTTTAACATTAATTAAACAGCATATAACGGATGAAACAGCTTCTTCAGGCACGCATAAATCGACAGCTTATGCAAAAGTGTAACATTTTTACTATGAGAGTTCACGACGGGAAGACTGGGATTTGAACTGATTACTTATAAGGGCATCTTTTAAGTTCAGTGCAAAAGGAGAATTCAATTTTAATCAAATGATTGTCATAAATTAACTTTTAAAATGCACACCCGCCTATGTTTTCGAGAGTTTCAGATTGCATAGTTTTTATTTCATTTAGGAAATTGTGACCGTCGTCGGCTTTCCAGATTATTTTCGAAATTTACCTAGTAATCTTGGAAACAAAGCCTATTCCGTAGTAATAGACTTATAAAAACCCATTTCAACAAAATGAACTTCAAATAACTAAACTTACTGAAATTCGACTTGGTTGTTTCAAATGTTTGCAAGAAAAAGCTATTAAGTACGAACCTTGGAGTTGTACTTTTATACATTTGAAAATATTCTCAAATCTTATCTTGAAGGAGTATCAGGAGCAATTAATCACAAGTCAGGTCATAACAAGGATGTGCTTGTATTATATTTGTTATCCAAGGAAGTACCTAATTGTCTCCTTTTTAATAACAATCACGCTGAAAGAGCCCTTCATCGGATCAGAAATAAAAAAATAACAAAGTCTTTAAACAATTTAAGCACGCCCTTAACCACGCTTTTAATGTAATCTGCATATTATACAAGCGAATATTTAATTTAATTACAACTAAGCACTGTTTTTTTAAAAAGGGGTTTTGAACATTCCTGGAAGAGATCAGACAATGCCCCGCTTGAATGTTATAATATATTAGTTATAATAGTTATGTATTAATAACCTTAATCTAGACACTTGTTGCCCAGCTTTGTAATGTATAGACCCACACACGATCCTTCGATCCACGAAAAAACTTAAACCTTATAATGACTTATTTATTTCTCCTACTGTGTTGCCACCTTCGAGGTGTTAGGCTTTTTTAGTTTGGCAACACAGTAGCAATAGTGAACAATTTAGACAAGACACACATTTGTCAGAATGATAATGCTAAATGCTTGACACATGAAAAACATTCAGGGAATTCGGTTAAATAAAAAGGGCAAGTCATTATCGTTGCCCCTCACCGGCTCGCTTTGACCTCGTCCGTCAGCGCTGTAAACGAAAATTGCTGACGATGTAATGTTAAATACGTGTAAGTTTCTTTGTTTGAATGTAACGTTCATTTGTGACGAGACCTAGGATGCTTGATCAAAATAAATTAAAGTTGGAAAAAGAAAACGTAGTATTTTATTGGTTTATCATTCTAAATTTGACGGCGTGAGAAGTCTACTGCTTTCCATAGATCTCTCTCATAGATTTCCTGCTTCCTGTACGTCTACCACTAGTTGCCACTTCAAATTTACGTTATCGTTCGTTAAAAAAAAATGTATTGGGATGACACATGACATGACATAACAATGTCAAATCCCAATTCCTTTTTTTACGCGAACGTTAATGTAAACCAAGAAGGCTAGAAACTAAGGAGAGATAACTCCCTGGAAAGGGTTGGACTAAATCCGTATCCCACAGTGACGCATGCGCATTACGCTTCTTTGCCGCGATCCTCGCGAAGTGTCAAAATGATCCTCGCGAAGTGTCAAAATTGGTCAACACAACCTCGAAAAACAACAACTGTCGCACGTGACACCGTTCAAAACAAAACCATGTGACCATGAAATGACAAATAGCTGCCGCTGCACATGCGCAATACAGCGTTTTGCCCGGCACAGAGTATACGACTTTCGGCCCTCGAAAGCTTACCCCCACTTCGGGAGTTATCTCTCCTTAGTCTCTAGCCTTCTTGATGTAAACTCAAAGTGGCAACTCGTGGTAGACGTACTGTTACCTTTAGCAGGCTTGTTTGTTCTTTAAAAAACAATAATTATACGTTTTATAGACTTTTACAATGTTTATTCAAAAAGGTAATTCCTGTCTAGCCTAGAACCAAAGCGGTCTAGGCGGGCTATTGGTTTTGAATTTACTTTTCTTTTTCGCCCTTGCACACGAGTGCTGACTCTTTTGGTGTTTTAATAGTTTGTATTTTTACCTTCAGTTCGGTACAAAGTTCATTTAATGTTTTATATTCAACAAGCTACCAAAAGTAATGAAATGTGTTCTTGAAATAGTTGATGTACTTAGTATATATTATAATGGATGAATTTTCGTTGACCATGAGTCTTTTGCACGGCTGCTAACAAATTTCAGCCTCCTACGCTCAGCAGTTTCGACTGTCTGTCAGTCACTCACTCAGTCAGTAACGGAAGAGTTTCATTGTTTATTGATTACGTTAACTATTGTCCCCTTTCTATTTCGTTTGTCTTTTCTTGTGTGTGCCTCGGTCTAAGGGCTAATAAAATTACTTTTTACTTTCCCTTAACTTTTACTTTACGGCCAGGTTTTCCCATTCGAAAGTAAAAACATGAGAAGGACAGAACACGAAATTTCCACCGGAGCGGATGGCAGAGAGGTCGAGAGAGGTCGTCGCGGCAACGTGTGGTGTGACCCTAATGCGACTCATTTATTCTGATGACAACCCCGCTTACCCTGTAAACATAGGGAATTTTTAAGATTCTGTAGCAAAATTGAAAAAAATGCAAGTTTGGCTTTTAATTTTATACCATAGTTCGCCGTTTTGATGCTCATTAGTTTTTCTAGCGCCGTATTACCGGGTCTATATTGGAACGCCTAATTTTTTTGTAGCCCTAATTGTCATTGGCACGCAAACTATTGGCCTAAATTTTTTTCGCACAATCATCACATGTCCTAAACAAGCCTCGCATTTTCATTTCGCCTAAAGTTTTATCGCCGTATTATCACTTCCCAAATTCGTCATTAGGCCAAACGATGCATAGTCCCTATTATTCCCAAGTGCTAAATTATAATGTTTTTACGTTTATTTACTAAATAAAAGTAGTTACATACATTCACATTTAATTTAAACAGCCGTTCAGGCAAGCATACAAATGAGCATGCATGAAAGCAAGCATGCATGCATGCAAGCAAGCAAGTGAGCATGCGTGCTTGCAAGCATGCATGCAAACAAGCAAGCATATTTACATGCTCACAAGCAGGCACACATGCAAGCATAAATTTCGTTTGCCTCTTCTCCGGCGCTGCGGGAAGTACAGCCCTTACGCCCTTGCGTAGTAAATCGGAACTACAGCGGGCGAGGGCTGCTCTCCCTCCGCGCCTCCGGCTCTTGAATTACACTCTAGTGTAGGGCAGACTAGTCTCACGGTAGAGGACCACGGCCAGTTCGGTTTAACATACTATTTCATTACATAGCCGACATTTTAGGTACCTCAAAAAATTTGTAAATAAATGAAAAATAAATAATTTATCTGTAGATTATCAAATGAAATTACGTAAACTGATTCTAATTTGGATAAAATTTGGGTAGAAAATTAGTCATTTGTTATGCCAAAAGTAACGTAATAGATTTTAGGACATTGAATATTAGAAGTTATGAAATTAGGGCTTTTAATATTTAGGCCAATCTATAATAGTGCGAAAACATGGATTAGGCGTGTTAATAATTCTGCGTAACAAGTTTAGGCCAATAATTTTGCCAAACTTTTATCTAGCCTAAAGGATGCATTATTGATAGGTAACCACTGACTGTCTGAAAATTAAAGATCATATTAGAAAATCGCTCGCTACGCTCAGTTTAGGAAATTAACTTGACTGGCTTTAAGAGATGGTAATACGCTCCTGGCTGGATGGCTCCTGTTATCGTAAATAACTTACTTTTTCAAACAGAAAAGCACATGTTGTAGCGTTATTTAGGGATAATAATGTTTCTTCGACCCCTTTTGTAAGTAAGCTGAAGTGGCAGTGGGCACATCGCCCGAAGAACTGATGACCGTTGAGGCAGAAAAGTTCTAAACTTAGACCGTTTCAAATCGGCGCAGCGTGGGATGCCCCCCTGCAGAATGCCCCCCTGCAGAATGCACGAACAACATGGTAAAGATGGCAGGATTCCGGTAGATGCAGACCGCTTGCAACCGGTCGCTTTGGAAAAATGTGGAGGCCTACGTTCAGCAGTGGACGTCTTATGGCTGCGAATGATAATGATGATGATCCCATATGATTTTGCAAAAAAATCATGGTGTTAATACTAAACATGCATGTCATTTATGCAGATGAATAGTTTAAATATAAATAATAAATATCCCTGGACATTATTCCACACAGCGCCATCTAGCCCCAAAGTAAGCTAATTAAAGCTTGTGTTATGGGATACTAGACAACGGATAAACATACTTAAATACATTTTCTTTTGTAAATACATACTTATTATACATAGGAGACACCCAGACCAGTACAAACAGACATGTTCATGCACACAAAATGTTTGTACTGTGCGGGGATCGAACCCGCGACCTCTGGTGTAGTAGCCAACTTCTTAACCATTACACCAAGTCGGTCGTCGGTAGTTTGACTAGTAAACAGTAGATAACCTGATATATACCACCTACTATAATATATAAACTGAGTTGGTAAACATAATTTATATTCAAAAATCTGTCTGATTACTTATTGACATGCCAGCACGTAATAAGAAAATGTGAGTTCCTACGGAACAGTTATTGCGCAAGTCAAACTTTTTTGCCCATTTTTTATCAGCAAAGCTACTTAAATGTACGCAAAATATTGTTCACCATTTCACGGGGCTACTCGCGCTCCTGTTTCACTGATGTAGATATGTATTCTTGCGATTATTAGGAAATATTTACTAGCGTATGAGTGCATAGAGAAGATATTTGGCTACTTGGATATTTTTAAGTTGGCTACTACACCAGAGGTCGCGGGTTCGATCCCCGCACAGTACAAACATTTGTGTGCATGAACATGTCTGTTTGTACTGGTCTGGGTGTCTCCTATGTATAATAAGTATGTATTTACAAAAGAAAATGTATTTAAGTATGTTTATCGGTTGTCTAGTATCCCATAACACAAGCTTTAATTAGCTTACTTTGGGGCTAGATGGCGCTGTGTGGAATAATGTCCAGGGAAATTTATTTATTTATTTATTAATAAAAATATGTGTGAGAGTAATTAACACGGTCTCCCTGCGTCTGTGTTTCCGGAGGTCATACGCAGGCAACCCATTTCGAATAAAAAAAACTATAATTTGCGTAAATAATATGGGTGACTGGTAAAAATATTTCAATTATTGTAAAATTATGCAACCTAGACAACAAATAAACGTGAGAAGGTACTATCCCTAGCGCAGTAACAAGATCACTAACAAATACGCTAACTGGCCAATCATTGCCAGTAAATCGCTGATAAAATTAACTGTTTCGTTTTTATAGGTACCAGTATAACTCACACAACAAGAGCTGTGTTACAATAACAGACACTGCAACAAATCCACACCATATTTTGCGCCGCCCAAAAAAATTGTATTTATCTTAAAAGGACACAACATGGTCGAGAGAATTGAAAACTAGGTATTTGTAAAATCTATTGCTGTCTTTTGCACACCTCGAGCCCCCGCAGAGTGCGATAGAGACGATTGCAAATCGGACCGAAATTACCTATCAAAACTACACAAAATCGACGCTTCGTAGTCCACTGATCCCTCTTCGAATAATTGACAAATTGAATTACTTTTTTGAGTAAAAATTAGAAAAAGGCTTTGTCCGTGTTCATATTTTTTCCTGATATTTATGGATGTTTGAACACAGTGGAAAATCTGACCATTTCTTCCGATTTTCGAAGGGGCATATCTCTTTTGATAATTCGTTTATCAAAAAATGGAAAACATAGTGGCATACTAATAGTAGCCATAATTTTTTTGGGACAAAATGATTCCCCACTAGCAATATCCAGGAAGGAAACAGGGGACTAAGTTAGAAAAACGGCGCTTCTGTATCCTCTTAATCACAAAAATACTTGTTCAAGAGACCATATATATAATTCAAAAGACCGACTGAACATATTATTTCACGTGGAATTATTTAGGTTGTTTCACTACACCTTGACATGTTATTAAAGAAAATCTATTCTTATTACACCAAATCACGAATATGTTTGTTCAACTTTACTAAACATCTGACTTCGAATCTTCGAGCAATCATGGAAAGTCTTTTAAAGTGTTTAATTTAAACATGGGTTAACAGAAGCAAGTGAAATAGAGAGCCCAATGGCAGCCCATAAAATGTTATCGCGATTGTCGCTGTGATTGTTTTCCCACGCAATCCCACTTCGCCTCAGCCCTCACACCAACGCCATTCAGTCGCCACGCCACAACTTCCCAATTCGTTTTAAAAGCGTTTGCTGAGGTTGGCTCGAAAACGTTGCATTTTTGTAAGATTTTCGTGATTTTTTTTATATAAAAAAAGATTAAACACATTAAGTCGTCCAAAATTAGGTTGTCGCCAATTATTTACTAAATTAAATAATAAACCTCTTTTTAATAATTGTTAGGAAACGTAAAAAAATACTGTACACAGATAAAAGTTATAATTATGAAATAAAAAGGTTCAGACGATATTAGAGAAATAAATAATATACTTAAATTTTGTATTCAGCTATACATTTAATCACGAAAATCTTCAAAAAATGCGACGTTCACGATCTACCCCCAGCAAACGCTCTTAACCGCAGAAATAAATTGAAATGAATGAAGCGAGTGTATGTTTCTTGCGTTCCAAAACTAGCCAGGATGTCTACCATGACTTTACACCAATAACAGCCGCTAGCGTCCGCGTTGACTTTTTTGTATGGGAATTCGATACAGCGCCGCTAGTGATTAGAAATGGAAACGAAGATGGCATACAAATTTCTGAAGCCAATGTCGTAGTTTACGTGACGGAATCTCATGGTAGACATACTGTTAGCGCAGTAGTAGCGATCCTGTGGCGCCAAAGAGTATTATTGGATTACCACACCAAATAAACATTCATTCTGTTAGTTCTATGTCTTGATATAATTACGTATAATTGCATTATCACTCCATTTATGTATGATTATAAATATTTAAGAAAGCTAATCAGTCTTTGACGCTCATTGTGTCAAAGTTTTGTTAAGCTTGGATTGGATGGATAGTAGGATTCATTTAGTACGCGCTCTACCGTTGTCGAAATCAAGGAGATTTAAATGTATCATTCCTTTGATTAAGAACTAGAATGGAACCGAAATTCGCATTACTAAAAACGTTATCGTGGAAGTGCAATACCATTTCGTCAAAAGAGTTGCACACTTGGTGTTCATACAGATGAGAACTTAGGCCGAAATCGAAAGACGTTACTTAGCTAAGTGCTGACTTATCACATTAATTATTGTCTTACTTATTGAGTTTTGTAATATTTCATTTCATTTCAAAGTCAGAGATAAGTCTAAGCTTAAGCTAAGCACGCTCTATAGATCCGGGATCTATAGAGCATACAGTAGAGCCTTAGCATTACCTGTTTCATTTTATATTTGTATCAACCACTCTCTAAAGTCAAAGTTTCATTTAGATCTTCCAAATAACTGTTGCTAGCGATACTAAATTGCAGCTAATTTCTTTGAATGCAGACCAAAATCGACGTTACATTTAACCCTCCAATGCCGCGATTACATGGAACGTTACAAAACGGCCAATTATTAGGTTCTACAACTAACAGTAAAATCTAATTCCGACTAGTTTCGGGCGAGCTTGTTAATCTCTCTCGGTTGCAATGTAGTAGTATAAACAACGCCCGTACTTATAACGGTACCACTATACGCGGATCTACCCTGCCCTCTTGCTAGCATAATATACAAAGCTTTGCGGGTAAACAGTGTTATTACTGCGGGCCTCGCTATACCGGTTGGCCTTATCGTAAGTACTACCCAAGCTATTTAAGAACGTAATCAAGCGAAAGGTAATTGCATATAATTGGTTCAGGTGTTAACAACTCCCAAAATGTGCTGGTTAAGCTGTTGCAAATTTAAGGGATTTGAAATTTATGAATCTGGACGTTTTATGTTTACTGCGGCAAAATATTTAGTTAAGAGGTACCTATAAATTGCTCTTGCAATGGTTTTAAGTTAGGCCGATTATAAATTGTTGGTTTATAGGAAATTATTTAAATTAGCTTTGTGCAGGTTGGTGTAAAGAACAGGCAAGACTTAGGGTAGCTACGAACATAATCGGGCCGGCATCAGTCGGCACAGCCGGGTGGTAAAACCGAATATGTAGTTTAATGGCCGGCAACCCGCTCGGCTTTAATTTTAGGTTCAGCTAAGAATGTGGTACGAAGACGATGTGTTCGAGCCAAAGGTATTTAGTAGTTGCTACAGGTCGGCCATTTCGTTCCACAAGTACTGCCGACTCGAATGATGTGTCGAGCGGATGAACTATCCAATCGGCACAAGCCGAATGAAGCCGAACAAGTGCAGTATTTACTTCGGGTCGGCTTTGTTGTTCGACAAATACTGCTGAACTGACTATGCCGGCCCGCTTATGTGTGTACCTACCCTCGCTTTTACATAGCGAAAGCTACAAAGACTAATTGACCACAATCCACCAAAGATTATTTAGAATTTTATTTCCCTATTTTAGCTAAATATCAAAAAAACTTCACCGTATGACTATGAAAGTTTCAACATTATCTATCCTATAATAATAATAATATTATAAAGAAGAATCAAGATTTTTTGTTTATTTGTTTTAATGTCTGTTTGTTTGTATTGAATAGGCTCCAAAATTAATGGACCGATTTTAAAAATTCTTTCATTATTATAAAGCTACATTAACAGGAAGTGATATAGACTATTTTTTTAATCAGGCTATATGTTGACGGGAAAGACAGTCTGTCTACGCGAGCGAAGACGCTGACGGACAGCTCGTTGCTTTATAAAATTGTAGTTGGGCTCCAAACCACCATAACACTTTGTCCTTTTCATGATTAAAGACGTGATCGGCTAATTATTTTTATTACCAGTTTAAAAATCTTTTATACCTACCCTTATTACGTACCCTTAGTATCAGGTATTGCTACCAGCTGCTCTCCCATGAGCCTTCTCTTTGGTGTGCGTTGGTGCCGGTGAACGTTGGGATCTTCCCCTGAAATCAAAAGGTTTCAGGCATTGTGAATCGGTTTACACCGCTATCCAGACGTTGCGCCACACCTCCGTCGAATCTGGTTGAAAAGCAGTAGTCAGTTCGTTTGCTACACTTGCCCCGTACTTTGGTGGCCTCATCCTTTATTTGAGCTACATGGGTCCAGTACATCGTTAGCCTCAAGCAACTGTTTAATAAACCTCACCTTGATGATGTGGTGCCATCATAAACTTTTACGCCTACGTGCGTCCTGGTAGAGTAAAAAACTCCTTCAGCATAATAAAGCTACGAGCCGAAGCACGCTTGCGCAACTCCGCTTTGGTAGCTTCTTGGATTCGCGGCTTGAAGAATCTACTTGGCCATTGTTTACACCTTGAGCACTGATACACTCAGAAGCCACTGACGCCAAATTAGACGGGGAACGGAAAAGTTGATCAAAATCATCAATTATCGAGAAGAATTTTGTTCAGTAGCTGTTCAGCTACTAATTATGTAATTCTGGTAATTGACTAGTATTGATCCATGCACAATATGAAAAGCTTGGTCATTCCGGAACACAATTAAAGTGTAAGTCAGCTTTTACGGCTGTCAAGTGAAATATGATTCTAAGAAGGCAGGGAAATGGATTTTATGAGTGCTCTTTTGAGGTTCCGAATGTTTAAGCGATTATAATGTAAGAAATTGGTATGTGCAAATAACGAAGTGTTGCCTTATTTCGCTGAAACTAAATGATTGATGCTGATAATATCAGCCCCTAAAACTTTTCCTGTCGTCGCTCAATTACTTAACTAATGAACAACTACAGCAGTTGGCAAACATCAATCTTGGCTGTTAAACTTATAAGTTTTAATTATGTCTTTTCCTTTCATTTTTTAAACATGTCCTAATGTCATGTTTTAAATTAGAAAATATTGTTTGAGAATGGTTTTGCTGTTGTAAACTGTTTCTGAAATTTCATGCTAATATTTATAGTGCATTGTTAAAATGCTGAAATGTTTTATGTTTATTCAAACCCAAATGTAAGTATTTTTTGAGGAATAAAGTTCCAAACCCTGAAACTCGAGGCAGGGTCAAAAACTAAAGTACTTATGTGCTAAGGTACTAGTAATCAATTTGAACTTCCCCACTCCCGCTCGTCGCTACACAATATTGGCCATTCGTTATCGCAGCGGACGTTAGCGTCCCGGCTGAATTGCGACGGACCTAGTCGTTAATCGCAGAGTTAGAATTAACTCCCGGGTCCCGAGAGCCTGGGATTACGGTATTGTCTCCAATACATTTTGGGATAATTTAACTGTCTTATGTATCTGTACTGCTAGGTTATCTTGTGAAGACAGACAGCATTGTCTGTCTGCGATTTCTTTCTACCTTTTTGTTTGTACGGAACTGTCTAAAAATTTTTGGTAGGTATTCTCTCACTTCTTAGTCTTTATCCAAAATTATTTCATAAAAACGCACTAACTGCAAACTTAGTCTTATTTCAATAATAGTAATAATTAATTCAAAAGACTATTACCTACGTCTTTGGCTGCCGCCAAACCAGACATAATAGCGAATCTATTGATTGCTGGTCACCAGTCAGACCCCCTTGGCAGCCAATGTTTCAATAACATCCACCCACCGACAATCTACTCCTCTACCAACATTTCCGAAAACTGATCAACAAAATGGGCTCACCGATGTTTGATTAATGTAAGCACACCGTCTGAAAATCATGATGTTGAAAGTAGTACATGAAAATCTTTTTTCTGCCCACTTTATTAAATAACTAGCTATCCGTCAGCGGCTTCGCCCGCGTAGACTGTTAACCCGTCAAAATCAAGCCTAAATATAAAAATGAAGCTTTATATTAGTGAAAGAATTTTTAAATCGATGCAGTAGATTTGGAGCCTTATTCATTACAAACAAACAAACAATAAATGTTTCCTCTTTACTTATATTAGCATAGATGAAATAGAATCTATACTATCTCTATACACCGATCTATACTATAGATGTCTAATAAATATAACTTTTGATTACATCTTTTCGCGGCATCATCAATTTTTCAGTCTCGGTGGATTACATTGTCCTTGGTCTAGTTGAGTAATAAACTCCAAGCAAACATTTCTGCGCAAACACATAAATCATAATGAACCAAATTTAAGATAGTGTTTTCAATTTATTAACCGTTGAATATTAATGTTTTTGCATATTTCACGGGCTTTTCATAAGACTTCGTGAACAAGGAGGGCTTTAAGTTTTGAGGTTTATTAAATTATTATTAACATTTGGTATTAGGGAAAAAGCATAAAAGAAATTAACCTACCTAGTAAAGTGATACAGCGGAATTACCGAACGTCCAATCTTATTTTTAAGTAGAAGGATACTTCATGGGTACAGATCCACAGATAACACAGGAGTCAGTATGGTTATGCCGGAATCCTATACCGCTTCAACTCTTGGGGAACCATCAGCATGTGCCCACTTTATCCTTTAATCTCAACGAAAGAAAGCTCTCAAGGGATTTTTTATAATGGATGTCCCGAAGGTGAAGCAATTGACACTGGCATGTTATACACCATCTCATAGGCTGGTTGTTTATTCATATATTTGAAAATAGAACACACATTTTCTTTTTTTAATGTGCATCATTTTTCTGAGAATCTGGCGGGAATTTGCTTGCAGCAATGGAGCTCAGTCGACTTGATTTTCGCGCTATGATTTATTATGACTATAAAAAAGGTTTAAAGCCTCAAGAATGCTTTGAACTTTTGGCTACTACTATTGATGAGTCTGCTTGGTTACAAACAACAGTATTTGATTGGTTTGCTGAATTTAAAAGAAGACACACAACAAAACGTTCTTGCAGTCGAAAAACTCATGCGCGAAAACAGACGAATTACGTATGTAGAGCAGGAGCGAGAACTGGCAATTGGATCAGCAGCAATGCAAACCATAATTCACGACCACCTTTCTCTCCGTAAACGTTGTTCGAGATGGGTGCCACACGAACTTACCGATGAGCAGAAAGACCGTCGGGTCGATTGGTTCATGTTCCGTCGGCCTATTCATGATAGATAAATTCGACGGTGGCGAGAAAAAATACGTATATGGTATACGGACTGTTGATAAAACATGGCTATATAACTATGATCCCGAAACAAAGCGACAGTCGACTGTATGGTGTTTTGAAGATGAACAAACTTCAACAAAATGTCACCGTGCACGAAGCACACAGAAACAAATGGTCGCCTCGTTTTTCTGTAAAACGGGTCATACTGCCACTGTAGTGCTAGAGGATCAAAGAACGGTGAATTCTGAATGGTTTGTGCTCTAACAGTAATATCAGCTTGGTGTGCCAAGCGACCGAAGTCAGGAATCCGGCACCTTCTCTGGCACCACGACAATGCGGCGCCGCACAAGTCTGCCAGAACACTTGACTTTTTCAACTCAAAAAATGTGTCAATCCTTCCTCACCCACCATATTCCCCTGACCTAGCGCCTTGTGATTTTTACCTGTTTCCAAAAATAAAAGAAAAACTAAAGGGGAAGAGGTTGGAAAGCCAAGAAGATGCACTGGCTTACCTATAATTTCGAGATGTCTGAGGTGTCTAAAGAAGTGTGGTCACAGGTATTTTCCAATTGGTTCAAAGGTATGGAAAAGTGTATACGTGCTCAGGGTGAATACTTCGAAAAGATCGATGCTTGTAATAAAGAATACATTTAAAATTTTTGAGTATCTAATTTCTTTTGGCATGCCCCTCGTATGTTAGAATAAACTAAGCTACCGCCAGGCTGTGTGCAGATATGCAGGTTGACCCTGGTGTTGGCCAGTCTCCGCGTCTGCTGATAAGTGAAACGCCTCGATCATTGAAATCAAGTCATCCCGTAAATGCGTATTAGCTAATTCACCACCCTTGCTAAATGTGGGTTGGTGATAATAAACCCAGGCTATGCTTCGGAAAATCCTGGGACACACTGTTTAACCTTGGATTTCAGCCCTGCTCTTAGGAACATGCGAAATTAGTCTGAAAATGAAAATAGGGAGAGCTCTGACGAGATATTCCAACTAATGTCATCCTCACCTTTACTCCCGTACGACGCGTGCTGGACTATGGCGTGATCCACACACAGTTAAGCATTTGTTAGCCCGAACTAAAAGGTTCGGTGACTCGTTGCTTTCTGATACTGTGTTTCAGTCCCGGGTTCTTCAAGCTGACTGTGATAAGGCATTCCACCAGGCCTTCTAGGTGAGGATGGCCAGATCAGTGATCCCTGCCAATTGACTGGCCTTGACAGCCTAATATCTAGACCTCACGACCGCTTTACTGCAGGTGGAGTGAGGCCATCTTAAAACCCTCTTCGGATATGAAACAACGAAAAATAATATAAATTATAAAACATGTAACAGCTGTCAGATTGTGGAATAAGTTGCCAGACACTATCAAAATGTCACCAAGTAAAGCCATGTTCAAAACAGCAATCCGTGATTTTTTAAGAAATTATCAGTAGTTTCCACTGTTCATCATCTATTTTATTTTATTCTTTTCCTATAATAGTGAGTCTGTTATATATTATGTAAGTATAAATTTATTTATGTTATGTATTTCTATGTATTATATTGATGAGGTTGTATCTGTCGTTCTTTGTATTAATTTCCTATGCTAAATGAACATTTTGCACCGCCAACAGCATTTCTGTCTCATCCGATGGTTGACTGGTAGAGAATGCTTTCAGCATTAAGTCCGCCTACTTTAAATTTTTTGCATTAAAATATATGTATAACGCAATAAATAAATGTATTGCGTTAACCTTTCACTGTCTACGGAAATCATAAATCAAACCCTGAGTCACGTCACAGCTACGAGTGTATAAACAGCAAAATTAAACCGGCCCAAAATCGGTTGAAAAAAACATTACCGCCACTTTTTAACATTATGGGTTTAATATTTATATCGATGGCATTTAGCATATATTAACCATCGCCATAAATAAGGGAGGCTATTACTCTGAAATATGTTTCTGTTTGGTGCTTAGCACCGCAACGGACTGCGGATAAAGTTTGCCATATCGGCTAGGCTGGTGCTGCTAATGGTATAGATAACAAACGCATGTAGACCAACAGATTCACTGATCATGTCATCTAACCTCGAACTGGGCAGTCAGTTCTGGCGGTTACTAGAATTTAAACGTATGTCATATCGTAAAAACTTTACTTTACAATGTAGTGCTCTATCAGTCAAAAACCTTTATTACCAATTGTTTGACTTACCAAATGCAATATTATGACATTGTGAAATCATTTCTATATTCCAATTCATAGGCATACTTCATATTCATACACAATTTATATTCATAGTTCATTTCAGTAACAAATGACAAACAACGCATTATCGTCATCAGACAGACATAGGCCTCCATATTTATGTTTTTGCATTTTTCATGGGCTTTTCATAAGACTCCGCGACTGTTGTGCAGTTTTGCGGGACATCATTTAGCTTAAAGTCCAAGTTTTGAATTTTAATAAACTTTAAATGAATAAGTAGAACGCCACTACGTAAAAAACGTCTGCAAGAATAAAATGTAACAACCTAGTCTTACTGATTTCACCTTTCATATTTGTCAAGTTAAGTGCATTGTAAATTTACAACACTACAATAAGCTAGCAAACAAATACGAACCTACAAACCATCGAAACCTCCCGGTGAAGTAACGAAACAATATTGACGTTTAAAGTAACACAAGAAAGTAAACCCATTTCAAATAACAGTTAAAGGATCAATTAAGATTGAATCCTCACGTAACAATTAAGAAAACCGACACTTTGCCGCTAAGTGAAACGTTAGTGGTCATTTGGAAGCACTGCGCCAAAACCAACAGATCGGGATCCTTGATAACTCTTAGTAACTATATCGTGTTACACTCCGGTCGTTCAGATCACACAGGATAACGTCCAGATTGCTTATCAGCTTTGACATTCATTCCTACTTTGTATCCAACTAATTCCTGCCATATTTTCAGCGTTAAAAAGATTCCGCTCTGGTATTTATCTAGGCTCCGAAAATATGCACAAGTTTGGCAAGGCTGCCATTTTAGTTTGTTCATAATGTTCCGTAAAAACTCCCTTAAAACCCTGCAGTACACAATGACAATGGTTTATCAGATATATTAGAGATTAGAGAGTAGTTATCAGTGTTATAAGAAAGTTACTTACCAATCCTGAAATGAGAAATATGACAACATCTACTACACGTGCAAATTGAGATTGATGAATAGTAACTGAAGAGAAAAGCACTCAGTTAGGCTTCTCAGAAGCTTTTATAATTCAGAACAATGAACCCGTGTAATGAATTAATACATAAGCAATAAGTTTAAACAAATGGAGACTTCGTATTCTGCAATAATTTAAACAGTTAAAGTTCATTTGTAAGAGTTGGGACTTATCTGAAACTTTGTTTTGTAAAAGCTCATTTACGAGCATGATTCATAACTCTAACGGAAGTAATCACAATGAATTACTTCATCGGGTTTCAGTTTTTACTTTTGGACGCAATGAATAATAAGAGAAATTGATCAAGTTGATTTAGGTATAGGTACCTCGTTCCCTGCGGTTAGGGGACAAGAATACTACCGAGGTATCCCTGCCTGTCGTAAGAGGCGACTAAAAGGGCCCTTGGGGTCGCGAAGCGCACGCGGGGGGCCCGCGAGCATTTTGGTTTGCGATCCCGAGGATGACGGTAACGCGTGTCTTCGGACACAGTGGTCTGTGTTATCGTGCACTAGAGTTAAGCTTGCTCCTCCCGAGGCTGGCTGCCAGGCGGCCTTGCGCGCCGAAGGGTCCTGCGAGGAGTCTCTCCTTCGTTGGGGATCCCGGATCCCTCCCATTCTGCTCCGAAGATGACCACCGTCAGTTTTTAGTGGGTAGGGGTCTCTGTTTTCCCAGGAGTTCCGAGTCCCACATATCCCAGGTGTCCCGAACCCAGAGCCTTGGGAATGTCTAAATGCATTTCCAGACGCAAAAAAAAAAAGGTATAGGTACCTTCCCCCAGGAAGGCAGGTGGAACCACCGGAAAGCTAAGAGGGCTCCGGCATGGCAGTGCGGTGGATTTCCCACCCACCCATTGCCTGCCGCCGGGCGTGGTGGTGGTATGGTGCCTACCATTGCCTGCCCAAAGGGGCGCCCACGGGCGCAGCGCCTTAGAGCGCGAGGTGGGGGCCGCGGTGCACAACTGTTTGGAGGGGGTCAGTGATCCGTGGCTGCCACCCCCTGTGCACTGCGGCTCGGCGGGGTCGCACCGCCAGGTGCGGCAGCGAGTCCACCTTTTAGGTGGTTCGTGGTTGCGGACCTAGTAGGGTCCGCGTACGGTGGGAGCCAGCGGGCTTGAGTACGGGGGTGCTTTTGCCCGCAATGCACGGCTTTCACCGCGCCGGCGGAAGTACCTGTGTGTTCCAGGTACTTCCGTGGCCACCCCCCTTCATTGGGGGGTCGGCTGGAGGGGGCCCCAATTTTTAGGGACCCCGCCTCGCCGCTGAAGTGTTGAGGTCGAGTACCGTGGGGTTTTAGTCGGTAGAAGTCCGACATAACCTCGTCGTTCCGCCGGCTGGCGAGGTATCCATGAGGATTTCCCCACGTTAATAAAAAAAAAAAGGTATAGGTACCTTACCTACAAAATCGTAATTACACCCCTCAACGGCTACCCGCATTGTAGCCCATCTTCGAGCCACCACTTGTACACATTTCTCAGAATACAATTTGTTTCATTCTTTTTTTTATTACTTCTTAACCGTTTCAGTAGAGCGATAAAAAATTTGAAAATTTGATATTTCGGTTAAAACTTTGATTTACTTGTAGTAGTGAGCTACTACAAATATATCGCAAATGGAGTAATCACGGAAGAGTTGACTGTTGCTGTCATGATGAACGGAATACTCGTGAGCCCACTTTTCAACAAGCGTGTTAGATAACATTTTGAACTTCCTTGGTGCATTTCTCACTACAAATTGTAAACGCTATCGGGTTTTCGCAACGAAGCAATGGTAAATGGATTGACCTACCATTTCACCATTTATTTACCATTTGTTTTTATTTTACCATTGCTTCGTTGCAAAAACCCGATAGTGGTTAAAGCGTGTTAGAACCCAACGTAGGTGGTGAGCCTACTATCGTTATCTGGGTTGCTTTGGTTTTTCATCAGTGTTTTCCATCACCGGAGAGTTAGTAGCAAAGTATCCTTTTGGCAGAATCGCTATAACATATTCGGTACCACAAGTTTACAAATTTCTTTTTTTACGCGTTAAAATGTCCGTACAAAAATCAACTAAAATAAAATTTGCTTAGCCACTTAATCCCGCCATTCTTTATAATATCCTCCAAAGACGACTATTAATTACCTCAAATGAATATTCCAGTAACAAAAGATTTACAATCTATTAAAGTATATATAGTCAATCTATAGAAATATGCTCGAGTTTCAAAGTAAATAAGCGTAAAAAAGGCAATACAATATAAAATGAAGTAGTTTCCCCGTGAAGTTGGAACATTCTTATTGTTTAGTATTCATTTTTGATCAACAATTTCTCGTGTAAACGTCATGTTTTAGAGATGGTTTTACTAGTTTTCCTGTACGACTACCACGAGTTGCTACTTTAAGTTTACATTATCGTTCGCGTAAAAAAATGTATTAAAATTTGGCATACATGACAATGCCAAATTCCAATACATTTTTTTACGCGAACGATAATGTAAATTTGAAGTGGCAAACCGTGGTAGACGTACAGATACTTAAAGTAGTCTCATGATAAAGATGGTGTCATGCATGAAACTTGTTCCGGACTGCAAATTCGGCTTAAATCTATAGTTTTACATCGGAAAAATTGCAACAAATTTACTGTTATTAAGGCATGAAAAGCGTAGATTTCTTAGCGACTGGACACACTGTCATTTTAAGCGGTGTACCTATCTGTTTGACAAACAACATAATCTGGTATCTACAAGCTCAATGCATAAACCTCGAAAAGAATCCACAAAAGCAAGAAGGTGTTTAAACCAGATTACTCATTCAACACGGCCGTTTACAACGTATACAGTGAAATCCCGATTTAACCGCGCGCAAAAACAAGAACACTGTCGTACGTTTGGCGGTAGCTCTCGGAAAATATTACATTATGTAGATGAGGAATATATTAAGCACACGGCACGTTACACGTGAATATTTAAAACTCGAACAAATTGTGTCGGCCGAAGCACGCGTGAATGCCCAAATAAAATTCACCCGCACGCCCATAACCGGAGATCATAATTTTTGAAAAGGTCTCTTCGGTTTGTATTACGTGTCGTGTTTACGAATAGCCGCTTTTTAGCTCTCGGCTTATTTCGTCGATTTCAGATTCGCCCTGTTCACGGGCCGTGTAATTCTTGATTGCGCGATCGTCGCTTTCAATCGGTAAAGCCCATTTATTTGTGTGTGATGGAAAAATATAATCTCACTAGTTGCGTGGAATAATACATACAAATACACTTAGAGGTAAAAGGGGAAAATGGAGTTCAGCGGGTTCCTTTACCCTTGTTTGAATGTCCTGTCTAGATGCAAATGCCTTCACTTTATGGAAAACTAGAGCTCTACAGCACCGTTGAAGCAGTGATCTGTCACTGGTCGGTAAGGTGACCAAATCTCATCGGGGAGAGTCTTCCGACTGTCTTGATGATGCTGAATACTTAGTGTGTTAAATCTGTGACTACTGCGGCAAGGTATCGGAATGCTTAGCCTATCTCGATGCCCACTGTGAGAAACTCTGCATCAACTTATACTATAAAAGTGCATATTAATAAGTATTTATGTAAACAATACTTAAAGTAG
This sequence comes from Udea olivalis, assembly GCA_947369235.1. Classification (NCBI taxonomy): domain Eukaryota; kingdom Metazoa; phylum Arthropoda; class Insecta; order Lepidoptera; family Crambidae; genus Udea; species Udea olivalis. Next base: position 6,577,452 of record OX376346.1, on the reverse strand, counting down.
TGAAGAATTGCAAATGATGGTTCACTTTGTTAAACCATTCAAGATGAGTATCCTGCTCTAAACCCGGAAGGGTGCAGCTCCTTTAAAAGGGATGCCAAGAAGGCTCTAAAAATCTAACTGACATTATTGGAAGTCTTCTTTTCTACCAAAATTGCTGTTGGCCGACGTCCAATAGAAGAAAAGTCTTCGGCATCCTTTTAGTACTTTGAAGACTCCGAATATTGACATTGGCAACAAAATGTACACTAAAGAAGCAAGTTTGGAGTCTCTTCGAGCTGATTTCCTCTTATTGAGTAAATACGAATGCCTGTTAAGAGAACATCCACACATGTTTTATACAAATAGATAAACATAGTTTGTGGGTTCTACTCTACATATCGATTTCCTAAAGTTAGTTTTGCGTGTGGTAGATTTTATTTCAAAATTGTATCGTATGATTTGGAGATTCTTGGAATGAAAATTGATAGGGTTTTATGTGGTGGATCGTTGTTACAATGATACAGGGAAACCATGGTATTTTGAAAAAGCTATCCTGGAAATCGATTTCAATCAATTATTGAATACTGTCGAGCTATTAAACTTTTTTGCTATAATTCGTAAAACATTTGAGTTTTGATCCGGATTTACAAAGTAAGCGCGTTTTTTTTCACGGTTTACTAAACAGTCCATAACACTAAATACACTATTGATAAAATTATTTGTAACCATAATATCCATTTTAATGAAACTATGTAGCTATGTTTAAAATTTATGTAACCTAGATATTGACGTTTTGACGTATTCCTGATTATGAATGTGCAAATACATAGTAAGAAAAAAATATACATGTAAAATCAATGTAAATCACAAGAAATGCGACGATGCCAATCTTCAGCGCACGCTTATGACGAAGAAGGAAAAGAAAATATTTACTTTCACCACAAAATGCATCAAACCGAGCTCAAGCCTTGCTCCACCCGGCGACGGCGAAATGAACGTAATACAAATTGCAATTTGCGGATGCGATGCTGTGCCGGCTATCAAAGCACTCTTTCACTGCGAGCTATTTCAATAACTGGGCTGTACTGTGGCCAGGCTTTTATGTCTTGCGTGGAGACTGGGCAGTACTTTTTTTTTTCGTGACAGTGCTAAAACAACGTGGATGTATTAGATACATAAGCTTTCGTTACTTAACGCCTGAGTTCTTAAACGAAAATAAAAATTGCTAGCTATCCTTACATGTATAATAGCCTATCCCTTTTATGGCGATACAAGTCTACAGACTGGGATGAGATGCGGCATTTCTTTGCATCTTATCCTTGGCAGCAAGCTCTTCTCTTCTGGCGACTCATCGAAATGCGCTGACGCTATCTCTGAGGTGATATGTACGGCTATGGAGTACTTTATTCCATATTTCCGATGTATCCCTCGATAGCTGAGCTCACCTTTGGTTCAACTCTACTACTCTACGCTACTGCTGAGGCGGTAAAGCAATTGGCGTACCAGAACTGGGCTGAAGCTCGCGCACGTTTAGCCTCCGATGTCAGAACAAAGAAGAGAGCCTTTAACGCAGCTGCCAAGTCCTTCAAGAAGGTACTCAGGAAGACTCGATTCGACCGTGTTAGCCATATTGGAGCCAAACTCGTCTCTCACCCATCGGGTAGCAAGGCTTTCTGGTCCGTGGCTAAAACGGTCGAATCGAACTTTTGCCGCCCATCTCTGCCGCCACTGATGAAGCCCGACGGATCTTTGGCCCACTCTGCGCAAGCAAGTCTTTTTGCTTTTCTATTTGCAAGCCATTCACGTCTCAATTCTGGAAGTAAAACACCACCTGTGCTATCTCAAAGCGGTTCTCTAATGGCAGAAATCCGTATACGCCAAAAAGAGGTACTGAAAACGCTTCGGACTCTTGACGTGAACAAAGCCAGTGGTCCCGATGGGATTCCTCCAGTGGTTTTGCGGAATTGTGTGTCCGAGTTGTCTCCTGTACTGACACGCCTGTACCGCCTCTCTCTCAAAACGGGACAAGTTCCTAAGTCCTGGAAGCTTACCAACGTGCAACCTGTGCCCAAAAAAGGTAGTCGAGCTGACCCTGCCAATTATAGACCAATCGCAATCACCTCCATACCTTGCAAAAGTATGGAACGTGTATTAAACAGCAAGCTCCTGGCGTACCTCGAAGACAACAGTTTGCTCAGTGATCGACAGTACGGTTTTCGCCGTGAACGATCAACTAGTGATCTTCTTGCGTACGCCTCACTTCTGGGGCGAAGCCATCGAGAAACACGGCACAACACTCGCTGTCTCTTGTGACATCTCGAAGGCATTTGACAGGGTTTGGTACGACAGTCTCAAAAGCAAGCTTCCTTCATACGAAGTTCCCACCGCACTGTGTGACTGGATATTGGACTTCCTGAGTGAACGGTCAATAAGGGTAGTCATTGATGGCTGCTCTTCTGACTTATTGGCTATAAATGCCGAAGTACCTCAGGGGTCTGTTCTTTCTGCGACACTTTTCCTGCTGCACATTAATGATCTATTGTGCACAGGTATCTTTGGATACGACAGCACTGTTACAGAAAGATATATGTCCAGTGCCCGCGCCAGTGTCGCTGAGACTGAGTCCCTTAGAGAAGCCATGGTTGAGCGGATGAATTAAACATTACAAGCAGTGTCCGACAAGGGCGAAGCTAACCTCGTTGAGTTCAACGCCAACAAAACCCAGGCTTGTCTGTTCTCCGCCAAACGGAGTCCATTCAATCTGACTCCTACTTTCCTGAATGCACCGATACCGATAACCAACCACCTCGAGCTCCTAGGTATGGAACTCTCTTCCAACCTTAACTTTGGTAGCTCTATTGAGTCGAAAGCAAAAACCGCTGCCAAAAACCTTGGTATCCTCTTTAAGGTTGGGCGAGACTTCACACCGGAACAGCTGCTCCACTTGTATCGAGCACAAGTTCGGCCGTGTATGGAGTATTGCTGCCACCTGTGGGATGGCTCTGCCAAGTACCAGTTGGATGCGATGAACTCAGTGGACCGAAGGGCTAGGAGACTCATAGGCGACGATGCGCTCGTTTGAACCAAACTTCAGAGTTTGGAGCATCGGCGTAAAGTCGCCTGTCTATCGGTTTTTATAAGGTATATTTTGGAGAGTGTGCGCAGGAACTACACAACCTGATACCACCGTCTACTATCTACCACCGGACCACTAGACGCCGGAAGGGCTTCCACCCCCATGTGGTTGACTTTCAGACAGTCCGTACCCAACGGTTTGCTGCGTCTTTTCTGGGTAAGCGTGTACTACCATCGGCCTCGTCATCGCTTACCACCAGGCGAGACTGAGGCCAAACGCAAACCCATTTAAAAAAAAATGTTTATTAACAAATGAAAGGACGGCATCAATTTTAAAGAACGCTTATCTTTGATTTTGTTGTACATTTGTCTTTGTTGTGTCTTTATCTATATAAGTATGTACTTAGAAATATTTAAGTATATCAATATATCAATATCTGACACCCATAGCACAGTCAAAGCAAAAGTAAATGATGATTGAACTAACTTCAAATTTGTTTTTACGAATAAAAACTACGTAAAAAACTGATGTCAACCATCTCACATCCATTATAATGAATGAAATATCCCACTTATATACCTAGTAGTTAAATAAGCTCTTTAGTTTTTTTTTAAATCATCAATTTTGGCACGATAAAGTATCACTTACTTCTGCTGTTGACTGTACAAGCTCTGCTTAGTTTGGGGTCAGACAATTTTGGTGTAATTTGTGACTGATATAATAATTTGTTTATTTATTATTTACGGTTCCAAAATCGGGAGTAAGAAACCTAACCTTACATCCCAAACGTCATTCTAAATTACGCAACTCTCGTGTTATGTCAAAGCTTATTGTAACGTTGTACAAGTGAGGATCTAGCTATTTATGAGGATGTAACTAAGTGGGATGACTAACTATAACTATGAAGTTACTATGTAGGATGTAGCTATTTATGAGGCATTATTATAAATCCTAGGCATAACTGAGTTGATCTGAACCGACTATTAATTGCAAATGTAGGACGGCCACTGGTGGATGACGGACGATGACCTGTTAAAGTATGTCTTATGGCTGCCAATTAAGATGATCTGGAGGACCTCTGATGAAATGAGTTTTAGGGATGCGTATAAAAAAAACAATAATGAAAAAAAAACTTATCTTGTATCATCGTCACTGCAAATTAAGTTGTCCTAGCAAAAATCTGCTACTGAATTATCTGACATGAACATGGTTATACCCACGGAAAAGCCTGTCCCCCTGCCACATGGTGAGACATGCTAGGCCGGGAACTGAAGGCGCTTGTGGTTGACTGGAGCAGGGCCAAAACCACCACGAACTACACTCGCGAGCAACTGAATCGACTCAAGTCCTCATTCTGCTTACAAACTTTTTTTCACGAAAAGTATACAAGGTATTTATAAAAAAAAATATCATCAGAAAGCTCAATATGCAAGCTTTCATAAAAGACTGATATTGTTTTTAAGAAAAAAATCTAACGCATTAATTTTCACATCAACAGCACTATGAGTCGTTTTGCTCATTACGCTACCCACGACTTGCGCTAACTGCCACCCCTATAAAAGCTCTCGCAACCGGCACACCTTATCAGTCGCTTATCACAAGTTGACAGGTACACATCTTCGTAAATTGCACTTATTTTTTCTACGTTACCATGGATACCACACCTGAAGAAGCCGCTCAAGTTGTTGCCTTGTTGGAACAAGGACTCAGCCAGCGAGTAGTCGCTGCCCATCTGACGGGTGTTTATGTCCAACAAGAACTCAGACACGTTCGTGGTGTAGCTGTAAGCGAGTAGACAATAAGAATACGTTTGAAAGCAGCCAATCTCACTCCAAAAAGGGCTGCGACGGGGCCCAAATTGACTGCAGCCCACCGACAAGCGCGTCTTCAGTTTGCTCGAGAGCATGGCAATTGGACCATTGCCCAATGGCAGTCGGTTCTCTTTACTGACGAGTGCAGAATCTGTCTGCATGGCAACGACAGAAGAGGCCGAGTCTACAGGCGTCCGGGCGAACGATTTGCCCAATGCTGTTTCGCTGAAACAGTAGCATATGACGGTGATTCCTGTATGATGTGGGCCGGCATCTCTTTAGAGGGAAAGATGGAGCTCGTTTTCGTGCCTGGTGGAGGCCGAGGAGGCGGGCTTACAGCTGATCGGTACATCACCGATATTCTCCTGGAACACGTTGTTCCCTTTGAAGGATTTGTCGGCGAGGACTTCGTCTTAATGCACGACAATGCTCGTTGTCATACAGCGCGCATTACCCAGCAGTTTTTAGATGAAGTCGAGATGCGTACAATGGACTGGCCTGCGCTCAGTCCAGACTTGAATCCGATCGAGCATTTATGGGACCAGTTAAAACGAAGAGTACGAGCCAGAAATCAAGCCCCTTCGACGGTAGAAGAATTGAAGACAGCATTGTTGGAAGAGTGGGATAACATACCTCAAGAGGACGTCAAAAAGTTGATCATATCAATGAAGAATCAACTTCAAGCGGTGATTAGGGCTAGGGGGGGGAATACCAAGTATTGATTTAATAAATTGTTGTGTTTTCTTAATCAATTCAACAACAACAACAACCTCTCCCAAATTCCTGTTTTTCCTGTATTTATGTTCATATATCATTAATTACAAAGATAATCAACAGATATTGGTAATGATGATATCTTATTAAAGCTGAAGTTTGGAGCTTTCAGATAATATATTGTCTTTAAAAATATCTCCTATACTTTTCTTGAAAACAGAGTCTATCCTCAGAGTTAGGGCTTGAGTCGATTTGGTTGCTCGCGAGTGTACGTTAACGTATAAACATCTTCATTTACGAGATGCCTTAAAATGTATATGTGCATTTTATTGCATTTCTAGCTGTAGTATCGTATTTTACGTCTGCCTGGAAGCTACCTTGGTTAGTAATAAGACCTAGTCCAGTAAGTCAGTTAGTTAAAGGGGCAGGTCACTTAGCACGGAGAAATAATGCCGGTGAGGGCAAAAAAGCTCTTGTTGTTGGCAAAAGGCATCATAACACCTTCAAGATGGACGGAATTTGGGTGATGCAGGTCGCCTATTAGACAACACAACTTACTGAAAATATATGTTTCTCAGTTTTTGCTGCGATTAATTATTTATTAATATAAGTAAGAATTTCTTTAAACTAGTATATTTCTTTAACCTTATTAATTAGAACCTACTCTTACGAAAATCTATTTTCTTTCAAGTGACTTCGTTACAAATAGTTACGAAGTTAAATTGTGCTTTATTTGTCAGCAAGGTGTTCAAGTTAGCCTCTTATTTACACTACAGAGATGTGTCCAACAACCTGCTAGTGCCTCCATAATTGGGTTTCTCTAGCAAAACACGAACAAAAGTTAATGAAGCTCTAACCCCATCTAGTCTGTGGCATTAGGCCCTTTCATAATAACATAGTGACGAAGTAATTTAAAATTAAAAGCTGGCGCGAGGAGGGCTCATGCTCGCCTTATCTCGGCGGCACAGCTTGGCTGCGAGCTGCGTTAATACACAAAAATGATACATGCCGGAAAAACTGCTTGGGATTAGCTGTTTTCCTTTGATACACAGAAGCATTTGACTGGCACGGTGGCGCAGTCGGTAATGATTATGTCTGCACTTCACGAGTCGCAGATTTCACTACCATTGTGAATATACGAGTAGGTTGTTGTATAAAACATTTAAATCTGTTTTGTGTCCAGATTTACCAATTCTATTTAAAAATGTTTAAAACAGGTAAATTGAGTGCCACACATAGTAAAAAGCAGTAGTGTTCCAGTTCCAGTTCTCAGGAGAGCTTCAGAATTACAGTAACAAAATATTTTAGTAGGAATGCTAAACTTTATATTGTGCTACAAAGCAAGAGCTTGCACTTCATATAACATTAAAGAAATTAGTCTTATTTTAAAGGTTGTTTAGTGGAATATGTTTCAAATATGACTTTGAACTTGCCTTGCAAATTAACATGTAACAGAAAGTACGAGTATCTTATTTCGTAATCCCTAAAACACATTTTAAATCGAGCTTAAATACAACCTTCAGCTAAAATATATCATGTGCTATGGTTCGATCTCTTTATTTATTCACGCTTAATAACTTCAGCTCAAGGTAGGTGGTGTTCTTTACAGCATATTGATAGAGTAATTTTAAATTAGCAAGAGTGAGCGAGCTCACCTTATCTTTCGCGTCACAGCTCGGCCGCCGCGCAGCACGTAAGCGCAGCTGTTTCTGATTAATTTCGTACTTATATGTTATTAAGTTTAAATTGTAATATTAGGGCACAAAATCTGGGAAAATAACAGTTGATAATCTCTTTGCATGAAAATGGGTCAACTAACCATACATAAGTTATTTTAGTAAAACGGATGTGCCGTAAATACTTACTAATAATTTCATAATAAAGACAAAAGTCCTGTAAATAAATAAAGATTATAAAAAAAAACTTCTTAATAATTGGCATGATGGCCTGTAGAATCTACAATGTCCTAAATTTAGCATAGTATAAGTCAACGTTTTATTGGTATTTTGTTAAAGTTAACATGAAGAGTTACAATTTTTTCAACACTTGCTCGTAAAGTGGCTCATAATGCACCACTTTTAAGTTCATAATGCAGCTTATTAAACGCGCGTGCTTTTTACTTTACGTAATCGTACTAGTGTTTTTCTTTTCCATTATATATTTTTATAAATATCAGCTACGAGTTTTATGTGTCTTAAAAACAGTATCAAACTTTTTGCGAAAAAATAAACAGCTTAGTCAAAACATAAAAAATGTCAATTCAATATTATCAAATTGTTTGTTTTTATCGATCTTTAACAAAATTTTTTTGTTAAAAATACATATATTCATATCTAATTTATTACAATGTGTTTGGCTGTTTGGCGGCTTTGTCTGTGCCTTTATCTAGCACCTGCGCGCGCATAAGTTAACACAGCGCGCGGGAAAAAAAAATCGCTGCCGCCATCTTCCACATTATTTTGTTCATTTCATAGCAGCATTTTGATTTTGTTTTGTTTAGAAAAATGTCGACTTCAAGCGCTCTCGGCTCCATAAAGCCTTCGTTTTCGACTCAGGCTTAAAATCCACCTCGAGTGTAATGACCAAATTATCATACACACACTTGTATCATAATCTACTAAAATTACGTCTTTTCCGATGTTGCTATTACCAGCCCGGGTATCACATAATATAATATATTATATATATTCACGATCAAATTGGTAGTTTAAAGCAAATAAATCAACGATATTTTTTAAACGATAAACACGTGGTTATTCCAAATATATTCTTTGACTTTTATAAACTTTACAATCATTATAGAATAACTAATTGTTAAGTTGAGACGCACATCCTATACAAGTCGTTCGAAAAGTATTACGAATTTTCTTTTGAACGGAATCGGAATGGCGAAAATATTTTCTTAAAAGTAACCAACGTCGTTTTCCAACTAAAAATAACTTTACAAAATATACCAAATTGTATTTTAAAAATGCTATTGGATTACGTTCTACCGACGCAACCCCCTTTAATAAGAAAACCTTTCTACGTACACTGTGCATACTTTCACGGGCGAAGTGTGCTTAAACACCGATTTGCAAACGAAGCAAAAAAGAACGAACTTATTTGTTATATTACATTAACGAATGAAAATACCGGATATTTTCTTTGTGGGAAAATCAATACATTCAAAAATATTTTGCAGTATGTGTTAGATATCGAGAGATATGTGTGAAAATAGAATTTAAACAAAATTAATTTATCAAATCTGCTGAATTAGTGAGCTTGTAACGAGATCACAAAATGAAGAATGTAGCAAAACGTGAAATAAAAACTGAAATGTTAGGAGCTTACTATGCTGGATCATGACAAAGTATTAATTACAAATTAACGAACTTCAGCTAAAAAGTAGTGTAGCTTGATTTCTGCCCTTAAAAATGCAATACAGTGTGCCGTAATTCGACGTTTCACGTAAAAGTTTAAAATACTCAGTGTTAGTGCAAGTTAAGGACAGGATTTCATAATAAAACCTTATGACAGTAATAAGCACATGCCTGGCTAGTCTGCGGAATAAGGCATTTTTCCACTGAAACGTTTTAGTCGAAAAAGTTATAAAATAAAAAATATATGAAATTCGCTTTTTATAGTAGTTGAATGCTAATAATTGAATCTGGGCCACGACAAAATTTGTCATCAATAAAAGTCATCTAATCAAAAGGTTCACGAAAAGCTACGTGTTAATACGGATGAATGAATGCGTCAGTAGAATGCTAGTACCTACCTGTACGCCTACTACGAGTTGCCACTTTAAAGTTACGTTAGCGTTCTCGTAAAAAAATGTATTGGGATTTGACCCCAGATGACCTCACTCCACCTGATGGAAAGCGGTCGTGAGGTCCAGATATGAGGTTGACAAGCCCAGTCATTTAAACGAATCACTGGGCTGGCCATCCTCACCTTCATGTTAAGTCATGTCAAATCCCAATATATTTTTTTACGCGAACGATAACGTAAATTAAAAGTGGCAACTCATGGTAGACGTACTGTGCTGTCTTCGCGCGGATGCGAACTATACCGTTCATTTGGAAGTTTAACAGTTTTTTTTTTCTCGAATGTAGAAGATATTGGTAGCCATTTCAACTAAAGCATATTAATTCAAGTATCTAACCCTCTGGTTTCGGCCAGCGTATTAGCCTGGCCATCCAAAGAGGCAACGCTGCCAGCATTCTGGGCACCCCTGAGATCAAGGCAATTTGTATATTTTTGATTGTATATATATATATATTTTTATATTTTATTATTATTATTTAGTAACTTTATCTAACAGTAAATTGTGTAGGGTATGTTAAATATTATGATTTCTTGTAGAATGACTTATTAGTATCTAAAGTAATTAAACATATTGAAATAAGATTTAAAAAAAAAAATATAACCCCTGTAAAGTTTACAGTAATAAGTAGCGGGTTCTTACGAGTATTTTGTTTTTTTTAAATCCTAGCTTACAGCCTTTAAATTTATTACATTAGCAATGTATACTGTATAAAAACCACTTTTATTACAAAACATTTTATACAACTTATTAGGTTTATTGCTACGAGTACGTACTCGTAGTTTTCGTTTTCTTATCAAGAGTTTCATACCACACCATTTAATTACGCCTTTATGTTACTGTTCACTTCAACTTCATATCCAGACTGGTTTAAGAATTTTCTTAATTTGAGAATTGTTCGTCAGTGTGTCATGTATCAAAACTACAAACAAACGTTTTCGACAGATAGGAAGTACAGAATCAAACCTTGGCCCTATAGCTCGAGCGGGCCTTAGGTTTACATTTTTCTGGTCTCTATCCTTCGATGGAAAATAAAGCATTGAAGAATGACAAAAAAAGATTGAAATTTTCGTATCTAAGGGTAGAAACTTTTCGCGTCAGTGGGAAGACGTCTTTATGTTTTGTGGCACGCGCGCCACCAACGTTACGAGGTGTTCAACTTTGCTGGGTGCTCTTGGGGTAATGTCTTCATTTATGTAGTGCATCTCCTTTTACATAGAACGCTTTAATCTAGAAGATTTGTTCAATAACCAAAACGACCATATGAATGTTAAACTATATTTTGCTGAGAGAAATTAAGCTTTAAAATATCTGCTTATACTTTTGCGTATTTAACAGGTGGAAAGAGTTGATTATTGCTTACTCGTACTAGGTACGAAAAATAAATAAATATAAATAAATAAATATGCGCATGACAACACACCTCTTGTCATGGTATCGAAGTAGGGATGAATATCCCTGTATTACGAGGTACCAGACAAGGAATTAAGCCAGGGGCGTCTCCCAGCACACCCAGACCCGAGTCAATTTAGAAAAGATCGTTTCCTGAATTGACCCGACCCGACTACAGAATTCAAGGCGAGAAACCGTGCTACAGCGCACTACGCCGATAATGCCGTTTTATACTTATAAAAATAACAACAACTGTCTGTGAATAGTTTAGGTTACCACTTTACTTTTTTTTTTCGTTTACGGCAAGAACAATAGTACAAAATCCTTGTATAAAATAAATCCTTAAAGGGTAAAGATGCTTCATTGCAAAAACAAACAAATTATAGCAATAGCAAAGCCATATCTACTTACCTACATACCGTATTTCGTGAAAAAGAACAAGCCATCACTATTTATAAGCTGACTATACACATTGTAGCATAGGTACCCTGTGATATATATAGTTGTGCTTGAACTAGTGCCTGGCGGGCAGACCTCCCGGGTGTGCCCGTACGTGTATGACCGGCCAATGAAACGACAGAGATACAAAGTCGCAGATGACACATTCACATACTAATTAGCTTGTCATTCTGTTAAGAATTATCTCACCTGACTAAAAGTCAAGCCCAAAAAGCTCTTAAAAACAAACGATCCAACAGAACGTATTAAAAACCGATAAAACAGGTACAAGAAAAGTTTCCAACGACGACAATCTTATTCGAATTAACCTTCAGGATTGCAAGAGCAACCGGAGTGAAGCAATGAGATAAAAGGAATTCGGCCCAAGAAAACGGATTACTAACAAGTCCCTTAATCCGATATTATTCACGGAGATTACAAAGAGATTTCACTTTGACAGCCAAAAGATTTCCGACAAAGGTCCGGTTCAGAACATTGTTGCAGATGTGAATAAAATACTGGATTGGTGGAATGAATTCAGCGGAAATAAATAGAACATGTTTATGTTCTATTCCGACGTCTTCTTTGCACTTATTGCGCTTAATCATGCAAGCTTTAAATACAAAATAAGTAATAGTACTCCATTTTATCTTTTTTTCTGGGATGGGTTGGTGAAAAGCCTTATTCGTAACAGTACAGAATAAAAAAATATACCGATCAACATGTTTTCTTAATTTGCCTTTGCCTGATTCACCATAATTGTACAACGCAAGGTTGGGGAAAAAGTATTTTCGCATATAGTATGTCATCATCATCATCCGTGCGGTCTATCTCCGGTTGTGAACCCACACTAGTGTGTGGGGTCCCAGGGTACCAGGGCCTTTCTTATTTTCTTGGCCCACTCCGCGCGGTCTTGTGCATCCTCAGTGGGTGAGTCTGTTGGCACGCATGTCACCCTTAACGACGTCGAGCCACCGCTTCTTGGGTCGACCTCTTCTACCGGTACCTGGCGGGGGCGGCATGGCCAGATATTTGTTGCCCACGTAGTTTGCCGATTTCCGTGAGACATGACCATACCAACGAAGGCGGCACTCCTGCAGCTTGTCTGCGATGTCACGAACACAAAGGCTGCCGCGGATGCGGATGTTCCGCACGCGATCTTTGCGTGAGACTCCACACATCCATCCATCCATCTTCATTTCCGTGACGCGCAGCTCCTGCTTGTGTCGCTCTAGTAACGGCCATGTTTCACTGCCATATAAAAGGACAGGTCTAATTTTGGTTTTATAGACCTGCCCCTTCAGCTTGATCGGCATTTTGGGGTCACAAATGACACCAGTCACCTCACGCCATTTGGCCCAAGCCGCGGAAATTCGGGCTCTGACGTCGCGGTCGATGTCCCCGGACGCGCTTAACACAGATCACAGGTATTTTTCTTTACCCTCCCAGACTCCTTCTTTATCTTGTTTGGCACAGAATTCCTTCCAACTTTCGACTTGGGCTTTTGCGGCTTCATACTCATATTCCTCTTTCTTTTTCAGGTACTCTTCGACGACCCTCGGCCTACGGTCAGGAGCAGTGCATCTTACTCTCCGTTTTCTGGTAGCGACTTCTCTCTTCATCACTGCGAGCTTTTCAGACCACCATGGCAAGGTAAGTTCTTCTTTTACTTTTTTCCTAGGTATAGATAATTCGCATGATTCCTTTATGCACAAGGTTAGTTTATTTGCTGTTTTGTCTATTTCGCCTACTGTGTTAATCTTCTCTATTTTTTCATTAGTTATATTATTATTCAAGAGTAATTGTTTGAGCTTCTCTTTGAACATTTGCCAATTAGCTTTTTTTGTGTTAAATACGAGTATTCTGGTGGTCCTATTTATTTTAATGCCTTTTGGCTTCTTAATTTCAACATTAAAAGTGATGCCATTATGGTCCGAACTCGTGAGGTCTAACAGGTTCGTCGAACACGCTGTGATGTCAACGAAACTGCTGTATCGGATTCCCCCTTGAACCGTGTCAAAGGTCGGAATTTGCCCTCTATTGAGGATATGCATGCCTAGTTCGTCTGAAGCTCCGGCCACGTCCTCCCCTCTGCGATCTATTGTTGGATTTCCCCACTACGTACTCTTTGCGTTTACGTCTCCTGCTATAATCCACTTCTCAGGTCCCACCTCCTCCCCTACGGTTTTCAAGTGGTCAAGATGCGGCTCTATCGGCTGATCCGGCTCAAAGTAGACCGAAACGAGGGCAATCTTCCAGGCACTGGTTTGGAGACCCACCACCACAATATTGTTGGTTGTGAGATTGGGGTATTGGACGACATTGAGATCATCATCGAATACTGCAATTGCTGCCTTGACAGTTCCATCTCCTAAATCTGTGTTCTGGAAAACACGCACTCCCTTCTGACCTCGCATTGCTCTGATCCCTCCAACGTAGGGTTCTTGAAGAAGTGCCACTGCGATATTTCTTTTCTTTGCTTCAATGAGCAATTCGTTAGTAGCAAGCTTCTTACGTTGGAGGTTCGTCTGCACTATTTTATATGGCTTTTTGGTGTTTTTGCCTTGGGTGCCCTTAGCAATACGCTACAGTGGATCTCGCCAGGTCATCCCACCTTCGCCATACTGGACAGTTGATACTGAAGGTGTTATGGCCAGCGTGCTCCATGTTGGCCTTGGTGCAGTTTCGGCATTTGGGCGGTACGTCCGCCAGCCATTCCGGGCATTTCGACCTCACGTGCGGGTCCCCGCAGTGACTGCAGAGATCTGCTGGATCCTTGCAGAAGCGCTTTCCGTGGCCAAAGCCCAGGCAGCGGGTGCACTGCATCAGTGGAGTCTGGTCTTCTACTTTTATTTGTTGTAAGTCAATATGCAGGTTGCCCACGCTTAGGGTCCTCTGCCAGATGGCCGGGGAGACGCAAAGAACAACGTGGTTTGTGTGAGGGTTCCTAGTTTTCCTTCGGTATTTAATCACTACTCGGTCGTTTTCCTCGCCAAGGCCGCAAAAAACATTCTTATTCTGATTTCTCAGTGCCCTCAAGATATCCTCATTGGAGTTGAAGCTTAGGACACTTTTAAGGATCAGTAGCGGGTCCTTGTTCTTTACCTCCTCGACGTTGAGTCCGACCCCTTCTTCGCCAAGTTTTTCCTTAATTTTGTCCCTCTCTGCCTGTGACCCGAATCCCATTATGACTTTTCTATTTTTGGCCTTTCTCACCCTTCAGATCACAGGTATTTGACACGGTCCGTGCGCTCGAACACGTCAACGCCTATGCGGGCGGACTAGGGATCTGTGGTGTTGCAGGCCATGTACTCCGTCTTAGCCACATTAAATTTCAGACCGCCGTTGTCAAGTGAACTTTTCCACTTATTCTCCCGTTGTACCAGCCGTCCCCTGTCCGAGTCTGCTAGCGCAATATCATCAGCATACATGAGCATGAGGGTTGCTCTTGGTGGTCTAGGATGCTGTTTGACAGAACGTCTAATATTACGCTAAACAGAAACGGGCTAAGCACGGAGCCTTGGAGTAATTTCGCCTGCTAGAATATCATGTCATTACAAAGTAGATGCTATTTGTTATGTCATATATATTATTTTTTCCGACCGAATAAACCATATCGTAAATATTTTTTGGTACCAAAAGTAGCACATTATGTCCTTGCCCAAGATTCCATATATCTATACTAAAATTTAGTAAAATTGGTGATGGGATTGGTGGTGTGAGTGTTTTGATCCAATTTTGCTTACTTCTGTGACATCAATCGTTACAAATAGACAGAGTTAATTATGGATGACAGAATTAATTAAGTATGGATCATGGTGTCATGCTCGACGAGTTAAGCAAGGAGAAAATTATTTTCAAAGCTGACTTTGTGAGTCTAGAGAGCACCCTCAATAGCATAATACATCAGAAATTCTAGTTGCTTAGTATTTATTGGTTTCGCTAGAAAAATCATAGAGCTTTTTGTCTCAGCAGCAAAAATAAAAACAGTCGTTTATTTGGTTCGTGAGAAAACAAAAAAACTAAACTCGTCAAATGTGCCAATTTTTTTTTACTTTGTCTCATTCAAAATGTGGCCAAGCTCTTTAAAAATAAAAAAGGATTTCTAATAATCCCTTCGGGATCAGTTGGTCTATTGTAAAGATGTCCCAAATAATCACAATCAGGAAATCGTGAGATACCTGCTCACATCTAAACTTTGTAATTTCCATATATATAGTGTTAGTAACATATCATGAAATTATGAGCGCGAACTGAGTTTATTGCATTCTTGCCAGCAAAAGTCCTCTAAAACTGCGTGGCAAGCGGACATGCATTCACTAGACAGCGTACAACCGATTTTGACATTCTCAACACGGACACTAGGTAGGAAAGTATTTCAAATGTTCTGTTCTCCCGGCCTGAACTAGCCGGAACCCTTTATGTAGTTTCGTTTGGCTTTTCATTTCGACGACTGTCCCTAAAAATAGCTTACCCTAAAGGGTGTAAAGTGAATGAAACAATGAAGGCTCCTTAAGTATGCCGCGTTTAGCCGATAGTTAATTTCCTCGGAGACCATGGTACAGAGCCCCGGATTAATGCTGCCAGCTATTTCGGACAGTGTCTTGTGAAATCGCTACAGGGAATTGTATTTAGTATCTCTCATTATTAATACAGATTATAGCTTGGGACGCTCCCTTTTGCAAAATGGTTAATAGCTTTTTCTAAGTCCTTTATAGTTAAGTATTTAAAAAGTCAATTTAAATACACCAATACTTGCAGTACAATACACCAATCAAATTTAAGACATAGGGTTCTATATTTCCTTGCTTATTTGCGGATTAAGCTCATTCATTATATTCAAAAGTACACATAGCTGTTCGTTCATCCTTAAATATGTGCCCATTAAGTTTCGCGTCTCAACTTATCCAGTATCGAGAAAGGAAAGTGTAGTTTTCTTAATCCTTTGGTGAAATAAACTTCAGATATTTTTTTAAAGACACACGGCTTCCGCACTTCTATAAACTACTTGTGGCCCCGACAAACTTCGTTCTGTTAAAAATGATTCACAAATGTGAACAAGACAGCTGTGAACATTTAATATGGAAAATTATTGCTTTTATTTAATTTTTCGTCAATTTCCCACTGTTTTAATACTTATTATCCTATTCCCAATGTAGACAAATCGAAAAACACAAAAATCATAAAAATCGGTCCACCCGTTCCTGAGTTATTTCTTCCACATAGGCTAATAACCAATCACACCTGTAATTGGTTATAAGCCTATGTGGAAACTGAATTTTAAGAAATGTTGAAGATGATCACAACTGCCAGGAACTGCAAGAACACAACGACTACGACCGCTCTGCAAAGAGCGTACCTACTAAGAAGAGAGCCTTTATTGCTATCAAACTGCCCTTTACAACTTATTTCTTCTTCTTCGTCAGAAAATAATGTAGTTCTTCCTTTTCTTTTTTTTCTATATAAATATGGTGGTATTTTTACAGTCAACTGAATTCAGGTGTGGCTTTAATTTTCACACATATTGCGAGATAACATTTAGGCTGATGAACGCACGACCGCTACTGAGCTTAAAAACTTTTAACTGATGAACCCAGGACAGGAACAAGAGCTTTTATAGAAAATCGGGGTTGGAAGATTACTATTATATTAATAAAATTTGAAGTTTTCTTACAAATAAAACACACCACTGGTCTCGAAGTAAGAATAAATATCCTTGTAGAGGTACTAGACCAGAATTAAGACAGGAGCATCTCCCAGCACACCCAGACCCAAGCCTGGGAATCGATTCCAGGACACCACGGAAATCGAGGCGAAAAATGTGCAACAGCGCACTACGCCAATCGCGTAGTCACTCAAAAATCAATTCGATTGCAAATCTTCGTACTTCAGCTTCATTTTGTAAATTTGTAAAATACTTTAAAGCGTTTACAACGCTGCCATAAAATCGAGAATAGCGGGTGCAAAGCGCATTCCACACTCGTAATTATCTTTATAGTGCTACAAAGACTCACAAACTGCTCGTACCCTTATGATAATACGACCATCATTCAACTAGTCCGTACAAAGTTCTCAGTGCTACAGAATAAATGTTCCACAGAGGAATGTCGACATATTGTAAAGAATCTTGCGTCGCGTCGGGCCCGAGACGTTGGAAATACGGGTTTTATTTAGGTGCCGTTTTATTCTGTTTATCTATCTACTACTAGCGGCCCCGACCAACTTCGTTCGGTCAAAAGTTATTGGCAAATGCTTGACAGCTGTGAACATTTAGTATGGAATAATGATTTTTGTTGTCAATGTCCCAATGTTTTTAATACTTATCATCATATTCCCGATGTAGACAAATCCAAAAACACAAAAATCGGTTCATCTGTTCTTGAGTTCTAACACGACTTTCTTATAAAATATAGATTATAAAGAGGAAAGATTTGTTAGTTTGAAATGAAAAGTCTCCAAAACTACTAAACCGATTTTAAAAATTCTTTCACAAATATAAAACTGCATTATCGGCTTCATATTAACGGGAGAAACTATTATAAAACGCAATGAAATAGTTCTAAAAAGTAAAAATGTTCGCACTTTCACCACCCTCACGTACAGTACACAGATTTATAATTTCAACTCAGGGATCCTACTCAGATACACGAAGCTTCGTGAAACTTTGGAAGGGTAAAAAGGACACTTAACGTAGTAACTAATATATGTTACGATTAGGCTTAATGTGCGCTGCACAATAAAATATACATACATACACACCATCACGCCTTTTTCCCAAAGGGGTAGGCAGAGACCACATCTTTCCACTTGCTACGGTCCTGACACACCTCTTGCGCTTCTTCCACTTTCATTAATCCTTTCATACATGCTCGTCGATTATGGGTACTCCTGACCTGACCTTTTCTGAGCACGTATTGGACTTGTCCTAAGTACATCCGCCTAGGTAAAATATGGTTATTACAATACCAAAAAAATCCACATCAATAATGAACGATAAGTATATTTTCTTAACTGCCAAAAAATCACGGGTAGCTACGTGTTTGGCAAACGAGAGTACCTAGGCTGGTTTCAAAGGACTACTTAATTGTGGTTACCTGTGGCTTTTGATTTGTACCTAGTTATTTTATTTTCTAGTATTAGTATTAAAAGCAGGCCGCAGTTACTGGCAGTTCCACGGGGTAGAACCCACCTTCTCAATAAGTCTCCTCTGACGCTCACACTGCGTATTTTAAATATAATAGCTGAGAAAATCGACCTATTTCACTGTTCTCTGTGTGAATTCACAAGGATAACGCTATACATTTTATGTTATGAAAAATAATTTTATTTTCAATGTGTTTGTTTTAAGATTGTGTGTATAGCTCTTCTATTGTATTGGGCTCGCCTGTAATAATAGCTGTAAGCTTAGATTAAATAAATAAATAAATAAATAAAATATTTTTATACCCAATGGCCACTCTCTATTCATTTCAAATCTATGCCCTTTATTTGGTCGTCCATCCTCCTCCTGGGTACCCCACCCCACCCACGCTGCTTTTAAATAGTGGCCATTTCAGAACTTTTCTGAACATATCATGAGTTCTAAGAGTAACTGATTCGAAAAACATATGGATCTTATGTACATAGGTACCTCGTATTTAATCCAGCTTTCATTTCTTTTATTCTTTTTTTGCATCTTAAGAACGCTTTAAAACAACTTCATTTCCCTTACTGAGGACTAAGAAATAATTGTTTCTGATTTGCCCACTATTACATTTTTTAACCTGTTTACTCTTTTGTATGGTTTTATGTTTTCCATTGTATTCTAACAAGAGATCGAAAAGTGGCTATATAGCAATGTTTCCCCTTAAGCTCCTAATCTTTGCAAATACATTCAATACACTAAAGAGACTTATCAGTCGCATCTCCAGCGAAGTCGCACAAAGGCATGTGTCGGCGACAGATAAGCTCACGTTCAATTCCGCCCGAAGCCACTCGTGATTCTCGTGACGCGAGTTCGAGCGATACGTTTTGTCCACATTCAATCCATTTCAGCTTTTTTTTTCAAAGCCAATACTAAAGGTGTTTTTAAGTTCAAAGTGTAATGCTATAGACATAAGACAAAAATTGCGAAAGGTGCAAGGTCAAGTCCCTCCCAATACATAGGACCAGTTGAATTTTATAAGTTTTCCTATATCTCTGACAGATTTTTGTTTCCGTCTTATGTAACGACAAAAATCTACCCATAATAATAGGATGGATACGAAGTATCCTAACAAAATTACATTATTGAGAAGTAAGTATCTGTGACTTTTGTATCCACTAGAAATTTCACGAGAATGCCTCCCAAAAAGAACTAAAAAGAGTTCTTACCGAAAACCCGACTCCGCTACTTTTCTCCAAATATCCGGGTCAGCCATTGTTCCTTTGTCACGGAGCCGGACAAGCCCAGGCAAAGTTAGCTGTGCCCCAACCAGTGCTGTATTGCAGTGGTGGAAAGTTGTCTTTTGAGGTAAAAATGCATTGGCCGGTTGGGAGAGTGGACAAAAGGCGGCTGACGTCGCAACGAAGGAATTCCCTCTTGTTTCAGGACTGTGGTGTTTTCTTCGAGTCAAGATTGACCACGGTATTAAGTAATTCCGCTGATGGAGAACCCGCGAATGTCGCAGCTGGCTTACTATTGTAATGGTTGTTGTGGTTGGAGTTTAGTATTTCTTAGCTTCCATCATATTATTAGTTTGATGCTAGTATTTTGCCTTCTAGTTCGATAAATGATTCCACCTGTAGAAACATGGATAATTGGATGAAAAGACAGAAAAACAGTTTAAAAAGTAACTTTATTTGAAAGAAAATTTGGTTGTTACTTAATACAGTGCTCCAACTGGACAATCTTGATGATGAAGGTTGCTTGTAAATGCTAATTGGCTGCAACTGGCGATCTAGATAAAATTATCCGAATTACACCTACTGATAAACGTACTTAATAGATTAGATAACAACACCCTGTCAGACTCACAAAGGTTCATCACATGTGTGGGGATAATTTAATTTTAGTAATTTCTGCCTTAAATAATATACTCTACATTAGTTATTAAAACATAACAGGTATAGTATCCCTCTTGAATAAAAAGTATAGATAATACCTATTTCGTTTATTGCACAGTAAGTTGAATATCGTTTTGTTAATTAATTGATTATTTGATCATTTCTTGATCCAATCATTAGAATAAAAAACAGGAGTTAATTAATAAAGTCGTAAAATAACACTTATTATGGTGCCCAAAGCAAATATATTATTTTTTCAGAAACAGCTAAACGTTTCCTACTATTTTTCTTACAAAAACACTGCTACTTGTGGCTGCTTAAATATTTATCCCTGCTGTGACCGTGAAGAGGGTCCGTCGCTGCGGAGCACTCAGCAGCAGGTAAGGAAGGCTCATTATCATAAGAATTTAATAACTGCCCTTGGATGTAACGCGGCTGCGGCCGACAACATCTCGTAGTCATTCCCTTTGTACATGCCGAGCTTAGCCGCACCCGAGAATAATAAAGTAGGAAGAGATACAATTAAAAATTGGTACATCTTTGACCGAAGTTTATGTAAAAGAACAGTCAACGTGTTAGGTAGAAAGCGATTTCATAAAAACTAGAGGTATGTTGGGGTGGACGCTACAACAGGCAGAGCTTTTTTGTAAGGAACTTATGTGTTTAGGCTTAATCAAATTTTAATTATTGAAATGATGACTTTTTCAAGCTTGAAATAAGACTTGATATTTTCTTCTATCGATTTTGAATGCGTTAATATTTTAAAGTTCTCGACTGTCAGTCCGATTTAAAGTAGCCATTACCTACCAGCATTATTAAGTATTTCTTTAAAATTATACTGAAATTTGACGGGACTACATACAGCAGGACAGCTGTGAAGGTGTTAACTTTTATAAGTGATAGCTGTAGTTTTGTTAAAAAGAAGTTAAAATTTACTCAGGACAAGTAATTTTACAGCCAAGAAGAGAACTTAATTTAAAAATTGATTATCGTTTAAAAAAAAATCGATAAAATTACAGCTTGCCTTAGTACTCTCTGCTGGTTTAGAGTAAAATATAGCTCAAAAAAGTATTTGTAAAAAAAACTTGAGCACTAAAAACGCTTAGCAAAACACATGGAATTTTCTTTGAAACAAAAACTATCGCTCGCTGCAGGTAATAGTCGTACGACTGCAAGGAAATAAACTCGCTCGAATTGACTGCTAAAATCAGAACGTTTCCTTTTAACTCGCAGTTGGTTTGAGAAAACTAGCGGAAAAGAAATCTGTTAAGCAACAACTGTTCGTTCTATCCGTAGCAAATAGCCCATACATAGCTTCTATTCTCTCAAGGGGCAAATTGAAAAATTCCCAATGGACGGCCCGCGAACGTTCTAGAAAAAGTAGCGGCCGAACATGTGTGCGAAGGCATTAGTCCAAGTTCAACGGCTTAAGCCCAAATTATACTTAACACTGAATAGAAACACTGAAACCGAAGGTCTAAGTAGGATAAGCCGTCGCGTTGTGGTAACACTGAACTAGATTTCGGCCCCATCTCCAATTAATGCACGAAGTTGGACGATGGCGCATGCTCTGAAACCTCTATTTTTGGTCAATTAAAGGCTTTGATTTCGTACGTGGCCGTATTTCTTTTAACTCTGAAAAACGGCTTTAGAAGCTCCCGTTCAAAACGAGGGCAACGTTAGGGTAATATGGTTGAAAATATAAAACGGCGAGTAAAATGGGTTACAATAAGTTGACTTGTCCCTGACTATCCCATTTCGGATAAAGCCGTAAACATATGTTACGCTATTGTGACGTCTACAGTTGCGACTTATCCTGGGACACTTTAACTGAACGCTCTGACTTGAATAATGCTGCTTATAATCACCATTCGTACAATCGCGGTTGTAACCTGCTGTTCGAACTAAACATACTGCCTCGATCTTTCTTGACTACATTTTACAATAAAGAGGCACGGTCTAAGTTAGGTCCCTATTTATACTGTATTATTAAAAGATTTGTAGTACTGCGACCACTCACTTTCTACGAGACAGGATATACAATACCGCATTAAGACGAGACGAATGGTAGCATTATCCATATCTAGGATTCCATTCTGCGCGGACATTTAAGTTGTGAGACGTAAAGTGTAGCCATTTGTTCTCTTGTGTTTATTTTTTTTCTTCCTGGGTATTTTTGGCCGGTTATGAGTAATGGAGGGTTGGGCTCGTGACGCAGCGCCACTCGACAAGAAATACGCTCACAGTGCATTAGCGATTGTTCCTTGCAACGTATTATGTGATTTTAAGTGGCTGGAACGTTGCGGTGTTCGCTAAAAACTCCCGCATCGAAATCGTGAATGGAATATCGTAATGGAAGAATGTAGTATGTGTAGCGTTATTGCCACTTGAAGAGATTTGATGCAAGAGACTCGTATTGTAAAGCATAGGCAAATAAGTACAGGCACTTCCTGTACAGAAAGAGGTTTTGCCACGATATTTTGAATGAACAAAATGTATATTAAATAAGAAACAAACATGGGGTCGCAGTAGTCGCACCAAATGGCATGTTTTCAGTCAATTTTGTAGATGTCTGATGCCTTAAATTAAAAATACAGCACAACTTATTCAGATGCCTTTATTTGTAACAAACTCATTGAATAGATGAAATATTTGAAAAACTTACAAATCATAGCTTATATAACTTACTCATATACGCGTAAAGCAACAACAAAACACCAAAATAAAAACGGTAGTTTAAATTTGTCGGACTCCAGCCACTAAAACGTCTATAGATCTTCGATCTTGGGCCTAGCGGAATGTGATAGTAATAAAAGTATATCTGATTAATGGTCTTTATAAGATAGCTCAAGATCAATCAACGAGCTATGGAGAGGCTGTTCGGTATTTTTCTGAGTGATCTTTTCATAAATAAGGAAATATATGCCTTTAAGTATCCCTTCCCTACCATAAGTTTTCACCAATGACAGCCACTAGCGTCCGCGCTGTAATTTTTGTGTAGAATATCAGTACAAAGCGCCTCTACTGATTAGAAATGGAACTAAAAATAGCATAGTAGATATATACAGGTCTGTATATCTACTATGCTATTTGTTAGTTTGTTGAAGTGGCAGTGGGCAGTGCACATGGCGCACCGAACTGAACGCCCGTTGAGGTGGAATAGTTCCAGATTAGAAGCTATTTGAAGGCATCGCAGTGAGGTACCAAGCAACGTCGGACGTCGGTATATACCTAAAGGGCATTTTTTTCGAAGTTAAGTAATTGAGTACACAGTGTAATGTTCAATTTTGATTATGTTACCATAATGCTGATAAACTGGAATTGGGAAACATAAACATGAAGGTTGATGTAAGTGCACCAAAATATAGATGTTATGCTTCGAGAATGAAGCCATATGGAGAAGAGCCAAAACCCTGTTTCTGGTCGAACGTGTGTACGGAAACAGTAATACTAGCTTGAATTGGCTGAAGAAGCGGCAAGAACGATAATTCTCATATGAAATATTGCGGAAAGAGTTTTTGTCAGTGTGTCAGTAAATTACATAACGACACGATTGGCGTAGTGCGCTGTAGCACGGTTTCTCGCCTCGATTTCAATAGTGTCCCGGGTTCGATTCCCAGTCGGGTCAATTCAGGAAACGATCTTTTTTGAATTGACTCGGGTCTGGGTGTGCTGGAAGACGCCCCTAGCTTATTTCCTCGGTGGTACCTCGTAACACAGGGATATTAATCCCTAATTCGAGACCATTACAAGAGGTGTGTTGTCTGGCGCACATTTATTTATTTATTTAAAACAGATAGATGAAAATTAAACCATATTCTCGCGTGCACTTACTAGTTGATCAGAAGAATTTCAACCATTTCAATACACTTGGAACCTTATGACTATAATTCGGAAATAATGATTATATCCTGCCCCTTAATTTTTCAAATACCATCTCGTATTTGGCGAGCGTTGATCAAATGTCATGATAATGCTCAGTAATGAGAGAGCATATTACTGTGTGTCAGCGACTTTCTCCCGTCAAAATACAGCCTCAAAAAAATAACCTATGTCACTCGCTAAAAAGTAGCTTTTTAAATAAACAAACACACAATCAAAACTTTCCCCGTCATATATTAGTTTAGATGAAGAATGCACTGCCTTGTTATATGACTTTTGTTTTGTACTGACACTGGTTGAAAAATCACCCAAAAAAGGCATTCCTCAATAGAATTCTGGCTAGTAAACGGGCTCAAAATTCATTACAAAAAAGTGATACGCACCACATAAAAGCGAAACAAAAAAGGGTATTGAACCTTGCCAAATCCCTCAGAGTGTATTGCTCCAATCCCTAAGATGGTGATGATGGCCATAACAATTCGCCAACAATAAAGCTGCAGAATAAAAGATTGGGTAATTGAATCCTCGTAATGGTAGGAAGGACGTGAATGTGTGATCACAGGGCCGACGTTCCGGAACGCCCGATAGCTGCCAATCCTTCTAATATTATTATGCTAATAAAGGCAATTTCAATAAAAGCGCCGGCGACGCTCTATGTACTCGTATAAATCTGACAGACGTAGCTGAAGACACGGGTTGGATTTGTAGCTCATATCTTTTCACGGTTTTCGGGTACCACAGATATGAATGAATTTAAATGGATTTGTGTAGTACACACATGTACACTATCGAGCGAAAATAGGTGGTAGCTTCAATAAATTATGGTTAACTAGTCTAGACATTTACGATAACAGTATACTCACAAACATTCAATTATTTAAGAGAATAAATAAACATAATACATAATTTCACTCGGTTACAGTTTACATTGAAATATTATTTTTGTGTAATTTTTTTATGTGATGTGCTTATAATATTTTCTAAATGAACGTTCTTAAAAGTCATTTTACCGCATAATAACAGATTAAAACAGACTTCCATGTTCAGCTATGGGAAGGCATGCATTTACATTTGGAGGATAAGTTCACCTTAGTTTGAGATCGTATTTCTTGTGGGAGGCTATAGCTGACCATGAGACCAAGCAGGCTACTAAATTCAAGTCAGAGTTCTTATCTGTTGTAAAACCCAACTTCACAACTAAATGAAATATCCTCATTTGAGAATAAGTGACGTCATTTTTTGCTCGTCAGTGTAATTTCCATTAAAGACAGATTGCGAGAAAAAACAAAATAGAATGTGCGTGATAGAATACATTCCTCAGAGATTAGTTGCAGGTGGGAATAAGTCGGTGGTTTCTTTGTTTTACAAGATTTCAATCAGTTAGAGTGGGATGGTTAGTAGAAACTATAAAAAAGAAAAAACGGTCAAGTTGGAGTCGGGCTCGGTATTTATTTTATCGAACAGTAGCTTCGACACCACCGTTTCCAATGAAAGTTAAATTACAAAACTCACTTTGCTTACATATTTTAATTTTACTTTCGGTTTGTTTTCAAGTTTTCGACCTTAGTTGAAAACATGAACGCTCCAAATATGTCTTAGAATGTGCAAATGACGCCCTTTCATATGAAAACCCACTAACTTATGAACCCTCATAAAATTGGGCACCGGGACAATGATCATCAAGAGAAGAGCGATACTAAAACAATCATACTCTTACATTATCTCTTATCCATTGACGTTATGACGTAATTATGTGCATGACTTTTTTCTTTGAGAAGATTTCTTTGAGAGAAAGCTGCAATAGTAAAGGTAATATGAACATCACACAATACAATATCATATCAATATATCAATATCAGAGACAATTCTTTTTTTTTACTGGCATGTTACGGACCAACTTTAGTTCGAAGAGTGCTCAACTTCAAGTAACTTTTCAGATTGTGGGGTAAACTCAGTATAGAAGTAAATTTTAAACATTTTATGAAATAAAAAATGGTTAATGCTTATTAAAAACTGATTCAAATGCAGTCATATGTCCTAACAGACCGACAAAGTCACTCTATAAGGTTTTGTTTTGGGCCCTGGCGAAGCTTACTGCATTGCCAGGGCCCAAAACAAAAAATCAGGTTAAGTGGGAACTAAGGACTACGTACAGATCGAAACATAATTCAGCATATATGTATATACATACATGCTGAACTATATGGTACACCAACCGTGATGGTATTCTCAGTAGGTACAATACACCACCTACCTTCACCACATCATTTGAAAATCTTAAATAAATATCTAATGTTAAGGAGCTCAGGGGCACCAAAGTTGGCTGTCACATCGGCGGAACTTGTCTAAATACCCTGAGTTATGCAGACGATATGGTGCTGTTGAGCCCCTCAATTGGTGGGCTTAGAAAGCTTCTTGTCATATGCGAGAGCTATGCAGCTAGTCACGGACTAAAGTACAACATGCAAAAGACGCAAATGATGGTGTTTCGTGCATTCAGAGGGCCGAAGAATGTTCCACCAGTATTCTTGGATGGTGCCTTGGTGGATAGGGTGGACCAGTTTAGATACTTAGAACACATATCGATTCAGGATCTCCGAAATGACTTAGACGTAGAGCGAGAGCGAAGATCTCTGGCTATAAGAGCGAACATGATCGCACGCCGATTTGCGCGCTGCAGTAAGGAGGTCAAGTTGACGTTGTTTAGAGCGTTTTCTATACCTGTCAGCTGTGGACTATTTGCACCGAACGCGCGAGAAGCAGCATCAGGGTCCAGTATAATAACATATTCCGGAAACTGATGCGTTTGCCGAGTAATGCAGTGCATCAAACATGTTCGCTGAAGCCGGAGTTCCTGATTATTTTGCAATAATTAGGTCGCGTGTTGCTGCTTTCTGGTACGTGTCCGTGCATCTGGCAATGAGATCCTTCAGACCTTATCTGGGTGCCTAGACAACCAGATTTTCAAATATTGGTTATCTGTGCACCGTGACAAAAATTCTAAGTATTATTATTATTATTAAGTAATTTACTGTGTATTTTTGCAATGAGTAACAAATAACTTAAATCTAATTTTGCAGTTTAAAAAAAAATCATTGCGGTATAAAAATCTTCCTATAAGTATTCTTAATTGCATCCTAATTGCATACTTTTGTAGATGTTAACACAGAGACACATTTTTTTCATACAATTATATCCGAACCCACGACTTCTAGTGCATACATGCGCGACACTAGATTACTAACCATTTCGCCGACCGGCCAGACAAGATTGACCCGCAAGTAGGTATTAGATTCTCACATATCTCCGGAAGCTGACACATATCTCTTCGTCCCTACCCGTCCTTTTACTCTTCATTTCAAATTTAGAGGCAAATCGAATAACCATGTAGGCGCATGAATTTATTATAACGACTTCCCCATTTCTTCCACGAGTTCCATTCATCGGGACATTCGCTGACCCGCGGGTTACGTTTACGATTGTACCTACAATTTATACAGCGAACCGAAGGGACGAAAAAGTTTTTAAACCGTTCCAATAAGGTTCAATTTCAATCAAAAAAGATTGAACTCGTTTGGAAAAATTGTTAGTTTTGCGACTTGATTCTGACAGGGTTTTATAGGAGAAAATCTTATTTTATTTATGCACACTGAATGCGTTCATCAAAGCTTTATTTGTTAAAGTTTTTTTTATATATGTGACGTTCTATAAACCATTGCTCTCTGCTGAAAACGTATTATTCGCCAGTGTGACCGGATCAGGTTATTTTTTATTTATTATATTAATCAGTTGAGCATTCATCTATCAGAAAAGCTAATTAGATTGTTTGTCAGTATTGAATAGGCTCCGACCCTCCGAAACTACTGGACCGATTTCAAAATTCTTTCACTAATATGAAGCTAAATCATCAGGGAGTGACATAGGCTATATTTTATTATATTTAAACAAAACATCCAGTAAAAGATAATAGTATATTATGTGAATCAAGTCGGAGAAACGCGGACGAGATGTGCTGTTTTACCGACGGCGCGACGTGCGTTTACTTTTGATAGAACGAAGTCTGCCAAGGCAGCTAGTTAATAATAATCTGATAAATAATCCAAAGAAGATAAAAAAAGAAGAAGTGGTAGCAGCACAGTTTGTCGACTGTTGGGGTAAGTTCTTAAATAGAAACCACTAACCACAAGTGGACAGAAGACCGTAAATCTACCATGACCTTACACCAATGACTGTCGCTAGCGTCCGCGGTGACTTTTTGTATGGGATTTCGGTACAGCGCAGCGCCTCTAGTGATAAGAAATAGAGCTAAAAATGACATCCAAATTTCTGAACTATTGCCGTTTACGTGACGAAAATTCATTTCAGGCCTACTGACAAAAAAGGTTAGTTAGAGTGCGTTTTCAAACCAAATACAATGAAAGTAATTTGACCCGGCTTAATTAAATCATTTGTTTCATAATAAAAGTCACGAGCAGCTTTGACAAGTTAGGTGTTGGTGATGTACGAGTAGGTGTTAGCCTGACCTTTTGTTTAAGTTCACAGTTTTTAAAGTGAAAAGCTAATATTCCAGCTATAAAAGTGAATTTCATCGCATTCAATACATAGTAATTTTGCTAACATCCATTTCATACGGTCGATGATTCATAAATGCAAAAACTATGCACTAGATAATCTCTGTTGGCTGAACCATTACCGTTAATGCCCCATTAGTACACACTCGTATGCAGGTGCTACCACTCCACTCCCCATGTGAGCGATCGAAGCGAGCGGAAAACCCGTGGCAAATATTCTCGGGTTTTTTTTATTACAGTTACACCGATTAAGTACTTAGCCGATGCGACTAGTCGGATCTATAATGGCAGGTGAAGTTCATGCAATCTAAAATGTTCAGTAGGCGGATTGTCTTTATCACTTTCACATCCATTATGTGCTTTTCAAATAGTGACGTTATTGATCTAAAGAGGTCATTACGGAATGGAATGGGACAAGTTTTTATGGGTAATTGATGCTCTTTTAATACAATATGCTGTCAATATGCTTTTAATATAAGGAACCATTGGACCTGCATTTTGAATCAAAATGAAAGGTTCAGCAATCATTTTTCACGGCTTATAGTTATAATTTTTTGTTTAAAAAAAAACGAGTATCGTTTAATATGAAAATGTGGATAATAAAGGTATTCAGGGCATAGGCGACGTTCTTTTCTGTATTACTTTTTTGTATATCCTGTCAGCTAAATCCGCTTAGGAATTGAAACGTTGAAAAAAATGCAAATAGCGTAAGTTGTTTGTATTTTGAGAACGTACACGACACGCCTAACTAGGTATTTCTTTAGCATTTAATTCAGACTGAATATCAGTGTTAGTTCCGCTAGTTAAAGCCGCATGAGCCAGCAGTGAAGCGAGACGTCCTGAGAGGCATCAAAAAGTAATCCTGGGGGAAGCCAAAGCACACGATGTTTAGACTTAGAATTGTTTATTATCAAGCGGGAATCTTTTTCTTACATTGTGTTTAGTTCAGGGTTAAAGTATTTTCGTTTATTTGTAAAATTAAAAAAAATGTTATGTAAAAATGAAATGAAATCTGTTTGTCAGAACATAATGCATGGTATCCGGTTGTTGATCTGAATACTTTAGAAAACAGGCAATTAAGGTAGTTGCCACTCTTTTGAAATAGGTTCCAAATTTTTATAACCTAAAAAACTGTTGTATAATTATTTTATTTAATGTTTTTCTGCCCGCTGAATTAAGTTAAATTTGAATTAACGTTTTGTTGATTACTTGTCTATAATTAAGAAAAGCTGTCATCAACAATCTTTATTGCGATGTTTTCATAATTAAACTTGGTTCTAAAATCCAGAGGTCCGTGCTTAAATCCCACAACACTATTGCTCTACCGAAGTGGAACTACTCCGGTCATAAGCCTTCGAGCTTTGTTGGAGTGAGCTCTCCAATCCCGTCTTCTTGTAAACACAGGATAATTATGTTTTTTAAATCAAAAGTTGAGACATTGGCTTCCAAATGACAATGAAAAAAATGACGCACAAAGGTACTTTGTGCGTCATTTTTTTTATTAGCGGCCAGCAATAATTTTATCATTGTTAATTGCACCATAATAAAGAAACATATCTGAGTAGTCAGAATTGTTCTAGGTGATATCGAAGCCGAGATATGATTACTTAAAGTATTATTTTTCGTCTCAGTTCCGATAAAATAATAGTTCTGAAATGTTACTTTATGAAGCTAATGTCACTTATCAGCTGTTAAAAAGGATGCAGAAATAGGAGAGGAAGGTTTTTCACTTTAAGATGTACCTGGTCTATTGGGTATATTTTTCTGATAAAAGTACATTTAGCCATTCATCAAGTTAGACATCTATTGTGATACAAATCGTAGATGTCAAGTATTTGGCATTAGGAAGGGAACACACGAGCTATGACTACAAACGACCTTAACGCCAATGACATCAAAAAAAATTTTTTTAATAGTCAATATTTAAATAGGAGTTAGGATATATTAGAGATATTACATAGGAATAACACCTGAAGTCTTTTTACCCACAATAGGAAAACAATATTGGCCTGATAATGCCCATGGCCATTGAAAACTAGCTAATTGCGTCGCATATTTATAAGCTGTAAATAATGCCGCTTTTTCACCTTTTCCTTGGTGTGGATCAAGTTCAATCAGGTAATTAGTTAAAAATACAATACCTAATATCTCAGCTTCAACATACTTTAGCTATATGTGCTCCATAAAAAGTTTGTGCCCCTCGATATGTTCTTTCATAATAATAAGGTTTGGTAAGTGACCGCGAAATTTTAAAATGACGCTAACATTACCCATATCCCTTTATTTATAGATTTCAAAAAAACTAATATGGATTTTGAGGACAATCAACTTGTTGTTCTCTAACACACAGCGACGAAATATGTAAAAAGTTTAATTTTTTCAAAGTAGGTGATTTTACGAGTTAACCCTTTCCCAGCACATACTGCGTCGGACCAATCGCCCTGTAAAAACATTGTTATTATTTTATATCTTTCCCGCAGGCAACCTCAGAATTTTCTCCCATAAAAGCAAGTAACGCAAGACGGGTCCCGCGACGCTAACACTGGAAAGAACTTAAGCCCCAGTGGCTACATAAAGAAGGCTTTCAGACCCGGAGTTAACAGTGTGTTTAGCCAAACACTATTCTAAGCAGAGCTCTAATCTAGAGCTTCAAGGCGGAACCTTTCTGCTTTTATACGTATAGCTCAAAATACTTGTAAGGGGCATTCATGTATTGTAATATTTTGATGGTTAGTTACAAAAATGCGCTAGACAACACACTACCAGACTAGGATTTAAGTCAGGGCGTCTCCCAACACACTCATACCCAAAAAAAAAATTTGAAAATTTCGTTACCTGTTATCTAACCCGACCGGGAATCGAATTCACGACACCACGCAAGTCAAGATGAATAACCGTGCTTCTGTGCACAGTGCCAATCGTAGCACAGCAGTCTTAATGACAGTTTTTTTTCAGAACGTCAAATATAACAATGTTATTAAATTGGAAATATTAGAAAACAGGCAGTTCTGGGTCCCGCAACCGTTCGCTAACTTGTTATCTTATTAATATTAATATTATAAATGCGAAAGTTTGTGAGGATGTTATTTATGTATGTTTGTCACTCTTTCACTAAAAACTACTGAACGGATTTAGATGAAACTTTACTTACAGTAACGGTTCGGTTGTAGAACTACACTTCCGCCTAAAACTCCTACCTTGCATTTGTGACGTCACGTCCTGTTTAACATGGCGGGGAACTGTCAGACTGACGTCTGCAACGAGCTCCGTACTTCATTGGCGTCTAATTTGCCGTAGCCATCGGTTGTCTAGTAAGTGATTATACTTACAAATAGTTTTCGAAGGTACAGGTAATAAATGAAGTTAGTAGTATTAGTATTTAAGTTTGTTGACTCCTCGTCTTTAATTAAGAAAAACTGAGATAAACAATATTTATTTTATTTTTATGTATATTATAAATATGAAGTTCATGCGGGCGAAGCCGCGGGCAAAGCCGCGGGCGAAGCCGCGGGCGGAAAGCTAGATATATATCATTGAGCTACCGATACCCTAAAAGTAGACCCCAGTACACCTCCCTACCTAAGTTTACACAGATGACAGTCGCTAGCGTCAGTGTTGACGTTTTTGAATGGGATTTCGGTACAGCGCTTCTAGTGGATAAAAAATGGAACTAAATGACATACAAATCGTTGTAGTCAACTATTGTAGTTTAAGTGACGTAAACTCATGGTAGACGTACAAGAGGTCCATGCATCATGGCCGATCCAATTTAATAATGTCATCAATTACGAGTAGGAGACGTTTTAACACTCCCAAGAAAGATATCCACAAATATTTTGTTTCCGATAAAGATGTAGTATGTTTTTTTTTTTTTTTTTTTTATTAAACCATAAAAATTACAGGGATGCTTAACATTATTTTCTGCCAAACTGTGCAACAGTTTGTCGGCTCAGCATGTGAACTAGTTTAATTACTGTATGTTATGACGATGAACCTATTTCTCTACATATAGATTCGGATCATTTTGCTTTGCAA
This sequence comes from Udea olivalis, assembly GCA_947369235.1. Taxonomy (NCBI): domain Eukaryota; kingdom Metazoa; phylum Arthropoda; class Insecta; order Lepidoptera; family Crambidae; genus Udea; species Udea olivalis. The sequence continues at coordinate 6,544,722 of OX376346.1, read as the reverse complement.
AACTTTACGAAGTTCTATGACCAGAAAACGTGTAAGCAAACTTTTATTCCGTTCCTTGACACTAATATTGTAACTGGTTTGCATAAAAAAAACGCTTGATTTTAAAGTTTGAACAAATGAAAATATGTTTTATTGTATACCGGGAAGATTATTCAGAAGCAGAAATATAAAAACATTTAATGAATTTATTTCGACTTCTGAGAAACTTCTTTGAATGATAACTTCTAAGAAAAACGTTGTTAATGTTTTCATCGTAAAATGAATCCGCTTTATAAATTCCAGCATACAATTTCGGTCAGGTAATGATTAAAAGGTATTAGTGTCGTATAATATTATTAATATAGTAAATACATTGAACATCTCTGGGAAATTTCCAACACGTGGTACCAGTACGTCTACCATGTGTTTCCATTGCGTAAAATACGATACCACCACTATTGGGATTTGACATGACATGACATGACAATGTCAAATCCCAATACAATTTTTTACGCGAACGATAACGTAAATTTAAAGTTGCAACTCGTGGTAGACGTACAGTAATTTGTACGCCATCTTTATTTTTATTTCTATTAACTTCGACGCAGACGCTACCGACTGTCATCAGGGTAATGCATTAGAACATATAAATCAAATTAATAAATGTAAATATGCGCCATTACAAGAGGTGTGTTGACACCTCTTGTAATGGCGCAAGTATAGGGATTAATATCCCTGTGTTACGAGTTACCACCCAAGGAAATAAGCTAGGGGCGAACCCGGGACACTACGAAAATCGAGGCGAGAAACTGTGCTACAGCGCACTACGTGTCGTTAATAATTATTATACAATTCTTGTAATCTTAAAAACTATCATCATCACTTTTTTCTGATGAAATATCTGCAGATACTTAAGTCAATAATAAACTGCTCTAACATACATATTTTCTACATGATTGTCGACTTCGTACTTTTTTTTTCGATCTTGGTTATCACACGATAGACACATGACGACCGATTTTTTCTATCCACTTTAGCTACTCCTTTGGGTAGTCGACGACCCAACTGAACTACAGCGTTTGTGTGGAACGGACTTTATGTTGATTACGTGGACCAATAGCAACGTGATCAAAATTATTGGTTTTCTTTTGTTATAGCCTATAGCCCGATTCTAAGCAGAGCTAGATTTTAATTATTGTACATACTAACTAATACTCAAAAAGGTCAAACACGATTTTTATTGCATGAACATTTATCCTGGGTGGTGATCAAAGTTACTACCCACCAATTTGCAGGCAGGATCGCTACTAACTGAGCCATAAAGCGGGCGAAATAATATATACTAATTGTTAATTTCCTAAAAAAACCCTCATTACATACTTTAAATTTAGCCTGTTTACTCTTTTTGAGAAGCTATTAATACTTTCGAATTCACTAGGCTATTTTTAAACAGAAATCTTTTATTTATCTTGTATTGAATACCTAATAAAAGGGTAAAGTAAAATTTCTTATTCTGTATCTAACTTGCCTAAAAGCGCAAGAAATGTTTTAATAAGATGTTTTTAGGGAGCTCAGCCTCTGGGCTACATGATAATATTTTGTGGCGTTTAAATCAATTTAAACGCAACACAAGACAACTGACAATCGAGCACGCCGACCGCCTGATGGTAAGCGGTTACCGCAGCCTATGGACGTGTGCAACACCAGGGACACCAATGTTCATGTTCGGCCATGTTCCAATACATCATTTATTTTTGATCCTCAAGTAAGTTGAAATACTTTTTATCAGCTGTTAAAAATAAATAACTAAATAAATATAAATGAATAAAAAATAAATAAGTACAGGGTGGCCGTAACATGGACATCAAAACAAAGCTTATAAAAATGGAGGAAGGCCAACCACTTTATTTTTGAATCGAATCTAAGAACGAATCATAAGGTCTTGAACTTCCAACCACAAAATTAGAAGTAAAAAACATACTAAAAGAATAATTAGTGAAAAATTTATCCCTTGGTGAATTACCAACGATATTGATTGCTTTTAATTTTATGTTTATTGCCTATGAATTTGATCCTTCTTTGCAGTCTTGATGTTTTATACATCGATACATATTTTACTGTTTTTTTAGATTTCCCAGATACTTTAAAAATAAGGTCTTTTACTTCTACAAAACTCAGAGATACTTTGACTTTGTAGCTTTCTTAGCAGTGTCATCCCTAACGCTCGCCGCAGGCCGCTTTAAACTCTAAACACTCGATTTTTTCCTCAAAACACCGGTGTAAGCCACCGTTCATACATTTTAAATAAGAATTACCCCACCAAGTGAAGGAGACACCGGCGCAAGTTACCCACTGGCGTCTAACCATTACTCCGAGAAATGCCAATTTAAACTTGTAACGAGGTTTGCTGCGAGTGGCTGCGGAACGAAATTAAAAACTCCACAGAGCAACGCTCGAATAGCTTCGGTGACTGGGCGCTAGTAACAGGCCTAACTTTCATCCTCACTTTGTTACGTACTTCCCTCACGGCAATTTTCAGCCTTTTCAGCGGAGATCGCGATGCAAAAATCGTGCCAACTAGTTTAGCCCGCGGGGCGAGCATCCTTATTGAAATACACAGAGGTTACAACTTCTCGGGTGCTTGGGAATGTTTTACAAGATAACTTTGAGACGGCGTTCTCGTTGCGTGTGGTTGTGTTGCACAATGACGTCACCTGTACGTAGCATGCACGAGACAAAACGTTAAGTATCGTCTCTCAAAGTTGCATCTATATAAAATGCAGACTAAAAAAGCACTACCTGTCGCTGTGTCCGTGACGTTCACTGTTTATCATAACTGAACTGAATACCTAACTGTAGCTTGTCATCCGTCACAAGTTGTGCCTTTTGTGTGTAATTAATTACTTATTGTTAGATATAGTTTTTGATGGTTCCTATTGCCTAGTATGTAAGCTTAGCTTAGTTTACTGATATGAGTTAGGTACTATTATGTAATATGAGCTACTGTTATATAGCTAATATGTGATGAAGTAGCTACCGATCTCAAAATTGTCCTACGAGAACTGCTGCCGACAAACTGCAATAGTAGTTTGGCAGGTTTTATGTAATTAGATGTTAAGAGTGTTTTTTTGGAATAAATAAATAAAGAAAAAATATATGCCTGTGCATAAGTTCATGTGAGTAACCTATTAAACAAAGCTATATTTGAAATTCCTAAATCGTCTCACTGGCAATGATTTTAGAGTCTATTTTTAAAAGATAGAAGATATCAGCAAATGTCCATGTAGTTTTGAATAGGCTGGGGTATGGTTAATAATCTATAATAATATCATAAAGAGGAATGATTTGATTGTTTGTTTTTTTTTGTTTCTTTGTATTGAATAGGCTCCAAAACTCCGATCCGATCGTGAAATTCTTTCATTAACAGAAAGCTAAATTATTCAGGAGTGATATGGGCTATATTTATAATGATCAAACAAAAAATTCAGTGAAAAATAATAGTAAATGTAAATCGAGTCAGAGAAAAGCGGGCAAAATGGACACTGTCTGTCTGGGCAGCTCGTCTAGAATACATATCAAATTATTCGAATACCAACCGTGAAATTAATCCTTTTCAAGTAACATTTAATCGTCTCGATCGTATGCCAGCCTCTCTCATAAGGTCACGTTTTTGAAAACTAACCATTTATTTCATATGGTAATAATGCTAGAACATTTTTAGCGTGCCTTTCTAGGAACTAAGTAATAAGAAGCAAGAAATGTTATTCAACATTTTATTACTCCAAACTTGCACATCAAGACTCATTACTCTAGGGACGCAATAAAATGAAATCCTCAAAGACAGCGCGTTAGTTTTAGCTGGAGATAGTCGTACATACGACACCCATTCTGGAGTCGGCACGTAAACGCCCGAATAAGTCCTTACGGTACATCAGGATCAGGGCTACCACACCCAGACTTACGATGTAACACGGCTGTAAATATTGCCTGAGATGAAGTGCTTTCGCGACATCAGATAGATTCTACTAGCAGCTAGTCATGGGACGCAAAAATAAATATAAGACAAAGCAAATACGTTTACCATTGCCCAAGAGGCAGGTTTATATCAGGCGGTTGGCTATGCCATATTTTTAGAATTTCAATAAAGGTTCTAACTTTACATCCCAAATATATAAAAAATGCAAATTAAACGAAAATTCGAATACTCAAAACTGATCAGTGATGGTAATATTTTCAAAATCAGTCATCTTCCCAGTCCCAATAAGTAAGTAGTTGTAGATAGCAGTACAAACCTTGCATCTGTCGAGATAATCTTTACTAATATTATAAAGAGGAAAGATTTGTTTCTTTGTTTTTTTGTTTATATTGAATAGGCACCGAAACTACTGGACAGATTTTAAAAATTATTTGACCAATATAAGGGTCAGGTAGTGGCAAAAGATATTTTTTTTTTATTAAGGCTATATTTTGACGAGAAAGACAGTCTACGCGAGCGAAGCCGCTGACAGATAGCTAGTGTTTCATAAAAGACAAATTTTGGTGAAATATTCAGCAAGTATCAAGTATTTGACGACACGATTGGCGTAGTGCTCTGTAGCATGGTTTCTCGCCTCGATTTCCGTAGTGTCCCGGGTTCGATCCCCGGTCGAGTCAATTCAGGAAACGATGTTTTCTGAATTAACTCTGGTCTGGGTGTGCTGGGAGACGCCCCTGGCTTATTTCCTTGTGTGGTACCTCGTAACACAGGGATATTATTCTCTACTTCGAGACCATTACAAGAGGTGTGTTGTCAGGCGCATAATATATTTATTTATTTATTTATATTTACAAGTATCGAGGATGTCAGCCCTAAGCCAAAGCCATGCCAGTTTAAAAACAAACTCCTCGACGCTACAGCGTGCTACTAACAATCCAGATGTTAAGACGCGCCGACGTGACGCGAATGAGACCCGAACCCTCTCCTGATAGTTAAGATAGCAGCAGTTATTGAATATTAAACTTATGGAATGGGATATTGTGGATGGCAAGTTAGGAGTTTATCGTCTTTTCTAAGAATTGCTTGTTTGTCTACTTTCGGTGAATGTGGGACAACAAAACAAATAACTATTAGTAGTACTCCTACTGTTGTCCAACTGACCCTGTCTGTTTCGTTTCTTTTTTTTCAGAGTTTTTATAGTGAATTGGAACTGAAATTTGGATTACCTAATATTTACTTGAGAACTTTGCATATCATAGAAAATGTAAATATTATTTTGATCAGACAGTGAAACACTGATTACAAAAAAATAAAATTTCAGTCCGAACCAACTATTGCTCTTTTGAAGTCGCTTAATAATTTCATATGACAAGAAACTACGTACATATTTTCCGGCCATTCCAGTTACATCGACTGAATGCCAAGGAATTCATTTTTGATCTGTCAGTAAAACACTGATTACACACCAAAAACAAAAAATGTTTACGCCGAGTCAACAACTGCCTTTTTGAAGTAGCTTAATAATTTCATAAGCCAATAAACTACGTACAAATTCTCCGGCCATTTCAGTTACATATTCAGTTGGCCGACTGAATGCCAAGGTGAAAACAATAAGACGATTTGTTCCTCGGGTCCGAGCTCCGGCAAGATGGGCCCCGCACGTGCACTGCATTCAGCTGCCATTTGTCTTGTGTGTGTCGCGAGTTCCTTTGCTTAGAAAGAAAGATATCTTTTGAAGCTTCTTGTTCGTGTATGATATAAATTATGAGCAAACCTTTGGTAGTTGTGTCAGCTGACGGTGCTCTTGATACTACTATTTGTTTTGACTACTTTAACGTAATTAAATGACTTGTTAACCATGTTTATTGTTAGGGACGTAGAATTATCGTCCTGTAGCCCCACCTACCTTGTAGCCCGACCTAACCAGTCGCAAACCACCAGCTAAGACGATAAGCTAAAAAGAACCCAGGAAGTAGTTTTCGCGCCTTTCAGTTTCTTCTCTTTTTCATGCAGATGAACACTAAGTTTAGCCTGTAGGCATTCGGCAAAGATAAAATATGTTGGTAATGTTTATGAAATAGGAACATTTTAAGCACATTCTGACAAAATATATGATTCATTTACTTACACTATCTCAAGTTAAGTAGGTATTCAGCATACTCATAATAAAATAAACATTGAACACACAGGAGCTTCAACTTAAACATAGTATGCTAAGATTTCAAAGAATTTACAGGACGGTCAATGTCCAGATGAGTCCTAGCAAACACAAGACAGTGTACGAGCGCAAACATCGTAAAACATGTTTTCAAAATAAATAAAACGTCCAAATATAGAGAACACACGAGTTTTCTTTGTAAATATTTGTCGTAAGGGGACAACAAGAGCTTTTGTTTTATCCAATGGATGAGTAATTTACTTATTATCTACTCGTATGTCCCACGTCGAGTAATTAAAATAATTAAACAAATTGTTGTTGCTGCAAGTTGCAATGACAGAAGCTTTCATTTAAATGTACTAGTAATGCTAGGGTTTCGAGGAATTCACAGAACGGTGAATGTCCAGATCAGTCCAGTGAGTCCTAGCCAAAACAATAAGATGGTTTGCCCGAGCGCGGGTCCGGCGGCGACGTGCGCCGCATTCTGCGCGTTTGGCCTCACCAGCGTTGCGAGCAATGGTGTTTATGTTTATTATTTTGTACTGCAGATAACTAGATTTATTTTGAGAAGCTACCAACAATATAAAACTGCCACACATTTTAAAAAATCACTCTGGACATCTAACCCATAGCCATGACGAGCCAAGTAAAGGTTCTAGCTTCTAGGTAATCTTGTCCTATGGATGCGATGAAAGACATTAATTTTAAGTACCTATGTATTCAAAATGAAGTGAGAATAATGTCTAAGGCGTTTGATTTTGTAGTGCATGATGTATTACTGGACAAACAGGAAAAATATGGAATTAAAGGAAGTGGCCTTTCATATATTCAGACCTACTTAGACAATTGACAGCAATGCGTACAAGTACATGAGCGACGATAGTGTAGCTGTAGAAGATCGCTCGAACTATAGAATCAATAAATTTGGCGTACCTCAGGGCACCGTGTTGGGCCCTATATTGTTTTTGATTTACATTGATGACTTGCAAATATGAATGATATTTCCATTATTGTTAAATCAAATTATTCTGACGGCTCAGAGAGTTGCGAACGTTACATAAATGTGACCGTTAAAATTAAAATCCAAAGTCTTAATGCTAATAATTTGAATGTTACTTTAGATAAGACCAATTTTGTAAATTTTTATATAAGAGGACGCTCAGTAAAACATGTGAATGTAAGTTATAACGACCAAATCTTTGCAAGAAAGGACTATGTCACCTTCTTAGGAATAGAACTGAATGAAAGTTTAAATTTCACTACTCATGTGTACAAGGTATGCAATAAATTCAACAGGTTCATTTATGTCTCGAGGAGATTAACAAAGAAAACTTTCCTTAATGTGACCTTGTCGGCTAATTATGGTTATGTCGCTTCAAATAACGGACGTCTTAAAAGTATTCATTGCACAATAAAATGCATACGAGCTATAAAAAAAGTGGCAAAGGCCCCTTTGAATTTTGCAGCCCGTTGTTTGTCAAACTAGGACTGTTGACCGTTCCATGCATGTTGTAGGCGACGCACCTCACATTTATATTTAATAATATTGTTAGTATACCGTAGTAAAATGTATAGCTATGTGTGAAAAAAGTATGTATCTAAAACTAGTTTTAATAATTCAAATAAACGCGGCGCGCGACCGATGGGGCGAGCAAAGCGTACCAACGTCCGAATAAATAATTTCATATGTTTAGTATGGCAGTACTGGACGCGGACTAGCGGACTCTGGACGCACGCAACGCCCTCTCGACCGCAGCCCTCTTGACGCGATACACCTTTGCCTTTTTTTCTTTACCTATTCCCTACAATATCTGTCCTTCGACCCAAATCTGAATCCTACTATGTTTAATACTCCACCCTGTAATAAGTTTTTAACGAAAAAGTGCCGCGATAAGTTAGTTGAACGATTAGAGACTGCGTCGGAGCACGTGCTCGCCGGTGAAAATTCGAAAACAATGCGTGAAATACGACAAGTGAAGACGGAATCCTTCAAGCTTTCCGACACATCATCGTCACGGCTCAAGCGCAAACAGCTTGAGTTCGCGGCAGCAGAGGCAAAAGCGCAGATCGAGAAGGAGCTCATCGATAAGAAGCTGGAATGCGAACTGGCCATGATCGACGACGACAAAAGCTCGTTGAGAACTCGCTCGAAAACTAGCAGAAGCTCGACAAACCGACAGTCTAACGTAGAGGAGTGGCTGGAACGAAGTAATGTTCAGCCGTCACACGTGGCGGCAGCGAAGACGGCGACGGAGGCAGCGCCGGCACCTACTGTAGAACCTAGCCGTGCACCCGCCCCCGACATGCCTGTCGACAGTATACTTCAGCTCGCTTACACGCTCAAAGACATCATGGTTACGTCATCCACGCAGAATGAACAGCGGCTGCTATCCCGCTTATCTACGCCTCGAGAGCTACCTTTCTTCAACGGCGACAGTATCGAGTGGCTTTGTTTTAAAAGCGCATATGAGGAATCAACCTCCTTGTGCCAGTACAGTGACTCAGAAAACTTATGGAGGCTACGACGATCGCTCAAAGGTGAAGCAAAGGAAGCGGTCACAGACCTTCTAATCGGAAATACTTCGCCAGCCGTAGTGATGGAAGCTCTTGAACTCAGGTTTGGCAACGCTGACATCATCGTTCAGCAGTTGACTACACAGCTGAGAAAAATATCACCACTCCCAAGTACCTATCAGTACGACTTGGTCAACTTTGCCATGAAGATCAACAACTGTGTTGCGGCCTTGAGCTCGCTGAACCAAGGAGACCACTTGCGTAGTCCAGAATTGTCAGCAGCTGTAATTTCTAAGCTGCCCAGCATACTACTTAGCAGATGGACTGATTACGCATACGATAAGTTAGCCGCAAGCATACCTAAACTGCAATTACTCTCTTCATTTTTAAAAAGAGAAGCCCAGTTGTTATCAGCCACCGGAGTGTCACAGTTGAGAGATAACCGCAAGTTAGACACCGTAGCACCTATTAAGAAGTATGAAGAGAGGTCACGCCACGTTAGCTACCGACCGGTGTTGGCTACGGCAAGTAAATCCAGTGAGCCGAAATGGTGTAATTTTTGCAAAAAGTCTACTCACGTATTGATCGACTGCCGTCATTTTAAACGTGCTTTAAGAAAAGAACGCTGGAGGCACGTTAAAAGCCAAAATCTATGCTATTGCTGCTTACAAGAACGGCACGATCGCAATTCATGCCCGGCACCGCTATGTGATATTGACAGCTGTGGGCTCGCACATCATCGGTTGTTACATTTTAGAAAACCCGACGCTACACGCTCACAAACATATAACTCGCCGAAGGACGAGGAGGAGCACCAGTCAGCTGAACATGGATCGACTTCGTCGCGCGACAAGACCGTGGCCTATCTAGCCGACGCGGAAGCCGTTCCCCGCCAGGCTGCCGCGCCCGCGCTCTCTGTGCTCGCCGTCCAAGGACACGGCATCGCCAGTGATAATAGTCATCATCCACCCCCCTCCGTCGCGAGTGAAGTGATGCTCAAAGTGATAAAAGTCAATCTTAGTGGCCCCAGGGGCACAGTGTGTGTGCATGCTTTGTTAGATGACGGTGCGTCTATTTCATTGATCGATAAGGACTTGGTAAGCGAATTAGGTCTTTTAACTTCTCAGTCTAGCCCTATAAAATTTATTGATGCATTTGGTCTTGAAATATTCCAGTCTGATGTACCTAAAGTTACAACTAGAATAACTGGTTCCTTTGAAAATAAAAGCTATAATGTGTCCTTACGACAAGTTGATAACTTGAATTTACCTAAACAAGATTTATCAATAGTAAATCGATTGAAATGTAGTCACTTATTGCATGTGAAAGATTATGTTTGTAATCAATGTGTGGTGCCTCGACTACTTATAGGCGAGGATAATTATTATCTTCTTGCCCCTTTGGAAGTATTGCATGGTAACAAACAGGAGCCATATGCCACTAGATGCAGGTTAGGATGGTCTATTCATGGTTGCTACGGTCTCACTCACTCTTCCGTGAAAGGGCACACTTTCCATCTCGCTCATACAGAGCAGCACGATAATAATAATCAATTAAATGATTTAGTAAAAATGTCATTTGAACTAGATTCAATAGGAGTTTCAACCTTACGCCGCGAGAATACGGCACATTTGAGAGCGATACGTATCCTCGACGAAACAGCGCGTAACCTCGGCAATCAATGGGAAGTAGGTTTACCGTTTGTCAAGGACGAATTTTCCCTCCCGGACACCCGGGACTATGCACAGTGTAGGTTACGGGGTTTATTAAGAAAATTTCAGACTGATGGAACGTATGCAGAAAGATACCGTCAGGAGATGCAAAGACTTTTCGACAACGGCTACGCGCGCGAACTACCGGTCAACGAACCTGCGCCTAGTCACGCATGGTACTTGTCGCACTTTGGAGTCCAGAACCCCAATAAACCTGGTAAGCTAAGATTAGTATTTGACTGTGCAGGATAGGTGAAAGGTGTGTGCCTTAATGATTTCCTACTTACTGGGCCTGACCTATATAACTCGTTATTAGGTATAATGTTACGTTTTCGTGAGCATAAAATCGCTTTAACAGGAGATATAAAAGATTTTTTTGTTCAAATTAAAATACGTTCGGAAGATCAACATGTTTTTCGTTTTCTTTGGCAAGAAAGCACAGACAAACCTTTGAAAAATTGTGTAATGCAAAGTTTACTTTTTGGTGCTACTTGTTCTCCTTTCATTGCACAGTACATTAAAAATAAGAATGCTCTTAAGTACCAGGATCTGTGCCCCGAGGCGGTTAACGTAATTGTAAATAGCCATTACATGGACGACTGTTTACACTCATGTGACGAGGAAAGCCAGGCTATCCAACTAGTGCGTGAAATCACAGATATTCACAGGGCGGGCGGATTCGAAATAACACGCTGGTCGAGTAATAACAAAGCGGTGTTAGAATCCATACCTTCCGAGGCGCTCGCGCCTGCCGCCATTGAGTTTAAACTCGGAGCTACGAATACAAGTGAGCGCACTCTAGGCTTGATGTGGCATCCAAGCGAAGATTGTTTTAGTTTTAAAGTTGCGTTACAAAGAATTTCACCAAACATTTTAGAGGGAAATGAGCCACCTACTAAAGCTCAAATGTTAAGTATTATAATGTCCGTTTATGATATTCACGGTTTTCTCTCTCCGTTTATAATTAAGGGTAAAATTATTTTTCAAAATGTTCATCGTTCTGCCATTGATTGGAATAGCCACATCCAGCCCGAGGAACTTAGTCTTTGGGTCAGCTGGCTCGAGGATTTACGTAGATTGCGCTCACTTCGCATTCCACGGTTCTACGGCAACGCGCACGAGTGGGCGGAATGCTACTCGGGCGACCGGTGGACGCCGTACAACACAGATTGTGGCAATAATAATATTATTGATAAACAAATGCATGTTTTTTGCGACGCTTCGTCTAAAGCGTACGCGGCTGTTATTTACTGGCGTTTAACACGTTTGGACGGGCGTGTACTTGTTTGTTTTGTCGCCAGTAAAAGCAGAGTAAGTCCGTTACGGCCTGTGTCTATTCCTAGGCTGGAGCTACAGGGTGCGCTTTTAGGGGCACGGCTCGCGGATACTATACAACGCGAGCACAGAGATACTCAGCCTGGAAAGCGCTATTACTGGACGGACTCGAGTACAGTACTACAGTGGATCCGTAGCGATCCTCGTAACTACAAGCCGTACGTAGCCCACCGCTTAGGTGAGATTGACGAATTAACCAAGTCGTGCGAGTGGTGGCATGTACCTACTGCGCTGAACGCGGCAGACATGGCCACGCGAGACAACTCCCCCCCTCTTGAATACTCTAGTGTCTGGTTTCAAGGTCCTTCTTTCTTGCGACAGCCTGAGGATCAGTGGCCCAAGGACCGTAGGTTCACTAAATTACTAGAGGATGCGAAATGTGAGGAGCGTACTGTCAACTTGGTAATTGATAACAATTCAGTATTATCTTTGCCTAACGAAGATAATATTTCGAGTTGGATTACTCTAGTACGCGCTACTGCAAGGGTTTTGTTATTCATTAGAAAATGTCAACGTAAAGATTGCAAGCTTGACATTCTTCTAATGAAGGAGGCAGAATACCTACTGATAAAAAAGTGTCAAGTCGACAGTTTTTGTACTGAATTTAACCATTTAAAGCATAATAAACAGCTGCCACCGAACAGTCGTTTATTACAACTCACTCCTTACCTTGACGACAATGACGTCATGCGTGTAGGTGGTCGGGTCGACACTGTTGCAGGCGTAGGTCACGACGCACGCAGACCAGCTATCCTAGACGGACACCATCGGATCACACGTTTGCTCGTAGAATATTTTCACAGGCAAGCAATGCACGGTGCCAATGAACTCGTCGTAAATAATTTACGGCAGCATTATTGGGTTCTAAATCTGAGACCGACTGTTCGCACGGTTGCATCACGCTGCCTGTACTGCCGCTTCAGACGCGCAGCGCCACAGGCACAGCGCATGGCAGACCTGCCAGCCGCCAGATTACAACATAATAGGCGCCCCTTCAGTTACACTGGAGTTGATTTTTTTGGCCCGCTAGAGGTCACTGTCGGCCGCAGACGACTTAAGCGGTATTGTATGCTCTTTACCTGCCTAACAATAAGAGCTATTCACATTGAGGTGACTGAAACTATCACTACAGATTCCACGATAATGGCCCTGAGGCGAATGGCAGCCCGGCGTGGTATGCCGCAGGTCATTATATCCGATAACGGCACAAACCTCAGAGGCGCCGACGCAGAGTTGAGGCGAAGTATAGACCAGGAGGCAGTCCATGAGGCTGGAGCTATCCGTGGTGTCGAGTGGAAATTCATTCCACCCGGAGCACCAGAGATGGGCGGATCGTGGGAAAGAATGATTCGCACTGTTAAGTCATCTTTAAAAGTAATTTTAAAGGAGCGAGCTCCTCACACTGAAACCTTGCTTACTCTAATAGCTGAGGTGGAGGCGCTGGTAAATAGCCGTCCCATAACACACGTTTCTACAGACCCGTCATACCCAGAGGCTCTCACCCCCAATCATTTTTTAATTGGTTCTTCATCTATAACCCCATGTTTCGGTAAGTATGATAACTCTGACCTGTGTCTAAGAAAACGTTGGCGAGTGGCGCAACGTCTGACTGATATGTTTTGGTCACGATGGGTGAAAGAGTATTTACCGACTTTGTTACTCCGACAGAAGTGGACTAAAGAGTCTAGATCACTACAAGTCGATGATTACGTTTTACTAGTTGAACCGAACATCGAACGTGGCGCCTGGCGACACGGAGTAGTGAGTGCGACCCATGCGGGCAGGGACGGACGCGTACGCGTCGTAGACGTACGCACGCGCACTGGTGTCCTGCGTAGGCCGGTGACGCGCGTCGCCCTACTAACACCACGGGATGATAGCGCTAACTAGGTAGTTAGCACTAAGGAGGCAGATTGTAGGCGACGCACCTCACATTTATATTTAATAATATTGTTAGTATACCGTAGTAAAATGTATAGCTATGTGTGAAAAAAGTATGTATCTAAAACTAGTTTTAATAATTCAAATAAACGCGGCGCGCGACCGATGGGGCGAGCAAAGCGTACCAACGTCCGAATAAATAATTTCATATGTTTAGTATGGCAGTACTGGACGCGGACTAGCGGACTCTGGACGCACGCAACGCCCTCTCGACCGCAGCCCTCTTGACGCGATACACCTTTGCCTTTTTTTCTTTACCTATTCCCTACACATGTACATATTAGAAGCCTTTAAATTTGTCATCCAGCATCCCGAATTGTTTAAGCGTGCTAAGGATATATATCCCCGAAATACAAGCGACAAGGAAAGACTTGAATTAGAATTCCAAACACTTTACTGTTCCAAAAGGGTTGCTACGCAATGTGCATTAAATTTTTTAATAAAATCCCAAAGCAGTTTAAGTGTGGGCCTTCTAAATTAGTGACAAGGACACTTGCGTGCGCGCGTGTGGCTTATAGAAAAGTGTTATTCAAATTCAAAAGATTTATTTCAGAAACCAGGTTCAATAGTGTAAGTAAATAAAACTAATAATGATTTAAAAATCAAGGTTAGTTCGTGGTATAAGTAGGAAAAAAAAAAAATTATTATGTTACATGTAAGATAATTCTTGACTGATTATTGATATTTAATGATGTGGAGAAATATTACTATCATTAGCGCTTATTTTTGCATGTTAACTGAATAGGGAACTGTAACATATATTAACAACCTATCTTAGCAAATAAATGACTTGAAACTTGAAGCTAAAAAAATATTTACTACAGACTCCTGAATTCATTTTTGGAACGAAAAATTTTATTTCACAACGATACGAGCCGATAAAGTTGGAGCAGTTTTCGTACCGCAAAATGAATTTAAAATTAACAAGCGGCGATGTAATTTACATTTACATTTCAGTAATCCCGTTGCAATACCTGTGCTATCTAGATCTACATTAGGTACTCCATTTTCTGGGTTCCACACCTTGCATGACCGATCACGATAAACGGTGAAATGTATACGGAACGCCCGATAATGTGAAAATTTGTCGTGTGACATTATTACGGCGGGTGCACAATATATACACGTAATACCTCACGACGGTAAAGCGAAATGACTTTCAGCGGTAAGGGGAGGATACACGGAATGTTTATCGCAACGTCGAAAGTTTCAACTTTAAAAATTATTATTTTTTAAGTAGCTTTATTTCCGACAGTAAATAAACTACAGACGAGTTTTTTACGTGTATTGAAATTATAACCATGTGAATGTAAATACTAGTGAAAATTGGTTAACTGTAATAAATGGTTAGAACAGTAGGCCGGACAAAACCACGTTGCACATCAATCACTACCTACGTTATGGCAAAAACAATACCCCTTCGATGAGTTTACACCAATGACAGTCGCTAGCGTCTGCGTTGACGTTTTTGTATGGGATGTCGGTACAGAGTCTCTAGTGTTAAGAAATGGAAATAAAAATGGCATAAAAACTAAACGATCGCCGTTTACGTGACGGATACTCATGGTAGACGAAACATTGAATACATACATAAGTACCTATCTATAGGTCATTCTGGCGATCTCTGTGCATAACACAACATAGAGGAATCATAGGAAAAATATACTGGATATAAGATTGTAAGATGATAACTGATACAAAAAAGGTACATTATTTAGTTTAGAACTTCAGAAGCTACTGCTATGCTGCTTAATATGTATCTTTTCCAATTTTTATCCAAACATTCTTCTAAAACAATTCACATGGATTTTCCTTCCCTATTATAGCGCGCGGCAGGGGGCGCCACTTGGGAGGCTATTGGTATATTGATTCAAATGCGATATCCGAAATCTTACTTCGAGATAATAGCCCTTTTCGTTTCGTATTTAGAAAATGTAAAAACGGGAACGCTTTGCTTCGTTTGGAAAAGGGTATAAAGTCTCAACGACCCTCAAATCTCAATATCGGCCTGTCTAGTACCGGGGTTATAGGAGAAAAAAAACCTAGTCATTCGAAAAAGTCAACACGACGGTTTAATGAAGCATTGCTTATTGTACATTCCAGCTCTGAGAAATGACCTACAGCTTAAATCAAACATTTCTTTTTTCAATCATTACATTGATGATAATATGTTTCCTATTTATTTATTTTTGTCACACTTTAATCGTCACAAAGAGTGAAGCGAATACAGTATTACAAATTGTATGTTAACCTAAAGGGAAATAATTATTAGCCTGTAAATAGTTCTGCAGCTGGACAAAGGCTTCCATCATTGGAATCAAACCATTGCTAAATTGCCGAATGCAGGTGGATAATCCCAACCCAGGCTGTTTCTAAAAGTCTTCTAGTAAACGTTTTTTCCTCTAATACATCCATTTTCTTTACACTACCGCGGTGATGAACAAGTACGCGCACCGCCTGGCAGCCGTTGGACGCGAGCAACACCAGAGGTCACTCGCCCGTTGTCGAACCTGCAACAACTTTTTCAAACCCCCAAAGAACTCCATACTAAAGCATATTGGGAAAACCTCAGCAGGGAGCTCATTCCACAATTCCATGGGGCTCTGAGAGATTAGAAGACAAAATTTCTAATACCGTCGTCAGGCTTTTTGACAAGGAGCTGTTCAAATCTAAAGCTGTCTGTGGTAACGCTGGGGTTCCAAAATAACAATTTATACATATAGCTATAAAGCTGGAATAGCTATAAAGCTGGAATTGCTATATTTATTATTTGGGTAGCTTTTCAACGCAATAATATTCTTGCGCTTGCCATAGGGGAAAAGTTAATTTAGCACTAAAAATGAATTCGGAGTTTATTTTATTTCGCACCCTAAAAATTTCAACAACAGCAAGTGGAAAAAAGCGTTTTAATGAAATCTGCATAATTCTTGGGGCAGACAACAAAGCCGTAGAAGACGCATTCTGCATTTCAACTGTTGCCTAGGGCTGAAAAAAAAATTATTAAAAAGGAGAATTTAATGTAAAAGAAGCGGGCGACAAACGGGCGAGGATGCAATCAACATCTCATTAGCGGAGTCCTTAATTCCCGTGTCTCCTGGGAACTTCCCCTGATTTCTTCGATAAACCGTTTATTACAATTCCTTTTTCTGTCTTGCTCACTGTTCTTGTCTCGAATATCAACGTTATCGAATCGGAGATTATGTTTAAAAATTGATCGAATCTAGATTGAATCCAATGACTGGAAAAGCGATGAGACCGTTTATAGTGATAGCATGGACACAGTTTATTAAAAAATCATTAGCTAATAAAATACTGTCCGATACGACATGATATAACGTGTGGTCAATGAGTGGCGATTTCCTACGGGTACGCGACACACAACGAGTCAAACTTTTTTTCTGTACTTAGTCTTTAAAATGTTGCTTATGTTCATTTATAAATTGTTACAACAAGAATCTTTCAACTTACTAGGCAGAGCAAATTTCATAAAATTAATACAGACAAAGTATTCAGCCAGGTTTTAACCTGGGCTCCGAAATGGAATGCTTAACCCCTAAGCCACAACGTTCTTAAATTCAGTCACAATTTTTTTTTTTATTAGTGCAATAAGTATGTCTATCTATTTACGTTGTAATAGGGGCTTAAGTTACCTTAAATACGACCTAATCGTGACAAGCTACAATGTTCGACAATGCAAATCTGCGAACGATAATGTTAAATTAGACGTCAACAAACACGCATTTTCTTGGGAACTCACGCAAAGGCAACAGTTAATTTAAATATTGAGTAAGAGCCAGATGTTTTCCCTTCGACTTTGAGATTACTTCTGACTTCAAATGAGTTTAAGCGTAGTTAACATGTCAATTCTGAAGATTGAATTATCTTGTGTAAGCTTGAGATTCTTTCGATGAGTTTGAGGGCGTAGTGGCGTTAAGGTTGTGAGAGTAAACCGATAGGCTACTTTAGATTGGCTTATTTTGTTTTTTATTACATATTGATGGTCTATGAAAAGGCTTGTCTTTTGACGATTCCGTGGGCGAAGAAAGGAACCCTTATAAGAGCACTTCGTCGTACGTCTTTTTTTCTTGTTTGCCAATATCTCTGTTTTCTTAGGAATGCATGAAGTTGAAATGAACATCAAATAATTTGTCGTGAAAAACACCTAAGTCAAGCCAATCAAGAAATGCCCACATGCCAAATTCACTGCAGCTTCTGAAGCAGCGAGATCTCATAAAATAAGTAGTAGTATAACTGTTTGTAATGTGTTATTGTTAAATGGGAGAACTCCACAGTTGACGGCAATAGCAACCGGAAACATCAGTTGATCTAAGCACGGAGCCTCAATGATTGAAATCAGGTCATCAATTCAATGAACTAGCTTAATGGTCACGATTACTGAATGCGGATTGGTTGTGTGAACGTGAACTCAGGTAGCCGATATTTTCGGCGAGTGTTTTTACTCGTACCATTCGGACGCCTTGGCGTCAACAAGCAAATTGCACACATACCTGTTAATACATTATTAACATACAGAGCGTCGTGGCCTAGTGGTTAAGCACTCCAACTTGGATCGCGGATCGTGTGGTGCCGAGTTCAAAATCTGGCCAGAACCAAAATCTTTGTTTTAATTTTTTAATTTCCGACTTACTCTCCGGTGATGGAGAACATCGATGAAACCAAATCAACCCGGATAACGGCGGAAGCCTCACCACCTACCGTTGGGTTCTAATACCATTGGTGAAAAGTGGGCTTCTGAGTGTTTCGTTCACCATGACGGCCGCAGTCACTTGCCTCTGACTACCCCGTTTGGGATAAAGTCGTGATGGTATGTATGTATGTATTTAACATATGGTATACAAAGAGGGCGATATGAGACGTCCCGTTTTTAAGTTAGCTACCTAATATTTCTACATCACTCAATCATTTGTTTTGTATTTATTATCGATTATTTTGTTTGACGATCTCAGTATTGATTCCCATGTATGACATACAATGTAATATACGTGTAATTTAATAATGAGAAATAAATAAATCAAATCTAATTTAATTCATGCGGATTGACATTTACATAAGAGCCAAGCCCTAACCGCTCTCGCAATCAGAAACAGAAATTAGCCGCCAAGCAATGCAATAAACAAGAAATTCGTCTGTCCCATGGCCCCTACCCCTCGCGCTATGAGTAGGTACAACAAGATCCCGTCGCAAGTTTGCCGATGTCGTCAAGGATACATTACAAACTTTTATGTACGTTATCAATAATATAACACAAGGCTTCTATTAGCATTAACCCGAAATTTGCCGGTATTGAAGAGACAAGATACTTAAAAATACCAAACCGTGGTAGGCATAAATATTTTGTTTTACGCAATAAGGTTGAATATGGCTTAATTTTAGCGTATGTGTTCCGGTCCCCTATGACGTAAATAAGACACTCAGAGAAACTATGATAGACTTTGTTTAGCATGTAAAGAAACTTTGAGATCGTCAACTACCAAAATAAAACAGGATACTTTAAATAACTTTACATCAGAAAATCCAACCAACCAACAACCAAAATTTACCAACCGAAAATCTATTTATCTTGTTTGTACCTAATGACAAAGACAATCTTGCGGTGAGATCTTATACTTCAAGGCGCTGTTAATTTTTGCTAAACAGTATAATCAATCGAACGAGTCATGAATATTTCGGGAACAACAGCCCTGCCTAAAACTTTTAACCCTCCTTTAAATTCCCCCTCCCACAATGAATGTATACCCTTAAAACATTTCAGAAACTCTATTGCGCCAACTTCAAATTTGATGAAGTGGAGTGCCCATCCAAATTTTGTTTGTTTTAACTGAAAAATACATTTTGGAAAAAAATAAAACAATGGGTTCGAAGTTTATGTGAACTCCACTTATTTATTCAGCTTTTGGGTAATTAGAGATTCGTTACAATAGTAGCACAAACATTCAGTTGATGACTTGTTTATTCAAATTAATTTTAAAATAAGTCGTTAGCAATCTTTCAGTTTTTCGTTTGCGTATTTGACGAGATTGTTATGCGTACGCTTCTAGGTCATAAAACAAATTATCTGTTGAATCAGTTACTGAAAGCCAAAGGTTTTCCGTTTTTGTAGGGTGTGATATTGGTATGGATATGGTATTATAATAACTTCAAAGTGAATACTTAAAGTATTTATTCATAAACAATAGTAAAGTGTCCTCATCGGATACATCCGAGTAATTGCAATTTCAACGTTATTTTATCTTATGACACGTCATCATCATCATCCGTGCGGTCTATCCCAGTTGTGAACCCACACCGGTGTTTCCGGTCCCAGGGTCCGCCTTTCTTATTTTCTTGGCCCACTTCGCGCGGTCTTGTGCATCCTCAGTGGTGAGTCTGTTGGCACGCATGTCACCCTTGACAACGTCGAGTCACCGCTTCTTGGGTCGACCTCTTCTACCGGTACCTGGCGGGGGCGGCATAGCCAGATATTTGTATGACCACACCAACGAAGGCGGCACTCCTGCAGCTTGTCTGCGATGTCACGAAAGCACACGAAAGCTGCCACGGATGTGGGTGTTCCGCACGCGATCTTTACGTGAGACTCCACACATCCACCGCAGCATCTTCAGTTCCTTGACGCGCAGCTCCTGCTTGTGTCGCTCTAGTAACGGCCATGCTTCACTGCCGTATAAAAGGACAGGTCTAATGATGGTTTTATAGAACTGCCCCTTCAGCTGGATCGGCAGTTTGGGGTCACAAATGACACCAGTCACCTCACGCCATTTGCCCCAAGCCGCGGAAATTCGGGCTTTGACGTCACTATCGATGTCCCCGGACAAAATGCCGATCAAGCTGAAGGAGCAGATCTATTAAACCATCATTAGGCCTGTCCTTTTATATGGCAGTGAAACATGGCCGTTACTATAACGACACAAGCAGGAGCTAGGCGTCACGAAAATGAAGATGCTGCGGTGGATCTGTGGAGTCTCACGCAAAGATCGCGTGCGGAACACCCACATCCGCGGCAGCCTTCGTGTTCGTGACATAGCAGAAAAGCTGCAGGAGTGCCGCCTTCGTTGGTATGGTCATGTCTCACGGAGATCGGCAAACTACGTGGGCAACAAATGTCTGGCCATACCGCCCCCGCCAGGTACTGGTAGAAGAGGTCGACCCAAGAAGCGGTGACTCGACGTTGTTAAAGGTGACATGCGTGCCAACAGACTCACCACGGAGGATGCACAAGACCTCGCGAAGTGGGCTAAGAAAACAAGAAAGGCGGACCCTTGGACCCCACACACCAGTGTGAGTTCACAACCGGGATAGACCGCACGGATGGTGATGAGTTACTACTTCACTTACTGTGTATGCCATATCGTTTTAGTAAGTCTTTTAATAATCACCCGGTGTACCAGTCTTCTAAACCTATATTAAGGCTTTTCTTAGATTTGGTCAATTTATGGGTCTTGGAGTAAACTGTCCTATATTTTGATTTATTATCAAACACTCTCTAGATTCGAATCAGTGCTGTAATGCGATACGCGCCAAAATAATATAGTTTGTTTCTTTTCTTTAATTTTTCGACAAAATTTCAACAAAGGAACGGCGGAGGAACAGAAATATTATTCAAAGATAAAACCCTCAAGGATATCGGGGTAGCAGAGCGAATAAAAACTTTTTTCTGCTGTACTCGTCACTAATTCGAGACCATTCATCTAGGCTTAACAATGGCGAATGGTTGAATTCGCACAAATGGCTTTAGGGAGTGTATTCTAAAGAAAATCTCGTGTATTACAAATCGCCTGCAATAAAGGTTCTATGGGCTCGTAAAGAAAAAGAACTTTGCTGGATCATAACACGGAAAATTTGGTCAAAGGAGTCTATAAACTTTTTGCTTGTTCACCGATTAGTTACAAGAGATTTTCCTTTTTGCGGCGAGATATTTGTTCACTTTTTAAAGTAAGTGCTTTCTCAAATTTTGTCTTAGTAGAAATCTTACTTGAATAGATTTGTGAACAGATTGTACTTGGGTTAACGTTACTAAAAAAATCAATCTTAACCTTGACCTTATCAAAAGACTTCGCTCTTTTTCTGTGAGTATGAACTGAAAAGATAATTGAATTTCTAAGAGTAGTAAGAGACCCAGTCTTAATACTCGTGTAGGTACCGCGTCGCTCTAGGAAACAGAAATCTGAGAAACGCAGAAAATAACAACCTCAAGATAAAAACACGAAACAAAAATACGATAAAGCGACTGATTGACTTTTCCAACTCCGGAGTCCACAGTCCAGTGGCAATAACTTTAAATGGGACCAAAGCTTGAAGCAAACCTTAATAAGAATTTATCCCAGCCACAGATTCAATACTTTTAATATTAGCAAACTAATCTTCAACTCTAACTCTCTTCGGGGAAAATCGTTCCCCTGCTGCATTGAGAAAGAAAAACGTGTTTTGGCTCTGATTACTTTAAGTTAATTTGTGGCGGATTAGTAAATGAAGGTTGAAATTCATTTTGTTTTTGGGTGCTTTATTGACATTATTTATTTCAATTTAAAAACCACTAGCTGTCAAAAATATAGCCTATGTTTCTTGCTGATAATGTAGCTTAATATTGGTGAAAGAATTTTAAATATCAGTCCAGTACTTTCAGAGCCTATTCAATACAAACAAACAATCAAATCTTTCCTCTTTTAAATATTAGTATAAATAAACCGATACCCATAAACAATAGGATCTTTATGATTTGCCAAGGACGAAATATCTTTAGTACACCGAAAGATTCTCCCATGCAACATTTATGGCTAATAGGTAAAGCTTGCGGTTCACCTCAAAGTAAGCAGTTACAATACCTTATTATGGTCGAAGTCGAATATCATAAAATGTCCAGTATTTATATTCGAAAATAAAAAAAACAAGGTTTACCGATTTGGACCCTATTGAATTTCGGACAAATATTTTTCAAAGCATGCCGTGAACTGTACTTGACGCAGTTTTGGATACGCAATTGAGCAGACTTCCTTTAAAAATTGATCATGGTAGTCCAGCTTAGCCCAGCCCAAGTCATTGAACGATGTTGATTATTCAATTTTAACAAAAGAGGAAAATTGATTGGAATCAATCACGTTTTCTAACGACCGCTTTTAGCCGTCAGTTTCCTGCCCCTGTAACACTGTTACTTGAACAGTTGAAGTTAACTACAGTAAAACGGCGTTGTCTACCCTGAAAAATAAATAACGCTATCGCTTGCCCGGTATGAGAGTTGACGTAGCGTGACGAAGGTTATTAGTTAGGACACTGACGCTAATACGGCGTGAAGTGCGCGCGCCGATGCAAAACAAACCAGATAAAACTAGTTTCCAAACAGAGCTGGGTGCCGCACGCGGCGCACGTGTGACCTATACTCGGAAATTAACGCGATTTCCACCCCAAATGGCAATTCCAGAATATTCCGTCCACAAATGCCTGCTCGGATATTGACGGCGTAAGCTAACAATGTAATCGATTTGAGCACGCATTATCGATTTCTTTGTTTTTTTTATTCTGTGAAACCTCTCTTTATCAGTGTTTTAGTGTTCAATTATTTTCTTCAATCAAGTGGTTTTTCATTAAAATAAATAAAAAAATATCTGGGACAAATTACACCAAGATCATCTGACCCCAAACTAAGCAAAGATTGTACTATGGGTGTCAGAGCCTGATAAACATACTTAAATATTTCTAAATACATACTTAAAGACATAATAACACCCAGATACACAACGAACACAAATGTTCGTCACATAAATGTTGTGTTGTCATTGACCTATTTTTTTATTATTTTTTTATTCAAATTTAAAATGGGTTTGCGTTTGGCCTCAGTCTCGCCTGGTGGTAAGCGGTGACGAGGCCGATGGTGGTACACGCTTACCCAGAAAATGCCTATTCACTCTGGCCTTGAAGACACCAAGGTCACCACTACACCAATTTATTCTTGTGATTTATTTTATTTTGTATTTGTATTGGTCACTTGCTATGTATTAAACATGATGTTTATATGGTTTAAAAATATGCAATTTCATACCTATGAAATAGCCTCATACTTGGGGAAAGTACTGTATATCATGGGTAGGTTCTTATTACAAAACGATGTCAATGAAAGCAAAGTCAGCCTGTATAAATGGCCTGCAACATAGCGTAGGATAGAATGTATTCCCAAAGTTGCATAATATATCCAAATGGCTAAGTACAAACCGTTGGTCTACAGGAGGGCTAGCCGAAAGCAACACTCCCTGAGGATTTCGACATTTAAAATCGTTCAAATGACATAATAACTCAGGTTGCGTCTGCAAATTCTATAAGCTTCAAACTCAAGCAACATTACTTCTTAAATCCTTCTAAATACATCGCGGCAATTGAGTGTGGAAATGGAGATGGCTCTTTTCCTGTCTTTCAGGTTTAAGAGTCACCACGACAGGAACCGAGTTAATAAGTATATGCGCATAATTCGACACCCCTGCGTCACATGCAAAAGTTTTCGCTCGGCCGACAAGTCGGGCTCTTTCAGTATGCTAAGTGTTTTATTTTGAATAAAATTTGCATGTGGCTCGGCGTTAGGGCCGTGCCAAAAAGTATGTCCGCACATTAAGGCCAGGTGACCTACGACCTCCGCTAGCGATTTGGAAGGTGGCCAGAGCTCCGCGTAAATTTTGTTTCCACTGTTGAACATTAGGGGCAAAGGTTTAAAAGTTAAATATGAATAGAGGGTGGACATGGACATACACCAGGCGAGTTGTTTATTCAGGACGAAAGTTTAATTTTAAAAGCGTTGTGTGAAACAAATTTTTAACACGACTATTTAGGAAACAAAACATTTTATATTTATATCCTATTTACGCTACATAAAAACAGGATCAATTAAAACGCCATGTAAAGTTTTCACTGAGATTTTTGGTAAAGTTAGTAAATAAATAGTGTGTCTATAGAAATAGCGTTCAACCATCTTTTCCTTCATTTTTTTCGTTTTGTAAACTGCTGCAGTAGAATTCTTGCGGATAAGCGCCATCCTTGGGCTCAAACAATATTACATTACAAAATCCCAACCTAAACGGTAACTGGAAATAAATCGGCAGAGCCATAAAACTTGAACAACCGAAATATCGTAATAACAACAGGCCCGTTAAAACGGGGAAAAAACCGGCGTTATCAAACCGAAAACTAATTCAAAGTTCCGTCATTGTTTGCCATCGGGGAGCCGGGTGAAGGAATAAAAAGCATCTTTTCGCCAAACGATATCGAGTTTCTTAAAGCAATTAAGATAAAACCGACGACAAAAGCCGGTGGGAGTCTCCGAGCTCCCTTTGTTACCATGCTGGTAATTAAAGGGCAAGTTCCGATCATAACTGCCCGCATGTGAAAAGTCAGAAGTACCAGTAGTACCAGTAGCCAGAGTAAGCAGTCTACAAGTTTCAGAACTTGTGTTTGCTAAACAAAAACTTAAAAAAAGTTTTATCTTGTCTTGCTTCTGTGTTTGATCACCCGTGAATTATTTTTATATTTGCGCCGCTGCCATATCCATTTATTTAAAATACATTGATTTTATGCAAACGTGTTAATTATAAGCCCCAAATTCTATCCTATTCTAGAACAGAAATCTTTTAATATATATATATATATATATATCTTTAATATCAACCCTAGCTGCCATTCTTGTAGCAAAACAATTTCCCCTAGGTCACCTTCGTCAATTTAAAAGCTAAATACCTGAATTTGATTACTATTTTACAAACGTTCCACTCCGATACGAAGTACGAGTTACTATATTACCCTAAAACCAAAGTTAGTGTGCAATTATAAACATTTACGTTTCCTAAATATATTCAGGATGTTCAGTTCAACGTAAACAAATATCATCCGCTGAATACACATCAAATTACTCAGTAGATCCTTTGTCAAAGTAAATATCCGCCTGTAATCAAACACATCATCAATCAATTGATTTAGAGGACCGGGCGGTAGATTCGGGCTATCAGTTATGCTGCACCTTAAGTCCAAACTTTGACACAGTACAACGTTGTATGGCTTAGGGCGGTTTCAGACTAGCGTTTTTTTTGTGCGTATGTCGCTTTGGCATGCGCACTTACACGCGCGCCACATTTCCCGCTTGAAAAACGAAAGTCACGTACTTATTGCGGCGTCTGCACTCGAATTGGTAGTCGTGAGTCAGTATCTAAATGGACTATACGAATTTTAAACACTATCGGGTTTTTTCAACGAAATTAATTTTATGGTAAATGGATTTACCTATTTTATTTAGACGTTTTGACGACAATTGCATGTCACCGTGGTCACGAGCGGATTGGGGGTGCACGGCGTCGTCTGAGTGGGCGCGGCGAAAGATTTTCAACCACCATAAAATTAATTTCGTTGCAAAAACCCGATAGTGTTTAAAATTTGTAGTGAACAATGCAACAAGAAAGTTTAAAATGTTATTTTGGACTATACGAGTTTTAAAGCGCGCCAAAACGCCCGTACGAGTTACGCGTGCGGCAAAAGGCGCGCCTGTACTCGCCTACATGCGCTTCCTAAAACAAGGACATAGCCTGAAACCGCTCAAGCTCTTAAAAATTAGTTATTGTTCGTTCATGCCGAACGAACAATAACTAATTTTTAAGAGCTTGAGCTTGATTTGCGTTTTGAAATTTGCATGAAAAATTATAATTTCGAGCTAAAACGCCTGTTGTATATATGTTCAGTTTAGTAATAGTAAATGAAATGCATAAATGACCATTCTTATAGTTGTGTGCATGGTTCGAACCGAAAACGTCTGTCTGCGAATAAAGTGAAACAGCGGCTATTGTTGATGTAGCTATTTCACTCACAAAGATAAAAAGAGTTCGTTTTAAAAATGAACTGAGCTTACTTCTAATTATTTCATGAGGGGATGAATAACTTTAAGTTTTTATAGTTAATTTACACTCTTTACGAATACTCGTAGCACGGCTACGATATATCGTAGCAGTTGGCCATCGCAAATAATCGTAGTCTTTTGTTTGTGTATGCGTAAACACAACAATAGAATCTTAACGATGTCAGACCCCAGCAATAAGTCCCTAATGTAATTGTGTCGCAACTCGCACTCCTCCACACTCCTGAATATGTCATTAGGAATAATTAAAGTTAACGACGATGTAAGCACGCGCTCTACGCCTCGGATGAGTTATACTGAGCGATTTACACCTTACACATCTAAACAAAGCGTTTCATTACTCGCACAAAATGTCGGTCACGGACAAAAAAGCCCCCACTACATTTAATGGGAGTCATACTGCGGTGCTTAAACTAAAAGCCGAATTGTGACGCCAGACAAATGCTCTCGCTTTTCGTTACGGTACCTACGGAATGTCCGCCCTTAAATTTTGCTACATTGCTGCCAGTAAACAATGTCCCCAAAACAGGGCCATTATTTTTTCATTTATATTAACACGGGGTTAGCGTGCGACATCATTTTTATATTCCCTTAGGAGCATAAGCTCGCTGTTCACGTTTTCAGTTTTACTTTCTAATCTGTCATTGAAACTAACCATAGCTTCGTGGGTGATGAACGAGTTTTATAAACTGTACGTCTACTACGAGGTACTCGTACTGTTTCAAGGCAGACATAAACATACGCTGAAATTGGAAATGGAATCTGGGAACAAACAATAATCATTTCATTTACCCTGCTGACATATACTTGAAAACGAACACTATTTAACAGAACTCATTTACGAGTTCCCGTTTGACGTAAAGGAAAACATTGCTAGGAACCTTTACACTATTTACCGTTATTTTGAGGTGGTGAAAATTTGTATTCTGTCAATTTAAGTATGTGTTTTAAATTTTTTGAGTAATCGTACCATACAGAAAAGTACAGACTAATATACGTCTCTTGAAGAGGTTCGTGACTTAGCACTCCCCTTGAAAAAGCCACGAGGCTTAAAGTTAAACCTGGAGTTTAAACCTGGTCAGAACAATAATTGTGTTTATATATTGTAAAATTTGCAACTTTCATCATACCCGGGGATAGCAACACCTACCATGTACAAAATAACAAAGTAACATTTCTGTTATCTAGTCTGCTCTATAAACATAAACATTACAAAGATTTATATTTATATTTAGCTTAAGTAGTTTCATTAAGCTACCCTAAAATTTGCTTTACCTTCTGGGTAACTAGGTTCTTAGTTCTTTGTATCGTTATATCTACCACCTGTATAATGTAATACACCTAGTAAGCAAATGTAAATAAATAAATAAATAATAAATAAATGTTGGGTTCTAATACACTCGGTGACAAGTGTCACTAAGATGCCAACAGTCAAACTCGCCTGTGACCACCCCGTTTGGAATATATTCGTGACTTCGTAAGATAGAGTTTGTCATTAGGACTGCATTAGACTCTCTCTTTCTTAGACAAATCTTTTTTTAAATAATGGAGAACGTGCAGCAGGAAAAGTTCCTGAAACAGTAAAACGCATCTTGACTTGCTGAAAATGGATTTCAATACTTAATTGTTTTAGTGTTTTTTTAAACTTTCTGCCCCTGATAAATTTGTATAACCGAAAAATGTAGTAAACACCCGTATAATTTATTTGTGCCACCAATCAAGAGTACTTATGGAATAATGAGATAAACATCACATATCCCATTAATACTCACTGTGTTGGCACCTGTGTAGGATATCTTTTTGTGATCACAAATATCATCATCATCATCCGTGCGGTCTATCCCGGTTGTGAACCCACACTGGTGTCCGCCTTTCTTATTTTCATTTTCTTTTTTATGATCACAAATATAGAAATACCATTAATTCTTAAAATAAAACACTCACACGTCCGCCTTTCTTATTTTCATTTTCTTTTTTATGATCACAAATATAGAAATACCATTAATTCCTAAAATAAAACACTCACACACGTTATGTAATTTTATAGTACTTTGAGATTTATAACTTCAAAATGTTTACTTTCCATTTCATTTATATAATGTAAATCCTTTATTGGCTGTTTGTTAGTTTTCTCAGTAAAAATGTATTATTCTTAAGAGCTGTGGACTTGTGATGAAATAAAATAAGTTCAGTTACTGTCCTTTGTGTGGGATGAAAAAGTTAACTGCCGTAACCTGAACGAGTTTAACTGCGAATTGGAACCCTGCTTGCTAAATGAAGTGTACACTATACTTAGAAGTCGTTTCACTCCAACGGTTATGGTGCTCTCACAGATGTGACCAGCCACTTTAACTTCTGACTCTTAGAGCTCTGCAAAGCGACACTTAGCGTCGGATTTTCCTTGTATCAATCCAAAACCTGTTTTAACATTAACCATTAAACAAAAAAGGTTCAGCCGTTATTACCTTCATTGTTAAAGAAAGAAAAATTACATAACTAAGAAAAGTACAAACCTGAGAATAAATGTGTACTCGCTCTCAATGCAGTTTCAATCATGTTATTACATTTACTCGCTGCCTATTTATTTTTTACTAAAAATTTGAAACAATATCTCAATATTGAAACTGTACATGTATTACATTTACGAGAAGCAATGTGAATAAAAATGAACAGTTCCATGTTATTTTAGCGGAGTATTTTTGGTTTGAGTTGACCAGATTCACCTATTTTGGAGGACTGTCAGATAGAATCAGATGGGTTTTTTATAAAAATCAACTATAAAGCAATCAAATTGGTGAGGCAAAATATAACAACCTTGACAAAAAGCTTACGTTTAGAAAGGCATAAATCGCTTAAGCCCTAGAGATTTAAGTGGTCAACCTCGCCCAATGCATTAACTATACAAACTCTCCTCAGTTTCCTATTTCGAATAATCCCTATGTAAAACATTAACGTACAAAATGTAAGCATTTTAAAACATAATGGTTTGGCGCAATATATAAGAAAATCATCCACAAATTATTACAGGACGTTACATAGTTTTTTATTCTAGAATTATATTTGCAGTAAATAGTAGTTAAAACTTTAGGTCATTGGTCCATCTAACTAAAGAGTCTTACACTGCGTTTGCTGATTAATATTGTTCAGTCAAGCTCTCGTCTGCTCCAAGTTCTATCATTTTTATAAGAGGCCTAATAAGAACATCTAAACTGAAGAACATAAAGCAAAAAGATGTGCAATAGATGAATGTGACAGTTTTTCATAGCTGCAATTCATTAGAGACTACTTTTGGCCGTGTGTCCCAAGTTTATCCCAAGTAAACTACGACAGCTAACGCAACTTGTTTGGCATTTTTAGTTACATGACTATTCCCTTGAAGCATTGTACTGAAATTCCATACGAAAACTTGACAGCAGGTAGCAACTGACTAACAACTGTCATCGGCGAGCAAAATGAAGCAGTGAAGTGGGCATGGAATTAGGCAACGCGAGCACAAAATAACGAGTTTACATAAGGACCGCTCGCGCCTTTTTCCTAAACTTGCGTGACCGCCAACGGATACCAATATATTCGCTCTGATTTTTTTAAAATGAAGTAGGTACGTTTTACGTACTTGACAGCACCGGCTAAAAACTAAATTCATCATGTGAAAAATTGCCCAAAGTTGGACAAAAACAAAAACATTCGCGGCAGTGCGACCGGCCGAGACACCGAGACACTTATGCTCACCGGTATCGCCAGTGAACTCACTGTGTCTGTGTGCGTGATCAAAATGGCAAGTTTGTTTTATGCGGACCATTTGTGGCGCGTGCGAGTGTGGAAACGTTTCACTCGTCATGCCATTGCTCATGCCACGTCAATATTGTCACGGAATTTTTTAGGGAAATCATTGTAGCGAGTAGCTTTGGCGATGGTAGAATCAAACCAGGGGTAAAGGGTACGGATGGCCCGCCGCAGCCTGTCCCTTACGCGGAAGCATAAACAACGCGATCAATCAACCGGTTGGCACCCTCATGAATAATACCTATCCTGTTCAGAAAACTTTTACAAAAGATTTATTTTCTTTCGACGAGGCCCGCGATCGGAAAATAGCAGCAAAGATTGATTGATTTCTAATAAATATGAATGAAGAATATAATAGCAGACGTTCGCTTTTATTTCTTTTGTAATATTAAAGAAAATTAAATGGAAACAATGTACATTGAAACGAGCAGGTAAGCGCGTTGCCTTCTACCCGTTTACGAGGTACGTCAATGTACTGATAGCGTGTTGAGGTCACAATTGTTCATTTGAGGTTATACTGGGGTTAAACTGAAACTTAGTTTTATGACTATGTTGGAAGATTCAAACTGAACAAACAAGGAAATAAGAAAAATGGATAATAGATACCACTCATATAAGTAAAGTAAAAGTAAAAAGTAAAAAAATCATTTATCCATTTGAGCTTCTAAAGCACTAATATTTGGCAGTGAATCTATGTTGGATTAAAAAAATATACGAGGCATAACTAGCCTGTGCTGTGGGCGTAAAATAACGATATACTAGGTATATTCACTTTCCAAAGATAAACAAAACAAAACAAATTGGTTTGACTCAGTGAGCTTAGTTCCCAGTCAGGGATTTGTTCTAGAACGCTCTTGGTTGCTGTGATTATTCGAATACGTGGAAATTCTTGAAAATAATAAAAGCGTCTCCAGGAAAAAGGTAAAATCGTTTGGCATCCAAGCACTCTCAGGGGCTTTGAGGATTTTTCAATAAAAATGATTATAATTTCTTGTTAGGAGTTCTACATAGAATATAATATATACAGCACATAATTAGATCATTTTCTCTATACATCTCCACACACACTACTCGAACTCTGTTTAGAGCATAAAAGTTTGTCGGTAACGCTCCTGGCCTGATATAAAGAGGTCGTGGGTTCCATTTCCAGATTGAGCAATGTGCAAGGTTCGTGATCACCAACCCGCATTTGGCAAGCGTGGTGATACCTAATCACTGAGCCATCATTGTAACGATTACTTGTTTTCAAACCTTGAAAAACCTTGTGCCTAAGCCCACGGACGTGTGCAATCTAGAGACGTTAATCATGCGTTGCTGACTTTGTACGGTTAGAGGAACTTTTGTACTTTTTCCACTATGTTCAAATTATTACTATTGTAGTCACAGGCTTCGTGTTTGTTCTACTTGCTGAGTTGTGTAATATCTTGTACTCCCAATATACAATAAAAAAACCTTTTTGAATTTCTAGAGTCCGCAAGAACAAAAAAGTTTCCCCCAGCTAACAAACCACCAGTTCCCGGTGAGTTCTGGCTACCTTATTCCACCGCAAGAGCACAACAATCCAAAAACAGTGGTTTTCTACACGGTGTTTGCATCCATACACGACTCGATTTGCGTAGTTTGCTGTAGCACGGTTTATTGTCTCAATTTCCGTAGTGTAGTAGTAGCGTCCCGGGTTCGATTCCCGTCAGGTCAATTTAGGAAACGATCTTGCCTACATTGACTCGGGTCTGGGTGTGCTCGGCGACGCCCCTGGCCTAATTCCCGGTCTGGTACCTCGTAACACAAGGATATTCATCCTTACTTCGAGACCTTGACAAGTGGTGTGTTTTGTCTGGCTCATATTTATTTATTATACAGGCTGGTTCGATTATAGGTTGACGGCCACGTTTCAAACCTGTAATTATCATATCATTTGGCGTCTCTTTTATACCGACTTCAAAAAAGCAGGAGGTTCTCAATTCGACTGTATGTTTTTTTTTTATGTTTGTTACCTCATAACATTCGACTGGGTGAACCGATTTTGATCATTCTTTTTTCATTTGAAAGCTGGTGCTTTCCGAATGGTCCCATTTCAATTTGGTCTTGTTCTCACAGTGGCATCCATGAGAAAACCATATAAGTCTTAAATCTAGATGGACAAAATGCGCGACAAATGGACGAATAACTCAATATTACGCAAACCGATTTTGATAATTCTTTCTTTATTTGAAAGCTGATGCTGCACGTGTGGTCCCATTAAAATTTGGTCTAGTTCTGACTGTGGTATTCATGGGAAATCCATATAAGTCTTAAATCTAGATAGACAAAATGCGCGACAAATGGACGAATGACTCAATATTACGCCAACCGATTTTGATAATTCTTTTTTTATTTGAAAGCTGATGCTGCCCGTATGGTCCCATTTTAATTTGGTCTAGTTCTAACAGTGGCATCCATGGGAAATCTATATAAGTCTCAAATCTAAATAAACCATATGCGCGACAAATGGACGAATAACTCATTATCACGCCAACCGATTTCGATGCTTCTTTTTTATTGGAAAGGATATACTTGAAGGGTAGTTTGATGAGAGTTTGGTTAGGTTCTGATTATGGGATCCATGACAAAGTAACGGAACTCTTCAATTCTTAGGAGCAATTGGACGATACTTTTTCGATGTAATAAATAAATAAGAACTATTCACTGAAAATCAATAAATAAACAAAAATTTTAACGAAAAAAAAACCAACTTCAAAAAAAACTATTCCAAAACAAAGCACTAAAAAGAAAAGAAATAATTGCGTATTCTTCTGAAACTTATACGATAATATAATGTAGGTACAATTATTGTTATTGTTGGAGTCGGTGTCAGCCAATGTACGAGTAGGTTTGTAACTACCCACATACATACGTAAACGTGATATGTAAGAAATAGGTATATTGCTAGGTATATTGTAATGTTTCCTTGGCTGACACCGACTCCAACAACAACAATAATTGTACCTACATTAAATTATCGTATAAGTTTTAGAAGAATATTTCTTCACTTTTTAGTACTTTGTTTTAAAAATTTTTTTGAAGTTGGTATTTTTTTAACATGTGTGAGTCAAAGGATTAGGAAAACATTGTTACTGAGGAAAAACTGTGCTTGAATGACATTAAGCACACTTTTTTCTGTTCCTTTTAATTCAGTCTTGTTGGGTAGGTCAATACATCTACATAATTATACTAACTATACTAATACTATAAAGAGGTAAAATCTGTTTCTTTTTTGCTTGTTTGTATTGAATAGGCTCCGATACTACTGGACCGTTTTTAAAAATTATTTCACCAATGTAAAGCTACTTTATCAGGGATTCACGTAGGCCGTATTTAATTGACGGAAATGGCAGTCTACGGGTGAAGTCACTGACGGACAGCTAGTCAATAAGAGTTGCTTAAGGAAAAGCTTGAAATATACTCTAATCGATGCCTGAACCAGTTGATTTTTTTTTTTATAAATTTAGGTACTTGGGCTTGTTGATTACCAATGGCTGTATTACTTTTCTCGGGCGTACCAGTTGGGTACT
Organism: Udea olivalis; assembly: GCA_947369235.1. Lineage (NCBI taxonomy): Eukaryota > Metazoa > Arthropoda > Insecta > Lepidoptera > Crambidae > Udea > Udea olivalis. The sequence goes on along the minus strand of OX376346.1, from coordinate 6,510,878 downwards.
CGATGAATTATTTTTGAATATACAGAACTGTAATGCTGCATTTCTTAACTATTACACCTACTCAGTAGGTGAAAACACTCAGTAGTACTGAAAATAGCCTCACGAGTACGAATGAACATTTGCACAATCAGTACTACTTGGATGTTATTGCAGTGATGACTTGATTTTCAGGGAACGTTTGCTATTAACCGGGCCGAGTTGAAAAGACAGCTTTAGACCGAAGCAGCGCTTTTCATGCCTGCACGTAGACTTAACAAGCACCACCAACGCAGTAAGTAGTAAGTCTGCTGATTATTTTAATGAAATGTACTTAGTGAATAACCTCAAGGGCTTACGAAAGTTCTAATTGGGGGTGCAAAAGCAGCATCGAAATCAGGTGGAACCACACCAAAGCGATAGTGAGAAAACAAGAGCAGTCTCTAAGTAGTCCGTCGTGTAGCAAAAGGATTGATTTTATTAACAACGAAACAGATTAGACAAATGTGAAATCATGGTTCTGTGGGACGCCATGAATTGGCATTTGAGGCACGCATTTCCACAAAAAAAACTTAAAAACTCCTTCCCTAGAATAAGCAATAATAATAATAGGCAATAACAGCACATAACTACACTTCTCCAAAACTCGTTATTAAGTTGATGGCTCTGGTGCTTTTTTATTAATTAATAGTTTGACTTTTTATATATTTTTACAAATAAGAAACGCTATGGAAACCTTTCTTATTGAACCTCATTTTCCGCAAATGGTTTATGAGATATATAAGTTTGAAATTATTGTGACTAGAGCGATCAATAATGATGCCAGAGCAATCAAAGCTTACTATGAATTATAGAAAAACAATTAATATAAATAATCTTAATTTCAAATTAAGCCTGTAAGTGTAGTTATATTTAACTTGTTATAGCAAGATCACCGTAAAATCAGAACCCTGACCATTTATGTAATATTTCAATCATTTCAATTATCACGGTTTCTTTGTAATTATATGTTAATAATACATTTATATAGTTTAAATCTCTGTATGAAAAATTGGAGATACCAACTTACTTACCCAATTTTCTTAAAAAGATAACGTTAACGTAGCTTTAGGGATAGATTTCCCTTGAATTAAAAGTTCTGGTTTTTATCAAAGAGAATAAATTAACAAGACTGTCAAATCTCCTAATTAAGTAAAATAACAAACAAAAAAAAAAGTATTTTTACGTAACTACCTGTAATAAAAGAAAACTAAAATTCTTTGGTACTTCACCAACGACTTGTGAGCCTCAAGATCAGGAGCATTTCTTATTTTTAATATTTTTAAGTTAAGAAAAAAAACTTTTTTGTTTTATAATGACTGTGATTATGTTATTTTAAGATTTTTTGATTTCAAGCATGATATTTTTTAAGTTTAGCTGGAAGTTGCCGAAAAAAAACCGGCTAAATGCGGGTCGGACTCGCACACGAAGGGTTCCGTTTATTACCTTCACAGCGTTAGGCGTAAAGCGTGTAGCCGTTATTAATATTATGTATAAAGGCAAAAAAATATCACCGGTGTCTCCTAAAATATTTTTTTATACTGTTTTTAGTTTTTGGTTTAGTAGCGTCATTGGAAATTTTAACTATCTAGCTATCACAGTTCATGAGATACAGCCTAGTGACAGACAGATAGTGGATAGTGGAGTCTTAGAAAAAGGGCCCCGTTTTTACCCTTTGGTATAAATTTGTAAAATGCGTTAATTTCACATACATGCAATAAAAATTTAATTAGAATACTTATTTAACTCATTTTCTGCAATTATTGATCGCTATGGCCACTCTGTTCAGAGCGATCAATGTCATAGCAGGCAAATAAAGTAACATTTTCATAAATTCTGGTAATAGTTGTAGCAGTAGGAATTCCACAGTTGTACATTAATTTAACAATCTCAATACGAATACTTTAGTTGTATCAATTTAGATGCCAACTTACTTATAATTTTTAAAAATGTGCCACAGTAATCAACAATTTTGAAAACCAAAACCAGAGTGATCACATTGTTTACCTTCGTATATCGAAAATGGGGCTTGGCAGCCCCGACTCCCATAGGATGTTGAAACCCGACTGGGAACAGCTAGCGGAAGAGGAGATCAAAGCATTGCGTCATGAACCAGGGATGGGTAAACGATTTTATGTCGTTCCAGCGTAATCAATAAGAAACGTCGGACACTTCTTTCTTTCTGTATTGATGCAAAACTAATTAGTATTTACATATTAATTCGATTTATTAAAACAACATTGTCTAGTAAATTTATAAACTCTTTTCCAGTCAGAATTTAGCAATAGAAAGAAGTTATTTAACATTAGTTATACAAAACTGGTGTCAGTCAGGACACACCAGAGTGATAAATTTTTGGTGGTTTGCGATTTTTTTAAATACACTTATAATAAAGTGAGGCACCAATATATTCATGTCCAAGGCATGCTGCATGTAAAACAACAGTAAAAAATATTTTAAGTTGCAAATTTATCTTAAGAAAAATAATTTCGCCTAGTAGACGCTATTTTTTTTTCGTTCATGAAGTGGCCGTGTGTAAATTGTACGTATTTACCATTTACGCCAAAATAAATTTTTACTTTACTTTTCGTTACATACTCGTACATCGCATTCGAACAACAAGATTCGAGATGAGCGATTGTAGATGCACCTTAAGAATGTACAGTTTATTATACTGTGACATATTATGTCAGTATATTATACAGAGCGTCGTGGCCTAGTGGTTCAGCACCCGAACTCAGATCGTGGATCGTGTGGTCCCGAGTTCAAATCTGGCCAGAACCAAAATCTTCGTGTTCATTGTTAAATATCCGACTTACTCTCCGGTGATGGAAAACATCGATAACAAACCAAATCAACCCGGATAGCGGCGGAAGGCTCACCACCTACCACGTTGGGTTCTAATACCATTGGTGAAAAGTGGGCTTCTGAGTGTTTCGTTCACCATGACGGCACATTCACTTGCCTCAGACTACCCCACTTGGGATAAAGTCGTGATGGTATGTATGTACGTACATTATGTCACAGACGAGGCAGATGGAATGCCTGCTTCGTTAATGAGTGGCTTCCCTCGCTACACGTCCTGCCCACTGATGCGGCGGCAACCGCTAAGTTAATCGCATTTCCACTTATTTACATTTGTAGATGAAATAAGGGTCATTTTGGCAATGCGGTTTATGTGAGCGACGCGTTACTGTTATTAAAACTTGTTCGTTTATACTTATACTCTGAAAAACTTTTTTTCGAGTTTTTCAGAGTTTAAGTTAGTAGTATAGTATCTGCAATTTCAGTGTGAAGTCAATGTAGTGAGTCAATGTGTAGAAATATCCCAGTGATAGGATATTTTACTGAAAATATTTTTACAAGGGCTATCATATTTAGCTACTACAGGTTTTTGTTTCAACCTATTTCAGGGAAGCACCCAGCCTCTCACAACTTAGGATGATTCTTTTATCTTGTCATATACATTACTTACGTAACTATATCGTGTTATATTTAAGGTCCTATTGTGAAGAGGTAATAAATATTTAATTCATTCATATTTCATTAATTCATTTATTCAATGGTGTGGTTGATCACTTCATCTTTACAGCATTAAAAAATAAAGTAAACAAAATTATTGACAAAATTTTTCCTTACTTTAATGTTAAGTTTCCAACAAAAAAACTGCAATATTTCATAATATTAGTTATTTAACGTACCGACGCGACCGACCCAATATAAGCTCCTAACCCAGATAGCATCATGGAATCTGCACTAAGAGCACTCTTATATCTTATCATTCATCGTGCTCCCTACGACAGATGAGGACTCGTGAATCACTAACGAGTGGCTTTTCTCCCACATCTGCATATTCACACATTTCCTGAGTTCAATTATTACTTAGTCGTCGACTTACTAGCTACCTTCTTCTGCTTAAAAGACTAATTAACTACTCAGGCTCCAACTGTCGGCAATTTTGTTTATAACCGACTTGGAAAAGGAATTCTCCTTCTTCTTTTCAGCCTATTGCAATAAGCTAAAAAGAAGAAGAATAATTCCTTTGCTCTTTTGATGATAGTGGAATTCTTAGAGTAAAGCAAATTGAACTTGAAAAAATCAACCAGTTCCCGAGCTACTGAGCGAGAATCGAATTATGACTTTCATTATTATCAGCATCTCAGCCTATAGCATTTCATTGCTGGACATAAGCCTTCCCCAGGGCGCGCCACAAAGCCCGATCTCCCGTTTTTGCCATCCTGTCACTACCAGCCACTTTCTTTAGGTCGTCGGTCCAACATGAACCCGTCTAATCCACCGACCATCGGAAAAGAAAAAGGAATCAAAGTAGGTATTTGCCACGCTTTATCGACGTCTGTACTTCCCGATAAGTACTTTTTCACCAAAATTTTGTTTTATGTTTTCAATTTCTACCCATTTTGGATAATTCTGCTTTTCAATTAATCGAGTACTTTCGTCTATGGATAAAAAGGTTGAAATGTGGCGATGAAACTTAGATGGTAAACTGACACATACGAGTATCGGGGTCAGTTCAACTTCACACATTGGGTTAACCCTAATAGTGGATAAACAAACACAATTGGCACAAACAAACAAAAATAACAAATGACGTTCAAGGCGTTGCGCAAACCAGTTTCCAGTTACCGACACCGAACACCTTTTGATCAGCATGAATATGTCTTAAGTGGAAGCAACTGGACACAAAAAATGTTTATGTGCGTAGTGGATGATCTCAAACTGCTTTTATAGAAATCAAATATTCATCGGTAGCTTGTATCTGACACAAGACACAAAAGTGCCGATAGTGCTAGCGGTACGTTTGTATAGGAAAAAAAAAATTTGCTCTGGAACCTATCGTGTGTGGTATCTAATGCAAGGGCTTACTGAGCCAATTCTAAAAATTAATCAAATCACTATGGCCATATTGTAGATATTATTCCAACACCCCCACTGTTTTAATTTTAATTTAATACAAGTGACTAAAATGTGATGACATTTTAGTCACTTGTATTAAATTAAAATTAAAATCATTTTCAAAACTTACCAAGTTTGGGCCAGATGGTACGGTTGAATCATTTTTTTTAAATAATGTTCAGATGGTACGTATCCTCAAATCTAACCTCCAAAAAGGGTTTTTGATAATATTCACATTAAGTATTTTTTTATAATTTTTCAATTTTACGAAATGTGTTAAAATTACGATTAGTTGAAACATGTATAAAAAGTTCAATTTTAGACAATTTTTTGAGGATGATAAATAGAATGCGAGAGAAGGAGAAGCAAGAGTAATTGCTCTAATGGGAGGTCAACAATATTTTCTTACGCCTGCGCCTGCGCTTTTTTTCTTTCCTGCTTTTCGGCAGCCGCATCTCAACCCAAGTATCTGAGATTTTTTGAGTCAATTCTGGTTTAGCCGTGAACAGCTAAGCAATTCCCACTTTGCTTTTTTCGTAGATCGCAGAGGTGGTGGTGGAGTCGCATCCGGAGAACCAGTGAAAAAGGAGAATCATCTTGGCAAATGGAGGCTGATGAAGTTGTCGCACTGAAAACCATTTGGTCTCCACCTTGTCTCCATATTTGGTGGAGACAATCCCAGAAAGAGGACTATCAAGTCGACATCCTCGCTAACTTTTCTGCTTTAATATGTCGTTAAAAACATTTCGTCACCAGTCGCCCCCGACGAATTTATCTATCATGAATAGGCACCATTCCACCCGACTGTCTTTCTGCTCATACGGAGAGAAAGGTGGTCGTGAATTATGGTTTGCATTGCTGCTGATCCAATTCTACGTTTTCGCTCCAGCTCTACATACTTTATTCGTCGGTTTTCGCGAATGAGTTTTTTCGACTGCACGAACGTTTTCTTGTGTGACCGCTGTAGGCGACTGACCTGTCTTCGCTTGATCGTCGAGACATCCCAGTCCTCTTTTAAATTCAGCAAACCAATTAAATATTCTATTGAGCTCTAACGGGTGGAAGTGAAACATGCCTGAGTCGCGAGTTGGTGGGATGGTTTATCCACCCCGTAGAAAGCGGTGTACACCTCTCGACAACCTGAGCCGCTCACAACCATGTTACTGCCTTTGTTGACCTTATGCGACAGCACGTTTGGGTGGCCCATTTAGTGAGTGGCTAGTCTATGTCTGCCAGGAGCAAAAAACATATGAGACAATTTGCTTTGCAGACGTCCGTTGTCTCAGGCAATAGCCCGGTTTCAGTCCACTGAAAATTTTACCCCCATAGCCCGGGTGTAGTTCTTTTTTATACATGATTCCATATTTCATACATGTGCCAGGTGTTGTCTTTATGTAGATGTTCAATATTTATCTAAAGACAAAACTCGGCACATGTACACATTGCAAAGTAGATTAAATGATACCAAAAGGCCTCTACGTGTTGGCTTCAGCCCCACGCAAGCCTTAAAGGACCCCATGGGCCCGTGAATTTCCAATGTATCAACATAATAATAATAATTTTTAAACTTAACTTATATAATGAATAAAGAGAATGATAATTCATTTATTTTTAGACCATTGATCCTTAAGTTAGTAACAATTCCTTAAAAATTATAATGTTAGTGAAAGTACTGAAACAAAATGAAGGGGTACCACAGGGACTACCCCCAAACGTCCACGTGACGTAGCACCCAGAGACGCAAGAAGGGTGAGTCCCAATGGTCTGCCAGAACGCCCAGGATGCTGTTGGAACTGGCACGATGCGACTAAGCAGTGAGGCACAGCGCTTATGAATTATGGCGTAGAAGCTATCAATTCTCGCCTCAGCAAACATGTTGGATGCGCTGCAATACCGAGGCAGCCCCACCAGCACCCTGTACGCGTTCTTATATTGAACACGCAATAAATACCCTCTGCGTATAGTTCACCCACAGACTGCACGTGTAAAAGGACTGACAATAGGCTTTTAAAAGCGTGTCTTTAACCTGAATCGTACAACGTGCAAATCTACGGGCCAACATGTTGCATCGGACAGCCAACGAGCTGCGTTCCCTCTCTATGTCTAACCTATCACTCATATTCTCTGTGAGCCAATGACCCAAATACTTAAACTGCGATACCTTATTCAACGAAATGCCTGAAAGATTAATTATAGGCGAAATCGAGTAATGTTTTTACCTGCCTTAAAAAGCATAAACATACTTTTCTTCGCGTTGTATTTCAGTCCATGGGCCACGGCATAGGATTAATAGATGGATAGGGGCCTTCTCAAAGCACCAATCGAGGGACTCAGAAGGACCATATCATTGGCATAGTTTAGATTGTGACGTTAATACAAGTTAATACAAGTACCATCAATATGACACCCAACCTTAATGCTAAGCTCCTCGATGAGCCTATTTATAAAAAGACTGAAAAGCTTTGGTGAGGTTCTCCCCCCCTGCCTCACTCCATATTCCAGTCCGTACTCTTCGGAAAAAGCATTTGCCCATTTAACATGGTTTTTTTGAGGGTTGTACCAGTTTTTTAGAAGAGAAACAACTTTCTTCGGCACACTTGTGTCACCATGTAGCTTATCTCATAGCAGATGGTATGATTCTAAATCGAACGCCTTGGATAAGTCAAGATAGCATGTATAAACAGGGGTTTTTCTCGCAGTGTAGTATTGGACAGTTTGCTTGAGGCACAGGATAGCACTCTCGGTTGACAGCCCTTTTCTGAACCCAAACTGTGCGTCGTTTAGGCTGATGTGACCATCCAACTGCTTATCAATGAAACTGCCAATTCATGCTGCGTTTGAGTTACCCAAAAATAAAGTAAGGGCAGAAAGAAATGCATGTGCTGAAAATGCGTTGAAAGAAGTAACGATGAAAGGCACTTTCAAATGTTTTAAATCTTACCAACCACCAGGGCACGAAATTTCTAAAGATGAATTTAATTAATGAAAAAACATCACATCTCGGTCCCCTTGGTCAAGGATCACGTCAGTACTCGACAATGCAATGCGCGCAATGGTTACCTACATCAGATGCAGTGTCTGCGTCACAGCATGAAAACGAATGAGAGCTCGTGCATCACTAACGAGTGGCTCTACTCGCGCACATCTGAATATTCACGTCCCTATTGCAACACTGCGACTGCTCCCTGGCTATCTTTGTTTTATCAGCTAATAATACCTGCACGGTCCTGCTTTACCTATTCCTGTCCTTTGGTCGTACTAGGTATATGTAGGTAGAAAAAAACGGTTGTGGCAACACCGGTGAATGTTAAACGACAACCGACTTCTCAGATATATTTTCACATGCTAATATGCCCATCATCTAGCGAAGCGCTGCTTATTCAGAATTAACTTAGGGATTTTTATTTGTAAATGGCTTATTTTCAAATGCACAGCAAACAGCTTATCATCCATCTATTTATATTCATCAATTTAATTATTTTCTCATCAAATATATCATTTGACTGCAAGGAAACCAATTGTATAGCAAAATTAGCAATACAAATATTTCGAATAAAATACATCAAAAGTATATCATATTTTTTCCTCAGACGCGCGACAATAAACTTTTTTGCTATACAAAAAAACGATTTTCATATCAAATATGCTGATTGCACAGCAAATTAACCTGGGCGCACATACATAATATTTACAGCCATAACAAAATGACTATTCTTACGACTAGTTTCATATTGCGCATCTCAAACCGTGCTTGACATTAATGTCTTAGAATTTCAGAAGACACGCACTGCAAGTTTATTAATCATTATAACAAAGTAATGAGTTTCAAATAGCATTATTTTGAAAACTGATTTCACGCGCTTACTATCACTTCCCGGTCGGCAAAGTGCGCGCGGATCTAAGAGCGAGTGAGAAGGATATATTTATCACTCTTGCGTTTACGCTTCATGCAGACCACGGAATAGTTGTTTGTTTATGTTTAGTCTACAGACAATTATTAGTTATTTTTCCGAAAGTCACACATCCGATATTTCAAATTTCCGTGCCGTGGGAGCGGTCGGCGAGTGCCAGAACCGAATTGTTGGCAAATTAACATGTAAAATGTTTATAAAAATATAATAGATTTCGGATTTGGGATTTTTCGGAGTTTTGATTATTCGGAATTCGAATTCATGAAAGATCGGATTATTGTTGATTCGTAATTTTAATAATTCGGGATTGTGAAATTCGGAATTCTGACTTTCGGACTTATGAACATTCGGAAAATTGAAATTTCGGATTTTTAATATTCGGATTTATGATAATTCGGAATTATAAAATTTGGAATTTTGACTTTGGGAGTTATGTTTTTCGGAATAAGTTTACCCCAAAAATATACCTATTGGCCAGAAAAAGGGGCGCGGAAGTCCAGCCAAGGCAAAGTCTACTCTCATTATTCAACAAATCTACAGAAAGTAGATTTGTATGTGATTTAGAGTTTTATTGTTGATCTCATTATGTCCTAATTAATAAATAATTAGCTTATTTTTACAAATAAAAACATGTTTTATACATATAAACTGCAGTATACGATAACAAAATAGAACCTCTGTTTAATAGAAAAAGATGTAAATAGTTTACTGTACGTTAGTAATTATTATGTATCCGTTACTTAAAATGCTTTACATTTAAATAAATAGTAATGAGTCACGAACATAAATTGATGCTTAAATATTAATATTTTGAGGTAGCTATTTGGCTGTGCAATCAGTTTATTTGATTGGTATTGGGATTTTTATGTCATACAAAAGGAAGATTTTTTGATTCGCAGTTATTTACTACCCTTTGTAAATTATAATTCACTTGATTTTTACAGCAAATCGTAAAGGTAAGTGTGTAAAGTTGCCAGTAGTGTTTGCCTGAATGGCTGACTAATTTGTAACATAAAATTCCATAATATGTATCGGCATTACGTATAATTAAAAAGCTTGCGGCGTAGACGTAAATAGTTTAAAAATAAGAGTATAACGTTAATGTTACGAATAATCACCTAAAAATATTAAAGATCCTAACAGGAGGGCAATGAGTTCCAGTTTTTAGGTGACTTTCAATTTCTTTAATTCGGCCAAAATTAGGTACGACAGCTGGGTTTTCCGCCTTAACTAAGGTCGTTTTGGGGAAAAAAAAAACCGACTTATAACCTAAACGTAATCATTTGCATGTAAAATATAATATTTTAATCCTGATAAAAAGAGCGAGCTACTTTAAATAATTCTCATTTATCACCCCAGTTTGCATTCAGAACAGACGTCTGTAAAATTTCAACGCTGCTGAGCTAAAAAACCAGAGCAGGAAGTTATATCGACGCTGTCACTCGTCAGGACTCTCGTCGACCACACTCTTGTTACGTGTCGCTGTGACAAATTCACTTCGACCACATTCTGACATCGTCGAACCAGTGACAAGCCCGATGACAAGACAGGCAAAATTTTATTTTCCTGGGACGCAAACCTTCCGATGTTACGCGTCGGGTTTATTACCACCCGCCATAAGTGTTGTGTTATTCCTTACTTCGAAACTAGTGCTTTAAACATTTAATTCTGGTGTATTTTGCGTTTGAGCGGTTACCGGAAAATTTCGAGTCACTAACTCTGAAAGCATTCCAAACCTTTAGACACTGTTCATGCCATTACCACTACTAGACTATGTCTAGTTTCTAACCTGTTTCCAAATTCTGGGTGGCACAAAGGAAAAGTTTAGGTCCTTAGGTGCAACTATCTATGCAGCAGGTAATCCTGTTGTTATTCTCTTTATTCATTATATAACTTAAGTATAAAATTTGTACAGTATTTATATAAAACAAAGATTTACAACAACAAAACAACTCTTGAATTATAATTATAAAAACAAAATACATAATTACAATTATAAAACCTAAGCTTAAATTAAAGTTATAAAAACAATGATTTATAAAAATACTTCGAAAAACCATAACCTAGGGTGCCGCCGGCAGCAGGGCAGGCAAGGCCCAGACTACCAGTGGCTGCAGAGAGAGGAACCTCCTGACAATGCGAGCCGTGTCCAGGAACACCGCCTTCTGCATCTGACCCTTGACCCAACCGCTGAGCGAGAGCCTCTCGAGGTGTTGGTCGAGGCCGTTTGCCGACACGACTATCGGGATAATGATCGTCGAATCAACATTCCACATGGCGGTCACCTCGTGAGCCAAGTCAAGGTACTTGCTGAGTTTGTCCTTCTCAGCTTTTACGAGGTTATCGTCATGTGGAATGGTGATGTCGACGAGCACTGCCTGGCGTTGGGGTCGGTCTACCAGCACGATATCAGGCTTATTGGCTACAATAGTCCTGTCCGTGATGGTAGAGCGATCCCAATAGAGCAATGCACGACTATTTTCGAGAACTGGTACCGGTGCGTACTTGTAGTACGGTACCTCCGACTCGACAAGGCTATATCGAAGAGCAAGTTGCTGGTGGATGATCCTGGCTACTAGGTTGTGCCTGTGCAAGTACTCTCCGTTAGCAGGGTGAGAACAACCGGAAATAACGTGGTGAATAGACTCGCCAGGACGGCGGCATGCCCGACAAATGTCAACCGTACCGTTCTTCATGATGTATTTCCGGTAGTTATTCACCTTGATAACTTTATCAGCAATTGCTCAGACAAAACCCTCGGTTTCCCCAAAGACGTCCCCGAAGCGGAGCCAGTTCACCGATGAGGAGAGGTCCACGTCGGGCCCTGTTAAGGCCCGATAGAACCTCCCATGCAGCTCCTTGCTCTTCCATATTTTCTTGCGGTCGTCGCTGGTGAGCACCGGTAGTTGACGCCAGTTCTCGTTTGCCAAGGAAAGTGGCGTGAGCCTCTTGTCAACTGCCACAACGTCGCGAAGAATCCCACACTCGTTGTTCAGGAAAAACCTCCTGAGATTGCACACCTCACGGTTGTGAAGGTCCTTGGCATTTAAGAAGCCACTACCCCCCACCTTTCGTGGGATGTACAATTTCATAACAGACAGGCGTGGGTGTAGCATGCGATGCGTTGTGAGCAGTTTTCGGACTCGTGTATCCAGAGCACCCAGCTCAGTTTGAGTCCATCTCAGTATGCCAAAGGAGTATATCAATAAGGGCATCACCCAACCATTGAAGGCGCGCACCTTGTTGCCACCTGACAAAGAACTCTTAAGTACCTTTGAAAGGCGGCCAAAGAAACGCTCCAACACCGCTCATTACTATTATTATTATACTGATTGCATAAAAAGCAAGTTTTGGCTTGGCAGTGTCATACATCTATGAAATGTTCTGCAATGGCAAACGTACCTACTGTGGTTCGCCAAACCACAAGGATAGTCCTAGGACACATAAGAATGCTAGGATGTTGATGGTAGGTAAGCCCATAGGCTGACTATGGGCCTCATAGGGAGCTCCAAATCAAACGCTAAAGATTAACCCCAAAGACAACTTTACCACAGTGATATCAGTCTTCTATCACTGTTTTATCTTTTATGAATAAGGGGGTTAATGTCAAGACGCAAATTTACATTTCATGGAACTTTGAACCAAACTTAAGCTGGCTTATCTTAAGTCGATGTTCTCACCTGCCTGTAGATAGATATTATAGGTAGATTATACTTTATTGAACAAAAACAAATACAATAATATTTCATAGAAACTATAATTAACTAATTTAGCCGTTGCAAATATATTTAATTTTGCAATTTATGAAAATGAAATAGAAAAATTGAAATGCTTCTTCATATTATTTCTTACATAATATGATATAAAATACTAACCATATTAATTAAAAAATAAAGAAATAATAACTCTGAACCCTCATTATCGTGCAAAATCCGCTAAAATAAGATGAATTGACTGACTAATTGGACATACTTATAATATAAGCCCGTATTGGTAATACGTGCGCATATTTATGATATCCTGTCCTGCGCTAATTTCTCGTTGATTCATGTGAGGTGGTAAGTAAAGAGTATTTTGAGCCAGTAGGTTACATAAAAGCGGTGGCAGCCTTGGTTACTGATTTCTCAAACTAAATTAATTTTGGCGTTATTTTGTAGTTATTGTACGTACAAAGTAGTCTCAACATAATAAGCATTTATTAATGGGGCCAAATTCTCGGAAAGCAACGCGAAATGGCAGAGAAGACGTCGTCTAAGCATGGGATTAGAGGTGGAAAGATTGCGGCTGCGAGCCTCGTTGAATATTATTTTTTCTTATCGAGATGGCGCTTTATGGAGAAAGAACACGGTTTTTTGTTTTGATTCAATTAGTTAAAAATCTTAATGCCATTTTGGGAACGGGAGGAACAGGGTGTAAAGTTCCTCATCCACCATTGAAAAGGGAGGATCCTCCGACCAGACAGGTGTTGTGTCTGGTGGGCTACTGCCCGACGGTTGTTGTCGGGTTCTTGTATTATGTTTAATCGTTAGGATAACTTTGATATCGCGATGTAGATACGACAGTACTTAGTTCGTATGTGGCGAGATAGATGTCGCCACATCACTCCCCTCCGAGACCGGAGGTCGATAGTGGAATGTTCCAGTGAGTCGGAGTCAGATGCCGCATAGTTCACGGTGAGTTGGAACTGTCTGCGGTGATGAGTGAGTCGGGGTGATGCTGCGAATGCTCCAGTGAGTCGTAGTGGTGCAGTGCTGCGTAGGGGCTGGCTGCTACGTCGACCAGGAGAGAAGTGCGTCTCTGCTTGCTGACCGGCCGAAGTGCAGTGTGCTGTGCCAAGGTCGCTGAGAAGGCTGGCTGTATGACTCACTGCTCGAAAGCTTGAGGAAGTGATGATCACGTCGGCGTCAATAGTTTGGAAAATTACCAGTTTGAGAGATTGGGAAACGTCAGGAACAGGGTGTAAAGTTCCTCATCCACCATTGAAAAGGGAGGATCCTCCGACCAGACGGGTGTTGTGTCTGGTGGGCTACTGCCCGACGATTGTTGTCGGGTTCTTGTATTTACGTTTAATCGCTTGGATATCGAGATGTAAGATACGACAAAGTAAGTAAAGTAAAAAGTAAAAAATATCTTTATTCATATAGACTTATAAAAAGTACTTATGACATGTCATGTAACAAAAAAAAATTGTAGCAAAAATATACTGAATAAAAATAAACTTACATAAAATAATACTATGATAGTTCATATCATAATTAAATATAATGTGACTCTACCACCGGTTCGGAGGTTGTTTCCGATCGAGAAGACTCCGGCAAGAAACTCGATGGTTACTCTTTTCAATCTTGTTTTTATACACAAAAATGGAATTGACAGAGTAAAGTCATAACAAAAAAGTGTGCAGAGGAGCAGATTATACCTAAGATGACCACAAATTCTTATCATTTAAGAAATCGTCAACACTATAATAACCCCGCTTCATTAACTTAGCTTTAATTTGTGACTTAAACTTGTGAAGAGGCAGTTCAACAAGAGTTTGCGGAATCTTATTAAAATATTTTACACATTGACCAACAAATGATTTCCCTACCTTATGCAGTCTTAGACTGGGAGTTACGAGCTTATCTTTATTTCTGGTATTGAGTTTATGAACATCACTGTTTTTCTTGAAGAGATGCAAGTTTTTACGGACATATACTACATTATCATAAATAAATTGAGAGTACACAGTTAAAATATCTATCTCTTTGAATACTTCACGAAGCGAGTCAGATTGCCCACATGCTCCATTAGCCAACCCATAACCTATGAGCGCTTAAGAGCCATTTCGTATTTTGAGCGCATGATCCAACTTTTCAAGAGTTTACGATCTTCGGAAGAAAAATTTGACTGATCATTAAATACATAACATAGTCCAATCTTCCGTATATTGACACCTAACAAATCACATTTGTAAATAAAATATGTTTTCTATTATAAAATGATCAAACTCGCTACCTCGAATTACCGAAAAAGCCGTTATCGTGTCAATTTCAAGGGGCTAAATCTCTGATTAAAGCTTACTATAGTTGCAGAAACAAAAGACAAACGTCATACATAATTTATCACAATAACTGTAAAGAAATATAAAGTTTTATTCCCCATACAATCAATTAATTAGACCTAAAAACGAAATGAGAACCCCATAATTTGCAATAAATCGCGATGCACTATGGCCACACACGCACTATGGCCGCGCGTAATTTTAGTGACGGCTCCTTAAAGAATAGTTCAAAAATAAAACACGATCGTCTGCAATCCATTTATGGCGCAAAACGACTTTCCACGTTCGAGACAAAACGAACGAAAATATCCTTTAAGCTAAAAACTAGAACGATAGCCACATCTGCATAGTTTTCTATGCAAAAAGCTAGATCTAGTGTTAGACGAGGATTGATGTACTAAGTTCGGTTCGGTGGAGGATAGTTCGATTGCGGCTGCAGAAGTTCAGCTATTTGTACAGACGTCACTATATTAGCCGCAGTCGGATGCAGAACTCGCTCCATACTTCCATTCCATGGCGTATTATTTATTCATTTAAAAACAGTTGGCATTTTATTCACACTGTTCATTCATACTCTTATCAGGAATCAGAAAAACAACAGAAGGTGATGGGTTAGCTTAACGCATACTCAAACTCTACCATCAGGGAAACGGTAAGGCCAGCATCTTTACTAAGTATTTGTATGAGATTTCGTACAACGTCTCTAGTCTTTACGGAAAATAAATGGAATTAAAAACAGTTCACAAGTGGCTTTGTTAACTATCAAAGTTTACATAACCCAAGTACAGAAATTTTAATTTTTACCAATTATGTCCTATTTATCGAGGGACTCGATTAATGGCAAATACAGATATTTATATCACACAGAACTTTTGAAAAAAAGTGTAGTATAATACAGTCAACTACCACTTCGTGCTTGTTGCAATTAAAGCATCCATTAAAATGGAGTCATCATGAACATGAACATGAACTAAATTAAGTATTTTTTACAACAATACAGGCAAGGCCGTTCTGCTCAGACAAATCTCAATTACTTAAGCAAATTGCTTTCATAGACTTTTTTGCCTGAAGTACCTAAAAGAGCGGCTCAAAAGATATTAACATTAAGATGGAAGATTATTATAACAAGAATCCTGGAAAGTTATTATTTGATTGCTTGGAATTGGGGCTTTTTTAGGACGGCTCAAATTACACGTTTTTAGTTAATCGCTAGTCAGCTAGGCGCTATCATCTTAAAACTGGTAAGAATCTATGCAATGTCGCTAATTGGCTATTTTGCCTGGAATATTACTGAACCGGCCTCGTAACTGGAAACTGCAATGATAGCATTAACACCAAATGAAACAATCTGGCTCTCATACACTTTCTGAACAACTGAAGTGTTTAAACGAACTGTTCACCATGAGATAAAATTTAAATTTAAGTTTGAAACTATTAATATTTTTTTTGTAAATGTTTGACACAAAGCGGCAATATCTCTGGGGTAGTATCAGGGGGCAATTTACCTGGTAAGCTAAGCATATTTTCCTAATACATACTAACTATTAAAATAACGGTGAACAACGAGATTCTTATTTTGAGTATACTCCTTTAGCCAGTCATCTTTTTGGTAACGTGTAATGAAGAGCAATACTATTTGGCGTGAGATGAGAAGAGTACTCCTCGGGTGATCTCGGATAACCTAGCAGTCAGAATTGTATGTAGCTTAAAAATAATGTTAACGACAAGTAAACGTACGCACTGAACACTATATTCCTACAACAACGACTGTCTGTAAAAGCACTGAAGTGGCTTAACTAATTGAATAACTACTCCAACAGCGCGGCGGAAAGACAGGAGATTCATAGAAATGAGCGCTAGTGCAACGTCAAATTAAAACGCAGACAAAGGCGCGATTGTCGGCACTTAGGTTATGCGGCGCAATGAGGAAGTCGGGATCAAGTGGCGACTGCAGCACAACAATCTACGTCAGCCATGGGGTAGGGTTACCACCAAAATACCCAGACAAAGCGAATGAATCCAAAAATGGCTCGACTATCATAGCTACAACATTCAACTTTAGGATTCAAACTCTACATTAAAAATTGTGGTTAAAGTAACAGTTTAGTCATACACCGACACACAGTCAGTAGCGACTTCGGTTGGTGACACGCTTCCCTTCCTTATCACCATTGGAGTACACCAAGGCTCCGTGCTTTGACAGTTTCTGTTCTGCGTAATATTAGACGTTCTGTCAAACAGCCGCGGCAGCCTTCGTGTTCGTGACATCGCAGACAAGCTGCAGAAGTGCCGCCTTCGTTGGTAAGGTCATGTCTCACGGAGATCGGCAAACTACGTGGGCAACAAATGTCTGGCCATGCCGCCCCGCCAGGTACCGGTAGAAGAGGTCGACCCAAGAAGCAGTGGCTCGACGGCGTTAAGGGTGACTTGCGTGCCAACAAACTCACCACTGAGGATGCACAAGACCGCGCGAAGTAGGCCAAGAAAATAAGAAAGGCGGACCCTGGGACCCCACACACCAGTGTGGGTTCACAACCGGGATAGACCGCACGGATGATTATGATGATGATGATGACAGTCAGTAGCGATATTTTACGAATGGACTCACAACGTGCACCTTTGGCTTCGTATACTGGCGGCTCATAAATTATAGTGCGCATAAGATCTAACGTTGTATATGTATTATAGGTTAGGTATCTATCCATGAAATTTAACACTGGCCGTGTGGACTTCTCTTTCGCTCCGCGGCCAAGTAATTGATTACTATCAAAACATTTTTAACCTCAATGGCAGATGTTTGAACTATACGGATACCGACCAAAACCTAGCGAAGCAACAGTGGACATAACTACTTATCAATCAATATCTTCCATAGTGCAGGTTGTGGGGCACTAGAACAAATGGGCCATAGTTTGAATTCACCAACCACCATCACAACCCTCTGTACGTCTACCACGAGTTGCCACTTTAAATTTACGTCATCGTTCGCGTAAAAAATTGTATTGGGATTTGACATGACATGACATGACAATGTCAAATCCCAATATTTTTTTTCACGTGAATGAAAACGTAAATTAAAAGTGGCAACTCGTGGTAGACGTACAGGGGTCTGATTCTGCTAACTAAATGCCAATGGAATCGTAATTTTTTTGTGCCCTGCGAAAGTACCAGCACTTTAAAATAATACTTTCAACCACCCCATCTCCTTCCCGTGGGTGTCGTAAGAGGCGACTAAGGGAGCCCTACAGCAGACCAGATGGTCTGCTGCAGTGCTTAGTAAGAGCAGATGCTCTTCAGGTGGGAGACATATTATGTCGGCCGGTTAATAGTACCACCATGCAGTTGCGTAAAACCCGCCAAGGATCCGGGATCAGCACTACACTAACCGGTGCCAGGGCAGGCCTTCAAGGTGAGTATGGCCAGCTCAGTAATTGCTTTGCATTATTGTGCTTGTCATCTTCTTATCTGAACCTCACGACTGCTTTCCATCAGGTGGAGTGAGGTCATCTTGACTGGCACTATAAAAAAATTGCATGGTTTTGACGTTTCGCCCATACTAAAACTGTCAAAATCACGCCATTCAATTACGATTTCATTGAAATTGAAATAGCAGAATCTAGCCCCTGGTCTGTTTTATTAATGAAATTATTGACCATGTTATCCTTGGTACGGCCAACCTGGGAACGAAGGCGGTTCAAAGTTTTGAGATTGGTCAGGGCTGCTCATAACCTAGTCCTAGTGCTTTAACTAAAACAATGTAATAAAAGTCTAATTTGTCAGAGGCAGCCCTAAGCTGGAGGTTTGTTAGCGCGCTAACAACGGCGAGACGCGCGAGCGAGGCTCGGCTGCGATTGCGAATTGCTTCGTGACTTGCTTGTTTTCCCTTTTAAGTTTTCGGGACAAGGAACTCTTTTAATATCGTCAGTCTGGAAGTCTTGCCTTTCAAAATTTTGCTACGAATAAAATTAGAGAGTCACGAGACATGCCATTACTTTACCGTTCGTCTGTCGATGCACCAGCTGACGGTAAATTGTATTGTTGTTCCATTGTTTTGACGACACGGTTGGCGTAGTGCGCTGTAGCACGGTTTTTCGCCTCGATTTCCGTAGTGTCCCGTGGTTCGATTCCCGGTCGGGTCAATTCAGTAAACGATCTTTTCTGAATTGACTCGGGTCTGGGTGGGCTGAGAGACGCCCTTGGCTTATTTTTCCTGTGTGGTACCTCGTGACGCAGGGATAATAATCCCTACTTCGAGACCATTACGAGAAGTGTGTTGTCTGGCGCATGTTGCTGTCTGTTGCTAACGTCGAGCCCCCCGCAGAGGGCGATAGAGACAACTGCAAATCGGACCAAAATTAAATTAAATTAAAATTAAATTGTGTCTAGCACATACGGTCAGCTGTAGTATGAAATTATTATCTTTTCACAAAAAAAAATTTTGCTTTATATATGTCTACTTATGCGTCGATTACTAATAACAATGAGGGGTGAAAATCATTTAAAATTACCATATTGACAACAAAATTTGTCCAGACGCTTTATATAATAAAATATGTGCTTTAGCTCATTGCTATTTGACTTATTTGACTTGAAACATTTGAAGTTATTTTCAAAGCATGCAGTCTTTTAATTTTTTTATTTTTCGTAATGTTTTTTTCTCTCGTCACAAAAATGATATAACAAAAATGAAGTAAAGTTGCATTCACAAAGCTGTTTTTTGAAATAATAACTCGCAGTGTATTTTTGTTTATTTGTGAAAGTGATTATTATTTATTATTATTATCTTCTTTATTTAGCATAAAACTTAGGTATAAAATTTGTACAGTATTCTTACAAAAACAATGATTTACAACAATAAAAACAACTTATGAATCATAATTATAAAAACTAAATAATTACAATTATAAAACCTAAGCTGAAAGTTATAAAAACAATGATTTATAAAAATACTATAAAAACCTTAACCTAGGGTGCCGCCGGCAGCGGAGCAGGCAAGGCCCAGACTACCGGTGGTTAGGACTGCAGAGAGAGGAACCTCCTGACAATGCGAGCCGTGTCCAGGAGCACCGCCTTCTGCATCTGACCCTTGACCCAACCGCTGAGCGAGAGCCTCTCGAGGTGTTGGTCGAGGCTCTTCGCTATTAAGCCGTTTGCCGATACGACTATCGGGACAATGATCGTATTATTATTATTATTTCTGTCATTGTTATGTTACACATTTTTTTAAAGTTTGAATTAAATGTTTCGATTTTTTTATAAGATGTATCTAATCAAGCAACGTGTATGTGCAAAAGTTAACATATTTTTTGTAATTAAAAGTTCCTACAATGACTTTAGATTTTTTATTACATGTTATGTTCGTTAATATTATTCGTAAATAGTTAATAGTTTGGTAACAATTATGATCACGTTAATAAGTATCTGAATTGAGATTTCTTTTGGTCCTTTAAGAAAAAATACAGAATTCCAATCTCTTTGATTCGAATTAAACTTGACTGATTCAACGAAAAATAAAAATAAGGTGGTTTTTTTTCTGTATTTATTCAATAAAAATATTCATTAATTAAGTTTTTTTCCATGTACATTGTGAAAAGACCCTAATATCTCTTTTTCGTTATTTTTTGTCACGAGTTTCATTTTTGTTTAATTTTTCTGACAATGGTCGTTTTAAATGATTTTCACCCTGAGGCACTTCAAAAATCAAAAACTTTTATATCTGACGTAATTATTCATTTGTAGATAACAGGGCAATTGGTATGCAGACAAGCTCATGAATAAAGTTAGCACTCTTTCAAATTACAACATTATCTTTTTTTTTTTTTATTCACAACAGTAATTACATACTTTCTTATTTACTAATGAACCCTACTATTACAAACCCTTAAGGGGTTTTACTGGTAGTAGGGTGAGATCGCACTATACTATAGGTACTTAAAAAAGCCACATTATACACTAATTAATTACATCTTAACTGATAAGTAGTATCTTTTTAATATAGTTTTACATTTCTTTGGCTGGTTATTACATATATCGTCTACTAATTGCTGTGGAAAACTATTTAATATTTTAGGTAGCAAGTACTGAAAAGTTCTCCTTCCATATGTATTATTACACTGTGGTAATATAAACAAAGGCAGATAATCTATGTTACGTAAATGGCCGAGCCTAGTTCGCTTACATAATGTGGGAATAATGCTATGTTCTTCAGAAACGACAGACACACAAATCCTATCGAAAACGCTTATCACTTTACAGTATTTAAATAATTTAGAATAATCTTGACTGTTTGATTTCTTTATGTTTTTAGGTACAATCGCCTTCAGTATGGCAAGTTGTAATTTATAAATGTCCTCTAAATAAGTCACGTATGTCCTGCCGTAACTACTGATTCCATAGCAAATAATTGAATCTGCTAATGACATGTACAACATTCTTAGAGTGCCATATGGTAACTTATATCTTAGTATTGTTAATTTAGCTAGAACTGCCCTCAGTTTACCGCACAAATAATCGACGTGAGGCCGCCAGTTGAATCTGTTATCAATTATAAGTCCTAAGTAGGTATGTTGGTTCACAAGTTCGAGCGGCAGACAAGGACAGCGCGCGGCGCACGAGCTGTGTAAGCATCGGTGCTCGTGAGCGATTATTTGAGGTACACGGGTCGTTTGCATGTGAGCAGATCGGACATGCATTATTTTTGTTTTATTGGCATTAATAACCAGACCAACGTCGTGTGCCCACTTGCACAATGAGTCAAAGTTGTCTTGCAACATCCTTTCGGCTTGAGAAATATCTGAGTGCGCAGCGATTAAGCAAGGATCATCGGCAAACTGGTACACGGATCCCTCACCAAAGATGTTGCACATGTCATTAACATAAATTAGGTACTCGGTAGGTCCCAAAATTGACCCTTGTGCTGTTCCTACCTCGGTACATATCCTGTCACTTAGCACCTTTGCAATTTTAACCATTGTAAATCTGTTTTCGTGATAATTTTGAAACCATTTTAGTAAGGGTATTTTAGTATCTACTTGTCTTAATATAAAATGCTTCTAAAACATCACTTAGTGTTGACTTAGTGTTGACTTAGTAGCGTATCATAGTGTGTGAAGTCCAATAACATGCCATTAAATTAGTTTTGTGTAAAGGAATTATTCCTATTCTTTCCTAAAATGAAAAAGATTCTCCTATTCCATTCTGATGTATTTCATTCATTTACTTTGCGGTGCAACTTTTCATTTTCACTGACAAACTAGAAGCAGCGCCCAGAGCTCTCCCCTAATAACATTTCCCGTATCTTGTTGTTCATTCATAACCTGTTCGCAAAGTCATAAGTTTATTTTTAAAAGGATAGTGAAACTTTCATTTTAACTTTCCATAAACTCACCGGTGTGGCTGCAACACTTTAACTTGGCTTATCTTAACTATAGTTTAAAGCTGCACTCACATCTTTTATTTTTAATCTCCGACCAACGGCGAACCCTATCGGACTTGAAATTACTTTGTTCGCGAGCAAAGATCAAATATCTGCGTTCATTTTTCAATACTTTGTAAACGAGTACGGTGAGAACTTTTGTAATTAGGTATCTGCTTGAAAGTTTCCGTTTTATCTAAAGGCTTGGCGAGGAATGGAAAGTGATTTGGGTTTGCTTGCTGGCTCACGTTTTGTTACACCGACTATTAATTACAATTATATGTCACACAGGAAAAGATGAAAAAGTAAGGACGTCAAGGAAGCGTTTGCCATCTAATGGTGGGACCATTCCGGCTTCATTCAATCAAGGTCTTCATTTTTTTATTTATTCCGTCTTCATGCTATGTGCACTCCATATTGTTACTTTAACTTGTCTGCTGGGTTACGTATCAAAGTGATAACTCAAGGGCACAAGTTACAAAAGACACACTGGAATTTCCAAAATAACCGTAACTTTATTTCAGTTGGATTTGCATAACTTATTTCAAACACAAATAATAAATACATAAGTATTTATTTTCTTTGATTTTTTCCTCAAGCCTACATAATATTCAAATACCTACATCGATCATTATTAAAATGTCAACTGAAACATTTCCCTGAGCCCCAGCGAAACGAAGGAGGAAAAGTTCGAACAGTTAATTATATCCGAAGAAGTGATATCTGCGAAAAAGAGAGTTTCGGTAAACACCGCCGTAAGTTTAAATTGGTTTCCCCGCCATGCCCTGGACGATAAGGCTAGCGCACACTTTGATTAAGCCTACTGTCGTTAAAAACTAAAAAAAATAAAAAAATAAGTAGAAGTAAATAAATAAGTAAAGTTAAAATAAGTAGATACACTCAGTTACTTAAAAATCTCCCATAGAGAGCTCATCCGGCAATTATTGTGTGCTTATTTGATTAATCCGGAGACAGACATAGTTAATGGCTCTTTTCTATATTTCGAATTGTTTCCATTTGAAATCATCACCATTACATGAACCAAACTTCTTAACTTCATTATACCGGTTTATTATTTATAAGGAAAACGATATAATCTTCCCGTAGTTACTTCTTTAGTCACAGAGTATGTCATATCATCTTTCTTACGTAGGAACTATTTTCAAACAAAATTTAAAGAGACATTTGTAATTTTTGTATGAAAACCATAAAATTAACCTTGTGTAGGTAATTGAAAGAATCAAATATTCACTTAGGTAGTTTCTAAATCATTCATGTATAAATAATCCCTCGGTACAAGATATAGTTTGTCTTTTATTACTTTGGATCTCAGACCTGAGATTTCAAAGGTCGGTGCACACACTTCTACCCATAGCTGTCTCGTGACTTTTATCAGATCTCCTATGCAAGATGGTCTTACGATGCTTTTGCCATCCCCATTTCAGAACTATTCTGCCAGTGATGTGATTGGACCACTACCTCTCGGCGTCCCTACCAACTGAGCTACATGCCGATGTACTCGTATTTATACCAGGTGATTATGTTTACCTTAAGGATGATAATATGGCTAACTCTGTGTAGGTGATGTGAAAACAAACTGAGTGAAATTTTTGTTTATAGTGTTCATATTTTTATAGAGTCTGGGGCTCTATAATTGCACTTTATATGTACATAAGCAAATAAATACAATTATAGAGCCCCTAACTACGTGTTGTTCTAACAAATTGGCACGACTGCATCTACTAAAAAAGCAGTATCCTACCTCTGTTTTGGCAGAAAGTGTTGTTACTTTATTTCCTGTAAAAATCACTTGTAATTACGTTGGATTGTGACTACTCGCTTGGCACAAACTGTTAGTCACTTAGCCTGAAAAGCATCAATTGAGTGACGGCTCTTCTCATGTTATAGTTGCAATCATTGCGAGCTAGTCTGCGTCGGCCCTAAGAATTTCATTCTTTTATTTGAAGCCTTTGTGACGGACTTATTACACGGTATTACTTATGAATGAAAGCGGAATATTCCGACGAATCATAACGCTTTTTCGATTAAAATTGGAATTTGTTTTGTAGTATTAAAAAGAAAAAATATGAACAGATTTAGTACAATTTAGAGCTAGATGCTGATGGAAACTAAGAAGGTTTCTATGTCAATCTGATTTATTAGATTGATTTTTAATATAACCTAAAAGCTGTGCACTTAATACATTTGTTATCTTTGTTTTACTTGCAATAAATTATCATTTACTACAAAGAAGACGCTTTTAAAATACGCAGTAACAGTCAGTTTGTAAAAGTACTTGGTCCTATTCTACTATTTTGGTACTAAAAAAGGAAAAGAAGGGACATTAATTCCGCATCCCGGTTCAGCTGGTCCTGGATAACTCTCATGCATATCGGACAAACGTCCCGCGTTCGAAATTTTTGACATGTTCGGTTTGGCCCTTAGATCGGGCAGTTAGCAATATCAGAGGGTATCGGAGTGTGAAATTGCATCGGCACCGGACCGCGCTCTCCGCTCGAGTTAATGCCGTGATCTGCTTCGAGATACATTTGCGACCGATATCTGTGGATTTATCGCTTGCACCAGATAATGTGGTTTTGGGTACCGACTTTCTACTCGTAACAACATTTTCTTTAGCTGACAACAGGTGGCGCTAATTATAAATAATTAATAATAGTAAACCGACATTAGTATGCAATACCAAGATGGTTGGAGATAAGCAGACAAAAAGGATACAAAATACAAATACAAATAAACTTTATTGTGAATCACAGGTATAACAATAATGTTCAGATCATACATATTTAAGAGTCTCACTGTGTTCCGCCTCACAGGCATACAATAGTAACAATTTTAACCCGAATGTCAGAATTTATTACAAAGTAATCAATTAAAAATAATAATAATAAAGTAATTAGATAGGTATGTCAAGAATTAAATAGAACACATTTAAATTAAGGTAATTCAAACAAATTGTCAACAAATCGGACTACAAATCGGACTTCAAGAGATTAATATACATGAATTTAGTATGTGAAGCAGTGGCCTCGCAGTTAAATATACTACCCAATAAAACAGGCTTTATCACAAGTATCTTCCTCTTATAGTCCCGGGGTCTTCAAGCGGGGCGTGAAAAGGCATTTCTGCAGGCCTTGAAGGTGAGGATGGCTAGCCCAGTGATTTGTTTGAATAAATGGGCTTTTCAGTCTTATATCTGGACCTCACGACCACTTTTCATCAGGTGGAGTGATGTCATCTTGACGTACATTATAAAAAAAAGTAGATAAGGAGTAATGTCTGTTCTGCATTAAGTGTTCACTCCGATTGTGTGGGCCAGAAGGAAGAAAAGCGACACGCGAGCCTGGCCGACCTACGACTGCTTCTGCTCTGTCTCTCTTTCTTTTCTGGTTGGTTTAATCAGCATTGGAACACCGAGCAACAACCATTCCTTTTGGAAGGCAGCACCTTAGAACAAACCGCCATTTTGATCACGCACACAGGCACAGTGAGCTTACAGGCGAGACCGATGAGAATCGGTGTCGCGGCCAGTTGCACTGTCGCAAGTGTTCGCCGTTTCATATGATGTGTTTTGTTTTTGGCGGGTTCTGTCAAATCGGGCTTATACCTACCCCTACTTCTTTTCAAAAATTCAAAGCGAATGTGGTAGCAAGTATAGCAACCCCATGTGGTCAAGCAAGTTTAGGTAACTATACTGGGAAAAGGGTAGAGCGGTATTTGTGTAAACTCTTTATTTTGTGCCAGGGGCATCACAATGGGATGTTGTTGATCCTGCCAACCGACCCTGTACATGTTTTTAGATAATCCTTAAACACCGGATGGCTTAGTAGTCAATCAAAGTAGTAAATCATTATTAACCTAATAATAAAAGACACAAAAATAGCGAGTTTTCGTCCCTATCATGTTTCGTTGTGCGTTGATATTTGAAACATAATCTCGCCTACTTCTGATTTAATATCAGATCACTCGTAATGATGATTATCGGAAAGTGTGTAAGATAAAAACATTATGTTTATCGTCTCATAATACATTAATTCGTCATGGCATGGGCGTATGGCCTGAACTACTAGTGGAAATTGAGATGAGAGCTGATGTTGAAACGTTTTGCCTGTTGACCTAGCAGATCCAATTCAGATAGGGAAATAGTATAGCAACTGCACCGTTCGAATGGTTCCTATTTATTTATAAGTATTTCCTGTTGATGTTTCTGAATATAGGGTTTATCTTGATACGATAGAAATCCTACAGTGGTCTATTAATGAAACCATTATGAGTTCCTCTTTTTTCGTTATCCAATCAATCAACCAGCAACCTCATTCAGAACGACGTTTAAGACTGATACGATATTTTTAGGAATGTATAGGGTCTATATTATTTTGTTCATAAAAACTAAAAAGACGGCGGGTGCCAGAAGCCATGAAGTTTCACAGTGAGGTCCATGCTTATTGTTTAGTGACGTGATAACTTGCATGAGCTTACGGACTGCTACTTTTAGAAGCTCTTTAGCTTGTGAAAAATAATCATCAGTAGAATTGCGACAGTGATTCATTCCTTACATATACAAATAAATAACGAAAACAGCTTAAACTAAGATCAATAAGCAGACTTCTATAAGCAGAGCGGTGTCTCCTGACACAGGCAAATGTAAGCTTAAAAAGAGACACCGGTTGTTGTAACTACTTTAAGATTATCATGTTAAGGTCAGTAAAGATTTTTTTTTTTTCATTTTCATTCTGCCATGGGAAACAGGCACTGATAAACAAACTCAAATAGTGCGCAATATAGGTACATATACAAAAATAGCACCTAAATAAAAAACATTTTTTGTCACATTAATATTAGTCCTGGGCGGAGACACGAATCGTGACTTTGCAGGCAGGATACTCGAGCCAATGATCCAGCCAATAACATAATTCAATATACTTATACAATGCCGCTGACATAAGGGAATCGGTCCAACAGGCTGCATAATTGTCCCATTAATTGCGACCTGCTTTATCAAGCGCTCCGATGGAACAGAAATCCTGATAATAGCTGATTGTTTAAACGTGGGTCCCTTAGATCGAACAGTTAGGAATATTCGAGGTAACAGAGTACGAAATTGCATGTCCACCGGAGCGCGGTCTTCGCTCGATTTAATGCAGTGCCGTGATGGTTTGAGCGGGCATGGCATTGGGCGATATGCTGATATTGGCCGCGAATGGTCAATCCTCGTAATTAGATTATACCTCACAATCAGATACAGTCAATTTCAAATATAACACACCGTATATCATACCTCCTACTTAGAACCACTTACCCAAAATATCCGTCATATAAATAAATATTAATAGGCGCTATACAACACACCACTTGTCATGGTCTCGAAGCGAGGATAAAAGTCCTCGTGTTACGAGGTACAAGACGAGGAATTAAGCCAGGCACACGACCCTTTTTAGAAAAAATATTTTACTGATCTGACCCGACCGGGAATCAAACCCTGGACACCACGCAATCCAAGGCGAGAAACCGTGCAACAGACTGCGCGAATCGTGTCGTCAAATATTAATGTTTGCCCTGAGTAGGAATCGAAAGTTGGCACGACACGACCAATGATGTCAACGATTAGCACCTAGTAGGACTTTTCAACTTTCTAATTTTACTTATCGCACATTCGCTTCTTTGACACTAATAAAACAGCTTTCCCTATTATTGTTATTAGGTTTAATCTAGTAAACCTAATCTGTCACCATCAAAGTTACGTAGCAGCCTGAAGTTAAACTTTCTCTACCTTCGATAACGCTGCGAGATGCAAGATGGTCGAACTACCCAAAAAAGGCACTCCGGGAATCTATCTAATCTAATCGATCAGCCACAGGCTTTTTTTAGCTAAGATAGATTAACAAAATTGGGTTTTAAAAAAATGTTGTAATGCGTGGATGTATATCTTCGGAATAAATAACTCTACATAACATGACCTAGTTTCACAAAAATAAAATACATGAAGAAAAAATAATCCTAAAGGTTTGAACTAACGGCAGTATGAGATAGCGTAGTCGGCGGCTGAATTACGGGTGGAATCATTTGAGAGCAAATGCAACGTCAGTCTGCGTCCCCGACGCTTGCACCAAAAGGAAATTCAACCCCGAAAATCAACCAATGTAATGGATTCGCTGAATCGAAGCTAGCAGTGTTTCTGTGGATTTAATGTTTTCCGTTTCATAATCCGTATGACAACTGGAACAGCTCACTTTATGTGGTGGTGATTGTACATGTAAAATTATAGCATCTTAAAAAATGTTTTTTTTGATTTAAAATGGTAAACCTAGGCACTATTCACCGGGTTGGTACCTATCTTAGATCGAATTTTTTTTGAACGAATTTCATTTAACTGAAAATTTTTCGACTAATTTCGTTTCGCCTTTTCGGAATCACGTTTGCTACTGATTTCGTTACTCCTACGTTTCACTTGGTCGTAAAACTTTTTACCGAACTTATGTTTGGCCAAAATAACATTTGTTCGAAGTATTAATATGTTTTCGAATATTCATTACACCACTGCTTTATTACTTAAGTGAAATTAAATGTAGAAAACTAATGTTAATAAGTATTTCTGTAGATACAAAACCAGAAAAAGATTACAAAAATAAGCACTGTGGAACTCAAAAAAAACAAAGCCAAAGTTTAAATTAGTTTCAATAAATACAGAATTACTACCGATCACCATAGATTTTTTAATTTTACTGAGCAAGTCGGCAAGCAAACGTGCAAGCAAACAAGCAAGAAATCATGCAAGCATGCAAGCAAACATGCAAGCAAGCATGCAAGCAAGCATGCAAATAATTTCGGATTGCCTCTTCTCCGGCGCTGCGGGAAGTCCCTCCGCACCTCCGACTCTTGAATTACACCCTAGTGTATGGCACACTAGTATTACGGCGATGTGACCACGGCAAGTCGGGGTTTACATATTTCGGATCCAAGCCAGCAGCCTAAAAGCAGCCGTGCTCGCTTCGGTCGCCAATATTCGGTAATATGTTGTATCGGTGAAGTAAAAGTATGACAAATAAATCATCTGGTAGGTGAAAAAAGTACAAGACAGACTTCAGCCACTAGTAAAAAGTTGATTTGAAAATCGGTGAACCGTAGTTCGGTAAAATAATACGTAACACAAATGATATTTTGATGGTTGGAAACTCGCACATCATTCTTACTGATGTGCGAGTAATGAGAAAGCAAAGCAATCATTGCTAGCAAAAGGCTATTCCAAACTTTATGTTAGCGAATGGCAAACATTTTGAACTAGTTTTTCTTTGATGGTTCATAGTAATGAATAGCCATGATGGTCCTTAACACAATACGTCATACGTCATAATAACTAAAAATTTGTAGTGATTTCTGAAACTGAATTACCAATTAGTTCTTTAATTAGCCAGCCTTACATCGGCAGGACGGTCAAACGAAGCCACCGAGTCAAAAGCACCCGAGTAAATACGTGCAAACAAATGAGTCACTAAACAGTCAACGGTCATATTACGCGTGATAGGTTGGTAACTAAATTAAGCACTTAACCTCGTCCTATTGCCCTTTGGGAATAGGGTTTCAAATGTTCGGCGGCATTGCTGACTACGTGGAATCATTTGGCGCTTACGCTTCGTCGGACGAGAATGTACGGTCAGGTGCATCCGCGGAATAACGTGGTTTCAAACTAATGGTCCTAGCATCGGTATAGCCACACGACCTCATGTAAACGTGGAATGTCTTCAGATGGAAGACAACGTTAGAAACTTTGCAAAGTTTTCGTTAATTATAACGAGAAATTGAGTACCTTTACAAGAAAATTTCCTCCTGTTGTTAACTAACTTTGATCACTATCATGTGAGCTTGGGTAAATTCTGCCATTCAAAAAATTGGTACATAAAACGTACGAATTGCAATTTATAATTACATTGCAAGTTTGTGCCTGAACGCAGTGGCCTCTATCACCGCAGATTTTACCTGAATAAAAATAACCCCACCTACACAGAACTTCAAGAGACTCGACCTGCATCTGTTTGATTATTATCTTTATGTATTTAAAGCCCTTGAATTGTTCAATGAAGGTATACCAACATGTGCTCACGAAAGTCTCCACAAAGCTCCTCTGCACATTCGCTCAGAAACGGCGTTAGTGTCTTAGCAAATTTTCTCTCGGATTTTCAGAACGTCCTGTCTTGGTTCAGAATGTCTGGCCACACGCCATACGTCGCTTGATGTAAGACTTCCGAGCTAAGTGTCGACACCGCGCAGAGGAATTCAGAATTACTACAACGGGAATGGCGACCGACGTTTTAATCTGACTCCGCCATTCTATATGGCGTGCTAGCAGTAATTATGCAATGCGCTATTGTACAATGTTGAGCTTGTATTTTTATTAGGTGTTAGCTGTTCACGGCGCGCATCTATACCAAGTCGGATTCCGTTTATATTGTTCTGAGCTTTTTTCTTCTTCTCATAAAACAAGTCTACAAGTCAAGGGTGGCAGTTTCTTTCTGACCTCAGACATGTTTCTTTTGTTGTTATCGAAGGATACTCGTACTACAATCTGTTTCTGCTTTCTAAAGCACATATTAAAATTAAGTCGTTACTGCAAGTAATTACCACGCTTGCTTAATATCTTGCGCAACCAATATACGTCTCTACCATGCCGGAAACATTCGTTTTACGTGAGGAGTTCTGAACACCTGACCGTGCGTAGTGGATAATGGAGGTCCGTAGCAAAAGTTCACTGCGGAGCGTTTTCTCCGTAGCACAATGATACTTTTTCACTGTGAACCAACAATTTCGTAGCTTGCTACGGCCTACGATTATTGTTCATCATCACATAATACTAGATGGGTGTACAAGTTAGAAGTGCTGTAACATCTAATTAGGCAAATAAATATCTGCCTGTAAGTAGGTGTTCCCCATATATTAAACTAAGCAACTATTTCTAATTTAATAAGTTCGGTCTCCCCCTGGTTCGCCTAACATGTTGATTCGCATAATGTTCCAGAGTTAAGCTATTAATGTATATTAATGTACACAAACTTCGTCGAACTTCGCAGATAGGTGCGCATTAAGTTTCCGCAGAACTAGTAGAAGCTTTACATCTAGTACAATCTGTCAACTGATAGCTCCATCATTGTAATACGTAGAAATAATCAATCAAATCATAAAAAATCGGAAAAAATCTTTATTGGTTTAAATCACATTAGGGACAAACATTGGTAAAATTATAAAAAAAACATATGAATACCGTCTAGCAATGTTAAATACTCTACCAATCTTGAGGTTGCGTACATCTCTTTAACAAATGACGCATTTTTTTCTATGATAAGACAAGACAAAGCACGGACGAGTAAAAAAGTAAGGACTCCGTCCGGCCAACATTTCAATCGATGCCATGTGCAACCGGCCGAGTTTATCGTAATTACGTATCTCAGGCACACTTTTACAAATCGGATTGGCCGACCGGGCTGCCATTTTACGATCTTTCATTCTGACCTGTATACTATAGTAGTCTTTGATTCTGCCACGAATGGTCCTGCGAGAAGTCTCTCCCTTGTTCGGGATCCCGAGTCCCTTCCATTCCGCGCGAAGACGACCTCCGTCAGGTTTTAGTGGTCCGGGGTCTCTGTTTTCCCAGGAGTTCCGAATCCCACAAATCACAGTTGTCCGAACCCAGGGCCTTGGGCATGCCTAAATGCATTTCCTGACGCACTAAAAAGGTTAAAACTATGACCACATCACATTATATTATTACATCACACGAGCCTAGTAACCAGCGCAGCGAGCGTGCTGCGGGAGCGGCTGGCGAGTGCCAGAACCGAATTGCCAGCGTATGAGCATAAGTGGCAAAAAAAATATTGATAATACAATGTAATAATAAACTGTCCTTCTATGAAGTATTTATCCTCTCAAATTCGTATAATCAAAGAAGCCAGTTCGCGGCTAGACAGTAAAAGTCAATGAGAAAAAACTGTCCTGGAAACGAATGTCCTTTTATCCGACTACGGCGAAGCTGTACTATTAGGGATGTGGATTACCTAATACTAATCTACTTATAAAAATAGGTTGGCTGGCCCACACGTTACAGCACTCTCAGCACATGGCCGACAAATTTAAGGCGCTCTTAGTCGCTATTTTCAAGTGAAGTCACGAATTGATATTTTGCCGGCGACGCCGACGGAATTTCAAATTACACAAACATGCCTTGCGAGGCCTGAATGACGTCGAGTTCCGCTGTTCCGGCGGCGGAATTACCGCGTGGAGTTCCGCTTGCCACTGCTGCCAACACTATTGAAAGCACGAAGAATTTGTTTGCGGTAAACAAATTTCTTTGAAAAGATTCAGTGCCTACGAACGAATACATAAAAGTAACTCGTGATTTGGTTACCTACTCAATAAGCATCAGGTTTAAAAAAGCATTCTCATCACTTCAATGATGTAGTCAAACCTGATCAACTAAGCAGATAGAGAGCCATATTTATTTAATAATTGGTTCACGACCTAGTTTACAAACTGCTTTTTTAAGATTAATAAATTAAAAATAAATATATAATAAAGACTACTTATTCGAGAAACTTGCTCCTCCCGAAGTTGACTGCTGTGAGCGCGCCGGAGGGTCACGACTGTCCCGAGTAGTGTCCCGTTATGGGCATACCTGGTCCCTTCAGCTTTGCGGTGAAGAATACCACAGTCCAGTTTTAGTGGGTACGTATATCTGTTTCTCAGGAAGTTCCCCCGTCCAGTTCTCAGGCAGATTCATTGCATGATTCATGCATTTCGTTCGCCTCGTGGCCGTTTAATGTGTTTGACTGCCAAGTGCGATATTCTGGATTTCACCAAAATTTGGCAGTAGTTTAGCACATATTTTTTAATAACTTCTTTGTGATCAGTATGTACTTATTTATCACAGAGGTGGATTTCGTTAGGACGTCTTTTTTTCAAAATGTTTTTTAAGTCATTGGATCACATGAGAATCAGGGAAGCCTTGGCACTTGAAGAATAGTAAGAAAATTAAAACAAATTATATAAAAACGTCAGGCGGGCTTCTTTGGTTGCTTTGCTACTCGTACATCCTGAAAATTGAGTGCATCAGTTTGTTTGAAAAAGAGAGTAACCGCACTCTAGCGCCGGATGTTTTGAACACTTGTGATTTGATTTCTTAAGTGGTTATCGATCAATGATTTTATCAATGCATAATGTTTTAGGATTTTTGTTAAGGTTGACCTGTCGTCCTCTGTACAAAGTTTAAACGCCTTACCTGATCAACGAGCAAATGCTTCTTCATGATTTTGCAAACTGGTTCAAATTTACAGAAATAACCCGTAACATCTTAACAATCTAGTGTTAGTAATGTAGCAAGAGAGAAAAAATATATTTAATTGACTAATTGCACACCAGGGTACACAAGTCTACCAGCCCAGTGCCTAATAAATGGACCGTCTACTTTGTCCGCCAATGTAGCAAGAATACTGTTGGTACTGCATCTTAATCGCCTGAGCATAGAGTCAGAACGCTTGCGCATGATGGCGTAAAAGTCATCTAGCCTCGCTTGAGCGAACATGCCCGAAGCGCTACAAAACCGAGGCAGCCCCAACAGCATTCTTAACGCATTGTTATATTGTATGCGCAAGCCGTTGTAGGCCTTTATACTAAATCCACAAGCTGCACGAGTTAAATGACTGACAATAAGCTCTGAAAAGGGTCAGCTTTACTTCTTTACTACACCGAGCGAACCTGCGAACAAGCATGTTGCATCGGGCCGCCAACGCCCTGCGCTCCTTGTCAATATCTTGGTCATCCGTGAGACGATCCACAACCACATGACTGAGGTATTTGAACTGAGTGACCACATTTAATTAAGTGCCTTGTCATTAAACAGGTGGTATATTTACGAGAGTATTATTTGGTACTATAAAAACCATTAATTCACTCTTGGTAGCATTATAACTCAAGCCGTGGGCCTCAGCATAACTCTCACAGATGGCCAAAAGCCTCCTTAAACTACTTATTGATGGGGTTAGCAGCACCATTTCATCGGCGTAGCTTATGTTGTTGATCATCTTTCCGTCAACAGAACAGCCAATCATGGTGTCGCTCAACCCACCAATCAATCGGTTCACATACAAATTAAACAGACTAGGTGAACTTAATCCTCCCTGTCTGACTCCACAGTTCAGCTTGTAACATATTGCATCAGCATTGTCCCATCTAACATAATTATTCTGATGAGCATACCAATGCTTAAATAAATTTATGAACTCAGCTGGTAGCTCACTTTCATCCGATAACTTGCTACAGAACGTTGTAAGAGACCCGGTCAAAAGCTTTAGGCAGATCAAGAAAACAACCATCAACTGGTGTATTCTTGTCCGTGTTGTACCGGACTGTTTGCTTAAGACACAAAATTGCGCTTTCAGTAGACAGACCGGTCCTGGACCCAAACTGTGCGTCATGTAATCTTATGTGCGCCTTAAGTTGCTTCTCCAGCAAACCGTCCAGTACCTTGCCAATGACCGTTGCCAATGAAATAGGTCTATAATTATTTTTATCGGATGAGTCTTGTTTTTTAATACCGGTACTACCAGTTTTTAACATATTCCCCGGCAGGTAAGAGTGACCCACACAGAAGTTTAACAGTATGGTAAGAACTCTAGGTAAATGTACACTTGCGGATCTCACATGCTCAACACTCAGACCGTCATGGCCCAGTGACTTTCCTCGTTTCATACTTTCTATCTCTTTTTGAACTTCCTTGGTTAGGAATTGAACATGCAAGTCACCAAGGGTCCGAGTGTTTTGCACAGATGTTTCATTGACAATCGGATCAACCCTAAAGTTGTTCATGAACATATTTGCAATGTCATTATTAAAAAATATTAAAAAAATACAAAAACATGTTCCCATACCCAATTGCTTCCTATTGCATATCTACCCGGTAGCAAGCGGCTCGTTATTCGTTTCTAGCCGCTCGTTCCGGTTACAAGCCGCTGGTTTACAACTGTAAACTTACATGACTCATTCATTCATTCAGGGTGGTTTGTTTACAATAGCGCACGTAACGCCATCTACGCAGTACGCAGTGCATTACGTTCTAAATCTAATCCCTAATCTATAATGTCGCATGACGCTCAAAAGCAGAAGTCAGGCAGGCAAGCGATCGATATTTTTTAGGGATTTCTAAATTTGAGTGTCGATTGAGAATTTCTGGATAACAATATTTATTAGACTATGAGCAAGTGAAGTGTGCGTAACCGTCGCATTATAAAATTGTCTGTCTGGGTTACCAGCTCAAAATAAATTCCTTCGTCGTCTGTAGTTTTTTTTTTGTTGATCTCGAAATCTCAAATTTCTTTCATCTCCCAAAGGAAGCTTGCTGTTTCCGAGAAGTTCAATGAAAAAACAATTAAATTCTATGTAAAATAGTAACTTACCGTGTTTATTAGTGTACAGAAATGTTGCAGCATTCGTTTGCTATCCGTGCCTTTTGTTAGTGTGCCAGTGTAAGATAAAATAAACACATGTTATCATTTTCGGGTCTTCATTTGTTTTCATTATGACCAAGCGCCGAAGGATACTTCACGCCGACAAAATTATACAAAATGTTGTGCATATATTTTGTTTGTTAATGTTTTTACAGTTAAAAGGTAACCATATCCACCAAAAGACTCAGGTTTTTAAAGTCTGAGACAGTTAATTTTTTTGGCAAAAAACAGCGTATTTCATGTATGTTTATTATTTCAGGTTATTATTCAGTAGATAGTAATCCTATTTTGTTATACTCAACGGCATCAGACATTCGAGTAGCCAATTTATCAAGACTTGGTAAGGCTAATGCAATTGTCAAAGGATTAGAACAAGGCTCTGCTGTTGATTTCATTCATAGTAAAAATTTGATTTGTTGGTCTGATCAAACAGCCGAGCTGATACAATGTATGAACTACAACGAAACCCACTCAGGGGAGAAAGTGAGTATTCAACTAAAGCTATGGTCATGGACCGTTGAGTACTTTTGCTAAGCTGGAACTGAGTAACTTTGGTTAACTTTTATTGTTATTCTTTATTGACTGACCTGCCTGCTGAGACTACCAGTAGATATAATTTTTATTTTTGAGTTGTTCATAAGATTATGGTGAACTTTTTGTCAGTTAACTCCCTACCCTCTTTTGTTTATTTAATTTTTTTTGTTGCTTTAATGCTCTGCAAGCTTGCTGCCATTGTAAATTGCAAATTAACCTCGAGAGCTATTATGATTTATCCAATTAAAAATAAGAACAGTATTGTCTTCTGTTATTGCTCATTCAAAATAATTTAATTTATAATTTCCAGTCTGTTTGCGTTTGACGGCACGATTGGCGTAGTGCGCTGTAGCATAATTTCTCGCCTTGAATTCCGTAGTGTCCCGGGTTTGATTCCCCGTCGGGTCAGTTCAGGAAACAATCTTTTCTAAGTTGACTCAGGACTGGGTGTGCTGGGCGACGCCCCTGACTTAATTCCTTGTCTGCTACCTCGTAATACAGGGATACTTATCCCTACTTCAAGACCATAACAAGAGCTGTGTTGTCTGGTGCAATATTTTTTTTTTGTTTATGCTTGCCCTTGTACTGCAAAATATCAAACTTACGTGGTGTGTGATATTAAAATATGCTTTTGATGGGCTTTATAATATATTTTTTGATACTGAGAATGTTTCTATTTTTTTAGATAAGAATAGTTTCAGAAGGTCTCATAACACCAACAGGAATTGCAATAGACTGGTACACAGACAAAATATATTGGACAGATGGAGAGACTAACAGAATAGAAGTAATTAGTATAGATCAAAAATATAGAAAAGTGTTATTCTGGTCCGAGGTGGACCTGGCAAGAGCAATAGCAGTTGTTCCTAAAGAAGGGTATTCCAATTTCATTTCTTAATTTACAATAAAATTTTATTTTGAAACTTAGAGAGTAATTTTTAACTTAGTATGTTTTAAACATGAGCCAGACATTTTCATTTTACTATAAATAATATTTCAGATTGATGTTCTGGACAGATTGGGGTGAAGAGCCCAAAATAGAGAAAGCGGGTATGAATGGTGACCCAAAAACAAGGAGAATCATAGTGAAAGATGACATTATATGGCCTAATGGCATAACAATAGATTATAACAATAATCTGATATTTTGGGTGGATGCAAAGCTCCACTTCATAGATGTTGTGGACTTTAATGGAGAAAATAGAAAAAGGATAGTCAAAGGGGGACTGGAATATCCATATGCTTTAACTATTTTCAGTGATAAGTTTTATTGGACCGACTGGAAAAATTGGTAAATAAGAATTTATTTTACTCATGCTTATTAAGAGGGTTCGCTTTTTGCGTTTGGGGTAGATTGTAAACGTCGCATTTTTTTAAGGTTTTTGTGATTATAAGTTTTATTCAAATTCAATGAAATAATCACGAAAATCTTACAAAAATGCAATGTTTTCGATCCACACCCAGCAAACACTCTTAATTATCTTGGGGGAACAATAAAGAGAGGTTTGATATACATATAATTAATTTTTAGGTCAATTTACACATGGGATATGACAACGAATGGGCCTATAAAGGTGCTCATCAAATCAGACCCTGTTCCAGTAGACATCAAAGTGTATGATGGTAGTCGCCAGCTCATGCCCACTGGAGATTACCCCTGCAAAGTTAACAATGGGGGCTGTTCACACTTGTGCCTTTTATCTCCTAATAATCCAGGTAAGAGAGGCTTTTTTATTATTTGTAGGTAGTTTTTTGTGATTGTGGAGGATTAATAAGTTGGCGCAGAGAATTGTTGAATTTTCTGAATGGTTTATTTATTCATGTATTTTATACAATATCTGATTCTAGGCTACGTCTGTGGATGCCCAACGGGCACAAAGCTACGAGAAGGCAGCAATACAACATGTTATAGTAGCCCACAATCACTTCTCATTGTTGCACAGCGCTCAATGATATCCAAGATATCACTAGACTCGCCAGACTTCACTCCATACACATTACCATTAAAGGATCTGAAGAGAGCCCTAACTGTGGATTTTGATCCAAAGACTGAATATATTTATTGGGCAGATAGTTTAGTGAGTATTTTAACAAACCACTTTAGCAAGTGTTAATTTAATGTACGTTCCTGAACACTAGTAAATGACTACTTTCACAAAATATTCATGATACAGACTCGTTCACATCAACCTTTACAAAACCATTGCAAAATGGGTCTTATATGTGTTACGTTGTGACTCCTGTCCTGACTGCGACATGGAACGGGGGACATTGCAAAATGGGTCTTATATCAGCAAAATAGGTGCCCCTAGGTAAAGGTTGATGTGAAAGCCTCTGTACATATAAATTATTTTATTCTTTACACTTCATAAACCATAAAAATTTAAGTTAATTTAATAATACATGCTTGTGCTGAACTTGTCGTCAGTTAGTAGACACAACTGGCAAGACCTGCCCATCATTTGGAACGTGATTCAGTAAAATGTATTCATTCTTATTATTACATTCAAGCATATTAAACAGTTGCAACCACACTCATTATTTAAGGGGAGGGTTTTAGCAGCAAATAAGTATAAAATTGTTTAACAGGCTAAAACAATATCGCGAGCTCGTCTGGACGGCAGCGAACAAACGGTTGTGATCCACAGCAGTGGTGTCCCGGACAGCATCGCGGTAGACCCGCTGGCCAGGAACATCTACTGGTCTGACCCCGTCACGGACACCATTAGCGTGGCCCGGCTCGATGGTAGTTCTAAGAAGGTATGGAATTAATTATATTACTGGGATTTTCAAGGGTTGACTTACGAAAAATGACTGTGTAAATAGCAAACCAACTAGATGTAGAAACCTCAGGGACTTATATTTTAAACACCATAGTTCAGTACGTTTCGATGACGTGCAGTGGTTGACTGGAGACGATCGCGTAAATGATCAATCACAGGAAATCGCCTAAATGAAGGTGTGTTTTTGTGAGTGTTTCACTACCTATAACTTAATTCATTCGCCATTTAAAATATCTGTTTTGCTCAATATTTACGTAATTTTACGAATTGAGTTGCACCATGTAAATCTCTTTATAACAACGCTATGAAGGTAATATCTAACTGTTCTGTTGCTCCTAATCACTCCATTCACTAAATTGAACTTTCTTTCAACAGGTGATAATTCACGAAGAGCTATACGACCCTCGGGCCATAGCTCTTCACCCGACCGCCGGCTGGATGTTCTGGTCTGACTGGAATGAGAAAAAGCCTAAGATTGAGCGCGCAAACCTAGACGGGACGGGACGGATGTTACTAGTATCCGAGAGGTTGACTTGGCCTAACGGCATCGCGCTCGACACGGTCAATCACAAGTTGTATTGGGGTGATGCTAGAACGCACAAAATTGAGGTAAGTCTATAAGAAAAAAACACTTTTTTAAATACTTTTTTCGCATGGCAAAAGCAAGTCACTTATTTTGCCAGATGTACCCAAACTAGGCTGGTCCTGTATCATTTAAAACTATTAGTGGTGTTCTGCGACTGTCTTGTCATAAGTCCGTCATATTTATTGTATGAAAATCAGTAGAGGGCCAGCGGGGCGCCACGGCAGATCTACTTCACGTGTCTAATTTGACGGCACTCCTACTCAAGGTTGTGGTTACATTAAGCTACTTACGCCAAAGATTCTTGAAATAAAATCTTTCCTGGACCCATACTAATATTACGATCGACAGTTTCTTTAAAGTTATATTTGTGTCACTAGGTGTGCAATATGGACGGTTCAAACAGGCGAGAGATACACAACAGCGATATTCTACACATATTCGGACTAACGTTGCTCGGTGAACATCTCTATTGGACTGACATGCAACGACGCACTTTAGACAGAATCAACAAAATTACTGGTAAGTCATAAATATATATTTCTTCTTTAAAAACCAGTTTTGTTTAATCGTTAAATGAAGTACAGTGTCAGACCTTGTAGATGCCAATTTTAGCTAAATGCTTGTATAGGATTGAAGTCTGATTGATTGCTCGTTTGTTTGTATTGAGTAGGCTCGGAAACTACTGGACTAGGAATGCCACGATATATCGGAAAACCGATAAATATCTATATATCGACGCCTAAATATATCGATATTGACGATACGCCGATATCGATATATCAATATCGAGAAAAAAAAATCGTAACGAAATATCGAAAAATCCGCCCAATTTAAAATACCCGCAAAATCTGGTAAAATGCTGTTACTGGCTCACTAACACTGAAAAAAAATCTGTTCTCGACTCTAATCTATTGTTGTAATCTGTGGTGGTGAGTGTGTGTCTATGGATGTTATATCCTAATCTTTTTAAAGTTTCAATAAGTCATCTACCAATCGTGGCAACAAGTATTCCTTCTGAACGTCTTTTTCAAAGGCGAGAGCTACTATAACTCAGAGCAGAAACCGCCTACAAGGAAGCAGACTGTCAAAGTTGCTATTTTTAAGTTCGATAGCACAAATGACTGGAACTAAACATTTTTAAAGCAATTTATGAAAATTTAACTCAATTTTTATTTACATTTTTTTTTGGAAATGGGTATTGTATAAAAAAAGTACAGACTTATGTAGTAGTAGGTACAGTACTTGAATTGTCTGGAAGGTACTTGAAGTATTCCTCTCCTCTACACGAATGGGCCATCATGCCATGCTGATGATGACCATTCGCTGTACACTGTCGATCAACAGTTGACTTTACAAAGGCCAAATTTCTTTCTAAAACTATAGTAGACCACAGGAATGTACAGCGAATGGTCACCATCATAGCCCATCGTGTAGAGGGGCTATAAAACTACATAAATTTTAATAACCCTTTGAAAAAGGAGAAATATCGATAAAATACCGATATATCGGCGTACTAGACCGATACATCGATATATCAATATCGACTTTATTCGATATATATCAGTATCGATATATCGATATTTTTAAAAACTTTGCATCCCTATACTGGACCGATTTTAAAAATTCTTTCACCAATGTGAAGCTACATTATGAGAGAGTGACATAGGCTATATTTTATTATGATTGAACAAAACATTCAGGGAAAAATAATAGTATGTGTAAATCAAGTCGGAGCAACGCGGCGAGATGTGCTGCTTTACCGACGCCGCGACATGCAATTATTTTTGACAGAACGAAGCCTGTCGAGGCAGCTAGTCTATTCTAATATTAAAAAAGAAGAAAGATTTTATTGTTTGTTTGTTTGTATTGAATAGGCTCCAAAACTACTGATCCGATCGTGAAAATGCTTTCACTAACAGAAAGCTAAAATAATAGTAAATGTAAATCAAGTCGGAGAAAAGCCGGCAAAATAGAGACCAGCTGTCAATCATTTGACAAAACGAAGTCTGTCTGGGCAGCTCATATGTTATAAAACGCTTTTGTTATTCCTGCCAGCAACCTTTCGCATATTGAACTCTATACCTAATTTCGGTATCTCTCTATGCACAGGTGTTGAAAGGCAACCAGTGGTAGAACAACTGGCCAACATGATGGGGGTGAAAGCTTTCCGCGTGGGTGAAGCTCTTGGTCATAATCCATGTGTTGATAACAATGGTGGTTGCTCTCATCTTTGCTTCAACCGTCCCAAGGACTATGTGTGCAGCTGCCCTTTAGGTAAGTCACGATTTTTTGATAAAAGGGGAAACAGAAAATATTACATTGAGGTACCTATTAGTTTCTTTAAATAAATACATATCTGGGACAATTCACACCAAGATCATCTGACCCCAAACTAAGCAGAGCTTGTAATATGGGCGTCAGAGACTGATAAATATACTTAAATATTTCTAAATACATACTTAAATATATAATAACACCCAGACACACAACAAATATAAATGTTCGTCACACAAATATTTGTCATGGGTGAGGATCGAACCCACGACCTCCGGCGCTAAAGGCAGGATCGCTGCCATTGCGCCAACAGGCCAGTCAGTAGTTATCAAGGAGTAAAATATTGCTGGTCATGTTAAGATAATCTCACGACTTTAAGATGGTTTCAAGTACATTAATATAATATATGTAGCAAGCAACGTTGAAAAACAATGTAATTTTGACTCCACGATTGGTGTAGTGCGCTGTAGCACGGTTTCTCGCCTCGATTTCCGTAGTCTCCCGGGTTCGATTCCCGGTCGGGTCAATTCAGGAAACGATCTTTTCTGGATTGACTCGGGTCTTGGTGTGCTGGGAGAGGCCCCTGGCTTATTTCCTTGTGTGGTACTTCGTGACACAGGGATATTAATCCCTACTTCGAGACCATTACAAGAGGTGTGTTGTCTGGCGCAAAAAAAACTAAAAAAAAATTTTCACCAGGTTTGGAATTAGGTAACGACAGAAAGACTTGTACGGAACCCGAGGCATTTCTAGTGTACAGTCGGAAGAATGTTATCGGCCGAATCAGTATAGAAAATGAGAATAACGACGCTGTTCTACCAATTAAAGACTTGAAGGAAGTCAGGTTAGTTGAGATTTTTATCCATAAGCCTTAAATAGATTAGCAAATCTGTTTAAGGTCATTTCTAAACTTTGGTTACTGTACCTGCTAATCATTTCAAATGTTTACAGTGCTTTGGAAGTGCATGTATCAGGAT
This sequence comes from Udea olivalis, assembly GCA_947369235.1. Lineage (NCBI taxonomy): Eukaryota > Metazoa > Arthropoda > Insecta > Lepidoptera > Crambidae > Udea > Udea olivalis. Next base: position 6,467,922 of record OX376346.1, on the reverse strand, counting down.
CAAAAATATATTGGTCAGACAGTAAGACGAAGACGATAAATCGCTGCTCAGTAAATGGATCTAATTTGGAGAAGATTTTGGAATGGATGGGTATTGTTGAAGGTAAGAAGAACCATTACGATAAATTTTATTACAAAATCAAACACACAAACTTACTTCTAAGTTAATCCTTTACCTGCGAAATCAAAAAAAAAACATAACAGATTTATCATATCTGCTTCGCAGGTACCTAAGTGGTTATATATATTTTTCTACCTTGAGGTTTAATAGTATATTTTATATCAAGGGACTAGACGAAGCCATAAATAATATAGCAGAGGTGGTTTGACTCCCGAGAATGCGAGGTGGAGCGTTTAGTCTCGAGGTGCAAACTGTACTTTTCACTTTGAATGCGAGAAAAATAGTAAATTTAGTACAAAAACATTTAAAACCGAACAAATTTAAACTCGACAAAAGTTCTGAAATTTTCGCGGTCAGTTTTTTCTTCTGAACCAGTCACAGATTAACAATTTAAAACACATGGCGCCACCTTCTTTGCGGGCAAACGATGGAACTAAAACTCTCAACATTTTCGGAATGAAGATGGTACACACTCCACAGATAAGCCAGTATATTTACTTAGACAAACGTCTATGTCACATGAAGGAAATTAAAAAACTAAATACTTTTTACTCCCTAGAGACTAAAGTGGTCACTTTAGTCCCGCTTCGTAGGGCTATATTGGCGTACTTTTAGGTGAAAAAAACGTTTTTTTTTTAATAATTGTTAAAAAACGTAATTATTCACTGTACACTGTTAGAATTATAATTATAAAATTATAAGGCGAAGAGAATAATAGAGAGATAAATTATATTTATAATTGAATTCAGCTATGTAATCACGAAAAATTTTCAAAAAATGCGATGTTAACGATCTACCCCAGCAAACGCTCTTAAGACTGTTGTTAGACTGAGTTTTTATGAAGTAGTTGAAAAGTAACGTTTTTCACCCCAGGCTTAGCAATCGACTGGAGCGGCCAGAACATCTACTGGACGGACACGGCGACGCAGCGCGTGGAGATGGCGCGCCTCGACGGCTCCAGCCGCCGCGCGCTCGTCTGGCAGGGCCTGAAGAAACCGAAGAGCATTGTGCTGGACCCTAGGAAAGGGTGAGTCGAATGAAGGCTATCTAGGGGCGTATTATAATCTTTTGCCAATCTCGGTGTCGCGGCGTGCCCGTTTGCGGTACTAAAATGCTCACTTTGGATAGACTAGAGCATTATAGAACCGTGAACGGGCGCGCTGCTAGGGTAGTGGGGGTTTGTAATACGGCCCCAGATCAATACTTACAAATATTTAAGATTGGAAATGAGTAATATTGACGTCCTGTTTGTTTTTATAAGTTACAAATAAACTTTATCCTTAATTTATTTGCACAGTGTAAATTTCCAAATTTTCAAATCTACACAATAATATTCAGTAGAGCCAGTAATTAGAAAATTATGTTGTTAGAACTAAGTTATACAGGCTATGTTCAGTGGTTGGTTCGTTTTAATGGCTAAATATACATTTAAAGTCGTATAACCCGTTAACCAAAATTTTATGGGATAAGATAACTAGAAAAAAACAAACTTTTGCCCTCGGTGTAAATCAGAGGTCCGTGAATTGTTTCACGGCACGTATTCAACACGTAAAGCTGATATTTAAATTTTTGGATATAAAAACAACCATTTTGTAAAAGCTAAAATCAAAGTATTACTTTACTTACTTACAAATCATCTGATACCAAACTAAGCAGGGCTTTTTTAATGTATTGCATAATTGTAAAATCATCTCCATTGCAGCTTCATGTACTGGTCAGAACTCGGCTCCAAAAGCATCAAGCGAGCAGCAATGGACGGCTCCTCCCCCACCATATTCGTGGAACAAGTCGGGCGGGTGCACGCACTCGCCGTCGACTACGACAAACGCGCGCTGTACTGGGCGGCCTTGGACCCGCCCGCTATTGAGTACATTTACCTGAACGGAACGGGCAGGAAAATGCTGGCGGATAACATACTGATGCCGTATGCGCTGACTCTGTATGGGGATAAGGTGTTCTGGGGGGACTGGAATACTGGTGAGTTTTTGATGATCTTGTTTAATTCAGTACTTGACTGAATCCTACCTTCCGTAAACGTCACTTGAAGTTAATAACGTCAATGGATATGAACGGGACACTTGAGTAATATTTAATGTCTGTTTCTTTATTGTTATATTTACTGTGAGAGAATCTATCATTAAATGAATACTATTCCTTAACATGACTTAGTAGTTTTGGGTGAATCATGGGTTCACTCACACTAGATAAGCGCGTTTACTTACCAAATTGTAGCAATGACATGATTTCAATTTAAGTCTTTCCAGAGGATAGGGACAGTTTTAAGACTAATTACTTTATTTTTCTTTACTTGTCAACAGGTCTCATCGAAGTGGCCAAGAAGACAGATGGCACTCAGCGTAAAACCATCCACACATCTCTAGACTACATCACAGACCTCAAAGTGTACCACCGAACTCGCGCGTCCGGCGCCAACCAATGCGGCGTCGACAACGGCGGCTGCTCCCATCTGTGTCTGCCGCTGCCGCCCGGGGACTATCGCTGCGCTTGTCCCACGCACTACAAGCTGAATAGCGATAACCTCACCTGCAGTGGTAAGTATTTAGTTATAGGGGCCAAGAGAACGGACCAAACCCAACACACTTCGCTGGACTACATCACAGAACTCAAAGTGGTATCTCTAACCAATCGTTTATTTAGTGTGGTGATCTTAATTTAATTAAATTAATTTGTTTATTTCATTTTCTTAATCTAAATAGTAGTAATATTAATAAAAACTAAACTTTTTGTTGCAGAGCCTGAGGAGTTTCTACTGTTTGCTCAAAAGAATTCCGTCGGGAGGATATTAGTTGCAAATGGAGAATGCAATGACGCCATAATCCCACTAGCCGGCCTCAAAAACGTTAAAGCTATTGAATATGATCCTGAGAAGAAGTGAGTTATATTTTTTTTACAGAAAAGTATAAATCTCCTCACTTCCACTGCCGATCTTCTTTTGATTTTTATCGTCTTTATAGCGCCCAGCAATCTGGCATCTAGTTATCTAACCATAAAATACATACATTTTGCGAATGAAGGAACGGGCATTGAACCAAAAATAAATTCAAAATTATTTCCACAGATTATTATACTGGATGGACGAAGACTCCCACACAATCCGTCGGGTCCCCATATCCTATTCCCCCACTTCCGCCCTCACAGACTCTACAATCCTCGTGTCCGGTGTCTCGCGGCCCTCCCACATGGCTCTGGACGTATTGGGCCGCGCCCTCTACTGGACGAGCTTAGACGCGGACTCCATCAACGCGACGCATATTGACAATAACTCGTCTGCAAGCGTCATTCTACGGGGAGAGAATATGAGGCCAAGGCACTTGGCTTTTCATCAGACGAAAAGGTAATTGTCACTTAAATATTTTTATTCAGAGAGAGAGATTGATCTATTGATCTTATTATTTATTTATTTATTTATTTTTATACTACGTCGGTGACAATCAAGCACGCGGACCGCCTGATGGTAAGCGGTTATCGCGGCCTATGGACGCGTGCAACACCAGGGGTATCACTCGCGTGTTGTCGACCCTGTAAAAACCTTTTCAAACCCCTCTTGAAGAACTCCATACTATAACTCATCGGGAAAACCTCGGCAGGCTTATTATATTGTTGCACAGCAAATGAAGAATCTACAAACCTTTTGTACTAAAAACAAAGTACAATTTAGAGGGCTTTTTTCTCTATAGCGACCTATTTCAGGCAGCTTTCAGGTAAAGAAAATAGGGGCAAACATAGCATTGCATACACACACATACCTATACAGATTATTCACACCCAAGTACAGATTTGTCATAATGTTTGTCACATAATTTTTTTATCCTGGGTATGAATATATGATAATTGCGAAGTATTCTGGAATGTAATTTAATTTCATTATTTTTTCCAGGGTTCTAGTATGGAATGACGTAGGCCTAGGCGCGATAATGCGCTCAAACGTGGATGGATCTGAACGACTAGAACTAGCGCGAGCCGTCAACGCGACAGCCTTGGCCATGGACCAGACCTCCTCGCTCGTGTACTGGGCCGTCAACCGGCAGATACTGGCCATCGACCTCGACAGCCTTAACAAGTTAGTACCATTCGAGTCGGCATGATTGGCGTAGTACGCTGTAGCACGGTTTCTCGCCTAGACTTACGTAGTGTCCCGGGTTCGATGCCCGGTCGAGTCAATGCAGGAAACGATCGTTTTTAAATTGGCACGGATCTGGGTGCTCTGAGAGACGCCCCTGGCTTAATTCCTTGTCTAGAACCTCGTAACACAGGGATATTTATCTATCCCTACTTCGAGACTATGACATGTGGCATATTTATTTATTTTATTTAATTTAGCTAAAAAATATGTGTGTATTGGCAAAATGGACTACAGTTTCAGATCTTAGTTTTAATCGATCTAATAAAAACGTGCCGTGTAGTGCCGGCACATGAAAAGAATAGCACTACCCCCTCTCTTCCCGTGGGTGTCGTAAGAGCCGACCGAGGGAAAATTGCCATAAGGAGATGGGCAGCAGCGTCTCCGGATAACAGCAGGCCATACTGCGATCGCCAACCCGCCTGCCAAGCGTGGCGATTATGGCAAACCCCCCCAAAATGGCTGCACAACCAGAAAATCGGCCCCCAGTCCCCGGCGGCCCTGCTATTCCTAGCTACGGCAGCGGCTATGGTAACGGCGGGGCAGGGGGAGCTAGGAATCCCCGGGTAAGATCCGGCTGCCAACAACGACGACTCGACCTGGCAACATATAACACGCGCACACTGAGGCTCGACGCGAAGTTCATAGAGTTGGAAGAGGTAATTAGTAAGTTACATTGGGATATCATTGGGTTATCTGAAGTCCGAAGAGAGGGGGAGGACTCGATAATCCTGCAATCCGGTAACTTACTATACCACCGGGAGGGCGACCAACAGTCCCTAGGTGGTGTCGGGTTCATCGTCCACAAATCCCTTGTCAACAACGTGATTACTATCGGAAGTGTTTCGAGCAGGGTAGCGTACCTGATACTCAGAATATCGAAACGATATTCGCTGAATGTCATTCAGGTCTACGCTCCGACCTCAAAGCACGACGATGTCGAAGTGGAGGCTATGTATGAGGAGATCTCTAAAGCCATGCATAGCTATAAAACCCACTACACGGTTGTGATGGGGGATTTTAATGCAAAGTTGGGGCAACGTGGCGGTGATGAGTTGAGAGTGGGGCAATTTGGATTTGGGCAACGGAACAACAGGGGCCAGATGCTGGCAGACTTCATGGAGAGGGAAAACCTCTTTATGATGAACTCCTTCTTCAAGAAGCCCGTAAGCCGCAAATGGACCTGGATCAGTCCGGACGGTAGAGTCAAAAACGAGATCGATTTTATCATGTCGACGAAGAAGCATATATTCAATGATGTCACTGTGATCAACGCTGTTAAGACAGGAAGCGATCACCGCATGGTCAGAGGCACATTGAATATCGACCTAAAGCTTGAGAGAGCGCGACTGATAAAATCCACGCTCCGACCAATACCGGCTCAAATTCAAAACCCCGAGTGCTTTCAGCTCGAGCTTCAAAACCGCTTCGAAGCCCTTGAGAACAGCATCGATGTGGACGATCTGTACAACATGGTGGTGGATACTGTCCGTACGGTAGGGTCCAAGCACTTTAAAACCCGCCGTCCCAAATCAAAGAAACTCTCCAGTCAGACTCTCCTACTCATGGATCAGAGAAACGAAATGAGGCTACAGAACTCAGCGGATGCCCATCGTTATCGGCAACTCAATAGACAGATATCTAAGTCTTTGACGAGCGACCTTCGCCAATTTAATACCCAGCGTATTAAAGAGGCAATTGAGCGGAATAAAGGCTCCAAAGTGTTCGCCAGAGATCTGTCTATTGGGCAAAGCCAATTGACGAGACTGAAAACTGAGGCAGGTAGCATCATTTCGTCAACACCTGAAATCCTGAGGGAGATTGAGAGTTTATATGGACAGTTATATTCCACGCAAACACCTGCTGAAAGCAAGGCTAAAGATCCTAGAGCCAAGGTTACCCGACACTATACCGAAGATATCCCGGACGTCAGCCTGTACGAGATTAGGATGGCTCTCAAGCAGCTTAAAAACAACAAGGCGGCGGGTGGTGACGGAATCACAACCGAGCTCCTGAGGCGGTAAGCCGATACTTAAGGTCCTCCAGACGCTCTTCAGTTCTGTCATCCTCGAGGGAAAAACGCCAAAGGCATGGGGCAGAGGCGATGTGATGCTGTTCTTCAAGAAGGGTGACAAAACTCTCTTGAAGAACTACAGACCCATCTCGCTTCTGAGCCATATCTATAAGCTGTTTTCGAGAGTCATTACGAATCGTCTCGCTCGCAGGTTTGACGACTTCCAACCTCCCGAACAAGCAGGGTTCCGAAAAGGCTATAGTACCGTAGACCACATTCATACGCTGCGGCAAGTTATACAGAAGACCGAAGAGTATAACTTGCCACTTTGCTTAGCGTTCGTGGACTACGAGAAAGCCTTTGATTCGATTGAGACCTGGGCAGTACTGCAGTCTCTCCAAAGGTGCCAAATAGACTACAGGTACGTTGAGGTGCTAAGGTACTTATACCAGAACGCCACCATGTCGGTCCGATTACAGAACCAGAGCTCTAATCCGATCGAACTACAGCGAGGCGTGAGACAAGGAGACGTTATTTCTCCGAAACTGTTCACGGCTGCGTTGGAGGATATTTTCAAGCTTCTGGACTGGAAAGGACGCGGCATCAACATCAATGGCGAGTACCTAACACACCTGCGATTTGCCGATGATGTAGTTCTTATGGCTGAGACCTTGGAAGACCTGAACATAATGCTCGAAGATCTCGGTAATGCTTCTCAAAGAGTGGGTCTTAAGATGAACATGGACAAAACAAAAATCATGTTGAATGCCCATATTGCACCCGCTCCAGTTAACGTTGGGAACATTACACTCGAAGTTGTTGACCACTATGTTTACCTGGGACAGACAGTCCAGCTAGGTAAGTCCAACTTCGAGAAAGAGATCTCTCGTCGAATCCAGCTCGGATGGGCAGCGTTCGGGAAGCTCCGGCATATATTTGCGTCCGAAATACCTCAGTGTCTCAAGACAAAAGTCTTTGACCAGTGTCTGTTGCCAGTAATGACCTATGGGAGTGAGACGTGGTCCCTTACTATGGGTCTCATAAGAAGGCTCAAGATCACCCAGCGAGCAATGGAGAGAGCGATGCTTGGTATTTCCCTGCTCGATCGAATCAGAAATGATGAGATCCGCAGGAGAACAAAAACAACCGACATCGCTCGAAGGATTGCATCGCTGAAGTGGCAGTGGGCGGGACACATAGCGCGGAGAACCGATGGCCGTTGGGGCGGAAAGGTTCTCGAATGGCGACCGCGTACCGGACGACGTTCCGTGGGCAGGCCCTCTACAAGGTGGACCGACGATCTGGTCAAGGTCGCGGGAAGCCGCTGGATGCGGACAGCGCAGGACCGATCGTTGTGGAGATCCTTGGGGGAGGCCTATGCCCAGCAGTGGGCGTCGTTCGGCTGAAATGATGATGAATAAAAACGTAATGTGACGTGCGTAAACCCGAGCAAAAATCACGTTGACTCACTTGACTTATTTATTTATTTATTTATTTACTAACACAGATACAAACATAAACTTACAGCTACATAAGCCAACACGTTTATATTGTTATTCTAAAATCTATTTCATAAAACTAAGGTAGCGTCGCAATTTTGTAACGAAACACTGCAAGGAATCAGCGAAAACGTCGGCATCATAGACTTCCCTCAAAAATCCATTCAGCAAATTAATAGCACGAGCTGTGGAACAGTTGCTAGCATGCTGTGTGCGCAGGCTACCCAGAGTGGAGAAAAGCTGACGCCAACGTCACCTAGCATATAGTTTTGAGGGACATAAAGCCCGAATCGACCTGCAGCCGCCGGATTATCAACTTTATGACCAAGCAATAGGAAGTAATGGATGGCCAGTAATAGCTTTCGTCGAAACTTTAAGGAATCAAGGCCAACCATGCCAGCCACAAACATTGATGGGAAAAGAAAGGGATAGTACCCGCTTTAATATTGCCGCTTATATAAGAAACGCGTGAATTTCTTCTGCACCTTCTCTATTAGGAGTTCGTACTTAGTGGTACTCGGATCCCAGACTGAGGAACAGTACTCTAGCTTACTGCGAACAAAAGCGTTAAAGAGTAAAACTGCAACGCCTGGGTTATGAAACTGGGCAGCGGTACGCATTATAAAGCCCAAGGTCTTATTGGCTTGCTTACAAATAGAGGTGATGTGTGTGCAAAAATCCAGCTTAGCGTCAAAAGTCACGCCTAAGTCGCGAATTTCACCTACTCTGCTCATTGGCATCCCAGCGATGCAATACGTTGCATGTAAGGGTAACTGCGATCGCGAGAAAGACATCACTTTGCACTTAGAGCAATTGAAATTCATTTTATTATCTAAAGCCCAACCATGAACAGCCTCTATATCATTTTGAAGGTCGCTGCAGTCATCCTCATTTGCTACCGGAAGAAATAACTTGAGGTCATCTGCAAAAAGGAGACATTGAGCTTTACCCACGACAGGTGGGGGTCGTTTATCATTACCGAGAATAGGGTCGGTCGGTCGGTCATAATAGTCGTGAGACTGAAACCCAAACAAATTGACATATTGTTTGCGGTCCCTAAGGTAGTCTGCGAAAAACGATAATAATTTAGGAGTGAAACCAATCACCGAGAGCTTACGCAATAGGATATCGTTATCCACCAGATCAAACCCTTTTTTAAGATCAAAATAAGCTACATCAACTTGTAGTCCTTTGTCCATTGCAATGGCAACTTCATCAACAAAAGTTGTTAAGTTTGTTGTGGTAGACCTTGCTTTACGAAAACCATGTTGCGCATTATCAATGTAGGGATTAATCTCTGCAGTAATGAGGTTATTTATTACACCTTCGAATATCCTACTAAATACGGACATGACTGCAATCGGCCTAAATGACGTGATATCCTGTGAAGCTTTTTCCTTGGGTATCGGTGTCACTCTTGATACTTTCCATGGCTTTGGAAACACGCCGCTTTGAAGGGACAAGTTAAAAATGTGAAGCAAAGGAAGTTCAAATTCTGAGACGCAATCCTTTACTAGAAAGGGAGGTATGCCATCAGGACCTGCCACTGATGATGCCTTCAATTTGCTGACAACGCGCTGCAACTCAGATGACGTTATGGACTCAAGAGAGATTCTATTAGCGCTGGGACTGCTACAAACACCAGCATCTCTCTGTGCAGCCTCAGGATTTAGGATGGGAGCGTCTGCATGAAAGACAGAGGAAAAAAACTCAGCAAACTTATTTGCTGCTTCCTGGCCAGTGAATACCTCATCATCGCAAGTAAACTCTAAAGATTTTACCCCGTCTTTACGCTTTTTCCTTACAAAAGTCCAAAAGGATTTGGGATCATGAGTTATGTTGCTCTCAATAGACTTCAAATACGTGCTATAATCTATTTTCATTAATTTCTTAACTGTCGCTCTGTAGTACTTGTATAATTCGCGATTAAAGTCTAGCCCATGACATTTATATTTTTTCAGATGAAAATATTTTTGGCCAATAGAAATCTTTAACTCCGGACTGAACCATTCGGGATACGTAAAACGTTGGCCAGTGGGCTGTGAGCGCCTTCGAAGAGAAACGCTCTTTCCAATAACAGCATTGACCACTCCCAAAAACGCGTCAACTGCAGTGTTGACATCTTGAAATTTCAGCACTGCAGTCCAGTCAGCCTGGAGAAGATCCGAGTAGAGCTGCGGAAAGTTTGCTTTTTGAAAGTTCCACTCATGATGTATGTATCTGCGCCATTTGCAGCACTACCACTGTTAGGAACAAAAATGTCTGTAGTAGTTAAGGAGAGCGACACCCCGAGAGCCGGGTGGTATTTGTCGGCGGGCACTAATGGGTCCACTTCCGAGACGACAATTGCATTAAGTTCAAGGTTTGTTAGCGCCAAGTCCAGGATGCCTCCGTACTCGTTACAGACATTATTATCTTGATGGAGTTTACAAAAATCAATAAAGTGCTCGAAGTGCAATTTAACTTTTTTTGAACAAGAGTACAGATTAAAGTCCCCTATAATTAGAAAATCAAGAGATGAATATTCACAAATAGCATTCTCGATACAGGATAATACGCTTATGTATTGACTCTCGTTGTAACTAGGCGGTAAATAAACAACGCAGATTAACAATTTCACATTCTTAAATGAAACAGTAACAAATATTAGTTCCTTGTCATCTGTAAGACCGTCAATACCAGATATGAGACGGGTGTTGTAACTATCTTTTACAGCTAACAAAACGCCTCCCTAACCAATATCTCCTTTTCTATCTTTGCGGAAAATCTTATAATTACTAGGAAACAATTCACTGTCAAATACTGAGCTAGTTAGAAAGGTTTCGGTTAACGCGACAAAATCCCATGGATTGATTAACAAATTATTGTAAAAGATGTGCGTTTTACTACGAAGGCCCCGTACATTTTGGTAAATCATTAATGCAGCAAAACTACGATTCCCTTTCACTTTTTGCACGAAAATTCTGCCGCCAGGGCTTAATACAAATATCCTCTGCCCAGTTATCTGGAGAAGTCACCTTTTCAGATAGCTTTGCCGGAACCCCGAGTTTAAAGGGTGCATAGTCCCCGCGCGCCTTCAAAGCTTGAACCGTACAACAGTTACCCGCACCGATGGATTCAAGATGCGAGAGTATTTGATCAGCTGTTGTACCCGTCTTAACGTAAAATACGTGTAGATAAGTAGTCCTGGCTGAAGCTTCGATAGTTGTAGCGCCGGGAACCGCGGTGCCCTTCGTTATAACGTTTTTCAATGAAATGCGAGGCCGCTTATGCCTTACCTCTTCCCATCGTCCTATGTCCCCATTATTCAAAGAAGTCTCTGTTAAAGCTTCTGATGGTATTGGCGTCAGTGCATCTAATACTTTCTTCTCAGGACAATGACTTGACGCTGTAGGATGTGGGGTGTTGGATACGACACCTAGATCAATACGCTCCGGCGCAGGCGCTACTGCACCCGGGGACTCCCTCTTCGTTCTTTTCGACTTAGAGTATTTTGTCGGCTGTTGCTGCTTGCTGCACGTCTGCTCTACGTGAGGGACACGCAATGGTTCTGTGTCGCAGGTCTTTGGCAAATTTATCAAAGTGTTGACGGGCTGTAATCTCGCAATTTGATTTTCAAGACCCATAATTCTGGCATTTAAAGGAGCCACGCATGATTCAAAGACAGAGACAAACTGCTTAGAAACAGATTTGCTAATAATTTGAGCCAGGCGGTCACCAACTTCACCACTTAACTCACGACGGATAACCGTACTGATCCTATCCATGAAAAGGGTTTCTTCTGCTATATCTGCTTGGCTCTGTTCCATGTAGCTGTCATGCTGAGAGGATTTTCTACGACGACGTATGGTGACATTTTCGAAACCCTCGGCTAGCGATTCGTTTAAATTCCCCGAAGAGACCTCAGTTTCATCTCGCATAATTCCGGTCGTACTTTTAGTAACTCGTATTGGGGTATTAGTATTGTCCCCTTTTGGTTTTTTGCATGAGCATGCTGGACACTGCCAATTAGCTTTATGGTGGCTTTCCATGGTATTATTAAAGCGACACTCTGGTACATTAGCGCAAAGAAGATCATAAGCTTGCTTGCACAGAGCGCACTTAAGATAAGCTCTCGTCATTATAACATGCAAACAACCAGCACAAGTTAAAGGCAAAGCTTCAGGTGCCATGAGTGCCATGACTGCAAATCAAAGCAAGCGTAGGTAAACAAAAAACAATGCGATGATGAGTCAATCTCGTTGAACGACGACGACGCACCTGTCCGCCTCAGCGCGCCGCCTGCTCTCAGAACACACCGAGCAGCGGCGGACTGACCCGATGAATCAGACGAAGATGAGGTCACTGACCTGTACACGTCGTCCCCGCGACAGCGATCAAGAGCGTTGATGTTGCAACGACCGTTAAACAATGCTTGAAATATGTTTTTTGCTTCTTTCTCGGCTTCCCTTTCGAATATCACGAAAAAAAATTCACCAAGATGTAGCTCAGGCACTTAGCTTTCGACTAATATAAATTTCAAAATCGGAATTTCAAAATAACTAATGAGTAGCTAATGTAAACAATGGAGCGAACCTAAGCACGTCTGTATCGAACAAGAGCGTCGAGCGTACTTGTGTAATCTATAGAAACTTGCACTTGACACTTGGGCTGGAACATCAGTCGCTAACGATACCGTGACCGTAAGAAGGCATTAGTCATCATGACCCTGTGGTGTGACGTTCAGCCCACGCCCATGATAGACACGGATTTTTGCTGATGGCTTACAAAACTTCCTCCGCCGAGTTTTTACCTTTCGTATCGCGGACACAGTGGTCATCAAATTGTTGCAATTATCTCCTGTATGCCTACCACGAGTTTCCGTCACGTAAACGGCGATCGTTGCTTTCAGAAATGTGTATGCCATCTTGATTTCCATTTTATATCTCTAGGCGCTGTACTGTGATCCCATACAAAAACGTCAACGCGGTTTACGCGGACGCTAGCGGCTGTCATTCGTGTAAACTTATGCAGCCTTTCTTTTAAGGAATTAAGCTGTTTAATATGGTCGTCTTTTGCGCTTGAAAGAGCTGCATGAGTGCCTAACCAGTACTTTAGGGCTTACCTTAGGGCTATATTGGCGTACTTTTAGAGCATGAGAAGTGAAAATGTTCTTTGTTTTGAAATACATACATACCATCACGCCTTTTACCCAACGAGGTAGGCAGAGGCCACATCTTTCCACTTGCTACGGTCCTGGCACACCTCTTGCTTCTTCCACTCTCATTAGTCCTTTCATAAATGCTCGTCGATTACAATTATAAGTTTTGAAATAGTAAGGGTTAGGGTTAGGTTAAGGAATAGGTACCTAACAAATTCTTTACACAAAAAAAAACCCGTATCGATACCTTTGGCTAGCTATTAAAATAGTTATTAACTACGGGTTTTTCACCACGTTTTTGTTTTCGAGTTTCCGATATTTTTATTTTATTTCGCATTTTTTGGCATGCTGTGGCGTAACTAAAAATGACGCATATTTTTGCTTCCTTTCCATCTAGACGAGTGGTCTGGCAAGGAGGCTGGGTGGGGACGCTGGCGGCGTACGGCGGCGCGCTGTACCTGGGCGGCGGCGAGCGCGCGCTCATGCGCCTGCCGCTGCAGCGCCGCGACGCGCCCGCGGCGCTGGTGCCGCACGTGGCGCGGCTCGTCGCTTCTGTCGCTGTGCACCCGGTATGTAAAATCTTAATAGGGCCTTAAAAAATTAACTTTAAGGCCCGAACGCACGCCAAAATCATGAATTCCTTCGTGGTCAAAGGCCTAAACAGATAGGCAAAAAAATCTACAAAATATATATAATAAACTTAAACATGTTATCTTAATTTTGTTAGCTTGAAACGGTTGTATTACCATACTAAAAAAATCTTAAAAAACTTCAATTTGCTAAGGCTCCTAAACTATAAATGTGATTTGTATAGTTTCTACGGGAAAATATAGGCCACCAAATCTTCTTTAACCTGTTAGTTTGGTCTTCAAAAATACTTTCTGTGCTCCAAAAAAATATCATTTTTAATGTTTTGTTGCGAGCGTCCTCACGCGCGGGTGTCTGCGGGGGCGACGGGTGGCAGTACCGCTCCGATATACTCGTATCACAGGGAGACAGAAAATCGACGAACACAAAGGCCTTAATACAAAATACTAAATTACACATTGATAGCTTTCACATCACCTACTGAGTTTGCGATATCATGTTCTTTACGGTTTAAATAATCACTATGTATAATCAAGTCCTGAGAATAAGAACCACCAGTTTGCTTCATCTGATCTTTAAAGTTGGAACTTCTTGCTGATAACATCATGAACGCAGTTCTAATCTCAAGATTCCCAAGTCTATTCTCATCTATTATATAAAAATAAGTCGGACGCTATAACTCCAGAACGCACGAACCGATTTCCACATTCGTTGGAAAGGTCTCGGGCTCCGTGAGGTTTATAGCAAAGAAAATTCACGAAAAATTTCAACAGAAAAGCGGGAAAGAAAAATGAAGTTCACGCGGGGGAAGCCGCGGGCGGAAAGCTAGTTTCTTATATAACAAAAATGTATCTATTTATCAAAGTCAAATTGATTTATTTGCGAATAGGTGTACATTTGAGATATTACAAAAAATATGAATTGAACCAAAGCCATATTCAGCCAGAAGGCATGCAAACATATGATGTGAATGAATATTCACATCAAATCATTAAATACATAAGTATGCCAATTGGTTTTAACTGCACTTAAGACTTAAGACTGACGACACGGTTGGCGTAGTGCGCTGTAGCACGGTTGCTCGCCTCGATTTCTGTAGTGTCCCGGGTTCGATTCCCGGTCGGGTCAATTTAGGAAACGATCTTTTCTGAATTGACTCGGGTCTGGGTGTGCTGGGAGACGCCCCTGGCTTATTTTCCTTGTGTGGTACCTCGTAACACAGGGATATTAATCCCTACTTCGAGACCATTACAAGAGGTGTGTTGTCTGGCGCATATTTATATTTAAGTTATACTGGTTAGTTATCACTTTGTTTATAATGTCAAAAGTTTTTGTGGCTACCATAATACAGAGCCCTCTCAGCATGCAATATAATAATACTATGATAATAATCTATACATGCAAGTCAATTTCAATAATTATTAATCACAAAGGTACAATACGAATAACTATGTCAATATGGAATATAACATCTAACGCTAACGGCTAAATAAACTGTCAGAAATTTTCATTTAAAAATTCATCAATATTATAATAGGCTTTCATGACTAAAAAACGCTTTGGATTATATTTAAATGACATAATGCTTGTACAATTCAAGATGTCAGTAGGCAAGTGATTGTAAATACGTGATGCCATACAGAATATGCTTTTATTGAGTTGCGTAGTTTGATTGGGAGGGCAACAAATTTTGTAATTGTGGCGCTTGCTCTTGCGTGGATTAAACATTTATTTATTGGCGTGAACAAATACAGACACTTCATAGATGTAAATACATGGTAGGGTTAAAATTTTAAGACTCATGAAGAATGGTTTACAAGAATCCGTTTGCTTCAGTTTGCAAACTGCCCTCAGACACTTTTTTTGAGCTTTAAATGCTTTTTCTTTATCTACTGAGTGCCCCCAAAAAATAACACCGTACCTTAAAACATATCCATGATAAGCAGTGATTACTGCAGATTGGTTCACAAGTTTTCCCAGCATGTATAGTGCATATGAGAATTGGTTGAGTCTAGAACAGATGTGTGATAATTGAGGTTTCCAACTTAAGTTGCAATCGAGTTGAATCCCTAAAACTTTTCATTTTGAACATTTTTAATTTTCTTGTTTTCAAATGCTACATCAATATCAACCAGGTGATCTTTTCGATTCTTAAATGTCAATGTCATTGGTTGCGTCTCTAAGTTTATGTTCAGGTTATTATTATTTAACCATTTAATCACTTTGTCAAGGGTATTATTCGACGGCACGATTGGCGTAGTGCGCTGTGACACGGTTTCTCGCCTTGAATTCTGTAGTATCCCGGGTTCGATTCCCGGTCGGATCAATTCAGGAAACGATCTTTTCTAAATTGACTCGGGTCTGGGTGTGCTGGGAGACGCCACTGGCTTAATTCCTTGTCTGGTACCTCGTAATACAGGGATATTTATCCCTACTTCGAGACCATGACAAGAGGTGTGCTCTCTGGCGCATATTTATTGTTTATTTCTTGTGATAAACTGACTTTGGATTTATTGCTAAACATGAATGTACTGTCATCAGCAAAAAGCACCATATCTTGCTTGATGGTGCTGGGCAGATCATTAATGTAAATTAAAAACATTAGGGGACCCAGTATACTACCCTGGGGCACGCCTTGTGTAACCTGTGTGTACTCAGATGAAAATATTGACTCTTTTATTGTTTTTGGGCATATACGAGAAATATGTGTAC
This sequence comes from Udea olivalis, assembly GCA_947369235.1. Lineage (NCBI taxonomy): Eukaryota > Metazoa > Arthropoda > Insecta > Lepidoptera > Crambidae > Udea > Udea olivalis. Next base: position 6,451,708 of record OX376346.1, on the reverse strand, counting down.
ATTGTTTACGATTTTTTAGATTACCTTACATTACCTCTGATACCGTACGATTCAATTTTCCTAAGTAAAATATCGTGATTGACACAATCGTAAGCCTTGGACAAATCCATGTTAGATATACCAATACTAGATCCTTACTATCCAGCCCTATCATCATTCTTTGTAAGAAGGTGTATATTGCTTGATTAATGGATTTATTTTTCTTGAAACCCACCTGTTCACTGGCAAAAAGATCGTATTTTTCAAAGAACTGGTATAAATTATTGTATGTAACTTTTTCAAATACCTTCGATAATGTTGTTATAAGCGCAATAGGTCTATAGCATTTAATGTCTTCTTTATCATTATTTTTAAATAAAGGCTTGATTATTGTTTTTGGATTTAACCATTATAATATAACATAGTTTTTAGAGGGAACACGCAAAGTGATAGGATAGTGACAGGAATTAATTCAAACTCCTTTTTTATGAGGCCAACTACATCAGACGACATTGAAAAAAATATTAACTTGTCTGGAAAAACACCCGATGTAATGCAGAGATTTATAATGTAGCTAATACTGGTGATATGAATTGTGCCACCTCTTTCAAAATTTTTGTATTTACGTCGTTATAACCTGTGCTGTCAGTGTTTTTTAATGATTTAATATTTTTTTCAATGTCGTCTGATGTAGTTGGCCTCATAAAAAAGGAGTTTGAATTAATTCCTGTCACTATCCTATCACTTTGCGTGTTCCCTCTAAAAACTATGTTATATTATAATCGTTAAATCCAAATAGTTGCTTTGCTGTTTGAGTGTGTTTATATTGTGAAAAGAAAGCAGCCTTATCTCGCAAATCACTTTATTTTCTGTGCATTTGTTCAATGAACTTTTGTTTCAGATCGCCCGCTCGCACCCGTGCTACGGCGGACGCGCGTGCGGCGGCGGGCCGGGCGCGTGCGGCGCGCGCGGCGCGTGCGGCTGCGGCGGGGGCTGCGCGCCGCCGCGCGTGTGCGCGCCGCGCCACTTCCTGTGCCAGCTGTCGCGCCTGCCGCACGCTACGCACACGCACTGCATTCCTATGGAGTGGAAGTGAGTATGGTCACAGATTAATTAATAGTTACTACGTAACAGATACATCATTTCCATATAAGAGTTAAAATACCTACGCTATAATAGCCTACAAAACTGCAGAGCAGCGTGCTGCAAGGAGAAACCGACTCTATGGACGCGCGCAGGAAATGGAGATACCCGCGTATGCCGCGTTAGGGCAGGCAGCGTCATCCATCGGAAACATCAGGGTTGTAGAAATAACATACACTAAACGACTAAAGTCAAATAAAAAATATTTTATTATTATGTTCATGCAATGAAAATTAATATTACAGGTGCTTTGTTTTTACAAAATGATCAATGTTTTTGAATAAAATTTACGACCATTAAATTTAGGTGTTGCGAATATTCTAAATCTTATTATTAAATTTAACAAATAATCTTTCGGGAGACAGGAACAAGGTGAAGTAAACTCAATTTTCTGTAAAATATTCATTAAAGTTGTGCTTCCCGGCCGATTCATCAATACTTTTTTTTTAATATGTTTAAATGATTTTTCTAGTTTTCTATCATGTGGAAACATAATTATCAAATGATTTTGTTGGAAATTTCGATCCTCCGTAAAAAGATGAATTTTTATTTATCTTTCGGCTATGACACTCAACAACTTAACAATAATTCACCATATCGTTACAGTGCAAATACGTTACACAAATATCGCTGCGTTTTGCAGGAAACATGCAATGCCCGCGCTCTGCCTCGTGTCACAAAATAAAGAGTTTACAGAAGGACCGCTCGCACCTTTTTCCAAAACTTGCGTGAACCGCCTAGGGTTACTACTATTCTATTGGGTTATACTATTATATTCGCTCTGAATTTTTGAAATGAAGTAAGTAAGTTATACCTACTTGACAGAACCGGCCAAAAACAAAATTCATCGTGTGAAAAATTAATGGTATCCCACAGATATTAATCCCGTCTCTTGTTCTAGATGTGACGGCCAGATCGACTGCCCGGACGGGTCGGACGAGGGCGGCGCGTGCGGGCTGTGCGCGGGCGGCGTGCGCTGCGCGGACGGCGCGTGCGCGGACGCGCTCAGCGGCTGCGGCGCCGGCGCCTACTGCCCGCACGCGCCGCTGCCCGACGCCTTCAGGTAATGTGTCTCGAAGCTGGCACAGAACGAATGATGAAGCTGAAAACTAAAGTGAGGCATCTTCATTGCTTACAACCAGGCGAGACTGAGGCCAAACGCAAACCCATTATGAATAGAAAAAAAGGCCTCCGACTGTTTGAGCCTTTACACACTACGCGTGATTTCTAAACGGGGCGCTTATATTGCGGCGCAGGAAGCAGTGGCGTACCCGACGTGATATCGCGCAGAAAAATCGCTAGTGTGAAGAGGCTGCTACAGTTCCGAGTTTCCGCCCATCGCGAAGTCCTGGGTCCTCGCGTATAGAGTCCTTTGGCCGCGCAGTGACTACTTTTTAAATTCGCCAAATAATTGTACTAAAGACTTTCCCTTTTTTTGAGAAGGCTGTTTCGGGCGTAGCTCTACCAGAGCGTGCGGCCTTTCGTACGCAACTTAGTCTCTCTCGCGATTGCAACATAACAGTTTCTTTGACGGTCTAGTGCGAACGCTCAGCCTACTCCTCGAAGTTACTTAAGGTCATGGTCGCGGACTTTGAACCTGAGGCGAATCAGTTCTAACCTCAACCTTCGGTCTTTCAGATTTACCTTTGACCCGTTCCATGAGCGGACATTCCGACTGCGCTAAGTTACTTAGGGGCTGATAATGGCAGCTTCGCCCTACGCCTCTTAAACCTGAGTGCTGAGTGCGAGTTACAGTGAGTGATGCGAATGACTTCACCATCGCGTTTTGCGAGAAAAAAAACGCGAATTTGTACAGCATCGAGTCAGCGCCATTCAGCGGCCTTAATGTTGCCGGAATTTTCCGCTAGATGGCGCTGACTCGATTCCATACTAATTGACTTTTGCTTGCAAGAAAAACGCGATGGTGAAGTCATTCACTTCTTCTTCAACTGCAACTCGCACTCGGCACTCGGCACTCTGTTCATAATGCCGCCGATGTTAACAATGCTCTTCTTTTACAGATGCGACGAAAGACTCTGCCTTTCCCCAAGTCTACTCTGCGACGGCCACCAACACTGCGAAGACGGATCAGACGAAGCGCCCACATTCTGCACGCAGAAAGAGCAAGTGGTCGGCTCGGGCCGCCAGTCGCGCGCGCTGGTCGTGTGCGGCGCGGTCGCGGCTTGCGCTGGTGAGCATAAAGCCATGTATTCACTGGAGGACAATTCTTCCGCAACCTTGTCGCTCAACACGAATTCTAAGTGTCGGGCGTAGTCGCGGTAGATGTCGTCTGACTTCGAAAGCGACATAACGTGTCGCGGGACATGTCGCGTGTCGACGCGAAAGCGTCGACCTTCCGCGACTTCGTGTCCCTCGACGGTCGCCCGACGGCATCTAAGCAGTGAGGACGCCTGTCGCTCTTTGTGTCTTGACATCCGCGACTATGGCAGCAGTGTGTAGTATGTCGGGTTACATCACAACCACAACTTCGGTATGTGGACGAGCAACATGTTGACCGACATTGTCGCCAGACAGTCGTACGTAAGCGACTTTGTCTCCTAGTGAATACGTGGCTTAATGGTAGAGTTTCTGTGGTCGTAGTTAGTCCAAGCCTACTGGGAGACGGTCACTAACAGCAGTATAGGATCCGTGCTATCTAAAAGCGGGCCGAATCTGTGCTACGGCGCCTACAGATGACTCCGCTACCTAATGTGCTACGGCAGAAGCATGTGTAGTAGCTACGCTGACGCTTTTTATACCGATGAAGTCGAAGTGAGTACTTAGCATCTCGGATGTGCTACGTTACAGCTGTTTGAACCCGAGCAACGGTGCCCATAACTGTTCCGCTCTTACCTGTTCTACGGCTGCTAGATATATCTTACTCACACTCGTACTAGGGGCGCTACGGCGGCTACAGTTACCCCGCAGTGATGTTACGGCGGTCACAGGTGCTACTGCTAGCTAGAGCAATCTGAAATTGTACATTATTCACCGAGAGGAGAAAGAGACCGATTACCGTCGATGGTCTCGGGCCTTTAAAACACCCGAGATCGGGAATCGCACTTTCTCTCGAGTGATACATAGTGCTTTATACTACACCTACGAGGAAAATAAAAAACTAAATCTTTACTAATTTAAATTTATATTGAAATTGTTGCAGTTAGTGAAGCTTAATGTAACACTTTTTCTTTCTTTATTATTTTTGCTGTTTCCTTCAACTGCGGCGTAGTTAAAAAATCTTCATCATCACTATCACTACTTATCATTTTGATAGTTTTATTTTTCAGTTTTATTTTTGATTCAGTTTTCGTAGAAAGTACAAAGTTCAAACGACACCCTCGACGGTAATCGGTCTCTTTCTCCTCTCGGTGAACAATGTACTATGGCACAAAAATATTTTCGTGTGTAAGCCTTAGTCGCTAATACGAACGCACCGTCATCGTAGTGGCGATTGAGGTTTTTTGTATTTAGATTCATCATTGCATAACCTTACCTAACCCTTCGTGTGCTGATGTTAAAATTATTGGTATGGAGTGATATTTACAGTAATGTTACTTTTCGCAGGAGGAGTTGGCGGCGCCTGGGCCGCGCTCCGCCACTGGCGCCGCGTGACCGCCAGCCCGCGCCGCCGCGCGCCCGCCCCGCCGCGCCACAAGCCGCGCGCGCCGCCCACGGGCGCCAGCAACTGCACAGAGTAAGTGTTGTCCAACCATTTTCCTATGAAATGTGGGGCCCGGCGACCACCCCCGGGGGAGTACGGGGGCTCTTCCGTCCGGCGGACCGGCCTACACTATTCTACTCGACTGATCCCAAAGCAAGGCATTCTTTGTCTATCATTGCCGCGATGATAGTCGTCCTTTCACGCCCCTGCCTTCCTCCCACTTGTATGGCAGCCAAAAGTTAAAGGAACAGGCCAACAGCGGCATCGCCATCCCCTACTAACACGCTGTTTGAAGTAGAGTTAGCTAACATCTGCGATCTCCATGCCAATCTCAACGCCGTCCATCAACACCCGAGACGGCGAGGCCTGCGATGCTGTTTTTAACGGAAACACAGATAGTTCGCGGTGCCTATACGTCATACCTGCACTTCCTCGGCTATGTGTTAGTAGAGTCCTTCCAACCGGAAGCTGGAGTATGCCTATTCGTCAGGGCGGACTTCTGCTGTAGTCGTCTTTGCTGCCTAGAAGACCTTTCCTTCTCGACTCTCTGGGTTCACGTAGACCTGGGCTTCACGAGCCGGGTCTATGCGTGCCTGTACTGCTCCCACAAAGACGACGCCGAAAAAACTCGACTTTTCAAGCATCTGGGTCAACGCAACTGGAAGACAACGCTCAGGCGCGGTTCTTAAGTGCTGAAATGGTGTTTTTCGGAGACTTTAATACCCACCATGAGTATTTCGCCTCCGTCCCTTGGCGGCAGTGCTGCTTTGGAGAAAAAAATGCTTCAGAGAGTACATCTACTATTGCTGACGAGATCAGTACCGGAATGGAATACTACATTCATTTTACTGGTGTCATCAATGCTAGCAAAACTGGTCTCTGGTTCAATCGCGAGTGTGCCGTAGCTTTTGAACAAAAGCGGGCGGCGTACCGTGCTTGGTCTAGAGCCCAGGCCCCCAATGATCATTAAAACCTAGCCTCCCTGAAAGCAGCCTTTAATAAAGCCACCCGGGCCAAGAAAAGGGCTTAAGGGCAGCGAATTGCATGTTGGCTAAGAACTCGTCATCAGGCACCCTGCGGGTAGCCGCTCCTACTGGCGACTAGCAGAACACGTGCAATCTAACTTTTGCGTACCTTCGCTGCCCTCACTGAGATTCTCTGATGGATCGTTGGCTCATCAGCCGCAAGAGAAAGCTGATTTACTTGCAAAGCTCTTTGCCGCAAGCACTTCCATCGATGACTGCGGGGCACAGCCGGGCAATCCCGGAAAATCCCTACGATTCGGGTCTTGTGCCGCTGTCTTGGAGGGAGCCGAACGTTCAACCAGTACCCAAAAAACGGGACCGGTCTGACCCTGCCAATTGCTGTCCAATAGCCGTAACCTCAGTTTTAGCTTAAGTGTATGAGCGGGTCATAAACGCACAACTCATCCGCTACCTAGAGGATCACTTTCTGATTCATGACCGCCAGAACGGCTTCCGGCCGAATCGGCCCACGGCCACGGGTGATCTTCTGGCTTACGTAACACTCATCTGGGGGGAGGCTATGGACAAACATGGGGAATCTTTGGCCGTCAGCCTTGACATTGCCGAAGCTTTCGACCGTGTCTGGCATCGTTTGCTTCTTTCCAAGCTTCCGGCATATGGTCTGCCACCTCGCTTATGCGGGAGGGACGAGGGACGCAGAATTCGTGTTCTTTGCGATGGACGCAAATCGCGTTTTCTCCAGCTATACGCTGGATTGCCGCAGGGCTCCGTCTTGTCGCCGACGTTGTTTCTTCTGCATATCAATGACATGTTATCACTTGGTAATATTCATTGCTATGCGGATGATAGCACGGTCCATGCGCACTATTTCGAGCGCCCTGGAGCAAAGCAGACCGTCATCGAGGTGAAGAGGCGATGTCTTTTGTTGTCCAACACGGACCGCAATTCAGAATGGGGTGCATGCAATCTTATCGAGTTCAATGTCAAGTAAACACAGGTGTGTGCATTTACAACCAAAGCGTCGCCGTTCCTTTACCATCCCACTCTTCAGGGCACCTCGCTACCGGTGAAGGATAGCCTAAACATCCTTGGAATGGATGTCCGTTGCAACCTAAACTTGAATTATACTGCTCTCATCTCTGGGACGGGGTTCCCCAAAGTACTTACTCTAAGCTATCGAAAGGTTGCTGGCGTGCTATCCGTATTATCGGAAACCCTGAGGCGTCTTTGACACTTGAGCCTCTCCAATTGCGTAGAAACATTGCAAGGTTAAGTGTTCTCTATCGGTTTTACAATGGGGAATGCTCTGAAGAGTTATTCCAGCTTATCCCTTCCTTACCCTTCCACTCCCGCACCATTGTGCTGGACGTGCTGGACTACGTAGTCATTCACTCCACACACAATCTAGCATTTGTTGGCTCGCACTAAAAAAATCGGTGACTCGTTGCTTTTTCGTACCATCCAGACGTGGAATGCTCTTCCAACGCATGTGTTTCCTTACTTTCGTAGTCCCCGGGCCGGGTCTTCAAGCGGGGCCTGAAAAGGCATTTCTGCAGGCCTTATCAAGGTGAGGATGGCCAGCCCAGTGCTTCGTTTGAATGACTCATCTTGTCAGCCTCATATCTGGACCTCACGACCACTTTCCACGAGGTTGAGTGAGGTCATCATGACGGGCGATATAAAAAAAATACTAAATAATTCTAACAAATAAATATCATACGCGCTCAACCAATGATTCATATCATTGGTTGGGCGCGTATGATATTTATGTATTGCTGGTTCTTTCGGATAATTCGGACGTAACCTGGGTTTGCGATTTTTCAACTCACATTTGAGAAGTTTTTGCTACGACAGTGCTATCGCACTTACCCAAAATCTGTGAGCGTGTTCGTAACAAAGTTATTTGCTAGTCAGCGTTTGGCGTTGAGTTATTCGCGACTCGCGATCTCGCGGCGTGATTCGTCACAGCTTCGGCATTGCATTAATGCGATTCGACGTCAGTGTAATAATGCGCTAAAATATCCTCTCATTCACAGAGCATCAGAGAGCCTCTGCGAGCGCTACCCGCAACCGACCGCCAACCCGCCGCCCTCGCCGGCCACCGCCAGCGGCGCGTCCTCCGCCGCCGCGGCCGCCGCGCGCCGCCGCGCCTACCGGCACTACCGCGCCTGCAACCGCCCGCCGCCGCCCACGCCCGCCTCCACCGACGCCTGCGAGTCCGAGCCCGAGCCCGCCGCGCGCGCGCCGCCGCCCTCCCCCGCGCCCTCCCCCGCGCCCTCGGCCGCGCCCTACCCGTAGCGAGGCAACCGCTGTGCTTAACCACCCTACGCACGTTCATTGGAACGCCATAAAACAATAAGGTCGGTTTCTTCTGAGTTATTATTTTAGTCAACCTTAAAGTCGTCTTTCAGGCGATTGCGCGGGTCGGCAGATTTTAAAATTGTATGCAAGTGTCTTTTTTTGTATAGAAAACACGCCTAGGACGACATACTGACAACGCGACTGCGCAAGAGAGCCGAGTACTGGCCGTCCCGCGCACCGCAGCGGAGAGACCGGTGCAGCCTGAATTAGACGAAGGCTGCGGTCTGATTCGGGCCGAAAGTCCTTTAAGCGCACTTTTGACAGATGACGTCACCAACTCTGCCATCTTTCATTAACGGTGCCTTTGCTCCTCGGCGTTAGCACTGTAAGCGTTATGTCAAATTTATGGAAGAAATGTCGAATCATTAAAGAAAAGTCAAAATCATTGAAAAAATGTCAAACATAAATTTTACGTAAAATTATAGATAACTTTTCATTCATAATAGTGACAATATCTTGCGGAGGACTACAAAAAATGTATCCTCAAATATTGAGATTGCGTGACGTAATATTGCGATTTGATTTGAACGCTGATAGCAACCTTAGCGCTTTAATCGCACTTTTCAATTTGGACTGACAAAAAGTGATTAATTTGAGCTCTTTCAGCTTTAATTTCCAAATCGAACCCACCAATCTGACCGGAGGTTTAGTAACAATTCGATCTCAGGATTACATATGTCAACCAATTTCTTGGTCACGCTAAGGCACCTAAGGTACGCGCGCTTTAGTAAGACGGGCTACTCACACACCTACCGCGGATGCAATCAAGGGTGTAAAAGTGGGGATGACCCTTAATTGCCACCTTTTTTAGGCAAGCTGGGCCAGTTTCGATATTGCCCCGACGACCGCTGTACTCCCTGAAGTATTTTACATTGAATAGATCACAAAACGCGATTTTCATGCAATCAGGGTTAGTGAATATCCCAATAACCCTACTACAATCGTTTGTGGTTTATATAACCGATATTTTTTTTAAGGATTACCTATTTCCTTCTGTAAGAAAAGATAATGAGCATACTTAGTAGGAAAAATTCAAGTTCAAAATGTTGAGCTCGGCTGACAAATCGCACAACGTGACTCAGTCAAGCATGGCTGCAAGGCTAGAGAGCTTAAGTCTTACTAAATGTTATTTTAAACTTTTATTTTGTAGCTTAGAATGTAAAGAAAAATTGTTTAACACTACTTACTTAAAGGAAATTGACATTTGCATAGCTTTCTATGGTTGATGATAAATAAGCAAATAATATTTCAAATGTGTAAAAAAGTATGTGAAATTTCAGATTGGTGCTATTTCACTGTTTGTGCCTCAGTAGTTCATAAGATGCAAAGTTTATTTTCTGTGTATGATATAGTTAAGATTTTGTTGTATTATATATATATTTAAATTCCTCTTAGTATAATGTTGTAACTAGATTGAGTAGTAGTTAGTAAAAATATTTTTCAAAATGAATCTTCAGAGTCGCACAATGGCTTAGCAGAATTTAATGCCTAATTGGAAGTCTCCTTTAACTAATAAATGTAGATAATTAGCGAAATGTGAACAGGTATTGTGTAAACTATATCTTTTGTTTACTTATGGAGTGCAATAAACTGATTGAATTGAATTAAAACTGTAAGCCAAACAAAAATAATCAGCTTCTATTGAATTCTGAAGCCACCAAAAACTAAGAATAATTTGAAAGTTGATTCTTACCTGCATAAATAAGGGCTTCTTAACTTTTGGTTGCGTTTGAAATTTTAAAACATACTGTCTTATTAAATTTAAAACATAATCAGTGCTGCGCTAGGTTTTACATGAAGTAGAACTTTTTGTATTTACTTATTCTGACTTTCATAAGAGTGCTTGCAGAATTTACCAGAATGCACAAATGTTATTTCAAGTATTTATTTTGAAGACTAACAAAATGTCAATTATAAAATATTTACTTGCTGAATTTACCAGAATGCACAAATGTTACATTTACGTATTTATTTTGTAAGGCTAACGAAATGTCAATTGTAAAATTTTTAGCTAACTCTATTGAATGAGTTAGCCTGTGAGCAGTTTGGCAGTCCAAAAGTTAACGTTAGCCGAAGGTGGCAACTCACAATACGACTAAATTGCTAGTCGGCCGGTACTTGTCGACAAATAGCAATAATTGCAATGAATAATTTCAGTGGTTAGGTAGGTTTTATTTTTAAATCCCGAAGTTTTGAAGAGTTAAGTGACGAAACTAATAAACAGAATATTATACGACTTTGTTATAAACAATTTATAAAAAAGATAATATGATGATCAAATGTATTATTTTTCAGATATAAGTAAAATACCGGAAAATTATAATGGTTGTAGCAGTTATGCATTTATACATAGTTGAACCATTTAATTAAAACATTGTGAAGAAATACTTATTTGACGACCGACTTGGTGTAATGGTTAAGAAGTTGGCTACTACACCAGAGGTCGCGGGTTCGATCCCCGCACAGTACAAACATTTGTGTGCATGAACATGTCTGTTTGTACTGGTCTGGGTGTCTCCTATGTATAATAAGTATGTATTTACAAAAGAAAATGTATTTAAGTATGTTTATCCGTTGTCTAGTATCCCATAACACAAGCTTTAATTAGCTTACTTTGGGGCTAGATGGCGCTGTGTGGAATAATGTCCAGGGATATTTATTTATTTATTTATTTATTTAATACTTCTGTTTTTGATTTTAGTTGCTCTGAGTCAGAATTCATAATGTTAAATTAAGTGGGTATGTGATACGTTTCGGTAGCTATTACAACTGCATTTAACTTTCTAATAACAGTGTTGTTAAATTAGATTTAAAATAAGTGGGTACATACTTGAGTACCCATTGGCGTTTTCCACAGCTTAAAAAATGTATTTCTGACTGATCCTAGATTTCTTAATAAACTTTTGTACCTGTTAGTGTTGTTTGATTTTTAGTTGTATGTGTCCTGAACTAATTGAAGCAGTTAGTATGTATGTGCAAGGATTAATATTAATAAATATATACTAAAGAGTTGGTATGGGCTTCATAATAAATTCAAAAAGAACTGCAAGAGATTTTGTTGCCCATTATACAGGGTGTCCAGTAAGAGTACCGGGTATTTGACAGTTAAATAAAAGAAGGAATATAATTAATTAAATATATCCTTTATTTTTAATTCAAAAACAGTTTCTTGGAAATTTATTTGGCGAATATAACATTATCTGAATGTGTACCCCTACGCTGCTGGCACTCCTCTAACCTTGAACGCAGATTGGCGACGACGCGTTGACAAAGCGAAGTTGGGATTGCCCTCATCTCTGACGTGATGTTCTCCTTCAATTGACTCAGATTCGTTGGGTGGTTATCGTATACCTTACCCTTAAGGTATCCTCATAAAAAATAGTCGTGAGGACTAAGATCTGGACTTCTGGGGGGCCAGTTAATGGTGCCCTTACGCGAGATAACTTTGTTTGGGAACAATTCGTTTACTGCTTCTATTGACGCCCCTGCGGTGTGGCATGTGGCTCTATCTTGCTAAAACCATGTTCTTGAATTAAACCCTGGGAAATCTTGTAACGCTGGCGCCAAAAAAGTCCTTAACATGTCACAAGAACGGTCTGTATTCACCGTAACTGCTCGCCCACGTCTGTCTTCATGGAAAAAGGGGCCGATTATGCCTCTACCAGAAAAGGCGGCCCAAACGATGACCTTTGGACTATGAATTGGCCGTTGATGTTTTGTTTTAGGGTTTTCCTTGGACCAGTAGCGACAATTCTGTTTGTTGACGTGACCGTTTAGGTGGAAATTGGCCTCGTCGCTAAACATAATATTGTCAAAGCTGTTGAATCGCTCTAGCATATCAGTAGCAAAATTTAACCGACTTTCATAATCGGAATCTTTCAGTTCTTGTACTAACTGGATTTTGTAGGCTGTGAGATGCAAATCTTTCTTCAAAATGACCTGCAGTGAAGATTTTTTGATGTTTAGTTCCTGTCCTCGTTTGCGAATTGATAGCGACTTACTGAAACTCTCACTTCTTCGATTGTTTCTGCATCTCTAACGCTTCGTGGGCGACCTGTATTTTGAATTTTAACAGTCGACCCGGTATTCTCGAACATTTTAATCCACTTTCGTATGACATCGTCGCTTGGCGCTGTAAGTGTGCGATATTCTCTGCGATATAAACGCTGAGCAGTAACAATGGAATCGTTATTGCGATAATACGCTCGCACGCAAAAAGCGCGATGCGTTCCGGGATACGGCTCCATGGCAACTAAAATTCCACGAAATTACGCGCGCGACGTTGCCCTCCCCGCGCCCCTGCTACTTCACTTGACGCCGTGAACCAATAAACAAACTCCCGCTACTCTTACTGGACACCCTGTAACTTCTTCTTCAAAAAAAATATTATAGTCTATAGTCCAGTCAACGAAAAGGTATAGAGGGAAATGGGGGAATGTTTTTTGACTTCGTAACTTTGTCTGGACTAGTTAGGAGGTGATCCTATCAAAAGTCCCCGCCCTTAAGCCTATGTGTCATTTTTCGGTTTTTTGTTTATATCTCGAAAACTATGAGTCCTAGCGACATGAGACTTTACACAAAATGAAAGCCGATTAAATTTGCTACAAGTTTCAAATAGTCAAGTGTTTCGATATCTTGTATAGTTTTCGAGATGGGTGCGCCAAAGCTCACCTAAATTTTCAACTCCGATAATTGGAACTCCGAAAATGTTATCCTGCACATATCTCATCCTAACAATCACAATTCCTAACTTCTCTGTTTTTAATGTTCGTAATCTGAATGATCACTCTTCCTAAAAAAAATATTTCAAAGTTTTTATTCATACAATTTTTAGTACTACCGACGATGTTCATAACTATTTTCGAAAATTTTAATTAATAATATCACTAATGTATTGGGGACAAAGTCTTTTCGCACATAGTATGAATGATCTTCATAATCTATTGGAGAAAATCGATGCAATTTTAAAATGCATCGAATTTCTTCATTAGATTCACTCATCTTGTCAGTAAGAAAAAGAAATGAAAATCACACATTTTCCTAATTTGAATTTGGAATTATCTTCTTTAAAATTTAAACTTTTAATGATACCAAAAACAGCCAGGTACAAATAGTAGGTATAGCCAAAGAGATTTTATTACAAGTTTATACATACTTTTTGCGAAAAGACTTTTTCCCCAACCTAATTTATCTAGCTATAAGCCAGCTTCAATGTATTACCATTTTATTCTGTGGTATTACTATCCGCTATGGTCAGCTTGAAGTCGGAACATCATCAAGCTGAATACGAAAATCAGCACCCACCTATGAGTACGAGAGCATGGACCTAATATAAAAACAGGACTGAGCACTTGCAGCTGAAAAACGAGCCGAACGAGATATGTAGTAGGAACGCTGTATGTCTCTTTTTAAAAGGGTGACAAAAAGATCTTTGCTATGTGGGACATCGCATGTTGCATCTTTTTTAAAATTAATTTCACAGGAAAACGTATATATAATTATTATTGGTTTCTGTTAATTGGTCGATTTTTAGCCAAAAATTTAGTATTTGGGTATCCACCTACTTTAAGGTAGTCCATATAAACACATTTTTTCAATATTTAGCAATAGACGATTACTGAGTGATGTATGGGTTGCTTACGAAATAAATAATACAAACACAAAAAAAAACATTTTTTAATATCGGCGTAATATGTTAAATTAACTACATAGTTTATTTGTAAAAGCTGACAGTACAAATAATGTTAGTACATTTATTTATAACTTAAATATCAAACATGACTAAACAATATTGTTTTATGAAGTTTCTGTCTAAGTCCAATTTACGGCCGTATTTTCGCAACGCATTTCATATAGTTTGATGAAATATTTTAAAATTCAAATAGGAATTATTCAACGCTTTAACCAATTGTAGTTCGTGTGGCTTTTCATCATTTGTCCATTCACAGGATGCGGCGGATAAAACAAATGCTTCAATTTAGTCAGAAACAGTTGCTTTAACATTGACAAAATAACGTTTTGCTTCTGTGTTCTTAACCCTTTTATTTTAAGTCTTTCTTGCTAATTCAGATTCAAACAACTGTTCGCTACACTTACCTCAAAAGCAATCTTTGTAATTTTCTGCTTTACTATTTTACTTTGTGTATACTGCTGAGCCATTTGTAACTTATAAAGTGCAAAAGAGAATTTGTAGATTTTTTTACAAACTTGAATAGAATAAGACTCCCATGACATATTGCTATCCATGTAAATACCAAGAAATTGTGTATTATTCGTGTTTACTATTTCACAGCCTTCATAATCAATTTTTAAATTAGGGCACACTTTTTTCTGAGTAAAATGTTATATTTGTCTTTTCCAAATTAACCTTCAAATTATTTTGCTGCAACCATTCAATAACATATTTTACAGTCTTGTTAATTTCATTTTCATAATTTGTGTAATCACCATATTCACACTTCATAAAAATAGTATTATCACCTGCAAAGAGCGTAATTGGATGTCTAATTAATTTAACTATGTGTTCAAAGTTAACCTTATTGCTTACAATAAAGTTAGTTGTAGTTGCATGCTACTAGATGGCGCTGCTCCGTAGCGCTTCTGTACTGGCCGCTGACCGCTGAATCGCGGTGTTAAGATTTTTCTTCGATATTATATATAGTTAGTGTCAGTTATTATTTTGAAATATACTACTTATACACTCTACTCGTGGTTTGATTTATTGATCTACCAATTTTAGAGAGTAGTTTTTTGGGACATTTAACATTGGTCCTTTGGAGAGCCGGATAAGGCATACTAGAGGATTGTGTCCAGCTGGGTTATACGACGGCGACCAGTTGACCCAATGGTCGACTGCTGTGGTTTGGACGCGTGAGAAGTTCATGTTGGAGATTGTGGTAGCGAAAGTTGGCGCTGATAGTTGCAGCTAATTTCATTTGGAGCGACGAAGTAAGCAAACGGCTGGACCAGGCGGATTTGGATCAGTCAGTGTGGTGAGAGTGAACATATGGATAAACCGTGAGTGATTTACTACTGACATTTGTTTTCAAGTAAAAAAACGTGAAGCTTGCTTAATTATTTGGAAGTTTTGGACTTGTAAGAATTTAAAAACACTTGTAATTTTAAATTGTAGTTTACTAACTTAGAATAGTTAAAGAAAATTGGTACCAACGGGGAACCTATGCCCAAATTTTTATAAAGCGTCCAATTTCTGAAACACTTAGAAAATTTTGCTTACTTTACGCTGGACTTAGAATATTTCAAAGTTTTGATGTGGTGATTGGGATTTGATTGTTAAATTAAATTGCTTAGCTTTTAAAATTTGTTGCTTGAAGATTACTTATTTTCCAACGAAGGTTAAGTTTATATTCTGATTTCTATATAAGATAGGTCCATCCTAAATATTTTACAACGCAAAATGGAGGCCTTAACCAGTTTGCAAACCGATGTCAAAACCACTATCGAAAAGGGCAAAATTAATTTCAAAAAGTCTCCAAAAGATCGCGTAACTCAAGCCTACATAGAGACTCGGTTAGAAAATTTAGAGGATCAGTGGAAGTCATTTACTGATACGCATCGCACTACCATTACGGATATTGACTCTTCGGAGTACCAAGAATCTGATTATTACACCGAAAATGTATATGATAGTACACTAGAATTGTATTATGATTATAAGACTGAATTGAAGGAGGCTTTAGGTAAAATTCTAAGTGTGCAATCTACTACAATTTTTAAGCAACAAACAGCTCAGGCTTCCGTAGCGGCTGTATCAAATTTTAATGTCAAGTTACCTAAGATAACCATTCCAATATTTAGTGGCAAATACACCGAGTGGACTACTTTTAAGGATTTGTTTGTATCGCTAGTTCACAACAATACAAGTTTAGAGAATGTGCATAAACTGCATTATTTAAAAGCTCATTTGACTGGCGAAGCTGAACAGCTATTAAGGCATGTGCCAGTCACTGAGGCAAATTATACCGAGTCATGGGCACTTCTGAACAAGAGATACAGTAACAAAAGGTTCTTGTCTAACTGTTTGTTGAAACGTCTTATTGGGCAGTCAAGTACAACGATAGAATCTGCCATTTCGATAAAATCTTTATTAGACACGACAACTGACTGTTTGAATGGCTTAAAAAGTTTGGGGCTTTTTACAGATTCCTGGGATGTCATAGTAATCTATCTGATAAGTTTGAAATTGGATTCGGAGTCCCGAAAACTGTGGGAGGCTAACATTAGTACTTCAGATGAACATCCATCAATGAGTCAGTTTAAAGAATTTTTGGAACGTAGATTTCGCTCATTGGAATTTTTAATACCAGCTAAAACAATAAACCCAAGTAATATAGTTAGAAGTAATAACAGTAACAGTATTGTCAATACCAGAGTGTATCACACCTCAACCACATCATGTGTCTTTTGTTCAGAAGGTCATAAGTTATGCAATTGCAAAGGTTTTGCGCAGGAAAATGTTGAAACGCGCCGCAATTTCGTCCAAACCAATAGTCTTTGCTACAATTGTTTGGGTCCAAATCACTCCGTGTTCGCATGCCGTCAATCCTCTAGATGTCGCGTATGCAAGAGGAAACACCATTCTCTTTTACATCCTCAAAGTGTTCCAAAATCAACGGAAAATAATGTTGTGAATTCATCCGTTGACAATATAGTATCGTTGTAGCTACTACTTCTTCATCTTTAGATGAAAATGATGATGCCGAAAATGATGAAGTAGATAATGTTGTAGCTTATCATTCAAATACTCAAATTCAAGTTCTTTTGGCTACTGCGCTAGTTCGAGTGGAGTCCACGTCTGGATGCCATTGTACGCTTAGGTCTCTATTAGACCAAGGATCTCAGGCGTCCTTTATAACTGAATCTGCGGTACAATTACTAGGTTTGTATAAATCGCCTAGCAAGGTTCTTATTTCTGGCGTTGGTGAGCATGCTGACTCCATTGTATCTAAATCAACAGTTAGCTTCAACCTTCAATCATTACATGATCCTACTTTCGTTGTAGTCATCAGGGCTCATGTTTTGAATGAACTGACATCCGTTTTACCAGCCAAAAAATTGGAATTCAGTTTATGTCCCCAATTTGTAGGTATTCAGTTAGCTGATCCTAATTTCCACACACCTAACAAAGTTGACTTATTACTGGGAGCTGATGTTTTTGGTTAGATCTTAGTCGACGGCATAATCAAAGGTTCTCCAGGTACACCGGTATCACAGAATACTAAGCTTGGATGGATACTGTCTGGTCAGGTGTATTCTGAATCGATGGATAGCTCCCAGTCGTGTTACAATAGTTCTGTCATTAGCATGCACTCTACAGTTGACAGTGACGACTTAATTAAGAAGTTTTGGGAATTGGAATCAGAGCCTATAGCTGTGACGAGTAAGAAGCTCTTAACTCCAGACGAGCAGGAATGCGAAAATTTATTTGCAAATACAACGACAAGAGACATCACTGGTCGATACATAGTTAAGCTACCATTCCGCTCTCAGGATCCTCAATGCAAATACGGCAACTCACAAGTTATAGTAAATAAAAGATTTCAATATCTTGAGAAGAAGTTTAGCAAAAATCCCGATTTAAAGGAAAAATACTCAAAGGTAATGTCAGAGTATCTCACGCTTGGCCACATGGAAGTGGTTCCAGAAGAAGAAAAGATGAAACCTGATGCAGTGTACCTGCCTCATCATGCTATCATTCGAGAAAACAAAAGCACATCTCAAGTTCGTGTCGTCTTTGATGCATCCTGTTCTGGAACTAATGGTGTGTCATTGAATAGTGACCTTCTTGTAGGTCCTTCGTTACAAATGGATTTGAGACATATTGTAATGCGATGGCGCCGACACCCTATTGCTCTTCTAGCAGACATAGTTAAAATGTACCGACAAGTTAAAGTGACCGATGAAGACGCAGATTTCCAAAGGATATTATGGTACGGTGATACAGGCATTCAGCATTACAGGTTATTAAGACTTACCTTTGGTACTGCTAGCGCTCCTTACCTCGCAGTCAAGACATTACATCAGATAGCCTACGATGAAGGTGATGCATTCCCAATGGCCTCTGAAAGAGTTATGCAAGACTTCTACATAGATGACTTAATGACCGGCTGTCACACGATCGAGGAAGCCCTGGAAATTCACAAACAAATGAATAGATTGATGAACAAAGGTGGATTTGAAGTACAAAAGTGGGATTCAAGTGATGTAAGGTTTAAGGAGCTGGTCGGTGATTCTTCTGAGGAAAAAACAGAAAATATAGAAAAAGGAACACCGAAAGAAACCAATGCAGTCAAAAAGGTATTGGGTTTGTCTTGGAACAACGCAACAGATGCGTTCGAGTACACATTGCAGCTTCCAGAGTTAAACACACCTGTAAAGAAGAGGAAAGTGCTGTCTGATATTTCACGTTTGTTTGACCCACTGGGTTGGATTGCACCGTCTATTATACAAGGAAAAATATTTATCCAAAAATTATGGATGACTGGGTTGGATTGGGATCAGGAATTGCCAGTTAATTTGTTGCAGGAGTGGATAACCTACAGGGATAAACTCACAAACCTCACCAAGTTCACCATTCCTAGATGGATACATACCACCTCTAGTGACTTGTGTGTGGAATTGCATGACTTTTGTGATGCTTCGACAGATGCTTATGCAGCTGTAGTTTACCTTCGAGTAGTAGATAGCAAACAAAGGGTACATGTTAGCATTATCACATCGAAAACAAAAGTCTCACCAATCAAGCAGATATCAATACCTCGATTAGAGTTGTGTGGAGCTGTCTTATTATCGAAGTTGTTGGTTGAGGTATCAGATGTCTTAGAAGTTCAGCGCAATCACATTCATGCTTGGACTGATTCCCAAGTAGTATTGGCATGGCTAAGTAGCCACCCTAGTTAATGGAAGACCTTCATCGCCAACAGGGTTTCTGAGATTCTTTCACTGTTTGACAGAAAACAATGGTCACATGTTCGGTCTGGTGAAAATCCTGCTGATTGTGCATCGCGTGGTATTCAGCCATCGAAACCATCTGAAATTCAGTTGTGGAAAAATGGCCCATCTTGGTTACAAGAAACAGCTATCGAATACAGTCCACTGAAATACGACCAAGACGTAAAGTTGGAAGAGAGGGCCAAAAAAGATATTGTATGCTCAGCCACAAACGTCGACGAAGAAACAATTTTCACCAGATTTTCTTCACTGCGTCGTCTGATCAGAGTGTTGACATACTGTCAAAGATTTATAAAAGCAGCACAAGCAAGGGTGAAAAAAGAACCACTTCCTGATTTTCCCAAATGGCTTACTTGTTCAGAGCTACAGAAAACCTTGAGAGCCTTTGTTCGTGAGACTCAAAAAATATATTACCGAAGCGAGATAAAATGCCTCGGCAATAATAATGAAATTAGTAAGAGGAGTAAGATCCGCAGTCTTAATCCCTTTTTGGATAAGGACGGGATTCTTAGGGTGGGTGGCAGACTGCAAAAAGCTCATTTACCTCTTAATGTTATAAGCCCCATTGTAGTTCCATATAAGTCTGATTTAACTGATTTGTTGATATCTGACGCTCATGAACGAACTTTTCATGGCGGTACTCAGCTGATGTTGAATTACATTCGTTCTAACTATTGGATTGTTAACGCCAGAAGAGCTATCAAATCGTGTATTCACAAATGTGTAGCTTGTACTCGTTATTCGTCACAGACCTCTAATCAACTCATGGGGCAGCTGCCATCAGCCAGGGTTAATCCAAGCAGACCCTTTCAGCATAGTGGAGTTGATTACGCTGGCCCAGTTGCCATCAGAACTGCTAAAGGAAGGGGTCATCGTTCCACGAAAGGATACATTTGCTTATTCATTTGTATGTCAACGAAAGCAATACATTTAGAAGCTGTTAGTGACTTGACATCGGAAGTTTCATCGCTGCATTCAAAAGATTTGTGGCCAGACGTGGTCACTGTTCGGATTTGTGGAGTGACAATGGCACCAACTTTGTCGGAGCAGCTCGTGAATTAAGAGCGCTTCTAGATGTGGAACGGTCGGCTAGTGTAGAAATTGCAGATTGGTTAGGCACCAATGGAACCGAGTGGCACTTTATTCCACCCCATGCTCCTAATTTTGGTGGACTCTGGGAAGCTGGTATCAAGTCCACAAAGTACCATTTAAGGAGGGTCGTTGGCACATCTACTCTTACGTTCGAGGAGATCACCACAGTGTTAGCTCAAATTGAGGCTTGTCTCAATTCGCGACCTATCACACGAGTAAGCGATGATTCTAGTGATCCATATCCGCTGACTCCAGGACATTTTCTCGTTGGTGGACCGTTATTGCTTGCCCCTGATGCGAATTATGAATCTTCGAATGTGAACAGTCTCAGGCGGTGGCAGCACGCGCAAAAGATGGTTCAAGATTTTTGGCGTAGGTGGTCACTGGAGTATTTGACACTACTTTTACAGCGTCATAAATGGTCAAACCAGATTCCAGAACCACAGATAGGCGATGTTATTTTGGTCAAAGAAGATGATCTTCCCCCAGCTAGATGGCTTTACGGTATTGTGACGGATAAACACCCAGGTTCGGACCAAATAACGCGTGTTGTTAGTCTAAAATGTAAGGGTGCCACTATTAAGCGACCCGTATCAAAATTGTGTGTTTTGCCAGTAAATATATAGTTATGTTAGTACAGAATATATATTTTTTGTGGTGGTTGTTCATTTGGATTTTGATAAGGACTTGTTTCCCAATTCTTTTGTAGTATTGCCATCATTTTGCCTTGTATGTAACCTTAGATAGAATTTTAATGTAAATCAATGTGTTTTACAGTTACAACTAAAAGAAATGTTACTAAAACAAGTAGTAACTACTGTTATTTCAAAAAGAAAATAGTTAAGATAGATGCTAAGTTTTGCAAGAAGGAGTTTTATTTGTTTAAGCAAATTCGAAGTAATATTTTTGTTATGTTTGTTTCTTTATTTATGTTTAAGCAAATGTGTAGTAAGAAGTATCTATTGTTAAAAAAAAACCTGGAACTAGACAAAAGGTTTGTCAAGAAAAAGTTTCGTTTATGTTTTTTCTCATTAAAGTTAATAGTGATGTAGTTTGTTTATAAACCCACTGTCAATGTTTCCAGATTTGTTTGTAGTCAAGTTTATTTATGGACCATCCGTCCATGGTGGGCGGTATGTTCAAAGTTAACCTTATTGCTTACAATAAAGTTAGTTGTAGTTGCATGCTACTAGATGGCGCTGCTCCGTAGCGCTTCTGTACTGGCCGCTGACCGCTGAATCGCGGTGTTAAGATTTTTCTTCGATATTATATATAGTTCGTGTCAGTTATTATTTTGAAATATACTACTTATACACTCTACTCGTGGTTTGATTTATTGATCTACCAATTTTAGAGAGTAGTTTTTTGGGACATTTAACACTATGCCATTGATGTAGATAATGAACAGTACAGGTCCGAGCACACTACCTTGTGGCACACCACATTTAATCTATCTACATTTTATTCCTTTTTTTAAAAAAATACTGGACAAACAGATTTGAGTAAGCTCAGTATACTGATATCTGTTTTGTAGTAACCCTTTCAGGTAGGGCTGGTAGGGCTTGGTTTCAGAACTTGGCAAAATAAAATGGTATCTTAAGTAAGTATATGCCTACTTCTCACATTCAAGTGTGATGCTAGATGACGAACAGCGAGCTCTGTTTCAGCCGTAAGTGAAAAAAACACACGTGGGAACACTAAGCAAATCTGTGACGGCATGAGTTCGCGATGTTTAAAAGTTGGTAAAAAATTAACTACCGGCTAGATCTAAAAAATTTTTAAATAGGATAAAGATAGATTCTTAAAGTCGGATAAGGTATTGAATAAAAATATAGAAAAACATATCTACAAATTTGTTCCCATACCCAATTGTTTTTTTCGTTGTTTTTGTATTTTATAGGATTGCTTGCTTTAACTTTGCCTGTATCCCTTAATTCTTTCAGCAGATGTAAGAGGTTGCATTCAGTTGTGCAATAGAATATAGCGAATAAATGTAATTCACTATTTGACTATAATGCAAATAAAACATGAAAGGTGTTGCATAGTGTAGTTCATAGGTAAATAATCTATGTTAAAAAATGTGTTAAACGAACCGTCCGAAATTTGCACGACCTTTCTGATTAAAATGAAATTTCATTAAACTGTATACACATTATTAGGTTTAAAGACATTTATTACTCATAAAAAACATTACAGTTTCACTTACGACTAACTACACTAACTTAAGAGTTATAGATTTTTTTAAATATTTAATACATTTAATGCCTCTGGTTATAACCAGACCAAATATATTATATTACGTATGTTTTATTAATATAAGGTTTAAAATGTGGAAATATACATTTTAAGTTTCCTTTTAAACATTGCTACACTGTCACATTCCTTAATTGCATTAGGTAAGTTATTGTACAGCTGTACTCCTTCAAATAGAATTGTTTTCTTCTCATAATTAGTTCGAACGGAGTTAAGTTTGAGTTTATTTTTATTCCTTAAATTGTGTGTGTTTGTTTTTTTATGTATTTGTGTGTTGGAGTGAATAGTGTCTGTAGAAATGTTCTTGACCAGTATGCAAGTGTAGTATGTATATAATTGATTTATATTCCATAATTTAGTGTTTGTATATATAATATTTGTTCGTGCACGATAATTATAGCGGTATAGAATCTTGACTATTTTATTTTGAGTCCTTTGCAGGCTATTAAGATTAGATTTTGCTGCGGATCCCCATATTTCTATCAAGTATTCAAGATGTGATTTTACCAATGAATTGTATATCAACGTTCGTGCTGTATTCGGAATACAATGCGACACCCTACGCAAAGCCGCCAGAACCGCCGTCAATTTTGATCGAACATGTTGTATGTGATCTTTCCAAGTCAGCTTATCATCAATCCAAAGACCTAAGTATCTTTCCCGATTGGAACGCTTCAGTACACAGTCCTGGATAGTAAGTGGTGTAATACACATTATTATACATAACTGTATACATATTATTATAACTATAGGGCTCATCTCTCTGATATCGCATGCAAGTAAGGTGTTGCTGCACATTATCAACGCAAGGTTGCAAGCTTACCTGTCGCGCCAAATTGCACCTGAACAAGCTGGATTCGTGAAAGGGAGAGGCACGCGCGAACAGATACTTAAACTGCGGCAACTGATCGAAAAAGCCAGAGAATTTAAGTCCCCGCTCTTCATCTGCTTTGTCGACTTCCGTAAGGCATTTGACACTATCATATGGGAGTGTCTCTGGAAAGTCTTATTAGAGATGGGGGTACCACAGCACCTAATATTCCTATTGAGGCGACTCTATGAAGAAGGTTTAGCAGCAGTACGGGTTGATGACGTACTCTCGGATACTTTCAAGACGGAATCTAGTGTTCGTCAGGGATGTATTCTATCGCCGCTGCTATTTAACACCTACACTGAATACATTATGCGCATCGTGTTGGACGGATGGAACAACGGTATCTGTTGGAGCACGGGCGCCTTCGGGGCACATCGGCCACAATCGGCGGTCGTCGGGCTGCGGAGCGGGCTGCGCTGCGGGCGGCGGTGACCGCGAGCGGACCCCCGCCACGATCTTTCGGCTTCGATCATCCTAGGCACCGGGCGCGACCACCCATAATATCTAAGACTTAGTCAAACGTCACGAAATAAACCTATAGTATTACAGTCCGCTATATCATTTAAATAAAGTCCCCAGTTAGGACCCTAACATTGGTCCATCTCACCGTCTTACACCAGTAATTTCGTTGGCAAATTCTACGAGAAACGCAAGTACGCCGCTCCGTGGACTTTGACCGAGCCAGCCAACGTGGAACCTGCCGCCATCATAGCCTATGACTTCGAAGAAACTGACGTCGCCTAAACGGGAGTATAAGCCTACAGAAGCGTGAGTCGTTCCAATTAATCGCTTTCCCATCAATTTCTTCTTATTATTTTTCACTTAATTTTTGCCGAAAAATCATACTTTCTCCTTTTACTCCATTTAAAGCTTAAAATCAAACAAAATCATTTCCCTGCATTCAATCAGCCCTTCCGTAATATCTTTTTCTCGCAAATCGCACTTTTATCGCTTGCACGTGTGCGCTTGCGCACGCGGTCATCGTACCTAACGGGACCCGCTTGCAGCCGGTTCCTTGATAACAAAAGCGAATATAGGTAATCAGCTGACGCTCGCACACCTGTTTACGCATTTAATTCTTGTTTGCTATACTTTTTTCCTTTGCGAGATTTTCGTTTCTTTCTTTCGCTTAAACTTAAACCTTTTCACCATGGCTGATCTTAAGACCCTTTTTAAGAAGCGTAGTTCGCTAAAAGGGAAGCTTACAATATTTATGAATCATCTGAACCTAATGAATAGTGGCTCAAGCCTTTCACAGTTGCAACGTCTTGACCTGGAAGAACGTTTTGACAAAATTGAAGTAGTGTACACCGATTTTGATCAATTACAGGGTGACATCGACGCGCAAATGGATGACATCGGGCCTGAGGTGGTTGAGCGTGAGGACTTCGAGCGTCACTACTTCAGCTCGGTGGCACTCGCGCGCAGCCTGCTCGGGATCACATCTAAAGGTTCCGTATCGAGCTCTAAACACGACCACTCAGACGCATTTACTAAAAACAATTTTGTTCGTTTGCCTAAAATTAATTTGCCAAGCTTCGATGGGCACTATCAATACTGGCTTGAATTTCGAGACACTTTCACTTCACTCATTCATGAAAACCATTCAATCGATGATATAAATAAATTTCATTATTTAAGAGCTTCACTCACGGGAAATGCATCAACAATCATTAAAAATATTGATTTTATAGGGGAAAACTATAAAATTGCCTGGGACTTATTATGCGAGAGGTACAACAACAATCGTCTTCTCATAGAAAAACATATAGAAGCATTATTTGACATCGAGCCTGTATTGAGGGAATCCAGTCTCTCACTTCGTAATCTAGTTGATGTCACAAATAAAAATATCAGGGCGCTTACAACATTAAAACAGCCCACCAATCATTGGCACGCTATTGTCATTTACATTTTAGCTAAAAAATTAGATAGTGTTACCAGTCGCTATTGGGAAGAGCATCGTAATAACATAACTGAAGAACCAACCCTATCTCAATTTTGCACCTTTGTTAGCAGGAGAGCGGACTTGATGGAATCAATTGAAACTAATCAAAACATATCTAACAATAATATATTAGTTGCCTTAAACAACACTCACTTGAATAATACAAACTTACAAACTAAAAATACAACTAATATTAAAAACAATCAAACAAATAATAATCAAAAAACAATAAATCGTAATAAAAATATCTTTTCATGTCCGCTTTGCTCTCAAGGTCATTCTTTATTTAATTGTGAAAATTTCAGAGCACTCCCCATTGAAAATCGTTTACAAAAAGCAAAGGATTTTAAGGTTTGCTTAAATTGCTTGCGTTCGGGTCATGTGGCAAGGTATTGTAAATTAACTCATTGTAAATACTGCAAAGTTAAGCACAACACTCTTTTGCATCTAGAATCCCACGAGCCCAAACCTCTTATTAATCCATTGCCTTCCACTTCTCATGACGTCACTTTGTCAGCCACTTCAATGCAGCTTGCTACTTCGGCACATGTTTTACTGTCCACAGCTTTGGTGAGCGTGCTGAACGCTGCGGGCGAGAAGCACACCGCTCGGCTTCTGCTCGACAACGGTAGTACAGCCAACTTCGCAACTCAGCAGTTGTGTGACGCGCTGGGTATGTCACGACGCGGTACGAGCACCAAGGTCACAGGTATCAATAATCACACTTCTATAAGTACACAGTCTTGCAACCTGACAATAGGGTCTTTATGCTGTGCCTACAAAACTGAAATAGTGTGTCATATATTGCCGGAGATCACTAAAGTTCTACCGCCTACCATTGTAAATATTAGTCACGTTCCTATCCCTTCAGGCCTTCAGTTAGCTGACCCGAAATTCAATATTCCCTCGGTCATAGACATCCTGGTAGGGGGGGAAGTATTTTGGAACGTCTTAGGTACCAAATCCATTGTTCTGGGTAAGAATCTGCCAAAATTGTGTGAAACTAAATTTGGTTGGCTGGTTTCAGGCAACATAGCCCACCAGCCAGAACAGCCTAAAGCTCCTTTTTGCAATTTTGCAAATATTGTTTCAACTCCCGACCTTTCCCAATTTTGGGAGCTTGATAATGTGTCTTCTAAATATTCCCACTCTCTAGAAGAGAGGTCTTGTGAGGAATCGTTCACTAAAACCACCTTTCGCAAAGAAGACGGTCGCTTTGTCGTCTCTATGCCCTTTAAAAAAGATTTCACCTTATTGGGTCACTCCTATGATCAAGCTAAATGTCGTTTCTTGTCCTTAGAACGACGTTTTCAACGTGACCCAATTTTCAAAAATATTTACCTAGAATTCATGCGTGAGTATGAGTCTCTAGGTCATATGACTAAAGATATAGTAAGTACATCTGGCAGTTCTCTTACTGACTACTACATTCCTCATCATGGAGTTTATCGTGAATCCAGCTCCACTACTAAACTTCGCGTAGTCTTTGACGCTTCGGCAGCTACGTCTTCGGGCCTGTCGCTTAACGACATTCAAATGGTCGGCCCAGTAGTGCAAGACGATCTTTTTGCGATTTTATTGCGTTTTCGCCAGCATAGATATGTCGTTTCCGGCGATATCGAAAAAATGTACCGGGCTATTGAGCTTAACCCTACACTAAGGTCACTACAAAAAATAATTTTTAGGTTCAATTCCAACGAACCTCTTTCTACCTACGTTTTGAATACATTAACCTATGGTACTGCTTCCGCCCCATACTTGGCTACAAAATGCTTAGTGAGCTTAGCTGATTATGCCGAAAACAATGATGTTAAACGGGCTATACAGCGTGATTTTTATGTCGATGATTTTTTGTCTGGCTCATGTACTCGTAGTCAGACAATAGAGCTGTCAAAACAAGTAGCAGCTCTCCTTTCATCGGCTAAATTCAACTTACGGAAGTGGAGGTCAAATTGTCCACAGATCTTGTCCCAAATTTCAAATTCAGATAAGCCAAGTAACCTTTTAAACTTTTCTGAACAAGGCTCTGGTGACAATTCA
This sequence comes from Udea olivalis, assembly GCA_947369235.1. NCBI lineage: Eukaryota > Metazoa > Arthropoda > Insecta > Lepidoptera > Crambidae > Udea > Udea olivalis. The sequence goes on along the minus strand of OX376346.1, from coordinate 6,424,400 downwards.
TCGAAAATATTAGGTCTGAATTGGAATTGCGACACCGACACTCTTAATTATTATATTAATATTGACTCCTTAAAAAAGATAACTAAGCGTCATATTCTATCAGTAATAAGTCAAATTTTCGACCCACTGGGTCTTATAGGCCCATGCGTTGTCGAAGCTAAAATAATAATGCAGCGCTTATGGCAGGAAAAGTATGACTGGGACGACATCGTCTCAGTAGAATTAGGAGATCTATGGCATATTTTTGAAAACACTATTTCACAGTTAAATAATTTAAACATTCCTCGTTGGGTATTGAACGAAGACTCTATGGTTCACGAAGTACATGTCTTTACCGATGCGTCAGAAAAGGCATACGGAGCTTGTTTGTACATTCGTAATAGTAATATTAGTTATTATTAGTATTCAGTAATAGCCCAAGTTCAGTGCGTGTGCGGCTATTGGCTTCTAAAAATCGAGTATCTCCTTTGAAGCCAACGACTATGCCACGACTTGAACTTTGTGGAGCTTTGGTGGGTGCAAGACTGTGTACCAAGGTCATGGACTCGCTTACCTTGCGCGTAGATAAATGTAGATTTTGGTGTGACTCTACGATCGTTTTGGGGTGGTTATCAACACCATCAACCCAACTTAAATCCTTTGTACGTAACAGAGTCAATGAAATACAAGAAAGTACCTGTGGTCATACCTGGAGCTACGTACCGTCAAAGGACAACCCAGCTGATCATGTTTCACGTGGTTTACGCGCCGACGCTATTGGCGAGACCAGTTTGTGGTGGTCTGGACCTTCATTCTTGTTGCAAAACGAAAATGAATGGCCCTCTATGCCTAAGGCTGTGAAACATGATCAGTCAGAAGTAGTGACTCATATCATTAGCAGTAGTGGTAATGTGAATGATATTCAGTCTGGTAGTCGTAGTTGCAGTAGCGCTTTATTAACTAACCTATCCGCAGTACAAGCTTTATTAACCAAATTCTCTAGTTTCACTAAATTACAACGAGTAGTAGCCTATGTATGCAGATACTTAAATAACTTAAAAGGTAAAAATGACAAATTGTGTGGCAATCTCTCTTTAAGTGAATTACAAAAATCACATAATCTTATTTTACTTTGTGCACAACTTGAAATGTTTCCTAACGAGTTTTCTATTTTAAAATCAAATAAGACATTGCCTCGCAAAAACAAACTTGTTTCTTTGACCCCTTTTAATGATGAGAATAACCTCATCCGCGTGGGCGGAAGGCTTAATAATTCTCACTATGATTTCAATGTTAAACATCCAATCTTAATTTGTACTAAACATCATTTATCTTATCTTTTATTCTTGAAGCAACATTTAAAACTCTTTTACATGCTGGCCCTCAGCTTCTTTTATGTAGTATGCGTCAAACTTATTGGCCTCTTAAAGGTAAAAACTTTGCAAAAGTTATTGTAAATAAATGTGTTACTTGTTATCGACATAAGGCACAAAATGTGCAACCCATAATGGGACATCTTCCAGCCTCTAGAACAATACTGGAATTTCCCTTTCAAAATTGTCATGTTGATTATGCGGGACCAGTATTGATAGCCGATCGTAAGGGTCGCGGCTGCAAACTTTTAAAAACATATATTTGTATTTTTGTATGCTCTGCAGTGAAGGCTGTGCATTTGGAGCTCGTCACGGAGCTCACCAGTGACGCCTACATGGCCGCTTTACATCGCTTCGTAGCGCGTCGAGGCAAACCTCGTAGCATTACCTCTGATAACGGCACCAATTTCGTAGGCGCTTCAAATGAAATGCAGAGATTTCTTTCGTCAAGTAATGTTGCATCTGAAATAGTGCAGGAGGGCATAAAATTTAATTTCACACCTGCCTATTCTCCACACTTTAATTCTTTAGCTGAGGCAGCAGTCAAATCTTGTAAGCATCACTTAAAACGACTGTTGCAACTTACTCACTTCACATTTGAAGAAATGTCCACTTGTTTAGCCCAAATTGAGGCCGTATTAAACTCACGCCCTCTTACCCCTCTTTCATCTGACCCTGATGATTTTTCAGTCCTTACTCCTTCTCATTTCTTAATTGGACGACCACTCTTATCTGTACCATACCCGCAGGTGACTGATGCTAACATCACACGCTTGGATCGGTGGAAGCGCATACAGCAGATCCAGCAGCACTTCTGGCAGCGTTTTAATAACGAATATGTTTCTCTGCTTCAGACCAAGACAAAATGGTTCCATTCCACAGGAGAGGTCCAGCCTGGTTCACTCGTCCTTATTAAAGAGAGAACACCACCCCTGTTGTGGTCGTTAGGACGAGTCGTACAGACTTACCCAGGCGTGGACGGAGTAACGAGGGTTGCAGAGTTGAAGACGAAGAGGGGCACAATTCGTCGTGCCTTCAACACCATCTGCCCTCTTCCTATAAATAATTGAAGAGTACTCTTCAACCCGGGGAGCATGTTGGAGCACGGGCGCCTTCGGGGCACATCGGCCACAATCGGCGGTCGTCGGGCTGCGGAGCGGGCTGCGCTGCGGGCGGCGGTGACCGCGAGCGGACCCCCGCCACGATCTTTCACTTCGGCTTCGATCATCCTAGGCACCGGGCGCGACCACCCATAATATCTAAGACTTAGTCAAACGTCACGAAATAAACCTAAAGTATTACAGTCCGCTATATCATTTAAATAAAGTCCCCAGTTAGGACCCTAACAGTATCTCAGTCGGTGGTCGCGTGATAAACAACTTATAATACGCTGATGACACCACTCTTCTTGCCCGTTAGCAAGAAGGTTTGGAGGAGCTCTTGACTCGTCTGGAAACCACTAGTCTCCAATTTGGTCTGACTCTAAATAGAGACAAGACGAAGGTTATGATAGTAGATCGAGCTGAACATATTACTACAAGAATACTACAAATAGCCAATTGCGAAGTTGTGGAACGCTACATCTACCTCGGTTCCATTATCTCAAACTCTGGAGGATGCGAAGATGAGATCAAGCGTCGTTGCACCATCACCAGATCGGCAGTGGAGCGACTGGGAAAGATTTGGAAAGACAGGAGAATAACGAAAAACACAAAAGTTCGCTTAATGAAGTGCCTCGTTTTTCCAATCTTTCTGTATGGAGCCGAAACTTGGTCACTAAGACAGCAAGATCGCCGAAAAATCGACGCACTGGAGATATGGTGTTGGAGGCGTCTGTTAAAAATACCCTGGACGGCGTTTCGCACCAATGTTCCTCAAAGAACTTCACATACGAGACAGGTTATCGTGTATTGTGCAGCTACGAATACTGAAGTTCTTTGGGCATATCTCCAGAAACGAGGACTCGATGGAGAGGCTTGTAATATAGGGCCACACTGAGGGGAAGAGAGCACGAGGCCGGTCTCCGACTCGCTGGATTGACCTGATTAGGAAATCGACGCAGTCGACCGCAGTACAGTGTACTCGCAACGCACTAAGTCGACAAAAGTGGAGAGACATCGCGCGACGTGCGGCTGCCATAGAAGCCAGCGGCGACGGCGAGCCGCAACCCTGTCCAGCAGCAGCCACGACCACTGCCAAGAGTGCCCGACTAAGAAGAAGAAGTATACACATTATTAAGTACAGACTCTGTTTTTTATATTGAACAAGAAAATTTTAGTTTCACTTAAAAAATAAACTATCGACTAACAATTTATCATAATAACTACACAGTGCCTTGTTAAAGTTCGAGGATCAACAACTGTGTAACACCTACTTACTGAACGTATTCAAAGGAATTTCGTTGACAAAACAAAATAACAAACGAAACGAAGTCATCGAACAAAACGTGCGAAGCCAGATCCTTACTAAAAAAAACTGAAACAGTTAAAAATCATATTTTAGCTGTTCGGCTATTGGCCGAGGGCGGCTTGGGTTGGTTCTATTGGCGCAGCCGTCTGTCACGATTTTACGAAACTGTCACTGTCAGTAGTGTAGTGTAATGTCATGTTAAGTCGTCATGGTGGTCGTCATGTCAGTTCTCTATGCATGTCAGTTCCTTTTTATAATAAAGTACTCTATGCATGTCAGTCAGTTCATCGTGTTTACTGTCGGCTGTTGTTTGCGGCTAACTTTATATTTATTTAGAAATGTAAATAAATTTCTACTAAAATGGATTTCTTAACAGTAATTTGGTCATTATTTTTATATGGTTTAGTCCTTGGAATTATACTATTTCTGCTGGTAAGTTTGTTTTTCATTTAAATAAAAAAGTACAGCTCATACAAAATAACACGTCAGCCGTAATTTTCAGCATTATTTTACTATTATATGAATAGAGGACATGAACGGATTTCCTATTTGTTTTTTGGTTTCTTACATTAAAGGTTACCTGTTTCGTGTTCGTATTTTCCAAGTGACTTGATAGATTTTTAAATGAAAAAGTTCCTAGTGATATAAATATTTCATATTTGCTACATATGAATACTTTATGTTAATGGTTATAGATTTCTGTGGTGGTGTACATAACGGCAAGCCCATACCCAGTAGTAGAGAGGTACAAAGAAGAGGAAACCTATGAAGATTACAATAAAAAACAAAAAGTAAAATTTCCAAGTATTGAGGATTCCCCGACACATAATTTAAGTGTTATTGTACCTGCTTTTAATGAGCAAGAAAGGTGTAAGTTAGAATTTTGTTGATAAAAAAAGATATTGTTTATTTATGTATTGAAAATTGATTTAGCATGATTGATTACTTACACACTATTATTCTATCTATATTATTTGATAAACATTTCTTTTTTTTACAAGTTAATTATGTTGTTCTCATACTATTACATCCTGAATATGCTTAGCCCCATACTATTTCCTGTTTGGCTGCACACTTGAACACAGAGATGTTTTGTTGCTAAAAGAGGTAATAATAATCAAAACATAATTTCAATATGTATTTCCTAAGTATACTTATTAAATGCATCATAAAAATACATTACATTAGTTTTCTGTTAAAATTTTGTTATTGTGTCTAAACTTAGTAATGGAAAAAGGAAAAGACTTTTTTTAGGAATTTAATCAATTCCAATCAATGAAATTCATTTATTCAAAAACAATACATACATTGTGTTTGATGTTTTCTACTCACAATAACATACAATCACGTAAATTTATAAAACATTAAGTAGGTAACACATAATTACTAGCACTATTTATACTCTTTTATTATTTATTACAAAATTTGCTTAGTAATATTACAATACAGTAATATTACTTAGTAATAATATTTATTAGTAAAGTAAAAATAATATTTGTTATTTTGTACCAAATGAAATTACTGAATGGCATTGCATCATTTCCTGCACCTTATCTGTGGGTCTTATTTTGTATAATGGTCAGTATTATATCTTTTTAAATTATCTAGATGAGTTTGGATAACGACACCCAAATAGTTCCTATCATATCTAATAAAGAGTAGTACACAGTAGAATACTATTTATTTTATTTTTTCAGTGCCACCTATGCTGGATGAAGCATTACAATTTCTTGAAAAGAGGCAAGAAGAACACCCAACTTATAAGTATGAAATCATAGTTGTGAGCGACGGTAGCAAGGACAACACTGGCAGGGTGGTTGAGAAGTATTCTCAGATTTATGGGAGTGAGAAAATCAAATGTCTTAATCTCATAAAGAATAGAGGCAAAGGAGGAGCTGTTCGTTTGGTAATTTATATTAGGGAAGATATTCATTCAAATTAAACCAAATAGTGTACATTATACCTAATATATAAACTTTTTGTTTTAATGAGGGCACGTTCCAAATCGCGTTTCGCTGAGTGATTTTCACCCTTGTCAAATAGAGAGAGAGACAAAACGAGGCATGAATTTCATCGGGCTTCAGGCACCAATAGCATTCGCACTTGTCAGAGTGATACACGTCACCCTAACCCATTCCAAAACAACTAGGAAACTGTCAGTTGACAGCTCGGTCTACCTCGGTTTCACTTGGGGCCAATTTGGAACGGGTTCGAGTGATTTTCAATCCTCAGTGTGAAATTCCACCCGTTTTGGAACACAGCCTGAATAGTGTTTGCTTTAATTTTAGAAAACGAAAAGATATAAAAACATTTTACCAGTCTGTAAACTCACTGAGACTTTCACAAGAACTAAGACATTGTTATTAGTGATTTACAGCTTGTCAGAGGTTTACATGCCTGCCATTGAGATTTTCGGAATATTCAACAGCTTTTTATGCTTTAATATTTTCCTTTTAAATAAATAAATATTAATAATTTGAAATAAATGTTTTTTTTTTTTTTTTACCAATACATAAGTAATTGCCTTAAGGTGCTCCCTCACTTGGAGCATTTGCCTGTAATGTAACGTTTCAGATTAGATTTTGAGCATTACATTACAGTACTGCCTTCCTAACATGACGAACATTCGCCTGTAATGTACATTTCAGATTTGATTTTGAGCATTAAAGTGTATTGGGGTAATTCCGAAAGTTAAGAATAACTTACAAACGCGGTGAAATTTTCACACTGGCTACAATACTTTAGACGCCTTTGTTTGAGTTTGACCCTCCTCCAGCCAGTCGCCGTTTGTCGCTGCTACCGTAAGTATGTGTGCTAAGTCCCAGAAAACAGATATAGAAATAAATTGTTTTTTTAACCGAAACACAGTCATATACTCAACTCATCAAAATTCCTATCGTAATTACCTCAATGCATCTTACTTCATTGTAACATTATTTGGTGGTTTTCCTTCACCAATGTAATTCTCGAATCTGTAACATTACAGTCTGCGCACTGTAATTCTCGGTTTTCCTCCCTTACTGATGTAATGCTTGACTCTATAACTTTACATTAAAGCAATTTAAAAAAAGTCCTCAAGTGAGGGAACATCTATAGTTTGTACTTTTTATGAACTCATTTGAATTTACTTCTATGATATGATTGGTGCTTATGTAGTTCGGTTCCCCGTGTGGCTCCGGTATCGAACTTAATGCTAAGATTTCTTTGTTGTCCATTTAAGCGCGTGGAAGAAGTTTATAAACCGCACAATAGGGAAAAAAATGTAGTTGCACCCACATTTTAACTGTGTTTCTGTAACTTTCTGTCCACCTAGTTAATATATACTAGTTTATACTTTTTTTTCTGGACTCTGCGATGATCGCCAGTGTACGTTCAAACCTAAAATGGTTTTTGTTCCACTGTAAGCAGCTTTAGAAACTTAGGCACTTTTTGAAAATTGTTAATAAATAAAATAATACATTTTAGCAGTTTATAATATCTTATATTTGTATGTATGTATAAATATAATACATTGAAAATTTCTGAATAAATTTTGATACGAGTATTGATATCTACCCAGCCAGATACTAAGTAAACACAAACCCTGGTGCCGGAGCAAGTTTTGCTTACTGACCAGTCATCTGTTATGTTACCTATGAACATTATTCCTAATTTATGTTTTATCTTTTTTTTGCCTTAGGGTGTTCTTAGTTCAAGGGGCAGCACCATATTGTTTGCTGATGCTGATGGGGCTTCCAAATTTGAGGATTTGAAAAAGCTCGAGGTAGCCTTGAAAGACATTGTAAAGTGTGATCCTATCACACAGTCAGCTGAAGTGAGCGAAACTGAGGCTTTAGCTATAGGATCTAGAGCACATTTGGAAGAGGAGTCATTGGCGACAAGAAGTATTTTTAGGTATGTGTTTTTATGGTTATTTTTAATAACACTCAGACACAGAACAAACGCAATATGTGCTTGTCATATGAGTGTTTGTCCTGGATAGGGAGGGATTGGCGACAAAGGCCGGATCGCTGCCAATGCGCTAAAAGACCATTCAAATGCTGGAAAAAAGTTTATGGTTAACTCCTGCCTGCCAAAACACTGTGGGATCAGCTGAGCGTGTTAGAGTTAAGGGAAGATCTCACTTTCTCTAGATATCTCGCTTTTTATTAGGCACTGAACAACCACCATAAAGTCAACAAGATTATAAATTAACATTATGTTGTTTTCACGATAATACTTTGTATTTTCAAAATCGCGCCTATGATAAGTTTTACCAATTTATTTAGATGATTTACACCACTAACAACCGATGTGGATTTTAAGATATCATTGCATTGACTGTGCTTTTCGTTTAAATACCTCTAGAACTTTGTACTTATGGTTAAGACAGTTCAAGGCATATTTTGTAAGTCCCTGCTTATCTCTGATTGATGTTTAAAAATTTACTTCCAACTCGATTATTTAAACCAAATAAGGTTATTGTAACACAATTAATTTCATTGAATGATTAAACGAACTTACCTGTACTTAAATGAAGTTTGATCACAATTAAACAAAGCTCTTTGTCCAGACGGTTTACTACGGTAGTGCCGTCTCAGACAAGAAGCTTTGTACCAAAACTGAAAGCCATTTTTCTCTTTCAGAAATATACTGATGTATGGATTCCATTTCCTGGTGTGGTTTTTCACGGTAAAAGGAATAAAAGATACACAATGTGGCTTCAAACTGTTCACTAGGAAAGCTGCACAAATTTGTTTCAAGAGCTTACATGTGAATAGATGGTAAGACTCAATTCCCATATATAGCCTGCATATCCAGACAAGGCATTGTAAGTGGTTATGAGACGCATGGTCATAGCTTAGGGTTGTCAACACTATCCGATGTTAGTTACTAAACATTCCGGATGATTAATTACACTAAGGCTAGCGCTACACTTAACAGAAATTCCGTCACCCCGAACTTCCGTTGCGGTCAATCCGTTACTTTGAGCCAGCTCTACACTTGACGGAAACTACGTCACAGAAGATCCGCTATGGAACGCCAGAACATGACGAGCGACGGAGTTTCTGTCAAGTGTAGCGCTGGCCTAAGGAAAATGAAATACTAAGTAAAAATAGTTTACGAGATGTTCAGGTAAGCCCGTCAAGCGAGACTTTTTTATTAGAAGTAGGTAATAAAAAAGTCTCGCTTGACGGGCTTAGTTGGGTGACCCCGAGTTAAAATATACAGAAAAATAAACAAATATGCGCCAGACAACACACTACTAAACATTTTATGGTATCTAAATGAGGATAACAATCTCTGTATTACGTACGAGGTACATACCAGACAAGGAATTGAGGCAGGGACGTCTCCCAGCACACCCTCATCATCATCCGTGCGGTCTATCCCGGTTGTGAACCCACACTGGTGTGTGGGGTCCCAGGGTCCTCCTTTCTTATTTTCTTGGCCCACTTCGCGCGGTCTTGTGCATCCTCAGTGGTGAGTCTGTTGGCACGCATGTCACCCTTGACGACGTCGAGCCACCGCTTCTTGGGTCGACCTCTTCTGCCGGTACCTGGCGGGGGCGGCATGGCCAGACATTTGTTGCCCACGTAGTTTGCCGATCTCCGTGAAACATGACCATACCAACGAAGGCGGCACTCCTGCAGCTTGTCTGCGATGTCACGAACGCGAAGGCTGCCGCGGATGTGGGTGTTACGCACGCGATCTTTGCGTGAGACTCCACACATCCACCGCAGCATCTCCATTTCCGTGACGCGCAGCTCCTGCTTGTGTCGCTCTAGTAACGGTCATGTTTCACTGCCATATAAAATAAAAGGCCTAATGATGGTTTCATAGACCCTTCAGCTTGATCGGCATTTTGGGGTCACAAATGACACCAGTCACCTCACGCCATTTGGCTCACACCCTGACTAGAGCCTATTGAGCAAAAATCGTCACCTGAATTGACCCGACCGGGAATCGATCCTGGGACACATCGCAAGTCAAGGCGATAATCCGTGCTACACCGCACTACGCCAATCGTGATCGTATGCCAGATGTTCAGGTAGTAATATTTTCTGAGCCTTAAAATTAAACTTAGTTAAAAAAAAACACAAAATCCCAATATTTTCCCTACGATATAAAAAAACACTAAAAAGTAAGTAAAACAAACACAATCCTTTTAAGTTTTCATCTAAATTCAAATTTGGTTAGCAAAAATTTACTTAATTAGTAACTACACACTATTAACTTTGTCCCGAGATTTCCTTCGCCCGCATCCGTGCCAAGCACATGTAACTTATTTACCCTAATACCCTTGAAAAAACTGAAGCATCCCCCTCCCAATCCCTAAAATACATTAATTTAAAAACATTTCAGGGCATTCGATGTCGAACTACTGTACATAGCACAAAAACTGAACATTCCAATAGTGGAGATTCCTGTGAGATGGACTGAAATAGATGGGTCGAAAGTAACTCCTGTGCTGTCGTGGATACAAATGGGATGCGACCTGGGTCTCATCTGGCTCAAGTACAGGATTGGCGCCTGGAGGATCAAAAGCGATAAGTTAGACTAAGAGATATTATATTTACAAATGCATATGTAATATGTAAATTATTTTCTAAATGAATATACTTACTTAATATAATTGACAACATTTTTCTATTTATTTCGAGATGACCAAAAAATTTAACCGAATCTGTTTCAGAGCCGTGTTAGTTTCATAGTTGCTACTAAAAACTTCAAAGAAATTTAATTTAGGGCTAACTATACCTAATACATATTGCATGTAAAATGCAATATTATCAGTGACCTCCGTGTCCTCCGTACTAGCAGAACTTTAGGTAGGTATAGAAAAAGTATCCCTACTCTTTAGAAAAACTTTAAATCGTTTTTTTTTCTGTTTCATGGTGATACTTACAAAACAAGGTTTTCATTATTTACAAATAGGTAATAAATCCTTCGTATTGGTAGATAGTTTTTGGACGAAACCCTAAAGCAATTATTACAAATTAAAGGTTAGGTTATTCTTATCGAACGCCGCCGTCGTCGCTCCGATATATCGGGAGAAGTATGAAAGCATTAAATATAAATATCCCTGGACATTATTCCACACAGCGCTATCTAGCCCCAAAGTAAGCTAATTAAAGCTTGTGTTATGGGATACTAGACAACGGATAAACATACTTAAATACGTTTTCTTTTGTAAATACATACTTATTATACATAGGAGACACCCAGACCAGTACAAACAGACATGTTCATGCACACAAAATGTTTGTACTGTGCGGGGATCGAACCCGCGACCTCTGGTGTAGTAGCCAACTTCTTAACCATTACACCAAGTCGGTCGTCAAATTATAAAAGTTTGCTTGCTTGTCTGCTAATATCGACTCTGACAGATTTCGCTAATGTTTATTCCCAATGCTGAGAGTACCGTATAACCTGTGTTGACACCTGTTTGATCGCCCGGCGCGCCTTGTTCAACTTTTTACTTTTTGTTTTTCTTCAAAACTAAACATGTAGTTTTTTATGGACTTCCATTTATATAACGATTTTTAGGTTTTCATTACCTTTTTCCGTTCAAAATAATAATAAAACAACATATAGACAGAGTAGATATAATATATTGTATCAAAAGGGAGACTCTTACACAAAATATGAAGAATAGACATTGAAGTGACACTAAATAAACAAAAACATCGATAACATTTAAATATTCTGAGTTGACAGTAAAAGTATGTGCTTACATAAAAACTAAGACATCAATATTATAAGATTCACATAAGAATAATAATGGACATGAATTAACCCGTGTCGTTCCACGGGTTAAAAGATAAAATATAAACTATTTGGACTTATGATAATATTTACTTAAAAATTAAGATGTCTTCACTGTTCATTATAATATGTGGACATAGAGGTGAAACTTTTCAAAACATAAGACTGCTTGATATCTTAACTAAAGAGTAAATCTGAAAAACATATTTCTTGTCCTTGCCCCTCAAAATAGTAAAACTGAACATTTCCTTACAAGACCTACAGTAATATACTATACTACATCCTTCTGGCTTTGAGATTCAAAGCTAATGGAGGGCAAGTTTTCATGGAATGCAAATATAGACTGTACCACTCTTATCAGACTTCTATGCCCATTAAGCTAATAAATTATACATTTCCGTTAAACGACGCGCTGCCATAGTTATCATTTTAGTCGAATTCGACTTTTTGATCATTTTAGTCGAATTCGACTTTATTTTAAAGACATTGGAGCCCTTTCAATGAACTTTGTGACCTTCAGTATTCGTAAATTGAGCATTAAAATAATTAAATACACATATTAATAAAAAGGTGTTACTTAAAATTTGGCAAATCACCACGAGAACTCAGCACTAGACTAAGTTAAACAAATAGCGAGATAATAAAAAAAATGTATTTCTCTTATTATAACATCACGTAATATAAGTACTACTATGAATGAGTGTTCCTACTTGGACTGGTAATGGTGGGTTCTTTTTAATTACGATATTTAATATTATATAGTGGTAGCAAATTATTGAATAGTTTATTTGTATCACTGGCATTATAAAATAAATTTGGTGACTAGTTGTCTTGCAAAACTATTCAAAATACATTAATTTAGTGCTTTTTATAAGACGTAAGTAGTTCTTCAGTAAAGAGGTAAATATAACTCTGAAAACATTGAAGCTCAGAGCTATCTACATTTTAGATCCTTAAAAAATAATTTGTACAGAATGACAGAATACAACATCCAATTACATGATAACGAAGAAAATTAATTACCCGAAGCTCGAAAATATGTAGGCAGCAGCGTCTACGGCCAGCACTGGACGGAAGAAAAACATCAGGTTAGTACCGTGAATGGGCCATCTGATATTAAACGCATGCATAGACACCGTTAGTAAAATATTCATGTTTATAAGTACAATATACATTTTCATGAAATAATATGCAAATGTAATTTATTATTATGTCAAAAAAGCATTATTTACATGAAATAAGTAAACCGTTAATTCAGGGCCTTAATTTACAGTACATTTTTATAATTCTTACACATCAGAACAATGAAAAGTAAGACAACAGTTTCCATTGCAAAAGATTGGTTTTTCTTATAGTAATGGGTGTTTACTAAATAAACCATTTGTTTTTTATATTAATGTTATTCGTCATAAATGTGTTCCAATTTTAATTAAGTTGAAAATAGGTAGGTACTTACATAACAGTGTGACACAAATTATGTAGGTAAGTGAGTACACACATCTTCTACCTGTCCTAAATATACTTTTTCACATACAGATTGCTTAACACCTTAGAATATTTACGCATAGGAGGAGTCAGGGCACCCTTTTTGATGCCACAAATATCAGGACGTCACGTCTGGATCTGAACTTACTGATGTTAATTTCCCGAGGTAAGAGCTTCTTCAAAATGTTTATTTGTGCAGTAATTGGGTGCAACAACATAACAGAGAAGCTCAAGTAGTATTCATACATGTAAATACTGAAAACTGTGATTACATGTAACGAATTGTTATTTTGGCATCACAAATAGCGCGCCTTTTTGTATCCGAACTATCCTTGTAGGTGTAATTATTCTAAGGTTAACACTAATAAACAACTATTTGTATGTGTTTTTGTGTCAATACAAAAACACAATTTTTAAATAAATCTGCATTAAATACAGTACTTTATAAGCAATTTGTTTTAATAAATCTTAGTTAAGTTTTGAATACAATTATTAAATATATGTCTTGATCAAGACTTTATCTTCATATCCCTGTGATTTAATCACACACAAACATTGCAAACCTGTGGGTTTACATACATATAAGAAGCTAAATACTGCAGCTGAACATAAATGTGAGCTCAGCTCAGCCACATTTCTGATGGCCATAAATATATTTGTGCAACATTTTACAGTATAATTTCGAAAAGATAAAGTTTAGTATTACTATTCGAGAAATATATTATAAAACCTAACGCTCATCAAGTTTATGAATACAGTATCTATTCTAATTCATGTGAATATAGACACAAAGTAGAAACCATATATTGACCCTTATTATTACAGATACAAACCCAATACATGAATCTTTTAAAAAATATCAAATATCTGTAACTTTGATGATTACCTTGATATTTCGAACCCTAATTGCTCCAACAAATTGTGGTGTTGTTACTGATTAGCTTGAAAGCGTGTCATTTTCAAATTGTTGTTTTATAGCACGACCCCGGTCTCTAACTTTTAACTGTTTAACAGTCAATGGTCAACTGATTTCTACGATCCAAACAGCCTGCTTAGTGTAGAAGTTGCTAAGAAATACTGTATGACTAAAACTGTGTATTTTGGAAACAAAAATTTATTAATATTATTAAATACAGTACAGAGGCGTTTACAAAACCATTGCGTAATGGGTCCTATGCCAGCAGCATACGGTGCCTCTATGTAAAGGTTGATGTGAACGCCTCTGTACCTTTACCTAAGTATGAGGCTATTTCATAGGTACAAAATTAGTAAAGCAATGTACAAAAAACTAATTATTAGAAAAAATAAAAAAACCCGACTGCAAAAAATTACGGGATCCCTTTCATTGGCATAATGTGTTTTGTCCTAAAATGGTTTGGCATAATTTATTTAGCATAATATTAATTAGACCGAATTTGGTTTTAGCATAATATGTACTGTGGCGTAATTATTATTTAGCATAATGCATTTATGCATTATTATTTTTGGCACAAAAATCCTTTAGGTGTCAGTAGGTTAAAGTTTTTTTTTTTTATGACCACCCGGAAATCCTTCAGGTGTCAGTAGGTTAGGGTTATTATGCTCATTGCATTTATGCTAAAAACTGTTGTGCTTATTAGTATTATGCGAAATTATAATTAGTAGTAATTACAATATGCTAACTTATTTTATGCTTAAAATTTTTATGCTTCTTGACAGTGAACCAAAAATTACTACTCAAAAAGAAAAAACAAGCTCGTTCGCAACGCATGAAATCATTGCGGCCGACTAACATTAATCGAACATAAACAAAACCTTTTTGTAGAAGTTTAAGTAACTAGTACTTAGTAGTTATTCCCGGCTTTTTTGCAGTCAGATTTTATGTTTTTTTGATAATTAGTTTTTATTTCAGACTTTTTAGTTGAAATACTGGTTGTATTTATGGAATCGCTCGCTCTCGAACTCAAGGGGTTGGATAGAAAACCAAAAATCCGCCATTTTGTTTTTTTAATATTTCGATATACCTACCTAGTGTCACTCTCACAGTAAAAACGAATCTAATGACACCTATTAACCTAAAATCCATCGAGCCGTTCAGGCTGCAGAGCGTGCCAAACAACTATACATACATACATACTCTCGAAAAACTCAACCGTCCTTCTGACGCAATCGGATAAAAATGTATAATAACAGGTGCTCGCCGAGAGATCACTTTGTAAGCTCACATCAGATTTAACCACATTAAAAAAAATAGTCCTACTCAAAGGTGTGTTTTGCTGTATATTTTTTAAAAACGTTGACCTCATATTGTCTTAAATCTTCGACAGCAGTCTGCAGATGTGCTATTTATTGGGTTTTTTAGCACCAAGTGTTTTCTACACTCACATTTACAGTTGTCAGTTACTGAATGTACTTTTAGGGCTGGGAACAATTTTCCTTAGAAAATATTTAATTATTAGAGCGTGTCTAATTTGAAATGACGCGTTCCTTCACCACCGCATTCACGATAAATTTCAAATTCACGATACTGATTTTTGTTGCCAACTAGGGTTCATTTATTGTTTAAATTAATAACCGAGAGTGGGATTGCTATTGGTCCCGAGCGCTGTGTTTCAGTCATCGCCTAAAATAGTGTAATTTAATCTGAGGTTACTTTTGATGACCCAAACGGTGTGTTGTAGCCCACCTGGCTGGAAATATTTTTAGGTACTTACGGTATATTTTTAGTCATCTTCTTCAAATTGCTAAATTCTCAGTTGGAACTAAGTTTCGGCCACTACCAATTACTACCAAAACCGTCACAGAATAGGACTTTGCAAAAGCAAGCGCTGATCTACCCATCTGGGCACGGTGGGCATGTTCAGGACCCTATTGAGGAAATAGGTATTTGCTTATTTTCGATGTTGTGGCTTTTTCCGACTCACGCTATTTCTGATGAACGTGTTTACGTAATAGAGCAATACTACCGCGGCGAGCGAAAGCTACCTACTATCACTACCGTTTTCTGCCGCAACTTTAATAGGCGTAATTGCGGTTTAGTATCTAAATAAGTCGGCGAACACCCTTTTTTCAATAGATTTGGCATTTAGAATTATTTAAAATTGAGGTGTAACAAGTATTTGCAATGACAATAACCATAGATCTTTGGTTATTTATACCTTTAATCCAAACACCATTTTCAGGAACTGTTCATAGTGAATTGTAATTACTCCATCTTGGTCTGTGTCAAACTGACGGAAAGCTGATGTTAATGTCTGAAAATTTAATAAAAAATGTTATTTAATTTGAAATGTGTGTGATTTATTTGAAATGTAAATTAGATGTAAAGTTACTTACATAGAGTGTGATGCAGCACTGTATAAAGTCATCAAATAATATGGTGCCTCGGCCAAATCTGTCAAACTTTTGAACCATGATATTTACAAGCTCATCAGACAGTCTGTACCCAAAAGCAGTTAGAGCATTCTTTAATTCGTGTCGATCTATGTTCCCAGAGTTGTCACGGTCGAATGATCTAAAGCAGTTTTGCCAGTCGCTTACATATTTCCACAATGCACCAAAGTCTTCAAATGATATGACACCTCTATTTTGCTTATCAAACATGCCTGTAAAATAAACAAAGTAAAACTTTAATTACTTACTATTATCATATAATAACAGTCATGCTAGCTTTTACATAACAGGCAACTACAATTAAAAATTTATGAAGATTCGCAAAACTAAAAGGTTTCACATATTTTGTAGAATAATTATGATGATCGGAATACCATCCAAACAACATCAATTTGGCACTAATTTGCACACAAGTATTTTTTTAAGGCTTGAAATTCAAATTACTACTTGTTGTGCAAAAAATATTCACACAATATTTCGTTCAATTTGTATGAAATGTGCACCATTTCATAATGGTGAAGCTATTTACTGCATTCTCCATTTTGACGGCAGAGTAGAGCTTTGTGTGTGTCCCCCACACACAAAGCCAAAAAAAGGAGGTGCTGAATTTTTTTAGCTCACAAGTGTAGTAAATTCATCTCTATTATGAAGTCTAGGAGATGTCTGCATTATACTGTGCTTATTTTACAATATTAACATAATCTCTGCATTTATAGACAACTTCTGCTAACTTTACTGCACTTAAATAAAACTAGCTTACCACCCGCGGCTTCGCCCGCGTAAACTAAATTTTTACGACAGGGAGTTTTTGCGAACTAAGATTCTTGTCATTCACAAAACCTTAGTTAGCATCTACGTCCAAAAAATGAACCCCTGTGCAAAATTTGAGACTCCTAGCACTTGAAGTAATGAAGTTCAAACAAACTATCAACCCCAAAAACAACCCCTTAGAGGTCGAATTTCGCAAAAAAGTCTTAGTGAGCATCTATGTCCAAAAAACAACCCCCTTTCAAAATTTTAAACTCCTTTCGCTTTTAAATATTTTTTTGCGTGCGTATTTTTTAATTTCACGATATATCAGAATTTAGTAATCCATTTTGGGTGTTGTAAAGGTCAAAATGTATCTCTGTAAAATTCTCTTGATGAAATAACTTTTAATCATAAGGATTGATATGCTTGTGTAGTAATAATTCTCAAAATCAACCTTTCAATTTTATTCACATATTTTTTTAACACATAACATAACTACTTATTTACAAAAGATAGATGTATTGTGTCGCGGACTTTTATATGGATCTACTAAAAACCTTTATTTTTGGAGTACATTGTATACATGTATGATCAACAGTGGGGCCAGCGCACGCACGAAAATATTTATGGTGGCGCTTTTTTTCCGGATTACTTATTAAGTGTTAATTGATCTGGCTGAAAACTAATTATTTCAAAACAAAAATATGCCTATAGCAATCAGGGATAATGTAGGTTTTTAACAGTGAAGGAATTTTTAAAATCAGTTTGCTAGTTTCGGAGATTTCCTGTCCCAAACATACAAACTCACAAACGCTTACCTCTTTATAATATTAGTATAGATGAAATACATACCTATCATGAGACGAACGGTTTCAGGATTGAAGGGATTCCATGTACCATTAGATAAAGCTTGTTGTAGCTCATCAGCAGAAATATACCCACTTCTGTCTTTGTCCACCCTAGAAAGCCAAGAAAATTATGAAATTCAATTTTGCATAATGGTTAAGTTTTAATTATTGGGAGATATTGAGGGTGATAGAAAAATATTAACTAAAAAATTAAATTTAAAGTTGTGCGTACTTCATATGATGAATTTTAGCCATACGCCATCACCCAATCTATGGCTTTAGTCTTAGAAGACTGGATTGTTTTGGAATAAGTGAGTTAATCATTAAAATTTTACATATTTATAAATATCCCTGGACATATATATATATATATATATATCCCTGGACATTATTCCACACAGCGCCATCTAGCCCCAAAGTAAGCTAATTAAAGCTTGTGTTATGGGATACTAGACAAGGGATAAACATACTTAAATACATTTTCTTTTGTAAATACATACTTATTATACATAGGAGACACCCAGACCAGTACAAACAGACATGTTCATGCACACAAATGTTTGTAATGTGCGGGGATCGAACCCGCGACCTCTGGTGTAGTAGCCAACTTCTTAACCATTTCACCAAGTCGGTAGATATTTAAATACTAACCTTCTGAAAATGTCCCAAAGGAACTCTCTGCTTGGCATAGGTGATTGGAAACTCATGTTTGCCTCTGTAATCAAGAAATTGTTCTCAGATTTAGTTACATTTAGAGCATATCATTTAGCATTACTTTGAATTACAGCAATGAATGGTCCACAGGACCAGGAGGAGTATAGAAGGGATGAGAATTGCTTTACACTTAACAGAGGTTCGCAGTGGCGGCTCCAGGATTTTCGGGGGGGTGACTTGACTAATCGGGATTTTAGTTTGGTAGGCTCTACAGGAGGGTGGCAATTGGCATCTTATATTGACTTCAACTTAAAATTAATAAGTTGCTACTCATGGAAAACTAGAATTGAACGAAATAACAAATTTAGGGTCAACACTTTGGTTCTGAATTAGGGGTAGGGGCTTGTGAGATAGGTAAGTGAGCAAGTCTAAAAGCGATCTATTTGTCTCAGCTGAATTTATTATTATTAAACCGTCACAAATATAGAACAAAGCCTTGATGCAGTAACTGAGATCAAATTAACTGCAATGGAATAGAAAGGATCAATCGAGTTGGGTTGGGAGTGAACAAAGTACCTTAATTACTTAGATAACCTAAATAACTCACCCAAAGGAGTATAAAGTTATAGACGTAGAGAAATATTGATGGAACTGAAACAGTGTAGGTACCTAGTTCTCTTTCCGTGGCTGAAAAATCACAAAAACAAGAATCAATCGCACGCTATCTTAGCACAGAATTCCACAGAATCGTATCGTATGTTCTACTGTCATGTCAGTCATCACAGACAGACTAAACAGGGAACAAGTTGTTGTCATCACTATCTGACGTGACGTGACTCACTCCACCACAGATTACGAAAGAAAACACTACTATATACAAGATATCCAAAAAGAAGTGTCAAGTGGAAGCCCACAGAAAGAGCATCCCTTGGCGTACCCGAATCACCCCCATGTATGTTCCACGCTTGTTCATAGTTTACGAGTTATGATTTTTTTTCTGAATTTCTGAGAAATTCGGACCTAAAAGTATAAATTTTTTATTTTTTAAAAAGTAGAAGACTTTTTCTTTGCCCAACTGAATCATCCTTAATTTTAATTTGATGCATAAATAATCAGTTTCATAACTTTGACCAAAATGATGAAAATGTTGGTATAAAACCAAAAATGTACGGTCGATGAATAAAGACTTAAATTTTCAACTTTAAATTAAAAATCTAAGCGGGTGACTGTATGGTTTCTAAGTAAAGCTCAAAAATGCTCCAGAATCTCAGCTTTCTTAATCATTACAAAAAAGAAGTACTTAATGGGCTACTTTGGCTAAAATCAGCCTTCGAAGACAGCAACTTTAAAAAAAAAAATGTAAAATTTTAGGTCCGAAATTCTCAGAAATTCAGAAAAAAATCATAACTCGAAAACTATGAACAATCGCGGAACATACATGGGGGTGATTCTGGTACCCCAAGGGGTGCTCTTTCTGTGGGCTTCCGCTTGCCACTTCTTTTTGGGACACCCTGTATACATATACACTATATTATTTAACACTCTATTCATTTATTTGCCTTAGGGCTTAGAATATGGTACATACATGTCAGATCATCAATAATTACGTCATAAAGTTCATTCATACACATTCAGCCTTATAGCATGCAAATATAACAAAAATCATAATACTTAAACGAACACTGGGTGCGCGGAGCGGCAACGTCACGTTGGGCGGCGCCTAGCTACTGGTCAAGAATCTTGGTATCGATATAAATACCGATACCTTTATATCAGTAAGTATGTAGCCACTAAAGTGCTTTCTGCAACCACGGTTGCATGAAAACAGACGTCCAAAGTGCTTTTATGCAACCACGGTTGCACGGCGGCAAGTGGGTCGCTTCGCATACTCAACAGGATCAAATAACCGAATCACTGGGCCGTTTCTTTCCTTTAAAAAAAAATTTACATAGACTATGTACAAATGCATCACTCAAAGTCATGCGTTCGATATAATAAATCAAAGAATTTTTAAATGACAGTGACAGAATATGCTTGGTGTAAACCAGTGTAAACTGGCTGCCGCTTAGCATGGATGATGTTATATATATGTGTTCGTAAATTCCTTAAAAATGCTAGAATTATGTATTAGTAAAGGTGTTGTTTAATAAAATAATCTTCAAATGGCTCTGTTTCGAAATATGGGTATTTCGAAACAAATTTTCATAAGATGACCAAGTATTTGTCTGAATTCTGGACAAATTGGTAAATCATTATTTTTTTTTGCTGATAATGTGACTTTTTTTATTCTATTTATTTACTTGGTGATTCCTGATTATTAATACCATGTTTCTTACCAAATATTAAAGATAGGAAACGTATCTTTCTATAGCTGAACATATTTTTGTTCTATTTTCGAACAGTTATTTTTAGACATTTATTTAATTTATTCATTTATTTCCGCTGACATCGCGAAATTTATTTGCGAACTTCGCAATTTTTTTATGGTTTTTTTTTCAAGTCAAACAAATGTATAAAATTATCTTAGTAAAAAGGTAAACTAATATTATGATGGATTCAAATATAAAAAACATTGTCATCGTGCTGTATTCTACAATAAAAAAAAATTCGTTCATTAAGACGGAAATTTTTCGCACTAATGAAGTTTGATATTTTTTGTAAATTATTACTAAGTATGCTAAGCAAATTGTATTTAAAATCAAATAGAGCATCTAATCCTCAGTTAGAAACAGTCATTTGTTTAGCTTAAAGCCACACGTGTGACTCATGAATCGCGTTTACATCTCAAGCGGCGAGTGGTCCGGAGTGGTATCAAATTTCATGCGCGGCGCAAGCGCAAAACGGTGATCCCACCCGCCGCGCCAAGCACGTGAGTGGGTAGTAAACCTTCATTCATAGTGTTTCTTAAATCAGAAACTTATCATATTGTTGTCTTTAATGTCATATGATTAATCTGTCAATTGGGTATGGGAACAATTTATTTTTATTTTTATTTATATGTCTTTCAAATACCTTTGACTATTTCAAGAAACTGATTTGAATATTTCGTTGATCTAGCCGGTGGTTAATTTTTTATTAATTTTAAATATTGCGAATTCATGATGTCACAAATTCACTTAGTGTTCCCACATGTGATTTTTCCTGATTCGTGGTAAATAAATTATGAGGAGAAAATTACTGATTTACTGCACTTACGACTGAAACAGAGCTCGCTGTTCATCGTGTAGAGAATGGAAAAAAACAAACAGGGCCTAAATCGAAAACCATTTCGATTTAGGCCCTGTTTGTTTTTTTCCATTAGTGAATCGCAAGATATTAAGGAAGAACCGACATTGGCGGTCACTGATAGAAGGCGATGTTTTCTCGGTGGCAGCAATATAATTCACAAACGGATAAAATGTTCAGCGGTAAACAGTACCTGCCAACTTTGGTTCAAAAAATGGTACTTCGCAAATGTATGTCGTAGCAAGTCTAATATGAATGCTATTACGAATGAAGGAAGCTCCAGAAATTGTAAAGTTGCGGCTATTTCTGCTGCGTCACCATCTAGATTGCTTAAATCTACTTTATCAGTAAACATTAACATGATGTGGCACAGCAGCAAAAATGATGCGTTCTTGCGCCTACAACAGAAAGGTACCCGATCGCGAAGAGAAGAGTATAAGGATAGGAGAAGAAAATAAAAACCCCTTCACAAGAAAAAGAAAAGAATGCACGAAGAACAAGAGCTAAAAAAGATTGCGTCTATTTACTCAAAAAAACAGACAAGAAACTTTTACGGCCAAATAAACAGGTGACGGAAGGAATTCAAACCGAGAACCACAGCCTGTAGAAGTAAAGTCGAAACGTTACTGAATGACAAGGTGGATATCACTAAAAGATGGGTGGAATACTTTTGTGAACTCATAAATAGTTCAGCACAGGCCGATTCATTTCATACCTCCAATCCAGGAAATAATCACACTATGACACCTGAAGAAAACATATCGAAACCATCACCCGATGATGCTAAAAAAGCAATCCAACAACTAAAAAACAATGTCACGGGGCATAGACAAAATCCAAGGAGAACTTATAAAATATGCTGGAACTCGCTTCGAAGGAGAAGTACACAATCTGATGTTCCAGATTTGGAACGCGGAAACGATGCTTAGTGACTGGAAAAAATCTTTGCCAAAATACTTTTCAACAAACTAAAACCCTGAGTTGAAAACACCTTAGGCGAGTATCAGTGTGGTTATCGGCCGAACAAATCAACGTACGACGGACTCAGAGAGGGTGATGCGCTGTCCTGCTTGCTATTTAATATCGCCTAGACATATGTATCAGAAACGCAAATATTGAGACTGCAGGAAATATATTCTATAAATCCGTCCAAATTCTAGGGTATGCTGAACTTGCAGCAGGCTGACTCGAAGCGCACAGTTTTAAAAATCGACCCCTTTGTTCTGTAACTAGCAACTCTAGTTGATTGCTATTCTCTTCGACCTCAAATAGCAATAATCGCTGTCAAATCGTGATTTTTTTTGCGATCGAAGCTAGTGATTAGCCCAGTGGGTTGAATAAATCTATTTTAAATATTAGGTTGGGAAAAAAGTTTCTTCGCATTTTTTGAAAGAATCAAAAAAAATATATATTATAGTTTATTTACATTTAACTAAAGTATGTAGGTGCCATTTTGTTCGATTACTTTTTGCCATCTTGTAGTAGTGACATGATCCCATTGCTATAGGAATTTTGAGACTTTCAAAATACCGCGACAAGTGGTTTTGGCAGTCCTCTCATGATGTTAACCTGACCTGACACTGCCTAAAGAATTCTGAAGAGACCGAAGCAGGTGGAAATCTGAAGGTGCAAGGTCAGGACTGTACGGCGGATGCATTAACACCTCCCAGCCGAACTCTCTTAATTTTTGCTGAGTGGCTAAAGATGTGTGAGGTCTCGTTATCATGATGAAAAACCACACCCTTTCTGTAAATTAATTCCTGCCACTTTCTCTCAACTTCTTGCTTTAATCTCATCAGTTGTTTGCAGTAGAGTTCAGAATCGATGGTCCTGCCTGGTGGCAACAGCTTATAATGAATAATGCCCTTCCAATCCCACCACAAACAGCATCACCTTGTGGCGAGTTAACCCGGGTTTCACCACAGTCTGTGAAGGCTGACCGGTCTTTGACTCTTTGGCCACGAACTTTTTCGCACGTTTTTGTCGTATGTGATCCACTTTTCTTCACCAGTTATCAGCTTCTTCAAAAATGGTTCGGTTTCATTACGTCGTATTAAAGAATCACAAATGAGTAGACGGTTCATAAGGTTTCTCTTAGTGAGCTCGTGAGGTACCTAAATATCGAGCTTTTTTGTGTACCTAGTTTTTTTCAAATGCGCCAAAACTGTTTTGTGGTCAATTTCCAGTTCTTCAACTACGTCGTAACTACTGATATGCCGATCTTGCTCCATTTTTTTCAAAAATGGCATCTATTTTATCCGTAATAGGGCGACCAGAGCGACGTGCATCTTTTTTTTTCTTTTCAGACAACACACCTCTTGTAATGGTCTCGAAGTAGGGATTATTAAATCCCTGTGTTACGAGGTACCACACAAGGAAATAAGCTAGGGGCGTCTCCCAGCACACCCAGACCCGAGTCAATTCAGAAAAAATAGTTTCCTGAATTGACCCGACCGGGAATCGAACCCGGGACACTACGGAAAATCGAGGCGAGAAACCGTGCTATAGCACACTACGCCAATCGTGTCGTCAAAAATCTTTGACATCAAAATTTCCGGATTGAAAACGCTGAAACCAAATTCGTGCTACTTTCACTGACACTGCACTAGGTCATACATCGCAAATTTTTTTCGAGGCTTGCGGCGCATTTTTACCTTTTTTGTAGTAAACATTTAAAGTGTATTGATTTTTTTCATTATATTCACCCATCTTGACAGTAAGAAAAAGAAATTAAAATCACACATTTTCCTAATTTTAATTTGGAATAATCTTCTTTAAAATTTAAACTTTTAATGATACCAAAACCAGCAAGATACAAATAGTATAGCCAAAGAGATTTTATTACAAGTTCATACATACTTTATGCGAAAAGACTTTTACCCCAACCTAATATTTACCGATATTCCATTAAAAATACCGATATGTTTTAAGTATCGAAATCAGTCCTGTCACTGCATCACTTGGCAAAAATCCGTAGTAGTCTGTGCCAATGCCAAAATCAATCTCATCAATCTGATCTGTGGTCAAAAAGTTAGAGCTAAAAAAGAGGCGTTCGTTTTATCAACAATAATAAAATTAAAATCGTATGTACTTCTTTTGTTGTTTTTAAATTCAGCTTAAATAATTTAAAAAGTCAAAACTCTTAGATAGTTCTAAATGCCTATTTCCGTTAGAGAGGATAGAGCTTATTTTGTAAACAAAGGTGGTTAGGATGCTTTGGTTATGTGTATGTCGCACTGTGCTTCGATACTAAAATGGCGGATGTCCTCAGTAATGAAAGAAAAGTAAAACTTACTAAAAGCGGTAAAGTTGTGAAAAGACGTACACGCAATCCTGAGGGTAAGTGGACATTACTAAACTTCAAGAAAATTATAGTAACTTTAAGTAGTACAGGCAGCTTTTTCACTGAAATGAAGCCGACTGTTTCGTTCTATGTTGTATCATTGACTCTTATTACTTTTTGATACGTAAGCGAAATTTGAAGTAGTTTTTTAAGTTTACAATAAGTTGATAAAGATATCTTACTAAAGGTAAACAGTCAAGAGTTATTTGCGGCAAAAAGTATAAAGTCGTTTGACTGTTAATTTAGGCCACCTAAATATAAATAGTGAATACCTAGGTAATGTAATAGGGCAATAAAATTTAATTCATAATATTTTTCCAGAATGGCACAAACAAAAACAAAAACGTCTGAGAATAGCTGGTCTAGAATACATAAATGCAAATGGAAAAATCGTGCCCCCAAAACAACCTGGCTCTGATTGTAATTGCCGTCGTAGATGTTTCCAAAAAGTTCCTGAAGAGATCAGACTCAAAACTTTTCAAGGGTTTTACTCAATGAAAACCCATGATGAACAAAATGCATATTTATTTGGTCTTATGAGACAAGTTGATGTCAAAAGAAAAAGAGTTAAATCTAGCAGCAGGAGAACTTGCACTTTTGAATACTTTGTCAGAGTAAAGGGAAGAGAGACCCAAATTTGCCAAACTGCATTTAAAAACATACATGCCATCACAGAAAGAAAAGTAAGAGTTTTATGTAAAAAAATGGATGATGGTGTGATGTTTCCCAGTGACAACCGAGGAAAAAACAGTCACCGCCGCTCAGGTGAAGTGAGACTACCAACTGGTGTAGTCGACCAAATTAAAAATCACATTTATTCGATAGTTCACACTCACCGCCTCAAAGACTTCATAAGACTTGATAAAATAGCTGGTTTAGAAATTAACATATCCAAGATGTGGAAAGATTACATTAAGGCATATGATCCAGATAACATCTCAGCAACAATGCCTAAATCTAAAAGAACCATGGAAGTAGCTCTGCCCTCTGAGCCTATTGTTCAGCAGCAGCCCCCACCACCACCTCCACCACAAGAACCTTCATTTGCTCAGCTAACTTATCCAGGCAGTGGTCATCTTATGAATATTGCTGAAAACTACTTCCAAAACCAGTATCAAACTGCTACTATGGCCAGTACTCCTAACAATTTTTACCAAACTCAGAATGGGGCCCAGACTATGGGCCTAATTTTACCTGCTAGGCCCGCACAGCCTGCAACAGCCTACATTGTGCTGCAGACTAAACAGGAACCCCAACAAAATGCCACTCTTGCTATTGAAAATAATCCATACAATCACACAGCAGAGATAGTACAAACAGATATGAAAAAAATTAAGAAAGAAAGGAAAAAGGGCCCACTAGTAAAGCAGTGGAGGTACACAAACATATTTCATGATGAGATAAATGGTGCAGCACTGGCTGCTATTAAGACCAGGCTTGGCATGTACTATGCAGAGAGTGATGCAGCCAGAAAGAAGGCTAAGCAGCAGGCGCGTCCCTCGGAAACAGTTCAGACACAAACCTCACCTGAACAAGTGCGACTTACCCACACACTCACAATATACACCTAGCCTTAGCTAAAGACTTTTGTAAAATGGATCTGAATTTTGTCTTGAATCTTCAAATATTATTTAAGGAAACAGTTCAATCATTACTAATTGACTAATTTAACTGTTTATTTAGTATGTGAAAGCCATAATCATGTAATGTAATATTAGAGAAGTATATAAGTAGGTACCCAGTGCTTTTGTACATCATTTTAATTATTTATGAATAAAATGTAGATGATATCAATGAATATGAAGTGGTTACAATTACCTAGAGTTTAGGTATTAATGAGATGACAGTACACTTAGTATTGTGTTATAAACATACATATTCTTAATTATGATGCAAATATTATTTTATGCTAACAATATACATATATTAATTATTTACCAACATCTTTCATTTAATCATAATCATAATCATTTATTCATTCATAAACATAGGTACAAAATATAAAAAGATGTTATTACAAGATTTAGAGCTCTATGCTTCACCTACGTAGTAGGTACATGAATATAAGGCAATTTAGTGATGATCAATTTGAGGAGTTTACCCACATACAAAATAGGAATTGGTGAACTAATAAATTCTATAAAATAAACCTTTCAATGATATTAATTAAAATATACAATTTAAAAAATTTAAAAACACAATGTCAAGTCATCATCAAAGTAATCATTAATATTATAAAAGCATTTTTCGATAAGAAATTTAAATAGCACCTTTTTAAATTTTTCATTACTTAAACTTCTTATTTCAACAGGTAGTTTATTATACAAACGGGGAGCCATAACTACTACACTTTTCTGTAACATTGCTGTTTTACATATTTGAGTACGGATAAAAGGTTTCCTGGGGCGAAGGCGAAAGTCCCTAGCGGATTCCACTACGATGATTAATGAAATGTACCTTAAGTTATCCAGTTGATTTGATCAGATTGACCCCGAACTATGGATATATCTATACCTACCTAGTATTACTCTTCTCTATGACCTACGTTTAACAAAGTTGTACAAACACGTTCACATCAACCTTTACATAGGGGCACCTTATGCTGATATCTTAAGACCCGTTTTGCAATGGTTGATACGAACGTCGAACGCCTTTGTAGGATTTATTAATCGTACTCAGTTTTACCTTTATTGGCAGAATTTTTCTCAACAAAATGTTTATGGAATTCAACCCGCGACCTGCGGCGCTAAAACCGTTCCTTATCACCGTTGGAGTACACCAAGGCTCTGTGCTTAGCCCGTTTCTGTTTAGCGTTATTTTAGACGTTCTGTCAAACAGCATCCGAGACCACCACGAGCAGCCACCCTGTTTGCTCAGGTATGCTGATGATATTGTGCTAGCAGATTCGGACAGGGGACGGCTGGTACAACGGGTGAAAAAGTGGAGGAATTCGCTTGAAAACGGCAGTCTGAAACTTAATGTGGCAAAGGCGAAGTACATGGCCTGCAACACCACAGATCCCCAGTCCGTCCGCATAGCCGATGACGTGGTCGAGCGCACGAATCGTGTCGAATCACTGGGATCTGTGTTTAGCGCGTCCGAGGACATCGACAGCGACGTCAGAACCCGAATTTCCGCGGCTTGGGCCAAATGGCGTTAGGTGACTGGTGTCATTTGTGACCCCAAAATGCTGATCAAGCTGAAGGGGCAGGTCTATAAAACCATCATTAGGCCTGTCCTTTTATATGGCAGTGAAACATGGCCGTTACTAGAGCGACACAAGCAGGAGCTGCGCGTCACGGAAATGAAGATGCTGCGGTGGATGTGTGGAGTCTGACGCAAAGATCGCGTGCGGAACGCCCTCATTCGCGGCAGCCTTCGTGTTCGTGACATCGCAGACAAGCTGCAGAAGTGCCGCCTTCGTTGGTATGGTCATGTATCACGGAGATCGGCAAACTACGTTGGCAACACATTTTTGGCCATGCCGCCCCCGCGAGGTACTCGTAGAATAGGTCGACCCAAGAAGCTCTGGTTCGACGTTGTCAAGGGTGACATGCGTGCCAACTCACCACTGAGGATGCACAAGACCGCGCGAAGTGTCCCAAGAAAATAAGAAAGGCTGACCCTGGGACCCCACACACCAGTGGGAGTTCACAACCGGGATAGACCGCACGGATGATGATGATGATGACCTGCGGCGCTAAAAGCGGGATCGCTACCGTTACGCCACTTAACAGACTAATAAATAAATAAACAAGCGCCTTGCAACTTGCTTCGAGCAATAGCGACAAACCAATAGGGACAAGTCATCATTAATGATTTTGAATAAATAAATAAATCATCGTCCACTGCTGGACATAGGCCTCAACAAATGCAAGCCCTATCCTTAACTTGACGCATCGCCGTAGGGCGCCTAAAGGAGAATTTCTTTTTGAGTGGTTTCTACACAATGTTACAATATTACCCCAAGGTAGCGCCTAGCAGTTTGTTCTGAGCAACAGCGACAAACCAATACAAGTCATTATCACCCTCAGCTCAGCCAACTATAGTCGTGCCCACAGCTGGATTACAGGCCTCCCATAATAATTCAAGCTGCACCGCCGATTTAGTAGTACATAACTATCTAATCTACTAATTGTAAGAGAAATCTCAGCCGCAACTTGTAGCCCAGTGTTCAGCAGCTTAAATCTTAAATTCATGCCCCGGAAAGGTAGCAAGGCCTAGACAACACAATTTGATGTTGAAAAAGGACAGGCGCACCACAACTTAAGGCCGGCTTACACTTTGCTTAGTAGTTAGAGCAGTGTAGGTGCTTCGTTTTAGTATAAAACACGTGTGGACAGCGAATGATTAGTACACTGCGAGTGCCTCGTCCCACGCGCCATCTTACCCCTCACTCGCAGCGTGCCTGGTACTAACCCATCTGGACAGCAGTTGTTAGTGTTAGCGTTTTGCAAAACTTAAATATAATTCAAAATAAAGGGTCGGCGCGCGCACATTAATTATGTCAAGAATGAGATTTATGGCGTTCTGTACAAAACTTTTCATCTCTTAAAGACCGTTACAGGCCCGGTTACACTTAGCTTAGTAGGAGAGTGATTAGTGCAGGTGTGTAGTGCAAGTAGTGTCCAATTCAGTTTAGTGGATGTGTTTAGTTAATCTCGGACACCTTAAATTTTGTACATAAGGTCCTTACAATTTAAAGTCATATTTCCCTGCGCAGACTAGGGATTATTCAACATGTGCATCTGGGGGGCTAGCCAAGAACACACGCTACTTAAGTTTCGTTCGATACCTACGTTAAAATGACATCAAATGTCATTCCTATGACGAGTGCTAATGTTATTCCAGTACATTTTTCACATTCGACATGTCAAAACGAAACGAGGGTGGCGTGTTGTTCTTAGCTAGGGCCCCTGGGGTGGGAGCAGTGGCAGCACAGGTTCTGGCCAGCATTCCTTTTAGATGACGGAAACTATACTTAATCTTATTAGTATGTAAGGTATACACGCTTGCAAATCAAACTTCACATAACTGCTATCATAAACTCATTTTTCAATGGTTTTGTAAAGGTTGATGTGAACATCTGTACCTATTGGGCGTATGATTGTAAATAATACAATGAAAAGTTTTTTTTGTTTATTTTACACATAAAATTACGCAGACAGTACACAGACACCACCTACAGACTTTATCTTCCTCTCTGCAACCTTGGAGAAGAACTTAGCTTTAACAATCACGGGCTGCTTAGGGAGGTTGCCTTTGCCTAGTAGTTTGTAGTAACCCTGAAACAAAATAAACACAAATGTTAGCTGTATTAAAGTTTGTCCTGGGTAGGAACTGCTGACCAACGACATTCAGCGCTATAAGCAGGAGCTCTTGCTACTATGGCAATGGACCTAAGATTGTCTTTCCAGTCTCACTAATAAATACGTTTTTTTTAACACATCTCTGACAAGACCATGACAATGGTCTCAAAGTAGGTATAAAATATATCCCTGTGTTACGAGGTACCAGACAAGGAATTAAGCCAGCACACCCAGACTCAAGCCAATTTAGAAAAGATCGTTTCCCGAGTTGACCTGACCGGGGATCGAACCCGGGACACTACGCATTTAAAGGCGAGAAACCGTGCTACCATAAATGTGACACGATTGGCGTAGTGCGCACTGCGCCAATCGTGTCACATTACACTTGAATAACCAAAATCTGTATAAATGTATTTGTTTAAATATTTATATAATTTTTATAGACTTAGATACTTTTACATTAGTGTTGCAACTACTAAAACCATTCAACTGCAAATAAGTCAAGTTACATTGGGACTCAGCAGTCCTTTCAAAAAAATTAATGAATAACTGGCATGAATTTAGACAAATATTTGTCAATAACCTCTGAAGGTGCTGCCCCGCACCTGGATCATTTCCCTGTAATGTAACATTACAGTCTAGGATTACATCAGTGAGGGAGGAGAACCGCGCATTACAGTGCGCAAACTGTAATGTTACAAATTCGAGCATTACATCAGTGAGGGAGGAGAACAGTGCAAACTTGTTGATAAAACTTGTAATAATTTTATACAGGCAGTATTGTAATGTAATGCTCAAAATCGAATCTGAAACATTACAGGAAAATGCTCTAGGTGAGGGACCACCTTTAGGAATTGAAATCAATATAACTTAAATCATAATAAATATTGATGTTACCAATTTTAGTTCACATGCTTAGTTCAATAACTCCGGCAGCTGCCAAAAAGTATTTCTCAGATTACATAGATAGACAGTAGTAAGTATCCGATCCCCAGGCTTTACAACTTTTAGCCTCAACAAGTCTTATAATGTATACACAAGGTTAACTTACAGCTTTGACAATGTTGATGACAGGGACTTTGTTGTCAGAGGCATTGGCGTACTTGAGGCGGGCCTGCTCTGAAACCAGCGTCCACAGCCTGTCTAGGTTCAGAACTGGGCAGAATTCCTTGTTTTTCCTCAAGTGGTAATTCCTCATACCAAGCTGAAAATATTTATTTTAATGTTAGCATATTTTTTTTTATAACAAATACTTCTTTTTTTCCTTAGAGACACTATACGTTCCAATGTGATGGTACTTGATAACAAATTCTTACCCCCAAAATTCTTGCTCAAATATTCTATAAATTATAAACAATATTGTTCAAAAGTTATTTGTTTTATCAATTTTAGGTCATCCCTAGGCTAGTCGCACACATACTTGCAATACATTGACATGGCTTTAAAGTTCCTAGTAAGAAGAAAGATAACCAGCTCTAATTACCACTGCTCAGAATCCTGAGATACTTAGGCCAGGGCTACACTTGACGGAAATTCCGTCGCGAAGGATATGCAACAGAACACCAATACAGATTATTGCATATAAATTACAACTAGCGGGAACACTTCACAGAAGATCGGTAGCTCCGTGTAGTAGTGTAGCCCTGGCCATAGTGTTAAATAAAATATTTAGAATTGGAAGCAGAATGCTCTAGCTCAGCTGCATTTATTAATACAACTTTGTATACAGTTTGGGGGGGGCGAGATAGATGTCGCTACACAACCCAGAACAGAAATTACTGCTATAGATTACAGAATATGTTATAAAGAATGATAACATTCCATTTTTGTCTTCCATCTTCCTTGTAACTACTTGAAATGTTCAAAAATTATCTCACTTTGCCAAAGTATCCAGGATGGTACTTGTCCATGTTGATCCTGTGATGGTGTTCACCACCAGCGTTACCGCGACCTCCGGGATGCTTGCGGTGCTTGCCTAAGAAATAGAAATAAATTTATTTGACATACATACACAGAAAACAAATAAAATCACAAGAGTTGTCAAAAGGCTCCCACTCAGCATAATGCCGTAGTACCATGTTCAACTCCACGACTCTGGTTTTCAGTGGTTACCCTAACAAAGAGGGAGAAGCAGCGATTACCATTACCTTAATAACTATTTTAATGTGTGTATGTTCGTGTAGTGTGTGTGCGTGCGTTTGTGTTCCTGTATCGATACACACACACACACACACGTTATGTAATTGTACTTTAGATTAGTAATTTAAAGATGTTTACTTTTCGTTTCATTTGTAAAGTAAATCCTATAATGGTTGTTTGTTAGTTCTCTAAGGAATAATGTATTATTCTTAAGAGCTGTGGATTTTGTAATAAAATAAAAAATTAAACTTTACAAAAAAAATATTCATCACTTAGCTATGTTAAAATTACAAAAAATTACAACAGAGCATTCCGGGAGCAACAGGGGAGACTTCCGGGAGCTGTCAAGTAACGAACCGTATCTGTGCTACTGCGTAAATTTATTAAAGAATCTAGTGAATTAGCAACTATCTCGTTGCGGAAAGTGTACGGCGGTGCGAACTAAAATTAGCGACAGCTAAATTACAAACTAAAAGTGACAAAATCAGTGCGTAAAAAACAGAAAAGCGTGAAAACAGAAAACAAGAATAAACATAACCATACCTAAAACTAGATCAAACCTACGAGCTGTCACTTCTCGAAACGCGGTATCCGGTGTTATGACACTTAAGCTGTCAAACACATAAGAAGTTGTCAGCACAAAAAAACCAACAAAGACAAAATTAGTGTTACCAACGACTGCCCAGAGTTGCACGATATTAAAAAAATCCTACCATTTAGTAGAATTTAAAACAACTATGGAGAAACAGCACAGCTTATAGAAAAAATGGAGTCCATGAATATAAATATAAACGAAATGAGGGAAGAATTCAAAGATCAAATGAAAGCACAAACAGAAAAACTCACCACCGATCTAGCTTCCACAATTGACGAAAAGCTGAAACCACTACTAGAAGAAAATATGGTGTTGAAAGACAAAGTAGCAACTCTAAACAACAAAGTCCGAAGCCTGGAAAAAGAAACAAGAAAGAACAACATTATTCTTCATGGGATCGATGAAACAGAGGAAAATAATAACGAGCTCCAAAAACTGGTCATTGCGGCATTCAGCACGGTGTGCACAGCCGCGGGATCAGAACCGTTCGATAAGTGGGAACTAAGTGATGTCTACAGGCTTGGCAGAAAGCAAGAAAAGAAACGTAGACCCATACTAGCAAAACTTACCCTCGCATGGAGAAGAACAGAACTGCTAAGAAACAACAAAAAGTTCCCCCTGGAGACCTATGTCACAGAAGACTTCCCAAAAGAAGTCTTAAACACAAGAAAAGAACTCAAAGTAAAGCTGCAAGACGAGATTGAAAAAGGCAACAATGCCGTGATTCGCTATGACCGAATCATAATAAGAGGAAAATCGAAAGAAGCAGAAAAAAGAAAAAGGTCACCATCAATATCACCAGCAAAAAAAGACTCCTATGAAGAACTGCCACAGAAGGCACCAAATAAAATAAATAAAACAAATACTTTCGAATTCAAAAACAGCACAAGGGCAAATTCAGACCAGAGCACGAGCAAACAATAGCAACGAACGACGGACCCCCGGAAACACACCACAGAAGATCAAACAACCAACATAAACTACTATTTCCCAAGACGAATAGCGGTCATCGTGGGGAATTATGACCGCAACCCTCCAACGAAAAAGCCACAAACAAATCAAAATTCATTAACCATCAAACCCAGCGAAACACAACAACAAAAAACCACACAACAGAACCTCAAACAAAGAAACAATTGCATAACAAATGAAGAGCCTGTAAGCAGGAAAATACCACAAAATGACACTAAAACAGAGAAAACATTGAAAATTTGCACCTATAATGTACGATCTCTAGCATCAATAGAAAGATATATAGAGTTAAACAACGCACTCGGTAAAATAAACCATGACATAGTAGGATTAAGTGAAGTCAGGAGAATGGGCAGCAGCATAGAAGAGTACGAAAACTACATTTTCTGCTACTATGGAGAAACCAAAGGATTGAACGGAGTGGGGTTTCTAATTAAAAAGAATCTGAAAAACCAAATCACCAATTTCATAGGACTCTCGGAGAGAGTAGGACTGCTTCAACTCAACATAAAAGGAGCAGAATTTTCGATAATCCAGGTATACGCGCCTACAGATAAATCAAGCGACGATGAAATCGAAAAATTCTACAGTGAAATAGACAAAGCTCACTCTCTAGCCGGCGACAACGACAAAATAATCGTCATGGGAGATTTTAACGCAAAAATAGGCTACCCCAAGAAGGAAGAACATCTAATTATGGGCAAGTATGGCTACGGGGACCGAAACAAACGAGGAGAAAGACTCATAGATTATGCACTAGGAAATAAACTCTCTGTAATGAATACCTTTTATAACAAAAGATCGAGCAGAAGATGGACCTGGATATCACCTGGCCAAAACACTAGGAATGAAATAGATTTCATAATGACAAACCGACCAACACACATCACTAATTTCGAAGTCCTGAATAATGTACCATTCCCATCAGACCACCGACTTCTGAGAGCAACATTTAAATTGAAACATCCAAAAAAGAGTCGAAAAAACTTCCATTCCTCGATTAAAGGCCTCAAAACAGAAGAGGAAATACATAATTATATCAGATGTTTAGAGAAAAAACTAGAAAACAAAAAAGAATACTCAGGTGTCCAAGACAACTACAATAAAATAGAAAAGTCAATAATAGACAGCACAACACAAAAGACCAAGACTGACCACACAAGAATAAACAATATCTTTAGCGACAATACAAAACAACTAATAAAACAACGCACGGAACTAACCTTTAAGAAAGACAAAGATCAAGACATGAAGAAAGAACTTACCCGGCTGTTCAAGGAAACAAAGAAATCTATAAGAAAAGACTACAGAGATCACAGGAAGGAAGTAATAACAAGGAACCTAAAGAAACACAGAAGTACAAAAAGAGCTTTAAAAGAACTTAATCTAAACAAATCCTGGATACAAAAACTTGGACAAGACAGAAGAAACAAAAACAAGGCAAGACGTAATAAAACATGCCACACACTTTTATGAAGAACTCTACAGAATGAAAGACTACAACCACATACAAGAGGAAACACCCATTGCGAATAATGTAAACTTGTCAGTAAAGCAGATCGAAGAAAAAGAAGTGTATGAGCATATAAAACAGCTGAAAACCGAAAAAAGCCCAGGTCCAGATGGAATAACAAACGAAGCTCTAAAACATGGTGCTCCAATTCTGGTACCACATTTAACACATCTATTCAATATGGTACTTAATTCCGAAACCGTACCAGAGCAATGGTGTACATCCGACATAATATTGCTGTATAAGAAAGGCAATTCCTTAGACATCGGTAACTATAGGCCAATCAGCTTACTGGCGAGCATCTACAAACTGTTCTCCTCAATAATGTTAAGGCGACTATCCAAGACAATTGACGACTCGCAACCAAGAGAACAGGCTGGCTTCAGGGCAGGTTTCAGCACCACTGACCACATACAAGCACTAGATCAGATAATAGAGAAGTATAAAGAGTTCAACAGAAACCTATATGTCGCCTTTATAGATTATAGCAAGGCATTTGATAGCATCAATCACAGCGCAATCTGGAATGCATTGAAACAGCTTAATGTGGACCAAAAATACATTAATATTACAAAGAATATATACGCGAAAAGCACTAGCTGAGTCAAGCTGGAGACAAGAGGAAAACAAATAAGGATAGAGAGGGGGCTCCGACAAGGAGATCCTTTATCACCCAAGATCTTTATTGCTGTCCTGGAAATCATATTTCGGAATCTCAATTGGAAATAAAAAGGCATTAACCTGGAGGGACAGTTCATGGACCATTTGA
The DNA here is from genome assembly GCA_947369235.1 of Udea olivalis. Taxonomy (NCBI): domain Eukaryota; kingdom Metazoa; phylum Arthropoda; class Insecta; order Lepidoptera; family Crambidae; genus Udea; species Udea olivalis. Next base: position 6,387,916 of record OX376346.1, on the reverse strand, counting down.
GATTTGCAGACGACATTGTCATAGTAGCCGAAACTGCAACAGAACTAAGAGAGCTTATAAAACAACTTGACGAAGAAAGTACCAAAGCAGGCTTACAAATGAACAAAAATAAAACCAAAATAATGACAAACAGCAAACAAATACAAATAAATATCAACGGCAACAACATAGAATATGTAGACCAATATATATCTAGGAAAGCAACTGTCCTTTACAAAAACAAACAACGAAGAAGAGGTCGAAAGGAGAGCCAACATAACCTGGAGGAAATTCTGGTCACTGCAAGAAATCCTAAAAGGCAAATACAGCTTGAACCTTAAAAAGATAGTGGCAGATACATGCCTTCTACCGAGTCTGCTCTATGGGTGTCAAACATGGACTTTTACAGATAAAATAAAAAGAAAGATAAGAACCACCCAAAGAGCCAAGGAAAGGAGCATGCTCAACATAAAAAAGATACTAAAAATAAAGAGTGTATCTATAAGAGAAAAAACAAAGATACAAGACGCACTAACCCAAGCCCTCAAATTAAAATGGCGATGGGCAGGACATATCGCGCGGTATAAGGACAAAAGGTGGACAATATTGGCAACGAAATGGAGAGGCCCTATTGGCAAAAGGAAAGTGGGAAAGCCATACAAGCGATGGCTAGATGATATAAAAGAAACTGCAGGAACAGACTGGCTTAACAAAGCGGAAGACAGGCAAAAATGGAGAGAGTTGGAGGAGGCCTACACCCGAAGAGGGGTCCAAATTAAATAAATAATTAGTAAATACCAAAACATAACACTAACTAAATACTTTAAGGAACATACTAACCAATACAGAAAAACTAAAATGAAACAACTGGAAACTTGGAATAAAGGGCTTTTTTTTTTATTTTTTTTTATTTATTTTATTTACAACAGAGCATTCAAAACATATGTCATTTATTACACGACCAAAATATTAATTTACGTTTACAGACTCTGTACTTTCAATAAATGCAGTTTGTATTTAACTTTTTAAGAGACAACAATATTTGAATTTCAGTGGTATATTATTCTAGCATTTATAAGGAAAAATAAAAGGTCTCAATAAGGTATAGAACACTTATGTTCTCCGAATCTACTGTGCCTCCAATTTTCCTGACTTTTAGGTTATGTTTCTTGATGACCTTAAAGAATAGGCTATTTCACAACAAAGCTTCTATTTGACTTAGCAAATCCAAGATCCCAATAATCAGCAAGTGAAAGTATTCGAAATAGTATTTAGACTTGATATAATATGCCAAATAAGGTTAAAAAAACCCTAACGTGAGGTTAGGTGGCAAAACATACCGTGGGTCTGGTTACTTTAAAAATGATAAAACTTACCGATACGTCCATGACCGTGGCTCACATGTCCTCTCAGCTTCCTAGTCTTCTTCTTGGAGGTGGCCTGTAGCAGAACAACAAAGTTCTATTTACTAAAATAATTTATTGGCTAACTCTAAAAATTTCATATCTTAATGCACAGTTTTCACTAATAAAGCACGGTAAATAACATATTGGAGAGCTTCATTGAAAGATTACATTGATTTTTAAAGATATTGTCCGTAAAATTGTAGAAAATATACACCAACCATATTTTCGGTATCCGTCAAATTCTACAAAAAGACAGAAAGAGAAAGAATATCGGTATTTCTCTCACTCACTCAACCAAACTTTTTAAAAACTACATCTTTGGTCGACAATTAATTGAGCCAAAAAACACAGATTAATAATTTTGTTTCTTTCTTTCCTTCCAAATCTTCCAATAGTTCCAAGTTCCAATCTACGAAAAAAGCGATTTTTAAATTACATATTAGCATACCATTATCGCTAAGATTAGCCCGTCGTGTACCCGGTGGATATGTGCGGTAAGGTTATTCACTATCTTCGATCGCAAGGAAATCGCGAGTTTGACAGTGATTATTGCAATTTGACATCGAAATGAAAGCTGATGCACTGCTCAGTTCGGCCCTCTATTTATTCATTAATTAGCAACGCGAATAGATTGCTAGTTGTTCGCGTATTGACAGCAAGTCAGCCAATCATCATCATACGTTCGGTCTATCCCGGTTGTGAACCCACACTGGTGTGTGGGGTCCGAGGGTCCGCCTTTCTTATTTTCTTGGCCCACTTCACGCGGTCTTGTGCATACTTAGTGGTGAGTCTGTTGGCACGCATGTCACCCTTGACGACGTCGAGCCACCGCTTCTTGGGTCGACCTCTTCTACCGGTACCTGGCGGGGGCGGCATAGCCAGACATTTGTTGCCCACGTAGTTTGCCGATCTCCGTGAGACATGACCATACCAACGAAGGCGGCACTCCTGCAGCTTGTCTGCGATGTCACGAACACGATGGCTGCCACGGATGTAGGTGTTCCGCACGCGATCTTTACGTGAGACTCTACACATCCACCGCAGCATCTTCATTTCCGTGACGCGCAGCTCCTGCTTGTGTCGCTCTAGTAACGGCCATGATTCACTGCCATATTAAAGGACAGGTCTAATGATGGTTTTACAGACCTGCCCCTTCACCTTGATCGGCATTTTGGGGTCACAAATGACACCAGTTATCAATACGTCAAATATCAATAATCGCTGTCAAAATCACGATTTTCCATGTGATCAGAAGTGATCAGAGTTAGTCAGTGTAAGTAAGTAGCCCTACAGTCCTACAAACAGACAGATGCCTCATATTTATAGGTTAACCGCCGTAAAGTCGACCCTCCTGATGATCCGCGGGACGCGGGGCGGGGAGTAGAACGGCGACATATATCACACTATGACATATGTTTTTTATATTTTATTCCACATTTATATTAGTTTACAACCATGTCATGCAACCATGAAGCACTGGAGTGGTAAATTAAATCTCCGTCCGTGTTGTTATTTAGGAAATTTATAAATTCAGATGTATTAGTATTTATTTTATTATTATGACCTAAAATGAATAAATTAAATATCAATTATTTATTAGACGTAGGACTAAAATATAGGCGCTTTTACTTTACTTTTTAATACACTCAGCGTCAAAAAAATCGCACCTCTGAGAAAATCTCTTCCAAATGTCATTAACTCCTGATATAAACATGTAGCCGCGTCAATGATGATTTTATTTTAAAGTTTATTAAATTAACTTAATAAAAAACATTACTTTTCATTAAAAACAAAACCTAATGCCACAAACAAAGTGTCACAAAAATTTGATGCAATTTTTGCTTCCCGTAAGAGTCGCTATTTGCGCGTCCTTTGTGGGTATGAAAGGGTCAACACGAGGTCAATGTGGGTCATTCGCTAATTAACCCCTAAAGAGGACACCCACACAGATTTACCAGCAGAAAAAACACCTCGAAGATGGATACCACAGCTGATGAAGCCGCCCAAGTGCAATCAAGGATGCGGCAGCTTGATGTCGCCCGGCAAATGAACTTGAGCCGTTTTTCGGTTCGAAGAGTGTACCAGCGTTTCATAGAGACCAGTGGCTACATCCGGAGACATGGGTCCGGTAGACGTCACTGCACTTCGGAAGAGACGACCAGTTCATTGTGTCGAATTCTTTGAGAAATCGTTTCTCCAATGCTGTTGAATTGCAACAGCAGCTCCAGGCAGTGCGCTCGTGGGTGACTTTCTGCAGAGGTCAGCGAGAAGTCCGGACCTGAATCCGATAGAGCACCTCTGGGACCATCTTAAACGGAAGGTCGGATTTCGGGATCTTGCTCCTTCGACTCTTCAGGAGCTCCAAGACGCGGTGATTGAAGAATGGGAGCTTATACCTCAAGAAGAGCTCCTGAAATTGGTGAGGTCCATGAGGGAGCGTATGGAAGCCGTCATCAGGGCAAGGTGGGGTTACACTAGATTTTAGGTTAATTTTAGGCTACTTTTTGTGTCATTTTGTTTGTTAAATATCTGTTGTTAATTAGAACTTAATTAAGGATTTTTGTTATTGTTCAAATTTTAATGATTTTTCTGTAATAACAATTAAACAAAAGTTAAATTCAATTGTTTTTTTGATACTCCTTTTTGTTACCTTTCTGATGATACCCAACACTATCCTCTAAATGAGGTTCAAGAATTTTTAAAGAAGATTTTTAAAAGGTGCGATTTTTTTGACGCCGAGTGTAGTTGTCATAGACACGCCAGTAGCCTCTGAAATTGTCTTATTTACATTTATGTCTTCATCTGGAAAGTAAGTACGTAAGTACTTATAACTTTCATGACTTAAAGCTAACGACACAGCAAAAACAAACAATATAAAAAAAAAATCAAAAAACATCAAAAGTACTATGAAAACTTTATTCACACAATGTAGAAAACGAAATCCTACTCTTAGACAGAATTTCTTTGGACAAGCATTGCGGAAATCTCAAGCAAGAAATTTATGAACCCCATTCCAAAGTGTTAAGGTTAAAAAAATTTTTGGTGACAGTAATGTAATGCTAATCCGGCAAAATTTGGTTCGGGAGTCAGGGGCCAGGGGCCTGATTCTGCTATTTATACACATTTATACACCAATGGAATCCTGATTGAATGACGTGTTTCTGGCAGTTTTCATATAGACTAAACGTCAAAATCATGCAATTCAATTACGATTCCATTGGCTTTTAAACAGCAGAATTGGGCCTCTGGCCCTCTTGAATCTAATTTCGCCAGATTGGCATTACATTTCCACCAACCAAAAACTTTTTTGAACCTTATTGCAGAGACATATGGTTCATACATTTTTTGTTTGACATTACCGCAATGCTTGTTCAATGAAATTCTGATAGAATCAGGCCGCAGGAGGGTCGACTTTATGGCGGTCAAGCTATGACCATAAAGTGGTTTGTGGACTGTGGATGTCCCTCAGATTCGGTTCCAGTAGCAGCTGGGTTTTGATAAATTGTGATTTAAAAAGTGATCGATCAAGTATGCTTAGCAAATATTGCTATTTGATTGCAAAAAAACTCAAAATTTGAGCAACAGCAAAGCAATCGAGTCGCGTCTCGCGTTGTGAGTTAGAAAATAAGTGGTGGAGATTGTTATACAATTGAGTGGTTGATCAAAATGATATAGATCAATAGTTCATGTGCGTGACGTCAACCATGAGCTCTATTTAGTACGTTTCCAGAAAATGGTTGGATTGTGTGTCGAAGTTGATTTTGACACGTATTTTAGTAATAATCGTAATTAATTGGTGAAAAGTTTCTGATGCTGATATTCTTAAAGTGTTTCATGAATGTGGATTGAAGTGAAAAGCAAACAATGGAGTTCCGAGAGACATTGTTGGCTGCCCAACGAAATCAACAACAACAATCATCTGTGAGTTGAGATTAAATATTTCTAAGTATACTTAGACTATATTTTTTCCTCAATAACTTGAATTTTGTTACATCTTTATGGTTTATTTATTGTACCTACATTTGCAAATTGTGCTTACTTTTACTTTGGATTTCCTTGATCTAAAGTTGTGAAGTTAAACATTCTTTTAATTTTTAGAGGACTACATTTTACAAAGCCAAATTTGATCCTCCGAAGAAAGAGCAAAAACAAAGAGATAAACTTTCTGCTAACATACAGAAGTTCTTGGCAAAGAAAGATGAAGAAGAGAAACAGAAGCAGCTTAATGCCCAGAAGAAGAAAGACGAACTGTTCGCCATGCGCGACCAGAAAGCTCTTCGGAAGATACAAAAGACTCTAAAGGTCATAAAATCGGCAAATAAATCAGTAATTGCAGATGCTATAGATGAAAATAACACTGCTCTCACCCGGGATGGGCCAGATCAGCCCGACCAGGATGACTACGGCTATGAATCCCAAGAGGCAGCAGCACTATACGAGAAGATGATGCAAAAGTATAGTCAAATTCCAGTTGAACCAAAGTTCCCTGTGGGCTGTAAGTTTAATCATACTTATCAGATCAAATTATGATCTGTTTGGAACACATTTGACAAAGTATTGTTATTTTATTTTACATTTAATAAAATACTTAACAAATCTAACTGATTTTTCAAATCGTTTTAATCTAAGCCGTTTCTATGATCCAATGTATGTAAATAATTAACATTTGACCACATTAATGTTAAATGAAATGTATTGTTCACACTGAAAATAAATAAAGTCCTGCTTTATTTATAGTATAAATAAATTTTATACAGTTTGTGTAAATAGAGTTGTACCAACTTTTCACGTGATTTCATTCCAGACAATGCTGCTAAAAAAGACCTGAAAGGTACAATGGAAAGAGTAAAGCATGCTTTACAACATGAAGATGACCCTGTGCCACATAAGAGGAGACGTAAAGGAGGAACTGGTGGTAAATCATATTTTTTTAGAGTTCCAGTAGAGCCAAGCCTTACATTTTTGCTTAAAGCCTCTCTGCCTAAAGGTTTAGCTTGTAATATGTTGATAAATATGAACAATTGGTGGGGTACAGGTAGACGCCGCTTATTTTGACTTTAAAAAAGGTTTCGACAATGATGTCTTGCTGCAAAAATTAGCGGGTGTCGGTTTTACCCCTCACCTTCTGCAACTGTTTGCCAGTTATATGACTGATAGACAGCAGTATGTGGAGTATACGGGCCACGTATGGGATCCTTATTTTACTAGGTCGGGGGTTAGTCAGGGCAGTAATCTTGGACCTCTGGAGTTTTTATTAATGATTAATGACCTGCCAGGCATAGTAAAGAAGGCTAAGTGTCTATTGTTTGCGGACGACCTAAAGTTGTATCTGCCTGTCGAGGGGCCGGGGGATTGCAAAAGGTTACAAGAGGACATTGATAGGGTGGTGGCTTGGAGTGGGTGCAACCTATTGCAGTTTAACGCAGCCAAATGTGTAGTTATAACCCTATGTGATCTGGGCGTTCAGCTTACTGCTGGCCTATCTTTCAGCGATCATATTAACAGTTTATGCAAGAAAGCATATCGCAACTTAGGGTTTGACCTCAGAAGAGCTCACGGTTTTACCAACATCACGGCTATTATTTCCCTGTATAACGCCATAGGCAGAAGTCAGCTGGAGTGCAATGCGGTTGTCTGGGCACCGCATGAAACTAAGTATAAGCTCATGTTGAAAAGAGTTTAGAACAAGTTCGTTAGGTAGGTATCTATACATGAAGCTTTACGGTGTCTATCCTTTTTATCTGCTGCGATATCCTAATTTATTTGTTTTGGGAATGGTGGGATATAGCGAGCCTTAGGTCAGAAGGGATTTCGCGTTGGCTTGTCTTATCCTCAAGATGTTGAGGGGAAAAGTGGACAACGCGGAGTTCCTTAGGCATATTAGGCTTAGCGTACCGGATCGGTACGTGGGGTGGCGGCGTGCGAGGGCGCTGCTGGCGCTGCCGCGCGCGCGCACCAACCTGCTGGCTGAGGCGCCGCTCACGCGCGCAATGCCCACGTATAACGCGGTAGCAGAGCGATTAGATGTTTTTTCGTGTGCTTTGAATGAGTTCACAAGAACAGCTTTGTATATATTATGTTATAATAAGTAGATATAGGTAAATATGTTAAGTAGTTATAATTAGTATATTATAGTAAATTGTAGATACTGTTAGTTATACCGTCGCATTAGGTTATGTAATCTGTAAAGATGGTGTGATGTGGAAATAAATAAATAAATAAACAACTAATTCCTATGGTCATGTAAGGAAAGAGGAAAGTAATAATTTTGGTCCTATATTCTCTCTTTCTTAAGGTATTTTCTTGAATTTCGAACTTCAGTCTGAAAATAGCATTTTACATTAACATTTATTAACATTTGAACACCTTTTTTTTGTCAATCATATTACAACATTTTGAGAAATGTGGTGTAACAAAGTCAAGTGTGATTAACACCAATCTAAAAAAGACACTGGATGAAGTCTTGATAATCATAATGTGAGGCTTTTATTCAAACAGCAGTCCTATTGTATGAGTACTACAATATTTAGTATGCTGTGTAATACATAAAGTTGTACAATTGTCTGTTAATGCTTAATGATTAGCATTAATGATGTCAACCCATCTTCTCACTATTCTGTCTCGCTGCATTCATCTTAACCCAAAGCAAAGTTTAATACAATAGAAAAGTAGTACGGAATGAAACAACTGATAATAATTATTAAGCACATCACATCACCATCTCATCTATTGTCCATCTACTGAACATGGACTAAATTCATATTGCCAACACTTTTAGTTACAGACAAAGAGGACAGCCCTACGAGATATGAGCCTGAGAAAGAGAAGAAAAAAGAAGAGCAAGCAAAGTCTGACAAGCCCAAGTTCAGGAAGCCTGCTCCACCGCCCATGGACTTCAACCAGCTACTGAAACTGGCAGAGCAGAAGAAAAGCGAGCCCATAGAAGTGGGAGCAAAGAAAACAGTTGCTGTATCGGAGTCCGAAAGACCCATGACTAAGAGGCAGAGGCGGGAGTATGAAGAAGAAATGGCGCGGAAGCAGAGACGCTTAGAACGCCTGGAAGCTGATAAGGGTGGAAAACGAAGTAAGACGCATGTTTAACTTAGGCATGTTCTTCTAATGTTGTGCTTATATTTCTGACAGAGTAGATAATCTTTCTATAAATAAAGTCAAGTCAGTTGTTAATATTGTTTTCTATTTAGTTAGAATTGGGAATGTGGTATTTCAAAATTCAAAATAACAATGTTATTTTTTATGGAAGTGTCAAGTCTGCCACCCAGTGGCCATTTAATAAATAGAATTATCGAGCCGCTAGAGGCAAAATAAGAACAATTATTCTGCCTCAAGTTATTAGCTATTGCAATTTGTTCTATTTTGCAAACAAATAAAGTTAAATTTTAAATAAGTGCACATAAAGACTATAAAAATGTATACTGCCACTGGTAGTTAGATAAAAAATAATTTTATTCCTTTGACAAATAATGATGGTAATCTGCAACATTAGTACAACAAACTTACACCGCTAGAGCACAGAATAGGTCATAGTACTCCGTGCTAGAGGTAGAATAGCAAAGAATTTTATTCAGTCACCATTTTAAGCTTCTGCTTCTTATAACATTTACTTTTTAATTGTAGGTAGGTAGTATGATTCTTGTGACCATAGTAGTAGCCTATCGATGATAAGTACTAATTAGTTAGTGAGTTAGATAATGATACAAAAATATCTAAGTAAATATCTTTGCTTCATGAAATAATGGTCAAATAAAATGAAATACATTATAAAAAACGAAAGAGTTGCTATAAGGGTACCTAGGCAAATTGCGGTTAGCCGGAATGCGTAGTATGCTGTTAACCGTAGTCAATAATGTGTATGAAAGATTAGCTTTTATGCGCACTGTCATGCGGCTGCCGCTTAACCGTTGCGGTCGCTCGCAGCACTGCAGCCCGACTGACGGTCGGTCTGCCGGGCGGTTGCTATACCCACTACGCGGTTACTAGTAGTATGCGGTTGTCTTCATACTTTTTGAGCTCTTTGAAAACTTTCCGGTTGCGATTACGGCTAGCCGTGATCCGGCAGAATGATAAACTTAAATATTTCTAAATACATACTTAAATAGATAATAACACCCAGACACACAACAAATACAAATGTTCGTCACACAAATATTTGTCATGGGTGGGGATCGAACCCACGACCTCCGGCGCTAAAGGCAGGATCGCTGCCATTGCGCCAACAGGCCAGTCAAAAAAATATGGAACAAATTGAAATAGCAAATAACTTAAGGCAGTTTTTTTTTTGTTATTTTTCCTCTAGCGGCTTGATAATTCTATTTACTAAATGGCCACTGGTGGCAGACTAGACACTTCCTTTTTTTATCAATGGTGATTAAATTAGGTAAATTATTGATTAGGTTTATGATGGAATTTTGATAGTTACTTTTTAGGCATCATTTTTAATATCCTTTCAGTTGCAAAGGAACCTGAACACAGACCTGAAAAAGAGAGACCTGCTGGTTTTGGCCGAATTCCGAAACTTGGAGATAAAAACTCTGGTAATGCCAAGAGCGACAGTTCTAAATCATCTGAAAAAGCTGACAGAGACAAATATGGTAGTGAAAAAGATAAGTTGCAGAGAGAAATTGAAAGGGCTACATTAGATAAAGAACGGCTTCAGAGAGAAAGGGATAGGTTGGAAAAGGAAAGAGCAGAAAGGGACTCTGAAAGAATAGCCAAAGAGAGATTAGACCAATTAAAGGCAGAAAGGTTAAAAATAGAAAGGGACATTGAAAGGTTAAACAGAGATAGAGAGCGGTTGGATAAAACGAAATCGCGATTAGAGAACGGCATTCAATCAGACAAACCAAGTAAAAATGTAACTGACAAATCAAAAGTCGTTTCTAGGGAAAATGGTGGAAAACAAGATTTAAAGAAGAACATTGATTTGAAGAGTCAAAATACATACAGAATAGACAAGAACTCTAATGATAGGAAGTTCGCCATCCCAAGCAAAACTGGTAACAGCAATGGTAAATACACGAACGAAGACAGCGCCCATGGAAGACAGGTGCCAAAAAGCAACAAGAGTCAGCCCTCACAGATGAGTGGTAAAGACAGAGAGTTGATGGCGAAGCAAAAATTAGCAACCAATGGGGCTCTTAAAACCAATGGCAGAATTGAAAACGGTAAGAAACCGGATCCGAATAAAGGAGCGTCTTCAAAAAGGCCAGAAGAGAAGGCCTCTCAGGGAAAATTGCAAGCTGGCTCTAGTAAGCCTAAAGTTTCGGGTGGTTTTGATTTTGACAAGCATATTAATTCAATTGGCGGAAAAATTGGAAAATCGAATGGTGCGCGGCAGTTTCCGCCGGGCGACGTCAGGAGAAAGCAGCAGCCAGACGATAGAAAAAAACCTAAACGTGAGTTGATATGAAACCATCAATCTTTAGGCCAACTATGTTTCCATTTTTTTAAGTCAAACTCTTTTTTATATTACACTTTTTATAACTGTTTGTGGTACTTTAACTTCTAATGCAATTTGTATGAATATTCTGGCCTAAAATGGGTACTAAGTCAACATTATGTTACAGGTCGCCTAGATTCTGATTCAGAATATGATTCCGAAATGGACGACTTTATTGATGATGGAGATGAGAATGAAGACTACTCCACACATATTAAAGAAATATTTGGCTACGATAAATCAAAGTAAGTACAACGTTGAAAACCCTACAGGTTAAATATGTTATAAGTGACATAATTTGATGTGTATATTCAAATTAGAGATGAGCCGATCATAACTTTGACCGACTAGCCGATTAGTCGGTTGCAAATCGGCCGACTAGTCGCCGATCACGCTTTCGGGGATTTGCGTAACGTTTCGTTTACAGCTCATTCGCGTCCTAGTCGCAAACGCCGCCTGTGAACTAGTCAGAACCTGTTTTGTTTACGTCGCATTGTTTTTTTATCTTCGCTTTTGAAAGGGTCGGAGCAGTATTTTTGTGCAAAAAAAGTATTTGTTTGCTGAGATAATATTGTTTTGTGATAATTAAAGTCAAAGAGCTCAATTGTTTAATCATGTTAAAAAATGATCTCTCGTGCATGGATGTTTTTTTAACAATTAGACAATTCCTTAGTATAGTTGAATGTAACCAGTGCCAAATTATAATTTCTCGTGGTGGGCAGGAAAAAACAGCATATACTACAAGTATGATATGAACAACTATATTAAACACCGACTAGATGCTGCTTTTACATCAAAGAAAAACGTTGATATTCATTGAGAAATACATACGGAATATGTAGCGCTCCTTACCGACTAGTCGCCGACTGCGGATAGTCGGCGACTAATCGGCACATCTCTAGTTCAAATGTACAATAGCTGGAATAGATATCATCTACCTAGATAAATATAATAAATAAACTACCTAACTAAACGACTACGTAAGCTGTTCATTATTAGTTAAATTAAATAAAAAAACTATTTTTATATTTGAAGAGGGTTTGCTTTTTGCTTTTGGGGTAGATCGTAAACGTCGCATTTTGTTTAAGGTTCTCGTGATTATTTAGCTGAATTCAAATTAAGTATATTTTATCTCTCTATTAATCAATGCACCTTTTAATTTCATAATTATAACTTTAACTGTGTACAGTAAATTTTTAAGTGTCTTATCAATTTAAAAACCCGTTTTTATTTAATTTAGTAAAAAATTGGTGACTACCTAATTTTAGACAATTCAATGTGTTTTTAAATAGTATTATGCACACAATAATAAAGCAAAAATTTAAGGTTTATTTCAATTCAATGAAATAATCACGGAAATCTTTAAAAAACGGCGACGTTTACGATCTACCCCCAGCAAACGCTCTTAATGTATTGCCATCTGCCAATGTTAGATTAAGAGTCAGGGGCCAGTCACCACAAATCAAATAATTCTTCATAGAGTTTGACCTCTAAATCATATTAATTAAAGTTAAATATGCTGGAATATGTACAGTTAAGGTAACCTCATGTTTCGGTATCCTGTACACCTAGTAAGCAACTGAAAATCTAAATTATTATGTTTGGTTTCTCCTTTGTAGATATCGGTACATGGACGACGATGACGATCCGAGCATGGAGTCCAGTTTCGCGAGGCAACAGCGCGAAGAATATATTAGTAAAAAACTTGGTAAGTTTTTAACCTATTGGTCAGTATTTGGTGTATATTGGTTTATACTTTGTGCCAGATAAATGTGAAGGGAAATGACCGACTTATACCAATAAACTCTATTATTAGTAACGATATGCAAAAGTGTATGGAACTGTCGGTAGCTAAGTACTAATCCGGCGTCTCGTGGTACAGGGGCGACATGGACCTCCATTCTTCTAGATTTTGACATACATTGCAAACCTTTTTTAGTGCACTTCTAGAAAGCGTAAGCTACACCATGATGAAAGTAAAAATGTTCATGTATTCACAGACAAATAGAATTAAAAATATAGTATGACCACAATGTGCATTTGTGGTTTCTTAATTAGAACTACTTTTTCATTACACACATGTAATGAAAAAGTAGTTCTAATTATAAACCTACGATACCTCCTAAGATTTTCATTGAAATCCAAAGATGCCAAGAGAAATGTTGTTCAACAGAACTAAATACCTACTGGTGTTTTTCTTTTTGACAATGACGCCGCTGCGTGGCCTCGACGGCCTTAGCAGCTTCACCGGTCTGTAGGGTGAGCGCAGAAGGCTCTCAACCCTAACACCTACTGGTGATGAATAACTTATTTGTTTGGACAAGAAAAGTATCATATTTATAAAAATATCTTTACAAATAATGCATTATTTTATAACAAATTATTTTTTCACAAAAACCATCAATTTTATCGTAGCAATAACTTGATTTAAATGATAGAGGCCTTTGCCCAGTAGTGCGACAGTTTATATATACATATACTAGCTGCCCCGATAGACTTTGTTCTGTCAAATGTTTGACAGCTGGTTTCCATTATCATATATCGCCTGCCTTTTTCTGATTTGTAGTAGTAACGATCTGATCAGTAGTTTTGGAGCCTATTTAATACAAACAAACAAGCAAACAATCAAATCTTTCCTCTTTATAATATTAGTATAGATACGGTTTATAATTTCACAGGAAATAATTTGATTAAAATATAACTTTTACTTACCTGCTTGAGGTTACAAGATTCTCTGGCGCCGCCTTGGCTGTTTCTTATTTGAGTCCATTCTCACTTCGTCACTCATAAGAGTAACAAAATAAGAACAAAAAGATAACAAAATGATAACGAAAACAAATTAATAACAGAATTAACTAAATAACAGCAAAAACAGCGAATTAACAAAAACAACGTAATCGCAAAATTCCACACGTATTCTACAAGCCCAAGACCAAGTAGGAATAAATAACAATTGAAAATATCATTTTCAAAATGACGTAAGTGTCACCGGTGACGCACCTCTGGCGAAATCTGGCCAGCACTCACGCTACACTGAGCTATTCATAGGTCCGCGTTACCAAAGAGTATGGCGCAACTTAAAATTTATTATTTTAGAGGACCAAATTAGAAATTGTTTGTTTTGACCCTCTATCTTGAAAGTTTTTAATTGATTAGTTAAATACGTTCTCACTTCTCATGCTCTAAAAGTACGCCAATACAGCCCTACGAAGCGGGGCTAAAGTGACCACTTTAGTCTCTAGGGAGTGAAAAGTAATTCGTTTTTTAATTTCCTTCATGTGACAAAGACAAACTCAAACAGCCAGTAAAAATATACTATTATCTGTGGAGTGTGGACCGTCTTCATTGGGAAAATGTTGAGAGTTTTAGTTCCATGGTTTGTCCGCAAACAAGGTGGCGCCATGTGTTTTAAATTGTTAAAAATTTCAGAACTTTTGTCAAGTGTAAAGTTCGGTTTTAAATCTTTTTGTACTAAATTGTCCATTTTTCTCGCACTCGAAGTGAAAAGTACAGTTTGCACCTCGAGACTAAACGCCAACTTAATATACCCTCGGTTTCATTGACTCCCTCGCACGCTCGAGCGTCAAACCACCTCTGGTATATTATGGCTTCCTTTAGTCCCTCGATATAAAATATACTATTATGTAATTGCCTGCCATGTTGTTTTAAGGAACAAATAATTGAAAAGAACAAGAATATTTGAAAAATAAAATTAATGACGAAAATATATTTTAAAGTCCCTTGTATGATGAGGATTAGTGTTGCCTATCGCTAAACTATCGATATTCTATCTATAGTTGACGTCATCGGTCATATCAATAGTATCGATAGTATTAATATAAGCGATCCTGCCTTTGACGCCGGGGGTAGTCGGTTCGATCCCCACCCATGACAAACATTTATGTGATGAACATTTGTGTTTGTTGTGTGTCTGGGTGTTATTATCTATTTAAGTATGTATTAAAAAATATTTAAGTATGTTTATCAGTCCCTGACACCCATAATACAAGCTCTGCTTAATTTGGGGTCAGATGATCTTGGTGTGAATAGTCCCAGATATTTATTTATTTATTTATACATAAATAGTATCGATAGTATCGATTGCTCACACTATCGATAGTTCAATAGACTGCGATAGTATTATTATGTTTGATTTCTCCTTTCTAGATATCGGTACATAGACGACGATGACGATCCGAGCATGCCTTCTAATAATAAATTACGTAATAAATATTTCAAATACACATTTTTAAAAACGTAATAAGTTTTTGAAGACTAAGAATAAGAATATTTAGAAAACTAATAGTTAAAATCAAATATTGGAACAGGGCAACACTCCTAAAGCTTTGTTGAATAATATGTCGTTGCTATAATTGGAGAACGATACTATCCGCAGATTTGAAACTATCGAGAGTATTACTTTTGAAAAATCGTAACTATCGATAGTATCATAGTGTAACAGTATCGATACTTTCGATATTATTGCTTCCAATCAATAGTATTCGTTGAATTGTGATATCGATACTGTCGATATTGTTACTAGTTTTCAAGGTCAACTATCGATAGCTGGGCAACACTAATGAGAACAAAAAACAATGAGGGTCTTAACAAACACTTACATCACATTACGAATATCTGTTTCATAATGTTATCCTTTTTCTAGGGTAGTTCTGGAAAAGAAGGCAGACGTTGCATGACGTTTTATTTTCATGTTGTGTGTCATTAGGCATGGCATTATTTATTACTATAGTCGCCCTTGGCTTAGTGACGACAGCTCAGTGCAAGAATCGAACCTGGCGCTTGTAGTGATAGTGCTGGATGTGTCGTGAAACCATATTCTGGAATTTTCTAATTAAAAGCAGTGGTATAGAATCATCTATTCTTACTATCTGAGATAGTAGTATATAAATAAAATAAATAAATATCTGGAACAATTTACACCAAGATCATCTGACCCCAAACTAAGCAGAGCTCGTACTATGGGCGTCAAAGATAAACATACTTGAATATTTTTAAATACATACATATATAGATAATAACACCCAGCCACACAACAAACATTAATGTTCGTCACACAAATGTTTGTCATGGGTGGGGATCGAACCCACGAAATCCGGCGCTAAAGGCAGGATCGCTGCCATTGCGCCAACAGGCCAGTCAATATACCAGAATAGTTGCGATATTTATTACTCAAAGTGTAAGTTCAATTTAGAATTATCTGTTTCTATTATGCACCAGCTCGTCTCAATCCTAGATGATGAGTTCTAAAATGATGCAACTAACAGAAGTTAATTTTGTGATTATGAACAGGTATTATGGAAGACTTAGAAGACATGCGGATGGAAGCAATGGAAAAGAAAAAAACCAAAAAGAAAGGAGGCCGCCGCATCAGCGACGATGAAGACTGATTAGCGCCCTCTACCGGAAAAACTCTGACCAACACCACGATCAGCGGAACCCATCAGCTTGTCGCCTGTCTTTCGTCATTGGGTAGGGGGATAACGTGGCACATTAAGTCTAGATCTGTTAAGGAGAAGAGATTGGTCAACGTCTGTTCGTACATTCAACCGCAAGAGCGTTTACCACAGAAAAAATAGAGTGTATGTGATTTGTGTGTCCAAAGGGAGAGAAGTGTCAACCGTTATGACAATGGATGTCAAAATCAACAGATTTATATTTCTTCTATGAACTATATTAGAGTTATTTCTTTAAATATATTATCTATCAGTGTGCCATGTGCTTCCGATGCTATGATTTTCAAATCATCAATCTACAAAAGAAACAACGATATAGGGAAAATGGCATCAATCTACACCGGTTCAGTCTGATATGCGATGTGTCAGTCAGCATTCAAGTATTATAAGTAAAAAATGTTTAATATCAGAAAGTAATTACTAATAGCAACGAGTTGGCTAGAAATGGACCGAGTAATGATTGTGAGATCATTTCATTTATTTAAATATTAACTAAGCGTTCTATGTGTACCATATATAAATATTATAACTCAAGTGACTTGTGATTAATATATATATTGTTTATCTATCGTGGGTAAAGCTGACGATGATTTGTTAGAACACTATTGGTCTCATCTTGGAAAAAAAACATTTATAATTATTTTGTTGATGTTTAAATTAATTATGTAATTAAAATTTTCTTGATTTGTGTTTAAGGACCTAACGGTGAATAATAATTATTAACAGAGTGGCCAATTATAGCAATATTTATTATTCTGAAAACATTGTGTTGTGATTATTTTTTTGTTATTTAAGTAAGTGTTAATGCAAGATTTTGCAATTTGTGACATGATTGAACAAAAATCTATTTGATTCAAACGTCTCTCTCGAAACTGTCAGCTATTCAATCACAATATTTGTGCTGAGTATTTGAAGTAGGTAGCAAATCTTTCAAGCGATTGACATAGCAAAATATATATGTTGCTACAACTTAAACAAATTAAGATTTTTGAAGGGTAGAAAAATTGGAAAAATTCGATTTCGGACCTTGAGCATTGTGAAATGCTAAAATAATCAAAGTAATAATCAAATAGCATATTTCACCTTAACTGAATGTTTAAATGTTTGTAAGAATATTTCTTTCGGATGTTGATAGGTCATCAACTTGCCTTGAAACATTGATGGAATAACGTTGGCTTGCAACGTAAGCATATACTGGAAAGATTCGTTCGCTCCTCTGAGGTTTCGGTAGCTCAGTGGTTTAGAGCACTCACCCAGATTGTGAAAGACGCGGGTTCGATTCCCGCTCGAGATCATTATGGTCCGTAATCGAATTTTTCCAGTTTTTCTATCTTTAGATATGAAAAACAAGCATTGTGAAATGCTAAAATAATTCAAGGAAAAATATACCTATCTTAAATTACGCATCACTGTAATACCTATCACAATAAAAGTGCCTAGTTAACATGTAAGTGTGGTTCCCTTGATAAATAAATAACTCATATAGATTTTTGTTACCAACCTTAGATTAAATCAAAATAATCGTGGAAGCCAATCAGGCCCCCGTCGCCTAATTTCTCTCAGTGGCAAAATATGATTGACAGGACTTCACTCTGACGCACGCTTGTCTCGCTCACGCTAAGGTCAAGGTTTGTCCCTGTCCTTCAAATCGCACAACGATAATGTAGTTGTGCATCATCCCCGTTTTCACTTGTCAATTTTAAGGACGTGCCGTATCTTCCCCTATTTGATTTAATCTAAGTTACCAACATTTTGAGTACACAAAGTTGTTTTGTTAATGTTAGTATTTAACATCTAACACTATATCAGACGTGTATTCGTAGTTGTATGTGTATGAAATTAATTATGTTAAAATATGTAAGTTTTGTTTTGTATAAATTAAGTTTATTCAATATTTAGTTGTATTATTTCTATCTAATATTGTAAGTACAAGTGTTTTCTAATCTTTTTACCTTTACTGACGTAAAAGCTTTAGGTTTTTTTTTCTGTGCTTCTTCCTTACCCGAAGACTACTCATAAAGTAACCTTGAATCAAAGTCGCGATGTAAATTATAGCTTTTGATAACTTCCCATATTAAAAATTGTAATAAGCAACCCAGGGCTGTTCTGTTACCAACCAAGCTAAAAAATCAAAGTCGCGTTGTAATTTATAGCTTTTGATAACTTCCCATATTAAAAATTGTTCGCCAGTCTGTCAGTAGACAGAAAAGCGAGTCAAGCGAGACACCGCATACAAGCCGCAAAAATAAAGAACCCGCCGGGGTATCCTGACTCGGTCTCTAGTCGCGTATGCCAACCGCCATCTCAGGCTGCAAACTGGACGACCGCAGGCGCGGCGGCGACCGCGCAAAGCATTTCTATGAAGTCGCGCGAGCCGTTTGTACCACCGCGGTTGCCACCACGCCTGCGCCCGCGGTCGTCCAGTTTGCAGCCTAAATAAAGCTCGCATGAGGTTGGCTGTACGTGCATGGCCCGCTATCGCAAGTTTGCCTACTTGCTCAGGTCGAAATTGGTAACAGCTGAAGGCGGTTAGTAGGCTTTAGACTTTCCAAAGAAATGATAGTTCGTGGTCCATCCACCTGCCCTGGATTGACACATTTAATTATTTGAGTAAGGAAACTTGCTGTAGGAGGATCGTTTAAGTAATAAATACATAGCCTTGTGTAAGCGACATCCAAATTCAAATGCCCTGTTAGGATTAGTCACTTAATATTTCCGTTGTGTTTTGAGGAACTCCAGTACACACTACGTTTTATATACACAGGTTATTTGTAGATGTAAGTGAATTAGAATTTATAACATGTAATGCTTTATGATGAAAAAAAGACAAAAAAAACTTATTAAATATTTACCCTATTTTCGGCACTACAGTGTTTGTTTTGCTTTTCCCTTTCCAACGTAGTATCGTCACGCAAGCAATAAAGAATCTGAATCTATAATTATTGTAATTTGGCGGCACCATTGAAGTAGTGCGCTGTAGCACGGTTTCTCACCTTTACTTACGTGGTGTACCGAGTTCTATTTCGGGTTGGGTCGATTCTACTTAAGTATAGAAGCCGAAGAGGGATCCCCTGAACCCCCTGAACTATCTCTTCCATATTTATGTCCTTTAAATGTCCTGGAAATAGAAAAGAAATTGAACCATTGAGTTACATTAAAAACACGGTGTCGATCTAAAGCAGAGGTTCCCAGCCTTTTTCGCATAGATTTATGCTCAGAGAGAGATTGAAGGTATGCAGGTTACGTGTTATCGAAAATATTTATCGGTCTGCCAAGAAAATATTAAATCTAATCCAAAGATGCTCTGGTCATATGTTAAATCAAAGCGAAAATATGATACAGTATACCCAGGTTCTATGACATTTAGGGCAGATTTCGGGTAGTGATGTCATCTGCTCAGCTTTTAGCAGTTACTTTCAGCATATGTTTGCCCAGCCTTCCTCTTCTTTTTTGGCTTCGGGTCTGTCTGGAACATTTTGGAGCTGACTCTAAAAATGTCATTCATACCTTCTCAGTCGCGAAAAAGACAGTTTTCAACATTTTACCGAAACTGGATATTAAAAAGGGCCCTGGTAGCGATAAAATCCCACCATTTTTCGTTATCAATCGGTCATTGTCTGAAGGTGTGTTTCCCTCAAAGTGGAAGGAGGCTAACATAGTTTCCCTTCATAAATAAGGCTCCAAATATAAACTACCGCCCTATATCCATTTTGAATGTTTTTGCGAAATGCTTAGCGAGAATTGTATATGATAACATTTATCCGATAATAAAAAAAAGGAATACCTGAGAAACAGGATGGGTTTGTAAGGGGTAAGTCGACGGTCTCAAACTTGAGTGTGTTTGTTAGCGATGTTCACAAAGATATGGGTTTTAAATCTCAAGAGATGTGATCTACACGGATTTCGAAAAAGCTTTTGATCGCGTGGTGTACGATGTCGTAATGTTGCACAAACTTTCATAAAAAATAAAAAAAAAGATAAAATCATATTTATTGTTGCAAGCTGTTATTGTTGGTGGTAATCGTTCTGATTTCGTCACTGTCTCTTCTGGGTCTGGGGTGCCCCAGGGTTCCCTTCTTGGTCCCCTTTTTTACATAGCTCATATTAGTGACATAGGTAGGTGCTTTATTAAATAAGCAAAGTTTTTACTAAACACCGATGACACAAAAATCTACATGAAGGTAAATTCAGTCGAGGATTTCCTGAGAAACCTCTTGCCCTCCTCAGGATCTGGATAGACTTTCAGAGTATTACATCACTAACAAAATTACTTTTAATGTAGCTAAATGCGTACTTATTCGGTTTACTAGGTGCAAGAACTCACTAAATTATTTTTTTGAGAAAAGTGAATTCCGTGAAAGATTTAGGTATTTTTTTGGACTCAAAACTTACTTAAAATAATCATTACGAAAATATAGCAATTAAAGCACACAAAAACTTGGGTTTTATGGGATCTCTCGCGATTTTGCTGACATTTCATGCATTAAGGTATTGGATTATGCTTATGTTAGAAGTATTCTTGAATATTGCTGTACCGTCTGTAATCCGCAATACATAACTCATGAACATTCATTAGAACGTCTGAAGATGAAGTTTGATAAGTAGGTATCTAAACTTTAGGAAAAATATTAAAACTAGCGCTTATTCTGAATCATGCCAGGAACATGGTTTCATGGCCCTGAGTACTAGACGTCGTATGCAGGATATGGCTATCTTCCATGATATATGTTCGGGTAAGCTTGATTATATTGAGTTATCAAACAGATTACTCAACTTGAACACTCCCTCGAAGAGAACTCGTCACACAACTTTTTCACATACCATTTGTGCGTACCAATTAAGAGGCGAATGATATGACTGTTAGATTGCCTAAAACCTACAACAAGTTCTTTTCTGATATCGATATATTTAACACATCTAAAGCTGCAGATCATAAATCGAAGTCTAGTAAGTAATTTAGTCATCATATCATAATAAAATCAATTAATTTCTACTAGTTACTATCACTACTCATTTCGAGCATCCATGTAAACCAACCGCGCACGACAATAAGCATACACACGCAACCACACCCTTCACTGAAACTGCACGTTAACTTGCGATATTCAATTCAATTTGTGTCTCATTTGTTGAACTTGAACTTAAAACTTAAAAAATTACCTACGTACTATTGATAATATTTTAGGTAACAAAGTATGTTTCTTTAATGGGCTTATGTTCAAGTAATGTTATTGTCAATTTCGTTGTATAAACGCTGTTGAAACATTGTTGAATTCAAATAAAAATAAAATCACTTTCAAAATGCAGCTGGTTCCAGTGGACCCCCTGCAGCTCCATTTCTACCTTATTGCCAAGATTCGACAAAAAATGTGGCGCCAGTGGCCAACATAGACCTCCGTCGCGTCTCCCGTGGAACCTTTGGGGTCCACTGGACTACTTTGGGAACTAATGATCTAAAGATTTCTTAAACCTACAGTAGACATCCCTTTTTAGTAACCTCTAGACAGGTACAGTAAGCCCAATGGTGATAATTAACTACGTCAGTACCTTAAACAATGTGTCCCGTAAACCCCGTTCGTAGTGTAACAAACTCAGACTGTAAATTAAAGGAGTAAATAATCGACAAAAAACATAAATTGAGCCAGCCACTTACTATTGTAGATTTTACGGAACCTTCTTTAAATTTTCGACGTGCAATAGCAGAAGCAATAATCGTAGTCAAAATTGAGATATTCTTGCGATCGAAGTCCATAGCACAGCAAGTCGAAGTTATAAAAGTGCAGCGCCGCGCGGGACGCTTTTAGGCGCTCTGAAAGTACTTTTGGCCCAAATCGGACCGTGCCCAAAAAAAGTAGAGTCAGCTGTCAGTCATCTTCAACGTCAGACAGACGTCAGTTTTCGTTTTGTTTGTTCCGTAATCTGTGACTTCGTGTTTGTTCGTGGTTCGTACTTCTTTCAGTCTTTCAGTGCCATTCCATTTTTTGCTCTGTGTTTTTGCTGGTTTTCTCAGCTTGTGCTTTTGCCCTCCGAAACTTGAAATTTTAGACAAGACTTACTAACGTTTTGCAGAAAGGCAGTAGAAAAGTGAGGTACGTGAGGATACCATTGCTGGTGTTTTTGTTTCGTTGATATTTTGTGCTTATTACCAATGATGTGAGTGAAGTTCTACAAAAATTACATGAGAATTTAGTTTAAATAGGTACTTACTAGTTAGTGCCGATTAGGACTTCAAGAAATGGTCATAGAGATAACCAAATATACATTTATCTTGCAGAAATGAAATTGATCACTAAGATCACGGATATTCCAGAATTCACAAAGGATAAAGTTTACATAAGAAATGAAGAAGAACTGGTGGAAAAGATCAATAGAATCATCAAGGATGGCCACGAAAATCTACAAATTGTCACTGATTTTGATCACACGCTCACGAGACATAATTTAGAAAATGGCATCAGTGTATTGACTAGTTTTGGTAAGAATTAGATTTGATTACAATCAAAATGTTCTTTAATAAATTTTTAGTAGTTCAAAGTTTTGTTTGAATTACATTTGTGATGTCTTTGCTCAAACAAATGGGATCAATTAATCTGTCTGTTGTCAGGTTTCTTGGCAGTCAAATGCTTAATTTTGAAAAATCCTGTTGGTTAACTAACAAATACTTCTCAGGAATGTTCAGGGAGTGTCCATCCATCCCACAGGAGTACAAGGATGAGGACAACCGGCTAGCAGATATCTATAAGCCTATAGAGCGTGATCCTCACATGACCCTCGAAGAGAAGACTAAACACATGGTAGAGTGGTACCAAGCTGCTAACGCACAACTCAGGTAAAAAGTTCAAGTTGAATACTTAATAAAAATTACTTGCATTCCAGAAAAGAACTATACTTCATGGTTTTTTTTAATGATAGATCTACAGAAGGCTTATAGATTTATGTTAGTATGTCAAGAGTAATTTATTCCAATAATGACAATAATACAAAAATACTTTAGTACAATAAGAAAATAAATAAAATATATTCATTAATTCATGCCAAAAATAGATTAAAATAAAAAATATTATTTAATAATGAGTGAAAAAGATCCTTATATATTTAAATTACCATCAAGCAGAATTGATATTGACCTTCTTTATATTTGTATTTATTATTTAGTTATCATGAGGAAATCCTCAGGAAAATGGCAGTCTTCTACCAACTAAAACCCCACTGTACTCAACCTCGGCACTTTGGCGGCCAGGCAGGTTCCCTAAGAAAGGTTTTACAACGCCCGGCCAGCAGTGTTTCATCTTACCCCTCTATCTTGAACTACTTCAGTATACTGGCACCTCCACCATAATATTTAACCTTATGAAATTTCTTCACTACATTATTAGTAAAACTTGTAATTACAGCTTTTGACCATTGTTGCAGGGGCGTACCGTTCCCTAGGCAAGAACTGACAGACATAGGACATAAGATGATTGACTCATTCAGGTAAGGTTTTAATTAACAATAAAACTGAGCATGTTTGAGGCCACCAGAACCTTGCTTATTGAGGGCACGTAATTCTGCAGAAGTAGGCATTTAGCACTTTTCCAAACTAGCATCATGACCACTTGACATATGACGTTGCTGCCAGCGACATAGTATAGAAATAAGCAGTAGTATTATTTTGTTTGACTTGGTAATTGGTAAACATGGTAATTCTGCTGTACTTATATGATTTCAGCAAACTAATATTTCAAAACAAAATGGTCTTTTATACAACCAGTATCATGAAGTCATAAAAATAAAATGCTGTGTCTGTTTACAAATTCTTTTATTGAATTTATAAGAATGTAATATCGGCATAAAATCAAATTTTAGAACCAACCAACCAATAACCAACGAAACAAGTTTCTTTTACCCTTTTAAATATTAACAAAAAAAAATTTTTCTTAGGAGCAGTGAAATTGTAATAAAAAGAATTATGAGTATTGTATGTGTGACCTACTGTGTTTTATTTGAATAAGCACGAGCGTAAAAGTGCATGTTCGTTGCCGACTACACGCAGCAGCAGCAGATGACGTGTCGTCGCGACACTACTGATTTCTATTTATTTTTGTTTGCAATAAAGAATTGAATTGAATTGAATTTTTATGAAATACCTTCCGTAGTTAGCAATACGAAGCTAGCTATGACATAACGCGGCGACACGTCGCGTCGTCTGCTGCTGCTGCGTTGAGTCGGCTATGTAATCATACTTATAGGCCAGGTATTCTTGCGATCAACAATAATACTAGATTAGGCCTCAGGAAGTAAAACAAGACTCAAAAATGGCATACTCGTAGTGAAGGCTATGCCCAATCCGCGCCAAACTGATTCGAATGAGTATTCAGAATCAGAATATCATTTATTGTGAAGCACAGGTTAACAAAATTAAGGTGTTCTAAGGTACAATCGATCTGCTGCGTCCCACCTGACAAGGAATAGAATAAGTTTCTTAATGCTAAAATTACTCATTGATACATACATACTTAATGCAAACATTCTCAAGAATTCATTTTTGGTTTTGGCTTAGTAGATCATGCAGCTTACTTTAAAACATATATATATATTTTTTTATTGCCCGTCAAGATGACCTCACTCCACCTGAGGGAAAGCGGTCGTGAGGTCCAGATATGAGGTTGACAAGCCCAGTCATTCAAACGAATCACTGGGCTGCATCCTCACCTTGAAGGCCTGCAGAAATGCCTTTTCATGCCCCGCTTAAAGAGCCCGGGACTATACGAGGAAGGAAACACATGTCAAAGTCAAAGTCAAAGTCAAAATATTTATTTACGAGAATACATGTCAAAAAGGTCATAAAATATAGCATAAATTGTCCATTGTATTCGGTCTGCATGCAGACGTGTAAATGTTTAATAAACTAGCTGGTTTTTACATAATTTTGAACAAAACTCTATATATTCCTTAACACTATAAAAACATTTTTCTAATAGCCATATCGTAAATTTTTTCTCATATACATTAGGTTTTAATATTTTCAATTCGTTCGGCAAGCTGTTGTATATAGAAATGCACATATTGTATATATATTTTATATATGTATTTGTGACACGCAGGTTGGTATAACATGTTGATAAATTTATCTCTTTTCTGTCGTTTGATAATATCACTACGTTTCAGAAAATATTCTGGGTGGAATTTCGTAAAGACACACACATCTCTAATGTACATACATGGGAGTGGGAGAACATTACATTTTTTAAAGAGTGGTCGGCAGCTATCTAAGAACCAGGCCTTATTAATGGCACGTGCTGGCATGTGCTGGAAGAGTGTTCATGTGGTTCAAAGTTAAAATCTGGCTAGAACCAATTTTGTGTTCATTGTTGAATTTCCGGCTAACTCTCCGGTGATAGAAAACATCGATTAAAACCAAAGCCTCTGACTGCACCGTTTTGGATATAGACGTGATGGTATTTGATTTATTCTTACAAGAATACTACCAATAAACGCTTTTTAAAACTAAGACATTCATTTTTTTTTCATGATTTATATTTTTCTGGGTGATTCACAGACTGATAATCAATCTGAAACCGGAGTGGTTGGTGAATTCGCTAAAGATTTCAGAAGTTGCTGAAGCTACGATGTTTAAATTTGGTTTTCTTCTTATACTGGCACTTCTTCAATCAAATCAAATTGAGAAGTAGGATGAATTTTTGAATTCGATATTATCGGCTCGATTTCTGAAACTGAAGCAGCCGCATTTTCAGACAGTGGTTGTATTTAAAAATTAGGGATAGCTCAATCGACGTTTTTGGGAATTCCCCACAATATTAATGAGTTGAGAAAACTACAGATTTTTTGGTCTGAAAAATACTTAGGAAATCCATTTTGCGCAGAGACATGGGTCGCCAGGAAATCTATATAAGAAAAAAAAACTTTTTTAACTATTTCAAGAATGAATAAAGTATCGTAATAAAGAGTTCATAGATTCACTGTTCTAAAGAATCCATTTGTTGGTCAATTGTTGGCACGTAGGTTGGCTTTAAAAACTAAATTGAAATTGTGATTGAAAACTATTGCCACATCATAAATAGCTGAAAACATTGCAATAAAGATTAAAACTAAAATACAAACTATTACAACTAATCATTAAGTATTGAGTTAAGTAATTTACAAATATGTTGGCAATCGGTTTTTTTTGTTAAAAAAAATACTGATAATACATTAATGCATTGGGTATTTCATTATTTGTATTATAAAAAAGCACTTAATTACCGAAATTAAGATATTCCATCCGATAAATTTTGATCCGGACCGTTATTTTTGAAAATTTTGAAAATATACGAGGTATTGTGGCATGTCAGCATGTTGGCGCAGTCAAAGGTGAACTTAACAGAAATAAGTTCCCACTTTTGTAGTGGGACGTTTTTGCTCAGCCATTTTTGACGCTCTGACCGGTTATCTATTGAATTGTTGATCAAAGGTCTGAGTAGATTCATTTGTAGCCTTTCTCAATGGTAGTCATTTTTGAACAAAAACAATTAATTAGGTATAAAAATTACTCTTAGTAGAAATAGTTACTGTGACCGAACTTTTGTATGAAGTAAAACTTCTGATACATTTCTTTATCATGGTTACAAGTTACAACTAATTATTTTGCTCGGATTGGCAAATGTCAAATTGACCAATTTTGGCATAAGTCCTGCTACGACGATGCCCGGCGGGCGACTAAATAAAGCAAAGCGCGCGCGTCGTTTTGTTATATAATGAAGTTTAGAAAAAATTAAAAGCCTCATTAAAAAAACTAGCCGTAAAATAATCTAGACGGTGTCATTTCCAATTTTTCTGTATATTTTTTTTATTTCTAGTGTTAATAATCATTAAGTAAAACTTGAAAAATAGTCATAAAACCTATCTTCGCATTTTTTTTGATCGAGCTAAGTAATCATAATTATCGTGTTTTGAGCCGCGGAATGATCACGAACAGCCCATGAACAACAATATATATTTTTTCTGAATGAAAAAAGCGACCATTAGATGCCTCAAAACTCAACCAAAGACAGGTTGATTTGGAGGATCCTGTCCTTAATTTCCTTTTTTTTTGCAATAAATCATCTGAACCTGGCATATAACTGCAATTTTGTTGGTGAAACTAATAAAACCACCAACTACACGAAAGTTGTAAGAACTTATAAATTAGCGGCACGAATTACAAAATAAATGGACTACAATTAGTGATGTTATTTATAAAACAAAGTCCAATATTTTAGGAAATGTTTAGTTTATGGTTTGCTGTTTCATAGTTATAGTTTTATATGAATGGCCTGTTGGTGCAATGGCAGCGATCCTGCCTTTAGCACCGGAGGTCGTGGGTTCGATCCCCACCCTTAACAAACATTTGTGTTTTTTGTGTGTCTGGGTGTTAATATCCATTTACGCACCCAGAAATACATCAATGTAATGTTGTCTATAAAGCAGTAAATGTTATGTTAAGTATTTGGCATTAGGAAGTGGAACACAAGCTATTACGAAAAACGACCATAACGTCAATGACATTACTCGTACAAAGACATTTCCTTTTATTTAATAAGTAAATAAGAGGTATTGGTTCCTAACCGTCGACATTAGAGACATTACATGGGAAAAACACCTGAAAGTCTTGGACTTGTGACCACGGTGACATGCAATTGTCACCGAAACGAATTTACCGTAATTTTGTTTCGTTGCAAAAACTCGTTTTTATTAGAATTACAATTGAGTAGTTAGTTAAAAATACAATACCTAATATCTCAGCTCCGATATAGGTACTTTAACTATATGTGCTACATATAAAGTTTGTTCCCTTAAATTTACATTTGGATGTTGTTTCTTTTAACTATTTCTTCATTTTGAGTGATAGGTAATAAGAGTTACCAAAAACGGTTTTTAATTATTGCACCTTTCAAAAACGGATCCAGTTTTGAGTATACAACATTCTCAAATTACCGTCATATTTATCCCACGTACAATTGAAGTATCACTGTTGAAACGAGCTGTGCATGTGCAGGGACATGCACTTTCATAATAATAAGGTTTGGTGAGTGGCCGCGAACTTTCAAAAATGGCGCCAACGTTACCTATGAAATGAAATGAAAATGAGGGCATTTTCGCTTAGATAGTTTCTACATATGCCATATCGTTTTCGGAAGTTATTTGATAATCACCCGGTATATTGTAGTCCATGTGTTATTCTGATGTACTTATAAGCTGTGTTACTGTAAAGTTTCATCCAAACCCGTTCAGTAGTTTTTGCGTGAAAGAGTAACAAACATGCATCCTCACAAACTTTCCCATTTATAATATTAGTTAGTAAGATAGGGTAACAAAATTTGGTGGACATTTACCAATTTTGGCTGATAAATAGATTTTTTGGATGTAGTTACTTTATTTGGCCAACGTTGATTAATAATAAATGAGTACGTTGTAGTATTATATAGGGTAACAAAATTTGGTGAACATTTACCAATTTTGGGTGACAAATAGGTATATTTTTTCGGATGTCACTTTTAATCGAATTTGGTGAACAGTTGAACACAAGCCTTATTTTATTATGATATTACTAATTAAATTTTCATATTTCTCATAATTATTTGATGCACATATAAACTCAAGTCTCAAGTCAAGTCAAGTAGTCAAGTTATCAGCACTTAAAATATTTCGAAAACAATTTTCAATCACAACTTGCATTATTGATATTTGGATTTGGGTCACTCTGGTTCTGATGGCCTGATTAGTATTTGTTTCGCCAATGAACCAATGGGTTGATGAACTGATTGTGTTTATTGCAGGCAGGGTGTGGGGGACATGATCTCTTGGTCGCAAGCGCAGCAAGTGCCGGTGCTGGTGTTCTCGGCCGGGCTCGGCGACGCCGTCGTGGCAGCTCTGAAGGCTGCCAACTTCCTTCTTCCACATGTGAAGGTAACGGAATATCTTATAAGTTCATGCGCAGGGTAATTCACCAACTACGACTGCAATAAAGCAATTCAATCCAAAGCAATATCCAAAAAAGATATATGGAGTAGCAAAATACATTAATTTAAAACTAAAACCATGATCACTCTCATCACCTCTGGTGTTGCAGTTGTCCATGGGCGGAGGTGATCACTCTCCATCAGGTGACCTTCTAGCTCGTTTGCTCCCTATTACATAAAAAAAAATGATCATGTCGTGTTTATAAGCTATTATAGTACTTCCGTTGTTTTGCAATAATATCATCTTACGCCGACGTAACGCACCGCCCGCGGCGTTATTTCTACTAAGTTGTTTCGTAATCTCGCTTTTTCTCTAGTATTATCTAATATTTTTGGCTGTTTGAAGATCGAAAACTAATCAATCTCGATCGGCGGTCCCTGCAATATGCTCTTCAAAAACCGTGCAAATCCTTTTTCTGTTTCGATTAAAATAATGAGAAAAACTAAAAGCATTCGCCTTTCCGTAACCGGTTACAGCAGCCGTTAGAAGTAACATCTGCCACTAATACAGAATCGTTTCCTTAGGTGGTATCAAACTTCCTGGCGATGGGCGAAGACGACAAGATAGCGGGCATAAAGGGCGAGATCATCCACACGCTGAACAAGAACGAGACCGCGATCCAGCACACGGAGTACTACGCGCTGGTGCGCGCGCGGCGCAACGTGGTGCTGCTGGGGGACAGCCTGGGGGACGCGGGCATGGCGGCGGGCATGGCGGCGGCCGCGGAGCTGCGGCTGGGCTTCCTGGCGCACCACGTGGCGCAGAGCCTGCCCGCGTACCTGCAGCACTTCGACATCGTGCTCGTCGACGACCCCACCTTCGACGTCGTCAACGCAATACTGAAACTGTTGTGATCCTATTTCATTTATTAGACAATTCTCATTTTACCAACTTCAGATAGTCATAATAGTAGTTAATTATTTTTGTTTTTTATTTTATTATCATGTAGATGTTTTATTTTTGTTGTTAATTTTAGAAATTACGTTAATATACTACGAGTATAGTTTTATTCAATACATAGTACTTACTTTATGTAGCTGCCAGCTTTTGTAGTCGTAAGCATCATTCAAGGAAATTAAAAGTAATAGAAATTCGGCCTAAATTGTTTAGTCTTTTTTATGTCAGAAGCAGAAAAGGCTAGGCAGTACTATACAGACTTTTATTGGTCTTTGTTGTTGAATCTACTAATATTGTGTAAAGGTCACGCCTTCATTCGGCGTTGAAAGCCGAGATAAACTTAGCGCACATTCTCATATTTTAAACGAGACTGGATTGCTTCAAAAGCCTTCTATATTGTATTGTACCAAGGCGGCTGTGTTTATTTTAGCGTAAGTTTATGAATGGTTCATAAATAAAACAAAATTTGTAATGAAATTAAATATTTTGTTATTATTATAAAACAACACATAATTATGTATAAATGTATTTTCTAGTCATTGATCTGCTTGTTAATAGTCCCTAGTCTGAACGAGATATTTGTTAATATCACAAACATAAATGCATATAGGTAATACATGTAAGCATTAGGTCAACAAGTGCAGCGTTGGAAAAGCGCATTGTGGCTTATAATCTGACCCTTTTTTAAATTGATTTATTTCGTACCAATTTAAAAAGAGAAAAGATCTATAATTATATAGTAACTGAACGCAAATTAAAGATTTTCCAATTTACTTATTTTGACAGCTGTGCAAGTATCTTAATTTTAAAACAGTTTTTTATTATTCCTCACAAGTAGTATGAATGAGTTATAAATTCAGCTTATTCAGCCGACGCTAAGCTATAACATAACTACAGCAACCATAGCAATACACAACAACGTTACAGACTTTAATACTATCGCGGAAGATCAGCAGAAGACTTTTGTTAAGTTGTTTGCGAACAACAAATTTCGTTGATGAGACTAGTCCATATTCTGACCAATAAATAAAACGATACTGGTCAGTTTGAGAGATAAAAGTAACTACATAGTATAAATAGAGGAAGCTGAACAATGAACATACATAATTATTTAGCTTAAGTTAACTTGTACTAAAATTTGTTAATAACTAAAAGTTCCGATTTTATAATATGGCAAGAAAATATTTTAATGCTGATATTATAATAACATCAGAACTACCAGCGTACTCTACGAAATGACTGGAAAATACATATTTTCAACACAATACCCTATTAGTTTTAATTTAACTAAACAAATTAAAAGCTCTAAATTGAACAACAGTCTTAGAACATACATGTTATTTACACAAAGATTTATTTTTATAAAAATATCCTACTGTACATATAACAATCATCATTCATATAGAAATATATAATTTGTCTCTATATACAAACGGCTAGAAACAATACAAAATAGTCATATCTTTTAGGAATCATCTAATCACTCAGACAGGGTCAGACTGCGGAAATGCACCGATTACTGGACAAGGCACTTGTCACGTTGCGCGAGCGCACTCGGCGACAACGCGATCTCGATTAAGTGTTAAGATAACGTAAGTACACACTCATCAACTTTGATAAAACAGATGATGTGCAACACTCAATGGAATGTATAAGTATTAATACAGCTTAGCTGCAGTTTTTGTGCATGATTATCGAAAGTAATTTTTTATTTACATTATTACTTTCATCATTAAAAAAAAACTACGTGATAGATTTTGAATCAGATTATACAGGGTTACTTTATAAACACCATCCTAAATTTTCCCAGACATTGGACATCAATCGAAGACAGCCGTTTTATGAAAAAGGGTAGGTCTTTCTAACTTATAATACCTATTTTTTTTATAAAATTCGGGCTTCGTGGTTACTTATTCAAAATTAAATTTCAACTTCTTAATAAAGTGCGGGCGGGGAGTTGAAGAGACTGCAAGCCCGCCGCCACTCACGTCATGCAGTCGTCAACGAAACTAGTGAATTTTTTATACCTTTGAATAGTTATAATAACATTAATAACTCAACATTTTAGTACCGAAGGTTGTCAAACAGAAAAATACGTATTTCGCCATTTTCTCCATGGATCCTCTTATTTCAATTTGAATGGTGTTTATAAAATAGCCCTGTATAATTATGAGTTCGATTGTGGTCAAATCGCATACTTTTAGAATGCTTATTTTAATAATTGCATACAAAATCATAGTAGCAGTCAATATCGATTTTGAAATACTTTGGGAAATATTTTTTATTTATTGTGGATGAAACTTATTTTCTTACCTAAGCATATTAATTTCTTTGCGAATGCTGGTAGCTTAAGATTTATTTACCATTTTCAACTGCATTCCTCGAAAAAATCCTAGACAAAGTTACTGGAGAAAGATTATTATAATGAGCAAGTAATAACAAGTAAATACTTGCGAATTTGACCAGAAACGAACGATATGTATGTTACAAAGTGAGATTCAAATGGTATATAATATTCGTAACGGGTGCATTTCTCGCGACGCGGCGCCGCAGTCCGCAAGGCGACGCTACACTACTACAAAAATACACGATCCTTTTCCCAACATCTCCAGATCTGTATACATACTATATTTTCTAACCAACAATCTTAAATGAACACTTTAACGTTTAATGACATTGGTTTAATTTACTATAAACTATTCGCCTCGTTAGAGCATTAAAATATTTATATAATTGGCAATCAACATCCTGTCAACATAAATCAAATGTATCGTTTCCACAACAACCATGGTTAGTTTGAATTAGCAACTAGCGATTTTATAAATTGCATAAAATATTTCATAAAACCGTCTCAAATACAATTTAACAACACGCATCAGTCGCAATCAACTTCGTCCGACGTCGATCCCATCGCCGTATACAATACTGAAATAAAACAACACGTAACACTAAATAAGGTTGACAGATCTAAGAACAATGAAGTATAGGGCGTGTCGTTTATCTTAATTACGAACGAAGACTAGAATCTAATTAGTTAATACATTACGATACAAAAGTAAAGAGCAATACGCGTACAAAAGTGTATGTGGTATGCGGTATCGATAAGGAACAGCGAACTCGTTCATCGTAGTCTAGGTATAAGTACTAAGCGTTAAAAGGAAAAATTTTCAGTTATAAAATGTTCTTACTCGTAGGAAATGGAAGGGAGGGTAAAGCACTGTTGGTGTCGCGCGATTGCCTCAGTCGAGTCGAGGCCTCCGCCTCAAGTCTTGAAGTTTCGTCATCTCGTAAAAGCAGACTTCTAATAAATTCTTAAATTCAAAGTTTTCACACTCAATCGTTTTTTACAAACTGACGGCTCACTTACGTAATTGGATTATATCAGTCTGTTAAAATACTGAAATGTGTTTAGTTAGTATTTGGAATGCGTGTTCAGATTGCACATACGAGACGACGTAGTGGTCCTTTAACGAAATGCCCCTAATAGCACTGTATTTTACAGCCAAACTCTCGTCCAACGAGTATAACACACTCGCTATACCGGGTGTTTATCAAAATACTTACAAAAACGATATGGCATACTCAGTAGGTGATCAATAAACTATCTGAGTGAAAATTAAATTTACTTTCATTTCAAGGTCACCATACAAATCAGTCGAACTGTCAGTATTTATTGTATGAAAACCTTAAAAATTAAAGCCAATTGAAAAAAAAACTTACATGGTGATTACATCACTTACTGAGTACCCTAACGTTTTTGTAAGTCTTTTGATAATCACCCGGTATAGATTATGTTTATTTGAAACAAATCATGTTGCTATAGTTAATAACAGTTTACTGGTTCACAACCGCACCAGTTTTTATTACTATGTCAACCCTATACTAAATCAAAAGCAGGAGACGCTATACTCAGGAAACTTGTTATTTCAGTACAAAATCAAAGTGTCAAACAAGAACTGGATTTTTAAACATAGAGCAAGTTTGGTATATCAAATACTTAAGATTAATATCTGTCCCTGCAATCAAGATATCTTGAAAGGCAGCTTGAGACAAGACGTATCAGACTCTTAACATGCTTCGCTACATTAGCGATAATTTCTGAGTGATCTATGGCACCTACGCTGGAATTGATTTGTTTTAAAATCTACTCAAGCACATATCCATTGAAAACGTCAGTTCATACAAAAACGTTACTCAAATACAGATTTTGACTGAGTAACTTCCCGATTACGAACCTAAGTCCGTTTTAAGATTTTAAACGAAATTTCATATAAATCAAATGGCAGATCATGTTACGAAATCGGTGTTTTTGAACGGCAGAGTTTGGCTGTGAAATAAAGCTTGTCAGAGGCGATGGTCTCGATGCAACACTACTGGCAGTCAGTCGCAGGTCGCGTCGTTGGTCCCGCTCGTACAAAAGCACAATATATTACTCTATACTATAATACGAAGTTGTATGTCAGATCACAGCCTAGGAAATGCCTGGTGGCGCGCGCGTGTCACGTGATGGCGGCCACCTCGCCCGTCTCCGGAGTCTTCTGCAGGCCGTCCTCGTCGGTGGACCTGCGGGACATGCGAAATCGGTCCATTAGATTCGGAACATATTTAATAAAAAAAAAACAAACAATCAAATGTTTCCTCTTTATAATATTAGTTAGATATAGTTTAGCAGTTCCGATATCGTCGCGACCGCTGTGCACCCTAGATGCCCCTGCGTGTGTGAGAAGCCCGCTTGAGTAAATTTTTGAGCGTCTGTCGCTAAAATGAACGATAGGCGACAGTGGAGGGGATAGTTCTGATAGTTCTGCGCACTGGTAACAAAATGAAGGGGGGGTTCACACCACCAATGACGGGAGTTTTAAATGAAGTAACTTAACGTAAATAGTTATGATATAGTATAAAGTTAGTTAAATTTTCCGAAAAAGATTGAGCTGCACTGCACCACATGCTTCTCGAGACAGAACTGGTAAATTCCTAACCGGACCGGACAAATAAGAGCAAAGTCATCTAACCCTAAACCCTAACTAAGCAGAGCTGTAGTGCGCGGCGTAGGGCAGGCGCACACACACAGAGGGGCGGAGGGCTCACCTATAGACGTGCGCGGCGGCGTTGGCGCAGCGGTAGTGCGCGGCGTAGGGCAGGCGCACACACACAGAGGGGCGGAGGGCTCACCTATAGACGTGCGCGGCGGCGTTGGCGCAGCGGTAGTGCGCGGCGTAGGGCAGGCGCACACACACAGAGGGGCGGAGGGCTCACCTATAGACGTGCGCGGCGGCGTTGGCGCAGCGGTAGTGCGCGGCGTAGGGCAGGCGCACACACACAGAGGGGCGGAGGGCTCACCTATAGACGTGCGCGGCGGCGTTGGCGCAGCGGTAGTGCGCGGCGTAGGGCAGGCGCACACACACAGAGGGGCGGAGGGCTCACCTATAGACGTGCGCGGCGGCGTTGGCGCAGCGGTAGTGCGCGGCGTAGGGCAGGCGCACACACACAGAGGGGCGGAGGGCTCACCTATAGACGTGCGCGGCGGCGTTGGCGCAGCGGTAGTGCGCGGCGTAGGGCAGGCGCACACACACAGAGGGGCGGAGGGCTCACCTATAGACGTGCGCGGCGGCGTTGGCGCAGCGGTAGTGCGCGGCGTAGGGCAGGCGCACACACACAGAGGGGCGGAGGGCTCACCTATAGACGTGCGCGGCGGCGTTGGCGCAGCGGTAGTGCGCGGCGTAGGGCAGGCGCACACACACAGAGGGGCGGAGGGCTCACCTATAGACGTGCGCGGCGGCGTTGGCGCAGCGGTAGTGCGCGGCGTAGGGCAGGCGCACACACACAGAGGGGCGGAGGGCTCACCTATAGACGTGCGCGGCGGCGTTGGCGCAGCGGTAGTGCGCGGCGTAGGGCAGGCGCACACACACAGAGGGGCGGAGGGCTCACCTATAGACGTGCGCGGCGGCGTTGGCGCAGCGGTAGTGCGCGGCGTAGGGCAGGCGCACACACACAGAGGGGCGGAGGGCTCACCTATAGACGTGCGCGGCGGCGTTGGCGCAGCGGTAGTGCGCGGCGTAGGGCAGGCGCACACACACAGAGGGGCGGAGGGCTCACCTATAGACGTGCGCGGCGGCGTTGGCGCAGCGGTAGTGCGCGGCGTAGGGCAGGCGCACACACACAGAGGGGCGGAGGGCTCACCTATAGACGTGCGCGGCGGCGTTGGCGCAGCGGTAGTGCGCGGCGTAGGGCAGGCGCACACACACAGAGGGGCGGAGGGCTCACCTATAGACGTGCGCGGCGGCGTTGGCGCAGCGGTAGTGCGCGGCGTAGGGCAGGCGCACACACACAGAGGGGCGGAGGGCTCACCTATAGACGTGCGCGGCGGCGTTGGCGCAGCGGTAGTGCGCGGCGTAGGGCAGGCGCACACACACAGAGGGGCGGAGGGCTCACCTATAGACGTGCGCGGCGGCGTTGGCGCAGCGGTAGTGCGCGGCGTAGGGCAGGCGCACACACACAGAGGGGCGGAGGGCTCACCTATAGACGTGCGCGGCGGCGTTGGCGCAGCGGTAGTGCGCGGCGTAGGGCAGGCGCACACACACAGAGGGGCGGAGGGCTCACCTATAGACGTGCGCGGCGGCGTTGGCGCAGCGGTAGTGCGCGGCGTAGGGCAGGCGCACACACACAGAGGGGCGGAGGGCTCACCTATAGACGTGCGCGGCGGCGTTGGCGCAGCGGTAGTGCGCGGCGTAGGGCAGGCGCACACACACAGAGGGGCGGAGGGCTCACCTATAGACGTGCGCGGCGGCGTTGGCGCAGCGGTAGTGCGCGGCGTAGGGCAGGCGCACACACACAGAGGGGCGGAGGGCTCACCTATAGACGTGCGCGGCGGCGTTGGCGCAGCGGTAGTGCGCGGCGTAGGGCAGGCGCACACACACAGAGGGGCGGAGGGCTCACCTATAGACGTGCGCGGCGGCGTTGGCGCAGCGGTAGTGCGCGGCGTAGGGCAGGCGCACACACACAGAGGGGCGGAGGGCTCACCTATAGACGTGCGCGGCGGCGTTGGCGCAGCGGTAGTGCGCGGCGTAGGGCAGGCGCACACACACAGAGGGGCGGAGGGCTCACCTATAGACGTGCGCGGCGGCGTTGGCGCAGCGGTAGTGCGCGGCGTAGGGCAGGCGCACACACACAGAGGGGCGGAGGGCTCACCTATAGACGTGCGCGGCGGCGTTGGCGCAGCGGTAGTGCGCGGCGTAGGGCAGGCGCACACACACAGAGGGGCGGAGGGCTCACCTATAGACGTGCGCGGCGGCGTTGGCGCAGCGGTAGTGCGCGGCGTAGGGCAGGCGCACACACACAGAGGGGCGGAGGGCTCACCTATAGACGTGCGCGGCGGCGTTGGCGCAGCGGTAGTGCGCGGCGTAGGGCAGGCGCACACACACAGAGGGGCGGAGAGCTCACCTATAGACGTGCGCGGCGGCGTTGGCGCAGCGGTAGTGCGCGGCGTAGGGCAGGCGCACACACACAGAGGGGCGGAGGGCTCACCTATAGACGTGCGCGGCGGCGTTGGCGCAGCGGTAGTGCGCGGCGTAGGGCAGGCGCACACACACAGAGGGGCGGAGAGCTCACCTATAGACGTGCGCGGCGGCGTTGGCGCAGCGGTAGTGCGCGGCGTAGGGCAGGCGCACACACACAGAGGGGCGGAGGGCTCACCTATAGACGTGCGCGGCGGCGTTGGCGCAGCGGTAGTGCGCGGCGTAGGGAAGGCGCGAGCGGCGGCGGCGCGCGAGCACGGCGCGCCCCAGCGAGCCCGGCGACACAGAGTTGCGGATCGCGTGCCACGCCAATCTGAGGGGAATTGCACACGCTGTAAGGTCGCATTTGAGTTTACACATGCAGCTGCTTTGTAAATTCTTTTGAATCAAAAACGAGAAGTTAACGATAGACTAGTAAACCGTGCGACTGCTGTGCTGCACCCGCGATCTCTAGTCGTTGTTAGTGAACGGCGCACGTTCTCTTTGTTTTCGACTCTTAAATCCAGCGACAGCAGCGCTACATAAATGCGACACTTAGCGGCTTATTTGAAAGTGCCAGGTTTTCGTCCGTTTAACGATCAGCACAAGGAGGCTTACACAAATGCAACATTTACGACGAGTTGTGAATCTTTGAAAGGACAAAAATAACACATAATACAGGCAACAGGTTCGATGTACTTATTTAATACAAGAAATTATAATACTTTGGATATCACAAAAATATTTTAAAGAAGGGCGGCGAAACTCGCCTCCATATTTTACAAAAACGTTACCAAACGGAAACATGTTAAATAAATAGAGTTAAATTTGTTGAATTTATTTCCATGTAATCAGGATTTTCAAAGAAGGCAGGTCAAAGATAAATTATTCCCGATTTCAATGAAACAAAACTTTTCTGTAGTGCAACAAAAAGTGCAAAAACTAAACGGTTTTATTTCCTGTGAGAGTATTCCAATCTATGCAGAAGTTTTCAATCATGGAACTAATTTTATTTTCAATTTGTGTTATGGTAAGTTATATTTTAACTGTCTTGACCTATTTTAATTAAATAAATACACTATAATGAAAATTTTAAAGCCACATAATTGTATTTTGAATGTATTCAAGTGCAAAGTGAAAAAACAAACTGACAAAGAGGCTGTATGGTAATATACTTCTTTGCCTTTTGCCCATTGTTGTCATCAATGTCAATATTGTCAATGACAAACGAATCACTCACATTACGTTACGTTTAATTTTTATTATTTTATTGTTTGTAACAGTTTTTTTTCGTTTTCATCAAATAATCAAACTGTAAGAGAAAGTAGAATCCCTCCAGAATTACCTGCACCACCTGTTGCAGAAAAACATAATCAAATTGAAACCCAGCAAGCAAATAATAAAGCAAACACTCAAATAGCTCTTACAACAACAAGAAGAGCAGCTGCGTCTGCTGGCCGTTGCTTGTTTCCAGAGTGTGATGATCGGGAAAAACTTCATGTACCTGAGTCTATACACAGAAGGGTCCTACTTAGTAGACTTTAAGTAGTACAAGGGAGTGAAGCCATTTTAGGATATTATTGTTATTGTGCTGCTGGAAATCATACAGTTGGGTGTTGCTCGCACATAATGCCCATTTTATGGTACATGGGGTACGCTTGTCATCCGGATCATTTCGGAGCTCCTGCTGCATTCTTGGACCACTTGTAAATTATTTAAATAAATGTACATAAATAAGTTAATATGATTTTCATTTCAAAGCTTACATGGCAGTAAAACTTAAATAAGCCTTATACTGAGCTTAACCGACTTAATATAAGTACACCAGAAATGTACTTCTTTTGTTCTTTTTTTTTTATATTGCCCGTCAAGATGACCTCACTCCACCTGATGGAAAGCGGTCGTGAGGTCCAGATATGAGGTTGACAAGCCCAGTCATTCAAACGAATCACTGAGCTGGCCATCCTCACTTTGAAGGCCTTTGTCTTGTTCTATAGTTTTGTGATGATGTGATAAGGGCAACGGGTGACAGATCGCTCGTGCCGCGCACCGATGCGGCACGAGCTATACGCGTAGTAGAAGAAGCACGCGGCCGTACTAACAAACTCGAAGTGCGCCTTTGCATGGGATGAGGATGTGGTGGATGAGGCCCATCGAGGGTTCTCATTGCACGTATCATGTAGCGCTGTTGACTGAACAAGCCCGTTCGTACACCCGCGACGGGACCCGTCGCAAAGACGTGGGCCCGTCTGGGAGGGCGCGGAGTCCGCCTTCCCACGACGGTCATCCGCGCAATTCTCCGGAACGGAACACTTTGCATGGAACCGTGCCTAGTCGGACAAAATGCGGATATTGTACGTTGCATTGTAGTGGAACATGTATCCATTCTGACTGATGTGTAAGCATCAGTATCATTTTAATAATTAAAAAATGATTAAAAACCAGCGATTTAAAATATAACCTCACTACCTTCGCCTTATAGCTTTAATATCTTTTTAACCCCAGCTTTAAGAGAGTTAAAACAATTAACTTTTTTGTTAGTCTAGCGTAGTTCTAAAAACATCTACCGATTTCTTTTATGTACGTGGCCCGTAAGTAGAGGTCTGAAATTACATGAAAGTTCGCCGTCCTTCTTTCAACCTTTATGTAATAAAGTAGTTTTTATAAATTAGCTAAATGTATGTTTTAAACCATATTGAAGTGATAGTTAAAAATGCAAACATTTTGAGGGAAGTAATAATCCCTAACCTTATTTGAAGATTCTGCAAGCGTTCACCGACAGTCGTTTCTCCATTGGACTGATCACCAATAGGACGTTTCGACGACAGGCGTTTGTGTTTGTGCGATGGTTCGCATTTGTGTGTTTCGACGACAGGCGTTTTCCACTATGGACTATTCACCGAAAGAACTTTTGAGCGGTGGACGAAAACTAGCTGATTTTTATATTCATTTGAAGTCTTCATCGGTATTAATAATGTTGGGATTGACATGAACACTCAATTTATTAAGCACTATGTTCACAAAGAAAGTGGACCATATTCAAAACTATCTCAGAGTTCTAATAGGAGCAAAAGAACACAGAAAGCATTATTGAAAGAATAAAATTCGCAGAACCAATGTTTAAGCGTAAGCGCGAAGCTACAAATCATTACAGGGAAAGTATAAATCAACATTTATCTAAAAAGAATGAAATGGACTTAAAATTATATTTAAATGGATGGGCACATATTTGCCACTTGATGAAATTATATTATATTTTTTTAATGAAAATACACTTGTGCATTTTTATAATATTGTAAACTTTGTTTAGGTCACCAACGTTTATGTTAATGAAAAATGAAAATGAAAATGAAAAAAAATGAAAAAATCTTTATTGCTTTACAATTTTGTGTTTACAATATCCGAGTTTGGATTCTCCTTTTAAGTGTATGAAAACACTTGTGCCAGGAGAAACCGCTCTCCTATATCTAGAAGTTATATAATAGCAGCAAAGAATACTACATACAACTGTTGTTGAAGTTTACATTAAGTACAGTTAATGTTTATTATGTATTCATTTTTGCTATTTTTATAAATTCTAGAGAATACTTAAGTACTTACACTACTGTAGCAAAGAGATGTTTTCTAGGTATAGGTACGTGTATCCTACACTTACTTACTCGTATGTATAATATTGTTACCTTGTTTTTTAAATATAATTTAAACTGATTATTAAGTAATCATGTTCAGTTTTGTAAGCATACGTGTATCCTACACTTTTGTAATTATATCGTAGCTTTGATTTTTAAATAATTTACTGAATACATAAACGGTACCTTTCGACTAATTATGTTTAAAATTAATAAATATAATTTTTCAATATTTTGTTTTATTGTCTTCCAAATATTTGCTATAACATAAAAAAGAACACCATAGATAATACGTAAATACATTTATTCATTAAATTAAAAGGTTCTCATTCTACAAAAGTCACAATAAAAATAACAAAATTGGCAGGGCGGTCTTACTTTCAAAACGATTTCTCTTTTTTTTTGTTTAATAGTGAAAAACCTTTATATTCGAAACTTTCGGTGAATAGTCCATAGTGGAAAACGCTTGTCGTCGAAACACACGAATGCGAACCATTCTGTCGACGAAACGTCCATAGGTGAAACATTCTGACGATGAATCTCTCAAAAATGAAACGTCCTATTGGTGATCAGTCCAATGGAGAAACGACTGTCGGTGAACGCTTGCAGAATCCATTTGAAAGTAATTCAAACTACACAAATTCAAATAATACACTATTGTACCTATAGCGTCGCTTGTGGAAGAAGCGAATGACTCTTAAGAGTTACTACAGCGACAGATGTTACAACACTAGCCTACCTCGGCGCGAGCGCAGCGACGCTGGCCAGCACCACGACCAGCCAGTAGATAGGGTCGAACATCGCGTGCTGCAGCACCTTGTGCGTCGACGGTAAGTTGAAGCAGACCACGCACAGAGACTCGTAGATCAGCGTCAGCACGAAGAACGACAGCAGCGAGCCCGCCAGCGCCAGGATGTGGATCACCGTCTGGAAGGTAGCGAGAAGTTTGAGCGGGAGAATTACTGATGTTGCGACACGCGTGCGATTCATCGATCGTTTGAGCATTGCAATTAACAGTGAAGTACGATTTTTACGGTCGAAACGGGACCTCTCGAAGAGCGAAGGAGATGTAGATATTGTTTACTATTAGAGTATTATCAACTGCAATCGAAATGCTCAAATTTCATTAGGGCAAGAAAGAAATGTAATTTCTATCTGATTTTCAATGGACTAATGAAGTACATAGTGGTCAGAAAAATCAGTTTTCCACTCTGGTGCAACAATTTTTTTTCGTACAATCCACTATAGCTTGACTTAAACGTAAGTTGATAGATTCAGACGTAGTGCATTAAAACTGCGAGTGAATCATTCTGAACACACTGTGCTAAAAATCTATAAACATAATTCGTCATAACACCAGCCTGACAACAAGAACTTTATTTTTCAAACTATAATGCATCTTGCGATTTTTATTTGCGAATCTCCCTCGGTATATCAAAAATTTGTATTCACAGCATGTGCCAGTCACCCGACAAATCCTCATAGCTATAATCTTCTGCACTTATTACCACAAATACATTTTTACTAAGAACTATTTTTATTTATGTGTTTTAGTTTTTTTAATATATGAAGTGTTTTCGTAAATCTCGTGATATTATATCACAGGCTTCGATCAACAATACACTAGATAACCGATCAGTGCGTCAAAAACGGCGAGCAAATAACGTCCCACTTCAAAAGTGGGAACTTATTTCTATTTAGTTCACTTTTGACTGCGCCAACTTGCTGACATGCCACAATGCCTGAGTGTGCTTACAAAAACTGTAGAAATAACCTTCGGAATGAATGTATCGGACCGAATATCATACTTTCGATAAGAAAACGCTGTTTTATATTATTAATAATGAAAAACTCAACTGAAAATCAAACAAAATAAAGCCTACCGATGACCAACATTTTGGCCAATGTTTGACCAACAGAAAGGCGGATGCTTAAAAACAGTGAATTTATGGAGTATTTTTATACTAAATACTTTTTTTTTACAGAGAGGTTTACAGGAGTGCAGTGCGATGCCCGTTCGGAAACGGTCGTGCGCCGCCTGCACGGTGAGAATTTGCTAATTCGAGATTTGCGCGGCCTCAGCCGTAGCGCGTGTCTTGTAACATGAGTTCTCAACAAAATGTTGTCAATGAGGTATTGGCGCTTATTCAATACGCC
Organism: Udea olivalis; assembly: GCA_947369235.1. Taxonomy (NCBI): domain Eukaryota; kingdom Metazoa; phylum Arthropoda; class Insecta; order Lepidoptera; family Crambidae; genus Udea; species Udea olivalis. Next base: position 6,344,443 of record OX376346.1, on the reverse strand, counting down.
ATCGACACTATGGACGAGGTCAGCATCTTGCAGGTCTGCAAATCCAACCTCAAGAAGGACGAGATTTGCAGTGGCAAAGCGCTGCTTTTCCGGACTGTCGGCAAGGCTGACCAGATGCCATCTCGCCGAAGGGATGGAACAGAGAAGAGTGTGCAGGATATCATCACCCTACTGAAGGAGATGGATCCAGACGACGTGCCTTCATTCGTGGCGAAGGAGCTACATAAGCTTACCCCAGTCACGTTCGATCACGTTGACGTAACCAGGCTGCTGAAGGATATCAACTTCCTAAAGGCGAGCCTGGCCGAGGTAGTGAGCAGGTTGGAGGCCTCAGATAACACCATTGGTGAATTGCGTGCCTAGGTGGTGTTATTAAGTAACGCTTCTTCATTAAGTAGGTCACCTGACGCCTGCAATGTGAACACACGTCGCGGGGCGCAAAATGCATCCGTCAGCAGTTTCGAGTCGGCGCATGTGATTGTGTCACCGGTCGTCGACGCCTCGCGCGATGCCCTACTTCCCGCCCCCTGCCCCTCTGCTTCACCGGAGAAGTCACGCGTTTGCACGTTAACACCTCAACGTGCCTACGCCGCTGCAGCCGCCAGCCGATTTACCACCACCTCCGTAGGGAGGTTGGCTCAGCCTGTAGAGCCTGTAATACTACCGAGGTACCCCTGCCTGTCGTAAGAGGCGACTAAAAGGGCCCTTGGGGTCGCGAAGCGCACGCGGGGGGGCCTGCGTGTGTTTCGGTTTGCGATCCCGAGGAAGACGGTAACGCGTGTCTTCGGACACAGTGGTCTGTGTTATCGCGCACTGGAGTTGAGCTTGCTTCTCCCGAGGCTGGCTGCCAGGCGGCCTTGCGCGCCGAAGGGTCCTGCGATGAGTCTCTCTCTCGTTGGGGATCCCGGGTTTGCGGGTCCCTTCCGTTCTGCGCCGAAGATGACCACCGTCAGGTTTTAGTGGGTAGGGGTCTCTGTTTTCCCAGGAGCTCCGAGTCCCACATATCCTAGGTGTCCCGAACCCAGGGCCTTGGGAATGCCTAAACGCATTTCCTGACGCAAAAAAAAAGGCTGTAGAGCCTGAGCGAGATCGAGAGGAAAAAAGAAAGCGTGGATGTTGTGCCGGTTGGTGTGCCTGTCGAGCCACGATCACATCTTTGCGACGATGAGGGCTTCCAAAAAGTAGAAAGGAAGAAGAAGAAACCAGTTCGCCGCAATCTGTGTGGTGTTGCGCCGGCCGGGCCGAAGCTGCTGTTGCGTGCTGCAATAGCGACGACGCTGCTGTAGGTTTCCCGCCTCCATTACTCTACGAAGGCTGAGGAAATCGCAGAGTATATCAAGGTCACCACCAAAGCCAACTTCCCCTTGAGGGTCGAGCGGTTGGTATCCCGCCATAATGTGAATTTCTCACCACAAATGAATTATCATTTGTGGTGAGAGTGACGACTGAAGATCTATCGACCTACATAAAAGAGGAGTTTTGGCCGAAAGGTGTCATTTACCGGCGCTTTCGAGGTCGGTTACCGGACACCATGATGCGTCGCACGTCGCCGATGAACCATACGTGTGTTAATTAAATATTGTGTTATATGTATGTTAGTTAAGGTATTTATCTATGGGCCGATTATGTTTAGTTAAGATCTTTAAATGTAATTTGTTGCCTGAAAATAAATGATTATGATTTACATATTTAAAGTGTAATTTTTATTCATAGATTTCCTGGCGACCCATTTATCTGTGGCCAGAGGTTGTGGGTTCGACCCCCCATGACAAACATTTAGTTTAGTTATTATCATCTATTTAACTATAGATTATGAAAAAATAAGTATGTTTATGATTAACTTAAGTATGATTTTAACTATTTTCTATTTGTTTATTTTACTTTTTAAAATATCAAAATAATAGTAACATAACTTAGTGTAAACTATACATTGCCAATCTCTGCTTAACATTTAAGTTGTAGGCCCGGTTTCTCAAAACACGCAATAAAAATTCAGTTTTACTCGTCGCTTAGCGTCGGTAACGGTTTATAATGTATTTTATTTGTAATTTTAAATTGAAATTAGTATTAGTTGTAGTGATAAAATATACAAAGTGCGACGCCATTATACCCTGTTGGCGATAGTAAAGTCAACAGTGTCAAAAATTCGAAATGAAATAAGTAAAATTTTGTCACTTATTTTTTATCTTCTTTGCTTACAGAATGAGGTCAAATTTGAAAATTAATATATCGTAAATAAATTTCAATATAATCAAAACTGCGTTTCACAAGGTCTAAATTAGTTGTAAATATTAAAACTTAAAATCTTTATCCTCACTTTTTGTCTCATTCACACTATGAATGAGACAAAAGATAGTACAATCAGTCGGTGCCATTTTTGAGCTGTGTTTTTCTTCCTGAGGCGTTATCTAGTGTTATTGTTGATCGAAAACCACAGGAGGCGAGGCCGGAGTTACCTTAAATTAGGGCAAGTGAAATAAAGCGAAGCAACACTCACTGGACCGCGCTAGAGCAGTCACCCCCACTTACTAGAGCCTTAAAGAACCGCTGCATGGAAACACGCATCAGATGAATATTACAGTTGGTAAACAGTAAACAAACACCATCACTGAATAAAACATTAATACATTATAACGGGTTAATAATCAAAAGACTTACAAAAACGATATGGCATATTCAGTAAGTTATGTAGATCTATTTTAGTAAAAAAATTATTTATTTAATTAACTTTCATTTCAAGGTAACACCATACAAGTCAGTCGGACAGTTAGTATTTTTGTATCAAATCTTAGAATAAATGTTTATTTAAAAAAACAATTTTTCACTCACTGCGTATGCCATATCGTTTTTGTCAGTCTTTGTTAATCACCCGGTATAATAAAATACAGCTGATGTTGCTGTTGTGGTCAAAGGAGTACCGATGTGTTCACGTTTTGTGCATACATTTATCATTTCACGGTGCCACACAGTTCTAAAAAAACAATAATTACTTGTTGGCGTTCGTTACGGAATACATTACATAACAAAATATTATAGATATATAAAAAAACAATCGTAAAAAACTGAATTCGCAAAGTTACAACGTGCTGTCGAATTCAAATCATCAGCAACTATTAAACTAACACTCACCCAACTCCTAGTCTCGATAGCGACGTACAGCAGCATGACGACCAGACAAGTGGTCATGCACGCCGTGCCGAAGGACCACAGGCAGACGTCGGTGTCCCAGTACGCGCTGGCCGCCGTGAAGTAGATCACGACGCTGATGTAGAGGGACTCGACCAGCACCAGCCAGTAGGAGTGCGTGCGGTAGGCGAGCCCGCGCCGCGCCGCGCCGTACAGCCCCGGCCGCTCCGTCAGCAGCGCGGCGGGCGCCACGCGGTCGTACGCGCCTGGGGACCATGTGTGCGATCAATTTGTGCGCGAATATTGCTATTTGACGTCGAATACTGCATCATCAGTGGTTGACAAGCTGTCGTAATGCGAGCGACTAGCAATCGATTGACGTTGCAAAAGAGAATAATGGGGCGGAACATTCAATAAGAAAAAATAAAAATGTTTCAATCAACAACTCATACTATTATCCTGAATAGCATCTGAGATATTAATCACACGAAGCGTTTATTCAGAGAGCAATTCGTCGATAGAATTGCGGCTCACTGAGGGTGAATTAATTATACAATAGTATCGACACTATCAGCGTTATTTATTAACAAGAAAGTCATGGTAGCCAGCAGGAGTGCGTGCGGTAGGCGAGTCCGCGCTGCGACGTCCGCTCGGTTAGCAGCGCGGCGGGCGCTACGCGATCGTTTTCGACAAGTTTTTACGGCTTTGGTTGCTTAACCAGAATATTATTTTTTCTTATTTCGTTAGTAATATAGCAGCGATCTTAACGTACTACTTTTAGAATAAATTCACTTTGTTGCTCATTTCGAGTTTCGCAGAATACCTTTAAAAAACTTAAACGTAGAAGAAGATAAACGTTTGCCGTGACGTGAGCCCCTAGATTTTTACTTTAAACGAAAAGCAAAAATGAACATGTACATACACAGTAGTAACTTTTACTGAACGTAAATGTAATAAACTTACCAATAACTATAGGTGGGATGGCGGTAAACACCAAATTGTAGCACATGAGGTGCGCCTGGTCGATCATGACCATCGCGGAGAATCCGTTGTACAGCTGGTACCAGAACACTAGGAACACGAATGACTGCAGATAAACAAATACCGCCATTAGTTACGTTGTACATTTGTCTAAACATTAAACACAACATTCTTAGGACTAGCTTTCTGTTTTTATTTGACACAGTATTCAAAAGTTGTAGGATTTCCTTTGGTATCCGATATTTTATATTTACTGACGGGCAAGGATAAAAGCGTCACGCATAGAAATTACATGAGTAAGCCCTAACAATTAAGTTGTTTTAGCGAACACACATGAGATTTTGTGGTTAAGTTATCAGTAAGTTTTACTGAATATTTATTAAGATATTCGTTCTACGTCTATAGGCTCAATTAGACAAATGAGATAAAAATTGCATGGCTCTGATTCCAAAGTAAGGTTTTCCCTTGTTTTATAAAAACTAAAAACCATGAATAGTCCCATCAAACACCTAGAGCCAACACAAACCACCGATACATCGAAGGACGTTTTTTAGTGCGAGAATCGCACACGGCTTTTTGCGAATCAACTGGCGCTGGTTTCTACTGCACCAAACAGATCTACAATGGTTCCATACGTGACGTGTTCAGAACTCTTTTTGATGCATTTTATTTAAATTCTTTAAATCTAGCCTTGCCCTATTAAAAAATGTGTAATTTATGTGGCTACTTAAAATAGCTCTCGGCTCGTTAACGTACCGAAATAAGGCGAAAGCCTCAAGATCAGGATCGTGAGAATTTATGAAATTAACAATTATTTTGGCGCCATCTTAGTAGTTATGAAAAAATATCAGCGGTTTTATCTCTTACAGATTGCAGTACATTAGTAAATCTTATCTTTTGTTGCCCTACATGAGATTTTGCTGCACTTCAATTACTTGTTGTACCAGTGTACTTTTGTTCTCTTATCAGCAATAAGGAATAGCATTAATTAGAAGCCAACTTTACAGCCAGTCAGTGATAACTAAAGTCTATGTAGTGTGAATGTATAACGTAAACACTAAGAGATTATCTCTTGGCGTTTCGTCCGTTGGTTTGATAAGTGCTTCTTTCAATGAATTTTGTAGCGTTTTTCGCCATCTTCAAAAGATATCGGTAGGTTTGTGTGTAACACACAATTTAATTATGGCAATGCCGCACAAACACTTTTTCCAGTAAATAATTTTATTAGGGCATCACATATCGCATTCAGCTGTCTCTTATTAAATCCATTAGGCGTTACCAGTGGAGGTTCGAAAGTCTAATTAATTGAGCCTAGGCCCAAGGCTACAACTGACTTATGATGACGTCTTAATGTCAAACTTACTAATAAGACTTTGAGGTGCTACTATGGGAGTTTTTGTAGCGCTGTTAAAGATGACGGTTTGTCCCCCGACCTATCACTATAATTCACATGAAAATGAAAACATATATTTTCGTAAGTCCAAAGCCGTATAAGCGCAAAACTCACGGCATTTTTCAGGAAGAAGTAGAGTATCATTCTGGCGAGCCGGTCGTAGCTCCAGTGGCCGTGCACCAGCAGCAATCGCTCCAGGAACTTGAACCGCGAGAGCGTGAAGTCCGCCGCCATCACCGCTTGTCGGCCCTCTTGACCCGATAGCCCTGTTAGGTAGTTTATACCAAGTGTTATTATTGCCTTTTTTGTTGATCGGAAGGCGATTGTCTAGGACAACCTTGAAACTAAACCTAGGTCTTTATAAATGTATCTACTTTTCTCCTAAATGCAAAGAGACACTTTGAATTGGAATGATAACACATAGCAAGCAGTCAAAGCACTCTTGGTGGTGCCACTAATATTTAACCTAAACGTGACGTACTGTTAGTGTGTTTAATTTCAAGTTTCTGTGATACGAACTCCAACCAAATGGCCATCTAGAATTATAATATTCGTACATGAAATAATTCAGTAACATGTGCAAAAAAATTATTCGATAGTGGATTTTCTATGGAGCCTTGGAGGTGTTATTATTCAAGTTTAGAGCGAGTAGGTATAGAATTCCATATGCGGTTAGCAAGTTTGACTTCAAGAAACAAACGAAGGTCGTGGTATATTTTTTACAACTGAAAAATCAAGGCAACTTTATTCAAGGACAAAAACTTACCGATTCCAACGTCAGCAGTTTGTATCATAGATACGTCATTGGCGCCGTCGCCGATCGCCAATGTCGTAACTCCCAACTCTTCCTTCACTGCCTGAAATATGATAAAAAGATTGTAATCGCTAAAACATTAGCTTCAAATAAAATATTGGCGCCCTACATGTTTCTTAAGTTTTAAAAAGTATAAATACATGTGAGTCATAATTAATAATTGCAGGCAAATGATTTGTTTACAAATCGTTTCGTTTAGCGTAGTAAAATATACTGTCCCACAGCTGGGAAAAGGCCTTATTAAAATCAAGTCACTGCTACAATTGATGGGTGTTGGCTTGATCACCACGCTTGCCAAATGCGGGTTGGTGATCACGAACTTTACCCTTTTTCACTTTGCCCGACCTAGGTTATTCTGAGGAGAGATTCAATCAGTGCAGCTGCAGCACGCATTGTTACCCCTTAACACAAAGCAGGACGAGCCCCGAGCCGGAGTATTATCACCTATTCTGTGCCCGGTCCAGTATGTGCGTGAGCTAACCCTGTAGAGACCTGTGTACCTTGACGATGTACGCTTTCTGCAGCGGCGTGGCGCGGCAGCAGAGCACGGAGCTGCAGCGGCGCGCCAGCGACAGGAACGGCGCGACCAGCCCCGAGCGCCGGTCCAGTATGTACGTGAGCGTTCGCCCGTCTACCACGAGAGCGCGGCCGCCCGCGCGCTCGCCGGCACCGCCTTCAAGGTAGCTCTTGATCGTCGATTCTGCGTGTTCCTGGACAGCGGTATAAATAAATGAATTTTGGTTATAAGGGTATTTCGCTATCTTTGCTCTCACTTGGAGTTGAATACACCGACCGAAGCATTTATGCTCTCTTTAGACAACATTAGGCAGCCCACCGCCAACGGTGAACGACAAGCTAGTCAAGCTAGAATTAGAAACGAGTTGTCGAGCAGCGGAAAGCGAGTGTGTAGTTCCGATAGTTTTGTCGCTGGGCTATAAGCGAGAAAATAGCCGATAGTAGTCGTTTCCTCGTCGTTGGTGGGACAACTGTATCAGTACTTTCAAATCGTCAAAGTTACAGCAAAATATACTAAATAATAGACATAAATACCATAATAATATGGATATGTAAATAAACAGTATACAGACATAATGCGACTCTACCACCGCGTCGGAGTTGTTTCTTGCTGAGAAAACCCAGCGAGAAACTCAGCAGTTACTCTTTTAAACTTTGTTTTGGGTTTACAACAGGCGTTAGTAAAGTACAAGCAGTGTGTCATTTTGATACAAATAAACCTAAAAGAATACAAAACAAAATTTCATTTAAACAATTCAAAAAGAAAGATTGTTAGTCAGTACATACTAGGTACCTATTAACTACTACAATAAAACATCTGTTACAATAGAGCTATTTAATCCCGCATCGAGCAGAGCGCTTACACCCAGGCATTTTTATCTATAAGGTAGTCTTTTGTAGTATAATAGCCCTTTTTAATAAAGCTGTTTTGATGTGATTTTTGAATCTATGTAAAGGTAACTCACAAATGGTTTTTGGAATTTTGTTGTAATAATGTATACCTTGCCCCTTAAAGGATCCTAAAACTTTTTGTAACCTAAAGAGTGGAAGTGCAATTTTATCCTTATTCCTAGTATTTCTGCAATGTATGTCACTGTGTTTAGTATAGAGACCAATATTGTTTCTCACCAAAACAATGCAATTGTAAATGTATTGTGACGCTACAGTGAGGATACCAATTTCCTTAAAAATCTCCCTAAGTGAAGCCCGTGCACGAAGCTTATAGATGGATCTGATCGCTCGCTTCTGGAGGATAAAGATGGTTTGTATATCCGCCGCTTGACCCCAAAGTACAATGCCGTAAGACATTACACTGTGGAAATAACTAAAATATACTGGACGAGCAGTATCAACATCTGTTAATAACCTAATTTTGCTCACTGCAAATGCAGCCGAACTAAGTCTGCCTGAGAGAGCTGTTATATGAGGGTTCCATTGCAAGAAAAACTGTTGTATCTACAAGCTTCATAGTATTACCATCAATTTTTAGACTAATGGGGTTATCTTTAACATTAGGCAACTTAAAATTAATATATTTAGTCTTTTTTGCATTAAGCTGTAGATTATTTACTGTGAACCATTGTAAAACCAAAGGTTTACAAGTACAAGTGCGTCATTATATTCATCAAAAAGGTTTTTATTTCTGTCAGTTTTCTGACAGTCTGCAAATAATACAACATCACAAATATCTTTTAAGTAAAAAGGTAAATCATTTATGTATATCAGAAATAGTAATGGACCTACAATGGATCCTTGAGGGACCCCCATTTTAACTTGTGATCCTGTAGACAGTACACTGTTAACATCAACTTTTTGAGTTCTTAAACTAAGGTACGAAATTACCAAATCTAAAGCATTATCCCTAACCCTGTAAAAATCAAGCTTGCGTATAAGTGTATCGTGATCAACGCAATCAAAGGCCTTGGACAAGTCACAGAAGACGCCAAGAGCGTTCTGTGAATTCTCCCTCTCTTATATAGGGTAGGAAGATTCTGCAAGCGTTCACCGACAGTCGTTTCTCCATTGGACTGATCACCAATAGGACGTTTCGTTTTTGAAAGATTCATCGTCAGAATGTTTCACCTATGGACGTTTCGTCGACAGAATGGTTCGCATTTGTGTTTCGACGACAGGCGTTTTCCACTATGGACTATTCACCGAAAGAACTTTTCAGCTGTGGACGAAGTCGACCATTTGAAGTCTGTTTGTTATTTTTACATGAATTAAACTTGGATAATGTTTTTTGTGACATTTTTCTTCAATATTTTTTTCTTCAAATTGGTATTAATAATGTTGGGATTGACATGAATACTCAATTTATTAAGCACTATGTTTACAAAGAAAGTGGACCATATTCAAAACTATCTCAGAGTTCAAAAAGGAGCAAAAGAACACAGAAAGCATTATTGAAAGAATAAAATTCGCAGAACCAATGTTAAAGCGTAAGCACGAAGCTACAGATCATTACAGGGAAAGTATGAATCAACATTTATCTGAGAAGAATGAAATGGACTTAAAATTAAATTTAAATGGATGGGCACATATTTGCCACTTGATGAAATAATATATTTTTTTGTTAATGAAAATACACTTGTGCATTTCTATAATATTGTAAACTTTGTTTAGGTCACCGACGTTTATGTTAATGAAAAATGAAAATGAAAATTAAAAAAAATCTTAATTGCTTTACAATTTTGTGTTTACAATATCCGAGTTTGGATTCTCCTTTTAAGTGTATAAAAACACTTGTGCCAGGAGAAACCGCTCTCCTATATCTAGAAGTTATATAATAGCAGCAAAGAATACTACATACAACTGTTGTTGAAGTTTACATTAAGTACAGTTAATGTTTATTAAGTATTCATTTTTGCTATTTTTATAAATTCTAGAGAATACTTGAGTACTTACACTACTGTAGCAAAGAGATGTTTTCTAGGTATAGGTACGTGTATCCTACACGTGCTTACTCGTATGTATAATATTGTTACCTTGTTTTTTTATTATAATTTACACTGATTATTAAGTAATCATGTTCAGTTTTGTAAGCATACGAGTACGTGTATCCTACACTTTTGTAATTATATTGTAGCTTTGTTTTTTATATAATTTACTGAATACAAAAGGTACCGTTCGACTAATTATGTTTAAAATGAATAAATATAATTTTTCAATATTTTGTTTTATTGTCTTCCAAATATTTGCTATAACATAAAAAAGAACACCATAGATAATACGTAAATACTTTTATTCATTAAATTAAAAAGTTCTCATTCTACAAAAGTCACAATAAAAATAACAAAATTGGCAGGGCGGTCTTACTTTCAAAACGATTTCTCTTTTTTTTTGTTTAATAGTGAAAAACCTTTATATTCGAAACTTTCGGTGAATAGTCCATAGTGGAGAACGCTTGTCGTCGAAACACACGAATGCGAACCATTCTGTCGACGAAACGTCCATAGGTGAAACATTCTGACGATGAATCTCTCGAAAATGTAACGTCTTATTGGTGTTCAGTCCAATGGAAAAACGACTGTCGGTGATCGCTTGCAGAATCGGGTAGGAACACTCAACAGACACACAGTTATGAGTTATTCATGCATAGGTCATAGTTATACAGGTCAGATTATAGGGCATATAAAACCATTCAGATTAAAAGACTTTTTTTTAAATTTAGTCATAATTCATTTTAAGTTTCGCTCAGCTACCACTATCACCTAATTCGGTATTGGAACAATTTTTTTTTATTTATTTTTTTATTTTTTTTAAATACCATTTACTATTTTAAGTAACTCATTTGAATATTTCGTTGATTTAAACGGTAGTTATTTTTTTATTCATTTTTAAACATTGCGAGCTCATGACGTCACAAATTCACTTAGTGTTCCCACATGTGTTTTTTCCCGGATTCGTGGTGAATAAATAATGAGGAGAAAATTACTGATTTACTGCACTTACGACTGAAACAGAGCTCGCCGTTCATCATGTACAATCTCACGAGAATGTGAGAAGTAGACTTCAGATACAATTCATTTTGCCAAGTTCTGAAACCAAGCCCTACCTGAAAGGGTTGGGATCATAGCAAATGGCTATTTTAAGTTCTACCTACCCGTCTGGGCAATGGGCGTAAATGAATGTACGTATTATTAAAAATAACTTTGTAGAAAAATATATTTCACCTGGTGGAATTTTAAATCTGCTATCGGGAAATCCCATTACTACCATGCAGTAGAATCACCTAGCTAAAATTCTTACGTATGATACAGATCGCGTCATTTGATTGGTTGATGGATAGATTATGAACCAATCACGTGAAAGAACGTTTATACGACCCAATAGGTTTCAATCGTGAGATGTCAATTTGATTACCGTCAAGAGTCCAATAAGAACCATAATATACTCTTTGCAGACGTTGGCTAACTGGGGTCATTCATTTGACCCCAGTTTGCCAACGTATTTAATTAAAAATATTCTCGATCCTTTGCTTTTAAAAATGTCAAATATTTAAATAAGGTATAAAATACAAATACCTCGAAATGGTTTTCTATTTAGGACATGTTTGATTTTTGTTCCCATACCCAATTAAAGCACTTCTACCAAATATCAGCCATTGCTTAGTAATATGGTAACCAGGAACCACAAATGTACTACAAAAACATGCAGCCTATACAAATAATTAATTTATAAACAGACATTCTGAGTAACTCGTACAAAACTTTCCGTATTCTGCTAAGTAGATCGCACGAAACTTCCGTATGCTATGATTACGTACTCGCTAGTTAGTGGTGTTCGCTTTTGTATGTTATAGCTATTTCGTTCGGTAGCATAGCCGGCATCCGTCCAAGTCGAACTGTCTGTTTAAGCTGGATCTAAGTTAACTTTGAGTTAAGGAGAGGTGTAGTGTTATGTTAAACCCATTTACATAATCAGTGCGTGAAATATAGGCCACAATAAATAGTGCAGTAGTAGGACCCAATATACCTATACTTCATTCATTATAACATTAGAAATAAGAAGCAGGGGGGCTAAAATGAATGACAATTTGCATTTGACGTTGCCATGACGACAACATACCTGGGTATAACCTGGCAAAATTGAAAACCCCTTCCGCCACAACGTATGAAGGGATTATGTAACATTTTAGATTTGGCAGAGTTATAGTGAAAGTAAAAATGAAAAAACCCCTGCTTGTTTTAGGTTTTTACATCGATAATATAGTTTGATGCACGACAAAATAATTATTTAAAGCAAAAGCCTCATAAATTGAAGTTCCTTTACTTTAAATGAGAACAATTAAGTGTGACAGCTGCTATTTATGTGGATTTTAATAAATTCGGCATGAATCTTAAAAGCAATGATGTTTATTGTACTTTTACCACAAAGTGTACCCTAAAAAGAACCTTTTTTACTTCTGTCTCATGCTATAATGAATGGAGTATAGTTTACGTCTCTTCTTATCTTGTCTAATTTGAAATGACGCGCCCACTACTTTTTTAGTTTGTTTAGATGTGACGAGTGTACGAACAAACGTGCTCCTAGAAGGCTAGGCTCGCGTCCAGCAGGTTACTGCTGAACGACTAATTACAGTGGCATGTTTTTTTGTATTGCGTTCATATTTAATTTTTTCGTCGGCTCGTCATTTCAGTTTGTTCTAGCTCATTTTCGCCTTTTCAAGTTAAAAAACGAATGATCGTTTCTTGAATCGACCCGACCGGGAATCGAACCCGAGACGACAAACCGAGATGTCGCGCACTACGCCAATAGTGTCGCCAAACTGCCATATCTGCCATCTCACCTCTTTTTTTTTGCTAGAGTACCTATAACCAAAGGATCTAACAACAGCATTACCTTATCCCTAGACATGAGGTGCAGCAACCGGTCGCTCTGCGAGAACAGCGCGGCCGAGTAGGCGATGTTGATGGCGGTCTCCGGCTTGTCGCCGGTCAGCACCCACACCACGATGCCGGCGTCCAGCAGCGCGCGCACGGTGCGCGGCACCGCCTCCTGCAGCCGGTCCTCCACGCCGGTCGCGCCGACCAGCGACAGCGCGCTCTCGAGGCGGGCGAGAGAGTCGCGGATGCGTTTTTCTCGACCTGGTTAACATTTATATTATTTCATCATCAGTAGATTACGTCAATTGAGGACCATGAAGACGATCAAGTCTTTCCTCTTTATAATAATAATATGGAAAACAGAAATGTCAGACGAAAGTTGATGGTGGCCGGAGATGTTAACGGAATTTCATACCGCTCCTTTGGTATTAGCTCAACGCGGTATTAGGTCAAACTCAACTGTACTTTTAAATCGTCAAGATATACTAAATAATAGACATAAATACCATAATAATATAGATATTAAATACACAGTATACAGACATAACGCGACTCTACCAACGCGTCGGAGTTGTTACTTACTGAGAAGACCCGGCGAGAAACTCAGCAGTTACTCTTTTAAACCTGTTTTGGGTTTACAACTTTGCTTGACCTGAGAAAACGTATTTTTAATGGTATTGCCAAGCGTTTTTATTGAACCCAAAGGAAAGATTGCACCTCTGGGACCCCAAAACTATCAATTACAAAAAAACCTTTAATGTAATAACGTCTAAAAAATGGTAATAACTGCATCAAAATCTATTGAAAAGATTTCGAACCACACGAATAAGTGAGAACCCCTGTTTTACTAGTTGGCTAAGATTACGTTCCGAGGGCATTTATTAAATCTTTTTGAGTCGTAATCTCATAATCCAGTTAATACAGTAGTTAGGGATTTACTTCGATTTGCGTCTTTTTGGGATAATTTTCATAGCCATCGAAAAAATACTCTAGAAGTATATAGATTTGATAAAGATTTTACTTTCCTGAGTAAATTGAAGGCAGTTTTAAGAAAGCTAGAAAAAACTTTGTTGCTCACGCGCAACCAATATCAACATCCTTAACTACCTATTCACGGCATAATAAAAACCTGATAGATATCCCATTTAATCAAAAATTGTTATGACTAGAATAATTTATTCTAGAGATAATGATTTTTGCAAGTAACTTTCGAACAGAAAATTAAATTGCCTTAATTTAAAAACCCTCTAATTAAAATTTTAATACCTCCCGTATGTATAAAGTGATATTTTTGAGGAATCCCTCGCAAGGGGCTAGTAGAAGCACACTAAAATTAAGCACAAACAAAAAAACTGCCAACACTGGTAAATAAAACTAGCCAGGTCTCACAAAAGGGCAGGAAGCTCAATATTTATAGGTAGTGCGTTGGGATCAAATACTCGGCTACTTGAAGTATGGGCTTCTGAGTACTCCGTTCATCATAACGGCAACAGCTTAGCTTGCCTCTGACTAAACTACACACATCAAAAGTGTCTAGGGATCAAGCATTTTTATGCGGATTTCTTGAGATTGAGATGTGGCTTTGTAATAAATTTATGATTTTATAAATTTATATGGATCCTTTTTGGTGCATTTCATAATTTGAAACAGGAACTGTCAATCAAATTCGAGTAAAAGATGAAAATCAGCTGTCAATATTTTCCCTATAAAAACATACAACGCATTGAAGACATTATTAGTGCTACTGTTTCCCTACTACTGATTAAAACCAACGTTATTATGGAGCGGCGACGTCATTTAAGCAGGGGAGAAATGGTCAGAGCCGTGGGAATGATAGAAGCTGGTTCCCGGCAACGTACTGTGGCTTTAGCTCTGAATACAAGTCAGAGTGTTATCAGTCGACTTTGGACACGTTACCGAAGCACTGGTACCGTGGCTGAGCGCCATGGAGGACGGTATCGCTGCACCACACGGAGACAAGACCGATACATTCAAATCACAACTCGAAGAGCTCCAACAATAACCGCCATGATGTTAGCCGTGAGGCTTCATCACTCTTCAGGGAACTTAATTAGCGACCAAACAGTCAGAAACCGCTTGCATGAAGTGAACCTTCATTCCCGAAGACCGCTAAGGGTACCACCTATAGCAATGCACAATCGTAGGATTCGATATCAATGGGCTCTTGAACACAGAAATTGGCCAGAAGAACAATGGCGTTTCGTGTGCTTTTCTGATGAGTCTCGTTTTGGTATGAGACCGGATACAAGACGTATACGACACTGGAGAACCCCTGGACGCCAACAACGATTAAAATCCTGCCAGGAAGTCCATCCTTATAGTGGTGGAACCATCATGGTATGGGCGGGTATTTGGATCGGCGGAAGAACTGAGTTGATTTAGATCAGAGGCAACCTCAACGCTCAAATTCATGCTGAGACGATTGTATCAGACGTCATCGTTCCTCTACAAGTGCAAATCGGTCCCTTATTTCAGTTAATGCATGATAATGCACGACCGCACACCGCAAGAGTTGTAAGACAGACTCTCGCCGCAGCTAACATCAATGCCCTGCCCTGGCCTGCTCAGTCGCCAGACTTGAACCCGATTGAGCATGCATGGGATATGCTACAGAGAAGAGCTCTGCCGAATATGGAGGGTATCCAGTCGCAAGAAGACCTTTTTTTGTTGTTGCAACGAACATGGGCGGCCATTCCACAGCGTGATTTGGATGAACTCATTTTGAGTATGCCAAACCGATGTTCTTGTGTTGTTAGTGTTCGCGGTAGAAACACGGATTTTTAATTGTTTAAGTTACCCAATAAATTTTTAAAGAAAACTGTTATTTCAGTCTTTTTTTCGAACTTTAATGTTAGTGGTTCAAATGTCAAAAATCCCTTTATTAGGAAAATGGCAAATTTCTTTATTAATGCAAAGGTGACTTGGTTTATCGTTACTGTAGACAAACGAAAACACTTAATTTGATGAATCCTTAAAGAAAATTTTAATTAATATCAATCAGGAGAAAAGTTATTGCAAAAATATATGTTGATCCCTAGACACTTTTGATGTGTGTATTTGGGATATAGTCGTTTCATGTATATCTACTTCTATATCTTCTTAGTACTTTTCTCAAGTATAAATCTGCGTATACATTTATAAGATAAGAGCTTTTAAGATTACTACCGCTTCTATTTACAGAAACGGGAACGAGTTAATGTTACGCTTCAGTCGAAACATGCGGAAAATAAACCCATACATTAGCGGTTTTCCATTTCCAGTTCAATAACTAGGTAGCTAAGGTGCATATTGCACCGGCGGTATCGTGTCATAGTGACCCGATTCGGAGACTGCACGCGTGTACCGGCGCAATGGCGGATGCGGTTCACGCGTGTCTACTCACCGCTTTGGCTGCGATTCAAGTTCACGATCGATATTAAGTGGTAAGCGGATAAACGCCTGCCAGGTTATCCGGCTTCCGATTGTAAAAAATGCTCACAAATGATTTTTGATTTATTTACTTTTTTGCTTAGTATCTAATATATACTTATTAGAAGTTCACTAGAATACTTATTCATCACATGGTAAGTTATTTAGGAGTTATCAAGTGCCAAAGATACGAACATTCAAACATTGGTGCTTTCGCATTAATAATAAGTAAGATAGGAAAGGTTATGTAGAAAAATCTTAGGGTTATAGTTAACTTAAAAAACCTTCTGGCATAATGTGTAGAAAGAATTAACCAAAGGAAAGAAAAAGCTATTACAGCTGACAAATAAGTAACTTTGTGGATTGTTAAGAACTTCCATTCTCAGTCATATTGTTGGTGGGCGAAGTTTATTCATTTGTTTTTAATGTTTCATAATAAGTCCGGATTTCTGGAGGGACGTAGAATTCGTGTCCTTTGCGATGGTCAAAAATCACGCTTTCTCCAGATTAATGCCGGAGTGCCGCAGGGCTCCGTCTTGTCGCCGACGTTGTTTCTTCTGCATATCAATGACATGTTATCTCTTGGTAATATTCATTGCTATGCGGATGATAGCACGGTCCACGCGCGATATTTCGAGCGCCCTGGGGCAAAGCAGACTGACATCGAGGAGAAGAGGCGAAGTCTTGTTGTTGAGCTTGACGGAGTGTTGGACCGCATTTCAGAATGGGGTGCATGCAATCTTGTCGAGTTCAATGCCAAGAAAACGCAGGTGTGTGCATTCACAGCAAAGGCGTCGCCTTTCCTTTCCCATCCCACTCTTCAGATCACCCCACTACCGATTAAGGATAGCCTAAACATCCTTGGCATGGATGTTCGTAGCAACCTAAACCAGCGGGACTACATTGAGAGCGTCATTAGAACTGCATCCCGTAAACTCGGAGTCCTGAACAGAGTGAGACGATTCTTCACGCCTGAGCGGCTCTGTCTCTTGTATAAGACACAAGTTCGCTCGTGTGTGGAATACTGCTCTCATCTCTGGGACGGTTCCGCTAAGTACCTACTCGAAGCTGACAGGTTGCAGCGGCGTGCTATCCGTATTATTGGAAACCCAGAGGCAACTTTGACCCTTGAGCCTCTCTTGAGCGTAGAGACATTGCCAGGCTAAGTGTTCTCTATCGCTTCTACAATGGGGAATGCTCTGACGAGTTATTCCAGCTTATCCCACCCTCACCTTTCCACTCGCGTACCACGCGTGCTGGACTACGGCGACACCCACACACAATTCAACATTTGTTGGCCCGAACTAAAAGGTTCGGTGACTCGTTTCTTTGTCGTACCATCCAGACGTGGAACGCTCTTCCAGCACATGTGTTTCCTTCCTCTTATAGTCCCGGGTTCTTCAAGCGGGGCGTGAAAAGGCCTTCAAGGTGAGGATGGCCAGCCCAGTGATTCGTTTGAATGACTGGGCTTGTCAACCTCATATCTGGACCTCGCGACCGCTTTCCATCAGGTGGAGTGAGGTCATCTTGACGGGCAATATAAAAAAAAAAAAAAGTCTTACATTTTCTCGTAAACCCTCCTCCCCATCTCGTTTCGACACATGAGTGTTTTGATAGTTTAGTATTCGACCCCTGAGTGCGTATTTAAAAGAAATTGTCTATTCCGTCTTCAGTATTATGAACAGGATCTTACCTTCACCGATCTCGGAAGCCCTCACGTGTCCAGCCAGCCACTCCTCCCACAGCGCCGGCTGCATCGTTCGTTTCGCCATGACCAGCGTTCGTAGACCCGATCGCGAGTACTCCGTTATTAGAGAGCGGGTTCTTTCGTAGGCGGCCGCCTCTGCGGACCCTGAGCGCATGGGCGCTAGCGCTCCTAGCACGGTGCTGTCTGCGCCTTTGACGTACAGAACGACCTGTGAAAAAGATATCATGCTGTAAGAACTAGACTTCACCTAGTCGTGGTCCGTATGACTCAGCGCAACAAGTCCGGAATTTACGATACAGACAAAAATACATACATACATACATACCATCACGACTTTATTCCAAGCGGGGTAGTCAGAGGCAAGTGAATGTGCCGTCATGGTGAACGAAACACTTTTCACCAATGGTATTAGAACCCAACGTGGTAGGTGGTGAGCCTTTCGCCGTTATCCGGGTTGATTTGGTTTGTTATCGATGTTTTCCGTCACCGGAGAGTTAGTCGGATATTTAACAATGAACACAAAGATTTTGGTTCTGGCCAGATTTGAACTCGGGACCACACAATCCACGATCTGAGTTTGGGTGCTGAACCACTAGGCCACGACGCTCTCAAGACAAAAATAAGCTCTAGCATTTGAACATAACCTATATTGTTTTGCCAAAATGCAGCAGGTCCATAGTACGAGATCTTTGATACTTAATGCCGTATTTATTCCATGTCATTCGCTAAATGCGTTTATACGTGAGCAGCGTGGCGTTTAATCTGAATCTTTCTTAAAATTACAATAAAAATGAGTAATTATGTCACGTTTACAATTTACAACCTCGCAGTCATTTTTTATGATGTAGAATTTACCTAACATTCATTGCTTTTTGGTAACTGATAAGCTAATTTTAGATTTGTTATTGTGTATTGTGACTTTCAAATTGTTTGTCACTGTTTTGACATTTCATTACAATATTTTGCATTGCATAATGATCCAACGGCAATAATCGAATATCTAATCACATTATTATCAAACAAATAGCCCACATTTAAATACAAGCTCCTTGCCGATTCTGCTGCAAAAGTAAACAAAAGTTTATATCTTTTTCTGAAATGTTGTGTTCCTAACGTGGATCATATAAGACGGCACACCCTGTAGATAAGAGAGACTGATCGACCCAAACCTAATTATTTCAGCACAATATTCGGCAAGCAATTTCAAGTACAATCAAAAATGAGAGTCATCGTAATTCGTTTTTGTTAACGTTATTTCGCATAAGGAAATTCGGTGAGAACGAAAATCTGGAAATACAATCAGCCGTTCTCATCCAACTGAAAATCGCATTGAATGATTTAATTTTTGTAAAGTGCTACCTAATCACCTTGAATTAATTTCTAATTATATTTAAGGCGTTCGAAATGTCGTTCATTCGCCGTTGTGTATTTTAATTAGCGTCTACAAGATTGGACGGGACGGGACGCAAGAAACGTAAGCGAGATTGGTTTACATGCATTTATGTTGCGTGACTGCCACCTAACCTGTCCAGTGGGCGTCCGCAGTGCTATCGACATGCACTTCCTTGTAGAGTCGAACTGTTGCACTCGCAGAACTTTAAGCCTTGAGAGTTCGCCTCGGATGCCGATCTCGACGTCGTCCGGTGACCGCCCTCTCAGTTCGTACCCGTAAGCCAGCGCTGCCTCCGCTAAGGCCAGTTCGTCGGGACTCTCTGCTTCGTATCGGGCAAACTGAAACGAAAGAACAAGATCAGCCAGAGAACGGTGTAGATCCAATAGATATCCAAGTAGATGGTTTGTTTAATTACATCTTTAATTGATTAATCAGATTGATATCCATTTCTAAATTTGAGCTACGCCTAAGCAAAATGAAACACAAGCGAAACGAAATTAAAAGTCCATTTTCCGATTTTGAATAATTCAATGAGCGTGATCGCTAAAATCAGCTTTCTTCTTATAAAGATAACTCTTTGACAAAAAGTAACGAAGTAAAAGATAATAAGTTATTCCTTTGGATAACAAACAATTCCAGCATTACCAAAGAAAACTGCTATCTTAATTAAACGGATGACAAGCGAAAAGTTAAAGGCTTATTAAAAGTATAACCTGAAAAGGTGACGTAAAATAGCTATAACAATAACGTAAGTAAAAAGCGGCCGAATTTTAGGCGTCATTCAGCCAAGTTTTTTACTTTAGTTTGAGACGAACAGATGGTTTTTCTCGACTATAAGTGAGACCTTGGTCCAATGACCAATATAAAACTCGTGCGAAGGGTCGGCCATGACAAATAAGTCTATGTAGAGCATTTCGGGTGAAAATAGATCGATACTATCCCTGGCGAATACAGGCGATAGCATTAACTGCACGCGGTTGCAATTTGTCAGAAGGCCAGCATGCAGTTTAAAATTGTAGATGTGAATGAATTTCAGAGTGAGGAGTTATGTTTGGTACCTAGGAAATTCGAACAAAAATTAAGACAGCAACTGAAAAGCTAGTCTTCAGCGTCGCCCAGCGATACGTGATTTGAAGTAGCTGTGGCCAGAGAAATCGTTGAAGAAAAAAACAAAAATGAAGACCCGTTAACCGTAGCGTGAGACGTCCCGGCGGCCGTTTGACAGTAAATCTGGATTTATTTACATCAAGGTTATCAACTAAACTAGGTGTTTCACCTGTTGTTCAGCTGACGTGCTCGGTTCGCTGCTGTTCTCTTCTCTGCTCCCCCCGAATGGTAGCTTAGGCAATCGCAGGCGCAGAGGTGATGTGGTGGACGGTGGTGGTGACGGCGTTGTCGACCGCGATTCCGTTAGTCTGGCGTATCTGCAGCAAAAGGTACAAAGATCAGATTATATTTCATCAAGGATAACTACGCACCAAGAAAAATGATTTAAGCTGGTGGTATGTTTGTTGTTATTTCTATAACATTTTACCTGACCTAATTTTTACCCTACATAATCACTAAGGTTTAATAAACATAAACGAAATGGTAAATTTTCTAATCGTAAATGCACCATGAACCCGAATATCTTTTCCCCAAAAGTCTCAACTTACTTTTATAACAAAATCATCATTTACATCGTAAAATTATTGATGAAAATGGAATACAAATAAGTCTTCGGATTTCTATGTAATTTGTGATATTATCAAAACTGTTTAATCATCACATATACATTCATTAATATTTCTTATCTTTGCACCTGAATAAACATAGCACATCGATTCAGTTTGTAGTGAAGGACAGTACATTATCATCATTAACATCTTGTTTATTAAACGTTAGCAAAAAGCAATGTGGCCTTGCAACACAACACGTAGGACGTAAGTATTATTTCATAAATACAGTGGTGATAGAAATCCCCGCTGAAGAAGAGTATTTTGTCCCAGGAGTGATTACGGGTCTTTATCCGTCCGTTTATTGGTCGCGATTCCAATGTTATTATACTGACCTTAGACATTCAAACAACATAATTCCTTTTAATATTGTATATTCTTTAAAATTTCATTTACTTTTGAATAAGTTTTACTGGCCTGTTGGCGCAATGGCAGCGATCCTGCCTTTAGCGCCGGAGGTCGTGGGTTCGATCCCCACCCATGACAAATATTTGTGTGACGAACATTTGTATTTGTTGTGTGTCTGGGTGTTATTATCTATTTAAGTATGTATTTAGAAATATTTAAGTATGTTTATCAGTCTTTGACGCCCATAATACAAGCTCTGCTTTGTTTGGGGTCAGATGATCTTGGTGTAAAAAAAAAAATCATAACATAAATTACAAGGCACTTAATATCATTATGTTATTTGTCCGCCGGGATAATGTGAGTCCGTTATCTAACAGAAGCTGAGCATTTTTTTTGGGCATATTATAATGAATATTTTCCGTGGTAGCTGGTGATGATGATTTTCTTTAAAAAAGGCAATTGATTTCGCTAAAATAATATAATTAATATTAAACTATCTGTATCCGCAATGGTAAGTCCCGAGCTTTATAATTTCGGTGGACCGCATTATTGTATTTTGCCGTTTTTAATCAAAAATAGTGCATTGTTAATAACCACATCACATTATTTAATTTTTTCGCCGATTATCAAATACAAAAGAATAAATGTGTCAATGCAGTGTTAAAGAGTCATTGCTGTGTGTAGTGTAGGTATTGTCTGCGTGTCGCGCGTTGTTGATTTTAAAGTAAATACGTAGCAGACGGCATATACACACTAATCAATAATATGCCATCTGCCCTGGGAATACCCTAGTACCGAATACCGATATTAAATACTCGTAAAGAATTAAGCAATTAAGTTGAAGTTGAGAAATTACTTTGAACGGTCAACCTAATCATTATAAAAAGTCATTAACCTCCGAATAAATAGAACCATTTGCCAGATTGAAATAATTTTGCTTTAAACGCCATGGGAGGCGCGAAACGTAATTTGTTATTACCAGTTCAACAATGCATGACTGTATTTTTACCCAACTACGGCCAGTACCTATGTATGAATTTTTATCTGTTCCCTCATAACTTCTGAGCTAGTTAGGATATAATTGGCAATAATTTCTAAAATCACGCCTCAGAGATGAGCCAAACACATTTTTTTTCCAACTCTACGCAAAAACCTACATAAAACCTCATTAAAGTCTACGTAGACTTACTTGTCGTTCGATCGTAATGTTCCATTGGAGCGGGAGGTCTTCTGGATCTGCTCGCTGGACGTGGAGCCGCTGAGCTGCATAGAGTCCACGTGTGGCTGGCTCACCACCACCGTGTTGCATACCGCCAGGATCAACAGGAACTCGCGAACCTGGTACAAAATATGTACTAAGTGAGTTGTCACCAGCTTGTATAAATATACATTATTAAATTTTTCACTATAATTATATTGTACACACCACAAATAAAAAAAAAACATTGGAGTACGGCCTCAGATACATCAAACCCATTGCCCATCCTCTCCTTCTTCATTGCAAAAGAAAGGGAACTATTAGGGAATATTTCGTAGGCGGCGGTACACCATCAGAGGGTGCTGTATGCCATATGAAACAATGAAACTAAGGGAATAAAATTCATCGATGAATGATTGCGACATTGTATAATAATAGTATATAGTTATCATTAAAACAGCAAAACGAATAATGAAGCGTTGTGCATGAACAATGCTATCGCTTCCGCGCACTACTTATGCGGATTCTGTCTATTATTAAACTATCAAACACTCTAAGATGTGTATAACAATTTAATACGACTACTCGATACAAAAGCTTAATCAAGTCTCTCTGTCCGTCCCGTCCAAGTTTGGGGAACATGATCGTGTATTCTAATTCAACAAACTCTTACTCAGCTAATTACAAAGGTAATGCTAGAAGTTCTAGAAGAACCTAAATACGGGACGCTATTACTTTAATATGTTTAAACTAAACAAGGCGGTTGAATTATTATTATATTATATTACTACTAACTGCCTTTTCTCTAATCAACTGACTCAATTGTAACACTTTTTCCTCAATACAACTCGCGGGTAACTTCGCTTCCCAAGGCATTCGATGAACAGACCATAGCACAATAGGATATGAGGATACCCACAGACTTCAAATTCTGGCAATCTGTTCAAAACCTTATCAGTTTATCACTCAGATCACAATTTTTATTATTTTATTAATTTTTAAAGGACATTCCAAGTTTGTGTTATCTTGATGTTTTGTTGTCTGTTCTCCTTATTAAAAATTACTCTATCTATGGCATTTTCCATTGGACAATGGCCTCCCTCCCATTTATGTCTACAAAATTAATAATTATTTCTTTGCATCTCTATTATTATTGCTGAATATTCAATTAAATATATGTGTTACGGGCTACTTGATTAACTGGGCAGTATTAATACGGACCGGTCCTATTGAATAATGATTAAGTGCATTGGTCAGTTTGATTAATTAATTATTTTGGCCTGTCCATATGAATAACGAATGAGACTACTCGTGGGCAGTTTAATAAATCAAAGTTTGAGATAGCTTGAATTTATTACTTTTACCGGGCATTATGAATAATTTCACTATCAGAATCAAAACATATTTTGAGTAGGAAAAAATCAAATCGATTCGTATGATTTCTTTATCAAAATATATTTACAGTTATATTTTCAAAGTATAAAACGGCATATGGAAAATGAAGCCAGTTCGTCTCTGGCACTCGCCGGCCGCTGCCACTGCCGGGGCACGCTCGGCTCGTGCACCTGGTTCATGTCAACCTAACATGCTCCTCGCAACCTTATAAACCCTATTCTTACACAGCGGAATTCCTTCTGTTGTACATTGTACAATCCCTAGGGATACATTGCCTTGGCATTGTATACAATAACTGATTGTTTGCCGGTGACATATACATTGCCTATAAGTTGATTTTACATAATGAAATAAGCAAAAAACATCTAAGATCAATTTGTTTTATTATTTTGCCCAAAACAAGGTGGTCATTATTTAAAATGACCGGAAAAGTGATAAATCAGGCCGTTTTACTCACATTGCCAATTTGACAAGGGCATTATGCATACAGACCAGTCATTATTCACTGTGACCGGATTTATCAATTGGCCCGTAACATATGCATAATCTACAATGCAAGCAGCGAAAAAACCTTATTAACAGAAGTAGATGTGAAAATGTATCTTACCTTCTGAGTGTGTTGAGCATCATTACTATCTAACAAATGCTGCAGCAATCTCCTGTTTGGAGAGACGCTGGTGATGGGCGTGACCACAGGTGGCAGGTCGGCTGAGGGCTCCGCGGGGGGGCCTGGCGGGTGGTCGTAGTCCACGCCGCTCACCGTGCAGCGCCTGAACACCATCTTGTTCTCCGTCAGCGTCCCCGTCTTGTCACTGAACAAGTAGTTGATCTGCCCTAGCTCCTCCGTTATGTTTAGTGCCCGACATTCCACTCTAGTATTCGTCTCAGGATCGTACATCTCCACGTCCTGATGTATGTGGTACACTTGCAAGAGTTTCGTCATTTCTATCGTTACGTACAACGACACCGGAATCATCACTTGCAATACTATTATATAAGTCCAGAAGATAAGCAGACCCTCGTAGGCCGGCTTTCCCGGGTTTGGCAAGAATGGCGTGTTCTTCACAACTACAGGGTTGTACTGGTCTAACCATACTTTACAGCCGACGGCGCCGGCGCAACAGAGGAATAATAATACTAAAACGCACCATATAACGTCTGTGTTCATTTTTCTTTCTAAGCCTGAACATTTGTATCTGGGTCCGCCATTGTTTAACATTGCTTTGGTTTCGTGCCCTGCGTACACCACAATGCCCTCCACGTAATCTGTGTTTTTAATTGAACAATCTCTGAGAAGGAGGTTTTCCGAGTTGAGCGGTACTCTGGTCCCATTCGGGTGTGATATCGTTCCAGTAAATCGATATATTTTTGTTGACGGTCGTTCCACTTCCACGGAACTTCTAAATTTTAGTGGATTGAATTCCATTTGCTGAAAATAAAATAGCACCGTGAGATGAATACAAATGGTAATCGAATTCACAGAGCGCGAGGAAATTGAACTCAAAACTACTTTTCCAAATTGCCTGTCACTATATTTGAATAGAAAATATCTGAGAAAGTTATTCTCACGCTCTGTTTCTTAAAACTAACCATTCATTCACAATGGTTACTAAATTTTTAAATTTACTATTTAATGTCATGATTGTGCTCATAAAATTACGAAAGTGCCGCTTAGCGTCACATGCAGTTGTAGAAATGAGGTTAACGCTTAGTGCAATTTATTCTAACAATTTTGTTTATTTTCGGTTCAGGGCAGCTAATAAACTTTGCAATGTAGTAAATTGTTGACAAAGTCTCATGCACGTCCATGTAATGTACTCGTTTTATACATAATTTCCTAGGTACGTAGTTTACGTAACGCAGGGACGTATGTGTTAGTTGTTGGTGTCTTTTGAAGGGTTTGAGGTTAGATAAATCGGATAGAACAAACAACGGTAATGTTAGCGTTGGTACACGGATGTAGGTCAATGGTGACGTCGATAGCATATACACCTATCTACCTATGCGTGTAGCGACACGGACCTTTTCTCTGAAGCCGGACGCGACGATTCTCTGCTTCAGGTTGGTCTCTCCGTCGAGGTTGCAGGTGTCGAGGTAGCAGACGCCCAGCGAGTTCGAGGAATGTAGCAGCACCATGTCCGCCGGTACCGCCTCATTGTTGGATAAGTGCACTAGGTCTCCCACTCGCACGTCTCGCCATTTCACTCTTACGTATCGCTCCGCTGATCTGTTGAATAAACATTTGTAATAGTTACAATGAACTGTTAATTGATAGAAGTTGTGAATATTTCACAGATGAAACAATGCAAGAGAGTATAGATAACGGAAATCAGTCGTTGTTTGTAATCGCAGCAAAACTTTTTGTGGTGACCCCTCCAAAGGGTTTTAAATAAAAGATGGCCGTATAGAGATAACATGGCCATCTTTTAGATAAGACATTTCTGAGGAGTTTACTGGCAAAATTCCTGCCTGAATAAGCAAAAAAGGCCGGTGTTAGTCTTATGTATATTTTGCAAATCAGTTTAACCCAACTTGAGCCGAAAGCCTTCCGTAAACAAAAATAGGTGCCCGTATTGATTTAATCAGAATGTAGTTTAGGTGACGAATAGCACTCTTTAAACACTTGACAATGTAAGCCAGCATAATAGTGCTCACTGAAGATAACGAAATCGAATGTGATTTATGATAAACAGAGTTTCAGTAAATTATTGTTCACATACGTTTTGTTTTTATAAACTTCACGTTCGTGACTAAAGATATTAAGTACAGTTTGCTATTGACAAAGGGCAATTGTTAAGTTAATCTCCGGTTTTTTACCCACGACGGCACTTTGCCGACATTATCGTGCCCGCCGCGAGCCCGTTGATAACGACGTTCGTGAGGGAAGCAACAGGTCACGATTTGTTCAACGCCGGCAAAGATTCACAAATTTCACGAAACGAACGCGCTTTGACGTACATATCTTTAAGTTTAATCTCTTCTTGCAGTAAGCTTTATCCAATAGCGGGCTATGCCATTACAACAATACTTCATCATAAGTAAGCTGCCTCAGTTATTTATTTTCGTTTTTAAAAAATCTGTAGAATTGTTTGTCATTCTGCATTATTTTCAACAGACAGGATATAAGAAGGAAAGAAAAAAGTGGGCACATGAATTTACACAATTAGAGGACGTAGTACTCGTAAGTATATCTACTTTACTTTTAAGAACAGGAAATGTGTAGTAATTATCTCAGTCCAAAAAAACGTATTAGTTCGATGAATATTTACTAGTGAATTGCACACTATTTAAGTACCTAGTTAAAAGTAAGAAGTAATTATTCTGTAAAATGTAGGAAATTGTTATGCTAAATAAGAGTTAACCAGTAGTTCATACTTACGAGTAGTTAATAAAGAAACATTGGAAAGCGTGTCCGACGTCAGTCAGTTGCGCTGTTTACGCAGCCAACAAGTCTAGCGAGTGCAAGACAATGAACCTGCCCTAACTCAGCGAGCTGGCCCCTGCCGCGGCCGGGCTCGAAGGCGGTGATGA
The DNA here is from genome assembly GCA_947369235.1 of Udea olivalis. Taxonomy (NCBI): domain Eukaryota; kingdom Metazoa; phylum Arthropoda; class Insecta; order Lepidoptera; family Crambidae; genus Udea; species Udea olivalis. The sequence continues at coordinate 6,317,068 of OX376346.1, read as the reverse complement.
AATACTCTACCTAGACGTGGCGTCGTAAAAGCGGAACGGATCTCGGATATCCGTGACTACCTACTCAACGTCCGTCTTCGCTCCACAATGAAAATTAACCAAACAAGTATCTAACTTATTATTGTTAAATCTTTAGTTCAAAGGCAGACAGATGTATCTAATTGATTGATGTCAACAAAAGCAAGTAATCATACATAAATAATACTATTGAGTAGGAGGCCTAACACCCTAACAAAACTTCCGTGGTAAAACTTCATATTTTCAGATGATTTCAGTAACCTGTTGTGAAACGAAACTAGATTACACGGTCTGCACCAACAGTTAACACATTATGGAGGCTTTTAATACAATTAAAATAAAATAACAAAAACTTTTTTACAAAAACAAGTTCCCTGTTTCAGATTCATCCGACATTGTAGATAAATCCCCACTAATGCCGCATACCTATAAGTACCTAAGTATGTTCGTTGAAAAGTGATATCAGCATGTATGGTGTGTGTAAAAATGAAATCAAATAAATGTACTCATTTGTTTGTTTTGCATAGGTGTATCATAAATCGGAGTGTTGGGTCACTACACTACGTGTTGTCTAAGGATGACTCATTGCCCACTTACGATACCCTTTAAAAACGCCTATTACGTTTGTCATTGTAGTAGTGGATACTTCACAAGAGTTTGACCTCTATCTCGCTCGGAGTATGTTGGCCATGTTAGGGGCTTGAAGCACGCTAACTTGGGACGGAAAACATACGGGCACTTAAGCAAGGACACTCGTCAGAACTTATCATACCATGGGTACTGGGCAGCACATTTTCGTAATGAGGGTATTGTGGTATTTCTTGAATTTTTAGGTTTTTGTTAGAGTTTAGTAGGGAATGTTCTACTATTTACGCTTTGGTTACTACATGATATTCACTATTAAATATATTTTTAAAGTTTCTTAATAGGTAAGAAGTCTGGCCTGCGCCTCATACATATGATGTAATAAAAATTAACCGGCCAAGTGCGAGTCGGACTCGCGCACCGAGGGTTCTGTACAAACCTGTAGGTATATTTACTAAAAATATTTTTATTATATGATGTACCTTAAAATGTACGGTTTTCGCAAATTTTCCTTTATCTGTGCTATATAAGACGTTGCTTCGTACCAAATTTCATGATTCTGAGTTCACGAGAAGTACCCTGTAGGTTTTGATTCCCTTGCGAGTGTTGAACATTTGCGGAATTTGCGGCATAATAGGCTGTATCTTTTGATTGCGTTAGCTTAGAAGTTTAATTTTCATAGCTGCAAGGGACAGTAGACCTGAGTATTTGATATAAATTCCAGCTTGATACCTCCACGCGTTCTTGAGAAAAAGGGTCTTGACAGACAGACAGACGGACCACAAAGTGATCCTTTATGGGTTCCGTTTTTTCCTTTCAAGGTACGGAACCCTAAAAAGTACCTATTCTAATGAAGAAGCAGTTTTATCTTTCATATAATCGCATTATGGTCTGAAGTAGATTACTATAATCTGATATCCTCAACTAATTTTCATTCATGATGAAGGCAACGTATTAATTTTATCTTATGCAAATATAACACGTAAGAATACGGTGTACAGGAGCAACACGTGGCAATTTTATATTCTGATATAAGAGTGATCTATCGGCTCAAGTACCACTTGAGCCGATAGATCACTACATCGTTTGATGACATTTTAATTCAAATTCAAAACGTATTATTGGTTGTTACTTACTAATAAAAAATTTTTGGTATTACTCGTATGTAATGATAACAACTAAATCTAAGAAACGATGGTGGCTAAAAACAGTGCTCCCAAGCATAGATTACTACTCCAGGATGACAAGATATTAATCAATAACGAACAAAAAATTCGAGCAGCCGCACTGGAACAAAGCTAATCCAGAGTGAAGATTAAATCACCAATTAATAAATCCACATCGTAATTTTTCACCACCGCCGTTCTTATTTCATTGTGTATACCAAATGGGACTGCGAATAGAAAACAGTTACTATCAGTCAGAGTAGTTGGTCAGGGTATTTACGTAAGAAAATACTGGACGGAAATAACGTGTGTAAGTTATTGTAAAAGGCCGTTCATATATTTTAATGCGATTTGCTTGTTCGGAATCGTAGAGATGGAAATTCTGTATGGAAAAATGCCGTAACATGTGTCATATCGGCCGGAGCCGCGAGGCGAGTGCACATTAATCGATTTCGTTTGGTAATTAGCAAACAGCTGGGTTTACATCACTGCGTTGTTGACTGTGCAAAGTTACGGCTAAACGTGCTGGATTGTATGCTTCCTTGATTAGTTGAAACGATTCCGACTAAAAACCAATCGAATCAAAGTTGACTTTGTCGGTTTCCACTGATTTAATTACATGCTTAAAAAAAATTGCCAATAATTGTAATCAACACTCATTGTGATAAGATTTGTAGAGAACGAAATTGCAAGTTACACTTGCATAAATAACCTCAAGTTATCAATTTAGACAAATGATAAAATATGAAATACAGTCGATCAAAACCAAACCAAATCGAATTAGCAGTAAAATTTTCGTCAAACTCAAATAACTTTATTCAAATAGACTTTACACAGTACCTAAGTACTTTTAAATCGTCAAATTTAAAGCAAGATATACTAAATAATATACATAAATACTATAATGATATAGCTACATAAATACACAGTATACAGACATAATGCGACTCTACCACCGCGTCGGAGTTGTTTCTTGCTGAGAAGACCCGGCGAGAAACTCTGTAGTTACTCTTTTATACTTGTTTTGGGTTTACAACTAGTACTTAGTAAAGTACAATGTGTCATTTTGATACAAATAAACCTACTGAGTGTCTAACCTAAAGAATATAGAAATAAATAAATTGAAATTATAAAACAATGGAAAAAAACATACATAAAAAAATATCAAATTGTCATTTAAACAATTAAAAAAGAATAGAAAACTGAAAGTGCTGAAAAACTGAAAGCGTGAATAGAAAACTGTTAAAATCAAAATAAAATAAAATTGAATTACTTAATAAGTATAATAGGTATAAAATAATATAATTGATCATGCCTTGGATGATTGCGATGCTGTTAAACCTATATACCAAAGTGCATAATAACCACTAAAACCAATACATTAATAAAATGTACTCTGTAACATTAGCGACCAAAATCCGATAACCGTGTTAATAGAAAGTCCATTCAAAGTAACTACATATAAAGGCAGTTGGTAAGTCTTGAATTTAATAAAATGTTTTTTTAGGAGAGGAATCAAATACGGAAATCGACAATATTCTTGTGTGTGGAATTCATTCTGTGTTTAAATAACTCGATTAGCATAATACGGCGGCTAGTCTGTTTGCTGCTTAACTTTCCTTTGATTCTATGATTTCTATAATCTCGTTCATGCAAATTGTCATTCATTTTAGCACCCCTGCTTCTTATTCTTAATGTTATAATGAGTGAAGTATACATTTAAGGGCCGTAGTCCCGTTCTGATGTGCATTGTGTGGAGATTAGACAACGTAAGTTTTATCAAACAGTACGAGATTTAGCATTTATGAAAAAGATCAAATCATGACTGAGATAAATCAATCGATGATTACAATGTCGTCAGACAGCAAGGTTTGTAGCACCTACATTTTGGTTTGTCTTTACGATCGATGATGTAATTGCATCATCAAACTTACGACATAGGATAGGTACTTTGACAAGATAAAGTACCTTAGTTAAGTAAACGCCTTGATGAGTCACCACGCTGAATAGAAGTAAGTTTAACCACGGCTTACAGTACAGATGGCCACAGGTCAAGTGTAGATACTAATATAATGAAGGTCATTATTCAACAGTTACGTAGCGCTTGATTTGTTAAGCCGCTGTAGCATTAAAAAAGAGCTCAATACTACAAGTATATTGCTGATTTATATTATATTTATGAATCATACTACTGAGAACATTCGTATTTAAACGACTTAGATTAGAATTTAAAATGGGATGGCGATAAAGATGGAAATTACCATTTACTTAAACAAATGTTTAGTCAATAGTTTATTCAATTGAAATTTTTATTACTAAATTAACCTCAATAAACATTTAAGTTGATTCGTTTATTCTATGATCATAACCAATACTCTTTGTTTTCCTTTTACGGGACTCTGATAAACTACTAAAGGTCAACTTGGTGCCAGAAATTTCCAACTTTTTACTTAGTATTAAAATTTTTACTCCGTATTAAGTATTCTGTGCTTTCGATTCCGAAGCGCAGAGCCTTAATAGTTCATATAATTTTATCACCACATATAAATCTTATCGCTCTGAGGTGATTCATGATGATTACTAACCCGAGCTATGTTCCGTATCATATACTACTTAAGTTAGCTAGCAATATGAATTAAAACAATATGTATTGTAAATAAATAAACAGAAATAAACAATTAATACGACTTAACTATTATCTACAATTCAGAGAATCCATTCTTATTGTTTATTACCGATAGCAATAAGATACCTCGATAGTTAAATTCACTATCACACGAGTGGTATTATTTATTGTTATCAAGAACATGTTAACTTAATTATTGTAATCATTAGCAACAAATTTGAATTGACCTAAATAAAAATAGCTTGGGAATAAGTAGGTATTATAATTAATTGCTATGACTGATCGTTACCCATGTTCCTGCTTGCGTTATCATTGTCAATTTTCCTGGAATTTCTGAGTTTGCATTCCCGATAGCATACATAACGAACAAACTCAGCTACGGGTCACATCGGAACAAGGAACCAACATAGAGAACTAGAAGAGTATGTTTTTGTCTACTAATTGTTTAAGTGAAAGTTAATTAGGAAGAAGAAATTTAAAAATAAATTTAATGATCATTCTTTAGTTTTATTAAAACGCTACTGGATTCATATTGTATACCTTTGCAAATTAATTGCTTTGGATCGATCAATTGAAATTCATGTCATAAAGCTTTAATTATAACATCAGACATGTTTATTCCTATAAACCCTCTGAAAGTCTTTCAAATCGCCGAATCTAATCAATCAAAGAAAATAAATTGATGAGGACAGACATTCATATTAAAATAATAATCATTTAGTCTTAATCATTTTAAAATATGAAGAGGGCAAGAACATGTTCCAAGCAGAGTCAAACCACCAACTGAAGATGATGATAATGATAAAAGTGATGGTCTAGTCGCCTTTCAAAATATTTAACGAAACATTTTTCTAAAGGTTGTTTTAAATTTAAGAGAATGAGATAATAAGTACTGCCTAACGAATAACTTTCGCTTTTTCTGTCACTCAGACCTGTTTAAAAGTTGAGTACTTACTTACTTCATAATTATATTTAAAAAAAACTGTAATTATTTTATCTGCAGTGGCTGCATACAAGATATAAGCTATGAAGGTCAGAGTTGCATTAAACTATGCCCGATATGTAGGTACAGACGACCGCTGTTCCTAAGAACGGGTTTCAGTTTGTCTCGAGATCAATGCCACTGCGAGCACTATCGCAAACTTGACTCATTTGTTTACTAAACACTTTGGCGTCTTAACGGTTGCTGTTTGAAATGAGGTGTTTTAAATAGTAGAATTTGCATTCTTCTCAACTATTAGAATTGTTGTTAGTAAGTATGATTATCAATTACATTTATAAACTAGCTGCCTCGACAGACGTCGTTCTGTCAAAAGTAATTGCAAGTGGCGGCGTCGGTAAAGCAGCACACATCTTGCCCGCGTTTCTTCGACTTGATTTACATATACTCGTACTATTATTTTTCACTGAATGTTTTGTTCAATTATGATAAAATATAGCCTATGTTCCATTCCCTGATGTTTTTTTTTTTAGAATAGAAAAATATTTATTTACCAAATAGAATACATACAATTTACATTTATCAATGATTACTGCACTAAGCTCGAGGCTTGTATCGCCGTAATTTGAACACGAGGATCAACATTACACAGTATTCAATTTTTTTTTTGTTCGAGACACTGGTTTTAACAAATCCGTAGGTAATTAAAACAAAATTAAATGAAAGAAAAAGAAAACAAAATTAATGAAAACCATTACCTTTACATTAATAAACAAAATAAAATCAAATAAACAAAAAACAAATGTAGGTTCATATTGGTGAAATATTTTTTTCGGTCTAGTTGTTTCGGACCCTATTCAATATAAACAAACAATCAAATCTTTCCTCTTCATAATATTAGAATAGATTAGTACAGATATCCTATTAATTCAAAGCATATCCGAAACTTAAGGGAGCTATCTAAAACGTTGAATATCTTTTGCAACAATGATCGCAATCCTTTATTATCTGACAAAAATGGTAAATGTGGAGGTGTGCGATGGTTTGATGAACGCTAAACAAAATATAACGATTTCATTCTAAACATAGACTAACGTTGTCAGATCGGTAAAGAAAAATCGAGAATAGAATGAGTGGGCACACTAACTTACTTTCACAACAACTTTATCATACCATCTAGGATTTCACGAGTCATTTGTGGGTACCTAACGAAACCTACACAAACGAATGTGCTGCATCATATTGAAACCATAGAAATCATCTGATAGTGGCGCGTGTCCGCGAGGGCACGGCGCGGCGCGGGCATGACGTGCGTGAGCCGCGTGGTCCGCCCGCGCCCGGTCACTTTCTCCTAAAGATAAACACCCGCTATTGAGGTGAGGCGCGCCTTAATCTGCAGTTGGAGATACCACTTTAGTGTGTCGTGCTCGTTACATCAGCTGATCGTGACTACTTCTTGCAAATATACGCAAATCATCTCTAGGAAGGCTAGTGAAGTCAAAGCAGGGTATTTACTACCCACCTTCATGCCTCACTTGTACCTAAAACCCGATCGGTCAGACTTGTTTCAATATTAAATTAACCTGAAGTAGAAACTGCAAACGGTAAACACGAAACCAATGTTGGCCTGGCAGGAAGTAATAACAATGAAGATCCTTAAGAAAAGATGTGGTCACATGTCTCAAAAGACGTTAGCGAAATGGCAGCCATCAGAATAAATATTCAACTTTGTATCTTTAAGTTGGTATATTGACGTTGCGAATTCCTAGGTCAATGACTGGCGTAAGTTTCTTGTCATCTGCCACACGTGTCTCGGTATCTGTATTGTGCAAGGGAAACCCCCCATTATAGAATTTTATCCCGGGGTCGTACGAAGTGGTTTGTCTTTGCCAGTTAATTCGTTTACTCACAAGTGAAGTAAGTACGCGTAATTAATAGTGTAGAAGCAATTTCTGTCATGGCTGTTGTGCAGATTTTTTTCAGTTCGTTTAATTCATCTATAATAGGAAAAGCAATGAATATTATTTTAGATGAAAAACATTGTGTCATTGTGAGGTTACAACCAGCCAGCACTAGAAACGCTTGAGGCCGTATGATTGATGCGCTTGTCTGCCGAATCAATTAATATTATGGCGTCATGATTGCAACCACTTAAGATTTACGGTTTTATACCAAAGGCGTCCTAAAGTCGACGTTAACGATCTTGCACATAGCGCAATGAGGCACAATACAACCTCGCCCGCGCAGATTCATTGCCGATCGATCTATCAAGGTCCACCGGTCTTTATTTTATACAAGTCAAGGCACTTAGGGTTTGAATTAGCTGATCTTGGATTTTATAAAAATAAATCGGTTTTAATTCAAATAAGTGTGGTAATTGCTTGTGAAGTTATTGAGGAATCATTACCTAAATACCATCACGCCTTTCTTCGACAGTGTAGGTAGGCTCCATATCGTTTTATTAGCCAGGATCTAGAGTCTAGGGATGGGTCCGGAGAGACTAGATTCTAGACATACAGTCAAGAGCATAAATATGTGTACGTTTTAAAGGTTTCAAAATATCTGAGCAAAATATTAGCCACATACAACAAAGAGCGAAAGAACCGTAAACGTAACCTATGACGAAACAAAGGCGAGGAAATTGTAAACGTAACTTTGACCAATTAGCGCAGCCGTCAGTGCATGACATCTTTATCAGCCAATCAGCTCTCAGAACGTGATTGCTTATTCGCGTTCGTCCTAGTAGGAAGCGCCGGATTATCGCGATCATACTAAAAATAAACAGGATAATAGCGATATAAAATGTTAGATTCCTATTATCCGGCGGCGTTCTGCAATCGTCTTAGCATTTTCGCGAAAATCCGGCCCTCCTTATTATCCTACGACATATACAAGTCAACAAAGAGCCTGAACGAACTCTCGTATTTATGCTTTTGAGTGACTGTACATGTTGCTCTTATTACGCTCTCCTTAATCCAAAACGATTAGGTAATTTTATAAAAATACTTGGTCATCGATACAATGGTAGGTACATACATGCCTTTTTTTACGAGAGTATTGAACTAGTACAAGGAATCAAAGTTCCTGCTAAAAGATCGATCTTTATGAAATTAAGATGATGCTAATTGAATTTTGCTGTATATCAGAGCCAAGTAACATTGCTGTTTAGTGGTGGTATTGAGTGGAAAACTAAGCTTCGGAACAGGTGGGTCAATCACCATCGCACGATTTTCGTGTTTTTATACCACAGGTTCCTCTTGTAGTCTGCGCGGAGAACTATGTCGAGCAATGAAAATAAAATTATCAAAACAGCAAACTACAAAGCGACAGGTCAATAAATGAACAAAAGGAAGTTAGACAAGTACGAATACGAAAAACGGAACCTAATTTGCATATGACATACAAAGGGAGAACTAAAACGCTAACGATTGTGTTCTTATATGTCGGTGTAAACAAACAGACTTCGACTGATTATTACCATAATTTGATTTGTTATTCTTATGGTGTTGTCACGGTTTAACATATTTTACATCAGAACATTTCTTCATGTTCTTCTTGCCATTATGGAATAAAAAGGCTTCCCGAGTATATTAATTTATAGAAGTTTCGATTAAGAACAAGCCGTAATAATGTTCAAGTGGAAACATTTATGAGGTACTTTTCCTGATGGCTGATGATGGAATAGTTAATTACCACCGTTTTCATATTCATTGTCTATGTCTAACTCAGTAATTACACTTGCTCAAAGTAAGTAATTAAAATAAAGTTATAATTTCCGTAATGGAAGCTTTAATAAATTAGGTATACGTATTGCAGCGCAAACGGTCACTTTGTCGTCATTGTGGAGCGGACAATAGCAATTTTCTGTTACGTTACGAGTATATGAGCCATCTACTTTTCTCCTCAGTAAATTTATGATACATAATTTCAAGATTAGAACTGTCGAACTAAATTGCTCCCGGTTTTCGCTATCCATGTTGTTATTACCTACATGTAGTTCATGTTATTTCGTTGACAAAACAGATACGAGTACAGACATTATTTGAGTATAGACAGTGACAGAATTGCCATATTATCACACGACATAAAGCCATTAACCGACAGATAAGGCAAAAGCTATGGGATTGACATTACTGACCTAACATTGTGACCATTGTGATTTTAGCTACAACTATTGTTTATTTACTTGATAGACGGACACCAATTGAGTTTTGCGGGACTTTGAAATTTAGTAGGTCAAAACCAATGACATTGTGTCGTTGTAGTCATTTATTACATTCTTTTAACACGATTAGTAAGTAATATTAGTGCTATGTTACATTTTTTACATCATAATAAACCAATAGGCAGTAAGTTTAGTTAAACCTTTGGATAAAAAAAGATTTTGAACATATTTTCTTTTACATTAAATACCTATAAATTTTGTTAGACGCTGTAAGATATATTTAATAATCTAAAAAGATATTACTCTTTGAGAGGAATCATTAAAATATGCAAGGCGTTAAATTGGTTTGTGTCGAGACTCGAGCGATTATCGAGTGCAAGGACGACGTGTAAGTCAAACAAAAGTGAAAACAATGAATTGCTTTAGCACCTGCCATGTTATTGGGTTCTATTTGGTTGCAAATATAATTTAAAAGAATCATATAATGTTCGGAATGTATGCTGAATTCATTTAGAATAAAGATTAAAGTATAACAATTATGTAAGTGATGCCTGCATTACTTAGATTAGATTTTTTAAAGGAAATTTTACGATTTGAGAGCAGTCGCGCGTAGTTCACCTGTGGTTGAGTTGATTAAAAGTGCAAGTGTACAAAATACACAAAAAAACGTTAAAAGGTTCTATATTTTTAATCTTTCATAGATATTTTTGAATTTTGAGTCTTAGGGTAGGCTCAGGTGGGTGGACTGTCTTATTTGCGTAGAAATCAAATAGTGAAGTCTCATATTATCATATACCTACCATGGTACTAAGAGTATTTGTACATTTTCCCGATATCATTGAAACAAAAAGGTCTGTTAGCCAAATAAGACTACTATCTCCTTGTGTTCCCTACCCTTAACATGTAAGTTCAACTTCATAAAAAAAATGTTTTGAAAAGAAGATCTTAACTCTCGGCATAGCGTTGATTTTTTTGGGAGGGTTATATTGCAATGTACTTACATAGTATAATAATAACAATACATTTAAATAATTGGTATGTTCCAGCATCACGTGACAGTTACTGCGTAGATTTAAATGAAACTTTGTACTCTCATGTACTTAAGATTAGTAATACAGGAACGAAAATTTCAAAAGCTAAGTCCACACGGACGATGCCGCTGGCGACAGAGCTAATGAAAATAAACTCGATAAGGTACAGGAATGGTGTTACGTCATCACATTTGATACTGCGCGGGTATTCCCGACCCAGCTGGATCGAACGACGGAAACTGGTGTAGGGAGGCCTTTTTCCTCGTTATGTAAAATATTACATTCTGCTAAGAAACGAGAGGCTATTTTACCGTTGTAACAATAATAAGATGTTGCCGTGACCGCAGGAGCTACAGTATCTATGAGGAAATCTACTTCCGAAAATGGTTCAATTTACGTTATACTATGTAACTACAGAATCGATAAAAGTACAGTTTAACAATAATCTGGTTATAAACATAATGTTACCAGTTTCGTGACAGTTTCAATAATATAAAGTTGTGTTTGTCTCTACATGTCTATGGAATATGTTCTGATGGTGACCTAGTTTTCACACTGAAGGCTACGTAACCCAGCTTTATAGAAATTTGATGCAAGTATTGCTAGGCAATCTTAGCTATTTTTCTTTAAAAAGTCGTGCAGCTGTTAGAATTTGAAGAACTTTTGTTAGAACGTGAAAGGCGACACGATTGGTGTAGTGCGCTGTAGCACGGTTTCTCGCCTCGATTTCCCTAGTGTCCCGGGTTCGATTCCCGGTCGGGTCAATTCAGGAAACGATCTTTTCTGAATTGACTCGGGTCTGGGTGTGCTGGGAGACGATCCTGGGTTATTTCCTTGTCCTCGTAACACAGGGATATCAATCCCTACTTCGAGACCAACAAGAGGTGTGTTGTCTGGCGCAAAAAAAAAATTGAATAGGCTGGGACTAAAATGGCCTTTACGTGCATAGCTGTCTCCTTTATTATTAAATTGTTACGGGTCAGCATCAGTTTGAAAGGTGCTCTCCTGGAGCATTTGCCTGTAATATAACGTTCCAGAGGCGATCGTTGCATCAGTGAGGGAGGAAAATGGAAAACCGAGCATCGTGGTCATCTTAGGTATAATCTGCTCCTCTGCACACTTTTTTGTTATGACTTTACTCTGTCAAAAGTAAAAGTAAAAGTAAAAAAGTAAAAAATATCTTTATTCATATAGACTTATAAAAAGTACTTATGACATGTCATGTAACAAAAAAAAATTGTAGCAAAAATATACTGAATAAAAATAAACTTACATAAAATAATACTATGATAGTTCATATCATAATTAAATATAATGTGACTCTACCACCGGTTCAGAGGTTGTTTCCGATCGAGAAGACTCCGGCAAGAAACTCGATGGTTACTCTTTTCAATCTTGTTTTTATACACAAAAATGGAATTGACAGAGTAAAGTCATAACAAAAAAGTGTGCAGAGGAGCAGATTATACCTAAGTCAATTAAATTTTTGTGTATACGTTCGTAAAAACAAGATTGAAAAGAGTAACCATCGAGTTTCTTGCCGGAGTCTTCTCGATCGGAAACAACCTCCGAACCGGTGGTAGAGTCACATTATATTTAATTATGATATGAACTATCATAGTATTATTTTATGTAAGTTTATTTTTATTCAGTATATTTTTGCTACAATTTTTTTTTTGTATATGACTTGTCATAAGTCTATATGAATAAAGATATTTTTTACTTTACTTTTACTTTACAGTACAGTGCGCAAACTGTAATGTTACAAATTCGAGCATTACGTTGGTGAGGGAAAAGCACCGAGCATTACAGTGCGTAACTTGATGATACAATGTGTAATATGTTGATACAACTTCCCTGAAGATTAGTAAGGCAGTTCTGTAATGTAATGCTCAAAATCTAATCTGAAACGTTACATTACAGGAAAATGCTCCAGGTGAGGGACCACCTGTAACGTTTGACTAGTTTTTAAGTGAATCTGTCAATATCTCTTCACTAAGTATTCTATATCATCCGAATTTAAGCGTTCTATGTTTGATGACGCATTCAGTGCAATGGCTTATTTATATTTAATGAAAATTAACTGGCATAAATAATAAGTTAAAAAAACACAAGAATAGTTAAACAAACGGATGAATCTTCTTAACCTCTTAAGGTGGTTTGGGTAGACAATATGAGAACTCGTTTAATAATTTATGATGCCGTACCTTTGGAGTCCTCTTAGCCACGGCCGAGAATGAGCTTTAGCATACAACGTATGTTTTTATGACCGGGAAATGCTATGAAAAGTTCATCACAAGTGGTCCAGACTAAAGTTCTGAATTTCTATACCAATTTCGATTAAATAATAGAGCACATTATACTAAAGCTCTAAAGCCCTGCTCTGCTATTAACAAGAAGTATTTATTATTTCAATCAAGATTTAGTCAAATATGAACCTTCTTACATTGGCATAAATGCAGACACGAATCATATTTATTGCTTTGCTTTGTAGTAACCGAGTTTATACCGTTCGAGGGGCTTTCCGTTTTATGGCAAGGAACGGCTATAACTGGCCATGTCACGGCCAAGTTGCGGCAGCTTTCCAGATAACCTAAATGTGATAATTACATCGATTTTCAAGGATAAACCTAGCCCTAATATTCAAATAGCAAAGGTTGCACATTCTTTAAAAGTAAGTCACAAGGTTTTTACTCAATCGCCGTTCAAAAATCGAATTGTAAGTAACTTACTTCTTTTCAAACATAATTTTGTAAAACAATCTTTGACTTTGCTATTACAGACATAGTTATGTAAGCACATTGCATCGTATTGGAAATACCGCTCTTCTTGCTACCTGCACTCAAACTATCGCACTAAATTTTATGTAGAGTTAAGAATATAGGCATACTTCATAAGGAAGGAAGTACCATATCTAATTAGAATAATGCGTTTAACTGGTTAATGAGCCGTGACCCTCGTCTTCTAATTTACAGATGTTCGCAGAAGTACAAAAGGTAATTGTAAATCAAGGATTGCCATGTTTACGTCGATTTGTCTCAGCCTTCACAGTAACTTATGGTCAGGAGTTTAAAAACATTAGCATAAACATGATCAATCAAATTATCATTTTCAAGCATTGTTCATTTATTCCATTTATTTATAAAAGTGGCAAAACCGAACGTATGAGTGGTTATGCATTAACTTATTTTAGGTCTAGTCGCCACGCCAGGTTCTAGTGGCATTATTAAAAAAGCCAGGAAATTTATTTAGCTCGAGTGGCAGCGCAGGGCGGACCGCTACGTCAGTCAGAGTCAACACCCATTAAGATTTTAATGGGTTTTTAACGACTTAGCACAGCGATTCTCTTATCGATTATATTAGCAATGCAAAGGAATGAAATGAGACTTTTCAAACAATTAGGTTTTATATACAACATCGGGTCAGTGACTAGCAAGCATGCGGTTCAACCTGAAGATTACCGTACCGTCTCTACGGTAGGCTAGGTTAGAAGGCCTTATGTGTATAGTCAGTAATACGAACAGTGAGTGACGAACCTCAGGTCCACCGACAGATCCACAACATACAGGGGTCCTAGGCTAGATAGACTTAAACATCGGGCCGAGCTCTCGAGTGCCAACATCGGCCAAAAAGTGAAAAACCGTATTTTTTTTTTTAAAAAAACGTGCAAGTTAGTCCCGTTTGGGCCCGAGGATCAGGTGATTTTTTTAACCAACTTCAAAAAAGAAGGTGGTTCTATGCCAGACTAAGTGTTTTCTATCGCTTCTACAATGGGGAATGCTCTGACGAGTTATTCCAGCTTATCCCACCCTCACCTTTCCACTCCCGTACCACGCGTGCTGGACTACGGCGTCACCCACACACAATTCAACATTTGTTGGCCCGAACTAAAAGGTTCGGTGACTCGTTTCTTTGTCGTACCATCCAGACGTGGAACGCTCTTCCAGCACATGTGTTTCCTTCCTCTTATAGTCCCGGGTTCTTCAAGCGGGGCGTGAAAAGGCATTTCTGCAGGCCTTCAAGGTGAGGTTGGCCAGCCCAGTGATTCGTTTGAATGACTGGGCTTGTCAACCTCATATCTGGACCTCACGACCGCTTTCCATCAGGTGGAGTGAGGTCATCTTGACGGGCAATATAAAAAAAAAAAAAAAATGTTCGACTTTAATTTCTTTTTATGTATGGCCAGCGATTTCTCCGTCATTTGTGAACCTTATTTGAAATAGCGTACCTACTTTCGAGGGAACCTCTCAAATTTTATAATAATAAATTCTTATAATTTTATTGGCTTTGACAGTGAAAGTTTCATCAAAACCGGTTTAGTAGAACTAAAGTTGTAACAAAAAATGGTTTAAAAATGTTTGAATAAGAACATAAAACCGACTTCAATGAAGTCGGAGCCCTTTATAATCATGGTAAAGCTAAGACTTCATTGAAGTCGGGTTTATGTTTTCATTTAAACATTTTTACTTTAGTTTCTATGCAAGTTAGCCTTTAAGCGTCCAATAAAACAGTAATAAGTGAGTAACAAACAGATAACGATGACTAGCGACATTTCATATATTTCGCCACCTCGGTATCGGCTGTGACTTCCTGTTCCTGCAGCACAGAATGACACACCCACAAGTTTATATTTGAATGATAGATAACACAGCATTTTTTATGATCTAAGAGTGTTGATGAAATTGATATTGACAAGCGTCTAATTAACCCGCCGACCATGCCGCCCACTGCGGAAACGCAAGGTTACCGCATTACCGAGAAACCGCTTGTTATGCATTAATCATTGTCAAGTACAAGTACACTATACATAAATTAGTTTGAAACTAAGTAATTCAGATAAAACGCATAGAAAAATATAAAAAATAAGGTCAGTTAAAATAACTTGAGCGCTCGGCTCGCCCAGTAGTTACGGAGCCTATTCAATACAAACAAACAATCTTTCCTCTATAAAATATTAGTATAGATTCGTTTAAATAACATATTTGGTAATGGCTTCGGAATAACAAATACAATAGTGCAGAAAGATACGTATTTCGGGGGCTCGAGCGGTTCGCACAGTTGTGATTATCCTATTTTACCATTAATAATCTTTTGCTTACAATAAAATCTGCTGAGTGTAAATAAAATAATACTAATATACTCTCGACTGGTATCTTAATAGGTCACTAGAACGCTGGGAGAAATAACTGATCATGCTGTATTGCGGTTTATTATTATAATTATTCCGAGTGGCACAGCGGTAAGCCGTTATCTATTCGCTTTCTTTTCTTCGGGGCGCGCGCGCATGGGAGAAATTCGAGCTCGCGCTTATGCGAATGAGTTGCTTTGATAGGCGCTTAGTAGCAAGACTTTTGAGGATTTTTGCATTCTATTGAAGAAGTTTCATATAAAACATTTTCAAACCCGAATTTCATTGCAAATGGTCGTTTTCATGAAACTTGTTTATTAATTAACTATTCCCGACTGGATGCTTAAGAAAACGTAAATAAGTTGTGAATTGGACTGTTTGGAGGGGCAAAGTTTGCCTAGTTTTCAATTGCCATAACAAATGAAAACTTTATGCACCCAGAACAATTTATGTGCTCTTTTTCAATTGCAGGCTCTCATTAATTTTCTTAGATCCAAAGCCTTCGTTATTCGTTTAGCATTAGGATGTCGGCAAAGCGATTGACCACTGCGACCAGGATTGATCTATTGTGGTCATCATCCCATCAAAGATCACTCTCCGGGCCTACAGCCATCATGAACTGAATTATTTTCCTGGGAGTGATGTCAATGATGTCCGAAGGGGCAAGCTTGTGCCCGCCGGGAACGCGGCTTCTGCTTTGTTTTAAAGCATCAGAGTCGCATAGGACATAGACCGGGGTATCTTCCTCTTCGCGACAGAATCTACAGGTTGGGGACTCAGCGATACCAATCCTGTGCCCGTTCAGCCTACAGTGCCCCGTAAGGGTTCTGGTAAGGATTCTTATCTGTCCCCTTCTTAGTCCAAGGGCTAAAGGTGCTGCTGGTCCAATGTTTCCTGCTAAGGTATTCCATTCGGGCTAATACTGGCTGCCTCAGGGCGCATTTGGGTATACCCACCACAGGCTCAGGGGCATGTGTGATGGTTGCCGCACCCGCCCTGGCCAGTTCGTCTGCTGTTTCGTTACCTGGGATATCACAGTGTCCCGGTACCCAGCGTATCGTCACCCTATTGTTGGCCCCGAATTTGTTCAGGGCTTCGGCACAATCAAGGGTTGAGTGAGTTTTTGCAGGCTCTCATTGATAATTTTCTTTGATCCAAAGCCTTACTTCCAAAGAACAGTAATTCATAAAAAATTGATAACACTGCCTGCTTAAACAGAATTCCCATTGCTGTGTGAACCCGCACAGCCACGCATACGATCCATATCCACGAAATCTAGAGCGTTACGCTAAGGCTGTAGTTAACTAATAATAAACTCTCACAGCGCTGATGGCGGAACCTAATAATAATACATAAACGCTGCTCCGTTCGCTTAACCGTATTTTTATCATTCGTAACAGATAACGAGTTCTTCGTAGGACTTATGATGAAAGATAAGCAAAAGCAAATAAACGACAGCGGGTTGTAATAAAATCGCATTGACACCGTTCATCACAGAAAAAAAAGATTTACGGTATGTAGATTTTATTTGAGTCTGTTTTGCATCGCATGTTTGCGTTGAAGACAATACGAACGAATAGTTCAAAAGACAGTATCTAAGAGATACTAAAATCAAAAACGACTATGTTCAACAGCAGCAGACGCAGAGGTACAAGGTACGATTCTAAATGAGGTTGCGTGTGACGAGGCAGTAAACCGCTCCTGTCACACAACAGGCGCATACGAATTGCTATCATACTCGGGAACATCCCTAGCTTTTTATCGCTAATAAATAACTAATGGATAACAACACCGCACGGCACTGCGGCACTTACGATATTGTTAGACACTTAACAATAGCTAGCGTAAGTGAAGCCGAAAGTTACTAGCACACGATGGCATTGTCGACGAAGCAGCATTGTTAGCTAAAACATTGTCGAAGAATATGCCTCATGCGAAAATTGCACACACTTGACGCGGTTATGAATGAGATTACATAGAGTGATGGGCTAGTGCCCTTCACGACTATTTGTGGAATACGGTTGTTGCCAGACTTAAAGTACAGTAAGGTGCTTTGAAATGTTTAACGAATCAGGTGAAGCAGGAAGTGAGTGGCTAGCGAGGAGATCTCGAACGGCCTCGGCGATCGGCACGAGTCGCCGCGCACCCGCGGGCAAAAACTGCAACTAGCCCCTGCCTCGAAAGACGCATTGTGCCGCGCTTTTATAACCGGATGCTCGGCGTGACCTTCAGCCGCTGGGGACTTCAAACTTGTTCCGACTTCTACAATAGATATTGACACAAAGGTTCTAGACGCTGTTATACATCAGACACTGACAACGTCTATATTTTTTGACAGTTCAAAGTATCTATGTAGATCACTTTACCGAAAAGATGAATTTTCAATTTGGTTCACTGCGAAATGTGTTGATGGCATTGATAGAAAATTGCTCGTAGTCAATTAACCTACAATTAATGCCATCAAACTCGAAAACCGTAAAGCCAATAAAGATTTTCCATAGTGGTAAACGGTAATGGCATCGTTCGCGCAAGAGACTGCAAACAGAAACTGAACGTGAGACGACCGTTAACGAGCACGTTTACTATGTATTCAGGATTAAGACGCAACATGAACAAAGTAATGGGCTCTTGGACTACTTATGGTAAAATTCCGGAATCACGATCATGTTCGGTAATTTTCCGATTCTAAATTGACAAAGGATTTGAATGGATTTAAATGGACCAGCAGTTCATGGAACTAAAATCAAATTATTAGAACTGTATTTCGATGTGATTATACTTTAATAAGGTTAAGGGTGAAAAATTCGGTAGTGAGTCAACTTCGATGAAAAGTCAAGTCAAAGCGGTTTCTACGAAATTCAATGTCAAAACTGTAATTTCAACCGCCTGTTAACTCGGGTTAGAGTTTGCTTTGTGTACTATTGTTTGGTGATAAAGCACAATTTAGTGTTTTTCGAACATACGGGTGTTCATCGAAAACGTATGGCACGCTATAAAAAAACCGGTTGTATTGGTGGCGCGGTACGGGACGAGCGTCCCTACTAAGTCCAAGAACAAGACTATTGATTGTAATACATTCCCTCGGAATAGTTGGATTTCCGCAGGCGGTGAGAAGTACATTGATTTCAAAATGATAACAGGCTTTATTTAAAACAAGCTAATTCTAGAAATACTGTTTTGTTAGTTCGACCTCATTGTCACAAATACACTGTAAAAGTGAGAACTAACAAAATTCAGTGAAAATTCTTCTTTTTCGATTAGCTAGTGAGTTTGATGTTACACAAGGATTAGGTTGAACATTTTAAGCACTCAAAGCCTAGAAGTAACTCTGCTCTCAAGGACAATCAGGTTTGAGGTAAAATGACCATTTTTAAAGATGTCTGAAGATACCTATTCATTTGTATGCACTTAAGCGAGCTTTAATCTGAGTGGGTGAAGTAAACAAACAAAAGGTTCTTGCACCCATTCGTCCTACAATGATGCTATCTCCATATAAATGGTTCGAACGCTAGAGCGCTTCTGTCCGATATTGGATTTGCGCCAATGTTTTTAGTTTTTACGACTACGTAAAACACATGCTTTTCGGTTTGCTCAACAATAATGTTGTAAGCGTCACTCAATTCAAGGTCGGCTTGTGGCAAAAACAATTATTGCCAATAGATTGTCGACGATCATAAATAAAGTAGTCAATAGGAGTTTTATTAGACGGACCCAACATAACTGCTAGGACTCTAGTAGGAGGCCTTCATCGACTATTGAGCTAGTTAATACAAGTATCATATTCATATACGAACACCCAACCAATTTCGCTAATTTAAACAGTGAAATACATCACACATTACGGTCTTACAGATGTGTAATGTACTCAGATGCAGTCAGAAAATTACGCAACATCTAGGAACAATGATGTGTCTGAATAAATCGCCTTGAAATTTCTGTATATACAATAGGGCTAGGAGGGAATTCAGTGATGATAACTGTTAGTAATTTTTAAAAATAAAGGTATTTCAAATTTTTTCCTTTACTTTTACGGAATGTTATTCTCGTACTGTAGTAGGTACTTTATGGACACTTTTTTTTGCTTCTGTGATTTGTGACATAACATAATCCGATGGACCTTTTACCTGTGGAAGTACTTTAGTAGTACTTTTTTGACTTTCGTTTTTTAATAGTTCATTATTTAGTCGATAAGCAACCTTATTTAACCAATCGGAGTGAATCACTGAATATGAACAATAAAGACCACGATGAAAGTTTCTCTCACACCAAATTACAGCTGTACCGGTTATTAAACAAATGTAACAAGTTTGTGAAACTTATTTTATAAGCTTTGTTCTTCTGTATTTATGAACTTACAAAATACTGCCTATTTAAGCCTCTTTTTAAATAATTCACATTATTTTCTATCAAACTAAATTCAGAATCACACATACAAAATATTACTGGTGTGTCGTCATGTTGCATTTTTTGTTTCACAATCGGTGATTGACTTCTGATCCTCACTGATTTCAATGTCAGACTGTTTCGGCGCCTTCCATTTAAGCTTCGTACGGCTTCGATAGCGGGCTCATATACCAATATACGAGACATATCAAGATCACGGCTGTTCTAATAGGTGTCAATTACAAGCGCCTGTAGTGGCCATCGAATGGACATAGTTGACGGCCGCCCTGTCACCCGGACACGCGCCCGCAGACACGCCAGCCTATCGATTGACATTGACCATGCACCATGATATCTGTTCACTTAACTGCTATGAATATTCCATTACAAGGAATTAGACGAAATTGCATTGTTTACAACTTTCCCCTTTGCGATTCAGTCAAGCACGGTAACATCGGTAACTTACATTCGAGCATGTAGAAGTTGGGTTATTGTTTACGTCAATGACCGAACAAACTTTGACAAACGTAACCATTTTCTTATATGTATACATTTGTTACCCAAACGATAACCAAATCAATTATTAGAAACCTTTCAATAACATATTTGCTTCTTTCTGCAAACTTAGACGTTTCTTGGTAACACAGCAGGTTTGTTTTGATTTTAGTCACGAGTGACTTAACTAACCTTAAATTAAAACGAACAATAGGCCCCCGGTAGCTTCGAGCGAAAGCTTTAATAATAAGCTTACTGATTTATAGTACACGGGATGTTTAATCTTGCGACTGCAATGGACCGTTTCTCTCAATCGGGACGCGATGTCTATTTTTGTGGCGGATCAGACGAGATCGACCCGGCTGAATGTAGACCACGACCAGTTACGTCAATGGGCGGGTAATGTTATTGGCCTGCCGAATTGTTTACTGACCCAAGATGGAAGTTAATGGAAATTCTACTCCTACAGACCGAAGCATTTGATTGTAGGTAGGCACTTCAGTAACTCATTAGCAAACAATGTGAAATAAGTGAATTTTTATTTTTAGCAATTAACAATGCATATTTTCTACACAAAAATAGAAACTAGAAAAATTCGACCTGATCCTAGAGACTCCAGCAGGATACGGACCCGCGACCTTCCACAATCCGAGTGGCTGCTCTTCCAACTGAGCTACCGAGGCCGTTAAAAGGACCTGGCGAATTTATTTAGTGTATTTTATGTTGGAAGTCAACGTTGTTTCATCAATGTTATAATACAAGCGCCTTTAACATCCGAATTTGACTTTCGATTAAGATGAAACTAGCTTCAGGAAAAGTGAATTTTTATTTTTACCATTTAACAATGCACTATTTTCTACACAAAGATAGAATCTAGAAAAAATCGACTTGATCCTAGGGACTCAAGCGGGATCCCGCATAAGTCCCTAGGATCAAGTCGAATTTTTCTAGATTCTATCTTTGTGTAGAAAATGTGCAAAATCTTTAAACAAGGAAAAACTTACTCAGAAAAAGACCTCATAGGTAATTTATAGGAGTAGTGTTGACAATTCCGCAAAAGTAGTTTGATATCCTCGAGAGAGTATTTCGAGGTCGCTGTTCTGCATTACTAGCATGTACGAACGAGTATTATAATTCTACAAACAAACTAGTTGACGAAAACTATTTAATGATTCAGGTATTACATTTTTGTGAAATGAGCTTAGACCCTACAACAACAAAACCTGTAAATAGGACAACATAACATAACACAACATCACGACTTAATCCCAAACGGGTAGGCAGAGGCAAGTGACTGTTGCCGTCATGGCGAAAGGAACACTCAGAAGCCCACTTTTCACCTATGGTATTCTAATACCATAAGTTAGGTAGGTGGTTAGCCTTCCGCCGCTATCCGGGTTGATTTGGATTTTTATCGATGTTTTCCATCACCGGAGAGTTTGAAATTAAACAATGAACACAAAGATTTTTTGTTCCGGCCAGATTTGAACTCGGGACCACACGATCCGCGATCCGAGTTCGAGTGCTTAACCACTAGGCCACGGACGCTCTAATGGGAACAAATAATCTAATAGGAAATAGGACAAAATATATTTAATTATCAACAGAGAACAAGTAAGTACTTATAAAACATCTCCTGGTCATAATGTCTGGCTATTTACATGATAAACTTGGAGAGGTATTGTGTTTGAGAATGTCAATGATTAGCAAAGACGAGCGAGATGCGAGATAATTATCGCTTCAGTCAGTGCGCAATTAGCAAGCCTTACAAATAGCACGGTCTTACGGAATAAGGAACTATCAACGCCTCGTAGAGCTATCAATAGAGTATCCTTTTTGGATCAAGGTGTGTTTGACAATTTGCGACATAGAGCAAAAGATATGATAATTATTCATTCGTGTACCGAACGTTTTACACTCAGGTGGAATATATCAATAAATATTCAATGAAACGGAATTCTCAG
The DNA here is from genome assembly GCA_947369235.1 of Udea olivalis. Classification (NCBI taxonomy): domain Eukaryota; kingdom Metazoa; phylum Arthropoda; class Insecta; order Lepidoptera; family Crambidae; genus Udea; species Udea olivalis. Next base: position 6,294,567 of record OX376346.1, on the reverse strand, counting down.
AGTATGCTTTCACTGCAAACAAAATGACGTTTTTAACATGAGTCACACGATTGCCACTTCCCCAGCTTTCAACTGGAGTATCCGGTTTGAGTGCACTTCCGCGGACCTACTAACTAGAGGTTGTCTCGAGTAGTACGGGTAGTATGTCAGTATTTCGCTCTTTTATTTTTAATTCAACAATCTATTCGATTTTAACTACACCGAAGTCGCTTCAACAATTTGTTATCTTGTTTGTTTATGGAGGTGTTTCTTCTTCAATAAAATGAATTAATCTGTTTTCCAAACAAAAACGTTGTTTTCGTTTGAAAAACATTTCATAGCGTGAAATTTCATTTCATTTCCAGGTACATTTTTTTGTACAGGACTCGCAGACTACTTAAATACTTGAAATGCAGTGGTAGAGATAGGTAAATGTAATTAAAAAGTAAATGCTTGTTGCATTTTTATAAATTATTAAGAGTTCCATTGTAAAAGATAAAGCTGATAAATGCGATGTTCACTGACGCCGTGCGCAACTGAGGACGACCGCTCGAAAATCGTGAACGTCGTGGGTAAAGTTGTTCGTTCATTATCTAACACTAAATACGACAAAAAACATGACAATATTACTAGGTGCGTACATAAAAATGCACATACACGGTGGATATTGATTGGTTTTCATCATCAATTTAGGGACGTGTTCACGTAAATTTCTAAAAACATACTCAAAGGCCTGACCCAAGGCCTTCGTCCAAAAACAAGCAAAATATTTTAATTTATATTTACATACATGCAACTTTATCAATTAACTCGCAATATTTTAACGTCGTATTTCTTATTAATTAAAAAAGGCTTCCGCTGGCGATAAAATATTTAAATACAACAGCTATTACAGGCTCAACAAACCTGAAATATACCAGAAATTACCGTACCCTTCCTAGATTGAATACTTTATATTAGCCTTTTATCTTTGATAATTGTGAGTAATTTATGCACAACTTACAAATATATTCTCATTAGTCAGATAAGGAAACCAAACAAACTGGACCGAATTTACAAACTAAGTGTAGTATTTTAAAATTATTTTTAAGTTATAAATGTAGCATTTTGAATGCATATAATATTAATGTATCTGAATAAGAATATCAAAATGTAATACTGAATAAGTCACTTCAACGTGGAGCCACGAATATTGTGCTTAAACAGGACCCCAGTAAAACGTACCGGTTTCATACAATTTAGTGGTGTGCTTAACTACTTTCGTAAAACTGCTAAATGCCATTGTCCTTACTCCGCTGACGGCGTAAGGTCACATTGCCAAGGCCGACATGGAGCACGCAATTAGTGGTTCATTAGTTTGGCTTCACAGTTCACACCCCTATCATCTCATTGAAATCTTGAACTGGGTTATTTAAACATAAGCTGGGAAATAACAAATTGTTTCGGTACAATAAGAGACTAGCGAGTCTTCAACTTCTACGAGAGCACAGGAATACTTCTTAGTTATCAAATTATGCCGCTAGAGTAAGTAAGCTTTAAGGTAAATAGATATTTCGATTTCAAAGATAACGACAAAGCCAATTATTATTTATGACATGTAATGAAAATATTTCGTTGATTCGAGTGCTGGACCAAGCTAAAATCACTGTTAAAATTGATAGGATATTACACTTGCCAAATGCGAATTACTAATCAGGAACCTGTTTGATGATTTAGAATTCAGAAAAGCTTTTTTCTGGCTAAGTATTGAACTCATAGGCCATGATGGATAGTGCACCAAATGTAACATTGACTTCCTAGTAGAATTACCGAAATACCTGTGACAAAATTCTAAGATTCAAAACTTTGGCACAACGCCAACGGCCACACGTCCCAACATTATGTCATACTGCAATTAACCTGATCGTAAACGATATAGAAGCGTAGGAGTTCTTTAACTGCCTATGCAGTGTGCGTGAATTGACCTAAATTGTGGTTGTTTTGATTTTGATATCGAAAATTAACTTGCTTTTACGATATAATATTATCGATATTTTAATTTTGTGGCACATAACGATGACATGTAGGTGGACTAGGGATGTGTGATGACTGACTGAGGTGAAACTGAGATTTCTGGCGCCCTTATTCTATTGAATGGTGAGATGCTAGTGCTATGGCCGTTAAATATAGATGAGTCAGAGGGAGAGAAGAGAGAATGGTGACGAAAGAAGATTAATAGGTCACCAAAGAAGTTCTTAATGTTTTATCTTTTGCAGGAGCAGATACCTATTCTGTTATAACTGTATCTATATTATTTGAAAGGCTATCTGATGTTATCTAATTCGAGCGGTCACTTTTATAGCTGTTAATTTAATTTGTTAACGGAAATGATACCTGGGATAGTTGATACTTCAAAAATCTTTAAAAATATCGGGGCAAATCATGATTTATGAAAGTCATTACTTTAACGCAATGCCTAATCAATTACTTAAAGTCCAGGTGAGTGTTTGCGCAAGTGCTACAACCATCAAACAACCTCACGAAGTTTACGATGTTCCTACAGTTGGTAAAATTCAGAATACCTACGTATTACGGTCTCACTTTTGCCCATAATTACAATTAAGGAATACGTTTGTCTGAGGTTTTGCGAGCGCTACTTACGATCATACAAAACACTAGTCCTGGATATCTACTCACTAACACAATACGAGGCGCATGCCGAAAGAAGTTAGATACTCTTTACTCGTTTGATTGACACTGACAAGTTATACACCATCCTAAAGGCTGGTTGTTTATTGATATATTTGGAAATAGAGCACACATTTTTTATTATTATTTTAATGAGCATCATTTTTTCGAGAATCTGGCGGGAATTCGCTTGCAGCAATGGAGCTCAGTCGACGTGATTTTCGAGCTATTTTTTATGACTATAAAAAAGATTTAAAGCCTCAAGATTGTTTAGGACTTTTGGCTACTACTTTTGGTGAGTCTGCTTAACAGTCAACAGTATTTAATTGGTTTGCTGAATTTAAAAGAGGACGGGGATGTCTGGAAGGGAAAGCGAAGACAGGTCGGCCGCCAAACGCGGTCACACAAGAAAACGTTCGTGCAGTAGAAAAACTTATTCGCGAAAACCGACGAATTACGTATGTAGAACTGGAGCGAGAACTGGGAATTGGATCAGCAGCAATACAAACCATAATTCACGACCACCTTTCTCTCCGTAAACGTTGCTCGAGATGGGTGCCGCACAAACTTATCGATGAGCAGAAAGACCGTCGGGTGGATTGGTGCCTATTCATGATAGATTAATTTGACGGTGGCGAGAACAAAAACGTGTATGATATACTGACTGGTGACACATGGATATATAACTATGATCCCGAAACTAAGCGACAGTCGACTGTATGGTGTTTTGAAGATGAACTAACTTTAACGAAATGTCGCCGTGCACTAAGCACACAGAGACAAATGGTCGCCACGTTTTTCTGCAAAACTGGTCATATTGCTACTGTAGTGCTAGAGGATCAAAGAACGGTGAACTCTGAATGGTATGTGACAGTTTGTGCTCCAACAGTAATATCAGCTCGGTGTGACAAGCGACCGAAGTCAGGAATCCGGCACCTTCTCTAGCACCACGACAATTCGGCGCCGCACACGTCTGCCAGAACACTTGACTTTTTCAACTCAAAAAATGTGTCAATCCTTCCTCACCCACCATATTCCCCTGACCTAGCGCCTTGTGATTTTTACCTGTTTCTAAAAATTAAAGAAAAACTAAAGGGGAAGAGGTTTGAAAGCAAAGAAGATGCACTGGCTGCCTATAATTTCGAGATTTCTGAGGTGTCTAAAGAAGAGTGGTCCCAGGTATTTTCCAATTGGTTAAAATGTATGAAAAAGGTGTATACGTGCTCAGGGTGAATACTTCGAAAAGATCGATACTTCTAATAAAGATAAATTTTGTAATTTTTGAGTATCTAATTTATTTTGGCATGCCCCTCGTATCCGCAGTTTCGTTCGGGCAAACTAGAATGGTTTTATTTAGTATAAGAATGAACCTGATTTTAACAACAGTCTTGTATTTTTGTACTGTTCAATATGATATTCTCCATACAGAAATAAATTTTCAAGAATATCTTAACTTTATAGGTTTAATTTAACATATTAGTTTGACCGAAACCACGGACATTTCGTTCGCCAGTAGGCCCCCTGTACGCTTGGCCTAAGATGCTTAATTATGTACTCGTTGAAACCTGAGACGATACTGAGGAAACGGATATACATGGATTGATAATTATAGTTTATGCATGTGATGTTACAACCGGAATTCGTTTCAATTTAAAGCTAAGGAAAAGGTAAATAAGGAAATCAAACTACATGGTATGATGAGTCACGCAACCGTGGTTCTCATGTCAGTTATGTTATGAAATACTATTAATTACTTATAAGAATCTTGTTTTGTTTGCACATCAATAATGCTAAGTATTCTATAACTACAAACAACATTAGCGAACCATCCTGGCTGCACCCGGTTCAAAGCATATCATTTTTTCTATGATCAATTAATTTTATTTAGCGCAGCATTATAAAAAACAATTAATGTAAATTGCGATGCCCTGTTGTTCGGTAAAGAGGACAGGCTGTTCACTATTATCAAGATTTATGCATGAAATCATTTGCTGAAGATAATCTGCTTTGTTCGTTCATCTGCAACGACATCCCATTACGTCACGATATGATAAGAAGGTAGTTTATTCAGATTAAAATGCTTTAGGAACCTGCAAAGATTTATGCGTTAAAGCAAAGGGAGACTAAAGCAAGGGCAGATTAGATATAATTGTTTGTTGGTGCATACGTTTGTAAACCTTTGTCAGATTTTCCATCCTCCTCGCGCTATGTTTAAGTTATTTTTCGAGTCGGGAACCCTGGTGTGGAGCTTCTCAACTTTAAAAAGAGCAAAATGCTACCCAGGCCACTCTCAAGGTTACGAATATTCCACTCTTCGGGTAGATTTTTGGAAAAAGAAATTCTTCTGTTTTTCACATTACAATTTTTGGGCATAATAATATATTTTCAGTTCTTTTCAGTTAGTATGGCGGTTGCTACTGCTGCTGGGCAAGGATCCTAGGAACCAGAAGGCAGGAACCCTCAACATGGAGCCCTCAATCCTAATCTAGCGGGAAGACTTAACTAAAAAGGCTAGTTTGAGTTTGTATAGAAGAGGTTTCTCTTATTTAAATATTGTATTAGTTACGATATCCTGCACTAACTATTTCTGTACATTAATAGCCTTTAATTTTTCTCATTGTAACGTTTATTACAAAACAACGATGACTGTAGAGACAAGTGTAAGCGGTACGGGCTTCTTATTTATACCCGAATGAACTAATAGTGGATCATTGTATAATCTGCAAGCACTACAAGTAGTATTAATAAATGAAACACCGGTCGCGATAGAGGAGCGAGAGCGTGTTGATAAACAAACAAACAAAAGATGTTTATTGATGGAGACGTGACGATTGTTCGGATGAAAATAGCGTTCGAATTGCAACTTTGTGAACAGGTTCAACAGATTCCTTTACGCTGACTACTGCATACTGCATCGTGGGCTTGATCGTGTTATGAACAATGAATTGCATATTTTATGATCAACATTTAATTGACCTCATTAATTCACGCACGACTGACCAACATACTAAGTGAACTTGCAAACTTGCCTGAGTGAGAGTTTGATTGATCCTTCCCCAGGACAAACACTTACTCGTATGTGCTGAATATTTGTGTTAGTCCTGTGTGTAGGTTTTTATATTATCTATACAATCTTATTGAGTTAATTTTTCTTTTTTTGATGTATTAATAATATTGTGAATTTAATCATCTCAAATCAAATAATGTTTAGACATAATAATAATATTTGCATGTTACGTAGATAGCTGAAGAGGAGAAGCCATACATTACCATTCTAAGATCTTCGATGTAACCCTTTTTCATGTGCGAATGAAATTATCTTATCTAATCTTATTATTTTGACTCAGTTTGACATCCCATGTTATATTTAGTTTTGAGGTTAGACGATTTGGTGCAAGATGACCATGTTATTATTCAAAACGAAACACCTTCAAGAACTCTATTAACATAGATAATGACAGCAAGCTTGACGTTAACAGCTGATTTGCCTTCCTATGTCCCATTCGATGAGCGTATGTTGTGTTGTTAATGTTAAATATGGTAAATATTAAACATTTTTCGTCTCATATTATTAAGGACACAACGGCCCCTAACACTTTGTAATAATCATTGTAGAACTGACATAAATGTCAACATCGAGTGTGTCTTTGAACACGAACGATAATTGGACTTATTGGATTTGATTTGCCTCGCCTGTAAGAACGCGCAATATTAGTAGGTAACCAAAAAAATAAAACTATGTTCTACTAGAATTATTCAGACAGAGGTCGACCCAAGAAGCGGTGGCTCGACGTCGTTAAAGGTGACATGCGTGCCAACAAACTCACCACTGAGGATGCACTAGACCGCGCGAAGTGGGCCAAGAAAATAAGAAAGACGGACCCTGGGACCCCACACACCAGTGTGGGTTCACAACCGGGATAGACCGCACGGATGATGATGATGATGAGAATTATTCAGACTTCACCACACTACTTCTTAACGTTTTAGCTGGATACTACTAAGTATCGGATAGTGACTATACAATTTAAATACCAGCTGTACATTATTAACAGTATATCGAGAACTATTGTTTATTAAATGGATGTGCCCCAAGACTGGATGGCAGAACAGGGTCCCTACTCACTAAGGGTTTTTTTTAACAAGGTGCGGGATTTATCAAGCACGCCGGAGTTCGAAAAAGTAGAAATACATTATTAAAAATAGTTTGAATGTAACCAAAAAATTTCCTACGTTGACACTTGTTTGAGGCTGAGCCCGAATTTACTGTGTCCAATGCCGCCTACACTCGTAAATATTGATTTTTTTTGTGAATGCTGGTCCCAAATTGTATCGAGTTGCCGTAGATTACAGTTGTCATGTCAGCCGAACATAGGAGAATTAGGAGTCTGGGCCTTGACCCATATGCGGCTACGGTGCGTGCCCCACGCTACGTTTGAAATTCACGACCCATAATTAACCGACACTTGTTTCATGAATGAATAAGTTTATTTTATGATTAAAGTAAGTTGAAAACTTAAAAATTTGGCTGTAAATTAGCTTGTTTAGCTTTAGAATAATAAGAATTGTGTAGAATTGCAGAAACTTTTTAGAATTGGAAGCAGACCAGCGTAGGACAAATACTAATACGATCACCATTCATTAGAAAACGTAGTTATTTGATTATTTTAAAAATATTCAAGTTCTTTGGAACTTGTATGCTTTAAATACTGTTAATTCTTAATTACTTAATTAACACCACAACTTAAATGCAATATTTGTAACGCCTTGAAAACTTTGAATGCCGTCAAATTAAAGGCAAGCAGTTTAGGCTAGCGCAGATAGAGTGATAAATTATCACTGTTAATTAATACAAAATAAAGTAGGAAAGCGGCTCTAAAGTTCGAGGACGGCCCTTTATGGTCGACCTCCGGATATTTCGTGGAACATCGATTTATCTGCACTAGTGTTCGAACATTACTATTCAATTTCCTTCACGATGGCCTTTATGGGCGGAGGGCACAAATCGATTGTTTAGTAAACGTGCACGTGTAGCGACGAAATATTCAATCAAGTCGAACAACAGAACCCTTTATATAATTCACACATAACACGCATTATATTAGGAAAGGGTTGATAGAAACGTTTCTCTAAACGGACATTCTTGGTAACGTTGGGTTCGCGTGCCGCGTTGTATGAATTATTGCGGCTCTTGACTCTCAAGTGGTGTCGGAGTAGCGGCGTGTAGACGAAACGTCAACCAGCAAATGGAGTGGAGTAAACATTATTAAAACTTTAGCAACGCCCAGTGGCGACTGGCGAACGCCTTGTAGATTACTTGAAAGGTTATTTAGCAGGTGTGCTCATGGAACAATGTTTATTCTGGCTACAAACAAGACTGACCCACCTAACTTGTTTATTTTTAATGCTACACTTTTAACAGAAAAATAGGCAGGCAGTGCAATCATCACTTTTTTAAATGTGGACTTGAATGTTTTTGCGTGTATTTTCAGAATGTTAAGTGGTTACTTCGCCACTAAAGAGGAATATTTAAGCGGAGATTCCGTGTGGAAATAGGTCGGGTCTTTATTTAATATTAATCGACTGGGAATCTCGTCATACCATAGGTACTTACCATGGTTTCATAGTGGGTGCAATAACATCTACTCACTCAGTTATGACAACTTTGTTGTTTTAAAACCATAATTAATGTATAAAGTGGTTCGTACACTAGTAAATAACAGCAAACACCCGTCTATTGGTTAAGTTATTGCGAAAACTGCTTGGAAAGTCTCATCAAAGATAATTACGCCATTGAGTTGTTATGCGCGTTTACGATCTTAATATCTAGGACCACGAAAGGTCGCTAGTGAAAGTTGTGTTGGCTGCAATTTGATGGCGTGTAGAGCGACAAGTTGGTACAGTCAACAGCAGAACGAAGTGATATTTAACTTGTCAAAAGCTGCTAATTTTAGGAAAACTGCTAAAGTATCTTGAATACAATAATATAAACATGATTGTATCAATCGTGCCGACTATTTCAAGTTTGTATGCAGCTTTTATTTATATCACAACTTGGAAGTTTATTCAACCATCATTTACAATAAAATTGTTATTGAATGTACAGTCGACCATAGCATAAGCGTAACACTTTCGACTGTTAATGTCACCTTATACCAATGCAATAAGGACCATTTCCTATTGTTATGACTCATGCTACACTTGATGTATCCTGGACTGTACTGAGTGTTAATTTGTGAACTGATTTACGAATATGATCAATCTCGAAATTGACTAAGTACCCATGCCCTGAACTTTTTCCCATATTTTGTGTAATAATTCCTACTCCTACTTCCTCCTTTTTTTTTTTTTTTTTTTTTTGATTTCCGGGTGAGAAATGCGTTACGCACTATCCCACTGCCTGGGTGGGGCAGTGGGGGAGTGTGGGACTCTCCACCGGTGGAGCCGGCGGCATACCCACTAAAAAACACCCGGGTATACCCTCACCGCTTTGGAATAGGGCGACATGGAGCCTTGCGGATTACCACATCGCCCCAGCGGTAGGCCCGGCCTACGTGCCGAGCCTCCTCACGCTGCGGGGCGTACCGGTATACTAGGCACACCCCCAGACGGGCGCACCGTGCAATGGGGTGAAAGCCCCCCGGCTAACACCCCGGTGCTGCTTTCAGGGAGCAGGAGGAGGGCGGGCGAACCGCCGTCTTCTTGCCCCCGGCCGTCTACGTCGGAGAGGGGCTGCGAGAGGGTCATCTTCTCGGGCCCTCTCTGCGGTCTCCTTCTGCGTCATCACCTCCTCGCAGAAGGAGACCATTGCCTCCCATGCTTGCTCGCTTCCTAACATGGCCTGAATAACGGCCGGAAGCGAGAGGTCGCCTCCGATGATGGCAACCAGAGCGCGACGCTGACCCGCCCATGTTGCGCACTCTTGAAGTGTGTGCTGGGCAGTGTCTTCGCCTGCACCACACTCGTGGCACCGCGGGGTGGGCTCCCGCCGGGCGATTTTGAACAGGTACTTCCCGAAACACCCGTGTCCAGAAAGTACCTGTACCAGCCGATACGTCAAAGGCCCCTTTCTTTGACCTACCCACTGGCTGAGGACCGGCCGTATTGCCTCTATGGTGTCGCGACCGTAGAGCGGGTCGGCTAGGTCCTCCGCCCACCTCCGCAAAAGCGCTTCCTGCGCCCTCCTTCTTATGCCCTCAACCGTGTCCAGTGAGGGGCGCTCGCTTTGCGCTCTCGCTGCTGCCCTGTTCTGGTAGACAGCAGCGAGCACTCGTGCCTCTAGTTCCCACGGGGGCATGCCTGCTAAGACGCATGCAGCCCCCGTTGAAATCGTCCGGTATACTCCTACTTCCTCCTAGTCGCATAGATCGAAGTTATTTGTACGGGCTAAACGTGATCTCTTGTGCATTGCGACATTTTCGACCGATCGCAGCAGCGCGCGATCTTTCGTCTTAAGTTTAAGCAAGAGAGAAGAGGTTATAAAAGAGATTACTGGGTCCATCCCTTTATTTCGAATCGATTTTTAACGCGGGGTAATATCCGCCGTGTGCGTTGACTGCTCATGGTTCGTTCGTTCTATTTTTTTCGCGGACGCCCGCGCACTTCAATCCGCTACGCTACGCTTAAGTTTTATCTTTTATTAAGTAAGTATTTGAACCGCGGTCTGATAAAAAAATCAATCAGCAGGTGACTAAAGTGACCATCCTTATTGCAACACAGTATCCTATTTGACTTTTTTAAAGGTTGTAAGTCAGTTTTTGTTTTTGTTCTTTTTTATCAGATGGTTAATGTGATCTGATAGCTCCATTACATTACTTTGTAAAATTGTAGGAATACTGAAACAACAACAACTGAAATTAAAAAAATCATTAATCTATGGAAAAGGTTCTTTAACTTTCAGATGGCAGATGTTCACACAGCAACCTGGACTGATCAATGAGTAAGAGCATAATCATGCGTCATACAGAAAAGCAAATTCAGAAAATCAACAGTTGAGCCAATAATCACCAAATTGAGGAAGGCAAGGCAGTAGAAATTACAAACAGTCCAATTCATAACTGAAGTTTCCAAACGTGATTTCAACTCAAGAATTAGGTAATCCAACTCATAATCTCTGACATTGTTTTGCAACATATGAGAGCAATTAGGTACTTGATTGCAATATTTTCTGAAACAAATGCTATTCAAGTATGGGCTATCATGTTCATACTCATATCTTAAGTTAAAATTAAAATATGTGGTCAAGTAATAGTTAATAACAGTCCTAGGTAAAAGGTCAAATAAAGATAGCTAAACACTTACTTTTTAAAAACTCTGCAGAATGAATTATTGATCCTCTTGTCTGATAAATGTCTCCTACGATCTTCAAATAAGTCCTTAATTGCTGTAACACCAAGCACAAACACAACAGGCAACATAGCCACCTCCTTGCCGAATGCATTGATAGCGGGCACCCAGTTAAGCAGCACTATGAATATAAAGTAAACATTTGCAATCCTATGGAACTGCTCGAACAAGTTCTTTGGTAAAAATGACAGAAGGGTATACTTTGTAGTCCTGATTTTGTTATCACTTCTCTGTCCATTTGGGTGGTCTTTAAGTGGAGTTTTATCAGGCACCAAGTGGTTGGGGATTACTAATAAATGTCTATTGTCTATCGCCGGCTGTTGGCGCCGAATAAGCCAGAAGAAGGCGCGCCGCCAGGGCCCCACGACCGAGCTGCGACGGATGGTGTAGATTGAGTCGGAGCGTGAGGCCTGGCGCGAGTGATGCGCTCGCACCGAGCCTACTCGCGGCGCTGCGCTCACAGGCGCGGGCTCGCGGTGCCCCGGCGGTAGGATGAAGTCTGTGCGGCTACCAGTGCGGCTGTGGCCGGGGCCCGAGGCCGCGCGCCCGCCCTCGCCGATCTGCCCGTGCGAGAGTGCGCGCTGGTGCCCTCGGAGCGCCGACTTGAGGGGCCGCGCCGCCGCTACCGCAGGGGCTCCTGCCAGCATTGGTGTCCCTCCATGACTCACTGATCTGGAGTGGCCTTTCGATTTTGGAAACAGGTACGTCTGCTCTGGTGCCCCAGGCAAGCTTGGCACTGTCGAGGTATTCTCGCCGCTTCCTTCTGTTGACATTTTTTTTCATTTGAACAGAAATAACTCCGCTCTTTCCTTTCATTTAAAAACCCACGATGACGAACTCAACGTAGCTTATATTCGATAAGGGCTTAGAGAATGTATTCTAAAACTGAAACATATGGTTTAAACTTCGAGTCACCTGTTCACTATTTCACACATCACTTATCATTCGTTTTCTCTTCGTCGACACAAATCAACATGTGAATTTGTAATTGACCAGCAACACATTTTTCGAATACGTAGTGTTTTTTTAACAAAAATAAATAACGTTAAAGCCACGGTGTGCAGACAATCGCCTGCGTGCACGACGGAGAACAAAACTATCAAAACTCAAAAACAAGCCAAGAAGGCTGACCGGCTGACACTGACAGGCAGCAGAAATGAAAGGTGAGTTCGTGTCACACACGACGGATATGACAAGCATAGTGTTGTTCTGTAAAAACATGTACATTAACATTATTTTTCGATACTTTTTCTGCCACCAGGAAGCGCTGCTGTTGCAAGCCTGACTCTTGAACAGAATTTCATTGGACAAGCATTGCAGAAATGTCAAACAAGTATGAACCTAATTCTAAACATTTAAGGTTCAAATTTTTTATTGTCAGTAATGTAATGCCGAGTAGTGCCGGCACATAAAAAAAGAATAGCACTACCCCCTCTCTTCCCGTGGGTGTCGTAAGAGCCGACCGAGGGAAAATTGCCATAAGGAGATGGGCAGCAGCGTCTCCGGATAACAGCAGGCCATACTGCGATCGCCAACCCGCCTGCCAAGCGTGGCGATTATGGCAAACCCCCCCCAAAATGGCTGCACAACCAAAAAATCGGCCCCCAGTCCCCGGCGGCCCTGCTATTCCTAGCTACGGCAGCGGCTATGGTAACGGCGGGGCAGGGGGTGCTAGGAATCCCCGGGTAAGATCCGGCTGCCAACAACGACGACTCGACCTGGCAACATATAACACGCGCACACTGAGGCTCGACGCGAAGATCATAGAGTTGGAAGAGGTAATTAGTAAGTTACATTGGGATATCATTGGGTTATCTGAAGTCCGAAGAGAGGGGGAGGACTCGATAATCCTGCAATCCGGTAACTTACTATACCACCGGGAGGGCGACCAACAGTCCCTAGGTGGTGTCGGGTTCATCGTCCACAAATCCCTTGTCAACAACGTGATTACTATCGGAAGTGTTTCGAGCAGGGTAGCGTACCTGATACTCAGAATATCGAAACGATATTCGCTGAATGTCATTCAGGTCTACGCTCCGACCTCAAAGCACGACGATGTCGAAGTGGAGGCTATGTATGAGGAGATCTCTAAAGCCATGCATAGCTATAAAACCCACTACACGGTTGTGATGGGGGATTTTAATGCAAAGTTGGGGCAACGTTGCGATGATGAGTTGAGAGTGGGGCAATTTGGATTTGGGCAACGGAACAACAGGGTCTGCCAGATGCTGGCAGACTTCATGGAGAGGGAGAACCTCTTTATGATGAACTCCTTCTTCAAGAAGCCCGTAAGCCGCAAATGGACCTGGATCAGTCCGGACGGTAGAGTCAAAAACGAGATCGATTTTATCATGTCGACGAAGAAGCATATATTCAATGATGTCACTGTGATCAACGCTGTTAAGACAGGAAGCGATCACCGCATGGTCAGAGGCACATTGGATATCGACCTAAAGCTTGAGAGAGCGCGACTGATAAAATCCACGCTCCGACCAATACCGGCTCAAATTCAAAACCCCGAGTGCTTTCAGCTCGAGCTTCAAAACCGCTTCGAAGCCCTTGAGAACAGCATCGATGTGGACGATCTGTACAACATGGTGGTGGATACTGTCCGTACGGTAGGGTCCAAGCACTTTAAAACCCGCCGTCCCAAATCAAAGAAACTCTCCAGTCAGACTCTCCTACTCATGGATCAGAGAAACGAAATGAGGCTACAGAACTCAGCGGATGCCCATCGTTATCGGCAACTCAATAGACAAATATCTAAGTCTTTGACGAGCGACCTTCGCCAATTTAATACCCAGCGTATTAAAGAGGCAATTGAGTGGAATAAAGGCTCCAAAGTTTTCGCCAGAGATCTGTCTATTAGGCAAAGCCAATTGACGAGGCTGAAAACTGAGGCAGGTAGCATCATTTCGTCAACACCTGAAATCCTGAGGGAGATTGAGAGTTTCTATGGACAGTTATATTCCACGCAAACACCTGCTGAAAGCAAGGCTAAAGATCCCAGAGCCAAGCTTACCCGACACTATACCGAAGATATCCCGGACGTCAGCCTGTACGAGATTAGGATGGCTCTCAAGCAGCTTAAAAACAACAAGGCGGCGGGTGATGACGGAATCACAACCGAGCTCCTGAGAGCGGGCGGTAAGCCGATACTTAAGGTCCTCCAGACGCTCTTCAGTTCCGTCATCCTCGAGGAAAAACGCCAAAAGCATGGGGCAGAGGCGATGTGATGCTGTTCTTCAAGAAGGGTGACAAAACTCTCTTGAAGAACTACAGACCCATCTCGCTTCTGAGCCATATCTATAAGCTGTTTTCGAGAGTCATTACGAATCGTCTCGCTCGCAGGTTCGACGACTTCCAACCTCTCGAATAAGCAGGGTTCCGAAAAGGCTATAGTACCGTAGACCACATTCATACGCTGCGGCAAGTTATACAGAAGACCGAAGAGTATAACCTGCCACTTTGCTTAGCGTTCGTGGACTACGAGAAAGCCTTTGATTCGATTGAGCCCTGGGCAGTACTGCAGTCTCTCCAAAGGTGCCAAATAGACTACAGGTACATTGAGGTGCTAAGGTACTTATACCAGAACGCCACCATGTCGGTCCGATTACAGAACCAGAGCTCTAATCCGATCCAACTACAGCGTGGCGTGAGACAAGGAGACGTTATTTCTCCGAAACTGTTCACGGCTGAGTTGGAGGATATTTTCAAGCTTCTGGACTGGAAAGGACGCGGCATCAACATCAATGGCGAGTACCTAACACACCTGCGATTTGCCGATGATTTAGTTCTTATGGCTGAGACCTTGGAAGACCTGAACATAATGCTCGAAGATCTCGGTAATGCTTCTCAAAGAGTGGGTCTTAAGATGAACATGGACAAAACAAAAATCATGTTAAATGCCCATATTGCACCCGCTCCAGTTAACGTTGGGAACATTACACTCGAAGTTGTTGACCACTATGTTTACCTGGGACAGACAGTCCAGCTAGGTAAGTCCAACTTCGAGAAAGAGATCTCTCGTCGAATCCAGCTCGGATGGGCAGCGTTCGGGAAGATCCGGCATATATTTGCGTCCGAAATACCTCAGTGTCTCATGACAAAAGTCTTTGACCAGTGTGTGTTGCCAGTAATGACCTATGGGAGTGAGACGTGGTCCCTTACTATGGGTCTCATAAAAAGGCTCAAGATCACCCAGCGAGCAATGGAGAGAGCGATGCTTGGTATTTCCCTGCTCGATCGAATCAGAAATGATGAGATCCGCAGGAGAACAAAAACAACCGACATCGCTCGAAGGATTGCATCGCTGAAGTGGCAGTGGGCGGGACACATAGCGCGGAGAACCGATGGCCGTTGGGGCGGAAAGGCTCTCGAATGGCGACCGAGTACCGGACGACGTTCCGTGGGTAGGCCCTCTACAAGGTGGACCGACGATCTGGTCAAGGTCGCGGGAAGCCGCTGGATGCGGACAGCGCAGGACCGATCGTTGTGGAGATCCTTGGGGGAGGCCTATGCCCAGCAATGGGCGTCGTTCGGCTGAAATGATGATGATGATGAAGGTTCAAATTTTTTATTGTCAGTAATGTAATGCCAATCCAGCGAAAAGAGATCATTCTGGCTCCATACATTTTTGGGCCTTTGCTCAAAGTGCCGGCCAACAAAAGAAAATGGTACTTATAGTTAGAACTAGCCATACGGAGCAATAGTTATTATCGCCTGAAAATTGTTGGGTTTCCACAAGCCAAGTCATACAAGTTTAAAAATTCGTTATTTTCATACATTCATTGATTTTTGAAAGTGCGTGGAAACATAAAATGATGTTAGATATTGCGTGTTATAATGATCTGGAGCCTTTTTATTGCAAAATATGTAAGCTGATTAGAAAACCGTCATTTCCATAAATAAACAAAAAAGGAACAGTGAATAAAGAAAAATAAATAAATATGCGCCAGACAACCACACCTCTTGTAATGGTCTCGAAGTAGGGATTATTTAATCCCTGTGTTACGAGGTACCACACACCCAGACCCGAGTCAATTCAGAAAAGATCGTTTCCTGAATTGACCCGACCGGGAATCGAACCCGGGACACTACGGAAATCGAGGCGAGAAACCGTGCTACAGCACACTACGCCAATCGTGTCGTCAAAAAAATAATAATTGTTTTTTGAAATTTTATTGTATTTGGAGGTGTTATTGATTATTATGGATAACGGCCAGAAAGAAGTCGCCGAACTGATGATTGAGCTCAAAAACGGAGCCACAAAAGCCACTGGTAATAAAGAAAAGCTCATTGAGAGGTAACTTGGCAAATCTTGGCAAAACTTGCGAAATCTTAACAAAGTCGCAGATTACGTTGACATATTCCACTGCTCCTTGACTGAATACACAAAAGCGATTCTTTTTGTTTTGTGTATTTATCACCCGTGGTGAACTTATGCCATCCTGTTTTATTTGCACACATAGGCACTGCACAACACTGTGTGTGGCCTTTAAGAAAACAATATCCTTATGGTAATGTTTATAAAAATAAATAATCTAAACAAATATAAAATGATTGGACCTGAAGCTACAGTGCCACACGTACCACACGCAGGCCATTTCAGAAAACCCTAATTTCCTTAAGATATACCCCACTTCTCCCCCCTTATACTCTGACTAGCAACGCGAATCGATTGCGGTCATCAAAATGCTTGTTTTCATATCTGATGATAAAAAAGGGATGTGAACATTTTTGTATGGAAGCTGGCATGGCTGTTAAAAAAATATTTTTGTCGGATGTCTGAACGGACTTGCCCCATAACATTAATGAAACAACGTAAAATACACTGCCAGGTCTGTTAACGGCCTCGGAAGCTCAGTTGGAATTGCCAGGATTGGGCAAGGCCGCGGGGTCAAATCCCGCTTAAGTCCTAGGATCAAGTCGATTTTTTCTAATTTCTAGAAAAATATTTCTTTCAGATGTAAAAAGGTACTTGCCTTAAAACATTAATGGAATAACGTTGGCTAGCAACGTAAGCAAATACTAGAACGATTCGTTCAGTCCATTGGGATTTTGAAAGCTCAGTGGTTAGATCAGCTACCCGGATTGAGGAAGACGCGGGTTCAATTTCCGCTCGAGATCATCAACGTTCCAAATTGGACTTTTTCTAATTTTCATTCTATGAAAACAAGCATTGTAAAATGCTAAAATAATCAAAGTAACAATGAGTCAGTATTTATTTTATTTGTTTTTTTTTTGGGGAAGTTCCATGTACATACTTACTACGTTTAATATTTTTATGACCAAGTAAAAGGTTTTTTTCTGAAGGTAATAAAATCATCAAAACTAATGCGTTTTTTTTTAAATAACAAATACAACTTCGTTGATAAAGTTCAAGTTGTTCTGCCTTGTTACTGCTGAACTACCAGTTGTAACAGAACGAATTCATGATATTCGCTTTCATTTCAGACACTTAGTTATTTATCGTTATTGAAGAATTTGACGTCCTATTGTTTTTTTGTCCCAATAGCGGATTTGTTGCAATCATATTTGCAGAACAACACTAGTTATGATATCGTTGCCAACATAACAATATTACGGATGCATTCCAAAATTAATAAAATGATAGCAGTGGCCTTAAGCGAACGGAAAATGAAGATGACTTTTTTATTTACCCTACCTATTTCAGTAAAGTATTTATACTTATTCTTTTTCTAATCTTTGGGTACACTACATTTTGCCTTCCTAAGCCAAGCTTTTTTCCTTTACAAAGCGGATATTTTTAGGCCACCACACATGCACGTTTGTGCCCGTAGGGTATACCGTACACACCGGGTACCTTGCCAGGTCTCACCCGTCCTCCACCTCAAACCTTAGTCTCAAACGCATTTTTGCCCATCGGGTGCCCGTCGTATGGCTATCAGATTCGGTAACAGGTTACGGCGGAATGGTATCATGATTCATGGACAACAGAGTAAAATATAATAATAAAATATGTTACGCTAAATACGTTATTATTCATATAAATGGCAGTGATGAAATAAAAAAAATATTATAATCAATATTAATTATCATTACGTAGTCATTCTTTTTAACACGTAGCCTACCATACTAGATTTGCTTAGTAGTCCACATTGGAAATTTCGCCATCTGGGACAAAATGGTCTGTAATACATAATCAATGAATAAAAAACAAATATGTCAGTCACCAGTGCCTGACGCGGCCCAAATGGTATAATAAACTTCAATATCATTTCACAGCGCCATGTCAGTCACTTGGCCATTTACTCGAAACAAGAGGCAGAAGCATGAAATGGCTCAAAAAAGAAGGAACAGTGAAGAAAATAAGGTGAAAGGTGCTATAAAATAAATGTAGGAAACAAGTATGTGCTAGAAAAAAACAAAAAAAAGTATACTGCCTTATTTTTGTCTAGAATGTTTTAATTTTGAACATGAATAAATAAAAGTAGTAGTAAATAAAGTAATAGGGTTAAGACTGTTATAATACTATTCTTAAAATGTGATTGTTTTTGCCACATGATAAAATAATTTAATAAAATCATTGTTCCAATAGGAAATAAGTCTAAAAACGTGCCAAACGGCTCACTGCACTCATTCAAATTTGACTCTACAGTGTCAGGTACATGGAAGTATTAAGTACTTACGTACAACTGGAATGTGCAATCTGTATAACTGGGTATACAAAAATACACTTTACGGTCTAGGAGAGAAGGTTTATATTTCAAATGATAGGTCAGCGGGCCAACTGAAATAGCAGATACAAGGTGAGGGTGTCCCTTTCCTTAACATTGCCAGCGCTTGTTAATAACATGTTTAGTAGATTTAATAGTACAACACGTTCGTTACTGAATTAAAATAAAGCAAAATTACCGCTTTGTTTTTAGACAACAACGTTAGATTAATTTATTATGCATGTAAATGTATTCAAATTAAAGCTTTTACTGCTTAGTCTGTTATGTCAAAATATTATGATAGAATTCAGAGTTTTATAGTGGCAACAATACTGTAATGGCGACATGGCGTCTTCCTTCTTCAAGAACGCGTGCGTCGGCTGAAATATTTGCTAATTTAGGTGTTTTCTAGCAAAATGGTGAAAAGGTGTTGTGTTATGGGCTGCGGAAATGAAACATTTGCTGGTTGCAATATTTCTTTATACTACACCTGCTCGGAAAGTACCTTGATGCTTTATCAAATTTACGGTAGATAGTAGGTACGTTATTGCATATCGAACAAATATGCGGGAAGATAACGCATCTGAGCGGGAGAGAAAAGTGTATGAAAATCCATTTCTTACGTAGTTTTATTTTTTTATTTTGGGTAAGACTATGCGCCGGTAACCTAAATATCAAAAGCCAAAAAGTTTTTACAGTGAGTTTTTGTCTCCAAGTTCGCAAAATGACACTGGCCACTAGCTGTGTGTCGGATGGTGTCGGGCTGGCAGTGCGACCCTGCGGCGGCAGGTAAAACAATTTGAAAAAAGAACATGTGAAAATTGCAGACGCCATTGGTGCCATTTTCAATTTGTGTGTTGTTTAAGGATTCAGTTTTCGTAGAAAGTAAAATAAAACTATCAAAATGATAGTGGTAGTGATAGTTATGATGAAGATTTTTTAACTCCGCCGCAGTTGAAGGAAACAGCAAAAATTATAAAGAAAGAAAAAGTGTAACATTAAGCTTCACTAACTGCAACAATTTCAATATAAATTTCAATTAGTAAAGATTTAGTTTTTTATTTTCCTCGTAGGTGTAGTATAAAGCACTATGTATCACTCGAGAGAAAGTGCGATTCCCGATCTCGGGTGTTCTAAAGCCCTCGCCTACGGCTCGGGCTTCAAACGACACCCTCGACGGTAATCGGTCTCTTTCTCCTCTCGGTGAACAATGTACTATTTCACAGTTAAGATAGAATTTTATGACAACTACACAAATTCTTGATATGGAACAATTAGGGTGACAATAAATTCATTTTTTCCCTCTCATTGGAATCTATAAAATGTTCAGAAACCTTATGGTTTTCAAACTCAGAAGGGCTTGTCAGGTCACAAAACTGTCAGTCACAAAAAAGTAAGGTTTTTATTAATTTCCGACAAAGTTCGGTGGTAGGTTTTTATTTTGTTTGCATGAGTAAAGAAGCACGTCCCATCGGCATCTTTGAAGATAGGGAGGCTTTTATTGTACTGTTGAGTAGTGGTTGCTGATAAGAGGTTACTGTTTAGCGTAAAGAACCCAACATTTCATCAACGATCAACGATCGCCGTAAACGGGATAGCAACTCATGGTAGACATACTGGGATCTGTGTTAAGCGCGTCCGGGGACATGGACAGCGAGTTAAGAGGTCAAATTTCCGCGACTTGGGCCAAATGGCGTGAGGTGAATGGTGACCGCAAAATGCCAATCAAGCTGAAGGGGCAAAGCAGGAGCCGCCCGTCACGGAAATGAAGATGCTGCGGTGGATGTGTGGAGTGTCACGCAAAGATCGCGTGGGGAACACCCACATCCGCGGCAGCCTTTGTGTTCGTGACATCGCAGACAAGCTGCAGGAGTGCCGCCTTCGTTGGTATGATCATGTCTCACGGAGATCGGCAAACTACGTGGGCAACAAATGTCTGGCCATGCAACCGCTGCCAGAACCGGTAGAAGAGGTCGACTCAATAAGCGCTGGCTCGAAGTAGTTAAGAGTGTCTTTCGTGCCAACAGACTCTGAGGATGCACGAGACCGTGCGAAATGGGCTAAGAACATAAGAAAGGCCGACCTTAGGACCCTATACACCAGTGTTGGTTCACAACCGCGATTAACGGACGAATGATGATGATGATGATAGGATAATGCGACAACTGTGGTTTTAAACCTAAATAAAAACTATAAAACACTTGAGGCTCGTAAAAATTTGTGCGAAATTAAATAAATAAATAAACATCTCGGACAATTTACACCAAGATCATCTGACCCCAAACTAAGCAGAGCTTGTACTATGGGCTTCAGAGACTGATAAACATACTTAAATATTTCTAAATACATACATATATAGATAATAACACCCATACACACAACAAACACTAGTTAAATTAAATTAAAATTCATTTATTTCAACCCTCTTGGGATCATAGAAAATTATACATACATTACTTATTAATTTAAATATTTATAATTTGAAATAAAACGAAAAATAATAACAATTACATACAATAATATCATACTACAAAAATAAAACAAATCAATAAAATTCAAATAAAATTAAAATTCTTACCTAGGCAAGGCTGTCTTAACTTGATGTTCGCACATGAATCATCCCTGCATGATTCATGTACCAACAGTCAAATCTATTTCATAACACCTCAAGGACGCTATTGGAGCTGGCCCGAACCCTACGTACCAGGGATGTGCACCGCTTACGCATGGTTGTATAAAAACAATCCACGCGGTATTCAGCAAACATCCCCGAAGCGCTAACTAATGTTCGTCACACAAATGTTTGTCATGGGTGGGGATCGAACCCACGACCTCCGGCGCTAAAGGCAGGATCGAAGTAAAAAAGTAAAGCATGTATTGTTTTTTGTTAAGGAAAAATGTGCAATTTATAACAGACATGTACAAGTCCGATATTACTATCGGAATTCCGATATTGCGGTCTAATATTGCAAATCAGTATCGGAATTGGAAATCCTCCGATAGTTCATGCCCTAATGGTAACAAGTGATTCAGAAGCTCTGGCTACTGAAGTGCTTGAGTTTCAAATCGTGTCTTTCGAACAAAAATTTAAATGGCCTATTGGCTATTTTTTATCAATAAAACTTCAGCTAATGTCTAAGCACAATTAATTCTGACTGTCGTAAGAATCTTACATGGTATAAATATTACTGTGCGATCTTTGACTTGTGATGGTAGATACTATTACATATCGCGAATCATTTGAAATCTAAGGTTGCAATTTTCACCAAATATGGTATCAAGTTTCAAACATCCTTTGCAGGACACTTATAAACAATGTATATTTATCCCACGCCACATGATTAAATTGGCTAGAAATATTTTTGTTGAGACAGAATTAACTTCCGAGGTTGGAAAAATTGATTTTAATTTTGTCAAAAATTACACAATTTGCAAGAAAACGAAGGTTTGCGACTGGGGAACAAGATTTGTAACGTCCACATTAATTTTTTTGGTAAAAAAATGAATGTCAAATTAGCGAAGCAACTAATAAGTGCATCTGTAGCAGATTCCCTAGACTTTTTGAGACAAAGTGGCAGTTCAATTTTCCAATACAGCGAAGCTATTTTGGAATACATTCGATGGCTAGAAACAGGTTATTTGATATATTAAACATATCAGAGAAGAAAATGTTGGTATTTATAGTACAACATTTTTCAACCAAACTTAGTGATCTATTTGAACATCCAGCGCAAGAAGAATCACATGAAATTCTTCATGTAAGATTGGTGTCTGATTCGTATTTACCCAGGCTAATATTTCATCATGCAAAGTTGAAGTCTATGGCTTGTTTAGGAAACCGTGTTGGTATGCGCCATAAATTGCACAAGATGATCTTATTTAGTAATGTGTCATCCTGTTTTGTAAAATAGGTACCTTTATTAGTTTCTGTAAGATCTGCGTAGTAATAAAACAAAGTATTATAATAATTTATCTTCTTTATTTACCGCCACCTACTTTCTGGCATCCCCAGTTAATCCTACTAAGGAATCTTACGCGAGTGAAACCACGAACATGATCATCTTGCTATTTTTTTCTAGTCTGTTATTTTATACATTCGTGTATGTAGGTGAATATTCCAATGCCATCAAGTTGTTTTATAAAATTGCCTAGGTTCAAACTTAGGGCCAGCTATCCCTGAATCACTTTTCATCAAAACTAACAAACGCTTCCACATTTATCCTCCTCGCGTCGGTCTCAATGCTGAGGGTCGTGATCATCCTTATGGAGTATCTTGTCGTGAATTATTTGTCGCCATCTGCCTCTGTCCGAAGTTGTGATGAGCGTTTAAACGATAAGCAAATAATAAAACGGATTTTTTAATTTAAGCACATAAGCACATTTGTGAATTTAAGCATTTAACAATAACTGCTTATTCGATAATTGCGTATTTTGAGTGCTCACTGAGCCATCTAGTGGTAAACTTTAGCAACTGTTTAGCGTAAAGAACCCAACATTTCATCAACGATCAACGATCGCCGTAAACGGGATAGCAACTCATGGTAGACATACTGGGATCTGTGTTAAGCGCGTCCGGGGACATGGACAGCGAGTTAAGAGGTCAAATTTCCGCGACTTGGGCCAAATGGCGTGAGGTGAATGGTGACCGCAAAATGCCAATCAAGCTGAAGGGGCAAAGCAGGAGCCGCCCGTCACGGAAATGAAGATGCTGCGGTGGATGTGTGGAGTGTCACGCAAAGATCGCGTGGGGAACACCCACATCCGCGGCAGCCTTTGTGTTCGTGACATCGCAGACAAGCTGCAGGAGTGCCGCCTTCGTTGGTATGATCATGTCTCACGGAGATCGGCAAACTACGTGGGCAACAAATGTCTGGCCATGCAACCGCTGCCAGAACCGGTAGAAGAGGTCGACTCAATAAGCGCTGGCTCGAAGTAGTTAAGAGTGTCTTTCGTGCCAACAGACTCTGAGGATGCACGAGACCGTGCGAAATGGGCTAAGAACATAAGAAAGGCCGACCTTAGGACCCTATACACCAGTGTTGGTTCACAACCGCGATTAACGGACGAATGATGATGATGATGATAGGATAATGCGACAACTGTGGTTTTAAACCTAAATAAAAACTATAAAACACTTGAGGCTCGTAAAAATTTGTGCGAAATTAAATAAATAAATAAACATCTCGGACAATTTACACTAAGATCATCTGACCCCAAACTAAGCAGAGCTTGTACTATGGGCTTCAGAGACTGATAAACATACTTAAATATTTCTAAATACATACATATATAGATAATAACACCCATACACACAACAAACACTAGTTAAATTAAATTAAAATTCATTTATTTCAACCCTCTTGGGATCATAGAAAATTATACATACATTACTTATTAATTTAAATATTTATAATTTGAAATAAAACGAAAAATAATAACAATTACATACAATAATATCATACTACAAAAATAAAACAAATCAATAAAATTCAAATAAAATTAAAATTCTTACCTAGGCAAGGCTGTCTTAACTTGATGTTCGCACATGAATCATCCCTGCATGATTCATGTACCAACAGTCAAATCTATTTCATAACACCTCAAGGACGCTATTGGAGCTGGCCCGAACCCTACGTACCAGGGATGTGCACCGCTTACGCATGGTTGTATAAAAACAATCCACGCGGTATTCAGCAAACATCCCCGAAGCGCTAACTAATGTTCGTCACACAAATGTTTGTCATGGGTGGGGATCGAACCCACGACCTCCGGCGCTAAAGGCAGGATCGAAGTAAAAAAGTAAAGCATGTATTGTTTTTTGTTAAGGAAAAATGTGCAATTTATAACAGACATGTACAAGTCCGATATTACTATCGGAATTCCGATATTGCGGTCTAATATTGCAAATCAGTATCGGAATTGGAAATCCTCCGATAGTTCATGCCCTAATGGTAACAAGTGATTCAGAAGCTCTGGCTACTGAAGTGCTTGAGTTTCAAATCGTGTCTTTCGAACAAAAATTTAAATGGCCTATTGGCTATTTTTTATCAATAAAACTTCAGCTAATGTCTAAGCACAATTAATTCTGACTGTCGTAAGAATCTTACATGGTATAAATATTACTGTGCGATCTTTGACTTGTGATGGTAGATACTATTACATATCGCGAATCATTTGAAATCTAAGGTTGCAATTTTCACCAAATATGGTATCAAGTTTCAAACATCCTTTGCAGGACACTTATAAACAATGTATATTTATCCCACGCCACATGATTAAATTGGCTAGAAATATTTTTGTTGAGACAGAATTAACTTCCGAGGTTGGAAAAATTGATTTTAATTTTGTCAAAAATTACACAATTTGCAAGAAAACGAAGGTTTGCGACTGGGGAACAAGATTTGTAACGTCCACATTAATTTTTTTGGTAAAAAAATGAATGTCAAATTAGCGAAGCAACTAATAAGTGCATCTGTAGCAGATTCCCTAGACTTTTTGAGACAAAGTGGCAGTTCAATTTTCCAATACAGCGAAGCTATTTTGGAATACATTCGATGGCTAGAAACAGGTTATTTGATATATTAAACATATCAGAGAAGAAAATGTTGGTATTTATAGTACAACATTTTTCAACCAAACTTAGTGATCTATTTGAACATCCAGCGCAAGAAGAATCACATGAAATTCTTCATGTAAGATTGGTGTCTGATTCGTATTTACCCAGGCTAATATTTCATCATGCAAAGTTGAAGTCTATGGCTTGTTTAGGAAACCGTGTTGGTATGCGCCATAAATTGCACAAGATGATCTTATTTAGTAATGTGTCATCCTGTTTTGTAAAATAGGTACCTTTATTAGTTTCTGTAAGATCTGCGTAGTAATAAAACAAAGTATTATAATAATTTATCTTCTTTATTTACCGCCACCTACTTTCTGGCATCCCCAGTTAATCCTACTAAGGAATCTTACGCGAGTGAAACCACGAACATGATCATCTTGCTATTTTTTTCTAGTCTGTTATTTTATACATTCGTGTATGTAGGTGAATATTCCAATGCCATCAAGTTGTTTTATAAAATTGCCTAGGTTCAAACTTAGGGCCAGCTATCCCTGAATCACTTTTCATCAAAACTAACAAACGCTTCCACATTTATCCTCCTCGCGTCGGTCTCAATGCTGAGGGTCGTGATCATCCTTATGGAGTATCTTGTCGTGAATTATTTGTCGCCATCTGCCTCTGTCCGAAGTTGTGATGAGCGTTTAAACGATAAGCAAATAATAAAACGGATTTTTTAATTTAAGCACATAAGCACATTTGTGAATTTAAGCATTTAACAATAACTGCTTATTCGATAATTGCGTATTTTGAGTGCTCACTGAGCCATCTAGTGGTAAACTTTAGCAACTTAGCAACTTTAGCAACTTAGCAACTTTAGCTTTTTACACCGTCATGTATAAAAACACTGATAGATGGCGCATGAAAACAAAAGATTCTAAAACAGACCTTAACTTATTACAGATAAAACTTTAAATGATTGCCATATTCTATCCTTTGAATTCATTTAAGTGCATTGATAAACCGACTATAACGAACATTCGTCGATATGTTAGAAATAGTATTGAATAGCCATACTTCTAATTTTTGCAAGTTGTTATTTTCGTTATTTGCTTATTTGCTGTTGATGAAATTTAATTATGTCAGTCAGTCAGTGGCGTTTTTTCTTTTCAGACAGTCCTAAGCCTGCAAAGTACGAAGGAAAGTTCATTGAAATTGATTGTGTGATCCTATAACCGTTAATGTGATAATTTAATCAAACAGCAAATAACGTTTAAAATGAAAATAATAAATAAGCAATTAAGCAGATAAGCAGTTAATTAAAGTGACTTAAAAAAATAATTAACGATTTAATTCGATTATTATTTTAAGTCGTTATGCACATCACTAGTCCGAAGCAGAGTGAAGGGCATCGTGCAAGGTGGTTTCAAGCGTGATGCGAATCTGGTCGCTTCATCGCATTTATAACTTAGTTTAATTTAACTAATAATAAAACAAGAAAAATATTTTTTCCTTTCATACATTATGGTCACCTTATTAGAGTGAGATAAACTGACCTCGTACCTACTGTCTCACTAGGACCGTTTTTTAGTAGCAGTGCACATTCCAGTTGTACGTAAAGTACTTATTACTTCCATACCAGTATCTGACATTGCTCGGACAGATTATGTTACTGTCAGTCCCCGTTGACTGACATGGCAGGCAAGAAGGCTAGAGACTGAGGAGAGATAACTCCTGAAGTGGGGGTAAGCTTTCGAGGGCCGAAAGTCGTATACTCTGTGCCGGGCAAAACGCTGTATTGCGCATGTGCAGCGGCAGCTATTTGTCATTTCATGGTCACATGGTTTTGTTTTGAACGGTGTCACGTGCGACAGTTGTTGTTTTTTGTTGACCAATTTTGACACTTCGCGAGGATCGCGGCAAAGAAGCGTAATGCGCATGCGTCACTGTGGGATACGGATTTAGTCCAACCCTTTCCAGGGAGTTATCTCTCCTTAGTTTCTAGCCTTCTTGATGGCAGGCTACGTGTTAAAATTAAGCTTAATTTAAGTTGATAAAATAAAACATAATTGTTACTGTTATTGCCTTGGAAAATTTGGCAACGAAATGCGTTATGAGAATTTTGACTCACAATAGTACGCTACGTGAGCTATGCTAATTGAAATAATGACAATCATTGCATAATGGAAGTCGCTTTAATTAATATAGTTGACAGGCAACCCTCTGCGTGTGTGGTGGTCTACATTTCAAATTTCTTCATGTTGGTAATGTTGGTAATAAGCAGTCGACGTCACCGCACAGGCGGACATATTCCTTCCGACATTTTGACATTTCTCCCCGGTAACTAGCGACTTCATATTGGAATAGTTCAGTAGTAATTCTTCTTTGTTCTTTTCATCATGGATGAAGAATACGACGCAATTGTTTTGGGCACCGGCCTCAAGGAATGCATCCTCAGCGGCATGCTTTCCGTGTCTGGAAAGAAGGTATTACACATTGATCGTAACAAGTACTACGGCGGAGAATCTGCTTCAATTACCCCGTTAGAAGACTTGTTCGGAAAGTTCAACGCACCTGCGCCGGATGAGACTTACGGCAGGGGCCGCGATTGGAACGTGGACCTGATCCCCAAATTTTTGATGGCCAATGGCTTGTTGGTCAAGCTGCTCATACATACGGGCGTCACCCGCTACTTGGAATTCAAGTCGGTGGAGGGTAGCTATGTCTACAAGGGTGGAAAGATATCCAAAGTACCGGTAGACCAAAAAGAAGCCTTGGCGTCTGATCTCATGGGCATGTTCGAAAAGAGGCGTTTTCGCAATTTCCTAATTTATGTCCAAGATTTTCAGGAGGAGGATGCAAAGACATGGAAAGATCTTGACCCCAGCCAGGCGAATATGCAGTCATTGTATGATAAGTTCGGTCTTGATAAGAATACGCAGGATTTCACTGGGCATGCATTAGCTTTATACCTCAATGATATGTATCTTCAGCAGCCTGCTATACAGACAATTCGACGCATCAAGTTGTATTCTGACTCCCTTGCCCGGTATGGAAAGTCTCCATACCTATATCCCATGTATGGACTTGGAGAGCTGCCACAAGGGTTTGCCCGTCTCTCTGCTATCTATGGAGGCACCTACATGCTGGACAAGCCCATTGATGAGATAGTGCTTGGAGAAGGTGGAAAAGTTGTTGGCGTACGCTCTGGCAACGAGATAGCTAAATGCAAGCAGGTATACTGTGACCCCAGTTATGTCCCTGATAGAGTACGCAAGAAGGGACAGGTGATTCGTTGCATTTGTTTACTAGACCATCCAATTACCAACACCAAGGATGCTCTGTCAACTCAGATTATCATTCCTCAGAAGCAAGTAGGAAGGCACTCCGATATTTATGTGTCCATGGTATCATACACACACCAGGTTGCTGCCAAAGGATGGTTCATTGCTATGGTCTCTACGACTGTTGAAACAAATGATCCTGAAACTGAGATTAAACCTGGCTTGGATCTCCTGGGACACATCAGGCAGAAGTTTGTGTCTGTTACAGACTACTATGAGCCAACTGATGATGGAAGCCAAAGCCAGATCTTTATATCAGAGTCCTATGATGCTACCACTCACTTCGAGACTACTTGCTTAGATGTGCTGAAAATTTACAAGCGTGGCACGGATGAAGACTTTGATTTCTCTAAGGTGAAAGTTGAGTTGGGAGAAGAAGAACAGTAAACAAACATGCCCTATCATCTATGTATATTGCTTGTCAATTTTTTTATTTGTTTAATACTTGTTCTGGCAACAAAAATAAAATGTTCATTAGGGATTTTTGGGTAAAGATTTATAAGAGCTTAGGTGTATTGGCAGTAGATATTGTATATGTGCAATTATTTTCATTTTAACAGATCCAGTTAGTTTTTTTACCAAAAATGTTTTTAAAGTAAAATAATTATTTAAATTTATTCCTCATTTAAGAAAATGCTTTTATTATTTAAGTATACAGAGCTGCTATAAGATGGTCTGCACAAGTGAAATGATAGATTTATTATTTGTATGTGAATGATATGCATTCCATTGTGGTACATTATTTGATCCTGTAACCATATCATATTTGTAATAATGTCAAAATTATGAATGCTCATACCTATATTTATATGTTCTGTGTAAGATCATGAATAAAGTTACAGCTAAAAATAAAGGGTTTTTATTTTGACTTCATCAGATATAACCAGAATACATTAATTTCTTATTTTGCAACTAGTTAACACTTTTTATTTACACAACAATTTCAGTAAATATTGAATCACACTTCCAGGTATTACAAATTTAAAACATATTTTAATGAGTAAAGATTGTCATTTCTGCATCCAATAAATATATAATCTCCATAAATAGCGGGAGAAGAGAAAGTTTCACTAGGTAGGCTGTATTCTGCAAGTATAATACCATTTTCAGAGTCTATGACGCACAATTTTCCATTATTGGACGCGGCCAAGATTAGTTTGTCACTCAATCCGCATGGAGTGGAGTACACGGGCGAAGTCAGCTGAGCCTTCCAGTGCAAGCTTGGCTGGAAATTTTTTACGTGTATGCTGTAGACTTTATTGTCATGGCACCCAAATACCATTTGCCATTTAAGCTTATCTACTTCCTTGATGTATATTGAGGAAAAAATATTCCCTTTTGCGCCTTGATATTTCCATATCTGAAAGTTAAAGGTTTTTTTAATTAGCTGATAATTCGAGAGTAAATTGATGCGATTGTGCCATTTATATCGTAGATTGTATTTAGTTTTCTGTAAAACACTCCACCTCCCTCTACGAGTTCGCGGCAGAGGCGATAGCAGTTGTCCTTTCGTCCAGCACACTCACAGTAAAGGCCTGCGCAGACGACGGATTATCCGCGGCGTACTTTTTTGTCCGTCAAAAATAGATCCCTTACAAACTGTATCGAGCAACGCACACGAACGACTAAAAGTACGCGAAATCAAAAAATCCGCCGAAACACCGCGAACGCCCACGGAGCGTAGCGTAGCAGAGTACGCGGGTATCCGCGAAAAAAATAGAACGAACGAACTATATGCAGTCAACGCACACGGCGGATTTTAGTCCGCGTTAAAAATCGATACGAAGTAAAGGGGTGGACCCAGTATTATTTTTTAAAACGTCTTCTCTTTTGCTCAAACATTATGTAAATTACAGCACAACTTAATCTCAGAATATTTAAATACTCTCGGACAACAAATGATCGAACACCGTGCGTTGAGTCCGCGGTAAATCCGCGGCAGACTTTTAATTCGCGGAGCGTACCTACTAATTTCTCTGCCGCGGGGAGAAGTCCGTCGTCTGCGCAGGACTTAATCGGGTGAGTATGCTTAGCGAAGGGGCACAAGAGCGGAGCTGCCCCCCGATTCCGAACAAAGTTATCAAACTCAAACTCAAACTCAAATAACTTTATTCAAATAGACTGTATCAGTACTTTCAAATCGACCGATTCGGCTATTTTATTTTATTTTCAATTATTTTTTTTAGTATGGGGTATGTCTGTATTATTTGTTTCGCACCTTCTACATATAAAAAAATTGAATGCAACCGTTTAGCGGCTAATTTATCATACCTAAAACAAATTTACCGAATCGCTCGATAACTTCGTTCTGAATCGGGGGGCTGGATCTGGCTGGTCCACAATCGTAATGACAAAACGGTACCATATTTTTTCTAACCTTGATGCCTTTCTCCACGGTCCTGCAGTGTATCTCGCCGCTGACCTCGGCGAACACGACGTATTTGTCGCTGTCGTAGAGCACGGGGCTGGCGAAGACCGGGCTGCCCAGCGCGCCGCGCCACGCCACGGCGCGCGAGCCGGCGTGCACGCTCGCGCACACGCCCGATAGCGTGCCGAGAAGCACATACTGCTTTTTAGCCAGTACCAGATCAGCTGATATTGCTTGGTCAGCAATATGGATTGTGTCTTTGATTTCCCCCGTCTGAAAGTTTAATTTTAAATACATAATTTACAGGGACAAGCTACACGAAGATCATCTGACACCGAAATAAGTAATATTGGTGTCAGATACTACTAACCATAAGTAGTTAAATATTTCTAATCGCAATATAAACTTAAATAGATAATAACACCGAGACACAAGAACCACAAATGTTTGTCTGGTAATACGGTCCCTGTATTGTTAAAACGCCTATGACGACGACACGATTGGCGTAGTGCGCTGTAGCACGGTTTCTCGCCTCGATTTCCGTATTGTCTCGGGTTCGATTCCCGGTCAGGTCAATTCAGGAAACAATCTTTTCTGAATTGACTCGACTGATTGGGTGTGCTGGGAGATGCCCCTGGCTTATTTAATTGTGTGGTACCTCGTAACACAGGGATAATAATCCCTACTTCGAGACCATCACAAGACGTGTGTTGTCTGGCGCATATACATAGGTATATATATAGATAGATAGATACACATATCCCTAAATAATTTTATGGTCAGAAAACCTACACCGATATTTATAAGAGTCGAATTGACCGTGAAAATCCGTCTATAATACATTTACTCCTAATGCACAATGTGCACAAAACCATTCTATTAGCACTTATGTGCCGAGATATAAAATTATAAAATATTAGCTGTGCGTCAGCGGCTTTGCCCGCGTAGTCTACGCTTGTTTTCCGTTAAAATATAGCCAATTAAAGAAAATATAGCCTCTGTCACTCATAGCCTCTGTCTCTCCCTGTTAAATAATGTCGCTTTATATTGGTGAAGGAATTTTTAAAATCGGTCCAGTAGTTTCGGAGCCTATAAACAAACAAACAATCAAATCTTTCCTCTTTATAATATTAGTAAGTATAGACATCATAGGTAACACTTAACACACACATCCAGTGTTTTTTGTTTTTTCAATATGTATCTGACAAATTATGATCTTTGATACCCA
Organism: Udea olivalis; assembly: GCA_947369235.1. NCBI lineage: Eukaryota > Metazoa > Arthropoda > Insecta > Lepidoptera > Crambidae > Udea > Udea olivalis. Next base: position 6,262,400 of record OX376346.1, on the reverse strand, counting down.
AGTAAACTTGGTTTCCAAAGTTTGCTAGCCTGGCAACGAACTTGAACATCTGCATAGTTCACTTGCGGAGAGGCCAGTCAAGGTCGCAAGTTATGCCCATGTTAAACGATTTGTGTACCCAACCAATGCAAATACTTATCACAGCTAATTGTTCTTTGTTTGTCAACTACCTTTCTGCAGCCATTGTTATTTTTGTCGACAGCAAGTAAATTAGGTACAACATAATTTCAGTGAATTATGTAAGTATTTCCTATTCCTAAAACACCGATGGTAGTTAGCATAATGCTTGTATGAGGTCTGGCATGAGATTATTATCTACATGTATACCTACTCAATATTCAACTGCATAGTGATTCATTCTCGTTACGATAAGATAACAGGGTACAATACATGCTATCTAGAACAATAAATATGTTAACGTGAATAATTGATGTTTTTCTTTACGCGACTTTACAAGTCGCGTCACGTAAAAAGCGCCCTGGAAGACAGTGGAGGGGATGTGTTTGAGCATGGGTCAACTAATGAACCAATTGCCCTTGCGCTATTGGTTCGTTCGTGCGGCGCCTAACCCTCCTCGCTTCGTACCACTAATCAGATCCATAAATCGTCTAGTGCGCAGGATGAGCCCCAGAGCAGAGCGCTTTTCACGTGACGCGACCTGTACTTCAATTCAAATTTTGTTGAACATAAATAACAATGTGAAGTCTTACCAAAACATCAATACATCTAATTTTTCCGTCATAAGCGGCGATATAAAGCAAACCCTCGCAACAAGTAGCTTTACTCTTGATCATGGACTTGATGTTGATTTTCCAAATCTCTTTGCAGGTTTCAATGGCGAAGCAGGCTATAGTCCCGTCGTAGGCGCCGACCACGCCGCACGCCACGGGCCCTTCGCTGTAGCAGAAGACCGAGGCTTCCACTCGCGCCTTTATTGTTATTATGCCTTGCAATATGCCAGATATTGCATCTATGACTACTATCTTACCAGAGTGACTGCCCACGATTGTATATAAATTGCTGAAAAAAAAAGTATGTTATTGAAATAAAATTATTTATTTCAGATCAAGCACACAACAATTCATCTTATGTTAGTACCTAGGTGGATATTTGTAGTGTAGCTATGTTAGTTAAATTTAAAGCTATTATTATTTTGGACATGCATGAGCGACCAATCCCTCAGGAGTTGGCTGTCCACTCTCTGTCCGACACTACTTTCAGAAGTTTGTTGGTCTTGGTGCTACCCTTTTCCCGAGACCACAGGGAGGCCGTTTCTCTGCAAATCATCGCCTGTTAGCCGTTTTGTGGTCGGCAGACATGCCGGAGACACTGCACTGCCATGAGAGCCCCAACAAGCCCCTGAACGCGTTGTTATACTGGGTAGTAGTGTTAGTAGTTAGTAATTAGCCTATATACTGTCCCACAGCTGGGCAACGGCCTCCATCATTGTAATCAAGTCATCGCTACAATGAAAACGCGCAGAAAATTGCAGCATTATTAAAACCCTAATACAATTTATTACAATCTGCTTTTGAAAGCATGTTAGCAGTTTTGGCCGTAAGAATACTCAATTTACTGGCCGAAACAAAGTATAACCGTCATTCATATCATGGGTAAGATAAACTTTATAGCACAAACACAATACTAGGTAGTCTTACAATACTAGGTAATAAATATACAATATTTGTAGCCTTATTCCTAGAAGCAATATCTTTCAGATAACCACCACTGATAAGATAACTAGAAACTGTTTGCAGCAGACAACATACTGTTTGCTATGGTCTCGAAGTGAGGATTAAATCCTTGTGTAATAATAAGATACCATACAAGAATTGAAGCCATGGGCGTCTCCTAAACACCCAGACCCGAGCCAATTTAGAAAAGTTCGTTTCGTAAATTGATCCGTCTGGGAATCACACCCGGGACACCACTAAACCGTATTACTCTGGGTTCCCTAGGTAGCAAGCAGGAAGAAAAATAATTTATAGATTAGAAATAAATTCAACTCACAATCCAAGCTGGAATAACGTTGGGGAAGCATCAACACATTTTCCAGTGTCATAATTCCACAGAACAATAAATTCAACAGCATTGCCAGAGTTATCATGGCAGGCACTGAATTTCTTCAATATTGGACTTTCTTGGACACTATCTGCACTGAACCTAGACCTCTTGATTTTTCTTTTGCCCTTTGCATCTTCGAGACACAACTCTTTTTGGGCCAGATGCATGATTTCATCAATGGTATTCTTTTGAGACATCAAGTAGGGTAAAATAAATTTTGCAAACTCAGGGAAGGTCAGGGCCATCTTATTGCACATGGACACAGCAAGAAAAGATGTACCACCTATGGCAAAGAAATCTTTGTTTCTAATTTCATCATAAGTAAAGTGTCTGCTCATCACAACTTGAAGCTCTTTCAAAAAAGTTACTTTCAAAGAGTCTAATGACTGTGGTGCCGTATTGATTACCTTCTCATACATTCTAGAAAGAATCAGTTTGGAGATTTTGCCATGAGGATTAGTAGGCAAGTTGTCTACCCTCACAATTTTATCAGGCCAATGTTTGTCATCTAGTTTACATTTCAGGAAGTCAGATAATTCTTGGCCAGTAAGCGTTTCTGATGAAAAGTACACTACTAACAGCAGCGGTTTTGGAAGCCATACACAAGAGCTAATCTTCACTCTTGGACATTGCATGATAGTTGACTCTATGAATTGCAAGTTAATTTTGTGGCCAAATCTTTTAACAACATCATCTTTGCGACCCCTGTAGTAAATAGTGCCATTCCTCACTTCACCCAAGTCTCCAGTGTCTATGAATCTTAGAGAGTTTTCTTCTTCATTTCCCCTTGTTTTATTCAAAATAATACATTTTCTTGATTTGCTCACTGGAAAAGAAATAAATTATGTTTGGTTGAGATAATAATTCATGAGCAATTACTAAATATGATTTTTTATGTGGCTTACCTAATATAATTTTGCCAGTATCCTTATTTTCATGATTGTTATGTTCAACATGGATCTGTGTTTCTGAGAGACAGTTACCCAAAGGCACTTCTCTATCAGTAAGGATTCGGCTGAGGTCAAGTTCGGCTACACATGCCCAGCAGGACATCTCAGTTACTCCATATAGTGTGAAAATTTTGGTTTGGTTTTTCCAATCTTTGAGTTCCTTTAATCTCTTTATACCATTTAATGGCTCACCCCCTAAAGCTAATATTTTTAATGTTGAGTTGGCACTTAATATTTCATTTTTTATATCTGCATTTGAATGTTGGAAGAATTTTGAAGGTGTTGTTTGCCAGAATGTTATTGAATTCTCTCCATTGTCAGGGAACAAGATGTCTGGTTTTTCTGGTGCAATAAGGAGTGATGCGCCATTCATACAAGCAAGTAGTATTTCAATCATAGAAGGATCAAATGTGAGAGGCGTGGAAAAATATATTACATCATGGGGCAAAATGTTAAAGATTTTAGTGAGATCATCAATATTTGGCTGAATGCATTGAATAGGCACTTGTATGTGCTTAGGGTCCCCAGTGCTGCCTGAGGTCATTGCAATGAAGGAGTGTTCAGGTACGTGTTGGCTGTTTTGCTGAAGTTCCAAATCATAAATTTTAATTTCTAAATTAAAGACTGATACAGTCTTATCTGGTTTTTTACAAAACAACTCTGATGAGGAGCTCGCTCCCGTTTCTTCGATTGATATAACAATGCTAAGTTTGACATTCCTTGCAATACTTTCGATATCTTGAGAAGGATCCAAAAACATGAATGTCGTACAACATTTGTGGGCTCTGAAATTAAGAAAATGAACTATCATAGCATAGAATATTCAAATTATGAATTAAATTGAAGCAAATACAATACGAATAAGTAGAACTTACGCCGCGATAACACATGGAATTATAATGTTTCTAAGGGATACTAATCCAATTACACCCTTATTGCAATGCAATTGTTGTAGGTTTTGGGATATGTATTCGCAGACTCCATATAGTTCTGAATAGGTGTAGTTTTTATACACACCCCCATCATAACATCTCACAGCAACTCTGGACGGGTTTTTAGCACAGGTTTGTACAAACACATCGTAATATCCACGCTTGAATTTCATTTGTTTACCGAAGTAAGACGGGTTATTTTTAAAGTGATTTCACTGCTAAAGCAAGAAGTATACTTTTCTGATATTACTTAAAACCTGCATAGTAATTTGAATACAGTTAATGTTAATAAATAACGAAATATAATGTTTAATTTACTCATTGGAATTCATCCAAACAATAACAACTTGTGACATTATGACGTTATAAAATTGTCTTATTCCCTTTTCTATACAATCCTATTTTTAACAATTCGTAACGTAAGTTAGTTTTGTATAAAATGTGCAGACTGATGAAAAAATCGAACACTATTATTTTAAAAATCACACCTCATAGGAACACGCTCTACTGTCAGTGTCAGCTGTTATTGACGTAAGTAAATTGACAGTTCTTATTTTTGGATAAACATTTTACGGCTACGGATAGTGTACTTAACAGCCATTCACCGTTCATTTGGAAACTTAATTTTTTTTATAAATGTTTTTTTCATAACATTTATAAAAAAAAATTATAATTAAGATACTAACGAAAAGTAGTTTAGTATACTTACGAAAGGAAAATTGCAGCAAGTACAGACCTACATAAAATTTTAGATTTTTTTTGCACTTTTTGCTAATATTTTTATTCAATACCTTCTATTTTATGAAACTAATTTTAATATTTTAAAATCTTGCTGGTAGTTAGTTTTTTTTAATAATTTTAAACAGTGCGAACTCATGACGTCACAAATTTGCTATGTGTTCCCACATTTGTTTTTTCCCCGATTCAGGGTAAATAAATAATTCACCGTTCATCATGTTGCATCTCACGAGAATGTGAGAAGTAGACTTCAGACACAATTTATTTTGCCAAGTTCTGAAACCAAGCCATACCTGAAAGGGTTGGGATTATAGCGAAAGGCTATTTTAAGTCCTACCTACCCGTCTGGCCAATGGGCGTAAATTAATGTACGTATTATTATAAATAACTTTGTGAAAAAATATTTCTCACCTGGGGTAATTTAAAATTTACATTGTTACAACTTGAAAGAGCGCAGAGGGCTGTCTTGAAGGTTGGTAACGGCCTACCCTTCTTGTACCCTACTGATGAGCTGTATAAAAGATGTAACGTTTTAACAGTTCGCCAACTTTTTATTTTGCATACTATACTACATAAACACTCTCTCCTGCAATATGACCCTGGTATCGTGAACAAAAGAAGAAAAGCAAAGGTCTGTCCTGGCAAGTCACTGAGGACACAATTCTCTCACAAATTTTTCACGTTTTTAGGCGGGTTTCTTTATAACAAGTTAAATAAAATACTACTTTTCTATCCCCTGCCTATTTATGCTTGCAAACAGCGAGTCCTGCAATGGTTGCTAGGCAAAGACTACAATACCACAGAGAATCTTTTGGCAGTTGTATCCTAAAAGTAAATAAACGGCACCTAGCTTTAAATATATAATCACACGCATACCTCAAACTCACGCACACACGCACGCTTGCATACAGATATATACACACACACCCCCACCCATCCATACAAACCCACACGAAAATACACACACTCACACACACACAAACACTCATGCACACACGCAAACACACGACACACGCATGCATGCATATATGCATGCCACTTTATCTTTATTAGGTAGTTATATTCTTCTAAATTTTTCATGTTTTGTTTTTCTATTTACATTAAACTAGTGATTTTAATATTTTATATTTTGTAACCGAAATTGAGAGGGTGGGAGCCTGGCGATCCGTCACACAGGGATTACCCTAGTATGGACACCAGTCTCTCACAAAGGTGGCTCATGTTCTTATCTTTAAGTTTAGTTGATAAGTTTGTATATTTGGCTTTTGTGAAGAGGAAATAAATTTCACTTATTATTATATTATTATTATTAAAATGGGTAGTATTTACTGCAAATCGAAAAATCTTCCTTTTGTATGACATAAAAATCTCAATACCCATCAAATATACTGATTGGCGATTGCACAGCAAAATAGCTACCTCAAAATATTAATATTTAAGCATCAATTTATGTTCGTGACTCATTACTATTTATTTGACTGTGAAGCATTTTAATTAAGTAACGTATACCTAATAATTACTAACGTACAGTAAACTATTTACGTCTTTTTTTATTAAACAGAGGAACTATTTTGTTATCGTATACTGCAGTTTTTATGAATAAAACATCTTTTTATTTAAAAAAATAATCTAATTATTTATTAATTAGGACTTAATGAGATCAACAATAAAATTCTAAAATCACATACAAATCTACTTTCTGTAGATTTGTTGAATAATGAGAGCAGACCTTGCCTTGGCTGGACCTCCGCACCCCCTTTTCTGGCCAATAGGTATATTTTTGAAGTAATCTACACTACACTACATAAATCCGAAAAACATAACTTCCAAAGTCAAAATGCCGAATTTCATGATTCCGAATGATTTAGAATCCCGAAAGTCAAAATTCCGAATTATCTTAAATCTGAATATTAAAAGTCCGCAATTTCAATACTCCGAATGTTCATGAGTCCGAAAGTCAGAATTCAGAATTTCACAATCCCGAATCATTAAAATTACGAATCAACAATAATCCTATCTTTCATGAATACGAATTCCGAATAATCAAAACTCCGAAAAATCCCAAATCCGAAATCTATTATATTTTTATAAACATTTTACATGTTACTTTGCCGGCAACTCGGTTCTGGCTCTTGAAATACACTCTAGTGTGTAGGGCAGACTAGTATCAAGGCGGGATGACCACGGCGAGTCGGGTCTTGAGCTTAATTTTCTTATATGTAAATAGTATTACTGATGTAAACTTTTAAGAATTGAAATGAATTTTCGGAATTTTGAAGTTCGGAATAACGTTTTTCGGACAAATTTAGCTTCGGATTTTTAATTCTCCGTACTAATGAAATTCGGAAATTTGAAATAATATCGGATTTGTGACTTTCGGAAAAATAACTATCAAGTAATTGTCTGTAGACTAAACATAAACAAACAACTAAGTATTCCGTGGTCTGCATCAAGAAGGCTAGAGACTAAGGAGAGATAACTCCCTGGAAAGGGTTGGACTAAATCCGTATCCCACAGTGACGCATGCGCATTACGCTTCTTTGCCGCGATCCTCGCGAAGTGTCAAAATGATCCTCGCGAAGTGTCCAAATTGGTCAACACAACCTCGAAAAACAACAACTGTCGCACGTGACACCGTTCAAAACAAAACCATGTGACCATGAAATGACAAATAGCTGCCGCTGCACATGCGCAATACAGCGTTTTGCCCGGCACAGAGTATACGACTTTCGGCCCTCGAAAGCTTACCCCCACTTCGGGAGTTATCTCTCCTTAGTCTCTAGCCTTCTTGGTCTGCATGAAGCATAAACGCAAGAGTGATAAATATATCCTTCTCACTCGCTCTTAGATCCGCGCGAACTTCAAAGAGGATATAATAACTAGCGGCGCACTTTGCCGACCGCGAAGTGATAGTAGGTAAGCGCGTGAAATAACTGATTTATATATCTAAATTTGATCGATTTTAAAAAATAATGATATTTGAAACTCATTACTTTGTTATAATGATTAATAAACTTGCTGAGCGTGTCTTCTGAAATTCTTTATGTCAAGCAGGGTTTGAAATGCGCAATATGAAACTAGTCGTAAGAATCTATAGTTATTTTGTTATGGCTGTAAATATTATGTATGTGCGCACAGGTTAATTTGCTGTGCAATCAGCATATTTGATATAAAAATCGTTTTTTTGTATGGCAAAAAAGTTTATTGTCGCGCGCATATTTGTATTGCTAATTTTGCTATACAATTGGTTTCCTTGCAGTCAAATGATATATCTATTTGATGAGAAAATAATTAAATTGATAAATATAAATAGATGGATGATAAGTGGTTTGCACTGTGCATTTAAAAATAAGCCTTGTATTTTTAAGATTTTTAATTAAATCACTAATTGTATGGCGATTATTACCTTCTTAAGTAATACATTTAATATGTATCTACCTATGTCAAATAAATTTATTTCTATTTCTATTTATAGCTCGGGACCGTGATACTTTAGGGTACCATTGGACATTTTTAGTTTGCGTAAGTGTCCTCTTGTCCTTTATGCCTAATGTAAACCACTTTGATCGTTGCGCGGAAACATTTAAAAAAATGGCGTATGCCACAAAGGTTCTATTAGGGTCTGTTCACACCGAGACGCGACGCGAAGCGAGACGCTGCCGCACACATTTTAATATAGCGACTCAAAATATAAGTTTATTTCCTTCACGATAACACATTTCATTGTGAAAATTCAGTCGCGAGGCGCAGCTTGAGTGAGGCCGCGCGTGGTGACTTGTATTTTCTATGCAAATGATAGATGATATGCCGACGTCGCCTGATTTCACTCAGTCGCATAATACGATTGACAGGACTTTACTCTGACGCACGCTTACGCTATGGTCAAAACAAATAAGTTTGTCTGTGTCTAGGCTTCCCAACTCCAAAAAAAACATTTCCGGGATAACCCAGCTCGTCATCCGGGACTTGGGTATATTGCGCGGGACATACTCAACACACCTCATACAAAATGGTTCGATTTCATTTTAAAAACTGTCCTTATTTTACGATTACGCCCATTTTAACAAGTCTTTTTTTGCAAAACGTAGTTATAAAACAGTGAAAGAACAGCGATCGCTCTTCACACGAAATACGTAATGCATAGAGGTGAATCAAGAAATTTTAATATTGTGTAACTTTATCGGGCGAACTGCCCAGTGCCCAACCCGAGGGTAGTGGTACGAGGTAGATGCTAATGTCAGTAATCACTGATTTCCGGGACAAATGGCGTCCCGCAAGGGGTCACGGCGGGACGGTTGGCAAGCCTATCTGTGTCCTTCAACATCGCACAACGATAATAGAATCATAGCAGTGCATACCGCCGCGGTGTGAGTGTGCGTGCATGTAGTTCTGCATCATCCCCGCTTTCAGTCTGGGTTCATCGTCGTATTTTTTTTTATATTGACCGTCAAGGTGACCACATTCCACCTGATGGAAAGTGGTCGTGAGGTCCAGATATCAGGCTGACATGCTCATTCATGCAAACGAATCACTGGGCTAGCCATCCTCACCTTGAAGGCCTGCAGAAATGCCTTTTCACGCCCCGCTTGAAGACCCCGGGACTACAAAAGGAAGGTAACAGATGCGCTGAAAGAGCATTCCACGTTTGGATGGTACGACAATGAAACGAGTCACCGAACCTTTTAGTGCGAGCCAAGAAATGCTGGATCGTGTGTGGATGAGTACGTAGTCCAGCAAGCGTAGTTAGGCTATCTTTCACCGGTAGCGAGGTGCCCTGAAGAGTGGGATGGGAAAGGAACGGCGACGCTTTGGCTGTAAATGCACACACATGTGTTTTCTTGGCATTGAATTCGACAAGATTGCATGCACCCCATTCTGAAATGCGGGCCAACACTGCGTCAAGCTCAACAACAAGACATCGCCTCTTCTCCTCGATGTCGATATGCTTTTCCCCAGGGCGCTCGAAATATATGGCATGGACCGTGCTATCATCCGCATAGGAATGAATACTACTACTACGATAACATATCATAATAGCATCTGTTATTATTTTTGTCGTAAAAGTCATCACAAAAACAATTTAAATTATGAAGCAAATAAATTTTAAGATTATCATTATTACGTCATAGAATGCGTATGCCTTTATACTTCACTGAAATCCAATTTTATTTAATTTCATATATATATTTTATTTACCTAAATTATCAAACAGGTGATTTGTTTAACTTAAAAAGAAAGCTCGGTGCAGTTTTTTATGGTATTCTACTTGAGTGAAAATTAAAAAAAACTGACATTTGTTTCAGAAGAATTGTCGCCGCAATAAGTGGTAAAAAATTTATCGATATTAGGTTTACAATGTAATAATAGATCCCCCCTCTGTATAATATTTCTTTTAGTAATAAGTTTTACATTAACTAAACATTATGAGCATTAATAATATTTGATTTGTTATTCTATGTTGGTTGAGTGATCGGTGCACAGTCAGCTGTAATAATAAGTATACGTTGACAATTTTTCAAAATTATGCCAACATTATAAATTTTGAAAGTTATGTTATTTGCCATGGTATCGAAATTAGGTACCTACAAATATTTGAAGCACTTTATTGTTTACAGGATAAATCATGACATGACATCGCAGACAAACTGCAGGAGTGCCGCCTTCGTTAGTATGGTCATGTCTCACGCGGATCGTCAAACTACGTGGGCAACAAATGTCTGGCTATGCTGCCCCCGCCAGGTACCGGTAGAAGAGGTCGACCCACGAAGCGGTGGCTCGACGTCGTCAAGGGTGACATGCGTGCCAACAGACTCACCACTGAGAGGATGCACAAGACCGCGCGAAGTGGGCCAAGAAAATAAGAAAGGCGGACCCTGGGACCCCACCCACACCGGTGTGTGGGTGGGGTCCCAGGGTCCCACACCAGTGTGTGGGTTCATAACCGCGATAGACCGCACGGATGATGATGATGATGATGATGATTTGTTATTCTATGTTAAATGTTCGTTGTGATTTATAAATAACTATACATTTTATTTGTAACATATGATTCAAATTTCTTTAAAGTAACTAATCTCCGTTTTGATTATTCGATGGAATGATAATATCGGCTGGCCCCAATAGACTAGGAGAGTGCTAGACCAGTCGTCCGCAAGACGTCACTGGAGGCTCCCCATTTTGTGGACGTAAGCCTGCGCAGGAGATTGTTCCGTGTGCTTACTTTCTGCACAGTTAGTCCCCTCATTGTAATACGAAGAGTCCGGCTTGCCTGATGATTCCGCGAAGGAAGGCGCATGACTGAGTTTTGGCAAGGTTGGGTCATAAAACGTTATTAATGTAATACTCGCTAAAATCGTGTAGTCCAGTGTCAGGTTTTCTTCGACCTGCTCGAAAGAAGGGCATTGTGAGGTCAGGGCCAAGTCACCGGCGTATACATAGCGGGTGGTATGTGGAGTAGATGGTTGATCGTTTTTGTAAATGTTAAATAACATTGTGGCCAGTATGCTTCCTTGTGGCAGGCCGTTTTTTTGCGATCGCCATCTTCAAACAAACAAACAAAAAATATATCTTTATGTAAATAGACCTGTAACAAGTACTTTTAAATCGTCATTACAAGAAAAAAAAACTTAGTAATTGACTTAAATACTATAATAATATGAATACATAAATACACTGTATACAAACATAATGTGACTCTACCACCGCATCGGAAGTTGATCTTATACTAAAAAGACCCGGCGAGAAACTCAGTACTTACTCTTTTAAACTTGGTTCGGTTTTCAACCGACTTCAAAAAAAGGAGGAGGTTCTCAATTCGACTGTATGTTTTTTTTATTTTTTTTTATGTTTGTTACCTCATAACTTTCCACTGGGTGAACCGATTTTGATCATTCTTTTTTTATTTGAAAGCTAGTGTTTCCCGAATGGTCGCATTTTAATTTGGACTAGTTCTGACAGTGCATCGATGAGAAAACCATATAAGTCTTAAATCTAGATAGACAAAATGCGCGACAAATGGATGAATAACTTAATATATTCACAATAATATATTCACCAAACCAATTTTGATAATTCTTTATTTATTTGAAAGCTGATGGTGCCCGTGTGGTCCCATTTTAATTTGGTCCAGTTCTGACAGTGGCATCCATGGGAAATCCATATAAGTCTTAAATCTAGATAGGCAAAATGCGCGACAAATGGACGGGTAACTCAATATTACGCCAACCGATTTTGATAATTCTTTTTTTATTTGAAAGCTGATGCTGCCCGTGTGGTCCCATTCTAATTTGGTCCAGTTCTGACAGTGGCATCCATGGGAAATCCATATAAGTCTTAAATGTAGATAAACCATTTGCGCGACAAATGGACGAAGAACTTATTTTCACGCCAACCGATTTCGATGCTTCTTTTTTTATTGGTAAGGATATACTTCAAGGGTAGTTTGATGAGTGTTAGGTTCTGATTATGGGATCCATGACAAAGTAAGGGAACTCTTCAATTCTTAGGAGTAATCGGACGAATACTTTTTCGATGTTTAAAATAAATAAGAACTATTCACTGAAAATCAAGAAATAAACAAAAATTTTAACAAAAAAAAAACCAACTTCAATAAAAACTATTCCAAAACAAAGCACTAAAAAGTAAAGAAATAATTGCGTATTCTTCTAAAACTTATACGATAATATAATGTAGGTTCAATTATTGTTATTGTTGGAGTCGGTGTCGGCCGAGGAAACACTACAATATACCTATTTCTTACATATCACGTTTACGTATGTATGTAGGTAGTTACAAACCTACATTGGCTTGACTGTGGCACAGAAAGGAAATCGGCCTATTGCTCTTCGGATCGTCCGCGGGCTTTCCAGGCTTGAGCCAAGCAATAACTTTAGCCATACGCCAAATGCGTGGGATTTTTGCCTGCTAAAGACAGTTATTAAAGAGCTGGAGCAACCATGACACTGCGGTAGGACCAAGATGTTTTATTTCTTCAACTGAAATGTCATCTACCCCTGAAGCCTTTCCGTTTTTAAGCCCTTGGATAGCTTCAACTATGCCGGAGAGATCAAATGGCTGGCTTGTAGACGAGTTGCCCGGCGTCGGCAGCTTTTTGTTTGTATGTGTTTTAAGTCGCCTGGGTGGTTTTCCGTTTAGAAGCAGTTGATGTGCTATCTGGTTAGCTGTGAACTAGATTGGTGCTGATGCTGCTGGAGGCTCATTAGTGTGTCGACGAATTGTTGTCCAGGCTGTTTTGCTATTGTGCGTCATATTGATACTACTCACCGTGGCCATCCACTTTCCACAACGTTTTTCGCCTATATTCGATGTGAGAACCTCGCCTATCTCTATGGTTTGGTCTGATAAGCGGTCTTCTTCGAACGATGTCTGGTAGCGTTCCCACGATTCCACTGACTCCCGCGAAAGTCCCGGTATGTAAGATGAGCGACACCCCCTAGGAATACAGGAGACGGCAGCAACGACATTGACAAAGGCGTCATAGCTTTCGGGTACGAGGGGCAGCTCGCAAATGTCCTTATGCTTATGCTTTCAGAAAATTGCTCCCAATTTGCTTTTAGGTAGTTGAAGCGACGCCTAAAAGAGAGGGCTTGGAAACCGGTATATTTTTCAAACCAGTTTAGTTAAAAATGCCTAAGAACGTATTTGTTTTGTTTCCGTTCGGACGGGAACAGAATAAAAACGATCTAGAAGAGGAACGAAATGTAAATCGTCCTCGCTTTATATTCCGGTTTTAACAATTTTTAGCCGTATTTTTTTATTAAACAGGATCAATACGAAACTAGGAATAATAATTCACAGCCACGCAGCTTAGTCACGGGTCGTGCCGTTAAAGTTTGAACTAAAGAACATTCATGCAATAATATGAGTTTTTTTTGTCCACAACGTTTATATTTTGTCATCAACTTGTATCATCTAACTAACGAATAGATCTATCGCCATGAAATATTTTAATTCTAAGATAAATAAAAAGTGTCACTATGTATAATTTTTTCCTGTCACGCCACGAGCCTCTGTTCATTGTGAAATTAAACCGGTTTTTTCCGTTCTCATAAAATGTTCCCATTTCGTTCGCGTTCCGAACAAAATACTCGCAAGGAACCGTTCGGAACGTTTTAAAAACGGTATTTTTTAAACCGGTTCCAAGTCCTGCTAAAAGGTACTCTAGCTGGGTTTACGGCTAGTTGAATTGAGCATAGGATTGGGCGGTGTTGGGTTTTAGGAATGACCGAACACACGGATTTCACGGCTTGCGAGCTGATATTGGTGGTGGTGAATATGTGAATATGGTCAGGGTTATATCCCCGTTTCTAGCGACTGCTGTAGAAAGAAGCCGGGAGCTTGGCATTATGGATAAAGGTTAGGCCGACAGATTCTGCGCAGCATTCTACGGCGTGGCCATCCGCGTCCGTGTCTCTATATCCACAATCTATACTGGGCTCGATTATTTCAGATAAAGGTGTTACTGATGTTTTTTGAGATTCTTTTATAAGAGATAAAGATAAACTCCTATTCCGTAATTTATCCTTCCGGCACGACTTGGTAAGGGCTCCATCAGTCATTAATTTGTTGATAGTTAAAAGTAATCAGACCCTGTTATTCTACATGAGTCATATAATATCAAAGGCGGCAATATCCTCGCTATGAGATTTTATGAGAAGCGGTAAAGTATTATGTCTTGGAATTAACTTATCATAACTTAGAACTTTTAAATACGATAAACTGACGATAGGACAACCATATTAAGGTAAAAGCTCCTATTACAGAGGCAAATGGCAACATTTGAAAGTGAGAAAGGAAAAGAAGCATTTACAAATAACATAAATAATGAAAAATTTTTGTTTCGACAAAAACATAGATTTTATTTTACATTGCTTCTGACACTGTATGTTTCTGAAGTGATTAAATACATAAAAATATACAGTTATATGCTCAGGTCGATTTTCCCTATAACGGAGGTAAAACTAAGGTACGAGCTAATTACGGCGGTAGTCGGCTCCTACAACAGAGGGTCAGAATCAGAACGTTAAATGTACTGGGGTTCCTTACATTAACATTATACTACTGGTTTGTTTTATGTTTAGGCTCTGAACTATTTTTCCTATTAGATCGGGAACTACGGTAATGAAACCTGGGCACTAAATATCACAGAATATAAATGTCACATTTATAGGATTTTTTAAGTTTATAGTTTATTATTATAAAAACAAATCGTCGTCTATATTTTATTTTACCCTTAGTGATTTGGCAACTCCAATAGCATAGTTCTGTCAACTTTTTTTTTTCAATCCCCGTGGGTTGCATAGTTACAATAGTCCCGTCAAACACTAACCGTTGGCTTTGCACTATTTACTCGTATTTTCACAGTCTCTCTCTACCTACTTACGTTTACTTCTACTTTGTACGGTTTTGGTTTCAACATAGGATTTCTAGAGGATAAAATATAGCACAGGTTTTAAGTTAGTTTAACTAAACATAATTTTAACTAAACTCTTAAACAATTGAATAACTTATTATATTGAAAGTTATATACTTCCGACGCTCTATTTTCCCTAATACGGATGATACCAACGTATTAGGATTGACCTTTAACATTCGTTTCCTATTACTGCTTTATTTTGTTTTTCTTGGCTATAATATATTCAATTCAAATATGAAAAAGCACTAAATATATGGTAATAACAACAATAAAACTATCATTTAAATAACATACTGATGAAATTGAACAGTATATTCGTATGAAAAAAACCCAATTATATTAATATGAGTGTACTTACCTGAGTCGCTCCGCGTTTATATAGGAACGTCTTTTCACATCGCCGCCGTGACGTCTGACTTATTCTGAAGAGTACGTCTACGTTATATTCGCAAATGTCAGATATGTAATAAAGCAAAAGACTTTGAACTAGTAAATTCCATTTTCGTGTACCTAAACTAATTTCAATGAGAATAAATCATGTAAATAAAAATACTACTGTAATTAGAGTCGATTTTGGTTACCGCCGTAATAGGAGGTTTTACCTTAGTCTATATCATTAAACCTGCTTAAATTCTGCTTTAGCTAAGCCGACAAGGCTTAGCTATTCACGTAAAACTGTTGGAGATTGCCAGCTAACAATACAATTACAATTACCAGAATTACAATATTCTCATCATACAAAATGTACTTAATTTAGCTTGCGCAAATAAAGTGATAACCTTCATTGTATTAGGGAAAGCTTTTTTTTACATACTAAAAATCGATTGTACGACTGATTTTGTAAAAGAAATAAAGTTATTGTTTTTTTCATTTACGCTTTGATCACTTCAACTACACCACCATATACCATATACCATACACGACGACACACGAGTATACCATATCATTTATATAATTTCCTTCACGAAATAAATAATTACCTGGTGTACAAATTCTCAACTTAAGACAACATACACGCACAGTCTCCTAATAACGATAAAGGTCGCGGATTCGATTCCCACCCAGGAAAAACATTCGTGTTTTCCAGAAAAAAACACAAATCACATTTGTGTTTTTTTCTGGGTTCACCAAATAATATTTATACAATGTGTTTATTTAATAGTGCAAAACCTGAGACACCCTAACTGATTTTTAGCTAAATAAATTATCAATTTTATTTTAGTTCCGCGAATTATTTGAGAAGTCATGTTTTTTTGTTAACTAGTGGTAGAATGTGGTAGAATGTTACATCTTTAATTAAAAATTTTCAGAACGGCCTGCGTCTACGTCCTTGTTACGTTGTGTCAGTGTACAATGAAGAAGAGGCTAATTTTCTTCAGAATTTTAAATTTAATATTTTTACAAGGATTAAGGATTATTTTGAAATTTATTATTCTGCCCTACTGTTTATATTATAATGTAATTACTGAATAGGAGTCTTGGTTATTATTATCATTAGGAGGATATGTTTATTTGGAATTTCAGTTTCAAGGGTTTAAACTTTAAATTTAAATTCAATCAAGTTTGAATACGTACCTAAACCTTATAAAGATATCAACTAAGTTCTCGATGTTCACAACTTCAAGAATTACAAGATTTCTAAAGTAACAAGTTCGGTAAGCCACGAGAGTTCAAAGACAGGTAGGCACCAAGGTCCTCAGGACATCGCGCTGCGGCGATGCTGACCTAAAACGTTCGGCAAATGAACGGGTCCAATCAATTATGGGCGGTCAGCGTTCGGCGGAAAAGAGGGCAGCGCGCGCGCTCTCCGAGGAAACTCGGGAAACGCGGGGAGGGGTGAGCGGCAGCGAGGAGCGAGGGTGCGTGAGGAGAGCGCTCACATCGATCCGAGTTCAGTCTGCCGGGGCGGCCGGCAAGAGCGCGCGTGTCATGCGCTGCCGATGAGATGGCCGGCGCTCGGGCGCTCGTGGCCGCCTTCGCGTGCTGGTGGTGGCTGACCAATGCAGCCGGTGAGTACTCAAAACACGCTTATCAATCTATCTCCTTCTTCTAATATTTGTAAAAAAAATAACAGGGACGCACCGGCTCGATCAGCTGTTCCGCCCTTGCTGTCTTAATGCCTTTATTGACTTAACTCTGTCTTCAAATTTCTTTACAACTAATAAGAAAATGTCGTGCGAGTGCCTTATCCGTGATCGCCCCTCGAAGTTCGACTACTTAGGGTTCAAGTTTATTTTAATTGTATTATTATAATCGATCGCAGAACCTTTGATTCTTAGTTTGTAGTATTACTGCAATTTGATTTTTAAAGGTTGTCACAATGCGCTAATGTTTGGTTTACCAATTAGGGTGAGTGAAGTGACGTTTGTCGCATGCAGTCTGGGAGCTATCTCAGTATGGCATAATAGGTTTTGTCTAGTTGTGTCTCACTATTGGGTAACCTAATAGGCCTCCCTAAAAGCGGTGCCAAATTGCAGATACAGCGATATCTGCTACGAGGCTGATGTAGGAAGTACTGGCCACGTTTGCCGCATGCCAAAAGGCTTATAGGCTAAACCACTACGGAACGAAACCGCCTGAAATGAAATTTACTTTACCTTTCAGAAAAACTAAGTGCTTGTGTAATTGAGTAACAGCGATTCTTTTTTTAGGCTTGTCTATTTGCAAACATTTTCCAATTTTTATTTAATTAACTTTTTGAAAGAACTGAATTTTCCGTTTGGTGAAGTACAGCCATTTAAATAAGCGTATAGTAGGGAACATAATTTTGTGGAAAATTGTTGTTCAGCAGTTTAAATAACGATTAACTTTAGTCGTTTTGAAAAAACTAAATATTTTTCGACGATTCTGTCTCTGAACGTACGTATAAATGCTGTTTTATACATTTTGCACAGCTGACCTGTCAAATAATGGCTCCAATAAATTTTTAGAGCATATCTAAATAAAAATGGCCCAGGCCTAAAAATCTTATAAACGTTCTGTTAGTATTAAGTTGAATGTTCTGTACATTGATAAAGGCGAAAACTTACCAATTAAATATCAGTCCATATTTTGATGAATTATATATTTAATAGGACGTTTACAGGAATGGGCCCATCAGTCCCTCAACTTTGCCTATCTTGAGTCGTCCTTGCGCGCTACACAAACGTAGCTTACGTAACACATCTGCGTAAATATTGATCATAATCACGCCACTGTGAGGTCTGCTGCACTCTGCACCCACCTGCCCAGAGGATATCTGGAGGTCGCATGAAGATAAGGCCTGTGGGCTGACGAAGGCCAAGGCAGTTAAAAAACGGTCATTGCATTCCAGCTATTTGGGCTTAGTGAATTCGCCGCTACAGAAGTAGGTACTTATGGAAGTACCAAGAGCAATAACTCTGTAGTAGTCAAATCGTAGAATAATGCGTTATTACATACAATTTTAATCTAGTAATATGTCTAAATTACATGGATGTGCAATCAATAATGCGAGATTATATTTTGTGTATATAGTGCTCAAAAATGCAAAAAATCCCCATATCGTAAGTGATGTACTTGAAGGATTATAGCTTTTTTCATTTACTGTTAACTTCACTGCAGTTTTCCCAGCTTACCATTTTGCTGCTGCTATGGATAAATTTTAGTAAAAATGGACGCAAAAGACATCATAGAAAGCAATTCAAACTATTAGGTAATCTGATTGTTTTCAGAACTCAGTTAGTGTTCAGAAGATTGCAGTGCAAATTAATGTGGTTTAAAATTGCAGTGGTCACTTATTAAAGACTAAAAACTCATTACTATTAAAATGTTTTTCATATTTCAGCCTCAGTCTCAGCCTAGCCTACAGCTTTCAGTCTATAAATTTAATCGCAAACATACACACACTAAGCGTAACAAAGCAACGATCCTCAGAGATTCGCTCAAACAACTTCAGTTCTTTACTATTTTCTTCGACGACATGTTTCATGTCGGATTTCCGACGCAGAGTGTGACTTCCGGTGTGATTATGAATTTAGTTTTATACGTTGAATAATAGTGAAGATACATTTTAACCTTATCTTTTATTAACAGGCGAAAATATTCTATATTATTGGCTTATCAGTAGTGACAAATAGTACTTTTAATAATTTTAATTACTTTAAAACGACTATTATGATACGCTTTAATAATTAAAGTCGGATTATGGAATTTATCTTTATTTTTGATCACAAACTTGAGTAGCATCCTTTTAAAACCATTTTGAAATATAGGGTCAATAATTCCTTTTAAAAGACATCAACGCGTTGTTCAATTAATTAGAGGTCTTATTGTATTGTAAGTGGTCCTGATTGTAAAGAAAGAGTGCCACGACTACCTTCCAAATTGTCTTCTTACACATGTGGTTCTTGAGAATCACTGCTGAAACTGAACGCTAGCACACAGATTACACAATTCACCCCGTTTCATGTTAATGCATTTAGTAGGACGTGATTTGTTTTGTATTCTGTAGGCGGTTTTCTTCGAACCGCCTGCCAACAGTAGCCCCGGAAAATTGCAATTTTATCAAACTGGGACATCTGGGCTGGAATTGTCATTTCCTTTGAACATTTAAGGGCCGTTGACCTAACAGGTGGCCTACTTATGTATTTGTTTCTGTGGATAACTTACACTACTGTTAACTCTTGGTGATATCATAATTAAGCAAGTACAATGTGTTTTTGACGATTATGTCCCAAATGGGGTCGTTGTGCGTTCCCCCCTCACCACAAATTCACTCTAAAATCAATACTTTACTATGTATTCTCTTATTTAATATGTAGTGGTAACGTTTTTCTTAGCTGGGTGACATTCACAATGAATAATATCAAAGTCTCGATTTCTTACAAATACCTGCATCTAAACTTAACAATCATATCGTTTAATTTCAGAAAGTATTTAGAAAATTAGTATAGTCGGCAAAAAAATCTTTTGACTGCGTCTTTGGTTGAATGGCGTGCCGCAGTTTTAATAAGAGATATTGAGCTTTTTTAATTTTACGATATCAGTGAAAATGCCACGTAAATATTTATTGCAAGCTATATTTTCGTGACTGCATACTATTAATATTGTAGTTAATGTTGACAACAGTTAGTCATTTGTTGTCTGTTGTTCTATTTATTTTGAATTCGAGGTAATCATTTTTTGTCAAGGTTCACTTCAGAGTTATAACTAGCCCTTGGAAAATCGAGCCTGGCACGATTTTCTGAACTGTCACAGTCCATGATTATTTAATAGCTTAGGTACTAGCCAGAAGTTGCTACGAAATAAATAATAAAACTTAAGTAAATTGTGAGGCCGGTTTCTGAGGAAGTAGTGTACTGTAGTTACACCTGCAGTAGTTGCTGAACTAACATCTACAGTAGTTTTAAATTAATTATATCACCGTCATTAGCATTTCTCCATATTTTTTAGAAGTGGCTAGTGGCGAACTTTATTAGGCCGTCTGATCAAATAACTGGTCACCATTTAAAATTTCGATGAATGTCTTATTTATATTGATTCTTACTCGAGAAACTTAAATATAACTTCGATGTTTAACTATAGGTTATTAGAATTAGAATATTTGTTAAACTCTCGTGTTCTATGATTTTTTAAATATCAATAACCAATTGAAAAATGCCTCTTGGTTAAAATTTAATTTTTTTTTTTTTGTTGATAATTTAGATTCATAGGTTCAGTGGCAATAGTAAAGTGTATCTAGAAGTAAAAACTATTAAATGTATAAAGGATACATTATCAATCTTTTCACGACTGTTTTTCACTTTAAAAATGTGTTCTCAGTGAACAGGCTCACCCTCGAACAGTAAGTGCCCGCCTAAAGCCAGCGGCGGCGCCCGCCTTACGTAAGGCAAAAAGCTCATTGAATTTTTATCGGCTCCGTTTCGCGCGAGCATTCAATTTTTATATTCAATACTCGCCTTATCTGACTGAATTGCAAGTTCCATTGCGTTTGCCTCGCAGGGTAATGAATAAAGAAGCTAGTTACTTTGTGTAACATTTGTGAAGAACTTTATTGATACTTCATTTTCTAATGTGTTTATGTTATATGTTGCTGTAGCTCTATCTATCTTAGTGAGGAGTACCTCACTTATCAAAGAGTAATTGACGCTACTTAGCTTAGGTTCTTTAACTTCTGCTAAAATTGACTGCGCTGATAAGTAATCATAGTTAAAACGTTATTTCTAAATCACCTGTTAAAATGAATAGGTAAATTAAATTGATAAATAAACGATTTAATTTACCTATTCATTTTAACAGGTGATTCAGAAATGTTCTCAATGTTTGTGTTACGAGTATTTCAGTCTGCATACGAGTATCTTATCAATTAAATCTATTTGAGAATATTAATCCAGCAATGAGATAGCGCTATTGTCTACATGATAGGTTAGTTCAGTAATCTCAATGCTATTGTAACATTCTCTAACCCATGAAGGTAATGATTTGCATCGCCATAATTAATAAACTAACTAACTTAAAATTATCATGATGTTGAAGGCTGTTCATTGCCCTAGTTCTGCTTGAGTGATTTTTAGGAAAGAACATTATGTTAAAATTGGATATTCTATTGTAACCATCGGAGTACCGTAATAACATAGTCATGAAGCGATTGTTTCTCAAAAAAATCACCGAAATTAAAATTATCGAAAGATAATTATTTAAGTTGTAAAAAATCAGGCGTAGGTGTAAAAAGGCGCAATGAGTAACATTTCAACCTCTACTCTTATTACAAGTTACAAGTTTTGTCATATTGTTTCCAGTCAAACATATTCTGGGAAGCAACTAATCGTGAGAAAACGGTCCGAACAAGATAAATACAAACACTTTGAGCTGGCCACTCTGGCCAGGCCATCCGCTATCGAACTATTGACGGTGCCGCCGACCGCCGCGTCTCCGTCCAATGACTTTACGAACTAATAAAACCTTTTCGGAAACCAATTCTAAAGTGAAAGTAGGATAAAATAAAAAAAGAACTGCAGATGTATGAAATAATTGGGAAATAAAAGCAGATTTTCATGCTGTTGTTATGAAACTATACGCTTAAAGTCTAAAACTTTAAACAGGGAATTCAAAAATATATAGGCACTTGGACAACCAATAGATTTTGGCAACATTGTTTTGCTCTGAGTATTAAGTCAGTTAAACCAAAATTGAAATTAGCAATTTCCGAATAGTTGCTTTAAAATAATATACCATCACTTTACAAGACTTTATCCCAAGCGGGGTAGTCAGAGGCAAGTGACTGTGCCGTCATGGTGAACGAAACACTCAGAAGCCCACTTTTCACCAGAACCCAACGTGGTAGGTGAGGTGGTGATTCCGCCGTTATCTGGGTTGATTTGGTTTGTTATCCATGTTTTCCGTCACCGGAGAGTTAGTCGGATATTCAACAAAAAAAAGAGAACCATCTAAAAACCCTCAATACAACAAAGAATCAAATTTGCGTTGCTCTAGTCTAACTCTCTCGCGCACTTAACAGTCTTTATTAATTTTGGGATAAGCCAATATTATATTGTTTATGTAACCTCATAAAACAAGAAACGGAAATGAAACACAACCTATTTCATAGCAGTGATAAACCTTCCAGGTTTTTTTTACCTTTTATTTCATAAACAGTCGTTTGTCCCCTGAGCGTGGAATCGTAAACCAATATTTTATACCTGTTTAATTAAACATTAACCTAAATACTCGCGCCACTAACCCCTGCATTGAGAATATCAGAATAAGTTCTTCCTTCTGAAACAGACCAAGTCACTTAGATTTTATCGTCTAATTATTAAAAAAGAAATTTAGTTTTTAAATGGGACGTTATTTCACAGATACTACGTAACTAAACTAAATATTATGAGTTTTTATGGTTGTGATGATGGAAATCTATTAATTTCTAATTGGAACTTATTACTTTTGGAGCATACAATGTCATCTTATTATTTTATTTTATAAAAAAATCTAATTTTAAGGACCCCATGGCACTAATTAAGCAATAGCCGTGTGATGGCCGCACTCGTTGAAAAAAAAAAGAACACCAATCGAAGCTAACTCCTTTATAGAAATAAAGTTTATCCTTATTATGGAAGTTAAGAGATGTTTCCTTCCGA
The DNA here is from genome assembly GCA_947369235.1 of Udea olivalis. Lineage (NCBI taxonomy): Eukaryota > Metazoa > Arthropoda > Insecta > Lepidoptera > Crambidae > Udea > Udea olivalis. The sequence continues at coordinate 6,239,185 of OX376346.1, read as the reverse complement.
GGACGCTTAAATTGTGGAATGAACTCCCTGCCGAGGTTTTCCCGATGAGTTATAGTATGGAGTTCTTCAAGAGGGGTTTGAAAAGGTTTTTACAGGGTCGACAACGCGCGAGTGATACCCCTGGTGTTGCACGCGTCCATAGGCCGCGATAACCGCTTACCATCAGGCGGTCCGCGTGCTTGATTGTCACCGACGTAGTATAAAAAAAAAATAAAAAAAAATAAGTTTATCTTTATTCCTTATAAGACAGGCCTGTTGGTGCAATGAGAGCGATCCTGCCTTCAGCACGTGGGTTTGATCCCCACCCATGACAAACATTTATGTGACGAACATTTGTGTTTGTTGTGTGTCTGGGTGTTATTATCTATTTAAGTATGTATTTAGAAATATTTAAGTATGTTTCCCGTACTCGGATAAACATACCTAAATATTTCTACAAGCTCTGCTTAGTTTGGGGTCAGATGATCTTGGTGTAAATATCCCAGATATTTATTTATTTATTTATTCTTTCATTTTCAAATAGTGTACATTACTCGCAAATAGTTACATTGCTATGCATAATATTTATCGTTTTTCAGCTGCGATAAAAAGCCAGCATTATTATTTATTAAACTTTTAACTGAACTGGTAATTGGAGTTATGCATTGTAGTTTGTCGTCAACCTTTGCAAAGTTCTGCGATTGAATCAGTTGATACGAGTAGCATGTCGTCAGAAATATTCCCTAGAAAGTTAGAAAGTGAGATCTGAGGAGTTCATCGTTCGCAGCGGGCGCTATCGGAGCAATAAAGCAAAAAAGAGGAACGTAATGGAGCTCGCGTGCCGCCCGCCCTAGCCGCGTCTGCCGCCCACACAAGTATAAGTACGAGTACGAGGGAAAGAAATTTCAGACTCGATTTTCCGGTATTATGATCGCAGATAATTTTATTTGTTATTGTTTTGATTTGTGTTTCACTTTCTGAGAGCTTTTAGTTTTTTTTTGGTGGTGTAATGTAAACCTTTTATTCCAAGACGACGAATTCCACCAGAGATATTTTTTTATATATTACTGACCATCACCCGCTGCTATGATTTGTTCATTCATTATCATACATAAGCAGTGTTAATTCCCTTATTTTTCGCGGCATTAAACATATCTGTCACGTGCTCTTCTTAGAGATTGTTTGTTTTTAACCGATTTAAAAAAAGGGGGAGGTTCTCAATTCGACTGTATGTTTTTTTTGTTTTATGTTTGTTACCTCATAACTTTCGACTGGGTGAACCGATTTGGATTATTCTTTTTTTATTTGAAAGCTGGTGCTTCCCGGATGGTCCTATTTTAATTTGGTCTAGTTCTGACAGTGGCATCTATGTGAAAACCTTATAAGTCTTAAATCTAGATGGACAAAATGCGCGTCAAAGGGACGAATAACTCAATATTACGCCAACCGATTTTGATAATTATTTTTTTATTTGAAAGCTGATGCTGCCCGTATGGTCCCATTTTAATTTGGTCCAGTTCTGGCAGTGACATCCATGGGAAATCCATATAAGTCTTAAATCTTCACGCCAGGGCAGCTCTGTCTTTTATATAAGACACAAGTTCGCTCGTGTGTGGAATACTGCTCTCATCTCTGGGACGGTTCCGCCAAGTACCTACTCGAAGCTCTTGACAGGTTGCAGCGGCGTGCTATCCGTATTATTGGAAACCCAGAGGCAACTTTGACCCTCGAGCCTCTCCAATTGCGTAGAGACATTGCCAAGCTAAGTGTTCTCTATCGCTTTTACAATGGAATGCTCTGACGACTTATTCCAGCTTATCCCACCCTCACCTTTCCACTCCCGTACCACGCGTGCTGGACTACAGCGTCATCCACACACAATTCAAAATTTGTGGGCCCGAACTAAAAGGTTCGGTGACTCGTTTCTTTGTCGTACCATCCAGACGTGGAACGCTCTTCCAGCACATGTGTTTCCTTCCTCTTACAGTAACGGGTTCTTCAAGCGGGGCGTGAAAAGGCATTTCTGCAGGCCTTCAAGGTGAGGATGGCCAGCCCAGTGATTCGTTTGAATGACTGGGCTTGTCAACCTCATATCTGGACCTCACGACCGCTTTCCATCAGGTGGAGTGACGTCATCTTGACGGGCAATATAAAAAAAAAAAGAAGTAGGTAGGAAATTCTTCATGTGAAACATTGCACCAAGTTCGACAAAAACAAAAACACTCGCGAGAGTTCGCCTGGCCGTGCGTGACACTGATTGTCACCGGTATCGTGTGTAAGCTCACTGTGTCTGTGTGCGTATCAAAATGACGGGTTTATTCTAAGCCGACTATCTGTCAGAGGAGATCTGTAATTTGTGTTTAAACGTATTTTTTTGGAGAATTTACACCACAGTGTTGGCAACGCGCAACTGCGCGTCTATGGGCTGCGGGAACCGCTTACCACCAGGCGGCTTGTGTGGAACAGTGTTTATCGTTTCATTTGTTGTGATTTGCATAGTCCAAGTTTTATTTTTATTCACTTAGTTTTATAAGACACATTCTATCGAAAAAACAATTCAATTCACTGAATTCAAAGCATGAAACTTTTGATATAACTATCAATTAACTCTAAATATATGTATACCGTAAGCGGTATAGCCTCCAAGAAATATGTTTTATCAGACCTTGGCATTGACACTGATTGGTTTAGCAAACCTGCCAATGAAATAAACATGAGCCGGCTCCGGTGTTTTCCATTTTATTTCCATGAAAAAATACATTGTAAAGTAAAATAATGCTATTATCTGAACAACTATTACTCGCCAGTGACATCTAGACAGCCACATTAACCCAAGCTGAATAAAGCAGGCGTTGTAAGGAACCTTTGCTTAGATGTAATATTTTCATTGTGAAGGCCAAATGCTTGTAGTATTAGGAATTTATTGGAAATTAAGAGTAGGCCACTACTGCTCGAGTTATGGTCTGGCCAAGGTCTCCAATTCAGTTATCGAAGCAATAACTAGAATATTTATGTCATCATTTTGCTAATGCTACTAACTATAGACAGTGTTTGCTTGAAAGGATTCTGGAAGATAAAATCATAATATTCAAGTCTAAAAAAACAGTTCTAGAGTCCGTCAAAGACCTTGCCTTTATGCATATTACGCTATTCCTATACTCTAGGATTTGACTTTTTTCGCCCACTTAAAAAGTTCAGGTTGTGCATGAAATGTCGCAACGTCAACCAAGAAGATGTTAACTAACCTACAAGTGTATAAAGTACCAACAGTGTGGCACTCAAAAGGAAAACAGGGAGCATGTTTGGACAGTGAAACAATCGCCTTACAAGTTTTTTCGCAGTCTCGCCACCCCCTCACGGCTCTTAATCAAATGTGCATGTTCTCTGAAGAAACTTCTCCAAAGCGTTTGTTGAGGCGGGATAAAGCGCGGAGATTGCAGAGTGTCGCAGTGAGCGCAATGCGGTGCTCCCACTAAATCTAGTTTGACCTCGTTTCACGGCCACGCTGAAATTCTTTTAAAAAGCCTTAGGTTTCTACCTAGCGTCGCGTCGTTACATTTGGCCGATTTGCTAGCAAATGATTTGCCTTCTTCCAAGGTAGGTTCCAACTTTTTTTAAACCCGATTATTTATTTCAGTGAAATTTTGTAATGTATTTTACTCTAGTTGGCTCAGGTTTTGTCCAAACGCACTTGCCACTCTGCGACATAAAATATAAAAAAATAATGATTTCATACAGTTTCTACTGATCAAGTCACGAAGCACAACAAATACTGGGCTGTACCCGATAGCATTATTTGCTATGCTATTGATTTAAAAATAAAGATCGCAGAGTAAAATATTTTATGCGTTTTCCATGTGATCTTAGCAGGCTAGGCGGTGCTTGTGGTGACGTAACCCGCGCGTGGTGCGTTGCCCGGTAACCGCGCGCGCGACGTGCCACGCGTGCCGCTATCGGCGTAGGCATACTTATTATCGATCATACGCCCCCTACACGCCACGCATGAGAGCTAGAATAAGGGCTGATTGGGTTTTCTTACTCTGAATAAAATATTAATCGAGCAATGGCAATGCCCAAAAAAAGTTTGAATTATTGATACATGATTTTAGAAAAATCTGGAAAAAATATGACGTCTCAGTAATTGAACTCCAACTCAAACGTTTATTTGCATAACATTGTGTAGTACATTGGGATGAGTGACAGTGGTATAAAAAGTTACAACAATATTATACCCTAGTTTGTGGGCATGCAAATGTCAATTATATTAAACTTATGCCAGCTAAAAAAACATAAAACAACAGCTAAAAATGTTAACCTCAAATATTTTTCACCAATCTAGTTATTTAAACCCACTTTGTTCTGAAACTGTTTATTTTTGTCATAAAGCTAAAAATATTGTTAAACATAAACTAGGGATTTAACCCCCCCAGCCGGCAGCCCAGCTCGGAAGAACTAAATAATGTACGCCTTCCCCGCAATTAGACCCCTCTACATTTGTTTACCGTTTTACGGCACCTCGTTGCAACATTTAGAAGCAATTTAGAACCTGCCTTATTGTACCTAGCTAGTTATTAGCTGTTTAAGAGATAAATTGGATGGGTTATTGGTTAGAAACTGTAATAATAAAGAAGTGTTATAATGCTGAATGGCCACCAAATTAAAATCTACCGTCTTTATGATTCCATGCCTCGAAAACTCACTGTGCCAGATTTATCTTATCGTAGCATAAACATAGAACTTAGATATTTGTTACTTTATTTATATTCGTTAAATGCGAAAAAGGTTCTTCGAAAAAGGTTCATGTTAACAGTTGGAATAAATGACGTCATCGAATACATTGCCGTACCTATAGGGTTACACATTGTTCGTTTGGCAAAATTGAATGTCAATCGACGGCCTCCGCGAATAGGAATGCGCCCTGTAGAGATATTGGCAAAACATTTTTTGCTAAAACCGAAATTTTGAAACGTTTATTTCATGGGGTGAAAGAGGTCGGCCATAAATAAAATAGAACGTTGGATAGACCTGATTTAATAGCCATTGGAATTTATGAACTATTCGTTTCTGGAGTGTTCATATTATATTTAAAAATGTCAAATGTAAATATATTTCAAAACAAGTCAGTTATCTCACTCATTTCAAAGAGGTATACAAAGGTTCTTGCGCTAGTAATCCCCTAGTGTCACGTTAACCGCTTCCACTCGTTGATACTTTAAAAGCAAGTTTGGCACTTGCATCGATCAAAATGAATCGACTTAAAAAGCGCAGCTAATTTTATTCCCAGCTAGGCCAATTTGCGAGCGAGGGTTGCTCGACCGAGGGTAGCCGGTGCCGTAGATGGTACCGACAGGTTGTCACCCCACGACGGGGTACGATAATATGGGTCTATCGGCGCAACACTCAGTAAAAATATTTTTAGGGATGTAATCGTTTAAAGTCCTTTTTAGACTGGGAATATATTAAGTGGGAATGCCCTGTTCATTTAATTTGACAGTACTTTATTAGTATAATGAATAAATCACCAAGTTTCCGAAAAATTATAAAAAGCGTTTGGCTAAGAATATGCAAACGACACAAAATGTCAAATGTGTACTTACGAGCTACAATATTGTTCAGTGAGTACAAAAGTACTTGCTACTTTTGTATCCACTGCAATAATCGGCATTGAGTTCAGTGAAACATGCGTGCTGAAATGCAAACGCATATCTGCTTTTTCATGCGAGTGTGCGGCGGACTTAAGCCATGTGGTGCATATTCTACTTTATTCCACGCGGTGCACCTCATAATGTTTAGACAACAGCCAATATTGGCCAATTTCGACCGTCAGTAAATCGCAAGGGGATTTTATTTGTCGTCTCACGAATAATTCACTGTGGGGGCTAAATTTATTTAAAGTGATGCATTATAATAATGTAGTTGGAACTCCTTTTTCAATTCTGGGGAATAACAGTATTTTCCCTGATGTATAAGGATGAGATCATGAGTTTTTCAATGTATTCAATATGTAAAATGCGTTTACCTAAATTTAGAACTGTTTATCAGATGTAAGTAATATTGTTTTTAAGAGAATGGTACGTGACTACGAAGGTATAATCGTTATTAAAAAATATATATTAATTGTTATTGTAAAGAGGTTAGTGCGTAAATTTTAATCCATATCATTAACATGCATGTACCTAGTAGCGATAAAACATCGCAAAAGATCCGAACGGAAGCTCATTGATACTGGTAGATTGCGATAGAACCAGCCTACGTCATTCAGAGGCTCGGCCCTATCGACCATTCAGCGTCGATAAGGAGGAAGCAGGTTTTGTCACGTACTACAGGAAAGACTTCTGCTTAGTGTATACTCGTATAACATGTCAAGGCTAAATTGTCAACAACCAGCCGTGAAAGTAAGGTGAAGGTGAGAAGGAATTCGTTTTTTGGCTTGTATTCTCAAAGCTTTACCATTTGAGCGAAATTTTAAAATGTCATCAGCTGAAACTGTTTTCTAAAAAGCAGCAGTTTGGGCCAGCATACTCTCAGAGTCTCAGACACACCACATTAATAGAATTTATTTCGTTAGCGGTACATAGTGTAGTTAGGTACATTAATTATTAGGAGTTTTCTCGGAATTATTAATAAGATTTTCAGTTCTAGATGGATAACAAGGTTGAAACTTAAATAAACTTAACTTAACTTGATGTAGCTTATGTAAGAGGAGTTCCTTCTTCGCAGAATTGGTCAAAAATCCAGAGAAAACACGCACACGTGCCACGTATCAGCGTTATCATTGTTTGCCCGGCTTAGCGCCGTTTACGACCCGGCTCATTGTCAAGTTCAAATTGTCAAAGACTCGCCTTCTTATCGAAGGTGAAAACTTTGAAAAATAAGCGCGGCAAAGATTTACCAACAATAGCCGCTAAAGAAGGAAAGTGAAATTAAGGTAAAACGCCGAAAATGTTACAATGCCAATAAGTGTATTGAATGAGATGTAAAAGGCGCAAGAATCCTGTATAACTAAGCGATTGATGTACGGGTAGTTGTAATGGTGTAAGATATTTTTCATGTCTACTCTTTTAGATCGACTAAGTAGGAACAAGTATGACTTGTTATGTACATAGTACGAGTACGTACAGTTTTAAATTGAATGCAAACGAACAAACGTTAAATTAGTTAAATTATAATTAATGTCAAATAAATTCATAGTATCATTCACATCAGAAAAATAATGCACTTATACTAGAACTCAATAATTCAAAATTACTTTGCTACGATTTGGTGGATTATGGCAGTTAGTAACTGGTAACAACCATGGCACGTACGAGTTTTCGTTAATGAATCATTATACTAAAAGCTATAAATAATTCGTGATATTCACTCACACACGATCTCAATACACTTCACTTAAATTTATTCGTTCATAGTAAGACATTTAGACAGATTTTATTTAGGGCTTTCAGGGAAAGGTGCAGTTGTTTAATTTATGCCACGGTTGGAGTCCCTCTATATGAACATTTTTGATTTGATTAATTACAGTTGATTGATGGTTATGAAAATATTTCTAGGAAAAAATCTTCTAGTTCCCAAAATATTCTTTTTAGGAATGTTATGTCACAAACGCTTCTACAAGTTTATTTGGGTGCTTCCTATCACTATGTCATTTTTAAAATTGCAAGATGGTAAAATGGGGTAGAGTTTGTTTGAATACAACCTATACATACAATTTTGTAGACATTATACGAGCTTTGCTTATAATTTTAGTTGTTTAAGTCTGGTAGTGTGGCAATTAGAAATTAATAATATTTAATGTAGTAATGTGTACAAAATCTGTTTACATTGGACTTAGTTCTGCCTGTGTTCCGCCGTCGCGTCATTCTATCGGTATTTATAATGCAAAACATTATGTACTTCACCTCAGATTCACACCTGCTTGCCAATATGCGCTGGCAAGCATAATTTTGTGACATTTGAGCGATGATATAAACGTAAATAAAGCAGACCTTGAAAATTGCGCCGCAAGTAGAAATCGAGTCCGTTTCTGTTTCTGTACAATTTCACATATCTTTTTATAGCTGTGCTCAGCATTTTTGTCCACTTCCATATTTTTATTTCGAAAAAAGCATAATATTTAAACAACTTAAAAAAAATTGGAAAAAATCATCGTAAAATGTATGTGATGTGTTTTTACCGCATTTAATATTTTCAATTAATAATGTTTGTAGCTATTATATATAGTTGCAGCTATCAAAGATGGATTAATCTACCTACTAGTTACATACATACAAACCTTTGAATTTAGTATATATCACGAGAATTAAAATTTGTAATAAGGTTGATTAAATAGATGGTCTCAATATTTGATGTTTTTTTCCCTTAAATAGGCCTATCGCTCATATTTGCAGTAGACCTGGGATAATTAAAACAGATAAATAACTCTTTTTTGCACAAAACAAATACAGCAAGTATACATAATTAATTTCTTCCTTTTTGCCAGCCTTATTAACACGACCATTACTTTGATGAAGATTTTTTTAATCGACCGTTTCTTTAAGTTAAGTTCATGTTCAGTGCATGTCTTTTACTACCCGAACATTGCATAGATTCCGCAGTCCAGTGTGCCGAAACAGCGGGCTTAAAACCTGTTCTTACTTTCGCATGTTTCCTTAAAAAACTTTGAACTATTTGATGAATAAATGTGAATAAATCGCCTCATATGCATGCATGCATGATTGGCGCCGTCATACGTATGCGAATAACATGGCGCCGGATGTCGAGGCTCCAGCAAACAAATGCCTCAAAGGGTAACTGAAGGACGCCTATATCAGAATTTCAAATGGGACGTTAGATTTGTTACATTGAAATAACATGTAGAGCGTCATTTTAGATTTGCATGTACGCCAATGTCAATGTAGTAGGTATTGTAAACTTGTACAACCGAGTTGGTTAACAAAAAATTTACTCGCACGTAGGCAGAATCATATATTTAGGGGTACATCTTCACATAGAATTTTACAATGTGTTGTAAACGGTGCGTATGCAGAACCTTATAATGTTGGGGCATATTTAAAAATGGAACCTTATGATAAAGGTAAAAATATTCATCATTGTTTACGAATCCTTCTGGATTCGAAGCGAAAGTTCTGGCTAGGCCCGATACGGTGCGTAGTCCAGCGCTCGCGCATAGGGCACGCGGCGCGGCGCGGCGGCGCGTGACCACCACCTGTCGCCGCACCGGGCCACCCTCCCGCCACCGGCGGCGCCTCATTAACGGACTTTATATATTCCAAAATCCCGTATGCATAATACGCAAAATTAGCCTAAAAGATTTACCTTTCTTCCCATTATAAATTCAAATTCGTTACTCTTTACCATATTTTTTGTCTGGCGACATTTTTAAGTCACTACGCCACCATCTTATAAAGTGACCGTGTCGGTTAGGCCACGATTACGTACAATTTCTTGGAGTGGAAACTTATTGTTTTAATTAAACCATATTAGGGTTACCGCAAGGGAATTAACAATGGTTGAAATTACTAGAAGGAGTCTGTGTCGCGTCTCAGTGAGTTCATTTCACGCTAAAATAATTCTGTTGAGACTCAACTCTCTCACATTCGTTTAATTTTAATTAATTCCTACGTACAAATTGGCCAAGTTTGTAACTTCAATGGAATGCTACATTGAATTTAATGATAACATTCGGTACTCATGTAAAGATTTATACTCACAAATCACTGATTTACAAAACTGTTTGTCTCTTGATATTTGTTTCATTTTATATTTGTCAGGATCTATTGCATAATCTTCAACGATTCTCAAATTTTTGAAATATGACATTTATCTGATTCATTTCATCAGTTGATTTAATTGCAATCTACTGTATGCAAAAATTAAGGTAAAAATGCAATATTGATTTGCCAGGTGTCACAATTTAATCGCGATCGGCAGCGTTATCGTGAATCACACCACCTCGTACGACTTGCGCTGACGCGGACGCGTGAGATTATTCTGTTTCGTAACATCGCGTGACGGATATGCGACACCTTCTTCGAAATGGCCATTCATTTGACATATTAATAAGGCTAATCGAACCAAGGTCAGGTCAGGTCAAATTATAATAATGCCTTATGATACTTGTCGTGAGACGGGTTGCATTGCATGCGACATATGTCCGGACTATGGCTAATAAAAAAGTAACGAAAGCCGTCGCCCGTCGCGGCACGCGCGCGTGACATATGTCCCGGGCCCTTTGCCCCTCCACTTCATTCGTGTTTTGCTCGACTAAACATCGTTAGCTTTCGATTAGGTTTTTTTGCGGTTTTTGCCGTATTTTGCCTAATTTGTGGGCCGCAATGGATGTGTCATGCAAACGATACGGTACATCGTGAAGCTTTCATTTCATTTCAAAACGTATTTAACAAAATGAAGTTCAAATTTTCCCCATTAATGAATTAATAATGAAGTACATAATAGCTAAGCTTTTTGTTACATTGCATGGAAATAACAACTGTTTATAGCTAAATGCGATAGCTGCTCCGTAAATAAAACACTTCCTTACAAAATGTTTACTTTATTACCCAATTTAATTAAAAGTATGTAGGTACTTTGTGAAGCTCTTTACGGTGAGTTACGAGTGTCGGTAAAAGTTTTTATAAAAAGTTTACATAAACATCACACTAGTAAAATTGTTCATAGGGTAGGTAACATTATCTTTTGAGATAAATTGTTATAGTATGGAGTTCTTCAAGAGAGGTTTGATAAGGTTTTTGCAGGGTCGACAACGCGCGAGTGATACCCCTGATGTTCCATAGGCTGCGGTAAACGCTTACCATCAGGTGATCCGCATGCTCGATTGTCACCGACGTGGTATAAAAAAAATCGCTTTTTTTAACAAAATGTACGAGTAGGTAGCCCAAATTAAAAAGTTGATTGAAAAGTTGAAGAACACCGAAACCCAAAATACTGTACAACATAAAACAAGCCTCAAAAATATGTAAAAAATGTCGTTTATTAAGCCAACTATTGATGGTGTCATGTATGTGTTTATTGAAAGCAATTTCCATGATAAAGTATCGTCCAAATGGGTGTCATTAAGCGATGTGATCACCATATGGTCAATTTGAGGTGCGCGCGAGCAGGTTGCGTCCACGTGCCGTCTCAGGTTTCGCAGGACTTCAGTTAATTGTTATACCCCTTACATGTACTCGCTCATAACAGTAGGTACAGACGTAACTTGATAGTACATTTCACAGGGCGTCGGGTTTCTATTGCCATCATGTTGACGGAAATTTTGTTTGGCTATACATTTGCCTGAGCCAAAATAAATAGCTCGACAAACACTTAGGCACATAAAATAAAAAGCATTTCCGAGATTGAGACCACATAACATATCTCGGAAGATGCTAGATAGATAGAAATACTTCTTTTATATGAATTTTCCGATGGGTATAATATCTTTCATTCTAAAATATAAACTAGAAAAAATGGCCTAATCCTAGGGCTCGAGTGGAACTCGAACACACGCGTTCTGCAATCGGGTGGTTGCTCTTCCAACTGATCTACCTAGGCTATAAGAATTATTATAGTCTATTGTATTCTTACGTTGTAAGCCAACGCTGTTTTGGTAAATAGTGCACTATAACAGTGAACTACCATAAATAATACCAAATATAAATATTCACTAATCTGTCTCTAACTTTCCGCCTGTGTGAACTTCATTACTGTAACATGCATTCATAAAATATTTGTAAATTGTAGCCTATGTGTTATTCTGATGTATAAGCTGTATTATTAGCATTACTGTGAAGATTCATACAAATCCGTTCTGCGTGAAAGAGTAACAATTATACACACAAACATACATCCTCACAAAGTTTTTCATTTATAATATTAGTAACATTAGTAAGATAGTTTATAAGATTCTGTTATTTTTTGTCAATCAATATAAAGTCTAGAAGCCAAATGGTAAATGTTTAGAGTGCAAAATTTCGTTATAAACTGCTTTTTCGCGGTGCCATTCGTGATTGTGTTTCAATGTTTTGAGTTGTTAATTTTGCCATTTGGGAATCAACGTATCGACTTCTTTACTACTGACATTTGGGAAAATAATGCACCTTCCCAATACGAGGAGATTTTTTGCAGACACGCTACCAACTTGTTTATGTTTAAAAACTGCGGTGTTGAGTCTATTCATATTCAAGGTATTATCTCGAACGTGGCGCGCCGCCGTGTCTGGTGTGTAAACGGGCCTGTTATATGTCTAATTAATTACATTCTCAAGATATTTTCTAACTGATCCGTACAAATGCTATTTGAAAAAGCTGGTACGTACTTGGTTAATATATATATATTGGATAATTTGTTACGCGTGATGAAGCTTAATTGGCAGTGGGCTGAAAGGAAAACAAGGTTCACGGTGCAAGGCTCTGGCGCAGTGGTGAATAGCCCGCAGATGCATGGGTATGACGACATAAAAAGAACCGAAAATAGGTATAAGCATGCTCGAGACTGGGTAAAATTACAAAGATTTAAGTATAAAAAAGAATAAGAAAATATACAAATGATAGTACAAGTACAAAACTAAGTTTAGGGATTTTATGAACGATGGTTCCGATGTAGAAAATCCTATAAAACCTATATAAACTACTTTCGGCCCGGAAAGGAATAACCAAAGCTACACACTGTGTTAATGAATTTTCTCTAGAAGAACTGAAAAGCACTTTTACATTCAAGGAATAATGATTAAATGTGAATATATTTTATTTCAATAATTGAAGAATTAAATTTAAATCAAATTGGGCACGAAATTGATCTCAAATCATAAAGTTTTCTCAGTCAGGATTTAGCTTGTTATTACATCAATTCCATGCAATAAAAGCCATCTGATCATGAAAACGAACTACCAATTTGGGTATTCATGTGCCCTGTTTTTTTGGCGGTTTTACCAAAAAAGTGGTACAGTGCTTCCTTCCTCTTTGCCACTACCCAAGCACAAAATTGGTGTTATAGTTTGAAGAAATTGTGATCCATCAACCAGTATATTTAAACAACTCACCCTACCAAAGGAACGGATATTAATTGTTGTACGGTGTGAAAACGGCTTGTAACTTGTCTAATTAATTACCACATCATCACCCCGACACCGACCCAAGTTAGACCGCCCCGAGCCCGGGATGATATTTTGCTAATGTATCGCAAATTGCTCGTCCTTTGCATGCTTTGATGAATTGTGTCCGTAATTACCCCTAATAAAAGCGTGTAATGCTGCCTTCTAAGGATAATTAATTCGTTATTGCTAATTACCACGCCAAAAAAGAAATTGCAGGCATTTTTTTAATGATCATAACTATGAAGTACACGTGTTGGTTGAAATACAGTGAACTAATTGTATTAAAAATGACCATAGAGTAAGCAAGAGCTTGCAAATCAAGCTCTCTCGGAGGCGATATCAATCCTTCGCGGGTACAGCACGATCACACGACCGCGTCAATCGCCGCGGCAAACAAGAAAAAAAAAGAAGGAAGACTTTCCCCGCTCCGTGCCGTGCACTACTATTTTTCAATTTGAAAATGATTTACGAGTGAGAGATTTTTGGGATAGAAGAATTTGGGAGTTTTGGTTTTGTAAGTAAGTACGGTTGCTTTGTTTAACGGTAGCGGGGTGAAGGAGCAGAACCAGCACGCAATTTTTGGGAGTTTTCCTGCCACGTGTACAATACTATGGTCATTATAAATTATGGTATGATATAAAATTATATTACTTATTGGTTATTAAGCTTTTAAACGATTTGGCTTGATTATTGACGGGCTATGATTGCGGCAAATTTTATTCCCAAACCTGTGTGATAAACCCTAAATAAATAAATACAAGACAATTGACACCAAGATCAACTCACCCCAAAATTAGGCAGAGCTCGTACTATGGGTGTCAGAGACTGATAAACATATTTAAATATTTCTGAATACATACTTATATAGATAATAACACCCAGACACACAACGAACAGAAATGTTCGCCACATAAAATTATACTTCATTTCCAGTTATTTAACTATAAAGGTTTTTTAAAAATCACTTTACATACAAGCATAAAACAGTCATGGGCATTCAGTAATCCTCTTTAATAGAAGTACTCGTGGTATCCTATGGTTTTTTTTTCAAATTGTAAAAAATTTTTTTAAGTAATTGGTACTCATTACAGAAAGCCATGCTCACAAAAAGCGATAAACATTTTTATCGTTACCGAGGCTAGACTAATGCCTATCGCAATTTCCGAGCCATAAATCGCATTTAATGCAACTCACTACGAAAATGCACTCCGTCCTTCCACGGCTCGTAAAGTTGCAATCTTGCAATCTGCTGTATGCACGCTCGAAGCCAGTGGATTGGTTGGGTTTCCTGAAAGCACCAGAGTTAACGCCTTGTGCGTTACGAAGCTACATGTGCTCTGGCTTACTTTATTATGGCACTTAACGGTCAGGCGCGCGTGGTAAGCTTGTCTCATATGATTCATTACAACAGATTTCTGGCCTCCATCTTTCTTGTAGCGCACATAGAATCCTCAGTACGAAATCTTATACAACAATATAAAAATAATGAAGGTGTAACTAGATTGAGTGAGATAAGACATGGCTCTCAACAGCGCACACAGAGTGCCAAATATCCTTGGCATGATATGAAGCCAAGTAGTCTTACGATAATTTTAATGCAATTCATCATATTTGAGTAGCGCGGTCTTGTAGAGCCTTTAATATTTGATGTGTTCTATTTTAATTTGAGTAAAGGTTCGTTTACTCAGTAAATAGTATACCAGTAGTAGTATACCAGTTCACCAGCAGGCGTGATGATGAACAAGAATACTTTGTTAATAATTAGCGGTTATCCCTGGTATTCTTAACACTCAGCGTTTTTTTTTGTCGAAGATCCTACCTACTAAGCCGGGCATTTGGGGACTACCTAGGACCTTTTACTTACTTACTTACTGAGGTTGTCAGAGTGTGATATACCTACGATATCGACAGGGTCTATAAATGATAGACTTGACCATAAACTAATGCTATCAGTTTTCCATGAAGGATTGTTGAATGGGGGAACTTTTTACGAGCGCGGTTTACTGCCGAACTGTTACAGAGCTGCGTTATATCGGGCAGGGCGCTGCATCAAATGAGAATGGATATTAAATTAAGGCACACCATTCTCTCTGAATAATTTGAGCGCAATGTAAGAAAATAGATGATTTCCTTGTATAATATATGAATGGAGTACCCTAACCAATAGGTTGACATCAAACTTGGGAGTAAAAAGTAGTTACTAAAATGTATACATTTCTTAACTTACTAACCAAGAAAGCTTAAAACGAAAACTAGTTATAATATGATATACACCGGTTATTGCACTTAATGTCATATTTATACATTATATTACTTATCATCATGTTGCTTCTTATTTTGTGTATGTGACTACCCATTTTCGCTCGTCAATGAGTCTGCTCAAATTATTTTAATTATTTTTGAAATAGGGAAATAAACCAATTGCACGACTTAGTTTTCGTCGAAATGCATTGTTTTTATATAAAAAAGCCACAACATTTTAAACAGAAAATAAGCAAAACTTAGACCGTTATGTAAGCCGTCTTAGTCGGGTGCAGTTGTTTTCAGCGATCCTCTACAATGATGTTAGAGCCGTAAAGGCCGGTCTGAACGAGGGCGTTTACGAGGTAATCTGGAGCATCTCTTTGTATCAGTTTCGCAGCTTCGGGCAGACGAGCCGGCGTCGCGGCGCCTCCCGCCCTCGCTTTGCCTAGGGTTGGCGTTGCAAGCAAATGGGTTAAAATAGAAACACGTAACTCGATTGCTGCGTGTTGGTTGATACAATTCGCTTATTCGTGTATGTATTGAATTGACAAGAATGGTAAATACGAACTATGCGTGCAGCACGCCTTCTTACGTTTTGTTGAGTCTATTTTATGAAAAAAAAAATAGTAATATGATTAATCATTGAAGTTAAAGAGTGTAGTCCATGACCTTAGAGTTGGGCTAATAGTAAACTTGTATGTGAGCGTGTGCATTGAGTGCACACCCTCTGAAAAAAACATTGTGCTAGGCATTTAGTAAAAGTTTATAAGTATAAGTATAAGCATAAAAATAACTATGTCTGCCTAAATGTTGTGAAAATACCAGACTATATAAGTGACACTTTTTATCGTTTGACTTTTTGGATAGTCATAAAACTCTGTACTACACGAAGTTTTTCTTTTTTTTATAAACCTTACGACATGAGGAAAAAAAACACAATAATATGTTACTAATCAGGTACCTATCAGACATTTAGAAAACTGCAAAATGACTTATTACGTCTATTTGTTATTTAACAAATAAATGAAATAAATGAATAGATTAGTCATATATCATTTTAAATTGATTTAAAATGATATATCCTGATTTGTTCATCAGGTTACCATGCTAATTGTTACATTTAAATAACCTACTCGTAAGCATATCACCGTCGACAACCCTAGTTGAGCTCTTGTATGTCACAGCATAGGCGTTGTAAATTAGAACTAGCGCAGTGTCGAGAGCGCTTGACACAAACTGACACTTTCTAATTGAAGAGCTGATGAAAATTAAAGCCAGGCTTCGCCGTATACACTAATCCCTGAACTATAAACTGTACTCAGAGTGAAACAGTTCTTATAGATATAATACGAGACTGCATCAGTTTGAAGGACGCAACCAAACAAACAGACAACCAACGCTTTTTAAAGTAGACATCAGGATGAAATTTTTTAATGTACGACAGATTTCAATTGTGGCCCTAACTCGGATAGTGGCGATCGGGTGGTCTTGAGTTCAAATATAGCCAGAACCAAAATCTTTGTGTTCATTGTTAAATTTCCGACTAACTCTCCGGTGATAAAAAAATTTCGATAAAAAACCAAATCAACCCGGATAACGGCGGAAGGCTCACCACCTACCACGTTGGGTTCTAATACCACTGGTGCAAGGTGGGCTTCTGGTGTTCCGTTCACCATGACGGCAACAGTCACTGAAGTTGCCTCTGACTACCCCGTTTGGAATATAGTCGTTTTATATAAAAAATCTTTGGTAAATTAACTTTTATAAATGAAAGAACTAATCTCATTCAAGCTACTAAATTTAAAAATTTGTTCGTGCCAGCAATGCAAATATTTGTAAAAAAATAGGCGCTCTTTGTTTCAAAACATTAGGCGTTTTCATTACGTAAGAAGAAAAGCTATACACTTTAATGTATAAAACTCAGATACAAACACCGTGATGAACTGACTTTCAATCTGTAGCGTATAGGTGAGATAATATAGACCAACCGGGAATTATTATTGGTACTCGTATTAAGATTTACTTTATCTTTACTTTACTGGGTATT
Source organism: Udea olivalis (assembly GCA_947369235.1). Lineage (NCBI taxonomy): Eukaryota > Metazoa > Arthropoda > Insecta > Lepidoptera > Crambidae > Udea > Udea olivalis. Next base: position 6,221,825 of record OX376346.1, on the reverse strand, counting down.
TTTTTGTTACTCCACAAATAGTCAGAACTAATTAAATTTGTTAACATGTAAGTCATAAAGGAATCACTTGTATAGTATATTTACTGGGGATACATAAGATTCATTTCTGTGGCGGGGTCAACTCGGTTCATAACGAAATTCCACGATTTCAATTTCTAGATAGGGCAAAAATGTTTTGATGTTTTAAACATAGGCCGTGCTATCGATAACCGCAATAGGCAATTGATAAATCTTTTCTCTAATAACAGCAAGGAGTTAATTTAATGATTGAAGTTTTTCCCTCTAGTAGGATAGTATTCTAGGTAACTTCTTAATACGTAGTTGTGCTTTGGTGGTGCTTTTTCACCAGAGAAGTGCTATGCAGCTATGCTGCGGGGATGTGAAAGCTAAGCTACGAAACTATTTGGCCGTTTCCACTGATACTAAAGCGAGTAAAGTGTGCTACGAAGATGCGCCGCCGCAAGGTAGCTGTGCGAGAAAGATGCGCAGCTCGAACTACGCATCCATTCATAAAAAAAACATGGCTCAGTCGAACCCGTTTCAACCAGTGCTATGCTATGTGGATCAATGAATATAATCGGTGGATATTAAACCCATCAATTGTAACGTAGCTTAGCACATCTCTGGTGCTTAAGCAACCCAAAGTTAAGAACAATAATCCTTGGCTAACAGGCCGGAACTATCTCGAGCGACTTAAATTAAAATAAAACGCATCAAATAGGCTCTACAAGGAGATCACACTACTCAAGTGTGATGCTTACATTGTAAAAAGCAATTACAATAAAACGATTGTATTACTACTTGGCTTTGGAAACATGGCAAGGATATTTGGCACTAACCTCTGCGTGCGCTGTTCAGAGCGATGGCTCGTCTCGTAACACCATTATTTCTTTTTTATTATCCTACAATATCCAGCACTGATGATTATAAGTGCGCTGCAAGGAAGAAGAGCCCAGCTGTAATGAAGTCCATAAGGCTTTGAAGTGTACTCAGACACCGCTATTTGGTAGTTTTAATTTTCGCCTTCCCGCACCACCCACTTTCATAAGTTGTGCAGCAATCAGCGTTAAGTAATAAGTAGTTTTTTTCCGAAATAAAAGATGCGATACTGTTTAACCTACACTATTGAACACTGTCATAATCATGCCTGAAGTAGAGGCTTTCAAATTTACCTACCTCAAACCATTTAGATGGTTATACATTGAGTGGGTGGACATACCTTGGTGATTCGTTAAACAGAAATATGAGTGCTTTTACTTTTTATAAATCTCACCAATTATGGGGATGGTAGTGATCTCATATTTCTACAAAAATATTAATAATTATTACTCCATAATAACTACTAATGATTCACTTAGTAATAAATCAATACACAAGCAGTATTACTGACATTTAAATTATTAAAGTGATGATGATTGGTGATGAAAACTGGTGCTTCTAAAAAACTTAACAAGAGAGGGATCGTTTTATGGAATGGATGGAAAGTTAATAAATGTTTTTCTATTTCTATTTCTATATGTATTAGCGATCAAAATGTTATGTTGGTGAGATGTGTTTCCAGAGGGATTGTTTAGAAAGTGCTGCTACGTGGTGAAATGTTTTCTCAATATTTTGTAATATCTAGTTTTCATTCCCAACTGCACATACACCGGATGTTTCTAGATGTTACAAATATTTCTGAACAGCAGAGTAGCAGCTCCTTTATGCACATCTCAATTCCGATACGATTATCCCTTTAAATGTATAAAGTGTAAGTGTTCAAGTCTCAAAGTTAGCTACCTATTACATGACACAGACCCGAAAGAATATCGACAGTTAACACTGCACAATAACAGAGATCAACCGACAAATTCCCAAAAACTTTAAAAACGTCTTGCAACAGTTGATCGTTTATCAAACAGACATTTTGATTACACAACTGTTGTGAATTGCTAATGCATGGCAGACCTAGTTGGCGTCCGTTCCAACGGGGTAGTATGACGTTAAGAAATACTCAGACTTACCCAGCCATCCTTCACGGTAACCCGGTCATTGTACTAGTGTGGGCGGCAGCACCCCTGTGTACTCACTACAAATTTAACTGCCTACAATGAGTTGGTTACTGTGACTGCTTTGTTTAGTGTTGGTTATTCGGCTGAAGGCTGTATAGCACACATTTTGCTTTCTATTCCATCATGACTATATCCCAAATGGGGTAGTCAGAGGCAAGTGACTGTTGCCGTCATGATGAATGGAACACGCACAAGCCCACGCACAATGGTACTAGAAGTAGATGTTAATTTTTCTTTGTGCACTAGCTGTTCTAGATAAGAATATTAATGAATGATCATTTGTTAGAAAAAAATCGTTCACTCTGGAAACTACCAACTAGTTCGGTCAATGTCCGATCGTGGGCGGCAACAAAACCGTAGTCCATACTACAACGTAGTACGGACGTACCCGACGTCGAGGCATTTCATGTAAACCAATGTACGCACTCGCAGACTCGGCTCCAACATCCCGTTTGTGCCAACATTTCTTTACATAGGCATAATCCATTACGGTAACCCAGTCATGGTGTAGGTGACAGGTACATAATCTCTAGGTCAGGCATTTTTTTTTACTTACACTCGAATATAATAATGTAGTGAATTTCGCATCTTAACCTATATTTTCCCTATGGTTAACTACTAGAGTGAATTTCTGGTGTCCAGAGTTTTCAAGCGATCTCTTGAGGCCTTTGACTTCTTTTGTTTTTCAGTGATACCAAATAACAAGGATTTACAACTAAAGCATTTTAACGGACAGGGGCTGAATTACTAAAATCAAGCTATCGCTATAATAGGTTTAATAAATCACTACAATAGCTGAATGAGAATCGGAGAAAAAAAAATGGATATGTTGCCAGGACCCTTAAGTCCCGCAGATATACTAAACAGGACTTTTAAGTAAGTCATTTTCTGCTTGGAACAATGGCTAGCAAGGATAAAATGGAGACTGAAGTAATAATCTAACCTAAGATATTGATTTGGGTTCTCGTATTGGCGAGGCTGCAATATTTCGTTTTCGTTTTTCGTGAGCTCGTCTCCACATATTGATTGTCTGGATGTAGGCCACGAGTACTTTATGAGTCGTAAATATTCGATAGACAGAGAAACGCGTTTAGGCAATACCTATCGGCGATTGTATAACATTAGCATTACCTAAAACTGGAATGACACTAATTTTGGAAATATTCAAGATATAAAAATATTAATGTATGTATGTATGTATGTCATTTATTAAGATTAATAAATTGCTATTCGATAAGATATTAGATATACTATTGTTGTTGGACACACAAGAAACAACACTGAAAGTATTCGTCCAATGAGTAGAAACATTTTTCTATTAACCATTCCTTCAATTTCTTTTTAAAGTTGTTGAGCTGCAAAAATTAAATTTTGTCATCCAACTTATTGTAAATTCTTCTCAGTACGCATTTTTACTGTTTAAGGTTGTCGATATGGCAGGGACATTCAATCTGTGTGGATATCTCGTGTTAAAATTACGTACACTTCGATTGCGCTTGAACAAGTGACTGTTCAGTTTGACAAATACGCATATCTCATATATATATATATATATATATACGAGTATATATATATATATATATACAGATTACAGTGATAAATTTAGTTCCTTAAAGAGGGGCCTGCAAGATGTAAAAACATCAACATTGCAAATTGCTCGGACACTTTGTTTTTGCGCAATCAATACCCCATGCATATGACATGAATTACCCCACAGGAGTACAGCCTATCTCAGTAGGGAACCCACATAGCCATGATATGCCTGTATAGCAACTTTCCTATCACTTATTCTGGTTAGTCGCCATAGCGCATAGGCAAACGAGTTTATTTTTCCGCATAACTTATCAATGTGATCCTTCCATGAAATGCAATCATCTAATATAACGCCCAAAAATTTAACCTGAAGATACTTTTTAATTTCTAGGTTTCCAATATGTACTCTCAGTGGCAGTTTTTTTGCATTTCTATTTGTAAATTGAATGTAAGTCGTTTTGTTTATATAAGCATGTAAGTTATTATTATTAAGCCAATTTACGACCTTACAAACAGTGCTATTTATTTCGGGATTATATGTTTTTGCATCGTTGCATGGTATGACCACAGAAACGTCATCTGCAAAAAGAGCGCATTTGTAATAAATTTCATTTGGTAGATCATTTATAAACAAGAGAAATAGTAAAGGTCCCAAGATACTGCCCTGCGGCACTCCGCATTTAATTGTTTTAATATCCGATCTGGAGTCGTTTATTACTAATTTTACGTCCATGTTTGAGACTTCTACATACTGTTTCCTATCAGTTAAATAACTCTTTAACCAGTTTTGTGCTATTCCTCTTATACCATACGATTCACATTTTTTTGATAATAAATCATGTGACACAAGATCAAAAGCCTTGCTCATATCAAAGAACACTGCTGTCACAGGTTTGCGCTCATTCATATGAGACAATTCGTTGTTAACTAAAGAGAAGGCTGCTGAAGATGTCGATTTGCCTTTCTGAAACCCATACTGTTCAGTTCTTATGACTTTGTACTTGTCCATAAATTTAGAAAGTCGACTAAACATTGCCCTTTCGAAAATCTTCGACATGACGGGTAGAAGTGATATTGGCCGGTAGTTAGCTACGTTATGCTTGTCTCCTTTTTTATGCAGTGGTTTGACTACTCCATAAACTTTTAAAGGTTCAGGAAATATACCACTTGCAAATGACAAGTTAATCAAGTAGGATAGGATGGATGCAATCTTAGGTTTAATTAATTTTCAAATTTGGGTTGTAATTCCATCATAACCTGTAGCTTTCGTATTTTTCAATGAATTAATTATTTTCATCACTTCCTAATCATCAGTTGGATATAAAAATATACTAGATTGAGCCTGCTCTGAATCAACTGCACGATTAATAGTGTTTGAACTTGAATCTGTCAGGTTAATATAATAGTCATTAAAAATATTTGAAATGTCAGAAGGGTTATCAGTTCACACAAATTATCAGTTCATTTTTATATAAATACGGCTTGATCTGTAATCAATAACATTAATTTTAAATACGTAGGTATATAGAAATACACATGTAAATATGAAGCATATACCTTTTTAGAATGAAAATCGATGGTCATCGTCAGTCTGTCAATAAAGTTTCACTAAAAATAGCTAAACAGTCTTATTAACCTTGCCCTAGAGACGTCGACACGCGGCGAAGTAGAAATTATGGGGCATTATAAACGGTATCCTACGAACAAACATCACTTATTGTATTGGCAGTTGGCACGTGCTATTAGACTTATAATAAGTACCTTTAGTACTCTGGTTTTCAAACAAGTCGACAGTGAAATGGTATTGTGTAGCAAATAGCTTGAAACATTAACTGGCCTAGGCGTAGCAGGGAAGTTGTAGCTGCTACTACGAGGCGTAGAGCTTCGTAGCGCCTGCAATAGCGCAGAGGTCACCCACAGTGCAAATCGTAATGATCTATCTTTGTCTTGTTAATGATTTGTTAGCAAGGGTTGAATGTAATAATTATTAAACTGCTACTTAAAAAAAAAATCTGCTCAAAGTAGACAGTCAATGCAGCTGACAGTAGTTGTTAGATGGTCAGGGTTCCTCTTTTTTTACATAGCTTATTAATTAAACTTGTATTATGCGGGTTTATCAAATGTATTTACCTTGCGTATGACTGTTCCCTAAAGTTGTGAATTAATGTGAATATTTGCATTGTTGCAGCCACCGAGCTAGATCTACTAGGCGCGTTGTCGCTGCACAATACGTCGCGAGCCGGCGTCAGCGCTGCGCCGGGCATGCAACCACAGCGAAATGCATACACATTACAAGGTGAGTTAGCCCTTATGAATAATGCAGCAATAGTGTCTGCAAGTGAAGCTTCACTGTGTGATAGACTTTCCAGAAGCCTTTGGGATATATTTCAGAATTGATTGCACACTTCATTCATTCTCCTTTATATTTAAAGCTTTAAAAAGCTTTGATAAAATTTAGGTATACTGAAAAGGAAAAGCTAACTCGCATGTCTAGACTAGGTGGCCCGGCAAAATATCTTTGTATTTTTATTTTTACATAAGTGTTATCGTATCCCCCTGTAATGGATCGTAAACACGGCTGTACGAATGTGCAATCCATTTCTGGTGCAATTCCACTCCGCCGTCCATTAGCGGAACTGAGGTGGAAGCCACCGCGAGGCGCGCCTTTTTACATTTTAATAAGTCTTACGTGTCAGGAGGGCTATCAGACAGGAGACAGTGAGTTGATTAACTACTACGATGCACTTATGCTTTTGTCACTTTTGGATGTTGATAAATGGAAGTGCTCCTATGGACTTTTTTCTTCAACGGCTTGCTTTACGACTTTCTTATAAGTAAAGTGACTTGTATTTTAAGCTGGTATTTAATAATTTTGTATAACCGTTATAATAAAAGCTTAAGTATAAATAAATTGGTATTCGAAAATAAACCAGAGCAACTAGATTTTATACCTGTCCAGGAATGTTATAAGTGTTATAAAATATTGCGGCAAACATATTTAAATTATCTAGCTGTACAATAATTTATTGCCAAAAATTTTTAAGAACAGATAAAAAGGTTAAAATATTTCTAGCCATTTTTTTAACTGTGTGTGGGATCAGACTCTAAAATGTCAGTTCCTACAGTAGATTGCGTTTAGTCCTCGTCGAAATGAATGCCTTTTATGCTAGTCGTGCGGTTGCCTAATCTTATTAAAACAATATTTTAATGAAGGGATCACTTTGAACAATAAACTTCAAATCAAAATATTATTAAAGGAAGAAAAGAAGGGTTCCTGAGTCTCCAAGGCAATGTTCTATAGAGTAGATTGGGTGTAGTTCCGAAGGTTTCCAGAGGGGTGCGGCTTTTGTGTTTCCCTTGCTTTTTGGCATTTGCAATTTACCATTGTACGAGAAGACGCTGCGGCCGAAAGGAAATTGATAAAGCGCTTCAATGGCAAGGGTGTTGCCAGGAGAGGGTGCCGAGTGCCGGCAGACACATCAATATGCTTCTTTTATTAAAATATTTTTTGGTTTGACAGAAAGTAGGGGAATCATGTTCTGGTTTAATTAAAACAGACGCCCTAAAAACTATTTCATTAATTCCAAAATATTTATAGTCTTTATTTGTCGTCTTGTTGCTAATATAATCTTGACTATCGTACCGAATGTACTTTCATTGAATGTTTTACAGAACACTGTATAATGTATCACGATAAGTTAGGTATTTTTGGCTAGCTACAAGTGAAACAAAGCAAGTCAGCTGTAGAATAGGTCTATAAAACCATCATTAGGCCTATCTCTTTATATGGCAGTGAAACATGGCCGCTACTAGAGCGACACAAGCAGGAGCTGCGCGTCACGGAAATGAAGATGCTGCGGTGGATATGTGGAGTCTCACGCAAAGATCGCGTGCGTAACACCCACATCCGCGGCGGTCTTCGTGATCGTGACATCGCAGACAAGCTGCAGGAGTGCCGCCTTCATTGGTATGGTCATGTCTCACGGAGATCGGCAAACTACGTGGGCAACAAATGTCTGGCCATGCCTCCCCGCCAGGTACCGGTAGAAGAGGTCGACCCAAGAAGCGGTGGCTCGACGTCGTTAAGGGTGACATGCGTGCCAACAGACTCACCACTGAGGATGCACAAGACCGCGCGAAGTGGGCCAAGAAAATAAGAAAGGCGGACCCTGGGACCCCACACACTAGTGTGGGTTCACAACCGGGATAGACCGCACGGATGATGATGATGATGATGTAGAATAGGACTCCAACACATTGTACACAAAATACCTGGTGGACAGTACCTGCGTTAAAGAGATGTCTTGAAGCGCCACCTGGTTGCTAGTGGCATCTCTAGTGATTTGTGGGAAAGGCTTGCTGCTCAGAGGAGAAAATGGCGATCTGCTGTTGAATCGGGCTTAGAAAATTTTGAGTGTGCCCGTCTTCGAGATCTTGACGCCAAACGCCAGATACGAAAAACCCGGCCTAAGCCTTCCTACGATTACACATATGACTCTGGTGGGCATCTTTACTGTGCTGTACTTGCAACAGGACTTTCAAAACCAAGTTTGGCTTTACTAGTCACGCTCGAGCCCATGCAAGGACCCAGGCTAACACAAGCTAAGGATGTCGCCGTCGACGGATACGTCTGGGAGGACATCAAAGAAAATAGAAATTGAAATATTTATTTGCATAAAACATGGTATAAAGGTGTATTTTTTTTATAAAGTGGCCTCATGTTTTGCCCTTTAACAAGTAAATAGCAAGCAAATTAAAATTTTGGAATTTAGAGTTGGTCAATAACAATATCTCACACTCCCCGCGTATTTATGCAACGCCTAGTCCTACGAAGGGGCGCGTGAAGGCAAATAGACAAACGGACAATTCAAAATCCACGACCCCAATGTGACACGGACTTACTGGCACAGATTCATGCCAGGCAAACGTAATCCCGCGCGCCGCCCATCGGGTTCGGGATAAGCACGTAAATTGATTGTAATCCCCGGAAGGGGGCACTCGCCAGAATAAACCGCAGCCTCACTTCTACCTACATAGAAATTGTGGCAAGTTCATTTACGAAAAGAGCATAGCGAATATGGCAAATCAGACAAATTCTTACAGGTAATGTCATGCAGTATTATTTTATTCTTGCATTTGCCCGTGAATTTGTCTTAAGGCCCTTATATGTGTGAAATGCTCATATTTTTGGTTAAATGAGCAAAAATATTAAGATCTGTCAATTTAATCACAAAAAAATGGAGAGTTATTGAGAGATATTTTTTTCTGCGTTATTCTTATGAATAGTTTATAATTCCTTGCCAGCGTGTCTTAGTTAAGTTGAGGTTTAGTTTTAGTTATAAATAGTTGCCTATAATCTTCCTCAAGAAACCTATCTTCATGAAAAAAACATCAATCTTGGTTCTGCCATTTTTGCGTAAAAACGGAACAAATAGACAGAGTTACTTTCTTAATATTATATTAGTATGGATGCATAGCAAAGTTTAGCGTTTACTTAAGTCTCACTATATTCTATTGAATTCTATTTAAATATCAGTAAATAAATCTGATATATTAAACTGAGATATTAAAAAACATCTTAACCATTTTCCTGTCCTAACAATAGATTTTAAATTGTTTTATTTACCTGTTAAAATATTAGTGATTACATCTCTGACCAACAAACTGTTTTGCTGGACCTCAAGCTTTTAAGGCGGGCGCTAATCCGGGCGGCAAATAGCCCCAAACACCGTGGACAATGAAAAACTTGCGGGAACCGCAACGATGTGACACAGATCGAATAGGGCTGCTAAAGAGCAGTTGTGAGGTCCCTCCAATTGACGAACGGCTACAAGTATTTACTCGTGTCAACTCTATTTTTTACTAAATATAAAGTACGATGATCTACAGAACTTATGAAAAAAATATGCGATATCAAAAAGTACCAACTAGAGGGAAGTATAAAGATAAAAGGCATATAATTACAACTGATAGTACATTCAAAAATACTTTGTTCATTTTCATGTTCTTAAAAAATTATGCTTAAATATAAAAGCATCCAGTATCTGTAATATGAATCAATAAGTGCGAAAAGGGCAACCCCAAAAATTAGAGTTATTTTGCGACAAACCAGTCCAGATGTGCGAAAACTATTAGCATCACACGGCTAATATGAGATAATGGGAAACATAAAGGGATATTAGATAATATCTGTAAATAGTTGTGCAATTTCGCAGCCCTGTCGATTAGGGGACCTGTCACATTACGCGTAACGTAATCCTGACCATTATGCGCTTCGCGTAATTGTCGAGGGTGGATGGACGCCCCTGACAGACGCATTGTCGAAGGTTCAAGTGTCAGGCGTCAGGCGCATCGGGCGGTGCATCGCGGCATTGTTGTCCGAGCAGAATAGAGCTGAGCTTTTTGCTACAGTGACGTATCTGGGGCGGAAGCTTTTGCCTTTAGCTGGGTGATGACGTTATTTTATGCGATACAATGTTTAATACACTCTGGTATTGCATGTATTTAAAACATGCAAAACGAGTCTAAGTAGTCTTATCGATGTTAAGAGATCAGTTTTTACATAAAGAAAAGCAAACACGACTTAATCAGATCTGAATATAGGTATTGCTAAGTACATTAAGGAAAAACGAATACTTTTCTAAACTCTCTTGACTTCGGAATTTTATAGAAGATTTTTCCATTTACGCAGTGGTTTATGATTCTTAACTGAGTCATTATTCAAATAAATGATGCGCAATTTCAATTAGATTGCAGTTGGCATCAAAAATGAATAACATATCTCGGCCGACTTGGCTTTAGAAATATAAATTCGACACGCGAAACATCGCATTGCTATTCCATTGTATATTTTTAAACAGAATTTAGAGGAAATAGCCCCTTTGTTTTTTGCGCTCTCAGTGGTTCTAAATTGGAGAATTACCATTTAACTGCCTATTTAAGATCATCAAGAGGACTGTAATACTCTTAAGCGTTTTGTGCATGTGTGGGTTGTCTGATAGATATTGCTTAGCAATAAGACCGCCTAATTGTGTCATCGTGTCCTCTTATATTTTCTAAACTATAAAGTTAGATTTGGTGTGCAATAAAGAATATTTAAGTTTTGTTATGTTTGCGGAATATCTACCAAACGAATGGATTTCATTCCGCCATCTGCTATATTCTTAATTTTTAATTTGACGACACGAATGGCGTAGTGCGCTGAAGCACGGTTTCTCGCCTCGATTTCCGTAGCGTTCCGGGTTCGGTTCCCGGTCGGGTTAATTTAGGAAACGATCTTTTCTGAATTGACTCGTGTCTGGGTGTGCTGGGAGACGCCCCTAGCTTTTTTCCTTGTGTGGTATCTCGTAACACAGGGATATTAATCCCTACTCCAGGACCATTACAAGAGGTGTTTTGTCTGGCGCATATTTATTTTTATTTATTTATTTAAAGTGTGGTGCAACTACAAAATAGCATCCTAAAATCCTACTGAAAAATTCATATTTGCTATTTAAGGTCCTTGTGCGGCGACAGATCACGAAAGCAAGATAACTACAACTTTTCTCTTTTTCTACACATTATTGCAACTTATTGTTAAGCTTCAAGTAGGCAAAATCTAACTAACTTACATAAGTGAGTTGTCTGAAAACAAAAAACAATTGTGTAGGAACGTTAAAGTTTTGTTAGTCTAATAACATGCAAAGCCGATCGCTAACTTCACTATCTGTGCAAGAAATCATAAAATTCGTAGCCTGGCGTTGATAGCCATAGTCTCATAGTCTCATGTCATGTCATTTGTCGTCGCGTCAGGGGCTTAGTTCCCGGTCTGCTGAATATTGCTTACACTGTTATGACAGTCGGCCCACTTCACTGTGTAAGCTAGCCACGCTACATTCTAATGTACACAGAGCAGTGTCAACAAACTATGCACGTTAATGACTTTCGATTACGTCACACTGCTACATTTTTCACTTCAGTTTAAAGTTAAAAAAGCTACTCAATTTTTATGCTCCTGAAATATTCGAAAGCTAGAGTTAAGTTTAGGCAACTGACTACGCAAATTGTACCGTTCGTACAATGTCGTGCGAAAATTGTGACGTAACTTTTCAGCACATTCTCAGTTTAACTCTGCTTTTGTATTTTTAGCACACAGTTACGGCGTAACTAATTCAGACTTTTTTCACTTCTGATAATGGTGTTTGGAAAATGACATGCAATGTTTGCTGTTATTATTGCGTCTGCTACGTAACGAGCTGCCGTGTCGTGTCGGGTTGTTTGTTCGACAACCATATTATTATTATCAAGGAATGTGCAAATATTTTACAGTTAATACAATAAAGGTTGTTAATTTTAGTTTGTGCTTTCTAGGCAATTTATGATATAAATGTATCTCGCTTTGCGGAACTCAACAAGACAGCGTTAAATGGATATGACCACAAATTAGACATGCGCGGCGCTCTATGACTGTGCTTCCTGTTCTATAAAGCCTTTGGCTGTGTTTTAGTATCAAATCAGATATAAAATGTAGAGGATCTTACGTAAATATACCGATTGCATTAGTAGTAATGTGTATTAGTAGTAAATTACATAACCGACGAACTTCCGTAATTTTCTTCATGAAATAAAAAGAAGTGTTTGAAAGAGTTTCATGTCATGAAATACAGCACATAACGGACGGCTAACTAAACTTCGATATTTACTACTATTTTCAGCGATTTGTCTCGACTACTTTTAAAAATATATTCTTCAATACAAGTAGGTACAAATTACTTTTTCTTCTCTCTAATCGCATTATTACACTTTATGAGCTGACACACTTTGGTTAAAACCACTTTTTGATTTGGTAACTGTTCTGTGGGTAATCAGTCGTCGCACGGGTCACCGGAGCGCGGTGATCTGCGCCCAGTCGTCTGACAGAGTGGAATCACGCGGACGTTGTGGGCAACCCCTTCAGTGGAGGGTTAACATGGATGTCTACCGATCTGTGTGCCGCCTAATCGGTAGCATTGATATGGTCAAATATACAACTGCTCTCTGTATATCTATGCTTCAATACTAATATTATTAAGGGGAAAGATTTGATTGTTTGTTTGTGTTGAATAGGCTCCGAATTTTAAAAATTATTTCACCAATATAAAGCTACATTATCAGGGAGTGACATTAGGCTACAATTTTTTTAATTTAGGTTATATTTTGACGGGAAAGACAGCTAGTTGATAATATATCTATTTGAAAATTATTGTGTTGCCAAACAATTCACTTCAGCCGCATGTTCTAGCTGTTTAGCACCTACTATCTCTATGATGGCAAAGCCATCAATATAATTACTTCAGTTAAACTTTAAAATCTAATTTTATCAAAATAACTGAGGATTTTACTCGAGGTTCATTTTCTGTGATTGATACTTATGCTGTAACACTTTGGGCTACACAAGTAAAGGGTAAGAAATTTGTAGTCTATTTAGTAGAAAATATTTACCTTCTGGTTATCTCTTTCAGCCAAATATCAGCTACTTAAAAGTCTAATTTTAAAATCTATTTTTCATATTATTAATCTATTTCAAACCAACAATTTATAAAAATTACATACACCCCTTCCCTATACACTAAAACAGCCATTTGTTTTGTATTTCAAAATCACATATAAGCCGTCATGTTATCTGGTGATAAACTGGCACCAATAAATATATTCGCGGCGGGGAGCCAAAGCGCAAAGTGTGTACTGCGCAAATATTAGCGAGCGATACCAGGGTGATTTAATTAAACCAAAACATGCGGGCCCCTCGCGGAGTGTGTGAATGTTGCCACGTGGAAACACTTTTTAAATTTAAAAGGCTGTCACAGATTACAGTTTGTCAAATTTAGGATGATAATTTTGACAGTTCACGCCTATGAAGTATTGTATTTTATTTTGGTAAAGTGTACTACAGATAATACCCTACTTTATTGACGGGTACCGCCCACTTAGTGTATTGCCTTGCAAACGAATAACAGTAGACCATATAAATCGGTTGTGAAACAAAATTAATCTTTGTTCTAAAATATAAAAGTGAACATCTTTTGTGAACAAGAATTGATAATAAACTCAAGAGACAGTTCTTCTATTGATTATGAAAGTAATTAAGGGTGTGCACTATTATATTAGTAATATAACTTTAAATCCTAATACCTACCTTATTTGATTCACTTGATGGCTTTTATAGTCGTGATATATTTATTTAATTATCTGTTTATTGCACATCAAAATAAATTGACGATTCCAAGTTCTATGAAATAATGAATCAATTATCGAATTGATTCACTAACGATTATAAACTACCCCATCCCTGTTGAGAGCTGTCAAAATTATCATCCTAAATTGGACAAACTACAGTGGTTTCTTTTCTATGATTTTGCATGTGGTTTGGTTAACAATATGAGCCCAGGTCGGGCAAAGTGTGTTTTTGGATTTTTCGGAACATAGCCCGGGATTGTGATCACCAACCCGCATTTGGCAAGCGTAGTAATTAAGCCAATACCTTAATAAGAAATCCAAAAATAATTTTGAACTTAAGTACCAGAATCTGTGTGTGTGGTGGGTGTGTGTGTGTGTAAAGACACACAACCGACTCTTTCAACCAATTCAATTCAGATTAATGTTTTTTTTTTTTATGTAATAGGGAGCAAACGAGCTAGAAGGTCACCTGATGGAGAGTGATCACCTCCGCCCATGGACAACTGCAACACCAGAGGTGTCACCGATGCGTTGCTTGCCTTTTAGATGGTTGGGGCTACCGGGGCTCATGCTGACCTGAACGAAACACAGAGAGTAATCTCTGCTTCACGCTGGTATTTTGCAGGAGTGTGGTATTGCACCGGTTGAGCCAGCCCATTTATGAGCTCCAGTTAGACTGTAGCTAGGCTCTACCACATAAGCTTCTGCTTATTTAGCGCCACCCAGGGATCACGTGTAAGGCATCGAGGGCTAAACCTTACGGACGCAAGCAGATTAATCCCCGAATGTTTCTCAAAGCAGTTATAATATACAATAATCACATGGATTAAAATCATATTGCATCAAATCAAATCAAATCAAATCAAATCAAATCAAATATTTTTTATTGCCAAGTTATAAGTTTGTATATTACAGGTGTTGTGAGTAATATTGTTTAAAGTTACATTATAACAAGCCGTTCAGGCGTACAATATACATTTTTAATAAACTTATATTCCAACTTAAATCCTTTTCTTACTTATCCTACATACTATAGCCCATAATGACAGACAGGTATCATTGTTCTATCCTAATTTTGTCTTCAAAGTACTCATGCAAAGAATAATAACACTTGCCAATGAGTATTTGGAACAATGTTTTTTTAAATATTTGTAATGACATTTCTTTTAAATAATCAGGGAGGTGGTTAAAAATTTTTGGTCCTATGTTATATATACTTTTTGAAAAAAATGTTGTACGAGATGGATGGTGTGGGAGTATATCTATTTTATTTCTAGTTCATAGCATCATCATGACTCATGAAATTTACAAAAAATAATAATATCCTTAAACTTCATTTAAACTCAATCAGTCAATGGCAATCGCCAGGTGAAAGAACACCTAGGAAGTTTCCTGAAAAAGGGGTGGTTTTTAATTTAGTAAAAGCCTTGACGCAATTCGTAGCAGGCCGGTCGATGGCGGTAATTTGGAAACCTTTTCGATTAATTTTCTTAGGCTTGATTCTGTTCACAAGCTACAAGTTCTAAATGAACTGTTTTTGGAACCAATATGGTTTCCAATAACTAAGAAAGCATCCAATTCAAATTGACAACTCGGACCTGCAATCTGACACACGTTGTAGTCACAAACACATAGTTTATTTTATTGACTATACATTCTATACAACTTAAAGAAAGGTTCGCACTATGGACTCAAGATGCCATTTAATATTTTCTGAAAACTTAGCCAACTTTGGCGAACAGCTAAATAAATGATAGAGTAAGAGATGTTTACTCAATTGAAAATTGACAAATGGTTCATAAATGAGGAACATTTCAAGCTGCATTTTAATGTTCCATGTAGAAACATGAACTCTATAAAGCGCTCTTTTTCAACCGACTTCAAAAAAAGGAGGATTTTTTTTTATTTATTTTTTTATGTTTGTTACCTCATAACTTTCGACTGGGTGAACCGATTTTGATCATTTTATTTTTATTTGAAAGCTGGTGCTTCCCGAATGGTTCCATTTTAATTTGGTCTAGTTCTGACAGTGGCATTCATGAGATAACCATATAAGTCTTAAATCTAGATAGACAAAATGCGCGATAAATGGACGAATAACTCAATATTACGCCAACCGATTTCGATAATTCTTTTTTTATTTGAAAGCTGATGCTGCCCGTGTGGTCCCATTTTAATTTGGTCTAGTTCTGACAGTGGCATCCATGGGAAATCCATATAAGTCTTAAATCTAGATAGACAAAATGCGCGACAAATGGACGAATAACTCAATATTACGCCAACCGATTTTGATAATTCTTTTTTTATTTGAAAGCTGATGCTGTCCGTATGGTTCCATTTTAATTTGGTCCAGTTCTGACAGTAGAATCAATGGGAAATCCATATAAGTCATAAATCTAGATAAACCATATGCGCGACAAATGGACGAATAACTTACTATCACGCCAACCGGTTTAGATGCTACTTTTTTTATTGGATACTTCAAGGGTAGTTTGATGAGAGTTTGGTTAGGTTCTGATTATGGGATCCATGAAAAAGTAACGGAATTCTTCAATTCTTAGGAGCAATTGGACTATACTTTTTCGATGTATAAAATAAATAAGAACTATTTACTGAAAATCAAAAAATAAACAAAAATTTTAACAAAAAAAAAACCAACTTCAAAAAAAATCTTCTATAACAAAGCACTAAAAAGTAAAGAAATAATTGCGTATTCTTGTTGGAGTCGGTGTCAGCTAATGTAGGCTTGTAACTACCTACCTACATACGTAAACGTAATATGTAAGAAATAGGTATATTGCTATAGGTATTTCCTTGGCTGACACCGACTCCAACAATAACAATAATTGTACCTACATTATATTACCGTGTAAGTTTTAGAAGAATACGCAATTATTTCTTTACTTTTTAGTGCTTTGTTTTAAAAGATTATTTTTTGAAGTTAGTTTTTTTTTTTGTTAAAATTTTTGGAATCAAAACCAGACACCACAGTTGTATTCAAAAGAGCGAGTAAGTAATAAAGTGCGCAATAGAAGAAGACTTAAGTCGGAGGGTGAGGGATGGATAAGCATGACGTAGTGACACGTACCCACGTGGGCTACCCTGCCAAATCGAGCGAGAGGGACTCGGGGTCGAAAACCGACAGTTTGAATTCAATCTCTCTAAATCTACAGACATTTGCGGTCTTTAAAAGATCAAACCGTAGTGACTACGGTTTAGTGTGAACTTTGATAGGGTCGATTTAAAACAGCCTTTTTTGTTTTGGAAGGATATTGTGGAGTTGTTAAGTCAGATTATTTTCAATTTGGAAATTTGCTGATTGTTGTAGATTTGAAATTAGGGTAGGTAATTTTATACACTTATAAATTACTGCATTTGAGAATAGCAGTTTTTTTTATTGCCGTTTCAAGTATTACATTCGTGTATGGATAGAATAGGAGTGGGTGCCGCTAGGATGATCGATAGGCGAATGCTTTTAGTGAAGCAAGGTGTATCAAGAAAGTAGAGTAAGGCAAGTTCGATTTTATTTTCGTTTTTGGGAATAGGAATTGTAATTTCCAATCAAGTTAATATCAAAAAATGTCATTGTGATCTGTAAGTCAACATTAAAAAATTACATTGTGATTAAATACACATTTTGTTGTTATTTCGGCTCAAACTTATATCTTGCAGTTCGGATCATTAAAAGTTATGAGGGATTACTGCAAGAGCATATTGTTCCCCCCGGGGGACCCGTGACGGTCGCCGGGATGCCCGGCCGGCACGTGCCTCCGATGTGGCGGGATAGCAGGGATTGCACCCCTGGGGCCATACGTCAAACGCTTGCGACGAATTCGATAGTAATCAATTGCAAGTTGGGAATTTCATCTTTTCTAAATTGCAGCTTACGAAGAATATATTCTAGAAACATTCAGTGAAATGTTCTCTTTGGGAGGTTCGTTAAAATAAAACATGTTAAATCTTTCTGCAACTACTTGTGCGAGTTTTGTAAAAAAATGGCTTTCGTCTGTAAATCCGTGCGACGGGAAAGTTCCAAACTACGGCTCGCAGTTCGTCGACTCCCGCCCACGACTGTATTCATGCTCCACTAAGTAATGTACCCTGTTATTGTGCGAGATTGAAGGAAAACAACCGCACCCCAGCGCTGCGTGTTTCTCGGAATGCTGAATAAGCATTAGTTACGCAAGCCATCCGAACGGCGATCCTCCTAACTAAGCTATCAAAATACACTTCCGAACATGAGCTGGACGTGTTACCTGGTAAACGAATTGAAATATAAATGAGTTATGATAATTTATCTTTCTTATGAACACATTATGTAGCTTAAATATTCACAATGTGTTCAGCTTTACGCGATTTTCGCAAAAACGACAAATGATACATGATTTATATATATTTTATCTCTACCAGAGCGTGCAGCATTTTCTTCATTTCCCCTCGTCAAATCGTTATTTAATATCAATTAGTTTGCTCTGGCGACGGGTAGTTCAAAAGTTGGCCGCTTTAAGTAGACCCCACCGGCTTTATGTCTTCCATACTTGATGACCCGAAGTATGGCCCTGTGAAATTTGGAGGCGCCACCCTCGACTGCAGAAATGAGGGGAGCAGGATTTATGCAATTGTTTCGTATTTCACCTGACTGACTAAAATAATAACATATTTATTCATTGTAATAAACGAAAGATTGGACTTAAGTGTAGTAAAGAGGTTGATATCTATTTCATTTTATTGATCAAATCTTTTGATTATTTGTTAATGAGATGTTATCACAACAGCTGATAATCAATACAACATGTGTTTTTAATAATTGGCCATAACTGAAACAATACACAATTATCACTATACACACACAATATTGCATACATTAGAAACATTATAACTAAGTTTTAAGTACCTAATTTAGAGACAATCAAAATTAGGTTAGGTAATGTTTATATCTTCCCGCATTGCAGTTACTTTTGATACCTACCTAATGGCTGCAGAGAGATAAGTTGGCAAGACTCCTCACGAAA
Organism: Udea olivalis; assembly: GCA_947369235.1. Lineage (NCBI taxonomy): Eukaryota > Metazoa > Arthropoda > Insecta > Lepidoptera > Crambidae > Udea > Udea olivalis. The sequence goes on along the minus strand of OX376346.1, from coordinate 6,203,035 downwards.
TTCTGTAGTCTAATCCGTTAGTGGAGCAGTCAAAGATAATCTTCCAGACAAATATACACAAACTTTTTCATACTCGTTTCGCATTTTTATAAATAAAATTGCAAGTTGTTATCAACCGCTTCAAGTAAAAACTACCTATGTTTAAACATAAAACAGCGTTTCTGAAGCAGCCTTCTAACCTGCCTGGCCCGGTCATTGGAGTTGTAAATTTTTAGAGCTTGTCTAACTAGAAATAACGCGCACCACGACTTTTTTATTGCGTCCATATTTAAACAGTGAATTATTATCATTACCAGTGATTTTTATATGAAGCATATACCTATCTACTGTTGCGATGACTTGATTTCGACGATGGAGGCCTTAACTCAGGAGTTGGACAATATTATAGGCTTATAATAACTTGAAAAAATACAATTAGCGGACTTAATGACTTTACTTTACTCTATGTGTGCGTGAATGCGGTGGAGGGGCGCCACATTTCAGATTATACACGCTCTACCTTACCAATTGTAGATTCCAATCCCTCGGCAATCCCTCGGTATTAAAACAATTACCTAAAAGAAATCCGAAGCTGACTTTGTTCTATTTCCACTACTTGGCCATCAAGGCGACATGATTGGAGGAAAACCTTGAAATCATCTGCAAATACTAGCCGTGAACGTGCGCTTTTTAGAGGGACTTTATACCTACTTTCCAAGGGATATCACAATAGCATGAAAACCTTCAATTATCGCGAACATTATTTTGGGTCTGCTCCAAAGAACGATGTAATTAATCATAAGTTTTTTGTTAATTTATCTCAAGTACAACTAAAGTACATTGAACAAAATCAGGGCAAAATAAATGTAAAAATGCAAACGACAATAAAAGTTAATTTGGCTGTCCGCCAGGGCCGCTCGTTGCTAGCGGGGGGATCGCGCACCACATGGGCCGCTTCAGCTTTGCTGATTTTATCGAAATTTATTGCACCGCAATCCGCTGTATGAAAGGTCAGAAGTAACTGCTGTCTAATAGCAGCCTTGGAGGTTATTGAAAAGAAGCCTTCCAAAACGAACATTCGCATGCCAAGTAAGACTGTTAGGCGCGTGCATTGGTACAAGGCAAAGCTTTGCACTACATTTTAAATAGGCTGCAGTGCATGAAGTGATTTTAGTTGAACGTATAAGCAGTAAAAGTTCTGTTGCTCTTGACCAACGCTATCATTAGATAACCACAATTTTTCATCCTACCATGGTGTTTGAAAAATTTAAGTGGAAGCAATGTTTCTATTTTGGATTTTGAATAAAATCTGAAGTTTTGAATTAAATCTGCGTCTTTATTGCCGGTTAATAACCTGTGATATGAGTTATGATGAGGTCCTTGCGATTAACCTTCAATACTCAATTCGGCTAGGAATTGGACTATCTTAAATATCCTTTTATCAAGCCAGTAAGTCTTATCTAAATCACATTGTGTATAAAAAATCCAATCTTTCGAATAGTAGATAATAGTCCTGAGTTACGAATCGATGGCCGTATTCGTAAACTGCAAAATGTTTTTATGATTAACATCGTCCCACTTTTGTATTTTGTACAAGAATGAGGAAAACGTGTTCCAAACGATTTTTCGGCATTTTTGCAATAATTAAAATTCTCTCTTCGACCTATTTACAGCTAAGGAGATTGTAGCCGCCAACTAGCGCCACCACTTGACTTATTTTTATAACTTCCAAATTAGACATTGTTTTTAGAAACTGAACAATGAATATCTCAAAAAATACTTCTTTTAAATATTGCATGTCTGTCCACGACTTTTCATTCTGTTTTTTGTTTAAGATCGTGTTTTTGCTAAAAGTACTAGCTCTAGCTACTTTTAGCAAAAAGGTCGTGGACAGACATTTATTTATTTATTTACACTTCATTGCACATTTATAAAAAAAGGTACAATTGACGGACTTAATGCCTAGAGGCATTTTCTACCAGTCAACCGCAAGGTTTAACAGAGAACATATGAATTTTGGGCTGTGCAACGTATGGAATACATATAAATCATATATATATACTTATCATGCCAACAAACATACCTATTTACATACATTTAAAATAAATATAATAATATAATATTAAACAATAATATATAATATGAAATTAAATTAAATTGCCATTATGAGAGTTAAACGTAGATGTCTGAATCTGAACTCAATAAAATGGTTAACTGAATCAGCGGCTCACTTGAATTGCTCACGCAACGACCTCTTCAGAGCAGGTTTCGAGGTAGATTTCTGAATGTTGTTTGGAAGAGAGTTCCAGAGCCGTATGGCAGACAGTCTGAAGGAGCTTGACATGTAGGAGGAAAAGAAAAGGGGTGTAAATAGAGCTAAAGTTTTACTTGAACGGAGATCTTTTTGATGAGACGAGTGTAGGAATTGAAACTTATTTTTTAGGTACCTCGGAGAGTTTGGATCGAAGAGAATAGAAAAAAGAACACACAAATTCTCACTTTTCTGCGTTGACGAATTGGTAACCAGTTGAGCTTAGATCAATAAGAAGAAATGTGATCGTACTTTCGCAATCCGAAGATAAAGCGGATACAGTTATTCAGGAGTCTGTCAAGTTTGTTGAGAAGTTCCTGTGAGATATTAGTAAAACAAACATCAGCATAGTCCAGAATAGCCAGGACAAGAGCCTGGACGAGCAGAACTTTGGTGTTGACTGGTAAAAAAATTGAAGCGGTAAAGCGCCCGCATCGTCCAGGTTATCCTTCTGCTCATCTGCTGGCCCCAGCTCAGTGTGCTGTCCATGAAAAGACCAAGATTTTTGACGCATGATGAAAATGGTATCAAGTCGCAGTCCATCACTACCGGAGTAATAGGTGAACAGCCAGCCGCACGCAATAGGCGCTGATAGGAGCTACCAAACATTATAGCCTGTCACTTGCCCGGGTTAACTTTGACACCAAATTTGAGTGACCACTCACTGATACAGCTGAGGTCATAGTTAAGTTTGTCAATGGCGGCGTTTAAGTCAGCAACACCCGCCTACACGTACAGTTGCAGATCATCGGCATACAAGTGGTGTGAGAATGGATTTTTTTTGTAAGCATATATATAAAAACCGAAAACAGGATAGGCGATAAAATTCCACCTTGCGGTACACCCGCCTCCAAGTCTGACCAATCCGAAAGGGCTTTGCACCACGCGAACAGCCTGCCGGCTCTCGCGCAGGTAGGAAGAGAACCAATCTACAGCCGAAGGAGAGACACATAGATGACTCAAGACTGCCAGGAGAATATCGTGATCAACGGTATTGAAGGCGTTGGAGAAGTCTATTAAAACAAGGACCATCAACCGAGAATCCTCCATACCAGCCCTGATATCATCAGTGACTTTGATAAGTGCTGTAGTTGTACTGTGCCCTGGTCGAAAGCCCGATTGGTACTGACCAAGCATCCCATTGCCCAAGATGTGACTAGAAAATTGCTTATGAGCAGCCGCTTCGAGAATTTTAGACAAAAAGGGCAGTATAGAGATGGGACGTAATTGATTTAGACTGCTTGGGTTCGCAACCTTAGGCAGAGGGATGACAGGATGACATGCAATATATAAAAGAAGTATTTTTTGAAATATTTTTTATTTGGTGGCGCTAGTTGGCGGATAAGCTCGCCTTAACAGTAGTTACCAAAATACAGCCAGAAACAGATGAATGTCGAAAAAACAAATGAAGGTCGAGTAAAGATGGGTAGTGCTAAACTTGACCACTGATTTACATATTCAGCACTTTGTAACGTAAAAAATGTTGTGTTTGCAGGCGAGACCCGGTCGCTACAGGTGGAAGGAAGCGCCTTCGAGCGCGCCGCGGAGCTGCTGCGACGGTCCCCGGAGTTTACAGTGCTGGCCGCGCTCAAGCAGGACCCAGCCAACTCTGGGACTATCCTCTCTTTCTCACATGGCTTTAACAGGTATGCTTTACGTATAGCCTTGTGCTCCTACCAGTACGAGAAATTAGTTAGGAGTTAGAGTACATTTGACGTAAATATCCCAACTTTAAGAGTATCCACACTTTTCACGATGATTTACGAATTGCAATCTCACTTTATGTGACAGTGAGATCTACGGTACCTATTACATGTCAGCCTTTTATTCGGTTATCTTCAGGATTTAACTAGTTACATTTTAACCGCAAACTACGAATACAATAGGACGGAATGTTTTTCAATTTTTATTAACTTGAAATACAGATTACTTTTCAGTTTTTTGGCGTAAAATTCCAACATAAAAATTCAAACATAATTTAATGATTTAGTGACGAGTTAGAAAAGGGATGAAGGCACCAGAAGAGCGGCGCGAGGGCGTTGGCGGCGGAGGCGCGGGCGCGGCGTGGACACCACCGGGTGAGTTCTAGATCTCAACATCGCTGCGCGCGCACGCAAACGCCCCACGGCGGCATGCGTGCGCGCGCATAGGGGAGAATCATGTATCTTGGAATGTCCTGTGCCTCGGAATGTCCTCCTCGATCCATCCGTTGACCTATATGCGCTCACTGTGTCCTCTGCATGGATGTATGTACTCGCGGGCGGGCGGCTTGCATGCGCCTCCCGCATTTCCTCCGCCGCCGTCCGTTGTGTTCTGTGTCTTGACGTGTTGTGTTTGTATTTGTCCGTCCGCCCTCTCACGGTCTGCCTCTCGATGTTCACCTGGATGTTGATGTTTGTCGTGGCGCGATCGGCCGCGGGCCCGCGCTCGCTTCGAGGGGACACCGTCGGGCTCCGCACTTGCATTCCAAGCGACATGGGAATCCGAAACGTCTCGTATTGTGTCCGACGAATCACGCGAGGCGCACTCCTCGCACCGAGAAGAGATTGCGCGCCAAATCACTCGTTGATCGTCTGCGTACAACCCCAAATACCGTTCGCAATCGGACACACCACGAGACGCTCGCCTCTCCAAAGCGATCTGTTTGACACCTAAGCGACTCGGTCGTCACTGAACGCGATCCGTTCCGAGGTACATGGTCCCCTATCCAGGCCGAGCGATATTGAGATGTAGAGCGAGCCGAGGTCCGCTCGCGGTCGGTCCCGCCCCGTTCGTAGCGCGAATATATGTGTTGTTTGCTTTGTTTATGTGTACCTCGGAACAGTTCGCGAGGAAGCGGCAGAGTATTCCGCTTACGATAGTGCATCAGTGTGGCGGTCGCAGGTACCTGGAGGTGCAGACGAGCGGGCGGCGCGACGAGGTGCGGCTGCACTACGTGGCGGCGGGCGCGTCGGCGGCCCGCGTGGAGACCTTCCCCTTCCGGCTGGCGGACGGCGCGTGGCACCGGCTGGCGCTGGCCGTGTCGGGCGCGCAGGCCACGCTGCTGGTGGACTGCCACCCGCTTTACCGCCGCCTCATCCCGCCGCCCGACCGGAACTTCACACAACCACAGCTTGCGCTCTGGATCGGACAGAGAAATAGCAAGCATTCCCTTTTCAAGGTATGATTAATTTAACTCCGTGAATTTATTTAATTTTAAATTATGACTTAGTTACTAGAAAGATTACAATACAATTTTACACATTTCTAGGGCACGCTTCAAGACGTGAGACTGGTGAGCGGTCCTCACGGGTATTTAACACAATGTCCAGGCTTAGATTCGGAATGCCCCACTTGTGGGCAGTTTGCGCTGTTACAAGCTACTGTGCAAGAGCTCACGACGCATATCCAAGATCTTTCAATAAAGGTACACCATGAACATAATATACTTAATATTGAAGCAATAAAAACTCTTGTCTAATGAAAAAACTCATGTAATTAATTCAATATTAAAAAATCTTTTAGTTGATGGGAACAGAAGCAAGATTGGCGCGATTGGAACAATGTGACTGTCAGAAGTCATGCTACTCCAATGGCACAGTCCACGCAGACGGAGCCACATGGCAAAGAGATTGTAATCGATGCTCCTGCGTGGTAAGTTTATAGGAAATAAAGGGTCAGCAGAAAAGTCCAAGCAAGGATAGCTTACTTTACAGCTATATTTGCTTTCCAGCACGGCGAGATTACGTGCAGGCCAGTTGAGTGCGATCGAGCAGAATGCAAAAACCCAGTGCTACATCCAGGAGAATGCTGTCCTACTTGTTTAAGTAAGTGCTACTATTTTGATAGTTTCCTGATATTTTATTCAGCCGTTGAATTATGCTCTGAATCATGAAGCGATATCTGTGACTCTCATTTATTCAGCATAAAAATCGGGGATTTGAATGCCATTTTACTGAGATTTAAGAGCAACGTGTCGCAGGAGTAAAGCATTTCAGCTTGGCGCCCTTCTTTCGGCTTCGGTCTAATCCTGACCAGAACATTGACTTCTTGTTGCGAGAGCGTGAATCGTCCGATAATGCTACCCAGATAACAGCAATTGGTTTCCCACTCACAAAGTTAGGTTCTTTTTACTACTTTCAAATTACCTTTTTGTTTCTTCGTCGTGTCGATGATCCTATTGTGATGACAACTATATAACAGCTGCCTAGCGCTCCGCTACCGCTATCCCAAGGGAGGTGGTTTCATAAAGATTTTGAAGTGTGCAGCTGGCACTGGCAGCAAGATGGCAAGTGCTTGATTGGTCTGTTCTGGGGCGCCCCACTCGCATTGAACCCCGTCTTGTACCACCACGAAGGTTACACCTGCAGCGGCCCACTCTAGTTCGGAGCCGGTTAAGTGACTTCCATGTGGGCCACGGCAGGTAGCCGCCAGGGGTTAGGCACCTGAGAGAGAGGGGAGATGGTGGAGCATGTTTCTATTTCCACATTTTTTTTCGCGCTTCGCTAGGAGAACCGGTTATAGCCAGAACCTAAACCTTTAGGCTTTATTAGGAAATATTTTCTTGACGTTTCAGGGCATTGTCTTCTGAAGGGCACACTTTACGAACATGGTGACCGCTTTGCACCGAAAGAGTGCGCAGAGTGTGTGTGCCACGACGGCAACATGCAGTGCACGCGCGTGGACCCGGAGACCGCGTGTCCGCCGCTGCCCTGCGACCCGCCTGACCAGTTCACCGTGCCCGGGGAGTGCTGCAAGTTCTGTCCAGGTTAGATACATTTCTAAAATAATATAGTTAGATAGTGAAACGTAATTGAGAAACATCTAAGATGCCGACAGCTTGAGATACAACCCAGCGCTTTTGTCAACCAAATGATTCTTATGAACTTTGGATCAGCCGTCATAAAGAGCTGGCGGGTCAGTGGCTTTAAGTCTTTAATAGAACTAGGAGGTCGCTACTTGTCCTCACTTTTTTAGTGGAGAAGTAAGTATACTTCTCCACTAAAAAGTGAGGACACCAGGTTTAAGATACCTAATCTCTGAGTAAACATTGTGCGGTCAGGAAGCTTAGTAACCTTAAGTCACCGCGTCCCGGCCAGCCCGTAGTCATGAAAGACTCCTTGTAAACCTTTCCAAGTCTATCTAATTTAAGTGATTTATTCAACTGTTGTAGTCCTAATTTAATTTCTGACCACGCCTTGTCTGTAGACTCTGCCCAGGTTTTCGTACGTGGCTTTAGTAACGCATTATCGTCTTCAGGGGTGGACTACTGCAGCATGGGGCACTCCTGCGACGAGAACGCAACGTGCATGAACCTCAACACAAAATACACCTGCACGTGCAACCAGGGCTTCCAGGGCGACGGCCTAACATGTCAAGGTAATATTTAAAAGAATAAGGTAATTTTCGAATGTCCAGTACATCTGCACTTATATTTACCACTGTACCGATTTTAAAAATACATTAACCAATATAGTAAACTGTACTCGTATTTTCGGTTATATTTTCACGGGAGAAACGAAACAGCCAAAATCGTGTAGACCATGCGGGCGAAGCCGCTGGTGGAAACCTAGTGTTCTGATTTTCCAGCATCGATGAGGCTTTTTACTATAGCCAACATCAGGCAGCCAGTGTCTTTTTTTATTCAGACGAGTAGTGATTAGCAATAAAACAAATGCATGACTGTTCCAGATGTAGACGAATGTCAAGAGGAAGGAGGATTAAGAGGCCACCACTGCCACTCGAACACGCGCTGCGTGAACGTAGTAGGCGGCTATGTGTGCCAGTGCTTGCCGGGATATGCCCGAAAGGACAAATTCAACTGCATTGAGGTACAGTACAGGACTTAGACTAATTACAGAGTTGAGAGGTTTAATAGTTCAGGGTTCCTGACCCCCATTTCGGTTTTTATGACGGAAATGAAGATCAATTTCAACAATCAATAAGTTGCGTACTTACTAAATCTTTTAATGTGCTTCTATCTATCTTTTAAAGTTTCTACGCACTGCTTAGCCATTCAAGACTCAAATTTTCCAAATGTAGGTATAATGTTGGCTCATCAGCCGCAAGAGAAAGTCGATTTACTGGCTAACCTCTTTGCCGCAAACTCTTGTATCGATGACTGCGGTGCTGCGCCGCCTGAAATTCCACATTGCGGCTCCACAATGCCTGATATTCGTATCAGGCAGTGTGATGTTCGTGCCGAACTGCAGTCACTCGATGTCAGGAAAGCCAGTGGCCCTGATGGAATTCCAGCTGTGGTGCTGAAGAAATGTGCAGCGGAGTTGTCTCCAGTGTTCACTAGCCTGTATCGCCTCTCCTACAATTCGGGTCTTGTGCCGCTATCTTGGAGGGAGGCGAACGTTCAACCAGTTCCCAAAAAAGGGGACTGGTCTGACCCTGCCAATTACCGTCCAATAGCCGTAACCTCAGTTTTAGCTAAAGTGTTTGAGCGGATCATAAACACGTAGCTCATCCGCTACCTAGAGGATCACTCTCTCATTCACGACCGTCAGTACGGCTTCCGACCAAAACGGTCTACGGGTGATCTTCTAGCGTACGTAACACACATATGGGGGGAGGCTATGTACAAGCATGGGGAATCTTTGGCCGTCAGCCTTGACATTGCCAAAGCTTTCGACCGTGTATGACATCGTTCGCTTCTTTTCAAAGTTCCGGCATATGGTCTGCCACCTCGCCTATGCGACTGGGTCACCGGATTTCTGGAGGGACGTAATTCGTGTCCTTTACGATGGTCGAAAATCACGCTTTCTCCAGATTAATGCCGGAGTGCCGCAGGGCTCCGTCTTGTCGCCGACGTTGTTTCTTCTGCATTTCAATGACATGTTATCTCTTGGTAATATTCATTGCTATGCGGATGATAGCACGGTCCACGCGCGTTATTTCGAGCGCCCTGGGGCAAAGAAGACTGACATCGAGGAGAAGAGGCGAAGTCTTGTTGTTGAGCTTGACGGAGTGTTGGACCGCATGTCAGAATGGGGTGCATGCAATCTTGTCGAGTTCAATGCCAATAAAACGCAGTTGTATGCATTCACAGCAAAGGCGTCGCCGTTACTTTCCCATCCCACTCTTCAGAGCACCCCGCTACCGATTAAGGATAGCCTAAACATTCTGCGCATGGATGTTCGTAGCAACCTAAACCAGCGGGACTACATTGAGAGCGTCATTAGGACTGCATCCCGTAAACTAGGAGTCCTGAACAGAGTGAGACAATTCTTCACGCCTGAGCAGCTCTGTCTCTTGGATAAGACACAAGTTCGCTCGTGTGTGGAATACTGCTCTCATCCCTGGGACGGTTCCGCCAAGTACCTACTCGAAGCTCTTGACAGGTTGCAGCGGCGTGCTATCCGTATTATTGGAAACCCAGAGGCAACTTTGACCCTTGAGCCTCTCCAATTGCGTAGAGACATTGCCAGGCTAAGTGTTCTCTATCGCTTCTACAATGGGGAATGCTCTGACGAGTTATTCCAGCTTATCCCATCCTCACCATTCCACTCCCGTACCACGCGTGCTGGACTACGGCGTCACCCACACACAATTCAACATATGTTGGCCCGAACTAAAAGGTTCGGTGACTCGTTTCTTTGTCATACCATCCAGACGTGGAACGCTCTTCCAGCACATGTGTTTCCTTCCTCGTATAGTCCCGGGTTCTTCAAGCGGGGCGTGAAAAGGCATTTCTGCAGGCTTTCAAGGTGAGGATGGCCAGCCCAGTGGGCTGGGCTTGTCAACCTCATATCTGGACCTCACGATCGCTTTCCATCAGGTGGAGTGAGGTCATCTTGACGGGCAATATAAAAAAAAAGTAATGATGATAAAGTTAGGCGATCGAAGTTCGGCATGATTACGTCTGTAATGCTATTTGAATTACTGATGACACATTATGCCTAAATAACGTTGCGTTGTAGCGTACAGCCTAACTTCGGTCGGGCGTAAGTTCAGCGGCAACCTATTTTGTAGAGCACACATTAAATACTGAATTGTACTGTAGACTCTGAATACACACACAAAGTTGAGCAACTGAATTTCTGCCGCGTAAGTTCGACACTTATGTCATATCAGCCAGCCGAATACGGACATTTTTTTTAAAACCACGGCCTAGATCGGACATTTAGAAGACATTTAGGTACGATTCACATCGTACGGCGCGCATGAGCGCGCAGCGATTCGCAGCGGCGTGCATCGCGACGGATGCAGGCGTATGCGACTGCGCCGACCACCAAAGAGTATATAAACACTACGTTATAAGAGACGGAACTCCTAACAAGAATTTTTAAGGCAAATAGTACTTTTACTACCAACTTAAAGGAAAATAACGGAAGTGCCAACATTATCATCTAGCTGTCGACATCTGATTAAAGTGCTCGACATCGATATTTAGGGATGTTTATGGTAGCAGTATTTCATCAATATCGTTAAGCTACTATTTTTTTAAAGTTTATTCTTTTTAAAATCTTAAGTTTTTACTTTATGAAATGAAACGCTCATTTATTAACACAATATTTTATTACGATTTTCAAATTACAAGTACTTTTATTCAAAAAAATACATACGAAGTAGTATTTTTTTATAAACTTTTGCCCTGAAGAATGAATGAATCTCACAACTTTTTACGGTAGAATAACCGAGTTGCGAGACCTGATAAGACCTTTTTACAAGTTATGTTTTTGATGGTTTAATATCAAAAAACTCCAGCAATCAAACAACACTACAGTTACAGAAGCTGACCATTCGGCAAGAAATGGGATCCATTTCGGGGATAACTTTAACGAAAGTCAAAGTAATATTTTGGAAAAAAATCGATGCCAGATTGTGCATTCTTACAGATTGTAAGAATGCTGTAACCGTCAAGGATATCATCCGGACGTACGATGTAAATCCTTAATTTTTTTTAAAAATCATTTAATTATCTTTAAATTGTAATAAGTGAAAGTTCTAGAAATTCACATAGTTTTTTTTCCTTGATATTTCAAAAGTGCATTTCTCTCTGGGCTACCCTGTACTATAGTTTGTCCAATTTAGGATGATAGTATTCACAGTTCATGCCCATGAAGTATTGCGTTTTAATTTGGTAAAGTATACTACAGATAATATCTTACTTTCTTGACGGGTACCACCCACTTAGTGAGGTGCCTTGCAAACGAATAACAGAAGACCATATAAAATCGGTTGTTAAACAAAATTAATCTTTAATCTAAAATATAAAAGTGAACATCTTTTGTGAACAAGAATTGATAATAAACTAAAGGGACAGTTATTCTATTGATGGTGACGACGATGATTATGAAAGTGATTTAGGGTGTGCACACAATGATATTAGTAATATAACTTTAAATCATAATACCTACATTATATGTATAATTCACTTGAGGGCTTTTATAGTTGTGATATATTTATTTAATTATCTGTTTATTGCACATTCAAATAAACTGACAATTCCAGATTCTATGAAATAATGAATCGATAATCGAATCGATTCACTAACGATTATAAACTTTTTTTTTTCTTTTTTTTGCGTCAGGAAATGCATTTAGGCATTCCCAAGGCCCTGGGTTCGGGACACCTGGGATATGTGGGACTCGGAACTCCTGGGAAAACAGAGACCCCTACCCACTAAAACCTGACGGTGGTCATCTTCGGCGCAGAATGTAAGGGACCCGGGATCCCCAACGAGGGAGAGACTCCTCGCAGGACCCTTCGGCGCGCAAGGCCGCCTGGCAGCCAGCCTCGGGAGGAGCAAGCTCAACTCCAGTGCACGATAACACAGACCACTGTGTCCGAAGACACGCGTTACCGTCATCCTCAGGATCGCAAACCGAAACACACGCAGGCCCCCCCGCGTGCGCTTCGCGACCCCAAGGGCCCTTTTAGTCGCCTCTTACGACAGGCAGGGATACCTCGGTAGTATTCTTGTCCCCTAACCGCAGGGAACAACGATTATAAACTACCACATCCCTATTGAGAGCTGTCAAAATTATCATCCTAAATTGGGTATGGGAACAAAAATCAAACACGTCCTAAATCGAAAACCATTTCGAGGTATTTGTATTTTATACCTTATTTAAATATTTAACATTTTTTAAAGCAAATGATCGAGGATATTTTTAATTAAATACGTTGGCAAACTGGGGTCAAATGAATAACCTCAGTTTGCCAACGTCCGCAAAGAGTATATCAAGGTCACAATTGAAACGTAATTGGGTCGTATAAACGTCCTTTCACGTGTTTGCTTCATAATCTATCCATCAACCAATCAAATGACGCGATCTGTATCATGCATATGACTTTTAGCCAGGTGATTCTACTGCATGGTATTAATGGGATTTCCAGATAGCAGATTTAAAATTCTTCAGGTGAAATATATTTTTCTACAAAGTTATTTTTAATAATACGTACATTAATTTACGCCCGTAGGTAGGACTTGAAATAGCCATTCGCTATAATCCCAACACTTTCAGGTAGGGCTTGGTTTAAGAACTTGGCAAAATGAATTGTATCTGAAGTCTACTTCTCACATTTTCGTGAGATTGTACATGATGAACGGCGAGCTCTGTTTCAGTCGTAAGTGCAGTAAATAAGTAATTTTCTCCTCATAATTTATTTACCACGAATCCGGGAAAAAACACATGTGGGAACATGAAGTGAATTTGTGACGTCATAAGTTCGCAATGTTTAAAAAAAATATCTACAGGCTAGATCAACGAAATATTCAAATTGATTACTTTAAATAGTAAAAGGTATTTAAAAAAAAAAAATTGTTCTCAGACCCAGTTGGACCAACTTTAGTTTAAAAGCGTCGTTGTAAGGTGCTGCTCTACCCAAATTTTAATTCCAGCCGCTCATCTTAAAAATTCACTTTTACAAGTAAAACTAATTTTTGACCCTGGAAAAAAACAGAGTTGTTTTAAGATTTTTTGTAATAAATAACTCTTTAAAATAAAATTATTTGCAATTTTAATTTATGTGGTATACCGTATACCTCTTGTATTTTTGTCTGGTTGGTTATAAAAGTATATTTTCCACATACAAAAAGTCATAGGAATGTTCGACCACTTCCGTTCAGTAGTATCTAGTGTATTGTTGATCGAAGGTCCCAGCGCATGCGACGGCAGCCGAGCGGAGCCGACGATATCCGCGCGCAGTCGGTCGTGTTCCGCGAAATACGGTCGCAGCCGACCGGCTGCCGCGGCATGCTCGCGCATCCGTTCGGGTTCCAAAATTTATTAGCTGGATGCGAATACGACCTTAAAAATTGAAAATTAAATAATAATTTCCTCTGCGGCTTTGTAAATGCGCTCCGATGCTCTCCGCTGCGCGCCGTTCGATGTGAATCGTACCTTAGGGGACAAATAATTATTCTGCCAAATTTGGTTGGGATTGCTTTTGTGGCGTGGCCAGAAAGTTAGCCTAAAAATCATTCATACATTTTTCAATATTACGATATGATTTTGGCAGTATTTCTAATATAGTAATATAGATAAGTAATATAGTATAATATAGTAGCACAGATCAATATTTAGTGAGATATGAAGGAATGAAGATGGACACCCCCTATCCATATAAATTTTAGTGGCCCTCCCGACCAACCTCATGGTTATTCAGAAGGGCACACTATTCCTAGCACATCGTGAATTGTACCAGGGACCATCTGCGGTAGGTCCTGCCGCCACAAAGCACAATGCACAATGCATTACACATTATGGTACTCATAGGCGAGTAGCCCGAGGCATTACCCACTCCCATTTATCCAGAATGGTACCAGAGCAGTTATAGTCGCTCACCACGCGCATCACAAAGAAAGCTAGCGGCTTCAATCCCAACTGGGGACGTCAAAGAAGCCAACTACCATTTCTCCAGAATGTTGCCGGAGCTGAATTAACACGCTCACAACTCAATGCACTGCCGTACATCTACCCTTAGCTACAGCCAGGTGGCCGGATAGGCAATCTAGCGGATACCCATCTCCTTGCTATCCAGGCAAGTACCGGAGGAGCGGCAAACCGCTTTATGGGTTCCTCACTAACCCCGTATCTAAACACTTAACAGCCCAACGCCCTAGACCAGTGAATTTAGATTCTCGTTGCGTGCGAGAAGTGGCGCTCGGTACACACTACCGAGCAGACGAACATGCCCCTCCTCTGCAACTAACCACATGCCACCACGAATCCAACTCCAAGTCGGGGCCTACCAAAGAATGGCAGGGTTGGGACCCTCCAACACCCGTGGTACCCTGATCCAAACAGCCAGACCGGTAGTTCCAGCTGCGAAAACCCTACCTACCCGGGTGAAGTAGATAGGGGTCCAATGAAGATGAACAATAATAAAATAAACTTATGTTTTAAAACAATTCTAAATCTAAATTATCATCATCAACATCGTCATTGATGGTGTTTTCGATGCGGGTTCCGTTAGTGCATGAGCTGGAGCATACTACGCAGACATTGGGAGTAGGCGATGCCTGTGCCTGTCCCGGCAGCCGCATCGCACCCTACACTATGTGTATAGACTCTTAGATCGAGCGTACGAATCAGTGAGATTTAGCTTCGATGAAGTTATCTACGAAGTCAGGTCCTTCTCCTGTTGCAATTTCTCTACTGAAGAGATCATTTTGTAGCGATAATTGCAAGCCAAAAAGATTATTTATCTTATCTTTTATGGGACGAAAGTTGTCTCTGACAGCGCCAATACACATCATTTATTGCTTTCTTGATTTCAATTGTAAAGGCGTTTGGTGGGCGAAGGTATGCAGGACAGGTAAATGCTTCTGACTAACCCTTCACGTCCCAGCAACGCGATATAGAGTCTCTAACGATAGATTTTCAATTCTGTCTGGTTTGTCGAGAGTTAAGGTAGGCCTGCCTAGTACTCATAAAAGAGTGAAACAAGTACCTGAACTTTTCGTGCCAAAAAAGTGAATCAACCCAGAAATTTTCGGAAATTCGTAAAAATAAACATACTTAACTTAAAAACTACCAAAAATAGCGAAACATACATGGGGGTAATTCAGATAGCTCTAGTGATGTTTGGCCACTGGGCTTCAACTTGACACTGCTTTATGTGACACCCTGTATAAGCTACTACTTTACTTGTACTATTTCAGGTGAACGAGTGCTTGGTGGAGTCGCACGGCTGCCACGCGGCCGCCGTGTGCAGCAACACGCCAGGCTCCTACACGTGCCGCTGCCGCGACGGGTACGGCGGCGATGGGTACAACTGTGCACGTATGTGTCTGATGAGTTTTCCCGTTTTATCCTAATTTGCTATACTAGCACACGCCGGGTCACTTTTCTGGATAACTTACCTTCTCTCAGTTCCAACCTAAGTCAAGAGTCCGGGCTCTACTTATGGCGTGCTTAGGCGTGTTACAAAAATTTAGACAATTTGAAATTTTATCAGCGTTTGCTTTAAGTTCAGAAAATCCGTTAAAGCCATCTGCAGCAAAATAGCAACTATGGAAGCAGTATATCCTTTACATTAAAATTGTATGTAGGTACCTAGGTTTCCTCTTGTGGGAAGTACCCTCGATCGCTATTGAAAGTTCTTCTAGAAAAGAAAATCCAACAAGTGCAATCTTGAGGTTCTCTCCGACGAGTTGTTAATGGAGAGATGTGTCTTTTTGCAAAGTGAAGGTTTATTACTCTAACCTGTAAGGTTTAGTTGAGTTACTTGTTCGTACAGTCGCCATCAGATACATGTTAGGCAGGCAGGCAGGGTGCCCATAACTTCTGAACTATTCAAAAAGCCCATAATTATGTTCTTTACACTACAAGCTGCCAATAATATCTGAACATTCATTACATCATTATTATCTGAGGAGCTTGTCAAACATTTCTTTACGTACGAATAACCAAAAATATCTGAACACACTTACTGTTCGAATTTGAAAGTGTATCCTTCATCTATAATAACTAATATATACTATGAAGCTATTAAAGTAAGGATGAAAAAAATGATTGTTTGTTTATTTGTTTTAAACAGGTTCTGAAACTACTGGACCGATTTTAAAAATTCTTTCACCAAAATAAAGCTACATTATAAGCCAAAGACCTAAATATCAGGCTATATTTTAACGAGAGAAATTGTCCACACTGGTGAAGCCGCTGACCGACAGCTAGTAAGGAGGAAATAATCAAAAACTAAGGGACCAATAATTGCCAAAATTATTGTAGCATAAAACTTATTATAAACTAGTACCACAGGATATATTTTAACAGGAGAAAACGGAACAGCCGAAATAGTATAGTCCATATGTAGATGAAGCCGCGTGCAAACAGATAATGTTTAATACTTACATTACAATATGCTTAGTGTTTGTCTGCGTAGATACACTTGACATTTAAGGTGTTTAGACATTTTTGGTTATTTGTGCGTATAGAAATTATTGACCAACTGCTTCTCAGTTAATAATGTTCAGATATTATTGGTAGATTGAAGTGTTAAGAACATATGGACATTTTAAATAGTTCAGAAGTATTTGTTCACCCTGGCTGCTACAATATATGTAATGGTGGGTGACTGTACAACAGTAATATTTTTTCTTTCTAGCAATTTGCACGGGTGGCTGTCTCAACGCCGGCGTTTGCGCGTCTCCTGAAACCTGCGCGTGCCCGCGTGGCTTTGGCGGCGCGCGCTGCGAGCGGGACCTGGACGAGTGTGCGCCCCCCGCGCACCCCGCGCTGCCCGCGCCCTGCGTGCCGCGCGCGCTTTGCGTCAACACGCCCGGCTCTTACTACTGCGTGTGCCGACTGGGGTACAGGCGCGACCCGCGCGCGCATCACTGTGAAGGTACGTAAGGTTTACACATTAGGTTATTAATGTGACTACAATCCAGAAATTTAGGTAATTTGTGAATCAGGGTGCCTTTATTATTTAATGACATGGCTCTGTACTGTAAGTAAATATTTTCCCTATAACAAAAAAAATTCTGGCTTGGAAATTATTTATTAACTCATTTAGAAAATTTTTTCGTTTCATGACCAGAAACATTTTACTGTAGTAAGTTTGCTAATTTTGCTGTAATAGGTTCAAAATAGTATGATTTTCGTAATAAAATAATTGAATTATCTTTCCAGATGTAGACGAATGCGAGGAGGGCTTTCACTCGTGTCACCCGAGCGCGCGCTGCGTGAACATTGACGGAGGCTTTAGATGTGAATGTGAAACACAGCCGTGTGAACTAAGTAAGTATGGATACAACTTAATAATACAATAAAACTCTCTTTTGTGTGTATTCCAACATTTGCAATGACTACTTACAGAATTAAAATGAGACCAGTAAACTGGGTTGTTTTTAAATTACACAAAGAAGGTCACAGTTATAACTGTGACCTTGAAGTTTATAAACGCGTTATAATAAAGAGGGAAAAAGAAGGTATGGGTCTGGAACTAAAATAGAGGTATGAAAGCAGTGACTCCTCATCTTTTCAACTTAGGTCATCTAAGATACATAAGAGGCTATGTTGGCCTCCTACCGACTGAAACATGATTAAGCCTGGCGTTCTAGCTTCGAGGATTCAATCAGGAAAAAAGGGTGAGTTACTGATTCATGATTACAGGTTGTTCATGGCAAGGCAAGATAATGGTGGACGGGTCGCAGTGGGCGGAGGAGGGCGGCTGCCAATCCTGTACGTGCGCGGCCGGCGTGGCCACATGCGAGCGCGCCGTCTGCGCCTGCGACGCGGGCGACAACATCACTGCTACGGTAATTATACTTTGAAAACAATTCGTTGTTTGCAAGCTTATACATTCATTTCTGGCAGACAGCGAAAAATATATTCAGCTAGTTGCTTGCTTTATCAAGCCGAGATAAATTTAAAACCATTTGAATTTGAGTCCAAGAACGTCATTTTTGAATTTGAGTTCAAGAACGTTATTTTCAGATATAAAATTAATCGTCTCCACTATATCATGAAATCTTGATAACGCTGTCGTTTTTTTAAACTTAACTACAAGGTAATCGAATTGTTTAACCAGGGGCCCTATTATGATCTCATATAGCCGGACAAATTAAGTCTCTAAGCTGAGCGTAGCGAGCAACTTCGTAATGTGATCTTTTATTTCCCGCCAGTCAGTTGTTAAATGTTAATAATGAAACCTCTAGTCCACATATTTACAGACGAAATTGCTTGCTGCCCTCGGTTCAGAGGAATTAACTTATCTGGCTATAAGAGATCATAACACGGCCCCTGCAATCATATTACTAAGTATTTTTAAATAATACATTCAAGTTTTTCAAAGGAAAATAAAAATATATTTTAGCACCACGTTGGGCGCCAACATAATATATATTGGCACCCCAAAGCGGCTTTGTGACCGTTATATTAATCGCATTTTATGTGTAATTGCCCTTTTTTTATTTTGTTAAAATATTTGACTTGAATATTATTAACAAGCGTTACTAATATTTGCTTGCTCTCCAGTTTCAGAGTACGGAGACGTCAGTGAGCGCGGTGCTGGCGCCAGCATCGTGCTGCCCGCACTGCGAGCCGCGCTATCACTGCCGCCACCAGGAGATGCACCACGTCACCTTCCGCAGCGGCGAGCGCTGGCTCTACCAGTGCCAGATCTGCGAGTGTCTGGTGGGTGCACCATACACTGACATCTCAGACAACAGACCAGACCTCATCTTAGACCTCTATGTCATCTGATTTATGATTGTGCTGATATGCTCTGAAGGTCACCCCGGTTTTCAGTTGTAATGTTCTGCGAATACAGGTGTAGAAAACTTATTTCACGTTATTTTTCGTTCGTACGCGTGGTTTGTACTGATTGGAATATCGCCCGCACAAGGATGAAAAACCAATTTGCGCTTGGCTTGGTAAAGATGCTGACAAAATTAGGCAGTCTATTTTTTTTTTTTATTCCAAAGAAAAACACTCTTATTATCTAAATACAGAAAACCTGCCAAACTACTATTGCAGTTTGTCGGCAGCAGTTCTCGTAGGACAATTTCGAGATAGTTATTATGTGGGTGTTTCGCATAATTACATCACAATTATCATCATCATCATTATCACTAAACTAACCTAAGCTTGCATAATTAGGTAATAAGGACCATTATAAACTATATCTAACAACAATTAATTAACAATTACACACAAAAGGCACAGCAGAAGGTATTCAGTACGTCCACCACGAGTCGCCACTCCAAACCCACGCCATCGCCAGCGCAAAAATCCGTAATTCTTTCGCACACTTAACAAAATGAATGCCTCTTGTAGCGTTTCGATAGATTATTAGCGGTGGGGTTCGTGACTCACTTGAATAATGACGAGACGTCGATTAAGATTTTTTTCTTTCAAAATAACGTTTATTTCCAGCTCGGTGAAGTAGACTGCTGGGAGCCGGAATGCGAGGAGTCCGGCGTGTGCTGCTCGCTGGACGCGCGCGCGGACGCGGACGACGCCGCGGGCGAGGGCCAGTGGCGCGCGCCGCACCGCCTGTCGCTTGCGGGCTGCGCGCCGCCGCACTGCCCCGCTTGCCAGGTAACGCACACACACATCGCTGTACATGGACACTCACGCAAAAACATTAACGGGACCTTTTTATATTCACCGATTTTGAGACAACTAGGGACGCCTCCAAATTAGAGGCGTGACTGAAGTGGCGCCACTGCTAATTTTTGTAAAAGTTTGACACAGCGCTTACTGTCGCGCAGTTTGTATGAAAATTTGCAGTGGTGCGGCTCTCTTTCTTACACTTCTTATTTAAAAGTATATAAATCTGTTATCAGCATCAGCTGTGGATCACAAGTACGTACAACAACATAAAAAATGTGTTTATAAAAAAGTTTATAGAAAGCAGTCGTTTACCACGGAATATTTATTTGGTATAAGGTGAAAACATCCAGCGTCCATTCAATGTGATTAACAAACCCACATGAACATACTACACTCACCTACTTTTACCTGTCAACTTTGATGCCTGCAGATTTTCTCGTCACGTGCGTCTTGTATTTGTGAAACTCGCTGTTTTTGTTGTGTTTTAACAAAACCGCTTTACCTCAACTTTATGCTGTATCTTAGAATGTAATAATTGAATTTTAAAAACACTGTTTTTTAAAATATATTTGAGTGTTTCACTGACTTTGTTGTATTAACGTCGAACATTCTAAGACAAAGCATACAAGAATTAAAGTAAGCTCTCGCTACTAAGCTTCATCCGTTCGTCGTCCGAGCGCTTTCGATTGATCCTCGTGTGAAGCATCGTTTCGCTTGTTGCAGGGCGGGCAGTGTGCTACTTTGGTGAGCAATCTCGCGTGTTGTGTGCATCGGTAACCATCCCCACTCTTCTTATTCATTCATACATTTGCTATATTAACACGTGTTTATTCTAATGCTTATGCCTATGATTCGATGACCGGATATAGTTCACTATTTTCTAATTTGAAAAACTACCACGTTGGGCGCCATAACTATGTACATGGTAGCTTTGAATCAAAGGCAAATTCATTTCGAATATCATTTTATGTTGCATGTTTTCTCATTTATTCATTCATCAAGCATGTGACATGATCCGTTAAGCCTATAAAAATATATGGGATGTTCAAAACTAGGCATGAACTATCTGATATCATTCCAGTTCTTATATCCATTTTCAAACATTTTTTTGTTGTTTTAAGTCACAATATCCCATTAGACGATAGAAGTAGCTAGATAGCATTCACTACATAAACACTGATTTTTATGTACTTCTTAACTCTAGTCAATCATAGTCTAATATTAAACTATTGAAAATGATTTATCGATGAAAAATATAGATATAAACACAGTTTAGTGCACACGGGTCAACACGGGTGAAGTAAGTCGATGCAACGTTGTAATAAAAATTAGGTAAATTTTTAGCTGCTATCATTTTCGTCTGCCAGTTACCCAAATGCTGAGCTACAAATAAATCCCACAGACTAAGATATATCCAATAAGATGCGTCAAACCAAAAACTCACTGAATATTTGTTTCGCTAAGCCCTAAATTAAATGAATACTAAATAGAATAATATGATCTAAAGGTTAAATTAATAATATATAACGTATCTCGCACTCTTTTAAAACAGACCAAGTGATTTGAGTGACTGAGAAAACAACGCACCCAAATGCATCTGAAAGAGTCCTAACAAATTATGAGTTTCTGTTTTGGGCTAAATGACTTCGGGATGAATGATAATAAATTGCAACGCAAGCGAGACCAATTATTAAGTTCTGGCGGTGAGTGCGAGGCGCGGCTTACTCGTGTTAGCCCCCCTCGCGCCCGCTAGACGTGTGTGTGTTGCCCCGCAGAGCGCGGCGCTCGGTGACGGCGCTGCTGGCGCTGGCGGCGCTGTGGTGGGGGCGCGGGCGCGGCGCGCACCGCAAGCACCGCGGCGCGCGGCGCTAGAGCCGCCCTGAGCGACGCGCCGCTACCTCTATTTATTCTAGATAGACCTAATGTTAACCAATTGCGGCGGGCGCGCGACCACTCGACGGCCTTAACTTAGCGAGCGCCCGCCCGGGATCGCATGTGATACTGTAATATACAGAAGGGGTCGCGTACGTCTCGAGTATTTCGTTATAGCAATATTATAGTGTTTACGCGTAGTTAGGTTTGTGTACCGGTGTGCCGTGAGTTTCGAGCGAGCGCTCGCCGGTGCTCGCGCGCTCGCCGCGCCGGCGTGGGCGCGAGGCGGCGTCGGCGCGCATATATCAATTTCCGTTCTGATTCTGCGCGACATTCGTATAAAACGATTACTAGACTAGTGTTCTTTAGGAGTACGAGTTTCCTTCACCGACAACAGTGATCGTTAGATGTAAACTAGATAGATTGAAAACGCACACAAATGTCACGTGAAATCAGGACCGTCTCGCGTCGGGCCCTTTATGAAATTCAAATAAACGATATCGATTAACGAATTTTTACGAATGTCATTATGGCCTAATGTTTTGTGATTACTTAATGTGTGGATGAAAGCGTGTCGTATCGGGTCCGACGCTTCGTAGTGGATCGTAATCCACCGGTGTCCTCGACTTTGGGCGCGTTCGTGGTGCCCCAAATTATTGTCTACGAATTCTAAATTTAACAGTACGTCAATCGCTTTAAAATTATAATATTAGACTCGTAACTGAACTATTTAGCTATTGTTGTGAATATTAATAACGTATAGTGTTGCTACATTCGCCGCGGGGCGCTGCGGGCGCAACGTCGAGGGCGCGTGTCTTATTTATTAACGCCTCGCTAGCGCTGCGCTCGGCCGCGTGACGTCACGCGCGGGCCGAGCGCGGGGTGGCGAGGACGCGCGGCGCGGGGAGAGGGCGGTCCGCGGCTGCGGCGGCTTTTCAATTATAATATTACGTAACATTTTAATGATAGTGATAGTCTTGTACATGACGTAGTGCGGCCGCTGCGGACCGCCCGCGCGATCGCGCCCTGTTGTACGTATTTTTTCATAATATATTATAGTTTTTGTTTGTCTTCATATAGAGATCGTTTACTTGTATAATTTGAAAATAACCAAAAATAGGTACCAAATATAGAAAAGATATGATTGTTTCCTAATTTTCATAAAGCATTTTGATGCTTGCATGTTGTATTGTGTTCAAAAAATTACAATTAAAAAGATATCCTCAAACATGGTGTTGTAATGCATTGTCACCCTATATTTTATTTCCTTCCTTTTGTTTAGATTCAAATAACATACTTCATAAACTTTTCAAATAAGTAGTATATTTCAAAATTAAAAATTTCACGAACTTATTTTTAGTATAAATACACTCATCAATAAATATAAAATTCGATTAACATTTAACAAATTTTTAAAACAAATTAACAGACCAAACCTTGCTACGACAAGGAATCTAAGTATTACTAGTGAGTTGAAGAGGACAAGCTGTACCTACAAGATACGGGTGCGGTAGTAATACTTTTTCACCAATTTAAAGTAAATAGTTAGCCTAAATTAATTTCCGAAATCTTATAAATATCAATTGTAGGTACATACAAGTACCTCCGTCATTACCAACGATTAACAAACAAGTTTGACTACACATGTTTCTTACCAAATCAGTGTATGCGTTTGGACGTTTTTCGTTCATACTTAGTTTTAGGCATTTTAGTACATTTTAGCTAAAATGATAATACATTGAGGTATACTTTATAAAATCCTGTCGCACCCATAAATAAAAAATATGCCAAAGACACAAAAACACCCACAGCGAAAATTTAAATATAAAGTACAACAGAAAGACACAAAAGGGAAAGCTTTGAAGGAATGCACCCCTTGTGAGTGCCTTATACCTACTGGGCCCACCTATTTCAATACCAATAGAATCGTAGTTGAATGACATGATTTTAACATTTGGTCCATCCAAAACTGTCAAAAACACGCCATTCAATAACAATTCAATCAGGATTTAAATGGCATAATCAAGGCCATGTTGCTCTGTTGCTTAGGCACTAAATAGATAATGACCTTCAAAGCTCTCCCTATAGGTGGTGCTTACTAGATTTACATGTGCGGAGGTGAAAGCAGGTTGGCGTTAGGCGGCGCGAAGAGCTGCGCGGGTGCAGGTGCGTTGGGAGGGGTGAGGGGCGTGAGGCACGCGATGCGCATCGGCTGCGGCTTGAAGCGCCCGTCCCTCGGCGAAACCACGCTCGCCACGACCATGTACGATACCGTGAACAATGTCACGCCCTGTATATAGAGATCAATGTCAAGTTAAGAGCGTTTGCTGGGGTTGGATCGAAAACGTTGATTTTTGTAAGACTTTCGTGATTATTTTCTAGAATTGAAATAAAACTTAAATTTTTGCATCGTCATTGAATCGTCCAAAATTACGTAGTCTCCAATTATTTGCTAAATTAAATAATGAACTGTTTTTTTAATAATTGTTTAGAAACGTAAAAATTCACTGTACACGTAGTTATAATAATAAAATTAAAAGGTGCAGACAATAATAGAGATAATTTATACTTGAATTTGAATTCAGCTATATAATCACGAAACTCTTCAAAAAATGCGATGTTTACCGCTAGCAAACGCTTTTAATTCCGATTTTACAGGTAGTGCTTGTAGCTTGTAGGTTTGCAGAAATCTAAGACTTTTGGGGAAATATGTCAAATCACAAGAACCATGATGAATGACCTCTTTTTTGACATTTGGGGTTTTTGGTAAAAAGACTTCAACGCGTGCTCCTGCATTTTCCGAGCTTTAACAAAAATTAAATGGCTATTCGGAATAATGTGTACTGAAATAGCAACCACACAAAATCATCGCCTAGCCCTAGACTATAGTCTATTTTTTCTTACATGTCTTATTATGTTAGCAAACATGGCGTATTGACAACCATTGCCAATTCGTAGTGTTGGGAAATCTTCGAATGAATCATACATAGTCATTAGCCGGTAGGCTGTATTGGTAATACACGTATAGGTTTGCCAGCCGTTTGTCAGGCGGACAGAACTATGTGATTATGTTACGGTGTGATGTTTGTTTACATAATAAGGCACGTAAGAAGATCTCGACTATAGCTAGTTATTTTAAAACATTTATTGTTGGGCCCAAATATTATAATTTCTCGTCTGGTTAGTCCATGATAGATGTGGAAAGATGTGGTCTCTGCCTAGCCCGTTGGGAAAAAGGCGTGATGGTATGTATGTATGTATGGTTAGTCCATTATCAAAACTAATGTATCACTATACATACACAGCATAGCAGTAACACAGCTATTTCGCAATGGTATTACAAATAGCAAAGCAAGCACCCAGACGGGTAACTCATATACGGATGGGGGAATCTAGTTGTTTTCTGAATAGCTAGGCTGATTAGAGCAAATAACGTACCAGAACCAGGATGATAGCGGAGCCGAGAGCAGCAAGGGCGCCTGTGTAGCTCTGAAGTTCCACTAGCGCGGGGCGAAGACAGCCAGTCGAGTGCAGCGGCATGGTGCATGGCGCACCTCTCTGAGACAAAGTGACAAGTTAGCCGCTGATACACGTGCCTAGGAACTGTGGTATTGTGTCTCAGAACCCCTCTAAAAACAGAGTCCCCTGACCTACTATATCTGATGGTAGTCAGCATCTGCACCAGTAAATGACGACTTTGTTATTCAGACACCTTTAGTGACCTTAGCCACCAGCCTAGTAGCCAATATACGGATGTAAAAATATAGCTAGTAAAAATATATAACCAAATACCCAACTATATAAAAAGTCATGAAAGCCTACAACTATTCTGCAAAACATTGAAAACATTTTTTATTAATGAGTGCTCTTACAACATGCAAGAATTTTTTAGTGGGAAATATATAAAATAACACACATTTCAACCTCCCACATTTAAATGTTACATAATATTTTAAGAATTAAGTGTTATGTTACTCATTTAAGATATTCTAAATAGTATTTGTTAAGAATTTTCATTCATATTTTAATGTTAAATTATGTTAGTTATGTTGAGCAAGCACTTACTTGCCCCACATGTATTGCCATGCCCTTGCAGGGCGTCACATGTAAACCTTTCCTGTACTACCACCATACTTAATTGTAATGTGACATGCAATTAATGATTTGAACTTTAAAAGTTATATAATATACTTATTAACAGAACTATTGTTTAAAATGCAATGGCAGTAATTCGATCAAATTATAGTATTATATTATATCATCCTGACGATCACAACAATCTCAAATGCGATCCCGTTATTGAGAAAGATAACGCAAGCCCCTGGTATGTGTACGAATACCAAGTGTTCCAAATCGAGGGGAACCATAGGCCACTTCAGAATCTTAAGCCTTTTTTTTTAATTTTGTGGCACCTTTATTTGAGGGCACGGTTGGCGTAGTGCGCTGTAGCACGGTTTCTCGCCTCGATTTCCGTAGTGTCCCGGGTTCGATTCCCGGTCGGGTCAATTTAGGAAACGATCTTTTCTAAATTGACTCTGGTCTGGGTGTGCTGGGAGACGCCCCTGGCTTAGTTCCTTGTGTGGTACCTCGTAACACAGGGATATTAATCCCTACTTTGAGACCATTACAAGAGGTGTGTTGTCTGGCGCATATTTATATTTATTTACGAGTATTAACATACTTTACTAAACTCGACAGTGAAGGCTTCTCTCGGTATACCGCGGTACAAGAGAACATAGCGCTCAAAAGAATGAAGCGCTAATGCAAGAGCTCAGGTCTGGATATATTAAGTATACTTATATCATCTGACCATTACCCGCGGCATGAATTCTGCGGGGCTTCCAATCTGCATTGCATACTCTAGAACATTTGAGTAATTAAAAAAAAAAATCTAACCAGTTTAATTGAATTCAAGTGCGACGTGAGTACCTTTCCATTCCACACTCGGCCACAGCAGGCAGGCGGCAGGTCGCGGCGGTGCTTGTACCAGTCTGAGTATGAATTCACTCCACAGCATTTCAACTGAAATATAAAACCTTTTGAAATCATGCTGAATCATGCTGTATCGTACTTATGAAGTAATGTGATTAGTTTTTATATTCTGTCCCACTGCTGGTCAAAGACCTTCATCATTGAAATCAAGTCATCGCACATTTGATGGGTATTGGATTAATCACCACGCTTGCTAAATGCGGGTTGGTAATCACAAACCAGAGCTATGTCCCACTACACGCAAAACACATGTTGTTCGACCTGGAATTAAAAATCACAACCAGCGGATTTCGTGCCCACCTTTCTCACTCAAACTCAAAATAACTTGATTCAATTTGACCTCTCGGCTAGACATTAACAAAAAAAAACTTGATTTGGGTATCAGGCGGAATCTAAAATATGTAAGCAAAGTAAGTAAGTAGTAGGTAATATTTACCTTAGGAAGAAAGACAGAACTGTGAAATGCAAAAAAAAACTATCTGATAAGACAAATAAACGTTTTAATGTATTTGTATTAAAGGTTAGTGCGCTCGCGGGTCAATGTTGTAATGAAATCGCAATTGTTTTTTACATTGAACCACAATGCAGTCGCATGGCAAAACAACTATGGGCCGGTTACCTTATTACTACTTAGTAAGTCCTGCTTATCACCTACAGTATAGCTGTATTTACGTACTTCAGCTTGCATGGCAGAGAAGGAGCTCCTGACAGCCGGGTCGCACCCGTCGCGCGCCATGGCGCTAAGCATGCTGGCGTTCAGCGCGCCCGGCTCGCGCACCGCCCGCGCCAGCCCCGACATCGACGACAGCCCGAGCGACAGCATCACCATTGACACCGTCACTAGGGTCATCAACTGAGGAAAAAAGTAGATTGTATAACATAGGAATGAAGTATGAAACTACAATGGATAATTACTTAGGCCAAAATAAGTATCGCCCTTATGTTATGAAAACTAGAAAATATTTAGGTAAACGCTCAGACCTAGCACAGAGACCTGGTTTATTAAGCATTGAAAGTGGTCAATGAAATTAATCCTCTAGTAGGAGAGGGATACATGAATAAAATAAATACGTTAAGTTTGCTAAACCGCCATTGTCCTATAGGTGCCACACTGATGAACGAACTCGATTAAAGTACAAACATCCAGACACAAATTTTCTCTCACGAATATTAGTCCTGAGTGTTGATTGAAGCTGCGACTAGATTTGCGACTTCAAGACCAGTCAAGAGCGAGCGAGAAAAGTGTTAAGATAAACGTACAGTAGCGACAAGCGAGTGCGACTTGACGTGGTAAGGCACGATGGTGCACAGCCAGCAGGCGGGCAGGCACAGCAGCGCGCCCACCACGAACAGCACGCTGCTGCCCAGCTCCACGCCCAGGTCCGTCGTCCAGAAGTAGTACGAGATGCGCAGGAGACTCCACACCGTCGACCCGCCAAGGATCGCTCCGCCGCTCTGAACAAATATTTACATAGTTTTTATTTAGTTCGTTTGTGGATATGAACGCCTAAATCGTTATCTACTGATTGCCGTTGAAACGCAACTCAATGCAACACCAGTAGTTCTCGATTCGTGGTCTTTGGTTACGTTAAGATGATGTTTATGAGGTAGTCTGTAACCGTTTGTTACGTACGTTCGTACACAAAATTACAGTAATACATAAAATGGAAGAAAAGAACCGGTAAGATTATCTCTTTAGAGAGATTTCTTCCAGCAGACCATATGATATGACATTAAAATGGATCAAGGTTACCCAAAAATATACTGTGACTTACGTGTTTTTTGATAGTGCTGTCTTCACTATCAAGATAATACAAATCTAACAAATTTAATAATACAAATCTTCATGAAGCAACTTACTAGTTGCTTTATGAAGATTTGTATTTCCATAACTATTTTTTTTCTTTATATCAGCGAAAAAGAAAAGTCCTTATCTGGACTGACTGAAATCACTAATCTGACTAGAGATAGACTGACCAGAATCATTAATCAACACTCTATCCCATGCTCGAAAAGGGACATGAAAATTGTAACCAGCTGTAACGAAAAAAAAACAGCAAAACAATATCAACTCACTAGCAGCAGGCCCGCGCAAGTAAACAGCACTAAACTACTGCTTCTCATTTTCATTAGATTATTTTTGTCATAAATTAAAATCTTTTACAAATTATTTTATTTTTACTCTGACATACAAAGTCACTTGCAAAATTTGAAAGTGGTTTGATGGAAGTTTAAAAATGACTTGACCTTTTTTTGTTACAAAGTGTTAAACCTATAGGTTTACTTATGCCAGGAACACTTATTAGAAGAGGTATACATGGTAAGGTTTTTTGTCTTTAGTTGTGGAAGTAAGAGCAAATATTGAATCTGAATGTTATGTAAGGCTCAAAGACCACAACTCTGGTCTGCATGAAGATCCATAAGCAGCACATACTTGTGCTTTGAGTGGGCCTCAATAAATCTACTTCGTGGAAATTAGCCACATGCGAGTTTGCACGGATTACCTTCGTTTCATCAAGTAAAGTGACTAAATCATGAGTTACCAAAGAATTTTTCGCAAAATTTCATCTCCCAAATTATTACTTAGCAAATGAACTCTTCGCAAATAATTGCAACGCAAACCTAAATGTTAGGCAAGTGAACGTTTGAACAATAACTCGCTTACCAAACAGTACTTTAACAAATTTTCATTTGGTCGAATATTTTAGTTCGTAAAACATATTTTACGCAAAATATAATAACCGAAATATTTACTATCTTAAATTTTCAATTTACCGTTTCTATTGAGTCAATTGCTATGTCAATGACAAATTATTTGTATGTCAGTTGCACAGCATACATAAATGATACTAACTATACTATTCTGGTAGTAATTTCTGGTTTTACATTCAAAAATATGTTTCTAGCTTGTGGGGTCAGAGTTCCAAACCTAGCCGTCTCGATTTAAGAAAAAAATTTACGTGTAACTTTGTAAATTTCACTAAACTTTAAGAAAATTATAAACTATATACATGGCACGTTTTATCTACATTAAAAAATATGTTTCTTGCACTTGACGGCCGCTAAATTCTGCCAAGTAAAAATATGTCCAACGTACATGTGATACTGAAATCACTCGAAATATTGCATTGTCATAATAAAAGGTTTCTAAGTTTGGCTAATGAAATTTTGCCGAATTTATTTTGGCACGACGGCAGGATCCCGTTTGATTTACGCAGTGGGGTGCAAGTTTAATCCCTGTATTTCAGTTAACTTAATAGTCATTATTACTTAGTACTTAGAAGTGGAAGTAATCCTATCCAAAATCACTTAAAAATCCAAAATCACTTGATTAATAATAATATAATAACAATAATAAGTCATTCATTTAAACCAACAAAAGAATTATTCATTACAATTCAAACGTTAAAAATAAAAATTATGTATTAATATCGGAAAAGAATTAAAATAATATTTTGACAGCAGTCACATGAACCATGTAACAATGGTTCAGGTACCGACATAGTCAAAACGCTCTGCGAATGCCTTCAGAACGCTATTGCCACTGGCCCTGACCCTGCGCACCAGGGATGTGCACCGCCTGCGCATTGTTGCATAGAAGCAATTCACTCGGGCCTCGGCGAACATCCCTGATGCGCTACATGAGCGGGGCAGTCCCAACAGCGCCTTGAACGTTGTACTGGATACGTAGTTATTGAATGGTCACCGGGACCATCAGGGATCCGCTTGACACATAACAGGTGTAATGTTCGCCAGTCAGTGAGGTGGTGTTGCAATGTTATGCTCAAAGTACCCAAATTCTAAAAGTTCTCACACATGGGGCGGCAAATTCCGTCAGCAGCCGTCGACGTGCCGTCAGCTGCAGGCGACATCTGTCATTTCGGAATCAATTTCTTCGGCTAAGCTCATTTTGTGTGCTTCCTAGCTCTTGGACTACTAAAAATGACAGCCGACACGTCGATGACAGATGTCGTGTGTAAGAACTCTAACATCACAGCACAGGTGAATGTTCCCGGTGAGGTGATAGATAGATAGGATAGGTGATTAGATAGAACAAATCATTTAATTTTCAAACAGTAACAACAGGGTTATCAATTGAATTATTTTTAAAGGATATAGCTTGATCTTCTCAGTTAAAACTTTGGGGCGGTAGTAGAATCAAATCACATTATGTTTTTCTTTATTATTTTGTTTTATTTTAACGTGTAAATTGACGTGTCAAAGTGTTTATTGGAATAATCAAATTTTTGTTTGTTTGAAGTCTTGTGCTGAAGATTTTTCAAGGAATGTACCAAATTTTTATTGCCGTATATTGGCTACTCCTACGCTACTAGCTATATCAAATTGCGCGTAATGTCATTAGGTATTCTTAATTTGGGAAACATACTCATTAACTTTACAAGATTATCGATTAAAACTCCCTGTTATTTAATCAACGAGTAACTAAGAAAATAATTTTAGTGCTCAACTAGCCATCATGAGCATTAAACTACTTTTATTCTTTTGTGTCGTTTTTCCATTTTCTGAGTCTTTTTCGGTTCTGGCATCAGAACCTATGGTATGGACCTTTGGTGATGATATTCCATACGATAAAGTATATTTCAAAAGTATAACGGGCTCAATGAACATATTTCAAAAAACTAAACGAATACCCTTGGAAGTAAGTAATCATCATATATTCTGATAAACGCATAGTTTTACTTACAGTGCCAAAGTAGACCTTAGGTCTTTTATTGGTAATTCACTAACTGCAATTGTAATAAAAACGCATTTTGCCCACAATTATTGCCTAAATGCGATATAATCTTTGTCTAAGGAGTTGTGGAATAGCAAACGTCTTGTTGGTAATTTGGATTTTTTTTGTGGCTTCCAAGGATAATAATTATCATGTGAATAAATGAATAGAGAAAAAAATTGTAACTATCAATTCTACCCTCTTGATGAGTATGGAAATTAATTTTCAGCTGGCAACATGCGATTTCGCGTTTTTCGTACAAGTTTCTGTCACCAACCCGGTATCGACGCCTGTCGTGACGTACAACTGGAAAGAGCAAGTGGTTACCATATCATATCCCACGTTTTGGTCAATCAGTTCCTCGAGCTACGAAATATTGGCCAAAGTGAGCCAATCACCTTGCAGAAACCGGGGGTAAAATATTTTTCATAATTTTACAGTGTATTATGGAGATTCCAACTAACGATGACATTAAATGGTTATAAATGTGCTCTTGTTTTTCTCGTAGTTACGGTTGCTCGTTACTAGGTTTGTCCGCCCAGTGCTCATACTCTTATCAATGCCGCCAACTTCATGAAAAGATTGAGAGTAGGATCTTTTTTACGAGAAGTGTCATTAAATTCTCTTATGTCTCCTTCAAAAAGAACTTAGAGCATTAAAATCTAAATGCTCTAAGTTCAAAAAAGAGGAACATTATTAGCTTCTATGTAAATAGGTCAAATATGATGTGTCGCAGCCACCTTATTGCAAAATTCACTCAGTTCCTAGTTAACCCATTCTACGCCATGGGCACAGATTAATTAATACTTAACAGATACATCACTTCCATACAAAAGTTAAAATACCTACGCTATAATAGCCTACAAAACCGCAGTGCAGCGGGCTGCAAGGAGAAACCGACTCTATGAACACTCCCAGGGTATCGAGATTCCCGCGTAGGTATGCCGCGGTGGTGCGTCATCAAACGGAAATATCAGGGTTGTACAAAGAACATGAACTAAACAAAATGACTGAAGTTAAATGAGGTTGAAGAATCTTTATTTTCTCATAAGAATTAAATTCACTTACATGAGAACATTACATAAATTATTAACTTAAAAAATACAATTGTCGGGCAACGTAATTATAATGTAGCTATGTGTAAATAAACATTGTTTTATCACTATATTAATGCAATGAAATTATTATTACAGGTGCTTTAATTGTTTAAAATTATCAATGTTTTTTTTCGGTCTTTGAGTTCACGACTATAAAATTTAAGTGTTGCGAATATTCTTAATCTCATGATTAATTTTAACAAACAAACTTTCGTGAAACAGGGACAAGGTGAAGTAAACGTAAAGTATTAAACGTAAGTTATTAAAGGCTTCCCGGCCGATTCATCAATACTTTTTCAAAATTATTTAAAATAAATATAAATAAAATGGCCATACAAAAATCAATGGACATTCACGCGCTAAAAAGTAGTAGATAAGCCTAGATATTTTCGTAGGGACTTATTTAGGGATACTTATTTTCGCAAAACTAATGAAAAATAATAAGCGCTCTGCTTCGTGTACATTAGCCCACTGCCAGAAGGACCGTCGACGATCTACTTAGCGGTCGGCATTTATAACGCTTCGTTCCGCGAGTGTCGGAGGGTAATGAGTTGGACGTAGTGGATCTGTCAGGCGTTCAAATAGATGGTGCCCTCAAACTTCCTACAAGCAGAACGACGACATTCCCAACCTCCTTTTTATTTCAGTCAGGAAAATCCTCATTGATAACCACGCTGTCCGGGGAAACAAACAAGGTGATGTCTGACCCTTACCCTACTGACCAAAAACCTAAGATTTTATCCTGAATCACTTTTGGGGACAGTATTATGGAGCAACCAGTAGTACCACGCTTTCCCCGTGGTGCAGCCAGGCCTGATGGTGGGCCCAGCTCCTGCTCTAGTAGATCCGTGCAATGCGGATCAAGGTCAACCGACCTGACCCGCTGGATCCACTGGGTAATGGCAGCCTGTAGAAAGAGACCACCCGTGGGATACTCCCGCCATTCCATGCCGCCAAAGCGGCCACTAGAGGTCCCAGCCTGTGTCTAGGGTACAGAGCGCCCACTACGGAGAGCGAATCATCCGCTGGTACGGTGCGGAGCCCAGAGGTGCGCGCTTGGGAGCCCCCCTCCACGAACCTACCAGGTTCGGTAGCCCGCTGCTCTAGAGCAGCCACTGGATGTCCTGGCCCGCATCCAGGGTGCAGAGCGCCCATTACGGAGAGCTAATCATCCGCTGGTACGTTGCAGAGTCCAAAGGCGCGCGTCAGTACAGCCCCCTCGCCCAGCAAAGTGCAGGCTGCACTGCAGACCCACCAACCCACACTATTAATTCTATTCTATTCTATGGGAGTGGTCCCTCAAGACAAGTATTTGGCCAACGAAGAACGAGAACCACGTAAGCAGAAGTTGTTCCACGTTGCTCAGCGTGCACCGGAACAGAAACTTGCCGTTTCGCAGTAATAAAACTGTGGCGAATCCTCGTTGCAGGCCAGCAATACAGGAGCCGGAGCGCCGGGATTCGTCACACAATATTAAGGAGTAGATGCAGTTGTGGAATAGTTAATAAAAGATCAGCCAATCCAGTGACATGTTTATTAAATAAGGTAAAAGTATAGGTAGGAAAGAAGAACCCGATACACGGGTTCCTGTTACTTATAACTGTTTACAATAATTGGTTATTTAAAGTATTTAAAAATACACCATCACGTAAGCTAAACTTAACTGGTAATCTGGTAAAATGCTCGTAAGCTCTGTTCAGTACGATGGTTTTGGTAGGACTGACTCAAAATGCTGAACAGCGAACGTGGAACGATAAATTAAATTTTGAAAAGACAGGTACAGAATACTATTGATGGCCAGTAAGTTAAAATATGAAGTTTTCAGCCATCGTGGAGGTTCTAACGTCCACGAGACTGGAACGAAACGGCATCGTTACAAAACTATTACCACGGACAAGCAAACCCTGCACACGCGAGGAGGTAACTTAGTGCCGCACGGGTCGCAACGCAACCCAGAGTAATGTTGCCTAGAAATATAGGTGGAAAGTAAAATAAAACGATAATTTGAATGATGTATGAATGAAAATAATAATGAACTCCAGAGGCACTAATCAATTAACTTATCACATAATATTGTATAGCATTATGTGTTTTTGTAAGCATAAAGTTCTTCAAACCGAACTATGTACTTGGTGTATTTAAGGCAAGGAGGTTTAACGTCACCCGAACTTTTCAACCTCTATATAAACGAGCTGATTGTTGGACTTAGCAGTATGCTTGCAGGATGTTCTATAGATGGTCAAATTATCAACAACATCAGTTACGCGAATGATATAGTACTGCTGAGCCCATCTGTCGGTGCGTTAAGGGAGTTGCTGCGCACTTGTGAACGATACGCAAATGCGCATGGGTTAAAGTAAAATTGCAAAAAAAGTGAAGTCGTATTGTTCAGGTCGCGCGGCAACTCTCTTAAAAAGGTGCCTCACATCCGATTGGACGGTATGAACTTAAAAATAGTACCTACATTCAACTACCTGGGACACGTGGTAACTGAAGATTTGCGAGATGACGCGACCTTGAAAGGGAACGTAGAGCGTTGGCAGTACGAGGCAATATGCTAACCCGCATGTTCGCCGGTTGTACGAGTGATGTTAAAGTCACAGTATTTAAATCATTCTGCCAATCTTTTTACACTGGCGGACTGTGGGTAGACTATACTCAGAAAGCCTTCAACGCCCTACGTGTGCTTTATAATAATATGTTCCGTGTGCTGATGGGACTGCCGAGATTCTGCAGTGCGTCTGGCATGTTTGCGGACGCGCGTGTAGACGGTTATCACGCTGTGTTGCGTATAAAAGCTGCATTCTTAAAAACCAGAATGCTGGGTAGTCCTAACAGTATTATAGAGGCACTGGATACTCACCACTATAAACCCAAACGCGGAAAGTATTTATTTTGTCAATTAATGGTACTTTATACCTAATTTATGTTTAATTTCGATCGATATCCACTAATATAGCTTTAAGTTTTTTGTTACTAACCAATGGATCATTGTTGTCTGAATAAATCAATATATATTATTATTATTACAAGTTTACAAGGCCATGTTTTTTAAAAGCATATCCTTTTTTTAAACCAAACTTTTCAAAATGTTACAATTATTCAGTACATATTAAATATATCCTTCTTTTAGGGTAAAGCAGAGAGCAAATAACTGTTTGATATTTTCCTTGACACAGCGTATTTTGAAAGGTGAAAAAACTAAAAAAGGTATCTTGGCTTTTTGACGGGTTTACATTGTACAAAACATACATTATTCAAGAATATCCGAATACACTGAAAATTCCTCAGTAAACTATTTACCTACTTCACTACAAATCGACTAATATATGGGGACTGAATACTGAATGGATTTAAATTTTCTAGTGATTTTTGTCTTGTTATATTTTAAATAAGTCGAAAAGTGCATGTACAATAACAATCGATCAGTTGCCTCAACGTCAACCTCTATCACAATCAAAAGGTGTCTTTTGCAAAAGACAATATAGCGATCGAAGGAGTATTTTCGAGTAAATACTAAGCAGCAGATTGATAGCAGAAATTCCGAAGATCAACAGCAATGCATCCGTTGCGTGAGCGCGCCTGCGACGAGCTGTTGGAGCACCCGCTGCTGCGCACGCCCCCGCCGGAGCCCGAACGCCCCAAGCCCCCGCGCGTGCGCAGGCCTAGAGTCTTCAAACTTGTAAGCAGCACCTAGTAGTTGGTAACACTCGCCAAATGTTAAGAGCAACCAGTAGAGGGATCTGTAGCGCGCATGAGACACACTCGTGAAGTGACCCAGGATCTCTTGTTGGACACCACAGGCACAGATAAATAGATAAATATTATTTATTGTACTAAAAACAATTAAACTTAAAGTTAAGTATTACTTTTAATATAATGCACGATTCAGTCTGCGTTTATCGCTAATACTCGTATATAGCGAACTCTTCACTCAGTATCTTGTAACTTGAAGTATCAGCAGTAGGTTCCTACAGTTAAACTAACCACTTAATGGCTTATTGCAATGGGCTTCTCAAAATAATGACTGTGTTGAATTCGTATCATACGTTTGCAATGCGCCGTCTAAACTCATCCGCCGCATATCTAGAATAACGAGGAGAAAACGACTGTTACGAGAACGCAGTATTTTTAAACTGAGCTCAGCCTGGAAGCTAAGTGATCGTTAGTCACCGCGTCCCGGCCGCACAGATAAGGAATAAAAGGTTAGGAAGGATACCTTGCCTAGCTCGAACACTTACTGTCAAACTTTCTAAAACTAGCTAGCCCCACGGCCGAGTACTACTTTATGAATCATTTAGAAAATCTCACTTAAAATATTATAAGATAGGTACTGTGGGATTTATGGCGACGAATGATGGCGGAACAAGCTTAGTCCATGCACCGCCGAGGTCGATCTGCCAGCTCATTATGGCGCAAAACTCGAAAGATAATTTATCCAGTCGCAAAGCTAAGTTAGATTCTTCAGTTCTACATGGTTCCACTTAGCCGATGAGCTTATCGGACAAAAACGAATCATCATGACCGTCAGATATTAAATAAAAACAACTTTATTTTTCAGCCTCCCAGATTTCCATTACTTGACAAAGAGTTTTACGCAAAATGGTGCAATCATCAGAAAGAAGTAAGTATCAACATGTTATATGTATTAATCTAAGCTATATGGCTATTAGTTAAACGCGGCGTGATGTTTTTCGGCTATTTCATAAAACTGATCTAAAAATGTATTCCTCTGATATCTCATTAGGGTGTCCAGGAAATAGTACCACAGGGGGTGATAGCTGGGATCATTATCTACCAAAATAACTCAATATATGTTCAGCGAAATTTTACGGTTTAAAAGTTAAGTATACAAAATTTCCGAAATATCGAAAAATCTCTACCTTGAAAAAGATTTTTTAGCATATCTTAATAACAAATCAACATCAAATAATCGTGAATAGTTACTCTACTTATTGATAAATCTTTTTTCTATCAATCTGTGAATGATGTAAAAGGTTATACTAGGTACTTGGGCTGGGCCTAGCCACTTTTGAACTCAAATTTTCCCATGTGGTTCCGGAATATGCACCTACAAATAAAGTTCCAAAATAATGCTTTAGCTGCAACTGACGACGCACCGAGTAGATGACAGCCCGCCAGAGCTGTTCCCCGAGCTGTACCTGAAGCCGCGGAGGCTGGACTACTACGCGCGGCAGCTCGAGGAAAACATGAACGTAAACAAGGAGCTGCTCAAGAGGATCAATATGATACAGAGGACTGGAGTTAGTGACATTATTTGACAAAAAATTCCATTTGTAAGCTGTGACAACGCAAGTGCAACGACAGGACAGCTCACAAATGGCATTTATTTGTTATATACATTATATATATTTACTTATTTGTTATATACATTCTTCTTGTTTCTTGTCGGTATAAGAAATATAATAACCACAGGGATTCGTCGATTGTTGGATTAAGCCAGAGCCAACAAACACGTACAACAAACTTCTGTGCAAGCAAAGGCAGCGGGTCCTCAACGAAATACGCCGGCAGAACTTATATTTTTACTCTAGACTACTTATAGCGGTAAGTTTTCAAAACTACTAAATGATAGATGAACATTTGAAATTAATTGCATTGCATCAGCTGTTTAAGAAACATACATTCATCAAAAAACGGTTTATTTTAAGAGATCTGAACAACTGCTCACCAAGGAGCTAGATGAACATTGGAAAGATACAAAACATAAATTGATATTGGGCGCTTCGTAAGTTATTCACAGCTTTTAATTTTCACAAATTTTTATTAATTAAGTTGTGTTTTTATTATTTTCAAGAAAACGTTTGCATTTCAGATTACCATTCATTTTATTCAAGACCGAGAAAATAGATCGTGATATAAAAGAACCAGCTTTTGACAAACCTCCAAGTGTTCACAGAAATAAGTATTTATCTCCTCGTTTTTACTACTTGTCAACTTCGAATAATTACACCTAGAAGGATAGTTCCTTAAAGAAAGTCGCGCCATTTGTGATGTCAAAATAACAATTCGTTACACATGTAATCACAATTTTAAGTATTTAACATGTCTGAATAATGCTTGTGCTTCAATGTGATGTTGTAGCAACCATTTAAACATTTTGAAGAACCTCTTACCTCGAGAAATTAACATCTGTAAGTTCAGATCCAGACGTGACGTCCTGATATTTGTGGCATCAAAACGGGTGCTCCGACTCGCCTTCTATGCGTAATTATTCTAAGCTTGGCAATAAATAATATATCGAAAGATGTTTAACTGTCAGCAACTTAGGCAGGACGCTTTAGTAGTTTGCTATAATCCTCCCCAATTCTCCATTATACCTTGAACAAAGTCAAGTAATTTGACCATTTACTAAAGAGTTAAGTTACTTTTGTTCGTTGCTGACCATACCTTGGAAATCTTTCTATCATAATGGTTCAAGATGAAACAATATAGGAGGTGTAAAACATTTTGTACAACAGCTTCACAGGTACGAACCCACAAAAAATATATCTTTGAATGAGGAATAGCATGATTAGATAGCGTTGTGGTGTGGAAGAGGATGTTGTCGCTAAACTTGAGATGGGAATGCTAAGATGGTTTGGTCATATGGAAGGATAGGTGAAAGGCGATTGACGAAGCAAATTTACAAGGCGAGGGCGGATGGAGCTGTTGGAAGGGGAAGGCCTAGACGGACGTTCTTAGGACAAGTCCAAGACGTCCTTAAAAAAGGTCAGGTCAGGAGTACCCTTAATCGACGAGCATGTATGAAAGGATTAATGAGAGTGGAAGAAGCGCAAGATATCTGTCAGGACCGTAGCAAGTGGAAAAACGTGGTCTCTGCCTACCCCGTTGGGAAAAAGGCGTGATGGTATGTACGTATGTATTTCTTTGGCAGAGTTTCCATGGAAATATGGGTGCTAGGCGGGTCCAAGATCGGCAAAGTGACCATAGAACTGTTTAACGACCTGGTGCCGCAGACCTGCCAGCTGTTCTTGAACCTCCTCAAAGGCGACGGCAGCGGCCACGCGTACATGGGCTGTAGGTTTTTCCGGTAAGTAGATAAAAATCCTTTGATAAAGTATTTTTTTGTATTATACCTAGTTTATTTAGAGTATTCTAGAGCATAAATAACTGAAATAGGCGCTTGTTAGGTGTGGTTGTTTGTAGTAACTCCTTTGTTTAAGGTTTCCATAACACATGCAGTAACGTACTTTGGGCAGGCCCTTGTCGCTCCACAAACTTGCACGTGAAAATTACCTACCACCTGTCGGGAACTGGAAACCCCATTTGGCAGTTGATTGTCCAACAGCCGCATAGAGCATTTGTATGCGAATTTTGCGGTACAACTGACGCGATGACGTACTGTAGGTACTGACTACTGACATCTTCATCGGCAATATCAAGAAGGCTAGAGACTAAGGAGAGATAACTCCCTGGAAAGGGTTGGACTAAATCCGTATCCCACAGTGACGCATGCGCATTACGCTTCTTTGCCGCGATCCTCGCGAAGTGTCAAAATTGGTCAACACAACCTCGAAAAACAACAACTGTCGCACGTGACACCGTTCAAAACAAAACCATGTGACCATGAAATGACAAATAGCTGCCGCTGCACATGCGCAATACAGCGTTTTGCCCGGCACAGAGTATACGACTTTCGGCCCTCGAAAGCTTACCCCCACTTCGGGAGTTATCTCTCCTTAGTTTCTAGCCTTCTTGGGCAATATATGCCTGCAGCCTGACACATGACAGCACGCATTTACGATCAAGAAAATTGTCATTTTTCTATTGATGTGATTATCAGTTACGTTAGTAACTATAAAGTAATCTGTGCTTTTGGTTCCAATATCTGATTCCGAACTTCTGTTTAATTTTAATGTGTTAAAGTAAACAAATTAGCCTTACATTTCAGTCGTCATGTAGCCGATCAATGCATGTAATGCTATCTCTGTTTCACATAAATTTTATTTGAAC
The DNA here is from genome assembly GCA_947369235.1 of Udea olivalis. NCBI lineage: Eukaryota > Metazoa > Arthropoda > Insecta > Lepidoptera > Crambidae > Udea > Udea olivalis. Next base: position 6,162,574 of record OX376346.1, on the reverse strand, counting down.
TACCAGGATCGTGCCGAACCTGTATTGCCGCGGCGGTGACGTCACGAAGGACAACGGCTTTGGCTGCTACCTGCCCGAGGGCGAGACTGAGCCGATGGGTGCTGAGAGCTTCAGACTAAAACATTCTGTTCCAGGTTTATTCTGTGACCGAGTCACATAAGTTTTTTTTTATTATGGCCTATACAATTGTGCTTGTACAGCAAATTGATTCCACCAATGTCCAGAGAGTTGGCCGGTTGAAAAATTTAAATTTTTTGTGTCTGGTTGTGATTATCAAATTTGAATCATCATCCTTGTCACTTACCTTCCTATATCTATCTGTATCTGGCTTTTTATTTTTTTATAGCTGTCCTTCATGGACTATGTCTCCCGTTAAAATATAGCCTAAAAAAAAGAGAAGGGTGTTTAAAATTTGGTTCAGTAGTTTCGTTCGGAGTGTTTTCAAACAAAAAATTAAATCTTTCCTCTTGATAATATTAGATTAATAGTCAGCGATGTTAGAGACCGTTGTTTAACACTGTTAAATGGTCAGTAAGGATGAATAAATGACTATAGCGAGTGGACCACTCACATTACTTTACTTATTCGATTCGTTTTAGGAGTTCTCTCGATGGTGGTTACTCCGGATAACGAAGTGTGTGGGCAGTTCAACATCATATTCAAACCTTTGTCTCAGTTTGATGGCAAGCATGTTGTTTTTGGACGAGTAAGTGAGATAAAAGTAAAAAAGTTTAACCTAAAGTCAATAAAACATTACAGGGAATGGTGTAAAAATATATCAAGTTACCGATGCACGTAAACCTACAATAATTCGTCTGTAATCACGTTTAAAAAACTTCTAGCCTGGGTCGCCAGATAAGTATTTTTTTTCCAACGATTACGTTGAATGTTTTTGCTGGTCTTACTTTTGGGTGGGCTCAACCCACATTACACATAGTGTGGCCACGACTACTACTACCATGGTGAGAGAATTGTTTACAGGTAACGCTAACTTATGAGAAACGTAAACTTTTTGTTCAGATTGTGGCTGGCCCCACGCAGGCGCTCGAACGCATCAGCGCGCTAGGCCTGCCGCTCGGCACCACCACCTCGGACTGCATCATCCGCTACTGCGGCTGGTTCACGCGCAACGGCCAGTACCGCGAAGGGAACCCTAACACCATCAAGTTCCCGCCGCGGAGGAAAGCCAAGAAGTGACGTCATGATTGTATGTGCTGTTTTAGAGCTAGTAAATGTCTAGATTGTCTGCAGTTTTTTTTTGCTGTTAATATTGAACTAATCACGGTATCTGCAAGTTCTGTAGAATATATCATATAAGTATACTTACTAAGTTTAGTGAAGGTTATCAGCACTTAACCTAGATTTCAATAGGTCTTAAGCTTTTGGTCAACTGGTAAATCTGTTCTGAGCCAAAAGTAATAGAAAAGTTAAAAGGTCACAGAACATTTTCACAGTGCGGCAACGGCACCGCTCCAACCTGGCGGCGCGCTGCCCACCCGCCGTCCGCTTTTTCATATTGACATTGTAAAATATAATAAAGTCCACACAATTCAATGCTCTGATTTGAATGGCATGTTAAATACCGGCGGCAGTCAACCTAGGGTTTTGGATTCTGAAGACACCTAGGTCACAAACGGGGTGACAACAGGTGGTAGGGCAGTCGCTACGACGGTCCTGGTTCCAGCTTGCAGCTCGTGCCATGTCAGCGAAATCTCTAGCTTAGCGTATTCCTTTCTCGTCCCCGCAAACAGTAGAAGATTTTCTCTAAGAGTTATAAAAGTAGTTTATAGACAGTTATCCAAGGACGATTATTAAAACTTTGTTTATTTGTACCGTACATAATACTTTAATCACTTTTCTGAATAAATTACAAAAATTGGAATGCACAAAAAGCGACGATCAATCACATAGCGTGCATAATAATCAAAACAGTCATTAACATCAATCTAAGTCACATTTCGTTTTCTATCTGGTCAGTGTCACTCTATTTTCACGAACAAACCACACGAGAGTATTAGTGCTAGCACCTGAAAAAAGAAAGAAAAAGTTTCATTTTTTTATTTAGTAGAAGCATAGATAAAACAAAAATTTTAACAAAAAACAAAACCAACTTCAAAGAAAACTATTCCAAAACAAAGCATTAAAAAGTAAAGAAATAATTGCGTATTCTTCTAAAACTTATACAATAATATAATGTGGGTACAATTATTGTTACTGTTGGATTCGGTGTCAGCCAAGGAAACACTACAATATACCTAGTAATATACCTATTTCTTACATATCATGTTTACGTATGTAACTATGTAGGTAGTTACAAACCTACGTTGGCTGCACCGACTCCAACAATAACAATAATTGTACCTGCATTATATTATCGTATAAGTTTTAGAAGAATACGCAATTATTTCTTCACTTTTTAGTGCTTTGTTTTGGAATAGTTTTTTTGAAGTTGCTTTTTTTTTTGTTAAAATTTTTGTTTATTTCTTGAATAGTTCTTATTAATTTTATACATCGAAAAAGTATCGTCCAATTGCTCCTAAGAATTGAAGAGTTCCGTTACTTTGTCATGGATCCCATAATCAGAACCTAACAAAAATCTCATCAAACTACCCTTGAAGTATATCCTTTCCAATAATTAAACGGTTATGGAGTTTAAACCTTCCATCATCAGTTCACTTAAATAACCTGAAAGAATATGATTGTCGGTCTTGACGTACCTATAATATTTAAAGAATTATCCTCCAACTACTAACCGTTAAGGAGTTGTACCTTCCATCATCAGCTTATCAACATGAGATGATGACTTAAAAAAAAGATGATTGCTTAGCACCCATATTAAAACTATAATATTGCAACTAGAAAAATATTTAGTATTGGGTAGTTCCGGTGGCCATCAGTGGTCTTTATCAGCAGTTCCACTTCACCAAATGGTACTTTTTGAGAGCAACTGCATGACTTACTATCAAAAATACATAAATCGTTATAGGTGTGCCTATAATATTTGAAGAGTTCCCTCGATTTTTTCTGGATCCCATCATCCGATCCTGATATGCTGACAATGTGACCACCTCAGGAATATACCCTTTCCAATAAAAAATTTTTTTGAAAATCGGTCTACAATTGACAAGAGATATCGGTGAACATACATAAAAAAAATTACATACAGTGGAACATAGAACCTCCTCTTTTTTTGAAGTCGGTTAAAAATAAACAATAAGCGCACTGCTCTGCAAAAGCCTCCACCATTGAAATCGAGTGGGGTTTCTCATTGCTCAGGGAACGAAATAGGGATTGTAAGGAATTATAAGAAATTATAATATTTATGACAAAAATGTTTTTAATATGTGCTTAACCATGTATAATTTACTTCCTGATGACCTGAAACTACTCGAAAGTAACAAATTTAAAAACAAATTAAGCGACTGGCTCCTAATAAACTGCTTTTATGACATTAAAGAATATACTGACTTCTGCAATAAGTGTAAAAAATGATTCGTATTTTTTTAATAATTTGAATTTTATAGTATAGTTTAATAATTGACATTGAATAATTAATTTCATTGAATTTTAAATTTCATATAATATAATTTAATTTAACATTTGCACGTCTGCTTGCAGACTGAATACTTATGACATACCATTATATTGAGACCCTATTTGTAACTCTGTATTCTTGCAAATAAATTATTGATTTGATTTGAAGAAGTGTTTTGGAGTACAATTCGGTCATATGGTGTCCACAATGTAATCCCATGTTGATAGATTGTAGGCTGTCTAAAGGCGTTTCCTTCGTAATCTAAGTTCCAAATTGGGCATGAGACGTAAGCTGCACACGAATCTAGACTTAGTTTCTTTGCAATTGACACACTGCAATCTAGACGGTCAATCCAGGATCCGGCAATTCTTTACAAAATTATAAATAATCATTGGGACGCGGAAGATTTGTTGAGCCATCTTTCCTTTAAAACAAGTGGTAGTAAAATAAACTTTAAACTTTTTGTTGTGCCTGGATGCAATAACAACGTAACCTTTCACCATCTAATATTCCGAATGTGTACAATCATCTTGTAACAATAATGTAAACAGTGATTTGTTTTCTTGGAGTTTATATTCATTTATTATAAGCAATTGTATACTGTACCACAGGGTTTCTCAAAGTGTCAAAATGTCCGTAGATGAAACTCTTCAAGCTGATTTGAAAAGGATGTCTTTGATAGATTTTTGGGCTGCTAGACAGGACGAACTCTCACGCAAAGTGGTGAATTTCCTTTTACCCTTTGCTACAACATACTTACCTATGTGAGAGTGGGTTCTCGCTAAAAATGGAATACAGAAAGTGACTTGACTTGACTTTTGACACTGTATGTTACCTTTTATAGGGGGGTAAGTCTGAGACATGTGCATGAGAGCCCTAGTGAGCCTCCTTCGGTAACCCTCTGGGGCGACATGTCAAACGATCAGACGTACCCTCATTTTCAAAACCTGTCCGGTGCTGGGAATGGCGAACGGTCTTGGGGGAGAGCGCAGGTCGCGTAGATCCCCAAGGCAAGGCCTGTGTAATATCCTTCTCGAGGTGCCCCCTGTTATTGGTCTGATTCCTTATGAAACAGACGTAACTGAAAACTCAGGCCGTACCCCCACACCCCACCCCACCCCTCCGCATCGCCGCTACTATATTGCCGCTTGCCCGCGGGGCAGCGGGCATTAAGTCGGCATCCTTCCCTCACATCCCTTCCTATCCCCCAACCCATTCCGGCAGTCCCAATAAAACATTTGATATGATATGAGTGCAAATAAAGAGACAATACCCCAGGAGGGTTCCGGCAAGGCCGGAGAACCCCTCCCCGGACCGTCAGGTTCGGGCTGCCCCTCGTACTCTGGGGGGGGCAAATTTGCGCATCACATTGTGACTACACCCACGGCTACACAGGTGCGTCCCGGTAGGTCTATTTCTGAGACTCTCGGGGACGACCTGTCACGTATAACCCTTAGAGACAGACTAACAGACACACAGACAGACAGACAGACGGACGCACAGTACCGAAGAATTTAAAGAATGGCTTTCAAAAAGTAAGTACAAGCGTCTGAAGGCAAAGAAGAAAAGAGATCTGGCGGAGCAGAACCATACCCAGACACAGGGGACAGACCCAGAAGAGCCGACACAGCAACGTCCACCTAAAAGGCAGAACACCCGCGCCGAGGGATCGTCGCGACCCCATGTGGGCCAGACGGATCTCTCCATCATCATCGAGCGGGTGGATGGCGGCAGGATGGACGAGGCCACGGCAGTGACGGTTCGGAAGAGGCTAGTGGCCATCATGACCAGCGCCGTGCGGGCTAAGGTCGGAGGGCGGTGCCTGTCGTTCGAGGCCTCGGGGTTGGTGGCAGAGGGATTCTTCCTTGTGACACCCAGCACCGAGGAGGCGTGCAACTGGCTGCTCGGATGTGACCTTAGCGGGCAAGGTGAAATGCCACTGAGAGCTCGCAGATTAGAAAGCCAGCGCGTATCTATCTGGCTGCCGGGCAACCTCGGGGAGCCGGGCAGTGATCCGCTGGAGATGCTTCGTGGTCAGAACGATCACAGGGTCGAATTGAGGCTGCCTGAGTGGAACCTCATCTACAAGGAGACGCTGCCAACTAGCCAACGACTTGTGGTGGGGGTCCCTCAGGACGCCCTCAAGGACCACGTGATGCTGCACTACCAGTTCACCAAGGTGCAAGCACGGCTTCCAAACCGCGACAAGACGACTCAGGGGGGAAACGAGCCCGTCGGTGGGATAAGCACCACTCAGCCTGGAGATTCAGCAGGAATCCCCAATGAAGGATGCAGTGACAACCGTCGGGGCTCTATCCCAGGACACGCAGTACAGGACACGGAGGGGGGGGTGCTTGCCGGCGGGGAGAGCAGTAGTCAGATCGGGAACCCTGCAGAAGGACCCCTAGTCTACCGCACACCCAGCCGAATAGCTAGCCCCGAACCTCCCACACACCACACAACACCCACCCCCCTCAGGCCCCCGCTCAGGGATCGCGCTCCCCCGCCAAGTGTGGCGCTTCTGCAACCGCCTTGGTACGGGGACCCGAAGACCGAAACGGAGTAGTCAAGAGGGGGTCACAAACACACCAAATACACACACACACACGACACACCCACAAACCACACATATGAACACACACAGTAACACAACACAAAAACACAAACAAAAGATAAAAATAGTTCAACTCAACCTGCACCACTGCCGGGAAGCCATGTCGGAGCTGTGCCGATACGTGGTGGAGGAGAGCATAGATATCGCTCTACTGCAAGAGCCATACGTCATAAACAGACGGGTGGCCGGGCTTGGCTCCCTGGGTGGAGACCTCATCTACCACAATGATGGTGAGTCCAACCCGAGATCATGCATTTTCACGAGCAGTAGAGTAAGCACATTAGGACTAATCAAGGCAGACTGTTACAGAGATCTGGCAAGCGTCGAACTAACAATAACGAGCCTAAACAAGAACAAAGCAAGGGTGCTCCTCGTCTCTGCATATCTTCCTAGCGAGAGTGAGTTTGAGCCGCCAACAAGAGAAATGGAAGATACCATCAAGAAGTACCAAGGTAAGAACATTCCTGTTATTCTAGGGTGCGACGCCAACGCACAACATGTGGTGTGGGGCAGCACGGACTGCAACAGGAAGGGGGAAGCACTCCTAGAGTACATTAGCGCATCCGGTCTGGAGTTATTAAACGTAGGTAACACACCAACGTTTGTCAACAGAGTGAGAAGTGAGGTGTTGGACATCACCATCGCATCAGAAACGATCAGCCGAAAAATTAGAAACTGGAAGGTAGACGAGAATGAATCCATGTCAGATCACAGACGTATAACCTTCAGCATAGACTGCAGCATCGACAGGATCCGAGGAAATGCAAAAAAGACAGACTGGTCTAAACTACATCAAACAGTGGACACCTGGAAGTCACGACTTACACAAGCACGAAATGGAGATAGAAAAAGAGGCGACAAGACTAGATGAGGCCCTCAGGGAAGCCTATCACAAAGCATGTCCGCTCAGAGAAATCAAACTAGGCGAAGGACAACCATGGTGGACCATGTCACTAGAGAAGTCCAGAAAGAGGACCCGACGTGCTCTCAGGGTGGCCCTCAATAAGGATGACGAAGAGAGCTGGCGCAAGTACAAAGACAAGCGAAACAAGTTCAAGGGCGAGAGCAGAAAAGAATGCAGGAACAGCTCGAGCGCGTTCTGCGAAGGGATCGAAAAACACCCAGATGCCGTGAGGCTGGTCAAAACGCTATCCAAGGACAACACCTGCAAACTAGGAAGTATCAAGAAGGGGGAAGAACTGATAACTGACCCAAAAATGATACTGGAGACTATGATGGAAACTCATTTCCCAGACTGCGAGCACGACATAGACGAAGACATGCCAACCTCCTCAAACCCCACAGTGGTAAGGGCAGGCGAGGCTATCGCCATATCGGAAGAACAACTGGTATGGAGCATTTTCTCCTTCCAGCCATACAAGGCGGCAGGCCCGGATGAAATATTTCCAAAAATGCTGCAAGTAGTGTTAAAGTACATCAAGGAAGATCTCTTAAAACTGTTCAACAGCAGTATAAGAATGCAGTATATACCCAAGAAGTGGAGGGAAGTCAAGGAAGTTTTCCTACCGAAACCCGGCAAGGCCACATATCAGGAGGCGAAGGCCTTCAGATGTATTAGCCTATCCTCGTTTCTATTAAAGACAATGGAAAAGATCCTTGACAGAACTATCAGAGCCCAGATAGAGAACAGTGGATCCCCGCTACATGAGAACCAACATGCATACATGGAAAGTAAGTCCACAGAAACAGCTCCCCACAACCTAGTTACTAGAGTACAAAGGTCTCTGAGCAACAAGAAATACGCACTGGCCTGCTTCTTCGACGTTGAAGGGGCATTCGACAAGGCCAGCCCTAAGTCGATAGAAGCCACCTTAGACCGCGAAGGCATTCACAAAGATATATCAGGATGGGTGAAGAATATGCTTCAACAACGACTGATAAAGGCTGAGCTAGCAGGGGCTACACACACGGTCAGGGCGAGAAGAGGATTCCCGCAATGCCTATCCCCTCTACTATGGTGCATTCTAATAGATGAACTAGTACACGAGATAAACAAGATACACATATACACACAGGTGTACTCTGATGACGGGGTATTGCTAGTAACTGGAAAGGTCCTCAGCGTCATGTGCAACATCATGAACAAAGGACTGAAAGCAGCGCTATCATGGTGCAGAAGTAAGGGACTCAACCTCAATCCCGAAAAGACGAAACTAGTCCTATTCACCAATAAACGAAAAATTGGTAGAAAAGAAATAGTGCAGATAGACAACTCCGAACTAGAAATGGTCAAGGAGATTAAATACCTAGGAGTCACGCTGGACAGCAAACTAACTTTTAAAGCACACATAAGCACCACCTGCTCTAAGGCCAAAATGGCCATGATGCAATGTAAGAGAGCCATAGGACGCACATGGGGAATCAAACCGGCGACTGTACTATGGATATCCAAAGCAATAATCCTGCCACGAATCCTTCACGGATCACTGGTATGGTGGCATAAGGCGGCACTAAGGACTAACAAACTAGAGCTAGACAAGGTCCAAAGACTAGTGGCACTGATGATCACAGGTGCAATGAGAACAACACCCACATCAGCGCTAGAGATCGTGCTCGGGCTGGATCCGCTAGACCTAGCGATCAAAGGAAAAGCGACCGAACAATGGTTCAAACTTAGGAGCACGAACCTCTAGATCGGTAACCACACGGACAGAGGGCATCTACGCATTGAAAGTGAAATCGAGAGCAACATGTCAATGATCTTTACCAACAACGACCTAACAAGGAAAGAAAAGATCTTTGACAAGAAATACAAAGTACACCTTTTTTTTTTTTAACTGGATTACACTAAATAACACTTTATTAAACTTCGCCAAACTGCTTTGCATAGGACAACGAGATGAATGGAACATAGACACAAGCGGAACAGTTTGCTACACAGGTGGCTCCAGAATTGAGTCACTGAAGCTATCTGGCGCGGGTGTGCACATACGGTGCGAGGATGGCACAGTGATAAACAGATCAATCTGCCTAGGCAGGTTCGCCAGCGTATTCCAAACAGAAATATACGCCATCATGGAATGCGCAGAAATATTAGACAATCAGGACAGCGTCACCAAGGCCACTATCTACAGTGTCAGCCAGGCAGCGCTGAAAGCGCTTAGCAAAGCAGAGACGACATCGGCAACTGTCAAAGAATGCAAAAATGCTCTAGGGAAACTCGCAAACAAAATAGACGTAGTGATTGCATGGGTCCCTGGACACGAGGGGAATGTCGGCAACGAGTTAGCAGACAAACTAGCCACGGGTGGTGCCGCTGAAGGCTTGGTGGGTCCGGAACCCAGGCTGCCAATAGCACACAACATCACCAAGGGAGTAATCAAAAGGTTAACCACAGCAGCAACAAACAGACGATGGAAGGCTGCAACAGGCATGCGACAGTCTAAAATGTTCATCAGCGGAATGAACACGAAGAAGACAGGTCATCTACTGAAGCGGTCAAGGAACAGTGTACGTATGGTCGTAGAAATCGCCACAGGACACTCTAGACTAAACAGGCACCTAACAGTAATAGGCATCAAAGACGACCCCACATGTATGGAGTTGCATGGACAGCGAGGAAACGAGCTTCCACCTACTCGCCGAATGCCCGATGTACTCACACATCCGGTGGGAACTCATGGTGTCAGACTCGTTAGATGAAGAAGATCTGAAAGAACTGACGGTGGACCAGATAGCAAGATTCTGCAAAGCAACAGGAAGATTCGACGGGACGCCGTGAAAATGGGATAACCTAAAGACCCCCTGTAAGGGGGGCCCAGGGAAATGGGTGAAATGGCCCATAACAAGCGGACCGATCACCCGGCCCACTGCCAGCGTCCCCAGTTGAAATAATAATAAATAATAATAATACCTTTTATTGAAATAAAAACCTTATTTTCTTCAACAGTCAACTTTATTATTGTCATTAGGAAACGTTAACTTGGGTTCGTGGAGTCAAAAGTTTGAGAAACCCTGCTGTACCATATTAACTGCTCAGTTTGTGGTGGGTGGGTAAAACGACTTACTATGATTAAGACTTATCTAAGTTTAAGTTTATGCAAAGTTTTAATTTTCTTCATTAAGTTTGAAGACTAAACGTTATGCGCAACATTTACCGGAATACAATTTTAAAGTGAAATTCTGTTTGTATAATATAAGTAATGTTTTGGATTGTGCTCTGTAGTTGTGCCTTATAAATAAATAAATAGGTACTAACTAACCTTGGGTAGAGCTACTCACTTGTCTAGGATGAAATAAAAGCCAGTGTGATTCGAAGTTAACTTAGGTGTAAATGAGTATCACCCCATGAGCCTTCGCCTTGTCGTGGCGGGGGGTCTCAGTACTGGTGGTAGGTGGAACCACCGGGAAGCTAAGAGGGCTCAGGCATGGCAGTGCGGTGGACTTCCCACCCACCCATTGCCTGCCGCCGGGCGTGGTGGTGGTATGGTGCTACCACTGCCCGCCCAAAGGGGCGCCCACGGGCGCAGCGCCTTAGGGCGCGAGGTGGGAGCCGCGGTGCACAACCGTTTGGAGGGGGTCAGTGATCCGCGGCTGGCCCCCCCTGTGCACTGCGGCTCGGCGGGGCCGCACCGCCAGATGTGGCAGCGGATCCACCTTTTAGGTGGATCGTGGTTGCGGACCTAGTAGGGTCCGCGTACGGTGGGAGCCAGCGGGCTTGAGTACGGGGGTGCTTTTTCCCGCAATGCACGGCTTTCACCCGGACGGCGGAAGTACTTGCGTGCTCCAGGTACTTCCGTGGCCTCCCCCCTTCATTGGGGGGTCGGCTGGAGGGGGCCCCAATACGGGGAAACACTGGCGGCGGGGCGTTGTGAAACTTTTTAGGGACCCCGCCTCGCTGCTGAAGTGTTGAGGTCGAGTACCGTGGGGTTTTAGTCGGTAGAAGTCCGACATAACCTCGTCGTTCCCCCGAGCGACGAGGTATCCATGAGGATTTCCCCACGATAATAAAAAAAAAAGGGTGTAAATGAGTATACGAAAGTAAATTTCAAACAATGCTCATCAAACCTAGTCATGAAAGTGCGTTATTTATTGTGAAGGTCTTAATTCTTACCATAATGAAAGCCACAATAATAGCCGCAGAGCCGACGTAAACCGCGTCTTCCCGAAGAAAGTCTGCAACTTTGGTGTAGCAGCCGTCCGTGTACATATTAGTCGGGTTGGGTGAAGACTGACAGTCGCGCCGCTGAAATACACAAAAACCATTAACATTATTAAACGTTTTCCCAATAGTAAAGCCCGAAATACACATGCCTGTAGCGGCCATGCCGGTAGCTAGCACGTCACAGCGGAACCAATCAAATGGTAGGTATGAAATCTGCAGGATCTGGACAAGTAGGTACAACATTTTACAGCATTTGCTGGCATAACCGCTGCTGGCATAACCGCTACTGGCATAACCGCTACTGGCATAACCGCTACTGGCATAACCGCTGCTGGCATAACCGCTGCTGGCATGACCGCTGCTGGCATAACCGCTGCTGGCATAACCGCTACTGGCATAACCGCTGCTGGCATAACCGCTGCTGGCATAACCGCTGCTGGCATAACCGCTACTGGCATAACCGCTGCTGGCATAACCGCTGCTGGCATAACCGCTACTGGCATAACCGCTACTGGCATAACCGCTACTGGCATAACCGCTGCTGGCATAACCGCTGCTGGCATAACCGCTGCTGGCATAACCGCTGCTGGCATAACCGCTGCTGGCATAACCGCTGCTGGCATAACCGCTACTGGCATAACCGCTGCTGGCATAACCGCTGCTGGCATAACCGCTGCTGGCATAACCGCTGCTGGCATAACCGCTGCTGGCATAACCGCTACTGGCATAACCGCTGCTGGCATAACCGCTGCTGGCATAACCGCTGCTGGCATAACCGCTACTGGCATAACCGCTGCTGGCATAACCGCTACTGGCATAACCGCTGCTGGCATAACCGCTGCTGGCATAACCGTTGCTGGCATAACCGCTGCTGGCATAACCGCTGCTGGCATAACCGCTACTGGCATGTGTATTTCGGGGTTAAGTCTAAAAACTGCAACACTCCGTGCCACAGTTTGTCTCTGTTGACAATAGCGATCCGCAGATTCTTCAGCTGACCTTAAAACTCCTACTCCACGAAAGGTACTCCGGACGTGATATTAAGATCGATAATGATCTGAAACTTACCTTTCCAGGATATATTTCCTGGCAACAGCTCTCGGGTATATTTCCGTTCCAGTCCTTGTAGTTCTTGACTCCGCAGCACTGCAAATATGTCTGTGTGTCATCCCAGGCCTTGGTGTACTCGTGTTTGACGCCGTAGTAGGGGATCGCGGCATGCATCTCCCGGTCCAGGGTCGTGAGCACCTTCTCTCGGAAGACAAACTGTAGGATCCCACCCACCAGCATCACCACGAAAATTATGAACACCAATATGTAGTACTGGAAAAAAAATAAGAGGTTGTCAGATGTCGGCCACATTGATGGACTTGCCAGTGTCTTGCAAAATGTATGTTCCATAGTATCACATTATAAATGAGGAATCTGAGCACTGATGACAGAGAATTGTTGCCAACTCCCTTCTTAAAACAGCAATTCACATCAACTTTCAGATTAATTTACTAAAGTGCGTCGTAAAGAAACCCTTTTAACGCGATTTTAGCCATCAACTAGCGCCACCAATTGATTCATTTTTATAACTTCCGAATTTGACATTGTCTCTCAAAACAACAATGAATATTTTAAAAATACTACTTTCAAATATTTCATGTTTGTCCACGACTTTTGCGCAAGTGGCCACTTTGCGCAAAAACGCGATCTAAAACTAAAAACAGAAAGAAAAGTCGTGGACAGACATTCAATATTTAAAAGAAGTATTTTTTGAGATATTCATTGTTCTGTTTCGAATAACAATGTCTAGTTTGGAAGTTTTAAAAATAAATCAATTGGTGGCGCTAGTTGGCAGCTACAATCCACTTATAAAGAATAACGTCAGATTTCTAGATTTAGGGTAGGATTGGTCAAGCCTGTAAACTGTTTCAATTCTTCAAGTTGTTTTTTTTCAACACCCTAAATTACTACTTGGACTTCTGATCGAAATCAACCTTTCTAGAGGTGGTGGTTTTTGTTCCTCTGCTTTAAAAACATTGTGAAACGTTTGCCCATTCCTTAATTATAACTACGTAATAAAATCTAACTCATTTGGTTTACTGAATGAATTAATTTATTTCAAGTAACAAAGACTTAGGTCTGTTGTTAGTAGTTTACTGCGTGACTAAACTTTGTATTTTTGAAAACTCTCGTTGCATTATAGAGAACAGAAAAACAGCTATTCATGCTGCACATTAAGAACAGTATGAAAAAGTCTCGACAAAACTCACTGAAAATTAATTGATTTATTTTTAAAATAGAACTGTTTTTAAAACAGAGTTTCCCTAAGCAGCGATGAGTCGCAGCAAAATACAGAAAATGCAAAAAAAAACAACAAGAGACAAGAATTGAACGAAGAGCCACATACCGTCAGAAGCATGCACTTGACTTCCTTGGCCGCACCGCAGCATCCAAGTAGTGACAGAAGCATCATGGCAGCGCCCATGGCGACCACTACGGCCACTGAGGCTATGAACATGTTGTTGCTTAACAATGTGCTCGAGAACGAGCGCGACGTCCATACCCATAGCCCTACTGCTAGAGCTATAGCGCCGCCAATCTGGAAATGAAGGTTTGCTTATGATGAACTGCACACTCCACTAACGTAAGGACCACAAGAGAATGAACGCAAGCGTAAGCGGACTGCGCGGTCGACTGCCAGTTTTGAGATAATTATGTCAAACCTCACAAAATACTATTTCGCAGCTGGCATTTGGATTTAGTCAGTAGCCCATCCGTATGTGCTGACCCTAAGAGAGGTTCCAGACCAGTGATTTATATGCGCGTTTGAGCTTGTTTTTGCCACACGCGTATTTCGGACGAGTGATATAAGTATAGATAATAATGCACAAGACCGCGCGAAGTGGGCCAAGAAAATAAGAAAGGCGGGCCCTGGGACCCCACACACCAGTGTAGTTCTCAACCATAGACCATTATGATGATATATACTTAATAATATAGATACTTGACTCACCACAACCGTTTCGAGCGAACACGCCGCAATAAGCCCGTAAGTTGGTTTTTTAAAGCACGAAATGTAACGGGCGTGTAAGCGCGTCTGCTAAAGGGACCGTATACGTGCGAAAAAAACGCTAGTCTGAAAAAGCTCTTAGCGACGGTACCTACATCAGTGCTCTATATTCTAAACCAAACGGCTCTTTGTAAAGTCGCCATAGGTTAAAAGAAAATAAACCCAACGGCTTTGCCAGGTTTGAGGTGTGGTGGACAATACTCTGCGTACCCTCACCGTGATAAAACGTGTCATTAAATAGTTAGGTGTAGCAGATAATTTAAGTTTTTGGGTCAACCCCATTCGACCCCTCGCCAAAACCTGCTACCGTATTCGATACAATCTAATAGGGCCCTGCCTGCCCTAGTTTACAATTAACAACAATAACAGAGGGTTTTATTAACGCTTGAGACGAGTGCCCTAATTATAGTAAGTCTGGTTATATACACCCTGTTTCACGCAGCTATTGTGAGGCCAACCACGTCCCAAGTTTAACCTCGTGGATTTCGTACTGTCTGTGCATAGTACTTTTGCCAGTTTATAACAATATAGAGTAGGTATCTTAAGTTCTCTACCCGTGGGTGCTGTATAGACAACAACAACACATTCAGACAGTTAGATACCACAAACAGCCAAATTTCACAATTGTTGTTCAAGATCAAGAGGCTGCTATAGATAGTAACATTCAAACACACATAACAACACAGGACAAACACAAATGATCATCACATAAATGTTTGTAGCATTTGGTGCTCTATCAATTTGGTAACTGGATGTTTGGATGTCTGTACAATAATACATATCCAGCAAAGCATACACAATAATAAACGGATGTAGGCTTGAAGGGTTATTAATTATAGAAGAATTTAGTTCTGATTCATAAATTATTAATGCAAACACTCGTAGGTTTGCTACACATTAACACAAAAGCTGTTCATAAGCCCCATGTAATCACCTCATATCATAATCATAAGTTTTTAATGAGTTTCTTAACTACTACTTACTTACTATAGTGCAGAGTTAACTTCACACATACTCGTACTTTGTTGTAAAAACCGTAGTCTTGTTTATGAGCGGTTGTAGTTTAGCGTTTATACGCGCGTTTTTTTTATATTGCCCGTCAAGATGACCTCACTCCACCTGATGGAAAGCGGTCGTGAGGTCCAGCTATGAGGTTGACAAGCCCAGTCATTCAAACGAATCACTGGGCTAGCCATCCTCACCTTGAAGGCCTGCAGAAATGCCTTTTCACGCCCCGCTTGAAGAACCCGGGACTATACGAGGAAGGCAACACATGTGCTGGAAGAGCGTTCCACGTCTGGATGGTACGATAAAGAAACGAGTCACCGAACCTTTTAGTTCGGGCCAACAAATGTTGAAAGCAAAAGCTCGTTTTAGAATGCGCCTTTTGTCACGCGCTCAACTGTTTTGAGCGTAGACGCCCCTAAGCTTGTATAATGCGTATAGATACTAGGGAATGAAGAACCGGTGACATACTTGAGTCCCGGGAATTTCGGGACGATCTGATAAAGGAACTGGGTCTCCCGGGGGTTTCGGGATTTCTGGGATTTTTAACAGATTGTTGAGATATTTATTAGTTTTTTTAGATAGGCAATAAAACGCAAGATTTCATTCATGATGAGTATCATTTACTTATTATAACAATCACACGAGACTTTTATCACAATTGATCATATCAGAGATCAATAATTATAACAGAGAACTGTAGTTGAGATAATGTTATCATAAAATCAACAAAATAATAGAAGTTGTACATAATGCCAGCATAAATTATTATCGAAATCGAAAAAAAAGAATAACAAACTAAAAAACGTAAAAATCTACAAAAAATAACTTATGAGAAGTTCCTCACGAGAAATTATCACATGAAAGTTACTTATTATTGTTTTATTTTAGGTTTTAATTGTTTCTCGACGTTTCAACATCTTTTCAGGGGCCGTGGTCACGGAGGGACTGCGAAACTGCGAAATCATTGATAGCGCTCGAAATTTGAACTTAGGAATCGCGGTTCTAGGTTAGTCCCGAAAGTAACGAAAGTTCCGGCCATGAGTCCCGGGTATTTTAGTCGTTGCTATTTCCCGGGATTTCCCGGGACTTTCGGGAGCATTCTATAATAGATACTGACTCACCACTACCGGTTCTAGCAAACACAGCACAATAAGCCCTGGGTTCTTACAATGATTAATATGAATAAATAAATAAAATAAAAATGCGTTTATTGCTTTCAACAGTACAAGTACAAACATCATCGTGTAACTTAAAAATAAAACGCTGAAATCAATTGGAGGTGGCTCAGCCTGTGCTGACCTATTACCACTTAAATAAGACCACTTGCATTATGATCATCTGACCTCAAGCTCAGTATAACTTCTGCTACGGGTGGTGCCAGAGACTGATGAGCTTACTTAAGTATGTACCTTTATTTCATACTCAAATATCGTTAATCAAATGCTAGGTCAAGATTGCAGTGCAGCCTCTTGGGTGCTGCACGCAGAAGCTCTCTATTCACTGCACCAACGAGCCAGTATTACAAAAATAGATAAACTTTGATGAAACTGCTATCTGTAAGGTTCAGACGATTTTAGTTGCTCAAAAAGCATTCTCTTCATAACATTTTTCATGTAGACTAGGAATGAGTTCTATTATAAATGCATGATATAATTTAAAAAATATATCAAACAAAGCCTCTTACAATCAATAACTTAAATAATTATAGTCACAATAATGGCACAGGATGTTGGTACTTACAAGTGTGACAACATTGATGCATATAAGGGAAAACTTCATACACCGTCCGCAGCTGTCCATCGCGCCTCCCATTCCCATGGCAGATCTGCAACCCATCAAACAAGTTCTAGAAGCAGTTGCTTAACCTTATGAGGGAGCTAAACTTACACAGTAATGTGTCTCTTGAAATAAAAAGCTTGATTGACGCTGTTGTTGCATGTTTCTTTGGTAATCTTATACCTTTTGGTGTTAGTAATGTGATATCTTTTTCGCTCAGATGGTTCTACATCCAGACCTTCCAGAAAAGTCTTCCATTTGTATTGACTTCAACCGTCTAAAACCGTCGACATCCTTATCTACTTAATTAAACTTCTAAAACTTTCATAGGGCTACAATTTTATTGAGCCGGAACAAAAACATAAATCAGATCGAGTGCACATTCCAAAAAAAAAAACCTAGCAAGTCAGGTGTATTGCAACACCTGTCCGGCGAGATGCAAACAACTTTGTTAGAAATTCTAATTTGTAACGGGAATGTAAGACGGACAAAACGTGACCGGAAAGAATGCCAACCAGCGCACATTCAATAGATATTTTTCAAAGATGCCGTCAACGACAAGAACTAAACACGTTCATCCCCTACAATTTATTAGTATTTTGTGCGCACTGGTTGTACACATAGTTTACGATCTTAATACTGAGTTATCAGATTAGGATAGGCATAACCTGAGAATCGTTCGGCAAATTTTATATCCTATCCTATAACCAAATACAGGTTTTTTCATTTCCTAGTGTTAGCCCCTGACTTTGTCCTCGTAAAACTACACAAATTGTTAACCGTGGAGCCAATTTTGGGTCGCCCTATAGTCGTTCCACCCAAGTCTGCATCCTCGTTTGCTCTTTGTACGGTCAACCGCGCTCTCTCTCTCTTCGAGCGCGCTCACAAGCGTAGTATAAGATTTCATAGCAATGCGTAGTGTTAGAAGTAACAGTAGCGTAAAACAAATAAGCCATCTGTACGTCTATCACGAGTTGCCACTTTAAATTTATGTTATCGTTCGCGTAAAAAATGTATTGGGATTTGAAATGACAATAACATGGCAATGTCAAATCCCAATACATTCTTTTACGCGAACGATAACGTAAATTCAGAGTAGCAACTCGTGGTAGACGTACTGATCCTCTGCATCTAACGGGCTATTTTAAGGGTACCTACATAATTGCTTACCTACCTAGATCTAGTAAGTAGTCCCAACAAACAGCTGTGTCACACACTTTGGAAGCATCTTAGAAGCAACTTGTTTTTGTACTTTAGTTTTATGAATTGGTCAAATTTAACTATCTACTCGTGAACTCTATTTTGGCTTTGATTATGACATACAGACAGGATTGTTTGAGCTTGACGCTTAATATATAATCTAGTTGGTTAATTAAGTACTAAAACTTTAGGTAAGTACTAACTTTTTATGCCGTATTGAATTTAAAGAACAAAACTTATAGGAAACAATTAAAAGGCATTACCTACTCAATATTAAACAGCTTAAACTTCCGATGTTTCCATGGAAAACGTTATCCTATTCAGTATATTATGCCTGTTCAAACAACTAATTTTAATATTGATTCATTATACAATCTACCTCCAAAACATTGCTGCCTTATCTTTCCCGTTTTTTCTATTTTTTGTCTTTAGATCGTGCTTTTGGGGGCTTAAATTTATTGTTAATCTCATGATGACACTATCTACTCAAATCAAACTTGGATCTGTGATCAAATTGTTATGTAAAACCCTCGATTGAAAATTACAACAGAACTACCCGCACAGCTGCAAAGCAAAACGTTTTGGCTTTTCTCGAATATCAAATCTCTTGATTTCATTAATAATATACCTACATTTAGGTACTCTAATGTTTACGGATATCAAACTCCTCAACCTCACACGCCGCTTACAATGATCATTTACTATTTACGCCCACTCAGTATTTGCCGAGTCTGTACCTACATGCAGGTACGCTCGTGCTGTTGTTATGGTAGGTATGTGTCATGCACGCAGTGTGGTGCGCGGGCGCAGGCGTTGCATGCGTTACTTACGAGGAGGCACTTGCTAGTGGCTTGGGGATTACGCGAGCGTGGCGCGGACGCAACAACTCAAGGTAAAATTGGGATAATACAAGGTCCATCTAACAGTACAAGACATTCTCTATTAAATGATCAATCAAAAGTGAAAGTTAAAAACAATACACGTCTGTTATTTTAGTAAGACTTGACTAAAAATGAAAACCTGTTATACTCGTGCAGGAACTCAGTAATGTTATTAACAGTCCTTTTAACTTTTTTTTCAATGAAATAACTAACGAATTTTATTGTCTTACCTCTACTTAAATTGATCACAATTGAACGCGAACTCTGACACAGAATTTAAACGGTTTCACTTTATCATCACTCACTTTCACAGGGTGTTTGTTTGTGTACACAACAGATTGTGAGAATGGGTCGAGTTCATGCGACGCGTTCAGACGCGTGCGATGAGGCAGACCAACTGGTTTGCTTGTGAGGTAGCGAGTGGGTTCGCGGCACCCCACCATACCCCGGCCAAGCCGTAGGACATGACTTGAACGCTCCGTTGCCGTGTTATGCGCCCAACTGGGTCAGCCTGTTTAATGAATGACTTAACATGTCGTAAAACTTTATACATACTTAGTTGCTGCCGGACTATGGCGTGCATTACGAGTATCAGTAACTTGAAGCTCATTTCTTGCAGTTAAGCACGCAAGGCATAAATTAGTAAATTACAATTAGTTAAGTAGTAACGGGTTGTATACGAACTGCGCGTAGCGTCAGCAATAATTCATAATATTAAATACCTTCAACATAAAGCGTGTTGCAACGTCAAGCAACGAGGCAACCAATAAGGTACACATCTAACCGACATGCCAGAAATTTTTGTATACATATACCTACTAAACGCTTCATCCAGTCGCCTAAAAACTGGTAGGTCTCTCGTGCCAGTGGATAAGATGAGGATCTTCGGGTTGCTGACTAGACGTACCTATCAGTAGATAGGTACGTCTAGTCAGCAACCCGAAACGGAAAGAAAACGGTAGGCTCACACGTGCTCTCCGAGTGAAATTCAGGCACAGAATTGGCTCATAATAGGTACCTAATAGTTGAGGTTGGATAATAATGAAGAAGAATGACCAGACAAGAAGTGTTTTATAATGGATTTATAAAACACTTCTTGTCTGGTCTTGAATTAAATAAAAAACGCCACTTAATCCAATTTCTTTTATTAGCTTTTTTGTTATTAAACGGTTATTTCAACTCAACAAAAATCTGTATAAATGTATCGAATGCAGTTTCAGTTGATAGTGAGCAATGCTATTTATGATTATTATATTAAATGGTATATGGAATTGAGCTTTGGTTTACATCAAACAAAGTCCCGTTTAGTTTCGCTTACACTATGCTTTGCGGTAAATGAAGACGATTATATCGCATTCACTACTTGCCGAACCTAAAGACATTTGTCCGATGATGAGAGAAATTTTAAACGATTTAACTTATTTTATTGCACATTTGAGTCTCCACACTATGGATAAAAATCATCGCCGTATAGCTCATAAAACAATCTTAACTATAGTCACGATTTCTGAGCGTTACTCGTTTTCACCAGTTAATGTTGACCATCACTGCTCCAACTCTTAGTTTGATGAAACAGTTAGCCACAGCATGGCATGAGTCTGCTTTTGCAGACTGTTGCAAATGAATGACATGATAGATACTTATTTCATTGAAAACAAAAAAGTACATTGATTTCATCAAGAATTAATCTTCATTACCTCGATTAGTCATAAATGATGAATTAAATAAATATGATAATAATGCTATTATGATCTTGCCTACTAGGCCGCCGGTCGGGGTTCTATGGCCACCACCCTGGACAAACTTTCACGTTACCAACACTCGTATTTGTGTCTGAATACGAGCTCTGCTTGTGGTCCGATGACACAATATAAAAATGTCGGAGATTTATTGGCATAAAAAATTGTAGGTAAATGTGGAAAACGAGTAATTATGGTGAAAAAACAAAGTCCGATTTCATTATTTTTTCAGTATGGCGCATAATTAGCTAGCTCATTATATGAGTAGTAGAGAGCGGCGTGGCATAAGGGTTAAAGCACTCCGACTCCGACTCGGATCGTGAATCCCCGTTCGGGATATTATAGTCGTGATGGTATGCCATTAAATTAGAATCACACAAGTAGAATCATACAAGTCAATCACTTCTGAAAAGCTTATGTAAATTATCAGATCTTGGATCTAACAAATCCTACAATAAAACATTTAATTTAAGCTAATTCAAGTAGTGAATGGATAATAGATAAGAAAAATGATCCATTTAAACCATTCTACCTACAAAATCCGTATCTTAATCAGATTTTATTCATAACCTAAACATCTTTATAGACACAGTTAAAACACGTCCATTGAATTGCATAGAAGTTATTTATATCAATATTTTTTATACAGCGGTAAAGTAAAAACAGATATTTTTAAACAATATTTCAATATCAAACTGAAAAATATAATCAATATATTACATGTTTTGCGCTAAAATACAACATAATACACTTATACATGCTACACGCTACTGTGGTTGGTTACATAATATAGACAATAAATTATTTTTATCGAATGAGAGTTACACCTTTTTAAAATTAGATTCCCTAGAATGTAAACATTTAAGAACGCATTGACTATGAACGCCGGTGAGGCGCCACCGCGCAGCTTCCTGAAGGAACGGTACTTGACGCGAGTGGCACAGGATACTTCCTGGTATGGTAGCAAACTAGAAGCTTGTGAACTTGTACCACCAGCCTCAAAAACCATAAATTAAATTGATAATTGTACAAGCGCTGAATTAATTTTTCTTAAGTCATGTGTGAAAAATCATTTTTCTCTTTTGATAACATGATAATACACTACCTGGCAAATACAGATAAGGCTTAACTTCAAATTCGAAAATAGGTGCATCACAGCAAAAAAGGTGATTATTTCTCTTTAAAAAGCAGAGTGTATATACGTTAGGCAACAAAAATTAACAACAAAAAACGTTCTGTTCTTAATGGTTTCACTATACATACGAAAATCAATATCTAATTAGGCTAACTTTATTAACTTAAAATAGACTGAAGAAGCTGCGCAGTCTTGACAGCCCGCGTGTCCCGTAAATCTACAGTTATAAAATTAAAGTGCTACCTTTCATTGATTTTCAAGTCGTGTTTAGTAATATTAAACGCTTCAATTCATTTAGCAAATCTCCATAGACCAAAAACTCACATTACAACAAAATCCGATCTAATGTGCATCATAAATCATGAAATGAAACATTTTAAGTTTCGATACGCACTGGTACACTAAAGTCCGTCCCCCACTTCAACAGTTCATATTCGCTTTGCGATGGGTATTATTAACTATTATTATCGTGACGCTTTCTTCGTTGCAAAAAGAAAACTTCAAGACAATTCGATAGGCCAGAGACACCGCCTGTGCAATGGTACATGACCGTCTAGTGTCGTCAATCGAGGGGTTAAATATCAATAGGTGTCTTCCGAAGACCACATTATGTTTCTTCTATAGATGTTATTGTCACATACGGTGAGTTACAGCTAGAGCGCAACACTGAGCTTATTTCAATGAACTCTCATACATCGTGCAGATAGTACGAAGACGACAGTGTCAGGCTAGAGCCTACGTTCACTATATTTTGCTCCGTAAAACGATGGCCAGAGGCCCAACACCATTGAAGTAGAAGAACTTTTCAAGAAATCTCTGCATAAATAACACTGTCGATATTCCTGTCGATTTGACCCGAAACCTCGATATACCATCGATCTCGCGACACTAGAGCGGCTAGAGCTATAGACGTGGATCATAGTCGCACTCGTAGTACAGGAAGGGGGGCTCAGGCGGGGGGTATGCTATGCGCGGGCTGAGCAGGGCGGGTGGCGGGGGCGCGGGGGGCGGTCAGCTGGCGAGCGCGGCGCGGGCCGGGGGCGCCGCGGACCAGCACTACGGGCGGCGGCCCGCGAACACCCCGCCGCCGCCGCGCGCCAGGTAGCCGCCGACGCCGTTGCTGTGCCCGGAACCTGGGGGGACATCCAACCGTTACCGCATCCTACCCAAACATCATCCATACTAGTCCTTCCACGTGATCGACAATTATGATTCTTAAATCAAGTAAGATGGATGTCGAATACTTGTTTGAAAAATCATTATTGTCGATCCTCATCATTATTTTTAATCAGAAATTGACTCCTAAACGTAGATACATACCCCTCTCTTCCCAATGATTTTTTTCATATTAAGAGGGTTTACTTTTTGCGTTTGGGGTAGATTAAGGTTTTCGTGATTATTTAGCTGAATTCGAATTAAGTGAAAATTATCACTCTATTATTGAATGCACTTTTTCATTTTATGAGTATAACTTTAACTGTGCACAGTAAATTTTTAAGTGTCTTATCAATTTAAAAAAAAAAAAATTTCATTTAATTTAGAAAATAATTGGCGACTACCTAATTTTAGACAATTCAATATGTTTTTAAATAGTATTATGCACACAATGATAGAGCAAAAATTTAAGTTTTGTTTCAATTCAATATTTCAATCAATCAAACAAAAAAATCTAACAAAAATGCGACGTTGTGTGAACCACCCCCAGCTAACGCTCTTAAGTGAGATTTTGCACTTTTGGCAAGCTAGTGGAGCATGAGATCAATGAGTCGAGATGGAGGCAGGACGCATCTTTTCTAGACATGTAGCGACTGCTTGTCACGCTCTTTTCACTTAAGAACGTCACATAGGATCCTAACTTCGCTTTTTATCAATCACCAAAGCCAATTTAAAAAAAATAAGCAAACGAATTTCATTTTTTAAAAATTAATACTAGCCAAAGATAAGTTAATTAAAATTCACAATTAAGAAAAACTTGAGTAGGCTTACCCTGGCTGGGGAAGGGTAGGCAGTTTGATTTTAAAACTTCTTCATGATTTCCATATGCACAAAATTTCACTACTACTGTATTAGCTGATATACCAGTTATCTCAGCTTCATAAAACTGAAAAAGAAACCATTATTTGAATTGTTTCTAAATAATAAATTCCATTATTTAAAATGCACAGCTAAACTAGATAATTACATTATTATCCTCCCAGTAAAGTGCCAGACACCGATCGCCGACTTTCCAGTTGATATCCGCGACGCCGAGCATGGCCCTCGCCTGCTCGTTGACGGCCGCGTTCTGGAAGCCTAGCAGCGAGCCGGGCAGGAAGGGCCCGCCGCCGCGCAAGTCGAACTCCTGCGGCCGCGAGCCATACCCGTACTGCCGCCCGCCATACCCCGCCTGCGCTCCACTCAAGTAATTCATATTAGGGTACATCGGGTTCTGCTGCTGCTGCTCTATATACCCATTCGGAGGCTGCTGGCGACGCTGGTACGCTTGCTGCTCTTGGTACTTTTGCACATCACTATTTCTCCTGAACGGAGGGATGTCCTGCATATTCTGATTCGGTATATACGACCCTTTGGGGTACCCCTGTTCGGGGAGAGGTTGGTACTGCTGCTGCTGCTGGTCTTCTGTAGGCAGTGAATGATTTTGAATCAGGTTCAAATTAGCAGTAGCCTCAACCAAACTCTCTATTGCATTTGTAGTATGTCCGCGATAATTCTGTGGTTGCTGCATTTTGTTATCAAGCATATTTCGGTCACTTCTCATGTTCCTATCATAATGAGAAGGAGGTTGATTTTGGTAGTTGTTGTAATGTAAATTCATGTTCATATTCATTGCTTGCTGTTGGTGCTGGTGTTGTTGGTGCTGGTGTTGTTGGTGCTGTTGTTGCTGTTGTTGCTGCTGTTGTTGTTGCTGTTTGTTTTTCTCTTCTAACTTTTTCTGGAACCTCGGTGGTTTTTCATTCTGAGACTGATATTTTCTATCTTCTCGATGAGATGAGTGGTGATTGTCATTGGAATAATGCCCTCTGTTTTCTGATCGAAGTCTATTAGAGGTATCATACCGTGAAGAACCTTGAGGCCGAGAGTTGTTCCTGGCACTATTTCTATCCCGGTTCCCATAATTCCTATCACCTCTATCATCAGCATTAGATGTATACGGTCGACTCTTGTCCTTCTCCGGTACATTTGGCAATTTATCTTCAAGAAAATCAAATAATGATACTTTTCCTGATGGTTTTACAGGAATACCGTCATCATCATTTGGGTCCTTGTTTCGACCTTTACGCTTGGGCTGATCGGCCTCTTTATGAGGCTTCTCCTTAGTCCTGTTTTCAGAATGGTCCCTCTTTTGAAGTATTTTGAGAGCTCTATCAACATTGTTCTTGGTATATTTCAGGGCATTCTCAGCCTGTTCCTCAGAGAAACCAGCATCAACAATTTTTTGTACATTAGCATCAAGTAAAGGTTTAGTGCCCCCTCCAAATACCTGTAAAAAATGTTTCATGCTGGTTCTTGGTCCAAAGATAAGACAAAAAAAACAAACAAAATAATATACTCAAGTGGTTTATATTCTACATTTTTTTTTTCATTTCAGGTAAGTTTATATACTATGGCATGGCAATAGCTTATAGTAATTGAAATAGAAACAAAGTATATCAATTTCTTTATGAATAGTAAACGGTATATGAAGAATGTAACCTGGACTGTTTTAAAAAAACAGTACTCATTGCAATAAATTTTCATTATCATACAAAAGAACACTCAGTGCAGCTTTTTTGGCAAGCTATTCATTAACAGAGTTGGGCAAAAATTATTAAATGTCGAATAACATATTCATTCGTTATTATTTTATTTGTTACTCATAAATGATAAATAATTTCAGTTATTCAAAGTAAAATCATACGAACGACGAATAAATTATTTTATTCGTAATTAACATAATTATTTGTAATTAGTAATTATAATCAAATGAGTTTTTCGTTGAAGTAAGTAAATGAGAGTTCAAATATTAAAGCCAAAGCAGCGGTGGTACAAGCGCTGGATTTGTACAAGAACACTTTGTTGGGGGGTTATTTATTAATTTTAGAAAGCCAAATGAATAATATGAAGAATTTTTCTAGCTAGTTAGTGCCAACGACAACGCTAAGTCTGGCCTGCGCCCTAGGTAACCCTAGTAGGTAACCCTAGGGCGCAGATCGGACTTAACGTTGTTTTCTATCTCAAAAGCAATGAAATGAATGTTTCAAATAAAATTTGTTCCAAATTGTATGTTCTACAATTTTATCAAAGATATTAATGTCATGGAGCAATAGAAATCGAGCTAAACGTGAAAAACTTATAATTGACCTTTGATCTTGATTATCTTACGACACAGACACAAGATCATATGAGATCATTCCGAGGTTTGATCCGCTAAAATAATGGGGCTATTTCTTCTTCATACATAATACAATATGACAAAAGAGTAAGTGATCTCAGTGGCGAAAGGGAGGAGCCGGCTTACGGTGCCGCATGTGCTATTTGTGTTAAGTTCGAACAGAATAACTATTTAGAAAAGATGAGTCTTCACAAATTATTCAAAATAACACATAAAATCACGAAAAATTCATTCATAGGCAATTAATTTACGAATGATTTATTATTAATGAATTATTTGCAGATAAATATATTGCGAATAACTTTTTATTCAAATAATTATTTAGATAAAAATTTATTCGAATAATGCCCAACTCTGTTCATTAATATATTTTGGATGTTGATAGGTATGGATTGAATCTATGACTGGTAGCTTAGTATTATTATTTTCAACTAGGGACGCTGGCAGTGGGCCGGGTGATCGGTCCGTTTGTGGTGGGCCATTTCACACATTTCCCCGGGCCCCCCTTGCAGGGGGAAAGCTTGGTAGCTTAGTAGATAAAATAACTATGTAACAAGCTAATCAAGGAATATACCTTTTTCACTCCTGAAAGCCGCTGCGCCTCAGCAATAGCCCCTTTTCTTTGAGCTTCGAATTCAGCATTATCCTGTTTAGCAGAATCTTGGAGGCTCTTAAATTGCTTATCTACAGTAAGGGCTTCAAGCCGTTGGCCAAATGGAATCCATGGTGGTGGACCACCATCTGCACCTATGCCCCCTAAAATGTAGATAGTACACATATTAAAATTCATCATACTTTGTTCTATTAATTTTCATAATAAGTCTACAACTGCCAGAAGGTACTCAGTATCAAACTTCAAATGCTTACCTCTAGTATGTTTAGCAAGGCTACGGTTCAACTCCCATTTTTCAATCATATGAGATACCTTTCCACCCAACACTGTGATGACATTAGGAGTTAGCCAAATAATTCCATGGCAGGCTTCCAGACCTTCATTGTTTAGTAACAACTTGGTCCCTGGTGGGGTGTTGACACTAAGGCTAGATATAGGACTTATCTCCAATCCAGTGCATGAGGACTTCCCATCGTGCAGCGTCAACTTCAGCATACGCGGCGTTGAAGACGATTCCTCATTAGCCTTAGGTGCAGACACATTTCGGATCTTCTGGATTTGGACTACTATGGGCTTCTCTAGCTTAGTCGGGTCTTTGGTGAAGTCCTCAGGAAATGAGGCGTCACCGATATCCCTTAAATCAAACTGTAAAACGAGAAACAACCATTTATCTGCTGCTCAGTTTGTCTATACACAAGACGGCCAAGAACAGCCCAGCATAGTCCTGGTGAATACTTACATCTAAAGCTCTTTTGCTGATTACGTTCACATCTTGTATTTGACCATTTTCGCTTACAGCATCGAGGCCTTCCTGAGTCAAGTGCCTGGAAGGATCACGCAATGTTTAGTTTAAAACGAAGTCAAATTAGTACAAAATATTCGGGTTACAGGTGGCTTACTTACCAGCCCAACTCACTAAGATTTTCTAGCAGTGACATATTGTCATTTACAATAATTAAAGCATGTCTTCAATAGAAAATGTACGATACAAATATTAACTAAAACCCACAGGTCAGGCATACGGTACTACACGACGAATGACATGACACCATGACATAAGCGGAGAACGACAGATGAAAAATAAGATAGGTTATAAATAAGATTTTGTGAAGGTCCATCAAAGTAATTTTATGCCGTTCGTGTGTGTGCCCCGTGTGGGCCGTGTGTGTGTGTGTACTGGGACTACTATTATCCTGCCGTCTTCCCAAAATTAATTTTCTAAAATTTCATTAGCCAAAAAATTTTTAGCAACCTTTTATTATGTTATTGCAACATATTATGCAACATTTCGAATGATATTAGTACGCAAATTTTAGGACAAATTTTTACTTGCCAGAATATCAAACTGGATAATGTC
Organism: Udea olivalis; assembly: GCA_947369235.1. Lineage (NCBI taxonomy): Eukaryota > Metazoa > Arthropoda > Insecta > Lepidoptera > Crambidae > Udea > Udea olivalis. Next base: position 6,134,158 of record OX376346.1, on the reverse strand, counting down.
ATTTGGGCATTTGGTCTTTTACCAAATGATTTGTTATGACAAAAAACATAAAGACAAAATGTTTTTGGGAAAAATATAAATAAAAAATAAGTACACTTTAATTTTAATCAACCAATTAACTGAATGTAAAAGTTTACACGTGTTTATAATTTTTTTAGAGTTTAGTGACATTTGATACGTGACATGCTTAAGTTTTGTACTTTTTCCTAAATCGAAACAGCTAGGTTAGGTTAGGTCAGAACTGCGACCAAACAACGCACGAGCTGAGCGAGCGAAGCAAGCGTGCCGCGGCAGCGGCCGGCGAGCGCCAGAACCACATTAAAGGCCTGCGCAGACGACGTACGCGGAGGAAAAGAACGCTCCGCGAATAAAAAATCCCCCGCGGATTTACCGCGGACTCAACGCACACGGCGTGCGATCATTTGTTGTCCGATAGTATTTAAATATTCTGAGATAACGTTGTGCTGTAATTTACATGAAGTTTAAGCAAAGGGGAAGACGTTTTAAAAGAGAATACTGGGTCCTACCTTTATTTCGAATCGAATTTTAACGCGGAGTAAAATTCGCCGTGAGCGTGACTGCTCATAGTTCAGTGGTTCTATTTTTTTCGCGGACGCCCGTGCACTTTAATCCGCTACGCTAAGCAAGCGTCCACGGTGTTTCGGCGGATTTTTGGTTCGACGTACTTTTAGTCGATTGTGTGCATTGTTCGATACAGTTTGTAAGGGATCTATTTTGACGTAGAAAAAAGTACGCCGCGGGTAATACCTCGTAGGCCTTTTTGAGTGTAAAACATGTACACGGGGCACACTAAAAGTTTTGCACTTCTAGCTAATCGGAACTATTTGAATTTCGAATGTTATATTTTTTTAAACGTTGCAACCTTCTTAGTAATAAAAAAAAACAATTGGCGGGAAATCATTTGTCAATTGTTTTTTATCAGTAAAGTTCTACGTACCTACGCAACGAAAATGGAATTAAGTCGAAAATATTTTAGAGCGATGATTTTTTATGATTTTAAAAGTTCTCTCTCTGCGCAAGACTGTGCCGCTCGTCTTCAAAATGCTTTTGGGAGAGAAGCATCTTGTTTGAGCACCGTGAGGCAATGGTTTGATGAATTTGAGAGAGGTCGAGTTTCTTTACATGACGAATTTCGTGAAGGGTGGCCTTCAACTGCCGTCAACGAAAATAATGTGGCTACTGTTAAGCAGCTGATTGAAGAAAACCCGCGGATTACCTATGAGACAATTCGAGGACTATTGGGGATTGGTATGAGCCAAATTCAGAAAATTTTACACGAAGAATTGAAAGTTCGGAAACTTTGTTGTCGTTGGATCCCTCATGAACTGACAGCGGAGACGAAGCGGGCTCGCGTGGAATGGTGCTCACAGATGCTACTGAAGTACGACCACGGACATTCTAATGCTGTTTATGACCGTACAATTCCACTTGAAGATCAAAAAAGTGTTAATGCCGAGTGGTATTCTACCATTTGTTTACCCAGGGTGTTAGAAAAAGTTCGCGAAAGATGACCCAAAAGCCGCGTTTTGCTACATCATGACAATGCTTCTTCACATACGGTCAACAAAACAAAGTCATTTTTAGCACAAAAATATTAAATGATATGAACTATTACTTTTCGACTGTTGGTGAGAAACTAGCGCAACAAATTATGCAGGGCATCAATCAAACAGAACAGACCTTAGCCAAAAAAGCTCATACACTTCGACTGTCGGTAGTTCCTCAAAACTCTCTTTTATTAGCACCTACAGACGATATTGAGGTTTCAAAAATAATAAGTAACTTTAATCTAGAAGCAGCTCCTGGATGAGACAAAATAAATATTACAATTCTCAAACTAGTCAAAAATACACTAGCTAAACCTATTGCATACCTTTGTAATCTGAGCTGACTGATGAAAACTATCAGTCTTTTGTCCTTAATAATTTTAGATTATCAAGCGCGTTCTTTAGAAAAACTACTATTCATGGTGGTTCATTAATTTTTACTGCAAATAGTTTGAAATGTAAAGATCGCACTGACATTGTAGGCCTGTCCATAGAGCGTATTGTCGAATTGTCTTGTGTTGAGTTAGAGGGCTTTGTTGTGATAAGTGTATACCGTCCCCCAAAAACTAACTTAGATAGATTTGAGACAGTTATGGAGGAAGCTTTGGGTAGGTTAAGTGCTAAGTCTAAACCCATTATTGTGTGTGGTGATTTCAATATAGATTTGCTAGTAAACTCATCTGAAAGCAATAGGTTATTGTCGCTATTTAAATCCTTTGGTCTGGATTATCAATTCCATGAACCCACGAGGATAACAGCCACAACATCTACTTGTCTGGATAATGTATTTTGCAACTGTGTACCCATTGAAAAGGCAATAGTAACTGAATTAAAGTCTGATCATTGTGGGCAGAAGATAACATTTTTAGATATAACTAACAATAGCGTTAATTACAGGAAAATAACATGTAGACCGAAGACGGGTAATCGCATTAATAGTTTTAAAACTAATTTAAAGCATAAAGTATCTTCCATTCCTTATAAGCAGGGTGACCCTGATGCAGTCTACAAAAGACTGTTTGATTGTGTTAAAAATGAATTTGATGCTTGTTTTCCCACCAAACAAGTTACTTGCAGAGTTCAATCTAAGTTTTGTGAATGGGCCACGCCTGGAATTTACAGGAGCAGACGTAAGATGTATGAGTTGTACGGCATGAAAAAATACAATTTCGATCCACTTTTTGTTGAGTATGTCAAGAACTACTCCAAAATATTCAGAAAAGCCTGCACTACAGCTAAGGCATTGCACATTCGTGATAAAATATCAAAGTCCACTAACAAAATAAAAACCACTTGGGACGTCATAAATCACGAAACAGGTAAAGCTAAACAGCGCGATACCTCATACACTCTTAATATTAACAATAACATCTTACAATCAGAAGCATCTGTTGCTGAAGCATTTGATAAGTATTTCAGTAATATACCTATAATCACTACAGCTTCATTAAATTCCTCACCAACTAGAGCGGAACATTTGTTGAAAGATAATGTATCTTGTTGCAGTGTATTCTTTAAATTTAAACATGTTGAGTCACTAGATATAATAAAAGCATTCAGATTAATTAATTCAAAAGATACCGCTGATCTTTGGGGTATATCAGTCAAAATTGTTAGCCACATAATTGACGTGATTGCCCCTTATTTAGCCGTAATATTCAATGATTGTGTGGATGAAGGTGTTTTTCCAAACTTAATGAAACACAGTAGGGTTGTACCACTTTTTAAATCAGGCAACAAACAAGACCCAGGTAACTTTAGGCCTGTTTCAATCCTACCAGCTCTAAGTAAGATCTTTGAAAAAATCATTCAAGAACAACTATTAAGCCATTTTTATGAGAACAATCTCTTACACAGTGAACAATATGGATTCACGAGAGGCCGTTCTACTACTGATGCTGGCATTGCACTTCTAAAACACATCTTTAGGGCTTGGGAGAATTCACAGAACGCTCTTGGCGTCTTCTGTGACTTGTCCAAGGCCTTTGATTGCGTTGATCACGATACACTTATACGCAAGCTTAATTTTTACGGGGTAAGGGATAATGCTTTAGATTTGGTAATTTCGTACCTTAGTTTAAGAACTCAAAAAGTTGATGTTAACAGTGTACTCTCTACAGGATCACAAGTTAAAATGGGGGTCCCTCAAGGATCCATTCTGGGTCCATTACTATTTCTGATATATATAAATGATTTACCTTTTTACTTAAAAGATATTTGTGATGTTGTATTGTTTGCAGACGATACATCTTTAGTTTTTAAAACTGACAGAAATAAAAACCTTTTTGATGATGTTAATGACGCACTTTCAAAGGTTTTACAATGGTTCACAGTAAATAATCTACAGCTTAATGCAAAAAAGACTAAATGTATTAATTTTAAGTTGCCTAATGTTAAAGATAACCCCATTAGTCTAAAAATTGATGGTAATACTATGAAGCTTGTAGATACAACAGTTTTTCTTGGAATCACACTAGATTCAAAACTGCAATGGAACCCTCATATAACAGCTCTCTCAGGCAGACTTAGTTCGGCTGCATTTGCAGTGAGAAAAATTAGGTTATTAACAAATGTTGATACTGCTCGTTCAGTTTATTTTAGTTATTTCCATAGTGTAATGTCTTACGGCATTGTACTTTGGGGTCAAGCGGCGGATATACAAACCATCTTTATCCTCCAGAAGCGAGCTATCAGATCCATCTATAAGCTTCGTGCACGGGCTTCACTTAGGGAGATTTTTAAGGAAATTGGTATCCTCACTGTAGCGTCACAATACATTTACAATTGCATTGTTTTGGTCAGAAAAAATATTGGTCTCTATGCTAAACACAGTGACATACATTGCAGAAATACTAGGAATAAGGATAAAATTGCACTTCCACTCTTTAGGTTACAAAAAGTTTTAGGATCCTTTATGGGGCAAGGTATACATTATTACAACAAAATTCCAAAAACCATTTGTGAGTTACCTTTACATAGATTCAAACATCACATCAAAACAGCTTTATTAAAAAAGGGCTATTATACTACAAAAGACTACCTTATAGATAAAAATGCCTGGGTATAAGCGCTCTTCTCGATGCGGGATTAAATAGCTCTATTGTAACAGATGTTTTATTGTAAGAGTTAATAGGTACCTAGTTTGTATGTACTGACTAACAATTTTTGTTTTTGAATTGTTTAAATGAATTCTTGTTATTATATTCTTTTATGGTTGGTTTTTTCTCTTTGTTTTATATTCTTTTAGGTATCAAAATGGCACACTGCTTGTACTTTACTAACCCCTGTTGTAAACCCAAAACAAGTTTAAAAGAGTAACTGCTGAGTTTCTCGCCGGGTCTTCTCAGCAAGAAACAACTCCGACGCGGTGGTAGAGTCGCATTATGTCTGTATACTGTTTATTTACATATCCATATTATTATGGTATTTATGTCTATTATTTAGTATATTTTGCTGTAAATTTGACGATTTGAAAGTACTGATACAGTCTATTTGAATAAAGTTATTTGAGTTTGAGTTTGAGTTTGAGCCTCTCTACAGGAAAAATGCCAAAAAACCTAAAAAAGGCACTTATTACTCCAATACACAAGGATGGTGATCCACTTATAGAATTTAACTACAGACCAATATCTCTATAAACAAGTCTTGCTAAAATATTAGAAAAAGTAGTAAACATTAGACTGAAGGGTTATCTTGAGAAATACAAAATCTTAGCTGAAAACCAATTTAGTTTCAGAAGCAATACATCAACTGAAGATGCTGTCACATTCCTGACGGATGAAATAACTAAGACATTAGATCGGGGTAGCAAGTGTATAGGAGTGTTTTTGGATCTTGCCAAGGCCTTCGATACGGTTTCGCACCCCATACTACTCAAGAAGATGGAACTTATAGGAGTACGTGGAGTAGCCTTAGATTGGTTCACCTCCTACCTTGATGAACGAAGTCAGAGGGTAGCTGTGGGTAGCTTTAATATTAACTCGGTCAGCGTTAACTTTGGGGTTCCTCAGGGCAGTGTCTTGGGCCCTACTCTATTTCTCATCCATATAAACGACCTATGTCAACTAAAATTAGAATATGCAAAAACCATAGCGTTTGCAGACGACACTGCAATAGTGTTTAGTGGTGAAACTTGGGAAAAGGCTCAAAGTGCTGCACAAACTGGTCTTCGAGTGGTAGCTCACTGGATGCAACATAATCTCCTCACACTCAATGCATCTAAAACGAAATTTCTAGCATTTAGGATAACTAACAGAACTGCACCAGACCAAACCCTTGTACTTAAACTCCATTCTTGTACTGTTAAATCTATTTCCTGCACCTGCCCAACTCTAGACCAAGTCAATTGCATCAAGTACCTGGGAATCTATGTTGACGAGAACCTGAACCGGAACAAACACATAGTGAGTATTCGCTGCAGGCTTAGGAAACTTATGCATATTTTCAGAGCACTCAGTACTGTGGCAGACATGGAACTGCTAAGAGCTGTTTATTTTGCATTCTGTCATTCCATTATAAGCTACTGTATAACTTCATGGGGAAGTGCGAACAAAACCACCTTGCTTAAATTGGAACGTGCTCAACGTGGTGTTCTGAAGGTTGCACGTAGGAAACCATATCGTTATCCTACAAATAGCCAGTACAATGATTGGAAAGTCCTAAGGGTACGTCAAATATACATACTAGCCACTATTCTGCCATTCCATAAAGTATCCTACAAAAAAGTGCAAAGCAGAAGGCAATCTATATGGAAACCTTAAAAAAAAAAGACATTGTTTGGCCAAAAAAGTCCATCCTACATGGGCCCATCTCTTTACACTAAACTAAATCGGTCATTGCAAATATACAAGCGTACCAGACATCGTTGTTAAAGTATTATTTCTGAACACTTGCACGCCATAAATTACCAACAAACAGAAGACATTCTAAAAACGTGTTTTGGCGGTATATAAAAAAAAAACTCAAACTGCTCTGTCTAAACGCTTACTGTGTGTAATGCAAATGTTAACATGGTAACCATGCACACGCACGCATACTTACTCTCTCTCTATCTCTCTCTCTCTCTCACACACACACACACTACACACAACACACACACACACACACACACACACATTTAAGTGATCTATTTGCCTATTATTTCCCCTAAGAAATGTTTGATTTAAGTCATTTTTTTTACTTATTATATAACTCTAACTGTAGGATTGAAGAGACTAGTTTGCCACAACACAGAAAATCCTAGTGTGGAAAATAGTGACGCATTGTACCATTTCATGCAAAAAATTCAATAAAGATATTATTATTTTATTTTATTTTTATTTATTTTTACCAACGTTTCTCGCCTGCCTCACTTTTGTTGACCTGTTCTCATTTTCAAACACCCCTCACAAGATTGCAGTTTTTTTCGGGTTAAAAACAATAAATCCACGTTTCGTCACCTGTGACAATGTCATAAACAGCATTAGAATGTCCGTGGTCGTACTTCAGTAGCATCTGTGAGCACCATTCCACACGAGCCCGCTTTATGAGGCCAATCGCCATTACCTCGCTCCATTATCTTAGAAAGGAGGGAGGTAATGGCGATTGGCCTCTAGTTATTTGGGTCAGAGCGGTCTCCCCTTTTAGGGAACGGGTGCACAAGCGCTATCTTCCAACAGACCGGGACCACTCTAGATGAGTATGACCACCGGAACAAGCGCGCGAGAACTGGAGCTAACTCCGGGGGGGCGCACATTTTTAGCACTATAGCGGGGATACTGTCCGGCCCAGATTATGGAGTTCTAGTGAGAGTAGAGCTCTACGCACGGCACGATGGTGGAATTTGATGTCGGGCATAGAACATAGACACTGTGGGATACTGGGTGGTGTCTTGCCATGGTCATCCAGGGTCGAGTTTGAAGCAAAAAGAGAGCATGGATGTTGTGCAATCTCTTTTGCAGAATAGGCAATGGACCCGTCTTCTCAGCATAAAGATGGAAACGAGAGCCTACAAAAGTTTCCCTGTACGGCTTTAGCCAATGACCAAAAAGCCCGAGTGCCGGAAGGAAACCGTGCCAGCTTTGCGCCAATGTAGCGGAGGTAATCGCCCTTTGCGCTAGGAATTGTCCTTTTGACCTGGAGGCAAGATTGTACAGCTTCTTGAGGGACAAGCTGCTGGAATTCCCAGTTGCCTGAGCTTCTGCCCAAGCACGATAACGGGCCTGCTTTAGGCGCAGGGCAGATTTGCAGGAACGATTGAACCAAGGCTGGGACTTGCCACCGATGGGCACTGCAGTGTTTGGAATGAACATTTCCATGCCCTGCAGCAGAACATCGGCAACAGAGTTTGCACATGCACTGGGATCTGCGGATGTGAAGCAAACTTGCAAGCAGGTAGAAAGCAAAGAAAATGCGCATTCCATCTCAATCTGCTGACCTGAAGTGCCAAACACGGCGGCTACCTGCGGATCGCGGATGTTTGGCACGCGTAAGAGGCACTGCGCTCCTTACCAGGCAGTGATCGGAAGACCCCAGAGGAGCGTCAACTGAGACCTGGTAGAAGTCTAGATGCGAGGTCAGCAGAAGGTCCAACAGGGAAGGGACGTGTTCTTCTACGTCAGGGACTCGCGTTGGCGACGAAACCAGCTGTGTTAGACCATAAGCCAGCGCAAAGTCGTGAATCGCTCTCCCGGCATAATCGGTTATCCGAGACCCAAGCCATTCAACGTTGTGGGCATTAAAGTCACCCAACACAATGACTTCGGCGGTTGGGGCCTGTTCGAGCACGATGTCTGTCGCAGTCTGGAGGTGCTCCATAAGACGCTCCGTCTCTGCATTACCGCTGTGGGACCTGTAAAGGCACGCATAGATGCGAGGATGGTCGTCACATTCAATGCGCACCCAAAGTGTTGGCAGGTCCCGGGCTTCAAGACTGCCAAGGCGTCGCTCACAGATGTCATCCCGGATATGTACACATGACCCGGCACGTGGGACATAGTTATGCATGAATTTGTAGCCGGTATAGTGAAGATATGGTGTATCTAGAGGGGTGGAAATCTGGGTCTCCGTCAGAAACAGCAAACAAGACCTAGCCGTCTCAAGATGGTGGTGGACGGCATCAAGGTTGGAGTGAACTCCCCTTATATTGCAGAAGTCCACATTAGGCAAAAAAGGTGCCGTAGTTGGTTTGCTCATCTTTTTTTAGCAGTATTTCGCGATTTTTTGCTCACCCCAGAATACGATGGGCATTTGCCTGAGCGGTTGAGCACAGGGAGGGATTCTCCTACTTCTCCGGGATTCTCTTGCGCCGGCCCTCTTGTACGACGGCCGCGTGTGATATAGACTTCTTCTAACCGCCGCTCCTGCGACACCGCTGTGAAGATCGTGTACGTGTGCCTTTTGGACTCCACTTATTAACATTTTATTTAACTATTTCAAATGTGCAGTGTTGTGCTCAGACAGTGCTGTGATGATTTGTGTCACGCCTGAATCAGTGTTGATTGCTGTATGACTGCCTTATTTGCTGCTGATTTTTGGCTGCTGTGTCGGTCGGTTAGGTCGCAATGTTTGCTGTGCGACCGCCGTGCTCGTTGATTGCTGATATGCGAACTCCTTGCTCGCGACTGCTTTTTTGCTAAAACTCTCCTGTTTGCTGCTACTAGCTTGTGATATTCACCACTGATAACTGATTTCACTAGTCACTGATTCACTACAGTTCCTCACTTGTGTAACACACGCGAGGTCCCGCAGATTCTGCTGCTCGAAGGACCAAAAAAGATGTACGGTGTAGGCCGTACACCTTGATAATGTTCTGATATACGAGTAAAAGTCCGGAGATTGAAGTATTGAGAATTTATTGATTTACGTAAACTAGGTAAAAATATGATAATTATGCTAGTGAATGCGTTTAGTACTGAATGATAGGCGCGTGATAGTTGTGAATGCTAAAACTGCACTGATTCTAATAAATTCGAATACAATTATGAAAATGCTGATACATGAGTAAGGCGAAAAGTAGGTCGATACAATATGTACACCGTACACTGGAGCTCTTAAATGGGCTGGCTCATCCGGTGCATACCACACTCATGCAAAATACCAGCGTGAAGCAGAGATTACTCCCTGTGTTTCGTTTAGATTAGCGTGAGCCCCGGCTGCCCCTACCTCCGCCCCCCCTAGTATGAGTGCCATTTCATAAAATGTAGTACCCCAGGAGGGTATACCAAAAATTTATGGAAGCGCCTAAACCTCCATAAATGGGGTGCGGTGGAAAAAAAGAAGAAGGCGTGGAATATGTACCTACTGAGTACAAGTTTATATATTTTTAAGTTCTATATAAACCTCTAGGCCAGGTTGAAAAGTGGACTGTATATGTTTGCGGGATTTCAGCGAAATACATACAGACAGCACTTTCAAATTACTTTACTGTAGTTAGGACGAAGAAAAGGGCATTGGATCTATAGGAACGTTAAAGGATCATGCGCACTTACCTCGCTTCACCGTCCCCCAGTAGAAATCATCACAGCACTGTCTGAGCACAACACTGCACATTTGAAATAGTTAAATAAAATGTTAATAGGTGGAGTCCAAAAGGCACACGTACACGATCTTCACAGCGGTGTCGCAGGAGCGGCGGTTAGAAGAAGTCTATATCACACGCGGCCGTCGAACAAGAGGGCCGGCGCAAGAGAATCCCGGAGAAGTAGGAGAATCCCTCCCTGTGCTCAACCGCTCAGGCAAATGCCCATCGAATTCTGGGGTTGGCAAAAAATCGCGAAATACTGCTAAAAAAAAGATGAGCAAACCAACTACGGCACCTTTTTTGCCTAATGTGTTACAGGTCCCACAGCGGTAATGCAGAGGCGGAGCGTCTTATGGAGCACCTCCAGACTGCGACAGACATCGTGCTCGAACAGGCCCCAACCGCCGATGTCATTGTGTTGGGTGACTTTAATGCCCACAACGTTGAATGGCTTGGGTCTCGGATAACCGATTATGCCGGGAGAGCGATTCACGACTTTGCGCTGGCTTATGGTCTAACACAGCTGGTTTCGTCGCCAACGCGAGTCCCTGACGTAGAAGAACACGTCCCTTCCCTGTTGGACCTTCTGCTGACCTCGCATCTAGACTTCTACCAGGTCTCAGTTGACGCTCCTCTGGGGTCTTCCGATCACTGCCTGGTAAGGAGCGCAGTGCCTCTTACGCGTGCCAAACATCCGCGATCCGCAGGTAGCCGCCGTGTTTGGCACTTCAGGTCAGCAGATTGAGATGGAATGCGCATTTTCTTTGCTTTCTACCTGCTTGCAAGTTTGCTTCACATCCGCAGATCCCAGTGCATGTGCAAACTCTGTTGCCGATGTTCTGCTGCAGGGCATGGAAATGTTCATTCCAAACACTGCAGTGCCCATCGGTGGCAAGTCCCAGCCTTGGTTCAATCGTTCCTGCAAATCTGCCCTGCGCCTAAAGCAGGCCCGTTATCGTGCTTGGGCAGAAGCTCAGGCAACTGGGAATTCCAGCAGCTTGTCCCTCAAGAAGCTGTACAATCTTGCCTCTAGGTCAAAAGGACAATTCCTAGCGCAAAGGGCGATTACCTCCGCTACATTGGCGCAAAGCTGGCACGGTTTCCTTCCGGCACTCGGGCTTTTTGGTCATTGGCTAAAGCCGTACAGGGAAACTTTTGTAGGCTCTCGTTTCCATCTTTATGCTGAGAAGACGGGTCCATTGCCTATTCTGCAAAAGAGATTGCACAACATCCATGCTCTCTTTTTGCTTCAAACTCGACCCTGGATGACCATGGCAAGACACCACCCAGTATCCCACAGTGTCTATGTTCTATGCCCGACATCAAATTCCACCATCGTGCCGTGCGTAGAGCTCTACTCTCACTAGAACTCCATAATCTGGGCCGGACAGTATCCCCGCTATAGTGCTAAAAATGTGCGCCCCCCCGGAGTTAGCTCCAGTTCTCGCGCGCTTGTTCCGGTGGTCATACTCATCTAGAGTGGTCCCGGTCTGTTGGAAGATAGCGCTTGTGCACCCGTTCCCTAAAAAGGGAGACCGCTCTGACCCAAATAAATAGAGGCCAATCGCGATTACTCCCCTCCTTTCTAAGATAATGGAAAGTATTATCAATGCTCTGCTTTTGCGGTACTTGGAGGGCCACCAGCTGATCAGCGACCGACAGTATGGCTTCCGTCATGGTCGGTCTGCGGGTGATCTTTAGGTTCTACTTACCCACCGCTGGGCTGAAGCTATTGAGAGCAAAGAAGAGGCTTCAGCGGTTAGCTTAGATATTGCGAAAGCCTTTGATCGGGTCCAGTACAAAGCGCTCCTAGCCAAACTTCCATCATACGGGGTTACCAAGGGATTATGCGCGTGGATTGCAAGCTTCTTCTCTGGGCGAAGCATTAAAGTCGTCATCGACGGCTCATGCTCTGACTCCATGCCCATTAATGCTGGTGTTCCACAAGGCTGTGTGTTATCTCCGACCCTGTTTATCCTGCACATAAATGATATGTTGCAAACCAGCAACATTCATTGTTACGCGGATGACAGCACTGGGGACGCACTGTACTTTGGCCAACGCTATCTCTAGGTCTGCAGTTGACGAGAACCAAAGAGAGCTTGTGTCTGTAATCGAGGCATCCCTTGAACAGGTCTCACAATGGGGTCAAAATAACATCGTCTGTTTCAACCCATGTAAGACTGAACATTAAATAATGTGCATTTTAGTTTGTAAGTTAAGTAACTACTCGTATTTGTGTTGCAATGCCCTAGCAGGGCTCATGTTACAGGTTCTATTTTGATTTTAATGTCTTATGTACCATCATGAAGCAATAAAGAACTATGACACAACTCTGCGCATTTACCGCGAAAAAGCCCCGTTTGTCGCATGTCCTAAGTTTGAGAGCACTCCCTTGAGTATCAGGCTTAGCATCGGAATCGTTAGCGTTGACGTTTCGACTAATGTACAGTTCCGCAGCGCCTTCTACTTTACAAGGCACAACAAATAAGGCCTCACACTGAGTACTGCTGCCATATTTGGGCTGGAGCACCTCAGTATCTCCTCTTGACAATATATAGCGGAGAACCGCTCGAATTGTCAACGACACTGTGATTCCGACCACTTAGATCGTTTGGCCCTACGGAGAGACGTTGTATCTCTCTGCATTTTCTACCGTCTTTATAATGGGGAGTGCTCAGAAGAATTGCATGATCTTTTTATACCTGCCGCTGAATTTCATCATCGCACGACACGTCATAAGTTGAAATTCCATGCTCATCACCTGGATGGCTGGCGCTCAACAACCGTACGTTTTTCGTGTCAATTTCTTCCGCGTACATCCAAGATATGGAATGATCTTCCTGCGTCCGTATTTCCGAGGGAATATGACATCGGAGCCTTCAAGAAGAGAGCGTATTCCCATTTAAAAGGCAAGCAATGCATCGGTGACACCTCTGGTGTTGCAGTTGTCCGTGGGCGGAGGTGATCACTTTCCATCAGGTGACCTTCCGGCTCGTTTGCTTCCTATTACACAAAAATTAGTCCAGAGGAAGGTCCGCTTCGCATTTTGGAACGTTGGCACGCTGACGGGACGCGTTTGCCAGCTGACCGATGTGCTCGCCAGGCGGAGGGTGGCCGTGGCGTTCCTGCAGGAGACTCGCTGGAAAGGCAACAGGTCCCGGAACATCGGGCACGGCTACAAGCTGATCTACGCGGGTTCTCCTGGTGGGGCCAATGGAGTGGGGGTGGTGCTGTCCGAGGAATTCCAGAATAGTGTCTTGGAAGTAAATCGCGTTAGCGACCGCCTTATGGAAGGGGTCACGACCAATTTAATAAGTGCCAACGCACCGCAGGTCGGTTGTAGCGATTCGGACAAGGCACTGTTTTGGGAGCAAATCGACCAGCTCCTATGCACTATTCCATTGACCCAAGGCATCGTTCTGGGTGGCGATCTGAACGGCCATGTGGGTGAACAGTGTGAGGAATACGGGCGTGTTCACGGTGGTTTTGGCAGTCGTAACGCTGAAGGCGAAGAGATTCTCCGGACGTGTATGGCTGCCGACTTGGCCGTCGTGAACACGTTCTTCAAAAAGAGTCCCGAGCATCTGATCTCCTACAAGAGCAGTAGGAGCGCAACCCAGATCGACTACTTTCTCACCGGGAGAGCTAACTGTAAGGTCATACCCGGAGAGAGTCTTACTGCCCAACACCGTCTACTTGTGATGGACCTGCGAGTGAATCCTAGAGGCAAATGCCGCCCCGAACCAGGTGGTGGCTGCTTGAAGGAGCCAGATCCCATGACTTTGCTGCCGCTGTCGGTGACCAGTGCATCGCAGCGGATAGTGAGTCCGGGCAACAGCTCTAGGATAGGTGTCAGGCAGCTATCACCGGGGCGGCGAGGGTGGCGTTAGATGTGTCTCAGGGTGGACGTGGGCTTGACAAGGAGACCTGGTGGTGGAACGAAGCAGTCCAGAAGGAGATCAGAGTAAAGAAAGCCCTCTTCAAAGCGTGGCAAGCGTCCAAATCTCCTGAAGATTGCATCGCGTACAGGGATGCCAAACGTGCCTCTAAACGAGCTGTAGCCAGAGCCAGACGTGATCACTTACCAAAATTTTTTTTGAACCATAACGCTTTGGAATTTCTTGTTTGACATTTCTGCAATGCTTGTCCAATGAAATTCTGTTCAAGAGTCAGGCCCCTGACCCCTGACTCCCGAAGCAAATTTTGCCGGATTGGCATTACGATACTGTCACCCAAGAAAATATTTGAACCATAGAGAGACAAAACGAGCAAAACCTTAGTTTATCGGGCTCCAATCACCGGTAGAATTCGCACTTGTCAAGAGTTATAAACGTCACTCGAACCCGTTCCGAAAGGTTCCGAAACATCTAGGCAACTGTCAGGTGACAGCCTGGTCATCCTCGTTTTCACTCGTGGACGCGGTCAATTTGGAACAGATCCGAGTGATTAAAGTGATTTTCACTCCTCAGAGTGTAATTTCCACTCGATTTGAAACGCAGCCTTAATATGATGTAATTTAGTATTTAGTGACGTTTTTAACTGATTCATTCATTCATTTCGGAACGCACTTAGCACGCACCAATCAACGTATACGTCAACGCCATTCATGGTTGGTTGACGTTGATTGAATTGATGTCATTGACCTCGTCTGACTGACGTTCTCCAACCGAAAAGTACCTGTGAAAAGTACCTACAGCCAGCAGTACAGAGCACTTGGCTTGGCTTGGCTTAACTATAATCTAATCAATTTTATTGATAGTAAGATCTTGTCGTTACTTCATACAAAGGTGCTAGAAGTAGATTTTACTGGGCTCAAGATTTTCTATAATAAATAATATTTCAACATAATCATGTCATCGGTAAGTTTAACCATTCTTATAAAAACAAAGACTATTCATGCAACTATAGCCACGTATATGAATAAATAATAGACCTGAATGCATTGCAAACAACTTGATAGCGTTTTGCATATGTAGATACAACAACAATGCAATGAATCTCTAGAGAAAGCTAGACTATCCATTTTGTAATACCTACTAATAAAAACTCCTACTCATTGCATTTTATCCGCTCTTTACTTTTCAGACACACATTTTCAACGTAGAAATGACCTGCGAAGGTTGCTCTGGAGCAGTCGAGAGAGTGCTTGGAAGATTAAAAGGGCAAGGAGTAGACAGTGTCACTATTAGTCTGCCAGAACAGAAAGTTTCAGTGACATCGACACTCAGCGCCGACCAGCTACTGGATGTTATCAAGAAAACAGGGAAAAAAACTACTTATATTGGTGTGCAATAGAAAACTCAGCTCCCTGACTAGTGGCAAAGCAAACTCTTTATGTACAACAATTATAATGTACATTCTATTGATGTCTACTATAGCCATCATTTGTGATATTTATATAGGTAAATAAGTACATTTTCAATTGGGCTTAGTAAAAAACATACCATCTTCATGGAAGTTAATTTGTTTAAAGTTGGTTTTACTATTTGATGAACATACCTATTGTTTTTCTTAATTCTTTGCTTGGATTTACACTAGTATCTTATACATTTGTTTATACAGTATTTTAATAAATAACATTTTTATGGTAGAATTTTTATTCAACTTTATTTGAAACTAATAATCACATTGTTTACAAAAATATCATTGCTCACTATTACTCAAAACACCTTCCACAGTATTAAGTCTTAAATCAACAAGATCTACTGCCTCATGCAGGGCATTCAAATGGTCTACAATAGCATTAACAGTTGGCAAAACATCAGCACAGTCACATTCTTTAACTTTATCAACACCACTGGTGAAAGTTTTATTGATCTTCTTCATTTTCTTCAGTTCTGGTTCAGTGACGTGTCTATGAGTTTCATTCAGAATCTTAAAGCCACTGTTAATAGGAAAGCTTCTCTTCCTGCCCACCCACTCTATAGTGCCACTAGTGTAACAAACATCAGTCTCTTTCAGTTTTATCATCCCAAATAAGTCATCATCATTAGCTACCTCTGTTCCAATAGACTTGTGATTGTCAATTATGGAAGGTATTGTGTAAGTAGCTGGACTAGGCGGCGGGCGGGGTAAGTGGCTGATATGGCCCACACTGTATGAGCCTGCATCAGCAATGGGACCAGAATGTATCGATGAATTAACAAGAGGAGTAAATCTTGGTGAATTTCCAGGAAAGGACTTGTTCAAAAATGTTGTCATACGAGGTGGTCTTCTAGGACTTTCATCAATGAATGTACTATTAGCATTGGGCTCCTCATTAAAACTGGATAATTTCTCAGACTCTTGCACTGGATCTGAGACATCGTCAAGATGTACAAATGTAGCCACTGGATACTTGGTGCTGTGATAGCACTGGTACCAAGTCCTTATACCCTGATTTGCGATTAACTGAATTATTATGAATATCTTCTGACTACTTTAATAAGAGGAGGATCTCTTATGTCTGTTAAAATTACAACTCTCTCTGAAATCAAGTTTTTGGAGTGCTAATGTATACTTTGCAGTAACAGTTTCCAATGACCAGTCCTAAACAAGAGAATCAATAACTTTAGATGCTATACATAGACAGAACTATACAGCTTGAAAACTTAGAATTCTAACTACTTAGTTACTTATATACAGAACACTTACTCTTAATTATTAAAATTACACCATTAATAACAATTAAATTACATACATAGTTATATCTACCCAACCACTAAAACAAAGTTAACTACAGTAACTAATTGCACCATCGTTTTTTGACAACCTGATTTCTTCCTCTTGAACTAGGAGTAAGTTTGGAAGATTGAGATGCACTCTTAGGAACCGCTGATTGATTATGAACAAGGTTTTCTTTAGATTCTGATGCCAATTCAGTAAAATTTGTTTTCCATACAAAAACCTGCAAAAAAAAAAAATCTGTTTAGGAATTTTGTAATACACTGAAACTGCAGTTGACCTAGACTTGAATAGAATACAAACCAGTTTATCTTCACCTGCTGAAGCAAAGGTGTCCCCACTTGGTGCAAAGTTAACAGCATTGACAGCACCATTGTGACCACTTAAAGTAAATATTGGATGACCTTCTAGTAAATCTAGAATCTGTAATAGAAATTTTCTTTTTAGCCTTATTTTTAATGCTTTATTCAAAAGTTGGGAGCTTGCAATGTTATAAAAAAACATCTATTTTGCATTCTGCACATGGTATGAATGTTCATTTGTGACTCAAACTGACTGATAATTTCCAGTAGAGTTTGGTTCTAAAATTGTAAACAGTCTTAGGTACAAGGCAGTTTTTAGTAGCTATTACAGTTGATATAGCCTGTGACGCAGAATGCTAATATCAGAGTTAGTTCAAAATATAATCTAATACCTTCATTTTCCCATCTTTACTTGATGATAAAATATAGCTACCACTAGGATGGAATGCCAATTGGGTGACAGCATCATTATGAACACTGAAAGAAAAAACATAATGCTATAATTCCAATAGTCAATAAATAGGATTTTATGGAATACATTGACATTAATAATAGATTTTAATTACACTATTTACTACTTCAAAAATAAATTCTAAAAACGGGTTTTGTGAACCAACTCCCCATTGTTATTGCTCTACTCAATAAAATATTATTTCCTCTTCTCCCTCTTTTCTTAGGTGACCACTGAGAACCAGCGTCGTGGTGCTACGTCTCTGCGGCACATGCTAAGTGGTAGCTAGCCTATGTGACACTTTTTGTATTATTTCATTTTTCTATGTGTGTAACCAGTGTGTGTATTAATTTTATTTCTTTTTTTATTTATATGAATAATATTAAACATTAACCTGTAGTATTGCACCAGATTATGTGTCCTTATGTCATAAAGTTTGATATTGCCCTGAGATGTGCCTATAGCAATATAGCACCCTGATGGATGCCAGGCTAAGTTATTTCCATGACCTTTTTGGTTCTTGTAAGTATGAATACACTCTCCAGATTCAGGGTTCCATAACTTGGATGTTTTATCATCTGAGCAGGAAGCAATCACTGATCCATCATTCGATATTCTAGCACATCTCACCCAATTTGTATGGCCCACAAAAGATGCTATGAATTTATGCTTGTCGCTAGACCACAGTTTAACTATTTTATCATCTGATGCTGTTATAATCTGGAAATATAAAAAAAATTAAATAGATGTTATACAAGCCTGTTACTAAAAAAAGGAAATCACACATAGTCTCTTCTAGTCAGGGACACAATCATTATTAAATACACATTTAGGTATTTTAAAAGGTATTACCTTTAGGTTGTTTTACTAATAGTTGATCACACTAAGGAACACATAAACATTTTGGGAAATTCCATTATCTGGCTCACCTTTGACCCATCGGGACTGAACTCAACTGAGCGTACAGTCTGTGAATGAGCCTTGAACATACCAGTGCTGCCCGTAACAGTGGGCACCCACAGCCTGACAGTCTTATCGCGAGACGCAGACGCCATATACTTGCCAGAAGGCGAAAACGTGACATCCATAACAGCTTCATCGTGTCCTTGAAACCTGTAGCTACGCATTGTACCACGAAGATCCCATAGCTAAAAAAGTTGGCGTAATTGTAATTATAAGAAGACAACCTTCGGGCAAAGCAAAACAATGAAGTTTAAGTAAGTTACCAAAACACTATTGTCCAAAGAACTAGTTGCCAACTGCTGCTCGTTAGGGTTGTAATAAATTGCTGTAATGCCATTCCGGTGTCCTTTTAACTGCTTTTCTAAGGAGGGCTCGAGAAATGATGTCTTAGTATCCATGTTTACATTCATAAAACCAGACGAACCTAATTACAAACACTGTTTACAACACAACACAGTTATCTTCTTTCTGTCTGTGCACAGTTTACACACACAGTTGTGGCAGCCTGCCATTCAAATTTAAATTTGACATGAAAAATCAAAACATTGGCCATAGACAAAAAAAAACGGATTTTAAGGGGGATTTTCACGCAAACCACAATACAATTTGATTGCAAGGAAATCGGGTTTTTAACAGCAAATTTTTTCTATCATCTGCCCCAATTTGTGACCTTTTAGCTACCTTGTTTTCTCGCTTACTCGTAAACTGAGTGCTCTAGAACCTTGCGGAGCAACGTGGTTGCACTTGTAGTCAGGGGTTTTTTTTTCGGACAGATTGTCAGCCAATGATTGTATTTGACCGCTATGAAGTCGACCCTCCTGATGGTGAGCCGGGACGCAGGAGGGGGATGCTTTCGGCCATTCAATCACTTTCATCAGTCACCTGTAGTATTACTTTTCTTTACGCCTAGCGCCTGTCGGCTACCGGCAGCGATGGACGTTCAACGTCAAAGTTTGCGCCGTATCAGCCTTGTGTCTGCTCCACATGAGATAAATACAAAAATGGAATTACTGAGTATACGTAATAAAAAATTAAGAAGTCAAACAAAGATTACCAGGCTTTTTTTGCAATAAGATGATTTTAGTTACTTTCAATCAAGTTTCAGTTGATACACTGATTACTTGAATATTACACTTCTGACACTTTTAATGAAAATTTAAGTATGATGCCGTTAAAGTTACCCAATAAAATGCACATGGTACATAGTTAAAAGTGTAATAGAGTTTTAAAGAAGATTTGGCAGAAAAAAACTGGCTAATTTTTTTTTTAAATGGCCTTTAAAGTTCAGGGAAAAAACAGCATTTCCAACTTTTTAAATTTCATAAACTTTTTTCAGAGTTATGATAAGCGATAAGGATGTAAATTTTTCAGAATTATCTAGCGATATAATTCATCTAAGTAATTAAAAAAATCAAGCATTTATCTCAACCGATCGCCCTACAGTGACCGAAGAAGTGAGTCAACTCAGAAATTTTTAAAAATTCGTAAAAAGAATCATAACTCGAAAACTACAAAATGAGGTTTTTACGGATATCCCTAAGTGTGAGGAAGCAAAAAATAATATTGACGTATATGTTTGGACCACCCTGTGTATGCAGCCCTTTCTTCAAAATTCATGACTGTTTTGAATCCCCTAGACCCCTGTTTCAAGTCACCTCGGTATAAGTGGAGTTGAAACAGACTGACTTGGCATGTTCAAGTTGATTTTTCGAACTGGTTTTCAGAGTTACACTGTTTTTGTTTTATACAAATTAAAGTGAAAGAAATGAACTATCGATTGGTAGCAATTTCTTACAAATCCAATCCATCTAATAGTTTTTTGGTCTCGGTCTTCGGTCTCCCATACTTTCGATGTATTTTGATTTTTTTTATATTGTTATTGCTATTTCGTTCGTATAATTTATTCATATTTTTTCCCGGTGAACACTTATATGTAAATCAGACAATTTCTGAGGCTACTGGCATGTCTATGACAACCATGACAACTATTAAAAAGTAAAGTAAAAGTGGCCGTATTTGGTCCCACGTCTATTATATAATTGATATTTCAATAGTTTATTTTTATTTATAATACTTAAACAAATACCAACATATTTGAAGTTATACATTTACTAAATAACAACACGGAGATTTTATCAATCATGTGTTGAGGTTGAGATATCTCGCCGCGGCGTAATGCCGTGTGTACCTGTGCAACTCCCCACCCCACGTCCCGCGAACCATCAGGACGGCGCGGTAACATAAAGCACGCAGTATTCGATGTCAAATGGCAATAATCGCATTCAAAATCGCAATTTTCTTGTGATCGAATCGAGGTTTTAATGAATAGTCGCTGGAAATTGACGTTTGTCTTTGGATTATAGTATGTTCCAAAATTCCATAGTGTTTCCACAATTTTATTCTTCCACAGGTTCCACATTCAGTCAGTCAGTGCAAAATAAAATTCTTTCTCTGTGTGTTCGACACGAGGTATTTTCTTTATTTTGAATGTGTTTCGTGTTTTCAGAGCTAATAAAGTGACTATTAACTTTTAGCACATTTGACGCAAAATAGCAAAAGAAGCAAATAAACCCAATTGATGAAAGGAATGCGTAAGTAAGTATTTCAAAATCGTCTTTTGACTTAATTGCATGTCTTCCACAGTGCAGTGCACCGGGTAATGTCGTGAATTTATTGCTGAATTTTTATAATTTTTCATTTTAGACTCCTGGCTATTATAATATGAAGGAATAGCATAATTCATGGGAAAAACCTTACTCTGGTTAAGGTGAGCAATTTAAAGTTTTGTTTTCTTTCTGTTTTTTTTGTATTGAACCATAACTTTAACTCGACGTCTAATTATTAGAGCAGCTAATTTTAATTAATGTTTGTTAACTAATTATAAATGAACAGTTAGCATTTTTTTTTCCTTTTTTTATTTAGCAAACAATATTTTTTTGCTAATTCTGGCTAAAGTAAATCAACAGTGTGACTAAACAGAAGCATGTTCAGTATGATATGCATGAAGCTTGTTCAGCATTAGCTTTTGCAATGATAACAAACATGTTTATGAATATTCACTCCACAGCAGCTGTTGCTTTGAAACAGGAATGATGCAAGTTTCACTTAAGATTGTAATATTTTTTTAGGTTGTAGTTGAAGAATACCTACGCTACAATGAACTATGGAGCAGCTGGAAGTGAAATGGGTGGGGAGGTGACTCTCATAGCAGATGATCTGAGTCGTGCTGTGGAGCTGACTCTCAATCCCACTGTCTCACATGAAGCTCGTAGCCAAGCATACAATGCCTGTGAAAGGTAATTTGACTGAATCATACTATATTTTAATCAGACCAGTCTTATTAGTTAAAAGTTGGCAATAGCTCCATGGTCACTAATGGTATCTCATACACCTGTTTACCCAATGAATACTTTTCTGTATGGTTGTTGGTCCTGGCTCCTACCTAAAGTCCCCTGCAATAGGCAGCTTCTCCTCTTACATGTTAACCTAGTGGTTAATCAATTACACACAAATAAAATTGTTTTTATTAACAGTATTTTGCATAGTGCCAACATAAAAGGCAAGTAGTGCCCCTGATATAATCACAGTAAGTAGACTTACTGTGATTATACTTTTTTTTATAGTATGGTGATCCCAATATCAAGATCTACATGGCAATATTTCTACTTTTTTGATATCTAAATTATTGTCAAAGATACAATTAGACCAGTCACAGTAAGTGTTCGATTAATTCAACCATTTGTTAAAAAAAGAATAGTATGTCAACATACTGTATTAAAATTATCTTTTATTTTATATTTTTCGAACATATTTATTAACAGTAATTAAAATTACTGTAGATTGTCTTATTCAACTATGGTATTTACTAGGGCTTCCCATACCGGGATCACAGTATTGCTCAATACCGGTATTAGGTGATGTTTTGGCCTTTTCTTATTACTGGTATTGAATTAGAATACTGGTTTTAATACCGTAAGTGGTGAGCTTGGAATTGTCTTGAATAAAATGTTCCTTATTTTTGGCCAATCTGCACTCTTTTTTCCGAAAATTGTTGTATTAACCCATTCACTGCCTTCCTGAAAAGTAACGACATTACCCAGATGCCGCCATACTGTGATATACAGCCCGCCCATCGGCGGTCCCGGCATCTCGATTAGGTATCCTTGCCCGCCCATCGGCGTTTTCGGCATGAAGCTGTAGATTTCGACATGAACCGTTTAATATGTTCAGTTTACATGTACTGTACATTGTGTAAAGCGTGTATCGCGAAGTTTTCTGCGATATTTGTGGCAAAATTGTGACACTTTATTGGTTATTAGTTGAAATAGTAATGGAGCATGAAGGTAAGTCATAACTTTCAGTTAATTGATCTAAGATGAAGGAAGATCATATAAGCCTGTGCATCAGATATAGATAAGCTAATATTTATGTGAGGAAATCTTAAAGGTCTCTATAAACCTACATTTATGGACTTTTATAAAAATGTCAGGTTTCTTCAACCTTTTTATACCTACCCCTACGACATTAAATTAGTTAATTCTTGAATTTTTTTTTATTTGAGATATAATTTTTTTTCAGACACTAAAACTGAATTTGATAGAGACGGTAACATGGAAGAAATCAAACAACTAATAAAAGCCAAGATGGAAAAGATTAAAAGAAGACAAACAAAAGATGCAAGTACCCAGACTAAAGAAAATATTGGGTTGTCTCCATGCAACTGTAAAAAAAATGTGGTAGCTATTTCCATTAGAAAACTAATAGAGAATGTACCAGAAAATCGTTAAATGGATTTTCTAAATGACGTCGAAATTCTTGTTAATAATTATAAAGAAAACTAAAATCAATCATGTCACGTTTTGCGCTCTTATTGAATATGACTAAATATTCTATCTATGTTTAAGTAGTTAAGATAAAACAAATTTAATAATTCAATAACTTTTATTTGCATATTAACAATTTCAGCACTTATACTCATCACTACACACTACTACACAATCTTTCTTTACATCCTTAAAATCGTACTTACATTACGAGATATTTTCCCTATTTTTTGAGATGATAGGTCGTTTACAATTATCATTTAAATAATTAACATAGATCAGTACCGGTGATACGGCTTAAAACAATTTAAACAGAGTCCTGGTTTATCAGGGCAATTAGGGCAGTAAAATATCGTGTCTACCCGTTTTTTTTGCTTCGCACATTGTCGGCACTGTTTCCTTTTTGCGCGCCGACTATTTGGTTCTTTAGAAATTTGTCGAGGAAAATGTATTGGACAAATCGACAAAGGTATTTCCTCGTCGGGTAATACAGGTGGCAACAATCTTTCCAAAATTTTCAGTCGAAAGTCATATAAACTAGTATTTACATTTTTTTCTTATTTAAATAATTGAAAAGAATTAATTAAACACATTTCAATCAAGTGAATAATAACCTTCTTATACCACCGTATTGACTTATGTTCACCTGTATAATAAGATAACATTTGGTCATGTTTGTCCACATTCCGCATATGTTTATTATATTTAATTATAGCACGTGGTTTCAATGAGGTGGTGTTTCTAGTACGACTTCTGACTTCTTCTAAGATACTATTGTGCTCGCTTGAAAGAAACAACACCTCCCGTTTGTCCATCCATTTTGCCAAAGTTATGTTATTTTGGTCATGCAGTATAATACATTCGCCTTTTTTAATTTTAGTTTTTAACAACTCTTTCGGATTTCCTTCTCTATTTATTTTTAGTGTACCTGTACAAAACGTGCCGCTATTTAATAAATCTCTTGTGAGAGGGATGCTACAGTAATAATTATCTACATAAAGCGAGTGGCCCATATTTTTAAGGTCATCCATTAGTAAATGGACAACTGTATTTGTATGCCCGCGTCCAGAAACTAAAGGATCTTTCGATCCTGCATATAAATGTGTCTTGTAAATTATGCCGGTATTATCGGCTAAATTATAGAATTTGATTTCATATCCACTGGCTTTGGATTTCATGTATTGGCGGAAACTAAGTCTTCCTCGCCATAACATCAATGACTCATCAATTGTTATTTCTCTAGTAGGATGATAAATATTTTTCATATTTTTGTTTATTTCGTCAATCAAAGATTTAATTTTATTTATGCTTGCATTTCCTTCTATGTTTTGGACGTTCAATGCTCTCATTATATTTAAAAACTTGTTTCTAGACATATATTTTTTGAAGATATTATTTTGAAATAAATAATGCGTTTTCCAGTAGTCAGATATTCTGTTATATTGAATAGTCCCCATATGAATGACCAATCCAATAAAAGTTTTTAATATTTCCATATCTATCGGCCGCCACTCTTTTATTCTATTGTGCGTAGCAGAAGCCGTATTTTTTAATTCCTCGCCATACTTGTTGGTGCATGTCATAATTAAATTTAAAATTGAAGGACATAAAATCAACCAAAAAAAATCTAAGGGCTCTTTATCCCTCATGTCGACTTTCAGTCCAGTAGTCGCCGTAAATTCCAAATTATTGCTGTTCTGCGCATTTCCAGAACGCCATTCATGGGTGGTTACGTTGTCCTCAGTTTCGTCATCGCATAAAGGGTCTTGAGATAAATCATGTGCTTCTATTTCGATGCCCTGGCTGTCATTCTCCAGCATATCATCGACATTATCCGCCAATATTCCATAAAGTTGGTCGTATGATAAGCCCTCATTATGTACAACTTCCTCATTAGCGAAGTACGCAGATTCCCAGGTAGCCAAGGTATCATAAATTTCGTCGTGAATGGCAGCAGACTGAGAGGTAGATGGCTGAGGGTCAGCTGACTGAGAGGTAGATGGCTGAGGGGCAGCTGACTGAGAGGTAGATGGCTGAGGGGCAGTTGACTGAGAGGTAGATGGCTGAGGATCCATAGTTATCCTGAAATATAATGGAAATGTTATCCAATAAGTTTGGACAATAATAATAGGCATGATGGCTCATTCTATTTTACATACAAACGAAATACTTCTTAAATACTATAACATCGATGAAAGAATTACTTTGATATAGTCAACGCAAATTCTCGCTGCACTCGTGACAATAGAACGTGTTTTGCGTCGGGCACGTAAACGGTACTTATTATTTGAGTTAAATCTACAAGTTAAATACATAATTTACTATTTTTCTATATAATCGATTTATTTCTAAGCCTCATAAAAACGAAAAAAATTATGTGCTCATTGATATAACCAAATATTTTCGAACTATTTTTGCGAATTTTGATTATTGGTAAATGACTACTTATAAAAAAAAAATACTAAAACAGCGCCAACTGAGAATCGAGGGTCGCGAGTTCGATTACCGCACCGGGACAAATTTGTGTTGATGAAACATAAATTTGTCTGGGATCTGGGTGTTTGTGTTACTTTCGCCGCACCTGATTTACGTAACACAAGTGCTTAGGAAACTTAATTTTGATCAGAGGGGTGTGATTTTCGTCTCATATTTTTGTGATGAACTCTAACATCTATCCACGAGTCATGGACGTTTACATAGTAATAAAATATAAATGTAAAATTATATGTATTTCTAGCCCTTATCCATAACACAAGTTATTAATGATAATTAATTGGAGATAGATAATAAAAATAAAATAAATAAATGAACATCTGGGACAATTTACACCAAGATCATCTGACCCCAAACTAGGCAGAGCCTCTTGAGTCTGGGCGTCAGAGACTGATAAACATACTTAAAATGTTTGTCATGGGTGGGGATCGAACCCACGACCTCCGGCGCTAGAGGCAGGATCGCTGCCACCGCGCCAACAGGCCAGTCAATGAATAAATAATTGATGTGGTGTTGGAAATTATTATTATTATATGTTAGGGTAAATGTGTTTTTTTTTTAATTATTACCATATGTCGAAGTAAAAGTAAGACTTTCGGTACCACTGTTTTATGTGTCTATAGTCAACGGGAACAGTTGTCCTATAGGTAATAGAATTGGAATTTGTTCCGTATTATTTTCAGAATAAATGATGGTTGAAACGAAACCACCAGCCAGCGGGATTTTTTTAAATTACGAAGTTAGTCACGCTGAAATGTAGTTCTACAATTAGGGCTATGCTATGTGAACATATAAAAGCCAAAACAGACATGGGTTTCATTCATGAAATACAGAAAAACACGTTAAGAAAAATATCTCTATTCAGCGGGAAACTTTTTATTTAAGTCAAAAACAAAATTCAAAAGCAAATAGTTCATTAGTGATAAACCTTTGCTTACACTTTTCAAACTTGCTTTTGTATTACAGCAGACTACAACTTTATATACAGTCAGTTAAACGGCGGCGGGCGCAGCGGCGTAGCAAAAAGGTAAATTAGCACTGCATAGCGACCCACCCACGTTCTACGGCCAACAATCCTACAAGATTCTCTTTTCGGACAAACTGTAATCGTTAAAGACGTAGAAAATACTTAAAGTTCTAACTTTTATTCTTCGTTATGTTTTTGTAAACTATTCGTAATCATGTCCCTTTCATTGTTACGAAAAGGTTTGATTTCTCCCTAATATTGTATGTCTTAAAGAACGACATAATTACCTACCTACCTTTAAATAATTATTTAATGTTATTTTTATCATTAATATGATTAGCACTAATGAATTACAGTGAAACCTGGTTAATTGGGATCTCAAGGGATCAAGACTATGTACCAATTTTTGAGGGTTTCCAATAATCCAGTTTTCCAATTAAGCAGGTTTAAAATTATAGTTGTCTCAATTACAGAGGCCCCCGCTTACAGAGGTCGAGTCGTAAAGATTATGACTTAAAGTAATCGGTTATGTTTGTTTGTACTTGATTGCTAGTTGCTGAAACCTGTTTCTCGATAAATTTGATCAAACATATTAGAATTATCAATATTTGACATTTCGAAATGTATTTACGTTCGGACATTTTATACACTTTTATTCCCTTGTTTTTAGGTCAAAACCTGAGATAGTACTAACAAACAAAGCAAGCGCGAAAGACGACGCGAAATGTATGTAAACAAACATGTCAAAACGTGTTACAACCTTATTAATTAGTCTCACTTATACAGGTAATTGAGCTACAGAGTCTCCATTATAGAGGTAAACATCGAAAGAGTCTTAGAATTCAAATCTCATTTAACCAGGTTCAAAAAGTCCCATTTACAGAGGTAATTTAATGAAAAAGAACCGGGAATTCATTGCAACTCTCAATAATAGAGGTTTCTCACTTATCCAGCTCCCACTTAACCAGGTTTCACTGTATATGCTTTTGAATTTTGTTTTTGACTTAAATAAAAAGTTTCCCGCTGAATAGAGATATTTTTCTTAACGTGTTTTTTCTGTATTTCATGAATGAAACCCATGTCTGTTTTGGCTTTTATGTGTTCACATAACATAGCCCTAATTATAGAACTACATTTCAGCGTGATCAACTTCGTAATAAAAAAAAATCCCGCTGGCTGGAGGTTTCGTTTCAACCATCATTTATTCTGAAAATAATACGGAAAAAATTCCAGTTCTATTACCATTCGATAGACCAAATATACAGACATATTGCCTATATGAACCTAGACCTATAGGACAACTGTTCCCGTTGACTATAGACACATCACTGTTTTGATCTATCTCATAAAATGTAACCACAGCGTTTTTAATGTAAGCGCACACATTTTTTTTACGATATCACATTATAAATATTTCTTTAATATCAACTATGTAAAGATAAAGATCAAAAACTTACCGATAAGCTACAGCAACTCAAAATATCTCGGAGTCCAGGAATATAGGCCAGTCATCAGAAATGAAATCACGGGAGTCCAGATACACAGTTCAATAGGTAACGTCACAAGTGCTGATCACGAAATCCAGGTTTACAGGCCACAGTCACCACAAATGCAAGATTATATCAGAGTCCAGGTACATAAGCGAATATCGTCGGGAAGAGCAAACAGGAACTGAACACACATCTGATTACTAATATTATCAAAACAGAAGTGAAGTGATGTTTAAAGAAAAACGCATAGAACGAGTTGCGCCGGCGCATCCTATTGTTATATTTTATCTAGTCCTAAAAGTGCCGACAAAGTTCCGTATGTCCTTGTAGATAAGGTTCATTTGGCTTGAAATAGCACGGACGCATAAAAGAAGCCGCCCTTTGTATAGAGGCCCGGCTGGCCGGAGTGGCCGGCACTTTGTACAATACCGCATCCGGGACGTTTTAGGCAAAAATAAACTCTATGTCGGAAGCATACGGTTTTACCCGTTGAGTGTCGGCGGAACACACGGGTGTTCAAACGATGGCACACAATGCAAACAATAGTGGCGCGAGAGGGGTTGCAAGAGACGTACTAGAAAGTTGTTTAACTAATTATGTTCCTCAGTATTTTTCCACAACTGCAATCAGAATCATTAAACAAGACATCATTTGAAACAATATTGACCAAAACATAGGTCCTAATTTTAACTCTACAATTTCTATCGAAAAATTCAGTATTTAACATCACAAGGGGAATTCCGAACAACTTGCAATGGTCTGAAATGCTTAGACCCTGCTTATAACAGATTTTGACAGTAATATGTAACAGCCTATTTGTAAGCGTCTACCTAGTATTTTTTTTGGTAGGTCTCACTACTTCTTGGGAAGAAATATTACAAATGAGAGAAGAATACACATGTTTTAACAGAATGATTGGTTGGGATTTTTTATTTTTCTATGAAACCGATTATTAATAGTTCTCTTATCAAAATTTTACTAAAGGTTTGTGAAACCCGAACAAGCGCTTTGCCCGCCCAAGGGCGGGCTCGGCATGAAAGGTCGGAATCGACTTTTCTCAAAAGCGCTTATATCTGCAGGCCGTTTTGGTTATGAATAAATTTTAGTACAACGAAGCATTCCACAAAATCTCCCTTTTTTCAGAAGGTTTTTGGCTTAAATATTGGATTTAGAAATCCAACCGCCCATGGGCGGGCTTGGCGTGTCAGTTAAAAGGTTTCGCCCGCCGATGGGCGGGAACGGCACTGAATGGGTTAACGGACGTGTTTACCTTTTGTACTAAAATAAATAAATAAAGTCTCCGTTATTAAATAAATAAATATGCGCCAGCCAACACACCTCTTGTAATGATCTCGGAGTAGGGATTAATATCCCTGTGTTACGAGGTATCACACAAGGAAATAAGCCAGGGGCGTCTCCCAGCACACCCAGACCCGAGTTAGTACAGAAAAGATTGTTTCCTGAATTGACCCGACCGGGAATCGAACCCGGGACACTACGGAAATCGAGGCGAGAAACCGTGCTACAGCGCACTACGCCAACCGTGTCGTAAATGTGTGTTATTGCGTTCCTTTGACCCTTACATTCAACTAAAATTAGACAAAATTGTATCTTACTTTATTTTACAACTAGCTGTTCGTCAGCAGCTTCGCCCGTCGGCTGTTTCTCCTGTCAAACTATAGCCTAAATAAAAAAAAATGTCTGTCACTGGCTAATAATGTAGCTTTATATTGGTGAATGAATTTTCAAAATAGTAGTTTCAGAGCCTATTCGATACAAACAAACAATTAAATCATTTCTCTTTATAATATTAGTATAGATGCGTTTTTTGTGCCATGTGTCCTTTTAATAGGCCATAATCAATCATAATTTAACCTTAATTGATGTATTAAGGTTTAAAACTAATGATTTATTTTTGGGCATGAGGCTGACAATTCAACAAAAACTTTCAAAAGTAGTTTTTTTGTCTGAGCAATAAGTAAGGGAACATTTTATTGACTACGATTTTTGATAGTGTTTTGGTTAGTAGTAAACATTTTGATAAGTGAACATATTGGTGTAAACATATTACTTTTGTTTTAATTTTTTTCATAGAAAATTTCAGGCCACTTGTGCAGCAGAATAAAACAAAGCTATTAGTAATTGCTTTTACTTAAGTACATTAGTATGAAACAAAAAATATATAGGAATACGGTTCTAAATACTATTTGTTTGCACTGGTAAAATCACACGCGTTTTTCATGTGTCGTTCACTACACAACATAACATGTCTGATTATTTCATATACCTTCACGATACTGACGATAATTTTCTCGGTTTTAGTATAAAATTTTAGTAGTTTAAGGCAAAACTAAATTGAGTTTGTTACCGTAAGGGGTATGCAATTAATAAATAAATAATAATAAATAATCCCTGGAAATTATTCCACACAGCGCCATCTAGCCCCAAAGTAAGCTAATTAAAGCTTGTGTTATGGGATACTAGACAACGGATAAACATACTTAAATACATTTTCTTTTGTAAATACATACTTATTATACATAGGAGACACCCAGACCAGTACAAACAGACATGTTCATGCACACAAACTGTTTGTACTGTGCGGGGATCGAACCCGCGACCTCTGGTGTAGTAGCCAACTTCTTAACCATTACACCAAGTCGGTCGTCAAATCAATTACGATATTATAGCCTAAAAGCAGATGTAAATATCAGATGTTGTGCGATAGTGATGATGATGTTGTAGATAGATACAGAACAATAACAAAAAAAAGTAGTTTCTTGGCACTCTTGATAAAACCCTGGTTTACCCCTTACAAAGATAAAAAGAGATTGCACATACAAAAAAAACGAATAGTTCAGTGACGATTTTAAAAAGGTAACATAGTTTTAATTTTGATATTTACCTAGTTACTATAAAATAAGACGATATTCTTAGGAAGTTGCTTTGTTAACTTGTAGAAATCATACGCATAAAACAAATTACTGAAATCGATATAATTATGCTTTATATATTAGGTTGGGTAAAAAATCTTTTCACATATAGTATGTATGAACTTGTAATATAATCTCTCTGGCTACAGTATTTGGCTGGTTTTGGTTTTCCAAATTCAAATTAGGAAAATGTGTAATTTTCATTTGTTTTTATTGCTCTCAAGGTGAGTGAATCTAATGAAGAAATTCGATACCTAAACTTTTACTACAAAAAAGGTAAAAATTCAATGCAAGCCGCGAAAAAAATGACCGATGTTTATGGACCGGCCAAATTTGTGCTACTCACACAGACACTGCACTAGCACTGTCTGTGAGAGTAGCACAAATTTGGTTTAAGCGTTTTCAATCCGGAAACTTTGATGTCAAAGATGCACGTCGCTCTGGTCGCCCTATTACGGATAAAGTGGATGCTATTTTTGAAAAGGTGGAGCAAGATCGGCATATCAGTAGTTACGACGTAACTGAAGAACTAGGAATTGACCACAAAACAGTTTTGGCGCATTTGAAAAAAACTGGGTACACAAAAAAGCTCGATATTTGGGTACCTCGCGAGCTCACTCAAGGAAACCTAATGAACCGTGTACTCATTTGTGATTCTTTATTACGACGTAATGAAACCAAACCATTTTTGAAGAAGCTGATAACTGGTGATGAAAAGTGGATCACGTACGACGCGGAAAAGGTCGTGGTCAAAGGCCGGTCAGGCTTCAGAGACTGTGGCGAAACCCGGGTTAACTCGCAACAAGGTGATGCTGTGTGTGTGGTGGGATTAGAATATTCATTGTGAGCTGTTACCACCAGGCAGGAACATCGATTCTGATATCTACTGCGAACAACTGATGTGATTAAAGCAAGAAGTTGAGAGAAAGCGGCCGGAATTAATCAACAGAAAGGGGTGCGGTTTTGATCATGATAACGCTAGACCTCACACATCTTTAGCCACTCAGCAAAAATTAAGAGTTTGACTGGGAGGTGTTAATGCATCATCATGACCTTGTACCTTCAGATTTCCACCTGTTTCGGTCTCTTCAGAATTCTTTAGGCAGTGTCAGGTTAACATCACTGAGAGGACTGCCAAAACCACTTGTCGTGGTATTCTGATCAGAAGCCTTAAAATTCTTTTAGCAATGAGATCATGTCCCTACCTACGGGATGGCAAAAAGCTATCGAACAAAATAGCACATACATACTTTAGTTAAATGTAAATGAACTATATTAAAAAATGTTTTGAATTTTCTTAAAAAAGGCGAATAAACTTATTATTTATAATAGTTCATTTTCTATGGGCTATGTTACTATTTCAGCTTTATCTTTCAAAAAACGCATTTTCCAATAATAATTATAAATTTTTACCTCAATACCGTAATACCGGTATTAATACCGGATTTGAAAAAAAAAACGGTGTTGAAAAAATCCGGCATTTGGAAGCCCTAGTATTTAAGCTACACATGTTCACAGTATGTATAGTCACACTTTCTATAGTTTGTACAATTCATAAAAAATATCATAAGCATACTTCACGTAAGTGAGTGAGCACATTACACTTACTGTAACTATGCCTAGGAAAACTTCGCCATACTTTGTTATTGAACTAAGGGTAAAGTCGATAGTTACTGTTAATATATTTAAATTACTTGATTGTGGCACCTAAATGTAGTTTTCGGAGCGAGTTATGAGCGCTTGGGAAAATGTGGTAGGTTTTAAAATGCGCATGTAGGGAGTGCAAAACGTACGTGCGCGGCGCGGGAGGGGAGTGAGCACTCAGACGCGGCGCCGCGGGCGCTGGCCGTTACCCGCTTCACCCTGAACTAGGGGGCGTGCAAAACCGGAATGTTCTCATAACCGATGTTGCATTCGGATTTTGAAAGCCGGAAACCGGTTTTATGTTGTAAATTTTGGACTCATAAAACAATATTCGAAGTTACATAATTACCCACGGTAAAATGATTTGGCTTCAAGTTAAGATCAAATCAACTAGTTCCGTATAAATGTTTATATCAATATTTTACGCACAGTCTACAATAGCAGCACAGCCTCCATAAAACTTGAACTGGATTTTTATTTACTGTCGAGGGGTAAGATAAGATCTAAGCACGGCGACCCTGACGGTTGCAACTCCAAATGAAAATGTCAAGGACCAAACTCTGCTGTTCGTCCATAAAAGGGCAAATATATTATAATAATAATTTGTTTGTAACGCAGCGTATTTTGACGCACTACTCGGTCTATTTATATGAGCTATTAACATTTGTAAGATGCAACATAAGGGATTTTCAATGTATGAAAAGCAGTAAGCGCAAGCATCTGGTAGGTCGCCTTAACGCGGTCCCTCGTCGCATGGCTCTTGCAGAGAAGAACCCGCGAGTCATCGGCCCCACCTACTACAATCATCTACCTCCAGCGCTAAAAGACGTACAATCTGACGAAACATTCCGACGTCGGCTGAGAAACCTTTTGTTAGAAAAATCCCTTTATAGTGTTAAAGATTATTTGAATTGCGACTTTGGATGACTTGTTAACTATTTTATTGTTATTTTTGACTGAATTGTATTATTTCTTGTTGACATGTGAATTTTTTTTTTTTTTGTATTTAATTGTTCATTTATTGTATTTATCTTAGTTTTTGACATTCTCTTTATTTTATTAATTGTAATTTGTATAATAATTTTGACAATCATAATGCAAATTCTTATATGTGACATCGAATGTAATATATATTGTAATTTTGTATTATGAGATAAATAAAACTAAACTAAACTAAACTAATAAAGGGAAACTAATGCACTTGTGCCCTCTTCCGACGCTTCCCTACGTAAATATATTTATTGAGTAATGCACAAAAGTCCAGACTCACCCCTTTGTTAAAGGGCTATGTAGAGTGGCATCTTACTAACTTGCGAGCTACGACATGTCTGGACACGTCACTAGATATACTAGTAAGCAAACGAGGAAGAGAGGACTTTGCCCAGTAGTGGAATCCTAACGGATTTGGCCGTTAGGATTCCACTACTTATGAAAATTGCGACCACATACGGCGGGTGACACTTCGCGGAGCATCTGGACATTCTATAGTAGAAGGGGGATGGTGGCATAGGCTCATGGAGTTCCGAAGCACATGCACAAACCATAGATTATAAAAATCAACAAACAGGCTACTTGGCGGTGGGTCAAGCTATGTAGCTGTGAATGCACCAGCCCCCTATCAGCGATAAGTTTTTTGGCTCTGAGATTGATTGAGTTCGGTGTGGCTCGTTGATACTTAGCGGTGCCATCCCAGAGATGCTTGCAGCATTTAGCTTTATACAATGTAAAAAGCTGTCCTCGTCGGAGGTACCGCTTCACCCTGTTGAGAATGCTCAGCTTTTTGGCCGCTACTTGGGCTTTAGACGCTATACTTTTGCCGAACTTGAGATTTTTTTTCTCAACTTCATGCCTTACTAGGCAACCTATCTTCTTGTTACCTTGACCTACTGGTCAAGGTCAATATATATTTACTACTAATCTTCACAAGTTTATTTTTTATAATCCATTTGAATATCTGAGTAACCTCCTTTAATGACTAAGATACAGCAATTTTAATTATTGTTCACAAAAGTTTTTTTTCCCGTTATTGTACTTTTTTGACTTACTGTGATTATGATATTGGGGGCAGAGTAGCTCAGATACCAGTTACCTTGATGTTCATTGGATTCCGTGATAAGGCATGATTGTGATATTCTGATACTTCATAATATTATAATATTATTTTCTAGCTTCAAAGAGAATTCACCATGGTGTGCCCAAGCAGGGCTTCTACTGGCTAGTGGTAACCAGTACTCAGCTGTGGTCAAGCACTTTGGACTGCAGCTGATGGAGCACACCGTGAAATATAGATGGACCCAGATAACACAGGCAGAGAAAATATTTATCAAGGTAGGCCGGAAAAACATTCTGACTAAACCCTAGATTAAATTTAAAAAGAGGAAGATACGGTACGTTCTTACAAGCGTCGAATAAAATATGGGCTTGCACTTACAACTACACACACGAACTCACACAAGGCTAATTATGAATGAAACAATATGCCACCGAACGACAAAGAAAGAGCGGTGAACTCCTAAATAGTGCGAGCGAGAGAAGCGCACAGGCGTGATCCTGCGCCATCGGCCACGCTCGGGCCTCACAACATCGAAAGTAGCGTCAGCAAGCAAAGAAATGTAAAATAAATAAACATTTGTTTTCAAATTATTTATTCATCATAATTATAGCAAGGGTTACAAATATTTATGGAATTTAAATTGTATCTCTATTTGGCTATAAAAATATTATTGGAAATATTAATTTCTACATTGATAAACATCATAATGTCACAAGAGCACATCATGAAAATAAAGTATAGGCGACTTGAAACGTTGACGTATTTCCATAGATTAAGTATAGCGATAAGAACGTGTGACGTCACATGTTCCTAAGTTCAACTTACGGAATTGTAATAAGATTGCTCACAAAGCACCTAAAATTGTATTAATTATCTCTGATTTCAAACAACCACAAGCCATTTTTGCTTCCACAGTTCATCAGGAAAGCTGTAAATTTAATACTATATATTTTTTGTCTTACTATACAAGATAATTATTCGGATTAAATTTTAAAACATCTAATATTTAATAATGAATAAAACACTGCTGATATTTTATTTCTTATACATATTTTTATGCTGACCTTACTTCTGAAAACGTGTTTTTGTAGCCATGCACGGCACGCAGTCTATCGTAACGTGTTTCTCCCACACACGTTTCGTATAGTCGGTCTCTGTCACACAAAAATATCGGACTGACAACAAATTCAAGAAAATTTTATTTGAAAATATAATTTAGGTGTACCTACTTATGCATGAAAAGTGATTCCGTGTCTTGTTTTTACGCCTTGAATGATTTGTGCACTGAATAAATTGCACTGGAAGGCATTTTTAACAATGATATACTTTAAAAACGTATTGCGATGGCAACTGACAGCACGCGCAAACGAATCGCAGTTTAAACGAAGACTGAAGCGTAACAGGTCCATTGGACTCGGTTTAGTAGGACCGCTCGCGGCTGGCTAGTGCCGTATCTTTTTTATTTAATCTAAGGACTAAATTAAATAATAACACATGTTGAAATTCCTACAAGTTTTGTTGGAAAACAGAAAAAGAAAAACATCAGAAGATAGAAAAACTAGAAAAAATCGAATTTCGTGGCTTGAAGAAATCAGGCAGGATTCTAACCCGCGTCTTTTACAATCCGGGTGGCTGCTCTAACCACTGAGCTACCTATTATGACCTTTAAATATGAAAAACAAGCATTGTAAGATGCTAAAATAAACAAAGTAAAAAGAAAACATCAGTTTTTAAACCAAGGACCTCTATTGTTCAGCGCTAGTTAAATAGTTATTTACTTTCATCAAATAGAATTATATATTAATGAGGCGTAATCAAACTAATAGAGATAAATTACAATGTATATTAGTAGACAGATAAATTAAACTCAACTGGTGATAACACAGGCCTCTAAATACCCCTGGAAAATGAGATTAGCAATTGGGTCATGTGTTAATCTAACTAGTATTTATTGAAAGACTGATCAAAGATAAAGACAATGAGATCAATGGGTGTTAGTTCTTTTATCTAGCTGAAAGGGTTTTACTTGCATTATGAGGGATGCATAATATAGGCATTATTCACATCCAACTTAATTTCATCATAACATACCATCACAACTTAATCCCAAGCGGGGTAAGAGGCAAGTGACTGTTGCCGTCATGGTGAACGGAATACTCAGAAGCCCACTTATCACCAATGGTATTAGAACCAACGTGGTAGGTGGTGAGCCTTCCGCCGCTATGTGGGTTGATTTGGTTTTTTATCGATGTTTTCCATCACCGGAGAGTTAGTCGGAAATTAAACAATTTACACAAAGATTTTGGTTCTGGGCAGATTTGAACTCGGGACCACACGATCCGCGATCAGAGTTGAAGTGCTTAACCACTAGGCCACGACGTCTCTTAGTTATAAATAATGATATTTGTTTCTGCTGCCCGTGAAGTGACACGTCTGAAAATAATTTTACAGAAAGTATACCATTCACTCTGAATGTCTACTTTCCACGCAGCCAAGGTATAAAGAGAACACAAGTGCTGGCTTACAGTAATTAAATAAATGATTCCTTTTTTAGAAAAATGGTCTGTCCATTGTATTTAATATTATATTTGGTGTGTAGTCGTGGCTTAACCACTGTTAAGCACTCCAACTCGTGTGGTCCTGAGTTCAAATCTGACCAGAACCAAAGCTTTGTGTTCATTGTTTAATTTCCGATTAACTCTCCGGTGATGCAAAACATCGATAAAAACCAAATCAAACCGGATAGCGGCCTACCACCTGCCACGTTGGGATCTAACATCATTGGTGAAAAATGGGCTTCTGAGTGTTCCGTTCACCATGACGGCAACAGTCACTTGCCTCTTGACTACCCCGTTTGGGATAAAGTCGTGATGGTATGTTATGTTATTATATTTGTATTTTGTTGCATCTTTAACTAGAAACACAATTTCTTCATACAATAGGAAAACGCTATGAAACTCCTTTACATGGGCGGATGGGAGATCGGGCATCTGAACGACGCGCTTGCCCGCGTTATCGTGGAGATGATAAAGCGCGAGTGGCCGCAGCAATGGCCGACGCTGCTGTCCGAGCTGAGCGACGCGTGCGCACGCGGCCACTTGCACACGCAGATTGTGCTGCACGTGTTCCTGCGATTGGTCGAAGATGTTGCTACACTGCAGGTAAAACTAACTATCTTACTCTCTCCTACCTGGCCAGGTAGGAGTTGTCGTTTGTCTTTTTGAGTTAGTTGTTTATGCACTCTCCCCAGATTGGAAAGCTGGAACTGCCGCAGATACGGTATTTGTCTGCTTCTCGCTTTCTGCATGATCTGTGACACAATTGGCTACTTGCATTAATAACTTGATAGAAATAGTTACTGTGAACAGTACTGCAAAGCAGGCCAGGCCAGGTCTTGCCCCTCTGGTTGTGAAACCCCTCAATGACAGTTCCTGATAGAAGAAAAAGCCTCTAAGACCAGTTGAGTGTTATTCGATTAGATAGGTGATAGCCACAATAACTTTAGATTGCTAGGTCTGTCGCGTCTGTTGTCGGTCATCTCTTTTAAAAACAAGTAACATAATTTATGCCTATCTAGACCCTGGAGCAGCACCAGCGCCGCAAGGACATCTATCAAGCTTTGACCAGCAACATGTCGGAGATATTTGCGTTCTTCATGCGCCTAATAGAGCTTCACGTGCAAGAGTTCCGGGAGAAGACCGCAGCAGGAGATTACAACGCTGCTGCCAGCAACGGCAGAGTAGTTCAGGTACTGTGGCTGAAGTTTTAGGTATAGTTTTCATTATTTACTTATGATTTTCGTATCCTCTGATCAGTGCCTCTCACCACCACCTCCACCAGCGCAAGCTCCGTTATTGTGACTATAAATCAGCTCGAAGTCAAGACCCTTCTGTAGTTTTTATAATTCCATCAATGATTGTAGCCTAACCAAATAAATAAATATCTGGGACAATTCACATTAAGATCATCTGACCCAAACAAACTAAGCAGAGTATGTACTATGGGCGTAAAAGGCTGGTAAACATACTTAAATATTTCTATATACACACTTAAATAGATAATAACACCCAGTTACACAACAAACAAAAATGTTCGTCACATAAATGTTTTTCATGGGTGGGGATCGAACCCACGACCTCCGGCGCTAATGGCAGGATCGCTAAATGACAATGTCTTATAAATACATATTTAATCATCGACTATAATCGCAAAAATTAAATTAATTAGCATCATTGGAAGACTTGACGTGCTGATAGTGATGATGTAATGGGACTAAGTCCTTTAAATAATAACTATCTTAAAAAGAGTTTTAAATCACAAAACAAATCATATGTTTTTAACTAGTTTAGGAATAAGTTATTCATGTAATTGCATGACTACTTATTTTTGATTGTGTTTATTATTAGAACTATCTCAGTCTGAGTAAAGCAATATTCTATTTAATCAGGTGGTGCTGCTAACTCTGACTGGCTTTGTGGAGTGGGTGTCGACGAACCATGTGGTTATGAACAACGGCCGACTGCTTGAGATCCTGTGCATACTGCTTCAGGACGAG
This sequence comes from Udea olivalis, assembly GCA_947369235.1. Classification (NCBI taxonomy): domain Eukaryota; kingdom Metazoa; phylum Arthropoda; class Insecta; order Lepidoptera; family Crambidae; genus Udea; species Udea olivalis. The sequence goes on along the minus strand of OX376346.1, from coordinate 6,094,750 downwards.
TCGTTCCAGCTGCCCGCCGCGGAGTGTCTCCTGCAAGTCGTCAATAGGAAAGGCTCTGTGAGTATTCTTCTCTTGGATGGTATATGGAAATGTATCTTTTGAGGATAGAATACTGTCTTTATGGTTTGAGGAAATATTAGAACTGACTGATGCATTCAATAATTTTTTAATGAAATTTCAAACCACTCAAATCTGTGGGAAAACTGAAAATGTTCCAAATCTAACAAAGACTAGAAGTTAGGAATCTTCACTCAAAGTAATCTGTTCCTTTCGGTTTTACTGACATGTTAGAGGCAGAATCAGTTTAATGGCTTCCATTTATCTTTTAGCGACATTCGAGAAGTCGTGAGCAAATGTTTTTCATTTAAGTTACATATTAACTGAAACAGATGGGACTTATAATGATACAGAAAGTTTGTTGACTCCCTGTTATTATTCTAGCGCAAACAGTTATTTAAGGTCAATTATAACACCACTTGAGTAAACAGATGGTTAATGTTGCGATGTGATGGTTTGTTTCAGACAAAAGAACGAAAACCGCTTATGATATTATTTAGTGAAGATGCAATCTCATGCATCCACCGCGCTGCCCTTTCCAGCGTCAACGTGGTGGATGAAAAACACTATTTGTTCCTAAAGAAACTCTCACAGGTAAATTTATCATCATTATTATTACTAGGTCGGAAAACTTTCGTCAATTAATATCCTATATTTTTTTATATAATTAAGATTTTCTCCACTTAATTTAGAAGCGTAGATCCTTTTTCCTTATTGATAGAAAATAGTGTTCGAATTTTAATACGATTTAAAAATGGTGAATGTCACGGTTGACATAGAAAAAAACCAAAGGAATCATTGTTGTGAAAATATAGAAAAATGGTGGTTGATAATTGGAATAAAGGTTAAATGTTTTGGGAGAAAAGGGTTTTCTTACTTGTGATATCTGTTCCCAACAACCCGCGTTAAACGAGCGGAGGTCGAAGGATGTGCAACTTTTTAGTCAACTATTATGTTTAAATTCATTTTATTTTATTGTTTCTGATATTGTAACGTCCCACCGCACCAGTGACCGGAAAACTAAAACGTGATTCGGAATCGGTAGGACTCGTTGCCAACCGCGACAACTGCCCTCAGCGGTAGTTGCGGACCACCAGCGTTTTAGTAGATTGCTATGCTTACTTCACGCCACAGCTCGAGTACAAAGAGTTTTTCGGTCAATTTTACATCCAAATTCTAAATTTCTTCTAACTCTTAGTAGAACAGCTCACGTCACGTAAAAAGAACTCTAGGCGGGTAGGGGATGGTTGCATGAAGGGGCGGTTGTCTACCTAAATTCGCTAACTGCGCAGATCCTGGCCAGCATTGTTTTTAGATGGGCGGGAGCTATAATTGTTAGTTGTATTATTCCAACTGCACTCACTATTCGCTGTTTTAGGTCCTCGTCGGACTATCGCAGCAGCTCACCTCGCTCTGGAACTACGCAACAAACGTGGAATCATGGCTGCCAGTACTTCTAGAAACGATGCTACTGCTGACGTCACATCCGTCGATAACTCTCGCGCACACAGCCAACTCTGTGTGGCTCGCGTTTCTAAAGCACGATCAGATCTCGAAACTGCCGCACGTGCTGGCCGCCGTGCCGCGCTGGCTGCAGGCCATAGCGCCTAAAGTACTCAAGGTAAAAAAAAAAAAAGAGATGGATAGAGATTCTAGTGTAGCTGGCTAAAATATTTGCTGTTTTCGGTTGCCACCATCAGTTTATACTTCAGGGAGATAAATAGAGAATAATATTCTTTATTTTTAAATAGCATAAATTGGTAATTTAAAAACTGTTTTCTATCAAATATAATATATATATCTCTATCAAATAAACGTAATATTTTTTTGTATTTTTCCATATCACAGACTACAAATATTCTCTTTCACAAAATAAGCTACTAAATGTCTTTGTCTACTTTTCTTGTTAGTTACTCCCCTAGAGGCACAAAATATGTGTAAATTCTTAAGCACGCAGACTGCCGTGAGTTCTCAAAAACATTGTTAATTGCTGTAAACTACTTTTCTTGTTAGTTACTCCCCTAGAGGACACAAAATATGTGTGAATTCTTACGCACGCAGACTGCCGTGAGTTCTCAAAAACATTGTGAATTGCAAGAAACTACTTTTCTTGTTAGTTACTCCCCTAGAGGGCACAAAATATGTGTGAATTCTTCGCACGCAGACTGCCGTGAGTTCTCTAAAACATTGTTAATTGCAGGAAACTACTTTTCTAGTTAGTTACTCCCGTAGAGGGCACAAAATATGTGTGAATTCTTACGCACGCAGACTGCCGTGAGTTTTCAAAAACATTGTTAATTGCAGGAAACTGCTTTTCTTGTTAGTTACTCCCCTAGAGAGCACAAAATATGTGTGAATTCTTACGCACGCAGACTGCCGTGAGTTCTCAAAAACATTGTTAATTGCAGGAAACTACTTTTCTTGTTAGTTACTCCCCTAGAGGGCACAAAATATGTGTGAATTCTTACGCACGCAGACTGCCGTGAGTTCTCAAAAACATTGTTCATTGCAGGAAACTACTTTTCTAGTTTGTTACTCCCCTAGAGAGCACAAAATATGTGTGAATTCTTACGCACGCAGACTGCCGTGAGTTCTCAAAAACATTTTTCAATGCAGGAAACTACTTTTCTAGTTAGTTACTCCTCTAGAGGGCACAAATTATGTGTGAATTCTTACGCACGCAGACTGCCGTGAGTTCTCAAAAACATTCGGAATTGCAAGTAACTACTTTTCTTGTTAGTTACTCCCCTAGAGGACACAAAATATGTGTGAATTCTTACGCACGCAGACTGCCGTGAGTTCTCAAAAACATTGTGAATTGCAGGAAACTGCTTTTCTTGTTAGTTACTCCCCTAGAGAGCACAAAATATGTGTGAATTCTTACGCATGCAGACTGCCGTGAGTTCTCAAAAACATTGTGAATTGCAAGAAACTACTTTTCTTGTTAGTTACTCCCCTAGAGGACACAAAATATGTGTGAATTCTTACGCACGCAGACTGCCGTGAGTTCTCAAAAACATTGTTCATTGCAGGAAACTACTGTCTTGTTAGTTACTCCCCTGGGGGGCACAAAATGTGTAAATTCTTACGCACGCAGATTGCCGTAAATCTCAAAAACATTGTTAATTGCAGGAAACATTTCCGTCGTCGCGCGCGAGCGGCGGGAACGATGCCGTCACATACGCGTGCATAGACTACGACAGCGAGCAAGATTTTTGTATATTTTTCAACCGATGTCGAACTGAAATTCTGGATAGCTATAGGTAAGTTGCAAATATCTATTATTAATTGCAAAATAAATGATTGATGATTCGTTTTTAGATGTTTAAGTATTTAATAGTCAGGCTCAGCATCAGTAGTAAAGTAATTAAGCATTGTAGCTCTTGTTATAAGTAACCCGTACGCTATCGTTAAATAATTCAAAACACCCCTTTTTATAAAAACACAATCATTTCGAGACTGTTTTGAACAATTGAAAAATCAACATTTACATAGAAGTGACAGAACAGGAGTTTTTTCTTAAAAGGAAGTTAAAGGCAAATTTCATTAATATCCTATTATGCTGTCTGTCATTGCTAAAGTCCATATTACGAATCGCTTAAGCAGCCTTTTTAAAATAGCAGGGCATTATCATAAGTCATATTAACTTCCTCGTTATGTTATATGAATTGACTGGAGGCTTCCTCAACAGATATTGCATGATAACAGCACCACTGGTGACGTGGGCTTACGTGGAACAATGGACGCGCGCCGCTTTGGATAAAGTAGATTCGTGTCCGGTGCAACTCGATGTCACGCATCCGCTACACGTTGAGTGGGAGGCGCTCTCGCAGGTACCATACTGGCGACCTAACTCTGAAACGTCACCCTAAATTTTGATAATACTGAGAGCTGCTGGACAGCATTCGTTTGAATAATTTCAATGTTAACTGTAATTTTCCACTCTGGCAACGTTGCAACTTTCTAAACACCAAACTTCATATTGTTTATTATCAAAATTGATTTTGTTGTTAGCCTCATTTATCAGGCGAGTTTTTGCAGAATTTTCGATATACAACTATACAATCAATTTATTTTCAGTATGCCACACGGAAATGTCCATATCATTGTCATTAAATTCGCGTTGTATCAAAATAAATGTTGTTATAGTGATCGATTCACATGGCACGAAATTTTGTGCTAAATACCGATAGAAACCATGAACGTGACTTAAAAGGCACAGCCACAACCATTTTGAACTTAAAATATTGCAAATGCATACTTTTAACGTTCTATCGTAATTTTCTAGGTGTTAGACGTGGTCCTATCTCGTCTGCTGCAAGCGGACCCCCGACCTTCGGTAGTGGAAGGCCTCCAGCTGCTGCAGCGCTGCGTGGTGTGCGAGCCGCGCGCGCCGCTCATACTGTCCTTGTTGCTGTCGCTCATCTCAGCGCTGTTCGTGTTCCTTAGCTGCGCTTACAGCCAACTGGCGGGTATGTATGATGCTCGTTATATCCCTGATGCTGCATAAGGACCCATGTCCTTCGGTAGTGTGCGAGCCGCGCGCGCCGCTCATACTGTCCTTGTTGCTGTCGCTCATCTCAGCGCTGTTCGTGTTCCTTAGCTGCGCTTACAGCCAACTGGCGGGTATGTATGATGCTCGTTATATCCCTGATGCTGCATAAGGACCCATGTCCTTCGGTAGTGTGCGAGCCGCGCGCGCCGCTCATACTGTCCTTGTTGCTGTCGCTCATCTCAGCGCTGTTCGTGTTCCTTAGCTGCGCTTACAGCCAACTGGCGGGTATGTATGATGCTCGTTATATCCCTGATGCTGCATAAGGACCCATGTCCTTCGGTAGTGTGCGAGCCGCGCGCGCCGCTCATACTGTCCTTGTTGCTGTCGCTCATCTCAGCGCTGTTCGTGTTCCTTAGCTGCGCTTACAGCCAACTGGCGGGTATGTATGATGCTCGTTATATCCCTGATGCTGCATAAGGACCCATGTCCTTCGGTAGTGTGCGAGCCGCGCGCGCCGCTCATACTGTCCTTGTTGCTGTCGCTCATCTCAGCGCTGTTCGTGTTCCTTAGCTGCGCTTACAGCCAACTGGCGGGTATGTATGATGCTCGTTATATCCCTGATGCTGCATAAGGACCCATGTCCTTCGGTAGTGTGCGAGCCGCGCGCGCCGCTCATACTGTCCTTGTTGCTGTCGCTCATCTCAGCGCTGTTCGTGTTCCTTAGCTGCGCTTACAGCCAACTGGCGGGTATGTATGATGCTCGTTATATCCCTGATGCTGCATAAGGACCCATGTCCTTCGGTAGTGTGCGAGCCGCGCGCGCCGCTCATACTGTCCTTGTTGCTGTCGCTCATCTCAGCGCTGTTCGTGTTCCTTAGCTGCGCTTACAGCCAACTGGCGGGTATGTATGATGCTCGTTATATCCCTGATGCCGCATAAGGACCCATGTCCTTCGGTAGTGTGCGAGCCGCGCGCGCCGCTCATACTGTCTGTATGGTTATTCACCTAACATTTATAGATTGAATGGTAGATAAATTAAAGTCACTGGTAATGGGAATGGAACTATATTCTGGTTTAACTAGAACAACTAAATGGTAGAATGGTATGGTATGGTGAGCACGCGCCCGGTATGTATGGTAGCTGAACGTGTACTGGTGTGAAACTAATTATAAACCCGACGACCGACTTGGTGTAATGGTTAAGAAGTTGGCTACTACACCAGAGGTCGCGGGTTCGATCCCCGCACAGTACAAACATTTGTGTGCATGAACATGTCTGTTTGTACTGGTCTGGGTGTCTCCTATGTATAATAAGTATGTATTTACAAAAGAAAATGTATTTAAGTATGTTTATCCGTTGTCTAGTATCCCATAACACAAGCTTTAATTAGTCTACTTTGGGGCTAGATGGCGCTGTGTGGAATAATGTCCAGGGATATTTTTATTTTTATTTATTTATAAAGTAAAAATGAAATAATTGATTGACGTATGAAAATGCTGACCAAGCGTCTAGGGCGCCGGGCGCAGCGATTGCGAAAGGTTCAATGTACGTTGACCGTACATGCTCCCGGGCGAGAAAAGATGAGATGAGGGATGGTATCGGTGCAGGTGAGATGGTATGAAATACAAGGTGATCAACAATAGTTTTGTGCTTAACAAGGTGATTGGGCATTTGGTCTAACAAAAATTATTAATCTAGGAGTGTTCAATTGTTTTGGAAGTGGTAACGTGGACAAGGCGACGTTGCCTTATCTCTTCGCGCACTATGTTTATCACTGCCGCTAACACTTAATGGTTTTTCACTAGCACTAGCACTTACAATATCACTGTTAGACTCATTTTTAACACTAACGCACTGAACATTCGAACTACACACGGCGCTGACGGCACTGCGCGTCGCAGCGCGTCGCCCCGCGCGCCGTCGTCGCGCCCGGCAGCAACCCCAGGTGACGACTGCTAACACGGCTCCGCCTATACATACGTATATGGCTACGTAGTGGTGAACATCGTGGTAAGAAATTTGACTTATTTCACCGTGCTGTTCCTTCAGTTAAGTTATCTGGTCTCCAATACTCTTCAGATCCTTCTCGAATCCACTAGGCTCTATTTCAAGTGTAGTATTGGGCATGGACACATTAATGACGTTATTGATAGGCGGGATGTAATGCGTCATTAGTTTTGGTTGGATATCAAGCCGATTACTAAATTGCTTATGCGACACTATGGTAAAGGATTCGCCCTTGATAACGCATTCTTCGTCTAGAGTGATAACACCGGCCTTGCTGACTCGTTCGGTTACGATCATATTTCCGCATATTATTCTTATGGTGCACTGACCGCAACATGAGAATAGGTAGGTATTTATTTTGTGTAATTGGGTCCACGCTTGTTTACAGGTATTAACATTGGTTCTGCAGGTTTGTGTGTTTTGACTTTTCACACACAGGGACTGGTCATTCTCAATCTGGTACAGGGGACTGTGCAGAGAGCAAAGATGTGTGGTTTCATCAAAGCTAATGCACGTTTGGAAATCATTATCGGACAAAGGCAAATACACGTCTCTTTGTAGGTTCATTGCAATATAGCTAGAAATTGGCACTAGGGTGACCATGGTTCCGTTAACTTCTCGGGATATTGGTATGGGTTTATAAATATCGTAGTGATCTCGACTGACTAATGGTATTTTGATTTCGAAAATCACATACTCGCTGGTAACTCTTGCTTTAACCTTCAATAAATGGTATATCTTCGCCAGATTATACCGTATGTTGTCAATTGGTAACGAAAGATCTTTGGACAGCTGGCCGGAGATGATATTCAGCTCTTGTAGAAGTTGGTCTGGTTTCAGGAGGTGAATATTAAAGTTTCCGTGAAATATGTTGGTAATGGTTTCTAACAAGGTGTCCTGTATGTGTCGCAGATTATTCAAAATGTTGGTAGCGATTATCGATGACATAGCAAAATCGTTAGTGTTTGCAACACCTTCAATTCCTAACTTCAAATCGTTCGTGGCCTTTTCTAAGGAATTAAGGTGCTGGTTAAATATCTTGTGCTGCTTGTCCATACTACTTTCTGCTCTCTTTAGAAGATTGTACTCGGCTTCAACAACTGAAGTCTGGTTTTTCCACAATTTTGCAAGATGTTGTTGATTGCTTTGCAATATGTCAATGTCCTTTTTGTATTGTTCGGCAAACTCTTCGTCCAAGATTCCGAATAAACTATGGGCGACGTAGCCAATGCCATTTATGAGTCCGCGACGCTGTCTAGACTGCGGTGCGAACTGCTGACTAAGAAGCATGGTGTTGTAATAATCGTACTCCGCGTAGCCGTGTCGTAATTGCAATAATATGACATCGCATTGCGTTTTAATTTTAGAATTTGCACAAATACTTTCCAGATGGTCGAGATATTTATTAAATAAGATGTTTCCTTGTTGATATGGTTGTAATTTATAATAAACTATCAGTTTCCATTCATCACGCACGAGAGACAAGGTCGAAATTTGGTCAAAGTAAAACATGGTGTTATTGTTTTGAAGACTGGAAACGTGATAGTTTCCGCTTATTGGTGTCCATAATAACATAAACATTGTCATTACGAATGATAAATAATTACAGGTCATCTTTGGTCGTCTTTTACTATTTTGTACATGATCATTTACGTCCGGTTTGGTTTCAGGTACTGAGCTTGGTTGTTCTTTATGGTGTGAGTTGGTTTTTATTAGGATACTCCCAGTAGAGTCGACCCCCGTATGGTAAAAGGGTCGAGATAGGTTGATCCTGGAGGCTGGTAAATCTCCCATTAGCTGTTTTAGCTTGTAAGGGTCCGTCCGTCTGCACTTTTTGCAAAGACGCAGCTGTTTTTTGGTAACACCTTTACCACCCACAATCCAAAATCTTTTCCGAAGGTGTCCTGTGGTAACTCTGGCTCCCCCGTGGAAAGTTAATTTGTGGGCATGGTCAATTAACAATTCAGTTAATCTGCTGGTATGTGGGATAATCGTAGGGTACTTCATTTCACTATCGATGTATGCGTTTTCGAGCCTGCCACCTACGCGTAATATGCCATTCTTGTCTAAAAATGGTTTCAAGTTACAAATTTTGCTCCTTTTTTCTACAAAGTCTTGTATTTTTAATTGGTTAATTTCAGATGAGAATTCTAATAATTGTGTATCTTTAATGATTGTTTCTCTTGCCTTTTGTAATTCTGCTAAAGTTAAATAAGGCGTCTGGTTGCGATTACGTGTTATCGCTCGCAAAATCCAGGCTATGACGGGTACGGCTCTAGTAAATGTGCTTTGTTTATTTATTACTTGTTGTATAATGCTGTCTTCCGGTTTCGTGACAACATTAGTTTGAGAAGATTTTTGGATTTCTATGTCTGTGGTATAAATTGGTTTTTGGTGTTGGTCTTGGTCAGTATGTAATGATAGCCACTTTGGTCCGCGCCACCACAGAGGGTGTTTGTTCAATTGTTCTGCACTCAGGCCACGGCTGGCACAATCCGCAGGATTGTCTTCTGATTTTACGTACTGCCAACAGCTGGCTGGCATAATGACTGTTATTTGGCTTACTCTGTTGGCGACGAATGGTTTCCATCGATTGGGTTCCCCATTGAGCCATCCTAACACCACCATGGAATCAATCCAGCCATATACCTTAATGATGTAATCTGGTAGGCAGGTCTTGACTTTTTCTAACAGTTTTGACAATAGGAGTGCGCCACACAGCTCTAGTCGTGGTAAGGTGATGGTTTTACTCGCGGGTACAAGCCTCGCTTTCGAAGTAACTAGAACAACCGATGATGAGTCGCCCTTTTTTATTTTACAATAAATAACTGCTGCATATGCTTTCGTAGATGCGTCGCAAAAGCAATGAAGTTCTATTGAATCTTTATTTTGTGTGCCTAGCCATCTGGGCAATCTTAACTGGTCAATTTGGTTAATATCTGCTTGAACCTTCTTCCATTCAGCGCAGATGTTTTCTGGTAACTTCTCATCCCATTTAATATCTAATAGCCAGACTGTTTGAAATAATAACTTAAGCTTAGTTGTGACCGGAGATAACCACCCTAACGGATCAAAAACTTTGGAAATATCTGATAGTAGTGATCTTTTGGTAGGGTGATTATAGGTTTTGGTAATTTTAGATTCAAAGATAAAGACATCTTCTATTGGATTCCAACGAAGGCCTAACGTTTTGGTTGACTCTGGTTGTTTGAAATTAAAACTTTCTTGGTCTGTGTTCTGGTTTGGTAATAATTCTGTTGTATTTGAACGCCATTTTCGTAGGTTGAAGCCACCTGATTTTAATAACTCTATTAAATCCGACTGTAATTGTATAGCGTCTGGTAGAAAATGACTCCCGTCTAACAAATCGTCCATGAAAAATGACTCTTGTATAACCTTCGGCGCCCTACTGTTTTGGTAATTAGGGGTCTCGTCAAAGGCTAATTGTTTCAAAGTCCTCATGGCTAGAAATGGTGCTGCCTTGGTTCCGTATGTAACTGTGGTAAGCTGGTATTCTTTAAGCGTATCTTGGGGATTATCTCTCCAGATGATCTTTTGGTATTTTAGATCATCAGGATGAATCCATATCTGACGAAACATTTTTTCGATGTCGGCAGTAAAAACATAATGGTATTGTCTCCAACGTAAAATCAAAGCTTGTAAATCTTGCTGTAAATTGGGACCCGCTTCCATAAGGTCGTTTAAGCTTCGACCAGTGGTGGTTTTCGCGGAAGCGTTAAAAACGACTCTAAGTGCAGTAGTCGTAGAGTCGGGTCGTAAAACTCCATGATGCGGTAGGTAGTAATCGCGTGCGAGCGTCGAGTTACCGGCGACGGCGCGTGCGCTAGGAATCATATGACCTAAGTCTTGGTATTCTTTAATAAATAATTTATAATCATGTGCTGTTATTGGGCTTCGGCTTAATTTTCTTTCTAATTGCCGAAATTGTGCGATGGCCATTGGTTTTGAGGTTCCCAAACTTTCTTCAAAATTAGGCTTGAAAGGAAGCCTCACAGTGTACCTCCCATCTTCCTTTCTCTCGGTGGTAGACGTATAAAATTGTAAACACTGGTCTTCAGCAGCGGACATATTTGTGTCAGATGTTATATCCTCTATTTCCCAAAACCTTTGTAGATCTTCAGTATTGTTTATGACAATGTTACACTGGAAAGTTTTCACGTTCCCACACAAAATCCAACCGAGCTGCGTTTCCTGCGCAACTGGGTGATAGGCATCGAGTTTTATGATTCCACTCATAATTATAGACGAATAAATGTCAGCCCCTAACAACATGTCAACAGGACGACTGGTATAAAAATTAGAATCAGCGAGGTTAATTGTTTCTAGATAAGGCCAAGATGGTTTTTCAAACGATTGATTTGGTAGTTTATTTATTAAAGTGTTCATAATGAAAACATCAGTCGACATGGTAAAATCGTTGTATAGAGATGACAGTGTTATACTGACAACTCCCTTGCAATTATTTTCTCTAGCTCCCACCCCGTATATGACGCCCTTGCAACGCTGTCGTGGTAGTTGTAACAGCTGAGCGGCGTTTTCCGTGATGAGTGAGGTCTGAGACCCTTGGTCGATAAGAGCTCGCATTCTATGGTTAGTTCCATCAGCAGCTAGGACATTGACATAAGCAGTCGCCAGGAGAATTTTCGCTATTTTCTCTTGAGACACATTGCATTTCCGTTGGTTAGATTCCGTATTCGGGGCGTTGGTAAATTGATCGCTAGATGTCGCAAACGCTTCATGTAGTAGCGTATTGTGCTTGGCGTTGCAATCACGGCACGTTTTGCTAGAGAAGCATTCTTTGCCTTGGTGATTAATAAGACAATTTTTGCACAAGTTATATTTCGCAACTGTTTTCCGCTTTACTTCTGACCTAGATTCACGGAATGACTTGCACAAAAATAGTTGGTGATTTTGATTGCAAAATATGCACTTATGCGCTTCGACATGTAAAGTTTTGAATGGTGGTGGTGCGTTGAATGATAGTTTGTTGAAATTCTTATTGGTTGTTGGTTGGTATGTTGGTCTTCTGAAGCGAGTTTCTTCTTGCTGGTGGGACTTGGCGACATCTTGCTTGCGCCTAAATGCTTCCAAGGAAGTAAATTTTGATTCCAGGAAAGTTTGGAAATTTTCTATGGTTGGCAGCTCTCTCGGATTGCGGAGTGATTCGATGTAGTCGTTATGGGTGTCAATATCCAACTTCTGGGACAATATGTGTACCAACAGTGGACCCCACGTCGAAACGTCGACCCCCAACTTTTGAATGGCGTGTAGACATTCGTTGGTAGTATCGTGCAACCTCTTGATATGGGCAGCCGATTGAATCTGCATAATTGGTACGTTCAACAGAGTATGGACGTGAGATGTAAATATCAATTTCGTATTGTTGAAACGATGGTTAAGAATATCCCAGGCAACTTAGTAATTGTCTGAGCTGATATTCAAATGCTGTATAAGCTTTTCAGCCTCTCCTTTAACCTTGCTCTTTAAAAACTGGAGCTTCTGCGCACTGGATAGGGAGGGGTTGTTATGGATGGCCTCTTGAAATAAGTCCTTGAAGGCCGTCCATTGTTGGTAGCTCCCGGCGAAATTAGGTATGTCCATTTGGGGTGTCATCCTGTCACGATGTGAAACCGACCACATTTTTCTATTTATCGATTTCTTAACATCCTGGAACGTTTTCTCATAGTGTGAAAACTCCAGGTCATACCTCGGATTTTCGCCATCTAACTCGCTGTCAATATCCCAATGAAGCGAATCAATCACTGCCCATCGTGACTGTAATGTTCTCAGAATATCTTCAAATTCCCATTTTTCAGTCACCGATGAGACATTGATATTCGACACCGTACGAGAAAATGCTTTGAAATTGCTGGTCTGTTTCTTGAGCATTTCATCCAATTTGCTGCTAATACCCTCTGATTTCCTAAGAGAAGCAACTGGTAGATTGGTAGAAGTTTGTGAGGTGGTAGGTAATGGTGTCGCTGGTTTAAGAAGTGGTGTTGATGGCCTACTTCCTGCTGGGTAGCTTGAGATAGTTTGCCTTGCCCGATTATAAAAATCCCTGGTTTTTTCATAATCGTTATCAGAAAAATATGCATAGTTCTGATCCCCCTGAGAACATAAATTCAAGTGGTTGGAGTGGAACTCTTGCCAGTAAGAGTCCAAAGTCTCTAACCTTCTCTTGATCGAGTCTGGTGTTTTACGATCGTGACCATCTTTTTTAAAATTAGTAAGAAGCTGGTCCATGCCCATCATCAACTGGTTTTGCGTTTCCAACAAAGCCTCCATGGTAGTTGTTATTTTGGTAGATTATAAGACAAATTGGAAAGAGCTTACTGGTTTTCTGATGAGCTGCTTACAACTGGTAAAGTGAGCCTGTCTGACCCACTACTGGTACGCTGGTTATGGTGAGTGGCTTGTAAATCCAATGTTACTGGTTGTCACAGAACACACCTCGAGGTCACAGTTATCACTATCGTCTGAGTCACTATTCACTCGCGGATGGTTCCTTTACGAATCGAAGGACCATTTAAATGTATGGTTATTCACCTAACATTTATAGATTACATACATACATACATACATACCATCACGCCTCTTTCCCAACGGGGTAGGCAGAGACCACTTCTTTCCACTTGCTACGATCCTGACATACATCTTGCGCTTCTTCTACTCTCATGAGTCCTTTCATACATGCTCGTCGGTTAAAGGTACTCTTGACCCGACCCTTTCTGAGAACATCTTGAACTTGGTCAAGAAACGTTCTTCTGGGTCTTCCCCTTCCAACAGTCCCATTTACCCTTGCCTCATAAATCCGTTTCGTTAATCGCCTTTCATCCATTCTTTCCATATGACCAAACCACCTCAGCATTCCCATCTCAATTTTAGTAACCACGTCTTCTTTCACATTGAATTTGAATTGAATTTATAGATTGAATGGTAGATAAATTAAAGTCACTGGTAATGGGAATGGAACTATATTCTGGTTTAACTAGAACAACTAAATGGTAGAATGGTATGGTATGGTGAGCACGCGCCCGGTATGTATGGTAGCTGAACGTGTACTGGTGTGAAACTAATTATAAAGTAAAAATGAAATAATTTATTGACGTATGAAAATGCTGACCAAGCGTCTAGGGCGCCGGGCGCAGCGATTGCGAAAGGTTCAATGTACGTTGACCGTACACTGTCCTTGTTGCTGTCGCTCATCTCAGTGCTGTTCGTGTTCCTTAGCTGCGCTTACAGCCAACTGGCGGGTATGTATGATGCTCGTTATATCCCTGATGCTGCATAAGGACCCATGTCCTTCGGTAGTGTGCGAGCCGCGCGCGCCGCTCATACTGTCCTTGTTGCTGTCGCTCATCTCAGCGCTGTTCGTGTTCCTTAGCTGCGCTTACAGCCAACTAGCGGGTATGTATGATGCTCGTTATATCCCTGATACTGCATAAGGACCCATGTCCTTCGGTAGTGTGCAAGCCGCGCGCGCCGCTCATAGTGTCCTTGTTGCTGTCGCTCATCTCAGCGCTGTTCGTGTTCCTTAGCTGCGCTTACAGCCAACTGGCGGGTATGTATGATGCTCGTTATATCCCTGATACTGCATAAGGACCCATGTCCTTCGGTAGTGTGCGAGCCGCGCGCGCCGCTCATAGTGTCCTTGTTGCTGTCGCTCATCTCAGCGCTGTTCGTGTTCCTTAGCTGCGATTACAGCCAACTGGCGGGTATGTATGATGCTCGTTATATCCCTGATGCTGCATAAGGACCCATGTCCTTCGGTAGTGTGCGAGCCGCGCGCGCCGCTCATACTGTCCTTTTTGCTGCCGCTCATCTCAGCGCTGTTCGTGTTCCTTAGCTGCGCTTACAGCCAACTGGCGGGTATGTATGATGCTCGTTATATCCCTGATGCTGCATAAGGACCCATGTCCTTCGGTAGTGTGTGAGCCGCGCGCGCCGCTCATACTGTCCTTGTTGCTGTCGCTCATTTCAGCGCTGTTCGTGTTTCTTAGCTGCGCTTACAGCCAACTGGCGGGTATGTATGATGCTCGTTATATCCCTGATGCTGCATAAGGACCCATGTCCTTCGGTAGTGTGCGAGCCGCGCGCGCCGCTCATACTGTCCTTGTTGCTGTCGCTCATCTTAGCGCTGTTCGTGTTCCTTAGCTGCGCTTACAGCCAACTGGCGGGTATGTATGATGCTCGTTATATCCCTGATGCTGCATAAGGACCCATGTCCTTCGGTAGTGTGCGAGCCGCGCGCGCCGCTCATACTGTCCTTGTTGCTGTCGCTCATCTCAGCGCTGTTTGTTTTCCTTAGCTGCGCTTACAGCCAACTGGCGGGTATGTAATGTTACCGTAAGGGGTTTGCAATTACGATATTATAGCCTAAAAGCAGATGTAAATATTAGATGTTGTGCGAGTTTATCCCTTACACTATTTGGTGATTCCGGTGTCAGTTTCTTAAAAAGAGCTTGCACATTAAAAAAAACGAATAGTTCAGTGACAATTTTAAAAAGGTAACATAGTTTTAATTTTTAAATTTACCTACTTTTTAACATGTAAAAATCATAAACGCATAAAACAAATCACTGAAATCGATATAATTATGCTTTATATATTTATAAAAGTTCATTTTCAATGAAATCTATTACTATTTTAGCTTAATTTTTCAAAAAACGCATTTTAGAATATTAATTATGAATTTTCACCTCAATACCGTAATACCGGTATTAATACCGGATTCGAAAAAAAATCCGGTATTGATACCGGTATTGAAAATATCCGGTATTTGGAAGCCCTACTTATGCTGCATAAGGACCCCCGTCCTTCGGTAGTGTGCGAGCCGCGCGCGCCGCTCATACTGTCCTTGTTGCTGTCGCTCATCTCAGCGCTGTTCGTGTTCCTTACCTGCGCTTACAGCCAACTGGTGGGTATATATGATGCTCGTTATATCCCTTATGCTGCATAAGGACCCCCGTCCTTCGGTAGTGTGCGAGCCGCGCGCGCCGCTCATACTGTCCTTATTGCTGTCGCTCATCTCAGCGCTGTTCGTGTTCCTTAGCTGCGCTTACAGCCAACTTGCGGGTATGTACGATGCTCGTTATATCCCTGATGCTGCATAATGTTTGTATACAGTGTATTTATGTATTCATATTATTATAGTATTTAAGTCTATTACTAAGTATATATATTTTTTCTTGTAATGACGATTTAAAAGTACTTGTTACAGGTCTATTTAAATAAAGATATTTTTTGTTTGTTTGTTTGTTTTTGCAGAAAAATATTTTTTGGTGTTTTCAACCATTGAGCTCCACATATTTATCTAATCAATACAACTATATATATCTTTGTTAGAAAATTGTTTTTTTTTTCACCTTTATCTGAGAGATTTCCATTGTGGGGATTAAAATAGTTTAAAACCAGCCTTAATATAATGACTTATAAAACGGACCACTACCATAACCCGATCTTCCTTACTACACACATCGATGATAGTAGTCTGTGTGTCAGCATCGTAGCAAGTGGACAAGTGTGGTCTTATCCCACAAGAGAAAGGGCTGTTATTTAACTTTTAAATATTTGCCAGGTCCAGGCGTGGGGGTGGCCGGCGCAGATCTGCTGCAGCGCGTGCTGGACAAGATATTCGCCGCGCTAGTGTACGAAGGCGTTCCGCCCGACACCCGCCGCTCTCGAGCCGTCAAGAATGTTCGCCGCCATGCCGCTGGGCTACTCGTCAAGCTTGGTTCCAAAGTACGTACTGACTTTTAATGTTTAGTTATAGATCACTATGACTGTTTCTCACACTAACGCCTATCTATCACCAATCTTTGCATAGCTTATGAGCTTCATAAAATGGCCGATTTTCAAAAATGTGCTCTACATTCTTCCGTTTTCTGTCATATATTTCTTAATAACTTTTCTCCTCGGGCTCACCTCGGAGGGGTAAGCACTATAAGTATGTTTATCTTGTAACTAGTCCAAACAAAGTTCCAAAGTCAAGTTTCTGCTTTCGACTTTTCCATCCAAAATCATTCATTGCCTAGGCTGTAATGAAAAGAAATTACAGAAACTTAAATAAGCTACAGACACCTTTTTCCAAATTAAAATTAGTCTAGTCAGACGAGCTTCCCTCTATACCTTTTTGTTGACTGGACTAATATAGCAATCAGGGATAATGCAGCTTTTTAACACTGAAAGAATTTTTGGTAGTTTCGGAGATTACTTACCTCAAACATACAAACTCACAACGCTTACTTCTTTATAATATTAGTATAGATCGATTGTATACTATACGAAATAAATAAAGATTCATACCGAGATATTTTATTTATACTGTAAGGATTTTTATAATACAAACTCAGTAAGTGATGAAAGTAAACGAAAATTGGATCCATTGAATTAAGTTTAGTTTTCGTGCGAACTGATAATTGTCTGTCTGATTTAGTTTGGGAAATGTTAACCTGTGCTTTTGTTCTGGTATGATAAGGTCATAATGACAGATATAAAATTTTTACAAATTGTGCTCTTGTTTGGCCAAAGGTGCGAAATTTTTGGGGTGCCTCCAAATCTAGCGAATGCGCCACGAGTGCGCAGGTCGTGAGCCGATCGCGAGTGTCTCGCGAGCTGCACATTTCATTCAGACCAGTTTCTATGCTAACTTTTTCCCTTACTGTTTTCATTTGTTGTTCCAGTACCCGCTTCTACTTCTGCCAGTGTTCCCACGCCTACACGAGATGATTCAGTCAGCACTGTCCCGCGCCGACCTCAGCGCTGTAGAGAGCGTCACGCTGCAGGAAGCGCTGTTGCTAGTCTCCAACCACTTCTGCTGCTACGAGCGGCAGAGCGCTCTCGTCGCTCAGGTTCAACTTTTTATATTCATTTAAATACTCCTATAATAATAAATAATAATAATAATAAATATCCCTGGACATTATTCCACACAGCGCCATCTAGCCCCAAAGTAAGCTAATTAAAGCTTGTGTTATGGGATACTAGACAACGGATAAACATACTTAAATACATTTTCTTTTGTAAATAAATACTTATTATACATAGGAGACACCCAGACCAGTACAGACAGACATGTTCATGCACACAAATGTTTGTACTGTGCGGGGATCGAACCCGCGACCTCTGGTGTAGTAGCCAACTTCTTAACCATTACACCAAGTCGGTCGTCAAAACGTCCTATAATTTATTTAAGAACCTAATACTTCACTTGGACGCATTTACATTAGAATGATTAACTTTTAGAATTAATAGTTCTCCGTTTGGGAAGTGGACGTAATAAACCTAAACGGTCACTACACTCACTAGCTAATACTGTAGCCAGCCAGCCAGCGTCGGTTTGTTTGATGTACAAAAGCTTCACTTTTCGGTATTAGTCCCTTTTTTTCTAAAAATACAGCATTATAAATGCTGCGTAATAAGAATGCTATAAAATAGAGCATGTATTCTTCTTTGATTTCAATGATGTGGGTATAAACGTGTGGACACGACACTACGACCTTACCGCTTGGTCTGAATCATAACTTACCGTTATTTGTGTTCAGGTTCTCGGCGACTGCAGCGAGCGCTGGGCGTGGCTCGGGCCGCACGTGTCGTCCGCGGAAGCGCTCGTCCGTCTCGTGGGGCTCGACGCGGCGCCGGACGCGCCCGATGTGGACGACGAGCGCGGCCGAGCGAGACGCACGCTGCTGCACGCTCTCACTCTGCTGCTGGGAGTTGTGAAGCGGACGCAGGTGCCCGCCGATCCCGACAAGTGAGTTTCAGCTTTATACAAGTGACGCACGACCCACATTAGGTCGTCAGCCTCGACGCGGCGCCGGACGCGCCCGATGTGGACGACGAGCGCGGCCGAGCGAGACGCACGCTGCTGCACGCTCTCACTCTGCTGCTGGGAGTTGTGAAGCGGACGCAGGTGCCCGCCGATCCCGACAAGTGAGTTTCAGCTTTATACAAGTGACGCACGACCCACATTAGGTCGTCAGCCTCGACGCGGCGCCGGACGCGCCCGATGTGGACGACGAGCGCGGCCGAGCGAGACGCACGCTGCTGCACGCTCTCACTCTGCTGCTGGGAGTTGTGAAGCGGACGCAGGTGCCCGCCGATCCCGACAAGTGAGTTTCAGCTTTATACAAGTGACGCACGACCCACATTAGGTCGTCAGCCTCGACGCGGCGCCGGACGCGCCCGATGTGGACGACGAGCGCGGCCGAGCGAGACGCACGCTGCTGCACGCTCTCACTCTGCTGCTGGGAGTTGTGAAGCGGACGCAGGTGCCCGCCGATCCCGACAAGTGAGTTTCAGCTTTATACAAGTGACGCACGACCCACATTAGGTCGTCAGCCTCGACGCGGCGCCGGACGCGCCCGATGTGGACGACGAGCGCGGCCGAGCGAGACGCACGCTGCTGCACGCTCTCACTCTGCTGCTGGGAGTTGTGAAGCGGACGCAGGTGCCCGCCGATCCCGACAAGTGAGTTTCAGCTTTATACAAGTGACGCACGACCCACATTAGGTCGTCAGCCTCGACGCGGCGCCGGACGCGCCCGATGTGGACGACGAGCGCGGCCGAGCGAGACGCACGCTGCTGCACGCTCTCACTCTGCTGCTGGGAGTTGTGAAGCGGACGCAGGTGCCCGCCGATCCCGACAAGTGAGTTTCAGCTTTATACAAGTGACGCACGACCCACATTAGGTCGTCAGCCTCGACGCGGCGCCGGACGCGCCCGATGTGGACGACGAGCGCGGCCGAGCGAGACGCACGCTGCTGCACGCTCTCACTCTGCTGCTGGGAGTTGTGAAGCGGACGCAGGTGCCCGCCGATCCCGACAAGTGAGTTTCAGCTTTATACAAGTGACGCACGACCCACATTAGGTCGTCAGCCTCGACGCGGCGCCGGACGCGCCCGATGTGGACGACGAGCGCGGCCGAGCGAGACGCACGCTGCTGCACGCTCTCACTCTGCTGCTGGGAGTTGTGAAGCGGACGCAGGTGCCCGCCGATCCCGACAAGTGAGTTTCAGCTTTATACAAGTGACGCACGACCCACATTAGGTCGTCAGCCTCGACGCGGCGCCGGACGCGCCCGATGTGGACGACGAGCGCGGCCGAGCGAGACGCACGCTGCTGCACGATCTCACTCTGCTGCTGGGAGTTGTGCAGCGGACGCAGGTGCCCGCCGATCCCGACAAGTGAGTTTCAGCTTTATACAAGTGACGCACGACCCACATTAGGTCGTCAGCCTCGACGCGGCGCCGGACGCGAGACGCACGCTGCTGCACGCTCTCACTCTGCTGCTGGGAGTTGTGAAGCGGACGCAGGTGCCCGCCGATCCCGACAAGTGAGTTTCAGCTTTATACAAGTGACGCACGACCCACATTAGGTCGTCAGCCTCGACGCGGCGCCGGACGCGCCCGATGTGGACGACGAGCGCGGCCGAGCGAGACGCACGCTGCTGCACGCTCTCACTCTGCTGCTGGGAGTTGTGAAGCGGACGCAGGTGCCCGCCGATCCCGACAAGTGAGTTTCAGCTTTATACAAGTGACGCACGACCCACATTAGGTCGTCAGCCTCGACGCGGCGCCGGACGCGCCCGATGTGGACGACGAGCGCGGCCGAGCGAGACGCACGCTGCTGCACGCTCTCACTCTGCTGCTGGGAGTTGTGAAGCGGACGCAGGTGCCTGCCGATCCCGACAAGTGAGTTTCAGCTTTATACAAGTGACGCACGACCCACATTAGGTCGTCGTCAGCCTCGACGCGGCGCCGGACGCGCCCGATGTGGACGACGAGCGCGGCCGAGCGAGACGCACGCTGCTGCACGCTCTCACTCTGCTGCTGGGAGTTGTGAAGCGGACGCAGGTGCCCGCCGATCCCGACAAGTGAGTTTCAGCTTTATACAAGTGACGCACGACCCACATTAGGTCGTCAGCCTCGACGCGGCGCCGGACGCGCCCGATGTGGACGACGAGCGCGGCCGAGCGAGACGCACGCTGCTGCACGCTCTCACTCTGCTGCTGGGAGTTGTGAAGCGGACGCAGGTGCCCGCCGATCCCGACAAGTGAGTTTCAGCTTTATACAAGTGACGCACGACCCACATTAGGTCGTCAGCCTCGACGCGGCGCCGGACGCGCCCGATGTGGACGACGAGCGCGGCCGAGCGAGACGCACGCTGCTGCACGCTCTCACTCTGCTGCTGGGAGTTGTGAAGCGGACGCAGGTGCCCGCCGATCCCGACAAGTGAGTTTCAGCTTTATACAAGTGACGCACGACCCACATTAGGTCGTCAGCCTCGACGCGGCGCCGGACGCGCCCGATGTGGACGACGAGCGCGGCCGAGCGAGACGCACGCTGCTGCACGCTCTCACTCTGCTGCTGGGAGTTGTGAAGCGGACGCAGGTGCCCGCCGATCCCGACAAGTGAGTTTCAGCTTTATACAAGTGACGCACGACCCACATTAGGTCGTCAGCCTCGACGCGGCGCCGGACGCGCCCGATGTGGACGACGAGCGCGGCCGAGCGAGACGCACGCTGCTGCACGCTCTCACTCTGCTGCTGGGAGTTGTGAAGCGGACGCAGGTGCCCGCCGATCCCGACAAGTGAGTTTCAGCTTTATACAAGTGACGCACGACCCACATTAGGTCGTCAGCCTCGACGCGGCGCCGGACGCGCCCGATGTGGACGACGAGCGCGGCCGAGCGAGACGCACGCTGCTGCACGCTCTCACTCTGCTGCTGGGAGTTGTGAAGCGGACGCAGGTGCCCGCCGATCCCGACAAGTGAGTTTCAGCTTTATACAAGTGACGCACGACCCACATTAGGTCGTCAGCCTCGACGCGGCGCCGGACGCGCCCGATGTGGACGACGAGCGCGGCCGAGCGAGACGCACGCTGCTGCACGCTCTCACTCTGCTGCTGGGAGTTGTGAAGCGGACGCAGGTGCCCGCCGATCCCGACAAGTGAGTTTCAGCTTTATACAAGTGACGCACGACCCACATTAGGTCGTCAGCCTCGACGCGGCGCCGGACGCGCCCGATGTGGACGACGAGCGCGGCCGAGCGAGACGCACGCTGCTGCACGCTCTCACTCTGCTGCTGGGAGTTGTGAAGCGGACGCAGGTGCCCGCCGATCCCGACAAGTGAGTTTCAGCTTTATACAAGTGACGCACGACCCACATTAGGTCGTCAGCCTCGACGCGGCGCCGGACGCGCCCGATGTGGACGACGAGCGCGGCCGAGCGAGACGCACGCTGCTGCACGATCTCACTCTGCTGCTGGGAGTTGTGCAGCGGACGCAGGTGCCCGCCGATCCCGACAAGTGAGTTTCAGCTTTATACAAGTGACGCACGACCCACATTAGGTCGTCAGCCTCGACGCGGCGCCGGACGCGAGACGCACGCTGCTGCACGCTCTCACTCTGCTGCTGGGAGTTGTGAAGCGGACGCAGGTGCCCGCCGATCCCGACAAGTGAGTTTCAGCTTTATACAAGTGACGCACGACCCACATTAGGTCGTCAGCCTCGACGCGGCGCCGGACGCGCCCGATGTGGACGACGAGCGCGGCCGAGCGAGACGCACGCTGCTGCACGCTCTCACTCTGCTGCTGGGAGTTGTGAAGCGGACGCAGGTGCCCGCCGATCCCGACAAGTGAGTTTCAGCTTTATACAAGTGACGCACGACCCACATTAGGTCGTCAGCCTCGACGCGGCGCCGGACGCGCCCGATGTGGACGACGAGCGCGGCCGAGCGAGACGCACGCTGCTGCACGCTCTCACTCTGCTGCTGGGAGTTGTGAAGCGGACGCAGGTGCCTGCCGATCCCGACAAGTGAGTTTCAGCTTTATACAAGTGACGCACGACCCACATTAGGTCGTCGTCAGCCTCGACGCGGCGCCGGACGCGCCCGATGTGGACGACGAGCGCGGCCGAGCGAGACGCACGCTGCTGCACGCTCTCACTCTGCTGCTGGGAGTTGTGAAGCGGACGCAGGTGCCCGCCGATCCCGACAAGTGAGTTTCAGCTTTATACAAGTGACGCACGACCCACATTAGGTCGTCAGCCTCGACGCGGCGCCGGACGCGCCCGATGTGGACGACGAGCGCGGCCGAGCGAGACGCACGCTGCTGCACGCTCTCACTCTGCTGCTGGGAGTTGTGAAGCGGACGCAGGTGCCCGCCGATCCCGACAAGTGAGTTTCAGCTTTATACAAGTGACGCACGACCCACATTAGGTCGTCAGCCTCGACGCGGCGCCGGACGCGCCCGATGTGGACGACGAGCGCGGCCGAGCGAGACGCACGCTGCTGCACGCTCTCACTCTGCTGCTGGGAGTTGTGAAGCGGACGCAGGTGCCCGCCGATCCCGACAAGTGAGTTTCAGCTTTATACAAGTGACGCACGACCCACATTAGGTCGTCAGCCTCGACGCGGCGCCGGACGCGCCCGATGTGGACGACGAGCGCGGCCGAGCGAGACGCACGCTGCTGCACGCTCTCACTCTGCTGCTGGGAGTTGTGAAGCGGACGCAGGTGTTCGTTTTTTTTAATTTATAAATAATATTAAAAAAAAATCTATAAATCAAGTCTGAATGATTCCTTGTAATAAATATTATTTAATAATTATACTTATTAATTTGTAGGTAATTCCAATTACAAATAATAATTATAATTTCCTGCAAATAATTTTATTGAGTTAAAGATACTATTTTTATTCGTTGCTTATTAAATTTGCAAAAATTTTAAAATCGATTAATCTCATTTGAGGACCTGTTTTATTACGCACAGGGCACATCACTAAGTAGGTGGTATCCGTCAATAAAGTATACAGTAATGTCGTACTTTATTAACGGGTACCGCCCACAACATTATTTCAAAAACGAAAACGATATTTTTTTGGCGTGAGCTGTCAAAAAAATAAGAATACAATGAACAAAGCATAGATTAAGAGCATGGTAGTTTATCTTTCCTAAAAAAACATAACTTACTAGGAAGCGCCATCTGGTAGTCCACCCCAGAAGTAACTTATGAATGTCGTAGGATAATAGGAAGAACCAGAATTTCGCGAAAATCCTCGGGATGATCGCGAAACGCCAGTTAATAGGAATCTGACATTTAGTATCTCTATTATCCTAGTTATTCTCAGGATGATCGCGATGATCCAGCCAGTCTTAGGACGATCCGAAAATTGAGCGCTGATTGGTTGGTAGTGGAAGAGTCGACTGACTGACATCTCTTTTCCGATTGGTTTGATAACAAAGCCACTTTAGTCGATTCACTCATTGCACTGATAAACAATAACACTTATTGATTAAATGATACACGTTTTAGTTTTAGTTTACGCAAAAATAACGTTTTAATGTTAATAAAACAACGCAGTTAATTTTGACAACAACAAAGGCGAAGGAACTCGAACGTAACTTTTGACCAATGAGCGCATCCGTCAGTACATTGCATCTTTATCAGCCAATCAGCTATCAGAATACGATTGTTCATTCGCGATCGTCTTAGGATGCGCCGGATTTTCTCGATCATACTGAAAATAATCAGGATAATAGCCATATTACATGTCTATTCTACCATCTACGCGTATAAGCTTCAATAATTTTTACCCTTACGTCTATATGAACTATTTATTAGGAGATTCCTTCGTTAGCTTATAGTTTCAGGGTTGGGAAGTAGATGGCAGCACTATAGTAAAATAGTGAGACGGCT
The DNA here is from genome assembly GCA_947369235.1 of Udea olivalis. Taxonomy (NCBI): domain Eukaryota; kingdom Metazoa; phylum Arthropoda; class Insecta; order Lepidoptera; family Crambidae; genus Udea; species Udea olivalis. Next base: position 6,070,474 of record OX376346.1, on the reverse strand, counting down.
ATACGCTAGAAGTAACTACAAAATGACGTCATATTTGCGGTTTGCCGCGAGGCGCGGTTGCGCCTAAAAAACGCGTCGTGAGTTCTGACTTCAATTTTTTCATACAAAGTAACTATTACAAATAAGCGAAACCCTTAGTTACTCGGGGCTGAAGTGTCTCTAAACATCAACAACTAAACCTGTTAAAGAGCTCAACAGAGCTGCCGAACGAGTTCAAAATAGCCGCCACCAGAGTTTTTGTAAAAAACAACCTTATGTGGATTGCCGTCAATTAACCTTCAACGTTCTTGCAGAGCATCCCGAGGCGGCTTCAGCGCAGGCCTGACCGTCTCCGGCAACCCTGTCTGGCGCAACCCTTGCGGCTCGCACGTGCTGCCGCTGTTCCCGCACGCGCTGGCGCTGTGCCGCGCGCTGCACGAGCTGCACGCGCCGCACGCGCGCGCCATGAGGCATCCCGCGCACGCGCGCGCACTGCACGCGCCCGCGGCTGAGAAGCGGAACCTGCTCGGACTGAGCCAGGTAATACTGGCTAAAGACCTTATCAAAAAAATATATATCAGCATTTAATCTGTAATTCCCTTGTATAATTGTAATAGTTACGAAGATAAAAAAAAAAGTGAAATTCCCAATCGAGAAAAATAATGTTTTCCTTTCCTGAAAAAAATATTTTGAATGGTCTACCTGCATCTGCGTTTCAAGAAAAGAGTGAATAGGCTTGAGGGCAAGCTTGCTCGATCTAAGACACCTTTTCCTAACCTTTAAAAGACGTCGTAGTTAATTAATCCATTTTCATTTGATGAAGAAAACATACAAACAAATAAATAGAGGTTTTTAAATGTTGTTTTGTTTAAGATCGTTGAAATTATACATAGCCATTGATTTCTGCAAAAAATATTGTATGTACCGTTATAAATCCGTTACTGATTTATTATATGCGTAGATGCCCATAACTTTTTATAAAATGTGCAACTTTAAGCTCTGGTTATAATAAAATACGCTTATTTAAAATGTAAAGCACCATTTAAAATAAATTAACACGACCAATTGGAATGATTCTTCGCGTTTGAATATGGTTTAGTCGCTTATTTGAAATCTATATGTCTTTATATTCATCCTATTTTTTTACGAACTATATAGTAAAACCTTGTAATTTTTTGAACAATTTAGTTTGTTACATTTAGTCAGTTTGTCACCTAAAATGTCCTATATTCACAGACAGCAGTCGCCTTTGCGCCCCTGCGGGACCCGGACGCACCACATTCAGCTCCCTCTGACCGCATGCAGAACTACCTCCATACACTACATGACAATGTAAGTATTTAACTTTGTATCTACAGCACGCTGAAGTATGACCATTTATTTAGGCATTGTTCACTTTAAACGTATTCTCCGTATTCTGACTGTGAGCTCGCGTTACGTAGTTCATCGCTTTTGCATTATGTTAATGCAAAGGGCATCGTACACTCTTAAACGTATTGTCCGCCGCTGACTGCGAGCTGGCGTTACGTAGTTTCTGTCGCTTTTGCATGATGAAAGTTATACTAGTTTTGAAAAAAAAAATAACATAACTCAACCAATATTCCCGACTGAGATCATAAACATTGATTTTGTCCAGGTGTGCCACCTAGTAGGCGCGGCGGCGACTACCCTCGGTCGGGAACTGTACGCCGTGCCCGGCCTCGCCAAGTTCCTCTCGGACTCGCTCCTGCACGGGCTGGAGCAGCTCCCGGACCACTGGCTGCGGCCCATCGTGCGCAACGCGCTGAAGCCGCTGCTGCACCACTGCCCGCCCGCGCACTTCACGCACGTGGCGCTGCCGCTGCTGGAACACATAGCTCCTAAGAGTGAGTGCGCAACTGCCTAGTAGTTCATAATAAAGCTCCTAAGAGTAACTTAATCAGCTTCATGCACAGTTAGACTTAAGCCCCACTTACAGGTCGCTAGACGATTTATAGATCTAATTTGAGGGTACGAAGTGGGGAGGGGGAGGCAAGTCCTCGCGCCGCGCGCCCGTGCCCTTGCGCCTTTGGTCGACCCATGCGCAAGCACATCCCCTACGCGTTCTCCAGAGCGCTTTTTACGTGACGCGACCTGTACTTTTAAGCTTTTTACTAAAAAATAATCTTAGAAAGTTTAAAACCCTACTACCATACTCATTCTACAAATACAAGTGGGTATCAAATTTAACAAAATTAAGAGCAATAATCGAAAAAGTTTCTACCTGGATATGACAGTAGCCATTCCTCTACTTCTTTCAGTTGTTGCCATGAAGATAGTAGTAGGAAGGAAAAGTAGTTTAACACGAATTTATCGGACCCTACTGTAGTTTTTCTGAGTTTTGAGTACTTAAATTAAATATGAGGTACTTTTCTTTGCAGTGTTAAGACATTTATCAAAACGGTGGGAATACATCACATCTCTTTACGAATCTGGCAAGTTGGAGGAGGAGGGCGGCAGCGAATCACAGGAAGTGATCGAAGACATGCTCGTCCGACATCTCACTAGGGAACACTTAGAAGTGCTCAAAGTAAGAATTTTAGAGTGTAAGGATGAAATTACTCGAAGCATATATATCAATAAAAATATTACATGTTATATTCGACTCTAGTAGATATTGTTTGCTCATAAAGTAGGTTGTGTTATCCCATACTACAAAAATATATATATATACATTTTTACTGTTATCATGCTGTAGATTCAACCAAGGCCTGACTAAGGGTGAGTTTCTACCAGAGATGTGCAAGGATGCGTTGCGAGGAATGTGTTTGTTAAAAACCAATAGAATCGCGAAGCTAGGTGAATGAAACAATTATCTTGGTTCTTAACACACGCATCCTCGCACGGAAACGCACCCTTATGGTTGAGCGACAGGGGTGGTCGCTTCTGTATGCCGAATAAAGAGGGTGTTTATCGAGCGTTGAAAATAGTCTTGCTCTATACCCTGCCTAATCCAGGACTGGGACTGCTGCAGAAATATCGCATAATCATGTAGTCCAGGAACTTTAGACAAAAAATGGGCTCATCTTCGGAAAAAGTCCAACCAAGCTGAAAATTGGTATATACTAGCCTTTCAGCTCTCCAAATGAGGTGTGAAAAATCCCCGGTATTCGATTGTATGCATAACTTGTGACTGCTAAAAACGGTGATTTTTTTTTCGGCTTTTTGCGAATATCTTCGTTCCTGTCAGTCTTACGGCTATAAAGTAAAATTACTTAAATAAAAGAGCGGGAAACTCTTTACAAAAAAGGTAGAATATAATTTATTGATAGAACTAGTAATTGCTACCGAAAAAAGGTGTAAAACATCAGATTGAGTTTACTAGTTGCCGCGGCGTTGCGTCCTGCGTTCTGTATGGGCACATTAGTTTACGCGATGGCTGCTTGATTGATTTCGATGTTGTCTGTTAAGTTCAAAATTGACAATTTTGTGGCTTAAGACGCTCAAGATGATGCTGACGTTTTAATAATTGAAACAGCGTTACAATGTTCACTCACAAATAGAACGGTTGTTGTTGGAAAAGACGTGGATCTCTTTATGATTTTGGTTGCTCGGACTCCGATTGATGAAGAGATCTTCTTCCTCAAACCGGGCAAGGTACAAGTCGAGCGTAAACCTCACTCTTCTCGAAGTTTCAATGATCACAAAGACATCAGGGATCATCTTCTACTTCTAAACGCTTTCACTGGATGGGACACAACGTCTGCGCTTTTTCATGAAGGAAAAACTGCAGCTCTGAAACTTTTCGTAAAACGTCGAAACCTATACGTGCTGCAGCACAAATTGTAAACCGGAAAGATGCTTCTCGAGAATCAATTTTTTCGAATGGAATTCGAATCTTTTTAGCAGTGTATGGTGCTCCAGCTACACAAGATAACTTGAAAGCACACCGTTATCTGTGCTTTATGAAAGCTATAGGCAGAAACAAGTCAGTAAATTTGAGTTTATTCCCCTAATAGCTGACGCAGCTTAAGAGCACCTATATCATGTTTACTACCAGGTACATTATTGGGTAGGAAATCAGCTGAACCCGCAAAAATTGTGATGGGTATTCAAAAACAGCATATTAGAGCACATAAGAAGATCGCAACCTCCTGCCCCGGAGCGTCTTCTGAACATGTTTTTTTGTAATTGTTCGAAAAGCTGTGGCGCATTGTGCGGCTGTCGAAAGTTGTCATGGGACATCTTGCTTGAATTCTGCCCGAATCAAAGATTGAATACAAAAAACCAACGATGTCGACGACCCAAAGACCGATTCTGTTGATGATTCCGAGCAATTTAGGAATTTCCCGAGAGTCCCGTGGGAAAATCAAGAACAATCCGAGAAAGAAGAGTAAGAAACTGAAAGAGAATGAGCCGTCAAAAATTAGTTACATAAGCAACCTTAATTTTTTTAGTCATGTATTCCTGAATTATCACGAAAAAAAAAAATTAGATTATACCCGACAGGCTTAATTTTCTTACGGTAGACTTTTACATCTTTGTACTATTCTAATAAGAATAATAGAATCAAAATTTTCTGATTCTAATAAGAAAATAAAAAACAGAATCGTTAATTTGTACACCGTGACCTGAGCATGAAGAAACACACGAAATTTTTAAAAATAATGAACTTTTTTTTATTTAACTTAAAAATAATTCGTCAAGAACTTGAAAGTGTGAGAACCAATCGTAAGAAACTTTGTCCTTCCCGCGGTCAGTTTATCACGAGCGGCACTGCCGTCAAAGGCGGCTTTCTTTTGTGTGAGTCTATCAAACGAAAGCCGCCGCGCCCCTTGCGTCGATGCCGCCCTTTGACCGCCCGCCGCCGCCGCACGCGCCGACACTCCGATTTGTTTCAGTTTTCGTACGGACTTCACAGGTGCAAAAATGTCTCAGCAATGCGAGTTCTCCAATGTGAAGTCTTTATCCATGTTCGGTGACCCAGGCGCAAGCGCGTGCGTCTCCGTCCCGCCCGCCCCGCTACCCGTCCTCGCCCGCCCCGCTACCCATGCCGCCCGCCCCGCTACCCGCCCCCGCCCCGCTACTGTTCATGAAATTACTACTTGTTCTAGATTATTTTGAGAAAGAAATTCTCACTTGAGTTTTTGTTTTTTTTTACTTCTAACAAAATAGTTGGTATACTGTAATCGATAATAAAGCCTCGACCGAATCTCCCCGCCGCGGGGCTACAACGACACTCAGGTCACGGTGTATACTATTAATCATACCCGAATGTCTATCCAAATGTCAAACTGTGAAGATACCGCACAGAAACCTCGATTTCGATCATTACATGTAATGAAATATACTCGTACATACAAAATTTATATTGGAGTTTCAATGCCAAATAACTTGAAAACTTTCAGCGTTATCAATAAAGTTTATTACACCTTTTTTATAGAGAATTTTTCGCCATTATTTTTATAAGTATACCTTATAGTCGTAAGACCGACAGAAACAAAGATATTTGTAAAAAACTGAAAAAAAAGTCATTTTTCTCACCGTTCTTGGGCTGTCACAAGTTATGCGTACAACCGAATTCCGGGGATTTTTCACACCTTATTTGGGGAGCTGAAAGGTAATGGTATACCAATTTTTAGCTTGGTTGGACTTTTTCCGAAGTGAAATCCTGAAGTTCCTGAACGAATGTTATTGTTTCTTTGTCCAGATCTCGTTAGTAGACGGCGGCCTCAGCACCGAGCCGTCCCCTGGTGACATGGAGGAGGACGCGCCTCCCCCCGCGCCCGCGCGCGCCCCCGACCACGCCTCCGAGCTCGGCGCGCTCGTGATGCAGCACCCGGTCGCGGGGCCCGCCGCACTGCACACGGTCAGTACACTATACAGCACGAGACGCGCTCCCCCCGCGCCCCCGACCACGCCTCCGAGCTCGGCGCGCTCGTGATGCAGCACCCGGTCGCGGGGCCCGCCGCACTGCACACGGTCAGTACACTATACAGCACGAGACGCGCTCCCCCCGCGCCCCCGACCACGCCTCCGAGCTCGGCGCGCTCGTGATGCAGAACCCGGTCGCGGGGCCCGCCGCACTGCACACGGTCAGTACACTATACAGCACGAGACGCGCTCCCCCCGCGCCCCCGACCACGCCTCCGAGCTCGGCGCGCTCGTGATGCAGCACCCGGTCGCGGGGCCCGCCGCACTGCACACGGTCAGTACACTATACAGCACGAGACGCGCTCCCCCCGCGCCCCCGACCACGCCTCCGAGCTCGGCGCGCTCGTGATGCAGCACCCGGTCGCGGGGCCCGCCGCACTGCACACGGTCAGTACACTATACAGCACGAGACGCGCTCCCCCCGCGCCCCCGACCACGCCTCCGAGCTCGGCGCGCTCGTGATGCAGCACCCGGTCGCGGGGCCCGCCGCACTGCACACGGTCAGTACACTATACAGCACGAGACGCGCTCCCCCCGCGCCCCCGACCACGCCTCCGAGCTCGGCGCGCTCGTGATGCAGCACCCGGTCGCGGGGCCCGCCGCACTGCACACGGTCAGTACACTATACAGCACGAGACGCGCTCCCCCCGCGCCCCCGACCACGCCTCCGAGCTCGGCGCGCTCGTGATGCAGCACCCGGTCGCGGGGCCCGCCGCACTGCACACGGTCAGTACACTATACAGCACGAGACGCGCTCCCCCCGCGCCCCCGACCACGCCTCCGAGCTCGGCGCGCTCGTGATGCAGCACCCGGTCGCGGGGCCCGCCGCACTGCACACGGTCAGTACACTATACAGCACGAGACGCGCTCCCCCCGCGCCCCCGACCACGCCTCCGAGCTCGGCGCGCTCGTGATGCAGCACCCGGTCGCGGGGCCCGCCGCACTGCACACGGTCAGTACACTATACAGCACGAGACGCGCTCCCCCCGCGCCCCCGACCACGCCTCCGAGCTCGGCGCGCTCGTGATGCAGCACCCGGTCGCGGGGCCCGCCGCACTGCACACGGTCAGTACACTATACAGCACGAGACGCGCTCCCCCCGCGCCCCCGACCACGCCTCCGAGCTCGGCGCGCTCGTGATGCAGCACCCGGTCGCGGGGCCCGCCGCACTGCACACGGTCAGTACACTATACAGCACGAGACGCGCTCCCCCCGCGCCCCCGACCACGCCTCCGAGCTCGGCGCGCTCGTGATGCAGAACCCGGTCGCGGGGCCCGCCGCACTGCACACGGTCAGTACACTATACAGCACGAGACGCGCTCCCCCCGCGCCCCCGACCACGCCTCCGAGCTCGGCGCGCTCGTGATGCAGCACCCGGTCGCGGGGCCCGCCGCACTGCACACGGTCAGTACACTATACAGCACGAGACGCGCTCCCCCCGCGCCCCCGACCACGCCTCCGAGCTCGGCGCGCTCGTGATGCAGCACCCGGTCGCGGGGCCCGCCGCACTGCACACGGTCAGTACACTATACAGCACGAGACGCGCTCCCCCCGCGCCCCCGACCACGCCTCCGAGCTCGGCGCGCTCGTGATGCAGCACCCGGTCGCGGGGCCCGCCGCACTGCACACGGTCAGTACACTATACAGCACGAGACGCGCTCCCCCCGCGCCCCCGACCACGCCTCCGAGCTCGGCGCGCTCGTGATGCAGCACCCGGTCGCGGGGCCCGCCGCACTGCACACGGTCAGTACACTATACAGCACGAGACGCGCTCCCCCCGCGCCCCCGACCACGCCTCCGAGCTCGGCGCGCTCGTGATGCAGCACCCGGTCGCGGGGCCCGCCGCACTGCACACGGTCAGTACACTATACAGCACGAGACGCGCTCCCCCCGCGCCCCCGACCACGCCTCCGAGCTCGGCGCGCTCGTGATGCAGAACCCGGTCGCGGGGCCCGCCGCACTGCACACGGTCAGTACACTATACAGCACGAGACGCGCTCCCCCCGCGCCCCCGACCACGCCTCCGAGCTCGGCGCGCTCGTGATGCAGCACCCGGTCGCGGGGCCCGCCGCACTGCACACGGTCAGTACACTATACAGCACGAGACGCGCTCCCCCCGCGCCCCCGACCACGCCTCCGAGCTCGGCGCGCTCGTGATGCAGCACCCAGTCGCGGGGCCCGCCGCACTGCACACGGTCAGTACACTATACAGCACGAGACGCGCTCCCCCCGCGCCCCCGACCACGCCTCCGAGCTCGGCGCGCTCGTGATGCAGCACCCGGTCGCGGGGCCCGCCGCACTGCACACGGTCAGTACACTATACAGCACGAGACGCGCTCCCCCCGCGCCCCCGACCACGCCTCCGAGCTCGGCGCGCTCGTGATGCAGCACCCGGTCGCGGGGCCCGCCGCACTGCACACGGTCAGTACACTATACAGCACGAGACGCGCCTTCCCCCGCGTTTTTAAAGTTTTTGTGGAGTTGCATAGGCTTAGATGAAGCACAATGCAAGTGCAGTGGCGCTCCTGAACAAACAGAGCTGCATCTGCTGTCCTGCCCCCAGTGTCTTCCTTAGCTTGTGAATCTCTCTTTCACTAAAGAGAAAATGATAATATTATGCTAGTTTCTGTAACAGGCTTATGTGATGTTTTTTATGATTGCATTCCCTAATAAACAATTTTCGTTCCAGATATTATGGTCGTTAATGTGGAACGACTCGACATCTTCCCTACGCGCGTGCACGCTCGCCCTCCCAGCGCTGAAGGCGGCAGTGGCGGCCGGGCGTGTGAGCGCCGCGGAGGCGTCCAGCGCGCTGGCCGCCGTGCTGCAGGCGCTGCGCACGCACGGCCAGCACGACGCCAACCAGGCCGCCTTGCTCGCTCTCGCTGTGCAGGTGACACGTGTTTGTTTGTAAAACATCGGTGGCACGCGATGTGAATCGCCTTGAGAAGCCTGTAGACACGGGCAACCCCAGAAGTTGCAATAAACCATTCATCATCACACCACTCGCGTGTGGTCGTTCAGAACATAACTAGACGAACAATGGCGAACCTTAGGTCCCCCTACTCTCTAGGCCCTGGCTACCTTACTCTTCAGCAGGAACACAAGGTTTAAGGTTTTAGGACATTTATTCTCACTAAGAATTATTAACAATTGGGTATGGGAACAAAAATCACACATGTCCTAAATCGAAAAGCATTTCGAACTATTTATATTTTATATCTTATTATTTTTTTTTGTTAAAGTGTTCTTTTAAAGGCAAAGGATCTAGGATATTTTTAATTAAATACGTTTGCAATCTGGGGTCATTCATTTGACCCCAGTTTGCCAACGTACGAAAAGAGTACATTGAGGTTCTTCTAGGGCTCTTGATGGTAATCAAATTGACATCTCACAATTAAAACCCATTGGGTCGTATAACCGTCCTTTCACGTGATTGGTTGATAATTTTTCCATCAACCATCAAATCACGCGATCTGTATTAAAAGTGAGATTTTTAGCTAGCTGATTCTACTGCATGGTATTTATGGTGTTGTCAGATAGCAGATTTTAAATTCCCCCAAGTGAAAAATATTTTTTCACAAAGTTATTTTTAATAATACGTACATTAATTTGCACCCATTGTCAAGACGGGTAGTTAGGACTTAAAATAGCTATTCGCTATAATCCCAACCCTTTCAGGTAGGGTTTGGTTTCAGAACTTTGCAAAATAATTTGTACCTGAAGTCTACTTCTCACATTCTCGTGAAATGCTACATGATGAACGGCGAGCTCTGTTTCAGCCGTAAGTGCTGTAAATCAGTCATTTTCTCCTCATTATTTATTTACCATGAATCGGGGAAAAACACATGTCAGAACACTAAGTGAATTTGTGACGTCATGAGTTCGCAATATTTAAAAATTAATAAAAAAGTAACTACCGGCTAGATCAACGAAATATTTAAATTAGTTACTTAAAATAGTTAAAGGTATTTATAAAAAAAAAAAATTGTTCCCATACCCAATTCACTCACATGAGAACATAAAAATAAACATTTTGTTGGTTCCGAAAACGTACACAAGAACGGTATCTTAACTCCGAATTTATTACAATATACCGTCAAACAAAGTACAAACACGAACTCAGGCGCTGATGGTCGGCGCAGCCACGGATATACTCGTGACAACATTGCTGTATTATGATTTAGAGTTTTAGGGCTGACGGCACTTATAGGACACTCAATCCTCTAAACAAAGTATCTTTCTTCAGTCTAAAAACTGCTAAAGAATTTTATAAATACTATATTTCAAATCACAAATTCGCCTTACCGTAAACTAAAGTTGAACATGTAAACCGGCCAGGCGTACGAGGTCCTGCGGCCGCACTTCCCGCACATCGTGTCGGTGCTGCGCGAGATCCCCGACGTGGACGCGCACGACCTGCACCGGCTGGACGAGAAGCTCGCCGCCAACAACTCCAAGCCAACCAAGATCGACAAGAGCAAGCGAGACTTGTTCAAGAAGATCACCTCTAGGGTAAGAATAACTCTATGGTCCCATTTGCGGTAACCTCTTATTCAGATTCTTCTTAGAGGCCTGGCCCCGATTCAGAACAAGGCTATTTCGAACCGTTCGGTGCATTATTTCTTCCCAGTCTCAGGGCCGTCTACGTTATTTTGTTTATATAAACCGGGATTCCCAAAGTAGTCGATATCGACCTCTTTGGGTAGAAATCGGTTTTCCGAGGGTCGAACATAAAACGATCAACTAATATTTTGTATCATTAATGAAAAATACAGAGATAAGATTCTACACAAAGATAGAAACTAGAAAAATTCGACCTGATCCTAGGGACTCAAGCAGGATACGAACCCGCGACCTTCCACAATACGGGTGGCTGCTCCTCCAACTGGGCTACCGAGACCTATAACAGACCTGGCGAATTTATCTAGTGTATTTTACGTTGTAAGCCAACGTTGTTCTATCAATGTTATAGGCATACGCCTTTAACACCCGAAAGAAATATTTTTGCAAATATGTGACTTTCTTATAAGATGAAACTAGCAATAGGATCAGTGAAATTTTATTTCTAGCATTTAACAATGCACTATTTTCTACACAAAGATAGAAACTAGAAAAATCCAACTTGAGTCCCTAGGATCAGGTCGGTAACTAGGTTACAGGGCCTGACAGATCCATCAGTTCATTTTATTAAAGGGGTCTCTTGTCCAAATTCTTTGGGAATTCCGTATATAAACTTACGTTAATAAGTTACTATAGTCTGTTTTTTTGGCAAACGAACGAGTACCGAAAATTTTGACCGCGTTGCTATTGGTCCATGTATTCAACATAAAATCCGTTCCTCACAAACGCTGTAGTTACATGTACTTTCAGTTGAGTCGTCGACTACCTAAAGGAGTGGCTAAAGTGGATAGACAAAAATGGTCGTTATGTGTCAATCATGTAGTAACCAAGATCGTAACAAAAATGTTCGAAGTCGACAATCATGTAGAAAATATGTTAGAGCAGTTTATTGTTGGAACGAAGGAAACGATGACGATTGTCTTACAAAAACGAAATGGCATACTCTGAAAGGGATGTAGAAACTATTTAAGTGAAATTGAAATTATTTTTTTGCATATGAACCCTAAAATTAAAGTCAATTAAAACAATCAAATATTCACTTACACAGTCATCATCATCATCACTTACTGAGTATGCCATATCGTTTTTGTAAGTCTCCTAATAATCCTTTGTAAAACCAAATCAAGTTTAAAAGAGTAACTGCTGAGTTTCTCGCCGGGTCTCCTCAGTAAGAAACAACTCCGACGGGGTGGTAGTCGCATTATGTTTGTTTAAGATAGATAAGATAACGCACATGAAAAAGGGATACATCGAAGATCTTAGAATAGTAATGTATGGCTCCTCCTCTTCACCTATCTACTCGTAAGTAACATGCAAATATTATTATTATGTTTGAATATTATTTGATTCTAGATTATTAAATTCACAATATTCATTAAATAAAAAATAAAAAAATCAACACAATGCAGTCCTATTAAACCTCTATGTAGCACTAGCCTTGGAAGCCCTGGCCAATAAAAGTTATTATTTTATCTATGGTCGGCCATAGACCATGACATGTATGACCCAGCCAGCCGTCAGATCGCAAATGTCATGTCAATGGAGTATATTATATTCATATAATTTAATTATCGGGGGTGTAAGGGGGCTCACCAACATCTTAGGGCCCCAAGCCAACCTCACCTGCAAGCTAGTGCATCCTGCTGACTAACAAGCGAGGCTCTGGCGATGGCTCCCCTTTATGGGTTGGGAGGTCAGATGGCAGTCGCTCTCGTAAAGCCAATACACGCTAAACAGTTATGGTCAGCAAGAGAAGAGTACCGGACCTGGATAGGGCGTCGCCGAAAAACGACGCGCAGGGGGATCACCCTACTCCTTTTTTTTATTATCGTGGGAAAATCCTCATGGATACCTCGCCGCCCGGGGGAACGACGAGGGTCTGTCGGACTTCTACCGACTAAAACCCCACGTTACTCGACCTCAACACTTCAGCGGCGAGGCGGGGTCCCTAAAAAGTTTCGCAACTCCCCGCCGCCAGTGCTTCCCCGTATTGGGACCTCTTCCAGCCGACCCCCCAATGAAGGGAGGCCACGGAAATACCTGGAGCACACAGGTACTCCCGCCGTCGCGGTGAAAGCCGTGCATTGCGGGCAAAAGCACCCCCGTACGTAAGCCCGCTGGCTCCCACCGTACGCGGACCCTACTAGGTCCGCAACCACGATCCACCTCTGCTGCCCCATCTGGCGGTGCGGCCAGCCGCGGATCACTGACACCCTCCAAACGGTTGTGCACCGCGGCCCCCACCTCGCGCCCTAAGGCGCTGCGGGCAGTGGTAGATACCATACCACCACCACGCCCGGCGGCAGGCAATGGGTGGGTGGGAAGTCCGCACCGCACTGCCATGCCTGAGCCCTCTTAGCTTCTCGGTGGTTCCACCTGCCACCAGTACTAAGCCCCCCCCCGCCACGACAAGGCGAAGGCTCATGGGGGGGGGATCGCCTTACTCCTGTGTTAAGTGGGTTAGGGCTACCGGGCCATGGGCGGGCTTCGCGTCGTGGAATATTGGCACGCTGACGGGACGCGCTCGCGAGCTGGCCGATGTGCTTGCCAGGCGGAGGGTGGCCGTGGCGTTCCTGCAGGAGACTCGCTGGAGAGGCAACAGGTCCCGGAACATCGGTCACGGCTACAAGCTCATCTACGCGGGTTCTCCTGGTGGGGCCAATGGAGTGGGGGTGGGGCTGTCCGAGGAATTCCAAAATAGTGTCTTGGAAGTAAATCGCGTTAGCGACCGCCTTGTGATCGTGAGGGTGCTCATCGAAGGGGTCACGACCAATTTGATAAGTGCCTACGCTGTGGTGCGGTTGTAGCGATTCGGATAAGGCACTGTTTTAGGAGCAAATCGACCAGCTCCTATGCACTATTCCATTGTCCCAAGGCGTCGTTCTGGGTGGCGATCTAAACGGTCACGTGGGTGAACAGTGTGAGGAATACGGGCGGGTTTACGGTGGTTTTGGCAGTCGGAACGCTGAAGGCGAAAAGTTCTTCAAAAAGAGTCCCGAGCATCTGATCACCTGCAAGAGCGGTAGGAACGCATCCCAGGTCGACTACTTTCTCACCAGAAGAGCCCAGATCGGCAAGGTAGCTACCTGTAAGGTCATACCCGGAGAGTCTGACTGCCCAACACTGTCTACTTGTGATGGACCTGCGAGTGAAGCCTCGAGGCAAAGACCAGGAGCGCTGCCCGCCTCGAATCAGGTGGTGGCTGATTGAAGGAGCCAAATCCCATGACTTTACTACCGCTGTTGGTGACGTGTGCACCGCAGCGGATAGTGAGTCCGGGCAACAGCTCTGGGATAGGTGTCAGGCAGCTATCACCAAGGCGACGATTGTGGTGTTGGGTGTGGCTCGGGGTGGACGTAGGCTTGACAAGGAGACCTGGTGGTGTAACGAAGCAGTCCAGAAGGAGATCAGTGTAAAGAAAGCCCTCTTCAAACCGTGACAAGCGTCCAAATCACCTGAAGATCGCGCCACGTACAGAGATGCCAAACGTGCCTCTAAACGAGCTATAGCCAGAGCCAGACGTGACCACTTACGTACTTTGTACGATAAGTTGGAGCCGTCTGAGGGGCAGAAGCTCGTTCACAAGTTAGCACGTTCGAGAGTCAAAGCGGCCCAGGATATTTCCATGTGCCGCTGTGTAAATGACACTCTCGGTAACCTGCTATGCGAGGACAAAGAGGTGCAGCCACCTCATTTCCCTCCGAATCAGGGACTAGTACCCCCGGTAACGCTTGATGAAGTCCAGTCGGCTCTTCGCCGCATTAAGAACAGGAAAGCTGTCGGAGCAGCTGTCTAGCAGATTCGGACAGGGGACGGCTGGTACAACGGGTGAATAAGTGGAGGAATTCATTCGAAAATGGCGGTCCGAAACTAATGTGGCGAAGACGGAGTACATGGCCTGCAACACCACAGATTCTCAGTCCGTCCGCATAGGCGATGACGTTGTCGAGCGCACCGACCGTGTCAAATATGTGGGATCTGTGTTAAGCGCGTCCGGGGGCATCGACAGCGACGTCAGAGTCCGAAATCCCGCGGCTTGGGCCAAATGGCGTGAGGTGACTGATGTCATTTGTGACCCCAAAATGCCGATCAAGCTGAAGGGGCAGGTCTGTAAAACTGTATTTTATATGACAGTGAAACATGGCCGTTACTAGAGCGACACAAGTAGGAGCTGTGCGTCACGGAAATGAAGATCACGTGTGGAACGCCCACATCCGCGGCAGCCTTCGTGTTCGTGACATCGCAGACAAGCTGCAGGAGTGCCGCCTTCGTTGTTATGGTCATGTCTCCAGAGATCGGGAAACTACGTGGGCAACAAATGTCTAGCAATGCCGCCCCAACCAGGTACTGGTAGAAGAGGTCGACCCAAGAAGCGCTGGCTCGACGTTGTCAAAGGTGACATGCGTGCCAATCTACTCACCACTAAGGATGCACAAGACCGCGCGAAGTGGGCCTAGAAAATAAGAAAGGCGGACCCTGGGAACCCACACACTAGTGTGAGTTCACAACCGGGATAGACCGCACGGATGATGATGATGATGATTCATATAATTTAATTTTAGTATTTATGTTTATTACTTATACCCTTTCCAATCGTTTATTTAACTTTTAACAGATCACGCACATAAAGTTTTGTAATAATGTTTGATACAATGTATTACAGGGAATACTGTACTTCATAGACGGGCTCCGCCCACTTAGAGATGTGTCATTCGTAATTAATGACTGCAGACTATAAAAGGGTTCGAAATAAATCGATTATCGATTATATTAATAAAACAAACAATAAAATTATTGTGATTATATTTTATATCAAATCACGTAAAAACCTTTATTTTGCATTAAAATGCCCTAAATTTTAATGCATAAATAAATAATTTGCGTGAAAACAGTTCCATCGTACTCGTACCTAGTAATGGGATCAAATTTATTGGCTGCAAATTAATGAATCTAAAGTAATCATTTGGACTGCATGTGAATGAACTGCGGTACCTACTTGTAATGAACAGGTGCAAAATGTTGAAATTCATAGTACTTTAGGGATTAAAAAATAAAACAACCAAAAGAGGTACTGTAATACTATTTTTAATTATAAAGAATCGTCTTCTTCGTATGACCAGGAATCATCATCACTTGAGTTCTCAGTAATATTGATTATCAATTCTTGGACAGATAAATTGTCGAATGCAACATCCCGATCCCAATCCGACATCATCACCTTTTTTGTTTTTTCTACAACACTCGCCCAGTTTTCAGGAGTTACTTTTTCACACGCATTTTTTAGTAAATCCAGAATTTTTCTTGCAGTGAAAGGAGGAGTTGTATTGTTCCTCGCAGCATATCCTTTAACTTGTGCCCAGATCATTTCAATTGCATTATATTGGCAGTGATATGGGGGAATTCTGAAGACGGTATGCCCATGCTCTGCTGCCATTTCATCTATTACGTATCGTTTTGGCAGCTTCTTTGTTTTTAATATCTTTACTAACTCTACTTTTAGTAGGGACTCGTCCACCTCCTTGCCATTGTCAAGGAGCCAGTTTATGATTTCATGTTTTTTGTTGGCCTGCTTTGGCATTTTATTGATTTGACGAGAGTGATAGGGTGCATTATCAATAAATGTTATTGATGGCTTTTCGAGTGATGTAAGCATTTCTCTGAACCACTTTTCATACACGTTCGAATTCATCTCCTCATGATAATCTCCTGTTTTCTGGGATTTGAAAGCTAATAGAGCGTCTGGCACAAATCCTTTTACGTTCCTGCATGGCAAATAATCAGTCGTTCGCCTTTTCCCATTGGTACTGCAGAAGTGGAGCCAGCAGTGTTGTCAGTCCAAGTTTTTGACAGCGTTTGATTCGCATTGAGCCAAGTTTCATCTGTGAAAACAACATTCGATCAATTCTATTTTTTTCTCTCGTCTTAAAAATTCGCATCGATACAAAGCAATATGATTGCGTTCCATTAAAATTTTTCGTTTGTCACATTTTTGGAATAAGAATCCAATGTCTTTCAATACCTTTGCCAAAGAAGATTTGTGACCACTGTCACTTTACAGGGCTGACGTTTTTTCTTAGGTGTAGATAGCTTATTCTGCTCCATGCCGTAGCCTTCTTTTGTTATTTTTGCCACTGTTGGAGCACTAATACCTAATGCTGCTGCAACACGGTCTCTAACTTGAGTCACTGATATAAGAGGCCCACCATTACGGCTTTGCTTTTCAAAGTATTCACGAAGTCGCAAGACAAACTCTCTTGTTTGTCCTTTAAGTACTTTATTTTTTGGCATTTTGACAGTAACGAAGGGAGGAACGATACGCTCAACTCAACCAAACGTGAGAATTCACAAATAAATCAATACGGAGGAATATAAATACTCAACTCGACGTATGAAAATGTGGATTAACACTGTGAACAAAATGGCGTCGCGCGTCGCCGCCGCGTCCAGTGTTGCCGTTTAATAATCGATAAAATGACGAAGATAATAATAATAAATAATAAATATGCGCCAGACAACACACCTCTTGTAATGGTCTCGAAGTAGGGATTAATATCCCTGTGTTACGAGGTAACACAAGGAAATAAGCCAGGGGCGTCTCCCAGCACACCCAGACCCGAGTCAATTCAGAAAAGATCGTTTCCTGAATTGACCTGACCGGGAATCGAACCCGGGACACAACGAAAATCGAGGCGAGAAACCGTGCTACAGCGCACTGCTCCAATCGTGTCGTCAATTATCGATAAAATAACGAAATTATCGATAAAATAATGAGTGTTCAATCGATTAAAAATTCTTCATGAATAAAATCGATCGATAAAAGAAATCGAATCGGTAACGGGTCAGTATCACTATTTGATTAAGTATTAGAGCTATCAAAAGTTAAATAAACGATTGGAAAGGGTATAGTATATGTTTTCTTTTGTTTTGACTATTTATAAGTACTTTTACAATCTAGTTGAATAAATATATTTGAGTTTGAGTAAGTATATTACTTATATCATATTACAATATTTACCTATTATTTTTTAGTTATTTATTCATGAAAATATCATAAAACTCGAATTTCGTTAAGAATATACTAAGTACCTATGCAAATTTAAATCTTAATTTTCTCTACATTAAATTTTAGAAGTATTCAATTTGAACGGGCCCTAACAATTTTAAACCAAGAACAAAGGTGTCCATCTTAATGTGTCAATATCGGAAATTTGCGAGAGACATACTCAGTACTCGTTTGTTAAAAAAATAACAGTATATTTAGCGTTGAGTAAAAACGACAATTAAAAAAAAAGATTTTTTCTGCAACCGTCCACGCGATTTTCTGAGATAATTGACTCGATATTCACAGTTTCGCAGCAGCAGTGAGCGGCGAAACTTCATAGATAAATGCTAATAATATAAATTGGTTGCAGTTAATCGGGCGCAACGTAGGCCAGCTGTTCAAGAAGGAAGTGTACATCCTCAACCTGCCCACCGCGCCGCGCGAGGCGGCCCGCGAGGCGCCGCGCAGCGCGCTCGACGCGCCCGCCGGCGCCGGGCTCGACCAGCTCTTCGCCAGCGGGCCCACTTAGCGCCCAATTACATTTTG
Source organism: Udea olivalis (assembly GCA_947369235.1). Lineage (NCBI taxonomy): Eukaryota > Metazoa > Arthropoda > Insecta > Lepidoptera > Crambidae > Udea > Udea olivalis. Next base: position 6,052,392 of record OX376346.1, on the reverse strand, counting down.
TTGGGCATTATAATGACACAGGCGGCGACATCCGAATATACATTTTATAAAATGCCATTTTACTAAAAATAATAAATAACTATCTGGGACAAATTACACCAAGATCGCCTGCCCCGCACTAAGCAGAGCTTTAACTATGGGTGACGGAGACTGATAAACATATTTAAATGACTACAAACACAAAATGTACGTCACACGAATGTAAGCCATGGGTGGGGATCAGACCCAATACGACCTCCGGCGCTAAGGGCAGGTTCACACAGCCATTACTCCAACAGGGCCAGTCTTTTGACTAAGATAGACATTTTAATGTCGTCATCTTGACCTGTTTACTGACCTGCGACCTGCGACTGACCTGTTGGTGCAATGGCAGCGATCCTGCCTTTAGCACCGGAGGTCGTGGGTTCGATCCCCACCCATGACAAACATTTATGTGACGAACATTTGTGTTTGTTGTGTGTCTGGGTGTTATTATCTATTTAAGTATGTGTTTAGAAATATTCAAGTATGTTTATCAGTCTCTGACACCCATATTACGAGCTCTGCTTATTTTGGGGTCAGATGATCTTGGTGTAATTTGTCCCTGGATATTTATTATTATTACTGATTCAATGCTCGTTACCGAGATGTAAACACTTGTTCCATGGCTAACACCATGACTTTGGGTGTAAAAAAATACGCGTTATGTATAATTTCTAACCAACTCTACAAATCAAATGGTTGAATATTCTTTGAGTATGTGATACACTGTGAGTTGATGTTGCCGCCTTTTATATTATAAAACTCTTACACTAGCTAGCCATATCTAATCGCGATGTTATAAACATTCTCTGTGAATAACCATTTATATGTTATTATTAAATTAAATTATGAAATTCATTATGTTTGGTTTTTTCCCTCATAATATTTAAATCATAGTGAAAGAACAAGCCTTACAAGATACCTTACTATTCCACATGAGATGAGACTGTTTGGCAATTTCTGCAGCTGTGGTCCGATTTGTGACTAGAGTGATTAAAGTGCCCTTAACGCGCTCAAAGGCCTTGAATTGACGAAAGCGCCTGAATTGCAGATGACGTGACCTTATAAATTACGTTTTAACACCGCCATTTTGCGCTTAAGGTGCTCACTCATCTGGAGCATTTTCCTGTAATGTAACTTTTCAGATTCTATTTTGAGCATTACATTACAGAAGTGCCTCTCCCTGACATGAGCTTTCGCCTGTAATTTACATTTCAGATTCAATTTTGAGCATCAAGTTGCGCACTGTAATGCATGTGCGTGTGGACGAGGGACCACACCTAGGATTCGCGAAGTAAGTTACCAATATTTAGTAAATGATCTAAAACAATTGTAGAACGATAACGTAATCGTTTCAAAATACAGCCCTCACAGTGTGGTCCCTCAGTTCTCATAGGCTGTCGGCGAGTTCTCGGAATGGATCTTGCGCAAAAAAACTGCTCTAATTACACTTTTAGCAGACAGTTTGCTACGTGTATTAACGAATAAACTTTAAACTCCTTTACATTAAACTCTTCTTAGCTAAGTAACTTGGACGTAAGTAATACGTAAGAGAGAAAGAACGGTATAACTTGATCATCAGAAAACTTGATAAAAAACTATCAAACTATATAAAGTCGTAGCTTGGAAGAGACGGATTTTCCTAAATCATGGGTCGATTACAGAATACCGGAATTGCAAACGAACGATCGTAATGAGCAATCACGTTCTGAGAGCTGATTGGCTAATAAAGATTTTGAGCACTAACGGATGCGCTGATTGGTCAAAAGTTACTAACACAATCCAAAATTCCCTCGCCTTTGATTAGTCAAAATAAAAAAAAAAACATACTTTTTTTATTGACTGAGTTCGGCATTCCGAAACGAAATACTGTTTCAGGACTCTGCATGGATTTGATCGGCCTAAAAAAAATTATTTTGAAGGGTTTATGTGCTGTTCAAACCTATGTTTTTCTATCCTAAAGATAATTTATGCGAAGAAGGAGCCAGCTACCCGGTTATCAATAAAGGAAACCAAACTTGAGTGCAATAAATAAATAATTTATTACATTAAAAAACAGTCGATATACCAGTTCGTACTTAAAATGTATCTTTTAATTCCTCAAGGAACAATGGAAGTTTTACTTCTCATACGTGTAAACCAATTGCTTGCCTAAGTCGATGTTCTTGCCGTTGCTGATTAGCTCGATTTTGCTTGAACTGACGTCTACTTTGAATACTGCAGTGTTGTCGAGGACAATACATTGGGTCTCGTGGTCGCCGGGGACGGGAATCTTGCGCGGCCCGAGGAGGGGGTCGCTGTACCGCCAGACTTTGAGGCTGCTTACATCTGAAATTTAATATTAACATTTATAACCTATTGCAACAAGAAAAAAAAATCCTACATTGCTTGTCTCTAAACTAATTCAGTCTGATCTTAAAATAAGATGTCTTTTAGGGGTCCATATTGGCTCACCTAAAGTTCTTTATCTGAAATTGTTCTTCCTGCCGATTTGTAATCCGAATGATCACTCTTCCTAAAGTTTTCATTCATACAATTTGTAGTACTACTGACGATGTTCATAACACTCATGTTTCCGAAAATTGGAATTAATATTATTTTAACTCCTGTTGTTTTTCATAACGCTTTGTATCCCTAAACATAATTTACATAATATTTTTACACATATTCGGAAAGTAAAGTGATGTCTAATAATGTGAAAAACGCTCTAAAGTCGCTTCTGACACTCGCTTTGGTTAGCGAAGAGCGGGTTAGGTTGACATAAACGCTAACTTGTTGAGTTAGCATGTGTTCGGGTAACAAATAACATTTGGTGGAAGAACTTTAGGTGAGCCATTATGAACATACTTTAGTGATATTACTAATTCCAATTTTCGGAGTTGAAAATTTAGGTGAACTTCGGCGCAACCTGATCTCAAACTTAGCAGAGCTTGTGTTTCAGGTGACAAGAGTTAAACATAGAAACCTAAATAGACTACGGAAAAACACAAAATGTTAGTTACATGAATGTTTGTCCTGGGTCGACCGAACACAGCGCAGGATTCGCCAAGCGGCACATCGCTTAACATATTAGCATTAACATACGATCGAATTTGGTGCGGCCGAACCAACGCAATGTGCAGTGCGCTGTTCACGCCACATCACCGTACCGAACCACAGATTGTCGAGTCGTTTCGGTTTCAGCAGTGCGTGAGTTCTTGACAATCCCTCCGGTTTTATCGAAAAATTCAAAAATCGCATTGGTTGTGGAAACTATAGTCGCTACATCACCATTACAAAAAAAATGAATGGGTAAACATTTTATCTCAGAAATCGACAGCATTACAGTCATAAGAGGCTCGATTTTCGTATTTATCTTCGAATGACAATATAATCATTCGTTGAATTGTTGATCTGGTGAAACCGCCCTCGAGATCCATGCTTGTCGTGTTGCACGTATGCCCGCAGGATAGCGACTGAACGGAGAAATGGTTCGCTGCGCCAGCCACACGATCGAATCGGTCCGACATCGCGATGTGCAAACGCTTCGAACCAACCGAACCGTTAATAAACATTGAGACATTTTACATGGCAGACGTCCGTTGTCTCAAGCAATAGCCCGTATAAAAGTCCACCAAACAATTCACCTGCATAGCCCACTGTTTACTTTTTAACATTTTTGCAATAGTGCTTGCATCTGCTGGGTATTGTCTTTAGGTAGATTATCAATATTTATCTAGTGACAAAAGATTTACAATGATGTAAAAAGATGCAGATGTACACATAACAAAGTAGATTAAATGGTACCAAAAAGGCCTCTACGTGTTGGCTTCGGCCCCACGCAAGTCTCAAAGGACCGGACCCCATGGGCCCGTGAATTTTCCAAGTACCAACATAATAATACGACACTGCACCGCGTTCGTGGTTCTGCCGCACCAAATTCGATCGTCTGTTAATGCTATTAGGGTTCTCATCCTACCTTTGATCGCTTTCACTTGTTTGCTGATCTTCGCTTTAACCCTCTCGACGGTGTCGCCGTCGGCCAGGCTGACGGCGACGGTGAAGAGTCCGTTGAGCGCGGAAGGGTTGACGAGCGAGACGTCGACGCCGGGCGCAGCGGAGAAGCTGACGTGCGGCGCGCCGGGGGCGCAGTCCTCGCGGGACTTCTCCGACGCTTCAGGGTTGTCGGTGAACTTTACTTCTATTGTGTCCAGCTGAATAGAAAAAAAACTTAACGATTTACACGGACTTTTTCTATGGGGTCAGCATTTCACTTTTCGGCAGCAGAAGCTTTTGCGATTTCAACACCCGAATTGATGACAGAAAAATGGTGATGGACTTATTATGAAATTTTATTTCGCCGTAAATACGCCGCCGGGCAACTCTGATACCAACCTTCTAATTCAGGACCTTGCTGATTCGGTAGCAAATATAAAAAAGTTAAGGAAAGGAAAGTAGTACGCATAGTTAGAACTAGACATATGAAGCAATAGTTATTACAGCACAAAAGTAGTAGGTAAAAAAGAACACATTTTGGCAAATGCACGCCAAAAATGTCATACATATAGGATATAATACTTAGAATAAGATTATTTGTAACTTTTAAATATGTATGATGCGGCTGTGCTTTTTAAATAAATAAGTAGGGTTGCCACAATCCAAGTTATCCTAGTTTAAAAATTCGTAATTTATTGATTTTCAAAAGTGCTGGGAATTAAAAAATAATGAAAGATATTACCAGAAGTGATGATCTAACATTTTTACTTTAGTTTTTACTTGTCTGTATGAAAATGACGAATCTTTAAACTCGTATTTAACTTGTCTTGTGGCAACCCTACGACTTTTGTGCCATAATAATTATTGCTCTGTATGACTAGTTCTAACTATGTGAACAATATTTTTGTTGGCCCTCATGTTCAGAAAAGTGATTGGTTATTAACCAATCACTTTTCTGAACGTGAGTAAGGTATTTTTTGTTTAATTTTGAAAATGACGGTTTTCTTATTAGCCGACATCTTTCTCGCTAAAGTGAAAATGCTTCAGATCATTACTTCCAGCAATATCTTATAATATTTTATATTTCCCAGCACTTTCAAAAATCAATAAATGTATGAAAATGACGAATCCTTGAACGCGTATAACTTGGCTTGTGGCAACCCTACGATTTTCGTGTCATAATAACTATTGATCCGTATGAATAATATGTACCATTTATTTTCGTTGGCCGGCACTTTCATAAAAGGCCCAAAAATTTATGGAGCCAAAATGATCTCCTTTAATGAAGATGGGTCGTCGTTGAGGTAGTGAATCTGAGGGGTGGTTGTTGCTAGTTCTGCATGTGGTTCATTATAGTCATGAAAAATATGGACAAAATATATGGACTTAGTGATGGCAGTTATAAACTATCCTTTTTTATTTTAGACTTATGCACATACATCGGTAGTTTTATTAGATCCTGTTCAAATAAACCAGTTTGTTTTTTGACTCACATCTAAAGTACTAAGCAGATACTGTCTGTTATCGAGCAGAACCGCCGCCTCGTCAAACGGCAGTCCCACAGACAGCGCGTCGGCGCCCACTCGCTCCAAGTTATCCCTGGTCGCTTGGACGAAAGGCATCACTCTCTTCATGTACTTCTTCAGCTCGGCGATTGAGCCCAGCTTGGTTGATATTTCCTTGTTGTCGGGGAGACCTGATGGCTGTAAAAAGAACAACATTGGCAAAACTATTATATCTTCCGTATGTTATGTCTCCCTTTTTCCTAAGTCAACGAAATGCGACAAAAAATAATTTAAAAGTGGCACATTAACTTTAGCTGAAAAGCTGGCCTGGACAAGTCATTACAACAACTTTCAACATTGCCATTTTTTAACTTTGCTACTAAGATATTATATTGTACAACAATTTTAAATGAAATGAAAATAGCCTTAACCAACACGAAATAAATGAAGAGTATTGCAAGTTGCTTACCCCATTCAATTCTTTGAGTGTAGTCAAAATAATATGTTGCCATTTCGGATATTCCTTCGCGACCCATATAATTGCCTTATTTGGCTTCTTCTCAGGCTTGGGCGCTTCGCCCTTCTTCGGCTTTTTGACCGCGCAGTGGTTCTTGAGATGAATGCGGAAGGAATGGGCAGCATCCATGAGGTAGTTGCTGGCTTTGACGGCCACCTCATCGATTTCGCCTGCGACTGGCCAACTCGCGTGGAGGATACTTTGTTTCTGTGGGATTTTATAGTTAATTTCTTTTTTAAACTATTAATGTCAAGATCACAATTGAAACAGATAATCATTGTAAAACTTCAGATTACAGATTTTTTTACTTTTCATAGAGCAGATGGCAGGCATTTTCATTATATCTATATGCCTATAAATAAACAAACACATCATCCAAGTCTTTGGTATGATTGCTGCTCATGTATCATTAGCCTTCTTACGGTTTCACTCATCATCGGCATAATCACCACGCATGCCATTTTGGAAAACCTCTGTTACCCAAAAAATAATTTGCCTGACTTTCATAATCTCTTGCAAATTATAAATAGTTTAAGGCCCGTATTCTGAAAGGACGCTCAAGCGTGAATATTGACTTAAAACTCGATTTAAGCAGAGATCTTATTCTAGAACCGCCCCTGAGTACAGATTCATTGATCACAGTTTAGACTTATTCCGAAACGTCACTCAGGTGCGAATCGGCGCTCAAGTAGAGATTTGATCTGTGATCACGCAAGTGACCTCCTGACCACGCTTGAGTAGAGATTTGCTTGTGAAAAACGATGGATTCCTTCATGGAAGGATCCTTAGATATTTTTGACGACCTCAATAAATAAGATAATTTCATTTTCTCATTCCTGGATTAACTACAATTTGTAATTACCCATAATTAGAAATAAATTCAGTAAGTACCTATAAAAAAACAAAGTGGGTGGTATGCAAATCTATTTGTAGGGGTAGGTATAGTAAACCACACCCACATATACACCAAGCACAGATTATATCGAGGGCCTCCCTTGTCAGGTTACAGTTACAATTTCCACGTTTACCGACCATGTCAATTATTGCTTGAACAATAAAAATCACGGCGTTCATAGGTTATAGTAAGGCTTTTGACACTCTTAAGCATGATACGTTAATTCAGAAGCTGGACGAAAATGGCATTCGTGGACCTCTTTTACAGTGGTGTAAAAACTACCTTAAAGATAGGACTTATCAAGTAAAAATCGGAAATGAGTTAAGCAACGAGGTTAAAGTCACTGAAGGGACGGCGCAGGGCTCTGTACTGGGACCATTGCACTACATCTCGTACTTTAATGACATAAACAATCTTATAAAGAGATGTATCATTCTGCAGTTCGCTGATGCTACATGTCTCATAGCGAATAACATAAAGATAGAGGTGGCTATCGATGATTTGCAGAAGGATTTTGATCTCTTGTGTAAGTGGTCCCATGATGCTGGTCTTGTGTTGAATGCTCAGAAGACGAAACTTATGCATCTTCACTCCAGCCACAATAAAATAAGTAAATGTATAGAACTTGTTGCACATAGCCATGAATGTCTGCATCAAGGCAGCTTTTCTTGTAACTGTCAAGCCATTGAGCAGGTGCAGCAATACACCTACCCAGGGTTGGTTATAGACCATAGATTTTGCTGGAAACCACTGAAGCTACGTGTAATAAACTAAGGGCAATTATGGCTAAATTTAAACTAATCAAGAATAGAATCCCTTTCAGTGTGTTGCTGCAGCTGTATAATGCGCTGGCTGAGAGTGTAATTGCCTATGGATTAAGCAGCTACGGGTGCACTTTTAAAACTTACATAGAACAATTATACAGACTTCAGCTAAGAATGTTAAAAATGATCGTTTCTTCTAAAACAAAAAATAAATTTAGAAATGATGAGCTGGGTCTATTCAAACATTGTAACATACTTCAAAAAAAGACAAAAATGTTGCTACTTGCGGAGAATTATTTTGTCTATAATTCGAATTATATTAATCATGCGAAAAATACCCGAAAAAAAGCTATGCGGCATGTTTGTGTTACTGGTGCGAGTAATTTTTATGGAGAAAGAACCACAGCATATATAGTTCCAAGACTGATAAACGAGTTACCAAAGGTATTTAAAGATTCAGTAAGTAAAAGTAACATTAGGTATTAACTAAAACAATATTTCATCCAATAGTCCATTTTTCAATTGACAACTAAATACCACAAAAAGAAGCAACCTGTACGCATTTAATTAACTTGTTTCTGTTGTCTATGCTTGATTGTTAAATTCCAATGTACCTACTTGTGAGTAACTTTTTAGTTTAGGTGAGCTACATGGTACGGACTAGGGTCCAACTACCCGTGAATGTGTTTTTATTTTATGTTTTTGTATTTGACACACTTTATATTGTGTTTCTGTGTTCCTGTAATGATAAGAGGAATTGCAGTACCCAGACAAACCAGTAATAGTTTAGGGATGCGAAGCAAACAATTTTAAAACTTTAATTGTAAGAAGAAATAAATAAATAATAATAAATAAAAAATAATCATTACGTTCCGTTACAGTTAATAGCATAAATTAACAAATAACAAGATAAAACTTAAACAGTAATAGTTTCAGTGTAATAATTACATAACATGAACAAGTTAAGTATTGAAAGGCTAATTAAACCTTTTCTTGGTGCAAATCCATTGTGTATCGGTTTAATTTTTACAATGAACACATTGTATCTGCTTGTAATGGAATGTAAAAGAGGTAAAAATGAATTGTTGTAGACGAAAACAAGCTTGATTCATAGACAAAAAGCAAACTCTACTCAAATCTTGTTTGAAACTCGATTCAACTGAGACCCATTTGATATTCGTTTTAGAATAAGCAACATACTCAAGAACAGATTTTAGACTCAACTCGAGACTCGACTCGACTCAAGAGTAGATCAGGTAATCACAGTTCAAAGCGCGCTTGAGCGTCGTTTCAGAATACGGGCCTAAAACACTTACATTGGTCAACGTTGATGTGTAGAGTCTCACGCAAAGATCGCGTGCGGAACACCCACATCCGAGGCAGCCTTGGTGTTCGTGACATCGCAGACAAGCTGCAGGCGTGCCGCCTTCGTTTGTATGGTCATGTCTCACAGAGATCAGCAAACTACGTGGGCAACAAATGTCTGGCCATGCCGTCCCCGCCAGGTACCGGTAGAAGAGGTCGACCCAAGAAGCGGTGGTCGAAGTTGTCAAGGGTGATTTGCGTGCCAACAGACTCACCACTGAGGCTGCACAAGACCTCTGAGATGCACTGGGACCCCACACACCAGTGTGAGTTCAGAACCGGGATAGACCGCACGGATGATGACTTACATTGCCCAGCAGCTGCCACACGTGTTCGGCGACGTGCGGGCAGATGGGCGACACCAGCCTCGCCTGCGCGTCGATGTAGCGCGCCGCCACCGCCGCGTGCATCCCGCCGTCGGAGCACAACTCCCTGTACTTGTCTCTGGCCGCTTGCAGCTCGAAGAAGCCAGACTTGAGAGCCTCCTTGAACAACATCTTGCTGTAGTTGTCATCTGTCTGCGTGATCTTCGTATTCATCTCGCTGACGAACACTTTGTCGTGGAAGTTGAACTCTCCTGGAAACCAGAAAAACTAAATCAAAGATAACAACCGCGACATTTTGGACCAAGATAATCGGATCTTTTACTGTGGCTATCAGAGACCATAACATAATTATTATACCGGGTGATTATCAAAAGACTTACAAAAACGATATGGCATAATCAGAAACTATCAGATTAAAAATTTCATACAATTTTAATTTGAAGATCACCATATATATATATATATACAAATCAGTTAAACTATCAGTATTTTCTGTATGAAAACCTTAAAAATAAAGTAAATTGAAAAAAAAATTTTTACTTACTGACTGAGTGTGCCATGCCATATAACGATTTTGTAAGTCTTTTGATAATCACATGGTATTTACAGACGCCCAGAATAACACAAAGTTTATGACATAAATTTTTACACTTGTTGTGATGAAAATGATGAAAGAATCTATAATTTAGCTATAATTTTTATAATACCTGATCTCAGTGTAGCTTTAGCAGCCATAATCTCCTTAACCCACTCAATGAACGTGAACAGCCTCAGTATAGCAGCTTCTGCCGTGCTCTCAACGAAGTTCGCATCTTCCACGGAGTCTCCAGCATCAGCAAGGGTCAGCCTCATTCCATCTGCACTGAACTTCTCTATTGACTCCTTAAGCGTCAGGAAGTTCCCGTCTGATTTGGACATTTTGGCAGAATTCAACATAAGATGGCCGTTAGCTCTGATGCCTTTGGGCCATTTCTCCTCCTCTTTGGGCCACATCGCGCAATGGTTGAAGATGTAGAAGGTCAAGTGGTTTTGTATCAGATCTTTACCTGATACTCTAAGATCTACTGGATACCTTAAAGAGGGAATAAATTTACAAATCGTACTAAAACTACACAAGCCAGTCTATGCGTCAACCACTCAAATATTATGACATAGTAACCAATAGAACGACGCCTTTCTTACCAAAATTGGAAAGATGATTTCATGAGGTTTAGAGATTTCTTTGAGATCTTCGTGCTCTTAGGGAATGGTGCATCTTTAAAGAAGATGTAGTCCCACACTTCACTAGTCATCTCTTCTGGTTTGATCTTAAGAGCATTCTCTTTGTTGGCGCTGAATGTATCGCCTTGTATAAAATGCGCTATAGTGTAATAGGCATTGTAAATGGTAGAGTCGGAAAGCGATTCTATAACCCACTGTGTATCCCAAGGGAGCTTAGTGCCTGAAACCAAGGTAAAGTTAGTTTCCAAAGTATAATATAGTCAAAAAAAAAAAGATTTATTAAAGAAGTACATACCAAGACCATATGTTCTAGAGCATGCATACTCATGAAGCCACGCAAGGGTGGCTTGGAAGTTCTTTCTGACCTCATCATGGTAAGTGTTCATGGCACCCAAAGCCTTCTCTGCTTGCTTCTTCCATTCCTCATTGCCATAATCTAGGTACCATTGATTACATAGAGCTACAACACATTCATCCCCTGATCTTGATATAATCGATTTTTCTGGCTCGTAATATATAACGGCGCTTCGTTCATCTATGAGTTTAGTTTGCAAGTTTTTCTTCACATCCTGAATCTTACTTCCTTTATAATCTCCAACAAGTAGCACCCCATCATAGAATCCTTTTAGGTACACCATCTCCTTAGCTTGTGTCAGCTTATCCTTATCATTTTGGCTCTGAATTTTTAGCTTGTCATACAAATGAACAGCTGATAAGTTACCGAATTCAGGAATTTCAAGAATAGGGACAGGTGTAAATGGCAGAACCATTTCATCCTTAATTCCGTACTTTTCCCTAAATGCTGCTTTCTTCTGTAGATCAACAAGGGCTGCGTAATCATCAGGTGAGTCAGAAGGTACACTTGTAACAATACCAGTGCCTTTATCTTCTTTGATAGTCAACATAGGAAGGCAGTATATCTTTGGGTAGCATGTGAAAGGTGATGTTACAGCAACTCCAAATAGGTCTTGTCCTAAAATTTCTAGTAGTACTTTGTATTCTCCATCATTTTCTGTAAATCCTTGATAAGCCATGTTTCTTGCAGCTCGTTTTGTGCAGATGAATACTCCATCCTTTATTGTTTTAAATGCAATGTATTTTATGTCTGGATGAATCCAGCAATTAGTTTGGCCATACATGGTTTCTGGTCTTAATGTTGCTGCTACAAGGCTGATCTGTTTGCCTTTCAGAGATCTAAAAATTGACATTTAATAATTAAAGTTAACCATTAAAAAATATTCCTGTTGAGTTAATAATCTAGACACTACAGTTTAATTAGTTACTTACTTGAGAGCTTCTGGCAAGGGTTCCTGAACTGCCATCTTGATAAGCGTGTATTCTTGAGGGCCTGCTCCTTCACCCGTACTCCTGTCATGGTCCATACACGGTTGCTTATCTAACGGCGAGAAGACGGTGTACCTTTTACCATACATTATTTTGTTACGCTCTTTGAGATGACAGAATTGCCATCTAATGAATGAGTCGTAAAATTGGTTTGCGTCAGTTGTGATGAACTTGCGTCGCCAATCTACCTACAGGAAAAATTGCTTAATTTGAGCATAAGTAAGGAGAAAATATGGCACATTATCCACGAGTAGTACCAACACTACACAAAGTGAAAAGGTCTAAAAATGCCTGCATGCAGTTCCGTTTTAATATACCGAAGAGAGCGCATATCAGTCAATAATTAAACGACAAACAGATTTGAATATGGCAAATAGGAGAGACTTGCATCTGGTAACAACCCTTAGGAAAGTTTTGGAAAGTGATAAACCAGGATACCACATTGAAAAATTTGTATGGGTCAAACACAACCGCTCAAAACTCATAAGTTAAGAGAGACCACCCTTGCAATTCCTAAACACAAAACCAGTTTTTATAGATGAGGTTTAAAATTTGCTGCCACGAAAGTGTGGAATGACCTTCCGCCCCCTATGCGAGAGCCCATGCATCCTTTAAAATTCAAACATGCTGTCCGATGTCACTTAATTGAATTGCAGAAACAGAAACAAGCACAAAATTTGAGAAAGGGCCTTAGAAAACCTCCTCCTCTCCTCAAGTGTACCATACAAGAAAATAAGCAAGGGACGTACACCCAGACCCAAGTCAAATCAGAAAAGATGGTTTCCTGAATTGACCCGACCGGAAATCGAAATTGGGAATCTACGGAAATCGAGGCGAGAAACTGTGCTACAGCGCACTATGCTGAACTATGACGGACAAATTTAAACATACCTATAATATATATTTTTTGTACTTATCAGACCCTAATGTGGCATACAGATACACACTCACACACACGCACATACAGATACACAATAACACGTTTTTTTACACAGTACTTCAAAACACATATTTTAAACTAATACTCTTCCTGGTATATTTTCCTCTATTGTCGACCTGCCATTAGGGCCAGTCTGAAAACGAGCACTGGGCCCTCGGGCCCAGCATACGCTGAGACTGGTACCTATTGCCGAATAACTAGCATATGTATGTTTGTTTGTTTTTTTTTTGTGCATAAATTGTAATTGTATTTTTTTATCATAATGTGTTAAATAAAAAAAATATTTTTTATGTATGAAAGCATAAATGAAAATAAGAAAAAATAAGTATTAAATTAGGTCACTTACATGAATACCCATTTGCTTCAAATCATCAACAGCTCTTGGTGGAAAATACTCAAGCCAGTGACTTTCATTGGCAAACTCCTTGATCTCTTCCTCAGGTATTCCAAGACTCTTCATAATTTGCCACTGGTACTTAGCTGAACCTGTCTTTGCTACTGCTTTACTCTTCTTTCCTTTACTTTTATCTTTTGGCACAATATCTCCTTCGTCTTTCGCCAGCTCTTCCTCTTCTTCTGGAAATACTGGAGGTAAACCATAAAGTTCCATCTCTCTCTTCAGTTTATCAGCACAAGCCTTAATAGGCATTCCAGTGCAGTGGAAACCAAATGGAAAGAGCACCATTTTCCCTTTCAGTCTGTGGTACCGTGTTGCAAACTAACAAAAACATTGGTTATTTTTTAGTTTGTAGGTTTTGCTAGTATGTTTGTGCTGCACCTCACTTCATCTCATGATTGTATTAATTTACTATATATTTAAACAATCGAAATAGTACAAAGGCATTCACATACAGGCATACATAGAGGCACCTAACATGGAACTCAATTTGCAAAAGTTTTGTAAAGGTTGATCTGAATAATGCCTCTGGACCATTCACACATTGCTAAATTGATAGAATATTAATAGAAGTCACTATTTTTCCACTTCCACTATCCAAATCACGTATTATACCTAGACAGTATGTAAGTGTAAAGGGGTCTTATAAAAACAAATATTGTAATAGCAAGTCAAAACGCTAAAATTAAAATGGGGACATAATAAAGGGACATCTAATTAGGTGAGGTAGGTATTTAGTAAAAATTAACCCATTCATTGCCAAATAAAAAGACAATCAGAAATTGATTGTTAAACTGCAAACTTGCGTAGTGCAGCACTCAACTAGTCCCAGTCCATGTCTCACTATTTTATTTGAATCATCAACAACAAACAAAAACTTACTTCACACTTGGATAAAGAGAATGTGTGTCCTAAATGTAGACGTCCATTCATATAAGGGTATGGAAAAGTACACAAGAATTTTTCATGGAGCTTCCCGTCAACAGGAGCCTCCATTTCAAATATCTTCTCACTCTCCCATCGCTCCTGTACATTTCTCTCAATCTCTTGGAGATACTCTACTTTGAAAGTACCCTTTCTGTCTAATGTTGTCTGAAAAGAATATTAAAATCATCATATCAATTATACATATTGTACTTAGAACTAAAAAAAACTCTAAAAACATTACTACTACCGAATAACTCCATTCTTTCAGTTTTTAATTTGCAAGCCGGGCGAGCTTGTTGATTTTCCAGGAAGACCTTATATCTAATCTTCACAGGTATAGTGTGAGAGTGCAAGTGGTAGCTTAAGAGTGGAAATAAAAGAGAAATGATGAAAGAGTCAATGCTTGAAAAGTTGTTTCCTGTACCAAAAAAAACAATTTCTTTTTATCTATCATAACATATTAAGATAACTAAGCCAAGAGCTCTTTAAATCGACAACATAAATAAGACAATAAGGAATGCAATAAAGTATTAAGTAAGTCAGTACCTATTCAAAGTTAAAAGAACCATTATTTCACAAGATGACACATTCTTCCAAATAGAACCAATCCACTTATTTTGAACTAACCACTCAATACAACGGTTATGTGTGTTCTAATATTTAAGATTTACAAGTAAGTAATAAATAAAAATCTTTTACATTTTATCTTGTTTATCATAAATGTTAATTTAGGCGGTCTTATTGTTAGGAGCAATCTCTTCCAGACCACATTTGAGCAAGGGAGGATGACAAAAGGGTTATCAAGTAGCTGTATTCAAGGATATTCAAATTAGCCTAAAATTCGCATTATAAATGATGCATTGATGAAAGTAACTAACATACACACATACATTCATCCTCACAAACTTTCGCATTTATAATATTAAGTAAGAAGTTAGATACATCCTAACAAACTATCGCATTTATAATATTAAATTACTAAGATAGTAAGAAGTAAGAATAATGAGATGTAAAAAACAGCAGTGCTTTCATTTTTTGATGAAATTGAGGCTTCATTAAACCACATTAAATAAATTAGCCAATAATTTGTGTTAAAATATTACTAACCATATTTCACGACTTCAATTTTCCAATTATTTAATTAGGAATCCACCACAAGCCCGAACGAAATAAAACTGAGAAGACTGAAGAACAAACACGTTGCATTTGCCTCTTTGGCATTTGCGTTGATGATGATGACCACAGAATGATGACTGACTGTCAGCATGCTGCAGCTGGCTGTCAGCAGTGTCAGCCAATAGCTAAAAGGGTGCGTTCCGAGACAGACCAAAATCAATTTCAGCACTGTCATCGTTACATAACGTTCCGAAACAGTTAGCGCGATGATAGCGCGATGATGACAATTGTGATTCGGAACACGAAAATGTTTGTATGATTGACCACTGTTCGACAGCTACCTAGCTATCCTCGCAGATCAGAAAGAAGATAACCTCGCGAGCGCAGCATTGTTATTTGTATGTAGTTTTGTTTCTTGATTCCACTTTAAGAACAAACAACTAACCTAACCAAACGCTTACACACTGATCACCTGTCATTTTTGACAGACCGCCAACAGTGATTAATGATTATGCTCGCGACCATGGGCGTCGTAATCGCAAGATGGCGGACGTTATACATAAGACCGCCCTATGTACTACCCAAGAAGGCTAGAGACTAAGGAGAGATAACTCCCGAAGTGGGGGTAAGCTTTCGAGGGCCGAAAGTCGTATACTCTGTGCCGGGCAAAACGCTGTATTGCGCATGTGCAGCGGCAGCTATTTGTCATTTCATGGTCACATGGTTTTGTTTTGAACGGTGTCACGTGCGACAGTTGTTGTTTTTCGAGGTTGTGTTGACCAATTTTGACACTTCGCGAGGATCATTTTGACACTTCGCAAGGATCGCGGCAAAGAAGCGTAATGCGCATGCGTCACTGTGGGATACGGATGTAGTCCAACCCTTTCCAGGGAGTTATCTCTCCTTAGTCTCTAGCCTTCTTGGTACTACCAGTCACTGTTAGCGCGATAACGGCGAATCGGAACGGGGTTATGGGTGCTGAAATCGATATTTGTCTGTCTCGGAACGCACCATAAAGAAAAGTAATTGCTGTCAGCTGAACTCGGCTGACAATGTTATGACAGTATTTTTTTTAATATTGTTCACGGCTCTGATTCAAACAAGGACATAATTGGGTATGAGAAAAAAAAACAAACATGTCTTAAATCGAAAACCATTTCGAAGCATTTGTATTTTATACCTCATTTAAATATATTTAACATTATTATAGGCAAAGGATCTAGGATATTTGTAATTGAATACGTTGGCAATCTGGGGGTCATTCATTTGAACCCAAATTGCCAACGTACGCAAAGAGTAAAATAAATGGTGAATAATAAATAATAAACGGACTCTTGACGGTAATCAAATTGACATCTCACAATTGAAACCCATTGGGTCGTATAAACGTCCTTTCACGTGATTGGTTGATAATCTATCCATCAACCAATCAAATGACGCGATTTGTATCATACGTGATATTTAAGTGATTCTACTGCATGGTAAGTATTAATGGTGTTTCCAGATAGCAGATTTTATTTTATTTATTTATTTATTTTTATTTATTTATTAGTTTGTACACAAATTAGTTTTTTACATAGAAAAATAAAGATAGCTAAAGTACAGGTGAGCTTATCTCAAAAGAGAGATTTCTTCCAGCAGACCATGATGCAAGGAAAAGCATAAAACAGACAGTGATGGATAGACAAAACTGTGTACATAATTTTAGAGATCAAAAAATTACATAAATAGACCAGCTTACTTACAAATAGACATATATTATTACAAATATAAAATACATAAGTAGCTAACTAAAATAATTATACATATTTAAAAATAAATAAAATAATTATTATTATTATTATGATCCAACACAATTCAAACATTTTTTAAAAGATGTTCTTTTAACAATCTTTTGAAGGAACCCACAGTGCGACACTCTCGAATAGAAACGGGCATCTTGTTCCACAGTTTCACAGCCTGAACAGTAAAAGAGTCACCATACATGCTCGTTCTACAGGTAGGGGCAGTCAGCTGTAAATTATAGGCTGAACGATGAGTTCTGCCGGACGATGAAAGATAGGAGCAGCGCTCACAGAGATAGCGTGGAGAAGAAGGGTTGAAGAGGCTGTTGTAAACAAGAACCATCATGTGATAATCACGCCGCAAACGAATAGGCAGCCATTTCAACTGCTTTCTGTACTCAGAAACATGATCATACTTACGAAGGCCAAATTTGAAGCGAATACAGACATTTTGAATACGTTCTAGCTTATCGAGGAGTTGCTCAGTAGCGTCAGGATAGCAACTATCCGCGTAATCAATAATCGGAAGCATAAGTGTCTGAGCTAGAGTGATTTTAGTGTGAATGGGCAGAAAATTCTGAAGACGCTTCAGGGAGTAGAAGGCTGCAAAAACTTTTCGGGCGACTTGATTAACATGATAGTCCCACGCAAGGTTACAGTCAAGGTAGACACCCAAGTTCTTGACCGAAACAGCATAGTCTATGGTCGTTCTCTTATTCACCAGCGGTGACAAAGTCAATGCGCCAACCCTATTGTACATAGATCTACTACCGATGATAATGGCTTGAGATTTCTGCGGATTCACGAGCAGACCATACGATTCAGCCCACCCAATAATGCGTTCTAGATTTTGATTCATTTCCACTATTGCTGAATCAATATCATCAAGTTTGAAGTGAACGTAAAGTTGCAGATCGTCAGCATAAAGGTGATAGTCAGCAGACAATACTGAAGTGATTGCATTGATAAAGATCAAACAAGCAAGGGAGAAAGGACGCCACCCTGAGGAACACCAGCAGTAAGCTCACACCAGTTCGATGAAACATCGTCAGCGCGAACGCACTGAAGGCGGCCTCTTAGATAAGAATTGAACCATTCTATTGCATGAGGATATATGTTAAGCGACTGTAGGATGCCTAGGAGCACGTCAAAGTCAACCGAGTTAAATGCACTGCTGAAATCCAACAGAGTCAAAATCGTGAGATGCTTATGCTCCATAGCATATCTTATTTCGTCAGTAACTTTCAGCAGTGCAGTAACAGTACTGAGTCCAGAACGAAAACCAGATTGGAAAGGATTCAAGAGATTATTACGGTTCAGAAACGCAGTCAGTTGGCCATGAATAATGCTTTCTAGGGCTTTGGAAATAACAAGCAGGATGGAAATGGGACGATACTGAGAAGGAGTGTTAGGATTTAATGTTTTTGGCAAAGGGATAACTATGGCTTTCTTCCAGGCTGAAGGAAAGACATTAGAAGAAATGGAAAAGTTTAGGATGTGAGTAATGACAGGAAGAACGATATCAAGGATTAGCTTGACCATCTTAAGACAGATAGCATCATCACCCACCGCATTGGAGGAAATAGAAAGGATAGCCTTTTTAACATCACACATTGCAATAGAATTGAAAACTAAAGGATCGCAAACAGGTCTAGGGAAGTTACGAAGCTGTTCAAGAGTAATTGATTTTAAATGTGCATCTAAACAAACGGGGGGCACAGTAAAATAAGAATTTAACGATTGAAGATCAGTTAAGATAGGAGAAGATTCAGTAGACTTATCAATACCCAGCGATCTTAAAAACTTCCACACGTTAGCAGGGTTGGAATCCTGAACAGTAAAGTGAATGTGGCGCCTTTTTGCGTCCCTACACATCCTATTGCAACGATTCCGCAACTTTTTTTATCGTTAGGAATTAAGCTCAGTCTGAAATTTGCTATATTTACGTTTAGCTTCATCACGCAGCAGCATAGTCTGCCTAATATCAGGGGTCAGCCAAGGGGCAAGTAGATGTTTCACCTTGACACGTCGAACAGGAGCATAAATATAAATATAAATAAATATGCGCCAGACAACACACCTCTTGTAATGGTCTCGAAGTAGGGATTATTAAATCCCTGTGTTACGAGGTACCACACAAGGAAATAAGCTAGGGGCGTGTCCCAGCACACCCAGACCCGAGTCAATTCAGAAAAGATCGTTTCCTGAATTGACCCGACCGGGAATCGAACCCGGGACACTACGGAAATCGAGGCGAGAAACCGTGCTACACTACGCCAATCGTGTAACAAGCATGCCTATCAAAAGTGTCAATGACCAATTGATTAAAAGCAGCTACCTTTTCGTCAATCAAAGTACATTGTTCCACACGCGACCAATCAGCTCCAGCAGCGTCAGCATGAAGTGCCTCAGAATCCATATTTTTAAAACTGCGAAGGAAGACATATTTAGGTTTGGGCTTAGGAGTACGTAATCGGTAAGAAAGAAAAACAAGGTCATGATAGGAAAAAGGAGCATCAAGTTGCCCATGTGTAGAGACTTTAGAGGTATTAGAGACAATCATATGGTCAAGAAGAGAAGGAGTACAATGAGGAGCATGATGAGTAGTAGAAAGGGGCAAGATGTGTAAGTTTAATGAGGTTAAAATACTAGCAAGTTTATTGGCACGAAGGTCTTTCTTAATAAGACAAGTGTTGAAATCACCAAGGAGTAAAGTATGATCATATTCTGGACAGAAACAAAGAAGAAGTTGTTCAAAGGACATAAAGTAGTCAATTTCACGTGACGGGCTGTACAGCACTCCGAGAAGCACTTTGTTGTGGTGAATGGTAATTTCCAAAAAAAGATGTTCAGGCGATCTAGAATAATCGGAAGGGGACTTGCTAATAATTTTGTAGGGAATACCAGCTCTTAAATAAATCGCTACTCCTCCACCGCCTTTGCCAATGCGATCATTCCGAATGAGGTGATATGATGGTATAACCACACATAGTAGATTTTAAATTCCCCCAGATGAAAAATATTTTTACACAAGGTTATTTTTAATATTACATACATTAATTTACGCGCATTGCCCAGACGGGTAGGCAGGATTTAATAATAATAATAAATAATAATATATAATTTAATTCAGGCAACAAAATTACATTTTCAGATCTTTCAAAACATAATTGGCCCATAGAATAAATACCTTAGAGAATAACATACATATTTAATAACCAACAAATTATCTAACACTTATTCTTAATAGGCGACGTGTGACGCAGTATGGTGTCCGGTAGCCGACCTTGAAACCGGCGAATCCGGCGAAAACTCCTCTTTCAGGAAGGTCGACAGATGATCAGTTGGAACCCTCACCACAAATGAGTTAAAATTGACATTATGGCGGGTCTCCAACCGCTTGACCCTCAAAGTGAAGTTGGACTTGATCTTCAAGTACTCTACGATCTCCTCTGCCTTCGTAGAGTAATGGAGGCGGGACACGTACAACAGCGTCGTAGGTATTGCTGGACGCAAGAGTTGCTTCGGTCCAGTCAGTGCAACAGCACAAAGATTACGGCGAACAGGCTTCTTTTTCTTCCTTCTTTCCACATTTTGGAAGCCCTCATCATCACAAACATTTTGTGGTGTTGCAACAGGCGCAGCAACCTGGATAAGCTCTTGGCTACTTTTCTTCCTCTCTTGAGTCAGCCGCTCAGTTTGTATGGTGGTGGTAAGTGGTCGGCAAGCAGCTGCAGTGGCATAAGCACGTTGAGGAGTAGACGTGCAGACGCGTGACTTCTCCAGCGAGGTGGAGAGGCAAACGGCGGGGAGCGGAGCATCGCGCGTAGCGACGACAGCCGGTGACGCACTCATATGCGACGATTTAAAACTGCCGATGTACACAGTGTTTACATTAGGCGCGTCTGTTGACCTACTTACTGACGCAGTTTGCTTAACAACGCTACCTGTGCACGCAGTTCACTAATGGTGTTATCCGAGGCTTCTAATTTGCACACAACATCGGCCAAGCTTGCTTTGATGAAGTTGATGATCTTTCTATGTAACCCTTCTTCATGTGCGAATAAATGATTTATCTTATCTTATCTTCAACAGCCTGGTAGCATCAACGTGGTCAAATGTAACTGGAGGAAGCTTGTGCAGCCCCTTCGCCACGAAAGATGGCACGTCGTTCGGATCTACTTCCTTCAGCAGGGTGATAATGTCCTGCACACTCTTTTGGGTCCCATCTCTTCGGCGTGATGGCATCTGGGCGGCCTTACCGAGCATTTTGAAAAGTAGCGCCTTGCTACTGCAAATCTCATCCTACTTGTAGTTGGTTTTGCAGATTTGCAAGATGCTCACCTCGTCCATAATGTCAATAGCGTTTTATATAAACGCCAGTAACTCGTTAACTATGAGTTGGGAACTCATAATTAATAGCGCGCGCGAAAGGATGTTTCCGCGCGAATCGTGAATTAAAAAACTCACTCTGCGCAGTGACACAACCCTTTCAGGCAAGGCTTGGTTTCAGAACTTGGCAAAATAAATTGTATTTGTCCGATCCCGCTGATCGTAGCAGAGTTAATCCAGGTATTTGAGAAATATTCATTGAATAATTCGAATTTTTGGAGTTGGTGGATGAGTTTTTTGAAACACATAACATACATAAAAAATGGAAAAATTGGCCACCTGAAAGGGGTGGGATTATAGTCAATTGCTATTTTAAAACATCCCCGAGAATTACATTGCATAAGGCCTCCTGAAAGGGTTAAAAAATAAAAGATGTAAAATATTGTTGGGAACAAATAAATCAATTGAATTGTGTTCAATTGATTGTCGTTCCTTTGCATTACATAAAAAAAAGACAAAATATTTGGCGGCAGTGGCGTTTTCTGTCATTTTGCCGGAAACTTTTCGCTCGCCACCTTCCTCTATTACACGCGTTAATTGATCACACAAGCCGTTTTCTTGTTTAAAATACTAAAAATAATTCTGTGATTAATTAAGATTATGGCACCGAGGTCTGCAAAAACTAAGGTATTGTAAATACAGCGTTACGTCCATAACATCCAAACATCAAATTTGCACATTCGGGAACTGGTTTGCTTTGTTATCTACGACTGCTCTTGAATGCTACTTTAAATCGCCATTACCATTACCTGTTTTACAAAAGCTAAATGTGAAATTTTGTTTATAGCTCTGCAATATCTGGTGAATTCACCAAATGCAGGTTGTAAACACATGGCGGATTCCCTCCAAAATCGTTCATTGAATGGTCAATAACATTTCGGTTATGGCTTTTATCGTATGAACGTCTTGTTTATTCGGTAATATTCTGTCCAACTTCCTTTTGTAACTGGTTTTATGGAGATAAAGCAGTGGCGGAATTTGCCAAGGGATGCAAATGAATAAATTGCAGTGTTCTAGGCATTAGAGGCACTCATCGTCCTCTTCACACATTTGAGACAGTGAATATCTTCATCCTTGGAACCAAGCTATCACCTCTCATCAATCGATCCACATACGTATATAACAATATTTTGTGAGTGCACTCTCTTCTCAATTATAATCACAGCCATAAACATTGCATTACCATCTGCAATAGTATGCAAGTTCATTGCAATTATAAGAGTTCAGCTTAGGCTGCCAGTGTTGCATAAGAGCTGTGTAATTAGGTGTTACAACTTAAAATAATAACAATGAAAATTGTATTACCATCTGCAATAGTAGTATGCAAGTTCATTACAATTATAAGAGTACAGCTTAGGCCGCCAGTGTTGCATAGAGCTGTATAATTAGGTGTACAACTTATGATAATAACAATGATTATGACAATGAATTCGTAAATTAATTTGCAGAAAACTGGTGATGTGAAAGTTGCTGAAAATGAAGCACCAAAAAAAGGGCGCGGGAAAGCTAAAGCCATTGAGGACCCAGAGCCTGAGGTGTCCGATCCAGAAGTAAATGAGAAGATAGCACCAGTAACAGATAAAAAGACCAAGCGAGGAAAGAAGGCTACAAATGGACAAGATAATGACAAAATTGAAGAAACAGCTCCACCTGCCAAAAAAGGTAGAAAGAAAGTGTCAGATGAAAATAGTATAGATGATAAACCTAATGGAAATTCAGCTGATGAAGAGTCTGCTCCTGATGAAGAGCCCAAACAGAATGATGATTCTGAGGAAAATGGTGATTCAGAAGAAGTGCAAAGCACAAATTCTGGTAAAGGTCGCAAAAAGCCAACAAAGAAGGAATCATCTGAGGCTAAACCTGCACGAGGTAGAAAAGCAAAACCAGCTGAAAATGTGGACAGCAATGATCAGGAGGTGGTAGAAGACAAACCAAAGCCAACTGGCAAAGGAAGAGGGCGAAAACCAGCAGCTAAGGTTGAAGCTGAATCTCAAGAGAAGACTGAAGCCACTGAAGATGATGCCAAGCCAGAACCAGTTGCCACTAAGGGCAAGAAGAAACAAACCAAAGCTGCAAAAGAGAAAACACCTGAAAGTGAGAAAGAAGATCCTGAGGTTGAGAAAGATTTAGAAGATGAACTGCCAGAGGAACCTAAGAAAAAGGAGACTAAAGGGCGAAAAGGGGCAAAGAAAACACCAGCAAAAGAAGACTCAGATGAAAAAGATGAAGATGTGAAAGAGGAGACAGCCTCTAAGAAACGGAAGGGAGCTAAGAAAGACGATAAAGCTAAAGGTAATATTTCTCATATCTAGAACATTTTTAGATTGCTTTAGAATCATTATGATGTTGTTGACAAATGAAGTCTATGATTATGACACAACACGGTCTAAATGGCGCATGGTCACGGGACAAGGTCATTCTTGGGTGACCTGTAAGTGCTAGCTAATTTCTGGGTGACCTGTAAGTGCTAGTTCATTAAACTATATTATTGAGACCCAATATGTGACATTCATTTTTATCCAGCAGTAGTTTGTTTCCAAGTAGGGAACAATTTATTTCAGTTCTTTATTAATTATTTTCCACACTTACTTAAATAATGATCAATCACATTCCACATCTCAAATATGTTTTATTCAATCAGGTGATTCAAAAGATGAAGATGCAGAGGATGGTCCTGAAGAGAAACCAGTAAAAGGAAAGCGGGGGCAGAAGAAGGCCATCGACGCGTCCGCGGATATCGATGAAGAACCCCAAGACACGGGGGAACAGCCCACTAAGCGGCGACGTAAGCAAGCTGAAGAAAAGGGTAAATAAGCTGTAATTATGTTATTTATCAACAGTTAGATTACTTGACTATTGTTCCGTATTACTAAGATTACTTGTCTCTTATTAATAATTTAATTAATAAACGGTTTTTCAATTATTTATATAAAACGCTTTTATTTATTTTTACCTCCATCTGGTATATTTGATGTAACACCTCCATAGTGTAAGTATTTATTCAAAATTGTCTTGGCAAAGCATGATTGATTATTATGTTTAAACACATCTTAAGGTCTCTGGCATGCCTAGAATTTATGCTTCTCTTAAATTTGGTACAGGATACTAACTAATGGGACAATTACCAATAAACCAATTTGGTGTTGGTGGTACGCAAGCATTTAAAATTTTAAACTGTCTGATGGTAAGCAGTTACTGCAGCTTATTGCCAACTGTTAAGGCTAGAGGTAACTTCTGAAGATAAAAGTACAAATACTGGCAAAACTCAAGTTAAAGTTTGCTGTGCCCTACTCAATCTAAATGCTAGGCGATTTATTTGATAAATATTTTTAGGCCTTGAAGCATAACTTAACCTGCTTTTAAGGTTATAATAATTGATGAGAAAAGATAAAAATAATAATAGATTGCCAGATCATCAGGGTGAGATAAGATAAGATGCACTCTTCATAGAACATGGGCACAATAAGTGCCAATTTAAATTGTACCCTTGTTTACCGAAGGTGCAAATGATGATTTATTTGTTTCTTCAAATATTTATCTACTTAGGATGGGAAAAAGATATAACACAGTCTTTCTAAATTATTATTTTGATAGTCTCTAAATTATTTTTAAGAAACATGTAAGTATGCAGATCTTTTGTGAGGATTAATTTTCTAATTCACCTACCAGGGGTCTTCATGCAAGAGACAAAATTACTTTTGGCTATGTTGACTGCCCAGCCAACTATCAAGTGTGTCCGGTAAGAGATCATGAAGCTAGGAAGTTCTGATCAATTAAGATTAGAACAAATAAAATCGTTGCAAGTCAGGTAGCCAAGCTATACCATGATATTCTTGGTTTATTTACTTCATTTTAGATTATGTTGTGTTAAAACCAATTGATTAAACCATTTAGAATGTTTCACTTTTCAGCACCCACCGAGGACAAGAAAAAGGCGCCGCTCAAAAACAAAGCTTCTACAAACTATGAGGAGCTGGACTTCTCGAATACTTCTCAAAGTACACAAGGCAAGGAGTGGAATTTTAAAATATCTAGCTGGAATGTTGATGGAATAAGAGCTTGGTTGGGAAAGGGTGGTTTGGACTTCATAAAGTATGAGAAACCAGATATACTGTGTCTGCAGGAAGTGAAATGTGCACAGAATAAGCTGCCAGAAGAGATAGCGAATGTACCGGGATACCATGCGTATTGGTTATGCAGCGATCAGGATGGCTACGCTGGCGTTGGGATCTACACTACCAAATTGGCTATGAATGTACAGTATGGTCTCCAGAACGAAGAGCTTGACAACGAAGGCCGCATCATAACCGCGGAGTACGAACACTTCTACCTAATCAGCACATATGTCCCCAACGCTGGAAGGAAACTAGTCACGCTACCTAAAAGACTGCAATGGAATGAAGAGTTCAGAAAGTATGTTAAGGAATTGGATAAGAAGAAGCCTGTGATAATATGTGGAGATATGAATGTGGCACATAATGAAATGGGTAAGTTTTTTATATATTTATAAGTCTGTTTAGTGTAAATCGGGCCCATTATGTGAAGATCTCGCCAAACTTCCCTGTCTTAATTGCACATTTCTCAGGCATTTCTTTTTGGCTTTGGCAGTTTAACTGTCCACATTTTTAATGCTGCTTTCAGCTCGGGTTGCCAGGTCGCCAAACCTAATAGCCGACGAGCCCCCCGATTTAGAAAAAAGTTATAGATCGATTCGGTTATTTTCTTTTATTTTTTAAGTAGGGTTGGTGTTATCTTATTTGGTTTATGAAAACTTAAATTACTATAATTTAAACAAATATACCGAATCGGTCGATAACTTCGTTCTGAATCAGGGGGCAGACCACCCAGTTTGGCCGGACCTATGGGTAGAAAGGCCGGACACCCTACATTATTGAGGATTTTGTCTCAGTATTAACAAGTACGACATAAAAATTGTATGTGAAATCAAGCTTTTTTAAATTATTGCCATAAATCTTGTTAAATTCTAATGAAATAATCAATAAAATCAAAAATAAAAATAAATCGCCGAAATGTAAAAATCCGGACAAGCCGGACATCGTTTATTTTTGCCGGACACGCAATTAAAAAGCCTACCTATGTTCGGCTTTATCCGGACGCCTGGCAACGCTAGTTTCAGCTGAGAATGGTGGTGTTTTCACGCCACTATGCTATTCTTTCTTTCTCTTTCATGTACCTCCGTATTTTCAGTAAGTACTAACTTTTTCACATTGTGCCACTAACTAAGTACCTACTTATCATAATGTGTGTTGTTGGTTTGTAAATATTACATTTTTACAAATGAGAAAACTAACAACAACTGTTAACAGTTAGTGCCCATTCTTCTTTGGAAGTCAACATTAAACCGTGTTGAACATTAGCGATATAAAAGATGTTATTTGCATATGATCTTGTAAGCGACAAACATGTACAGTCAGCTACATCAGTAGCTTAATACTAGAGTAATAATTAGTCGCCCTCCTGAATATTTCTATAAATGACGCTCATTCACTGCTACCGACACGCCTCGCGTGTTGAGGCTAATCTACGTCTCTGCCAAGTAAACTTCAATGTTTCGGTACTATTTCTCAAACTAGGCCAGATTTTCTGTAAACAATTTTTGTACATCATTTTTAGGGGACAGGCTATGGCATTTTGAAGCGGCTACCTTAAAAAGATAGTTTTATCTTTTGACGAAAAATAGGTGGTATGTTGTGCCGAGAACACGCTCGACGTGTTCACTTACTAAAGCTGCCCTTAGGTTCCCAAACTTTTTTATTCGATTGAACGCTTCGCTAATTAGGAAGATACAAGCTTGCGATATGTGATTTTGAACTGACTTCAAAAAGTGGATAGTTATCATTTGTCGCGTTTAAATACAGGGTGACCTGGAATGGACGCACCAAATTTCAAAATAAATATTAAGATACCTATACCGGGTGATTATCAAATAACTTCTGATAACGATATGGCATACTCAGTAATTGATGTAGTAACTATTTGAGCGAAAATAAAATTTCATTTTTCATTCAAAATACCATATTTTAATTTGCTCGAAAAAAGAAATTATCATCAGAGGTCATCATAGTGTACCTCCTCAACGTACACGAGTCTTTTCACCTGCCTGCACATCGCAAGTAAAAACTGAGTCTGGGGATATAGCAAGCCACGGTATCGAGCCTCAGCTCCCATTCCACATAACACACCCTATAGTTCTCTGTAGTTGTCTTGAGTCCCCATTTTTACTTATGAAAAATAGATATTGCTCATGCACGAGTCTACTTTAGAGTGGACTAGAAGTTTGACTCGAACTTAACTAAATATTATAATAATCAAAACAGGCGTGCGCAGACGACGTACGCGGAGAAAAAAAGTACGCTCCGGAAATTCAAAATCCCCCGCAGACTCAACGCATACGGTGTAAAAATTCTTAACAGAGTAGTTGTAATATGAAAACGAACATGAGATGCAACGACGAAGGAGGGCCAAGATCAGATCTATATTTGTCTGATGAGGCCTATCGCCTGCCCCACTGACCGTGGACATATAAAATAGTCTCTCTAAATGAATACTTCCTTTGCTGAGCGCGGTTGTTCTTACTAGTCGGCACGTATCGTGTGAACGCAGTAAACCGCTTAAAATTAGCAAATGATTATCTGCTTGGAAAAAGTCCTTAGACGTTCTATGTCAGGAAGACCTTTTTACTATTCTTGTAGTAGTGACATGTACATACATTAGTGTAATACACACTGTCTTAGTGTCAATTTGTTCTTGCTGGGGGCACGCACACTAGCGTAGTAGCGTATGTCATACTGGTCACACATTATAGAGTTTACAGAAGGACCGCTCTCGCCTTTTTCTCTCATCTTGCCTGATTGCCTAGGGTTGCTACTCGCTACTATATTTGCCAGATAAGCGCGAATTGACAGATACCGCCAAAAATAAAATACATCAAGTGAATAATACCTACCTAGTAGGCTGTAGATAATACCATGAGCCACCGCTTCGGAATAAAGATATTTTTTACTTTACTTTCAACATCATTTGTTAACTTAAAAAACGTATAATCACAATTTCGTGTGGTGTTCATAAATTTTTTGATAAATACACTGCAACAAAAATATCTGCACGAAACCATTTTTGACCATTGAACAATAATGTAAATATCTGAAGACGTACAAATAATATTTCAATGTTTTTGACAGTGCGACTGACCGCGACGCTGAAACTCTGACTTCTCCTGTAAAATGGCGTGTTGTTCTAAGCGGGCTATCTGTCAGAGCGCCGCGCATGTCTAATTTGTGTACTGGTATTGCAGTTCACTACTAGAGTAGCATAGGCAAACGGTCTTCATAAAATAGACAGACTCGCAGTAGAACATTTTTTTTCACGACATCTGCTTGAACATGAAGTCATTTTTGGATTAATATTTTCTCTTGCAATATCGAATATTCTGAGATTATGTTGTGCTGTAACTTACATGAAGTTTAAGCAAAAGAGCAAAAGAGAAGACGGTTTAAAAGAGAATACTGGGCCCGCGCACTCTAATCCGCTACGCTCCGCGGGCGTCCGCGTTGTTTCGGCGGATTTTTGGTTTGGCGTACTTTTAGTCGGTTGTGTGCGTTGCTCGATACAGTTCGTAAGGGATCTATTTTGACGGAGAAAAAAGTACGCCGCGGATAATACGTCTGCGCAGGCCTTACTTTACAGATCTTGTTTAATGTGAAGCTCCGTCGTGCTGTCATAATATTGTCGTAATATTTAAATAAGGTTGACGTTGAATCGTCGCCTCATTTGTGCTAGCTCATGAGTTTCTTTCAAGAAATTCGAGCAAATCACTGGTACACACTACTACTACACAGTGGTACTCACTACTACTCCCGCCCGCTACCACTTCCACGTGCCACGATCTCGACGTTTGTCCTGCTGCTGCCGTGAAGGCTTTGCTTGCGTCCCACGTAAATTTCACCACTAACACACACTTGGCATGGGTCATTGTTGCAATAACACACACGATACGATAAATAGAGATATGGGTTTTCGCACAATAAGAGATGCATGCTGTATTACTGACTGAATACCATATTTGTTTTTGTCAGACTAGCTGAAAAGTGTGGGGGTGAATCCTGCTTCGCCTTTCGGTGTTTTACATTTGGCAATTGGCAATGTCCAAAATGTACCTAAGTCACACCAGCTGCCTTTTATGTGCCAAGATGTTACAATTCACAATAACCGCAAACTTTATTCAATGATGCATGGGGGTTTTGGTACAACAAGTTTGAGAACCAAATACTACATTATAACACATTTACTTACCATAAAATCTATTTTCCGCCATAATTCCAAGTACCAAAACTCACGACACTATTGTAGACACCTTTAGTCTCGCACAGTACAAGAAATACTAACCGGCAAACATAGTTAAAACCAAAAAATTGCCGTTTGAAGAATTTTACCTTTAGTCAGTGCCATTAACACGCGCGGCATGTTCACTGTTTTCCAAATCGCTATGCCGGGAACACGCCTAGCGTGTCCGCAGTTTTATCGGCATCTCGATAAACTTCAACAAAATCGTGGTGGCAGTGAAGTGGCATTCCGTAGTGTGTTGGTTCTACCAGCACTCACCATCGGGGCACTAGACGCACATGGGCTTTCCACCCTTACGTTGTGGATGATCCAGCAATCCCCACTGCGAAACTCTTTTCGTCGAGTCTTATAATGCGAACACCAAAAGAGTCAAACTCGCACTTGTTTTTCCGAAACAATACAACTCTGGTCTCGACAGACATGTACTATCATCGACTACACCGTCACATACCACCAGGTACCATTGTAATGAAATGACTGCCAGTCTACAATAAAATAAACTGGTACCCACCCCAGGGTTTCGCTTCAATGACTTCGCCCCAGCGTACCTACCACGCTGAAAGGACATCGCTCGTTCCCCATCCATTGAATGCCCTGGAACGGACAGCAATGAGAAAATACTAGTTGTGTTCGGAATCATTCACAAATTCTTATCAGGCATTTGCTGAAACACGGACCACTTTAGGAACCGTGGCCTACTACAGAATTTATTTGATTTTGAGGTTATACTTAATCGTAAACGATATACACTTTTTGTTATGTTCTGATAGATATATTGTTTACCTCTACGAGTATGTAAGAACACTAGTGATATGAATTAAATGAACATGAAATACAATTATGCTAATAAAATAAAATAAAAATAGAAGTATTCTGTTTAGTGAAGGACTTTCGTTTGTGCATGCTAGGGCCGATTTCAACGGTGTCCTTTTTCGCCACAGCGTCATTTGAAACCAGATCACTGGCGACATTCATGCTCATTGGGTTAAACGCTGATGGTGGGTGCACTTCGCAACATGTCCACCATGCTCAAAAGGAGCAATTCACAAAAGATGCATTTCTCAAGTTCAGCACTTTTTCAAGATTTGAGATTATCTCAAAATTTAAAAAAACTTGGGTTTTGTAGGCACTGGTAGTAATATAATAATCAAGATGCCCTTTTTATGTAATTTAACAATGAATAAAGTAGACGTAATCAATAATTAAATCAAAAATAATTGCAGTGAAACTTTCTATTGAATTTCTGTAAGTAACATTGTTTATCCCCAAAAATAAAACCTATTAGTACATATCTTAAATGAAGCAGGGTGTATTAGCACAGAATAAAATACAAAGTATTAGTACATTTAAAATCGCTATCATTTTGGTTATTTTCAGGATGATCGCAAAGATGCGGGGCGGCCTACCTAGGACGATCGGAAACTTAACGCTAGCTCATCAAAGAGTCTTCTGACTGGCATGTATCTTTCCTGATAGGTCCAAATAACACTTCACAGACCATTAAGCGCATCCGTCAGTGCATGAAATCTTTATCAGCCCATCGGCTCATAGAACGTGATTGCTCATTCGCGATGCTCCTAGGCTAGGACGCGCCAGGTTGTCGCGATTATCCTGAAATAATTAGGATAATACCGATTTTAAATGTCAGATCTTTATTCTGCATTTCGTGATTGGAAAAACATCAACACGCGATTGTGGAGGTGACCCCCATGAGTCCTATGACCTTGAAGAAAAATTTCGAATATGCGAAGGGTGATCCAAAAGTAATGATACTCAATAATAAACACAATGAATATAATAAAAAAATAAATTTATTTCTCAACATAGTCTCCTAGCAAGTCTACATTTAGTCCATCTCTTTTCTAAACCTCAAATTCCCTTAGAAAAAAAATCTTTATCTCGACTCTCAAAAAAGTCCTCAACCGCGGCCATCACGTCGCTATCATCGTCGAATTTCTTGCCACGGAGGTGTTCCTTGAGTCGTGGAAAGAGATAGAAGTCACTGGGGGCTAGATCTGGTGAATAGGGGGGGTGTTCCACCAGCTCAAAGCCCGCTTCCTGAATGGCAGCCATGGCAATTGCAGCTTTGTGAACCGGTGCGTTGTCTTGATGGAACAGCACTCCAGCCCGCAGTTTGCCTCGCCTTTTCTTCTTAATAGCCTCCCGCAATCTTCTTATTTGTTCTGCATAGTAGGAGCCTGTAATAGTGGCTCCCTTTTCCAAGTAGTCCACCATGATTATTCCTTCAGCATCCCAAAAAACAGACGCCATAACCTTCCCTGCTGAGCTTGACACTTTGAATTTCTTCGGCGTCGGTTCATCGGATCGTTTCCATGTCATCGATTGTTGTTTTGTTTCAGGATCAAAATGGTGGATCCAGGTCTCGTCCATGGTCACAAAACGGGACAAAAAATTATCCTTGTCTGCCTGGAACTTTTCGAGATTTGCTCTTGACATGTCGACTCGTTTCTTCTCTTGCTCGTCGTTTAACATTTTCGGTACCCAACGCGCGGAGACCTTTCTCATATGCAATTCGTTCGCAAGGATTCTTTGAATGCTGCCATATGAGATCCCTGTGACCTCAGCTACATGCCTGATAGTCACTCTTCGATCTTCCAATACAACTCCTTCATCTTTTTTCACATTTTCTTCAGTGAGGGACGTCGATGGGCGTCCTTCGCGGTGTTCGTCTTCCGTGCAGAGGTATTTAATGACAGCTCTGATTTCGTGTTTTTCCATTTTGATGTTCACTCCTTGACAGTTCGTATTCAAATGAATGTAGCTCCTTTTTTTTTTTGTAAGGACGCCGCTGCTTGGCCTCGACGGCCTTAGCAGCTTCACCGGTCTGTAGGGTCTGTAGAGCGCAGAAGGCTCTCAACCCTAATATTTAAAGTAGCACTCTAAGAGCCCCCTTATGGGGTAGAACCTCGACTCAGAGCGTTACTTGAGGCTAATCTGACATTTTGGGGAGAGAATCTACCCGGCACGTGCCGGTATCTAGAAAAGGAATTCAAAGGAAAACGCGACGCGGGCCCGCGCCGGCGCGGACGGAAGCTCGGTTGTATGTGTGTGGAATGTGAATCGTGGCCTATTTATATGATTTTTTTTTCCTGAACTAGTGGGTAACTGAGCAAGTGACTGATATTTTTTTTGTATTTTTGTGTGCACTAGAAATAACTGATAATCATTATCTACTTTTGGATCACCCCTCGTAAAACATTTTTCTGTGTAAAGTAACTCCCTACAATTTCAATCCATTTATCAGATCGAGAAATAAGTTTATTTAATCCTTGTTTCACAATTTTCTTTCGGCCTTCCAATGATTTGTAACAAAAATAGTGTAGTTTTAAAATGTATCCATTATTAAGTAGGTTTACGACCTAGTTAACAAGAAAAATCTAAATATTATGTTAAAAAAAATGATTTTTTTGGGAAGTTTGAAAGAAAATTTTTTTCATTCTCAAATGAAGAAGATATTAGTAGCCATTTTTATTTGCAAATTGAAGCATATTTATTCAAGTATTTAACAAAAAATAATCATAGCTCTAGAACTTACAATCACAAAATTACAAGTAATTAAACAATTAATTGAAAAAAAGTATTGAAACCTCTGTAAAATTTACAATAATAAGTTACGGGCCTTTATGTTTTTTGACGATGAATTCAATCCTAATTTCATCATCATCATCATCCGTGCGGTTTATCCCGGTTGTGAAACTACACTGGTGTGTGGGGTCCCAGGGTCCGCCTTCTTATTTTCTTGGCCCTCTTCGCGCGGTCTTGTGCATCCTCAGTGGTGAGTCTGTTGGCACCCTCGATTTTGCTGATCGTCGTGAGACGTGATCATATCAACGAAGGCGGCACTCCTGCAGCTTGTCTGCGATGTCACGAACACGAAGGCTACCGCGGATGTGGGTGTTTCGCACGCGATATTTGCGTGAGACTCCACACATCCACCGCAAAATCTTTATTCCCGTGACGCGCTTCTGCTTGTGTCGCTCTAGTAACGACCATGTTTCACTGCCATATAAAAAGACAGGCCTAATGATGGTTTTATAGACCTGCCCCTTCAGCTTGATCGGCATTTTGGGGTCACAAATGGCACCAGTCACCTCACGCCATTTGGCCCAAGCCGCGGAAATTCGGGCTCGTAAACGTCGCTGTCGATGTCCCCGGACGCGCTCAACACGGATCCCAGGTATTTGACACGGTCCGTGCGCTCGGCCACGTCAACGCCTATGCGGAGTTCCGGACGGACTGGGGATTTGTGGTGCTACAGGCCATTTACTCTTTTTTACACAAAGATAGAAACTAGAAAAATTCGACCTGGTCCTGGGACTCAAGCGGGGTCGCGGGTTCGAATCCCGCTTGAGTCCCAGGACCAGGTTGAATTTTTCTAGTTTCTATCTTTGTGTAGAAAACAGAGCATTGTTTAATGCTAAAAAAATAAAAATTCATTCACTCTTTCTTCGCCACGTTAAGCTTCAGACCGCGTTCTTAAGTGAATCCTTCCATTTTTCACCAGTTTAACCAGCCGCCCCTGTCCGAATTTGCCAGCGCAATATCATCAGCATACATGAGCAACCAGGGTGGTTGCTCATGTATGCTGAATCCTAGTTCACAGCCTTCAAGTTTGTTACACTACGAACGGGTCACATTGTATAGCTATAACCTTGGTTTGCTTTTTATTAACATGGCTTACAGACACATTATCATCAAATGATTTGCAGATTTATCAAACCCGAAAACGAACAAAAAGAACGCTGGCTTTACGGAAGAAGAGCGGAGCGGTATGAGCGAGCTGTTGGGCGACGGCTTCGTGGACACCTTCCGCCGTCTCAACCCTGAGAAGACGGGAGCATATACTTTCTGGACTTACATGATGAACTGTAGGGCCAAAAATGTCGGCTGGTATGTTCAACTTTTACCAAAGCTATTCTCATCTATTATTGCTAACAAAAAAAAAGAGAAAAAAATCGTAAAAAATCGAAAGAAATCGTAAAACGTTAAATACCACACTTTTAATATGGTTAGTGATAGTTTATTTTTTAATAAACAGTTTGCGCCTTCGAAGTTGTATGTACTAATTGACGGTTTGCAACCCCATTATATTATACAGGGTGGCCACCCAATCACCCCTATGTATGTTCTGCGATTTTTTGTAGTTTTCGAGTTAGATTTTTCTAAAATTGCGACCAGATCCATTTGAAAAATTTCTAAAAAAAGTAGAGGGTTTCTTCCATTTTTTTCTTGCAGCTAAATCTCTATGAACTGTGCATTTATGCATAAAATAACCAGCCTCATAACGTTACCGAAAGTTACTACAAAATTTACCAAAAGTTGAGAATTTATGTTAAGTGAGTTATCATTTAAATTTTCAACTTAAAATTAAAAATCTAAACTGATAATTGCTTAAATTCTAAGTAGCTTCACAAAATGCGCTAGAATCTAACCTTTCATAATAATAATAAAAAAGTAGTACTTCATAGGGTATTTTTCGCTGAAATCAGGCATCAAAGACAGCGAGGTGGAATTTTTTGGAATTTGTACATGTAACAATGAACGGCACTGCAACACTTTATCACACATTTCACACAATAGTAGTCGGAATTCCGCAAAGCGTCGTATGAGGGGGGGGGGGGGGGGGAGTGCGACTGGCATATAGTCAAGTTAATTTCCTAAACTGAGCGTTGCAAGCGATTTCCTAATATTATCATGATCTTTTAATTTCAGCCAGTCAGCGGTTTCCTGTCAATAATGCATCGTCTAGGCAAGATATTTACTGACGAAATTGCTCGCTACCCTCAGTTTAGGAAATTAACTTGACTGGCTATAAGTGATGGTAATACGGCCCCAGTATGAAAGTAACTTTTTTTGTTTGTTTCAGGCGTCTCGACTACTTCATAGTGTCCGAGAGGCTACTTCCGTCTATTTGCGATAGCGTCATCAGGGACGGCGTGTACGGCAGCGACCACTGCCCCATCTCACTGTTCTTACACCTCACCAGTGCTGATAAACCTAAATAATCGTCCCAGTAATCGTTAAGCTAGCGCAGTTTCCAGAGCGCATCGCAGTAGTTCGCAAAAATAAGGACAGCTTAAGCGTTAGTCTTCGTACCGTCGCGACGGCTGTACGTAGAATGCTAGTTCTGTGTCAAAATAGGCAGTAGGTATAACACTTTTGCTGTACACAATGCTAGACAAGACTATACAATAGTATAGGAAATCTCCTGGATCTTAAAGGAAATGTTATATAGGATAAGAGAATGGCAGAATAGACTCTCACATTTGGAATAGTACAAGTAAAAAGTCCTAATTAATGTTTGCCTTGATTTTACTACTTGACAGTTATGGCTGGCAATTTTTAGTTTGGAATCTCATTTGTTTGTCTCAATTAGGAAAGTTTCAATCTAGTCTATTTTAGTTGCTGTAATTTAATGTTCAGTAAAATTATTTTTCCAAGTTACTTATTTTATGATTTTCAATAATAAGATGGTTTCCAATGTGTTGTTTTTGGGTAATTGTGTGATTTGCTGCGAGACTGGTATGACAGAATTGAATGGCAAGGTAAAACTGTTCTGTTACCGTGGGCCGAAAAGGCTTCGACCCTATGGCGTTCGTTCGCTGCATTTATTGGGTATTGTGGAGTCTGTTGTTTTAGCTTGGGCTCACGAAGTAAAAATTCCATACAAAATGTATGAAAATTGACATAGGTAACAGAAATTGCGGTGCGACCTGAAAGTCTGCAACTACGTGCATCACAACAATGACGCCTCATTTTGAGAACATAATTTTCATTTGTATTTTTTCTATTGTAATGTAATGATCTTTGAAAGAAATAAAGAATCAATGTATAATCTTTGGTTTTTCTTCAAATAAATATTGTTGTTATTTCCAAACAAAGTAATTTATTGAATTAAAACATAATCATTAAAAATAGCAATATTAAAACTTACATAAAATCAAGAATTGATAAATTTTCCCCTTTGCGTCGGTACTTTAGATGAGCCTGCAACAAATAAATATGTATATTTATTTTCAACCGCGCATGTGCGCGCGCTCATGCTTCCAAAAAGGGCAAAATGATACCCAAATGCTTGAATGAGCCAAACTTACTTAAAAAGTTGCATTGCCTTAGTTTGGGATCATAGGACCAGGACTGGGTTAATCCTGAATGCCACCTAAACCATTTTAAGTCAAAAGATAAAAACTAAACGCACCACAATTATTTTTCCAAAAGCATCCCGGTTCAGTAGACTATAAACTGAAGTCAGAGTACTCAAAGCACTAGGATGAAGTTCTTTAAGTCCAGAGCAAAACAGATCAATTCCAGCTTCCAAGCCAGTGCCAAAGTCACATTCGTCCACAGCAATGCTGGCATATGTGATCACTGGCTGCAGCTCAGTCAAAGCTTTATCCTTTTCATCTTGAGTGGTGGCATCTTGAAGTTTCTTAAATGTTTTCTTTAGATTTTCTGTAAACAAATAGTTATAAAAATTCACTTCAAAACAAATTAAATCCTTCACACTATCAGTATTGTAATTTACTAGCAAGAGGAGATAAAATTATTCAATGGTAGGTAATAAATATCTGAGACATTTTATTCCAAGATAGTTTGACCCTGAACTAAACAGAACTTGTTTAATGGGTGCTAGAGATATATTAACATAGTTAAAAGTATTCGAAAAACATACTTGAATAGGTAATAATAACTGTTCTGTATCTAGATACAAAACAAATACAAATGTCATAATTCACAATACAAAAGTTTCCCAGAAGTAGTAGTAGTCATTTTCAGGGCAAAGTCTCCATCATTGAAACCTTAGGTACCCAAAAACTAGGAAACTTCGACCTGATCCCAGGGCCCAAGTCCCACTTGAACCAGCATTTTCTGCTGCTCTTCCACCTGAGCTATCGAGGCCAATAACAGACTTGGTTAATTTGTCTAGTGTGTTTTCGGAAGAGCAGCCACCTGGATTGTGGTAGACGCGGGTTTGAGTTGTGCTTGAACCCTATCAGATAAAAAAAAAACTAGTTTCTATCTTCTTATCTTCACTTATCTTAGCTTTGTAGGATCTAAATAGATGGATTGTGTATTAATAATCACATTAGGGGTCAAATTAAATACAACAGTATTCACCATCTGTCTCCACTAGGTACCTATACCCTAATTGAGTTTTCTTATTGTAAGGCACTACAATGCCAGCCCCATGTAATGTTTTAGCCACAAGGTTTTTTTGCCGTATTTTCATGTTGTATTCTCCTAAAGAGATTTTCTGTTCATCTGCTGCTTTCTTTAGTTTATCCATTACTCTTTGACAAGCCATTGCAGTAAAAGGTGATCTTTTTTTTTCATTTTGCAAGTATAAACTGTAAAACAATTAAATTTATTAGGGTTCAATGAAATATAAAGTTTGCTAAGTTAATTATCATAATACTGCTTTTACTTATAATAAATAAAAAACATTTGAAAAAATACTTGCTAGACAGCTCCAAATATGTTCTCAGCTATTGGTGTGATCCGGTAGTCTTTTTCACTGTCATTGCTAGCTACAAATATTGGATCTTCTTCTGAAGAATCCCTGTAATAGCCAAAGTGGAATTGGCTAGATCCTTTCTTTTTCAAAATAGCCTGTCAAAGCAAAGTATGCAGATGTGATAGTGGGGAATATTGTTTTTTTTACACTAAGTATATGTTCTAGTACTTAACTTAAATAAGAAATACATATTTACCTGGAATTCTGGTGGATCATAGAAGAATCTCCAATGGATCAAGTATAGGTCTTTATCATTTACAATCGGTAATTTTCCCATAAGCAAATCAAATGGTCCTATGAGTTGTAAATTCACGCTAGCCAAGACTTTTTCAATTGAATTATCTGTGTTAAGGCACTCATAAAACTTAAAAAAATCTGGAGGCATGTCTACCAAAAATAAATCTTTAAACACTTTTTGATCCACATCCATAAAGCACTTGAGATTTTCTGGAACATCTCCTTCAACATTGAAGGTATTATTTATTATAGATGAACTAGTAGCATATTCTTCTAGGCTAGGGCCAGGGTCCACATATTTATTTTTATTTTTATTCTCATTGTCCAAGGTATCTTTTCCTAGCTTTATTTCCTGTTGCTTTAATATGGTCTGTTGTTCCTTAGGTTTTCTAGCAAAAGGGCTAAATCTTCGTTTTTCACGGTTTTCTTTTATTGTTATCGGAGTGTTTGGAGGATGTTTGTAAGTTTTGTGGTGTTCAGGATTCTTTTGATAACATGTTTTCCCGTACTTACATTTAATTCTAGAATCTTTGTTGAATGCCTGCCATTCGTCATTAGGCATAGTTTTCTTATTAGTTTTCTAGCTAGATTTTTAGTAATAAATGCATGCAGAAATTTTGTGTCTTAATTTATTTAGTTTGGCATTGACCTTGCTGATCTGTGATTTATTGACAGTTGATGTCTCGACTGTCACGTCGTGGATTGCCAAAATCACGGCCTTAAACAAACCGCTTTTGAGATTTTCATAGCTTAAAAAACTTCACATGCCGGTGCACATTTTATGCATCCTGCTGCCCTCTATGTTTATGCGTGAAAAACTTAAATGGCAGGCGAATGCAGAATTTAATTTGCGCCAGTGTGAACGCATCCAACCCAAAAAAGCTTTCAAAAGCTTTCTGCCTGATTTTATCAGTCAGTCAGTGTCATTTTGGTGGAAAAGATTTTAGGTGGGGGAGAAATGAGCTTTATCTAATAGTATTATTTCTAGGCACAATATTATCTATTGCTTAGTGTGGGAGAGCTTTGATGTGAATGTATTGACTTTTAAATAAAATGAAATTATTACACTGTGTTTTCTAATGAATAAAAATCGCTCAAAGGTGCGTTTTAATTAAATACGAAGAATATTCTAAAATTGGTGTACGATGTAGTACCTACTGAATGTTTTCAATGAACGGGTATCTGCATTTCCACTACATTTTACCAAGGACATGTACATAATAAATCGTCGCCACTCCAGCCATTCGTTGGTATCTGCGGGCTACGAATCATGCTCTTCTATTGGTAAGGATTTATATTTCACGTGATTGACTATTGATTAGACAGTCGTTTTTAGCTAAACTTCTAATCGATCATATTCGTGCAAGTTCTCTGCTATAATTTTGCAATTTGTTCATAGTAAAGCAGCTCCTCTCTGTTCACTGCTCGGAGTATGTACGGTCAGCAACATGAGAAGCTACAATTTTACTAGATTTTTCACATGTCTCATTGAACTTCAAAATAGTACTAAAAAATGAATAAGTGCTATTCAGTTGGCTGCTACTGTTGTTGCTGCTTTTTGGGTTTACCCTCTAGAACTTTTTAAATACAACACATTCGATTCCAAAAAAGCCAACGTCACTTTACTTTTTCAAATTGAAAGTGAAATAAACAGTCCAAAATGACTTTTATTCTTAATAAAAAAAAAATATATTCTGATAATACTGAAGTGAGCTCACTTACTTACGCCCAGATTAGATGAGCATTTTCAAATCAGAATTATTCTATTTCTTCAGGACATTTTTAATCAAGACATAAGGTCTGTGGTGGTGATATGTTTATGAGATCAAATAAACAAAATAATAAATTGTGATTAATTGCATAACCATTTAAATTTGACAATGGTTTAGTGTAGCTTCAGTCTGATTAGCTTTCGATATTTCCATCTAATTTAACATGTTATGGTCTTCTATAGTTTGTTTATAAAAGATTATAATTTTGACAGCTCACAATAGGGATGAGGTAGTTTATAATGAAAATTTTATTCGAACATTCTAATGCAATAAAGAGACAAACTGCAAAAAAAAACGACTTAAAAAAAAACTATTCCACAACAAAACACCAAAAAGTAAAAAACAATTGAGTATTCTTCTCAAACTTATACGATAATATAATGTTGGTACGATTATTGTTATTGTTGGAGTTGGTGTCAGCCAAGGAAACACTACAATATACCTAGCAATATACCTATTTTTTACATCTCACGTTTAAGTATGTATGTAGGTAGTTACAAACCTACATCGGCTGACACAGACTCCAACAATAAAAATAATCGTACCTACATTATATTATCGCATAAGTTTGAGAAGAACACGCAATTTTTTTTTTTAGTGTTCTGTTTTGGAAGTTGTTTTTCTTTTGTTAAAATTTTTGTTTATTTCTTGATTTTCAGTGAAAAGTTTTTGTTTGTTTTATACATCAAAAAAGTATCGTTCATTTACTCCTAAGAATTGAAGAGTTCCGTTACTTTGTCATGGATCCCATAATCAAAACCCAACCAAACTCTCACCTAACTACCTTTGAAGTATATCCTTTCCAATAAAAAAAAGTATTGGAATCGGTTGGCGTGATATTGAGTTATTCGTCCATTTATCGCGCATATAGTTTATCTAGATTTAAGACTTATATGGTTTTCTCATGGATGCCACTGTAAGAACTGGACCAAATTAAAATGGGACCACACGGGCAGCATCAGCTTTCACATACAAAAAAATATCAAAATCGGATGGCGTAATATTGAGTTATTCGTCCATTTGTCACGCATTTAGTTTATCTAGATTTAAGACTTATATTGTTTTCTCATTGATGACACTGTCAGAACTAGACCAAATTAAAACACGGAAAGCACCAGCTATCAAATAAAAAAAGAATGATCAAAATCGGTTCACCCAGTCGAAAGTTATGAGGTAACAAACATAAAAATAGACATACAGTTGAATTGAGCACCTCCTCCTTTTTTCGAAGTCTGTTAAAAAAGGGAAAAGTAACTCTTAAAAACACTGAATAATATTTAGGCTCGAAACCTCACTATATTCAATTAATGTTTATAAGAATAATCGTATGATAGATAATTGCAAATAACTTGAATACTAGTCACAATTGAACTGTTTATAAACAAATTATTATGCTAGCCGCCCTTAATCTTAAATATCTTGTGTAAGATTAATTTTATTTCACAACCGATTCTCTGTTGTCTTATGTTATTCGTTTTCAAGGCACTTCACTAAGTTGGCGGGTGGTACATTTCTGTCAATAAAGTACGATATTATTTGTAGTACACTGTACTGAATAAAAAATGCAATACTTTGTAGACGTGAACTGTCAAAATTATGACCTATAAACAAACTTTAATGTATTGCACCCTCTTTTAAACTGTGGAATTAAATCGAAGTAATAACCAGCAAAACAGTTAAAGAACTTGCAGGAAGCTTAGAAAGAAGTCTTGTCTTAATTCCAAAAATAATGATACGTAATATCTTGTCCCTCCCCAGTCGCCACTATTTCATGGTAAACGCAATCTCAGACATCACTAGGTATAATACTGAAAATATCAAGGGTATTTATAAGGCTGCGTTGTATTACAACTTACAAGAAACATATTAAAGGTTGTCTGAGAGAAGGTGCTTTTTGCGATAGAACTGTTGAATTTTTATTCATTGACGCAATTAATATTTCGAAAAAAATATTTATGTTATTTTGATGATTTAAATTGCCATTTCAGACGATAGATAACACCGGATATACATAATGTTTATGCATGAACGAACTAGGCTAATGAGCTTTTTTACACGAACCTACAACGAACCAATTAATAACCATGATTTTTAGAAAAAGCTCCTCACAGCAAATAACCACATTCAACTCTTCAGTATGTAAAACAGTATTTACTACAACCCATTGTAGTGAATAATTTGTTTGTCTAGCGCATATTTATTTATTTTCCTTTTTATATACCTATTTCCTTATTATTTACAACAAAACGTAATTTACAAAGTACAAACCAGAATCTGGGGACAACACGACGGTTTTCTCTTTTTATGTCATCATAAAATAAAATTATTTTTAACACGTTTCTGTTCAGCGTAATATTAGACGTTCTGTCAAACAGCATCCGAGACCACCACGAGCAACCACCCTGGTTGCTCATGTATTCTGATGATATTGCGCTAGCAGATTCGGACAGGGGACGGCTGGTACAACGGGTGATTGAGTGGAAAATTCACTTGAAAACGGCGGTCTGAAACTGAATGTGGCGAAGACAGAGTCCATGGCCTGCAACACCAAGCGTGGTCAAGCGCACGGACCGTGTCAAATACCTGGGATCTGTGTTATGCGCGTCCGGGGACATCGACAGCGACATCAGAGCCCGAATTTCCGCGGCTTGGGCCAAATGGCGTGACGTGACTGGTGTCATTTGTGACCCCAAAATGCCAATCAGGATCCTGAAGGGGCAGGTCTATTAAACCATAATTAGGCCTGTCCTTCTATATGGCAGTGAAACATGGCCTTTACTAGAGCGACACAAGCAGGAGCTGCGCATCACGGAAATGAAGATGCTGCGGTGGATGTGTGGAGTATCACGCAAATATCGCGTGCGGAACACCCACATCCGCGGCAGCCTTCGTGTTCGTGACATCGCTGACAAGCTGCAGGAGCCGCCTTCGTTGGTATGGTCAATTGGTCATGTCTCACGGAGATCGGCAAACTACACGTGGGCAACCGGCACAAGAGGTCAATCCAAGCA
Organism: Udea olivalis; assembly: GCA_947369235.1. Taxonomy (NCBI): domain Eukaryota; kingdom Metazoa; phylum Arthropoda; class Insecta; order Lepidoptera; family Crambidae; genus Udea; species Udea olivalis. The sequence continues at coordinate 6,008,983 of OX376346.1, read as the reverse complement.
GCGGTGGCTCGACGTCGTCAAGGGTGCGTGCCAATAGACTCACCACTGAGGATGCACAAGACCGCGCGAAGTGGGCCAAGAAAATAAGACCCTGAAGAAAGGCGGACCCTGGGGCCTCACACACTGGTGTGGATCGTGGGTTCACAACCGGCATAGACCGCACGGATGATGATGATAAAATAAAATTATTTTAAATACAAAATTAGAGAGATCCTAGGTTTTAGTTCGCTAGAGAATGATCCTCTAGGTCCTCTCTTTACACAAAATTCTATGTGAAATTTTTAATTTCTCACTGCGTAAATGTACGAGTAACACACAGTGAATTATTTTCATTTTCCCTTCACCAGAGCAGCGACGGTCGTGAACGTGATGGCCGAAGTACTTTACCTGCGTAGCTATATTTAGTCTCATTGTTTGTTGGGTGCAATATATCGATCAACTGCAAAATTCAGAGTGCGAGCGATCGAACGCTCAGCTTACAGCTGATAAAACATACATAGTCATTTTTTAGTATCAAATATTCTGCACAATACTGAGAGGTATCTGATCATGATCCGAAATAACTTACGCGTGTTATTTCACTTGTGGTTGTGTTGTATCTGTCAGCTTATTTACGTCCCTACTGCAGGACATTAAATTGTCTTCCGATTACGAGAAACTGACTCACAGACTCACACATCAGACGTGTTTCCATCCAGTTCATCGGCAGCGGATATTCTTTACCTATTCTACCGGATGTAAAGTCGTTAAATATAAAATAAATAAATAAATATAAATATGCGCCAGACAACACATGTCATGGTCTCGAAGTAAGGGTGTGTTACGAGGTGATACAGGGAAATGAGCCAGGGGCGTCTCCCAGCACCCCCAGACCCGAGCCAATTTAGAAAAGATCGTTTCCTAAATTGACCCGACCGGGAATGGAACCCGCCACACCACGCAAGCCAAGGCGAGAAACCGTGCTTCAGCACACTGTTCTAACCGTGTCGTAAATTGCAATTAAATGTTATAAAAACGAATTAAATTAATTTAATTACTGCCTTTCTTTATTTACCTTGGTTATTACAATTAGTATATAGTACGTAGTATTATTATGCCGGCTTACTTTGTATCGAATGATTGTTTTAACAGCAAATATAAGAGAAATAAGTGGCGCCATACGACTGATAAAATCTTTTATTCAGTTGCGAACTGTCAATGCATTAAATAAAGCATTTCGCTTCTAAAGGTATCCCTTATGATTCGGGAACGTGATCGTTGCCTATAATGAAACACATAGCAACACTTTTGCTATTGCCATTTTATGCATCCGTAAACTAACCTTTGAGCAACCTCGTTCTTCACGTTTGTAACACGTAGTTTTCCTTCGTCATAGGGCAAGCGACATCCTTGACAGGGATCAAAGAAGACAAGATTGTATCCTATGATAGTGAATCCTATCTCTGTTGTTTTTTGATGAAACAAGTGTGAGTCGTGCATACGCACAGCTTCACGAGTCTTGCGATAGGTTGCAAAGATATTGTCAACCAGCTTTGCGTTGATTCAGTTAATACAGTCTTTGCCTTGCAAAATTAAAACTAGGCAGGTACTCATTCCCGCCGATGCCAAAGGCGAATCTATTTTCTTTCCAATGAACTCTGCACCAAAGGTGCTTTTTTTGTGAAATAACTGAATTTGTCCAAGTGATGCCTAGAAACTCGTGTAGGGATTTGTTTGTAGCATAACGTGTACTGGCGCACTAATCGGTTTATTTACACTGTATATTAACGGTCAAATGATAACATACAGTCAGAGCATAAAATACTGGTAAGCGAACGTATCTGATTTGGAATATTTTAGACGGTGACTCTATGAGTTTCAACCCATAAGCCTAGCCAATTCCCACTATTTAGACCTAGTTTAATAATAACTTTAAGAATAAATATAAAAATGTCTGTAGGGATACTGTCTGTTGTTCAATGCAAGCATATATTTATTTTTAATTTAATTCCAAATGAAAAGATAAAGTCTGAAAGTGAAACAGCATCAAACGATATACTGGTTGTGTCCCAGATATGTCGAGAGTCGAGCGCGCTGCACTGGCAAACGGAAATCGCCTCGCGACAACATTGTTAATCGGTGTCCCACTACCGCCCCCAAGGGTAAAATATTATTAACTTTTAGCGAATCTCTACTTTCATATAAACAGCTTTTCTTAGAGTAATGTTATTCTTTTGGCATAAGTAATATGCTTTTTTGTAAAAATACAAACATAATGATGACACCGACTCCAACAATAACAATAATTGTACCTACATTACATTATCGTATAAGTTTTAGAAGAATACGCAATTATTTCTTTACTTTTTAGTGCTTTGTTTTGGAATATTTTTTTTTGAAGTTGGTTTTTTTTTGTTGAAATTTTTGTTTATTTATTGATTTTCAGTGAATAGTTCTTATTTATTTTATACATCGAAAAAGTATCGTCCAATAGCTCCTAAGAATTGAAGAGTTCCGGTACTTTGTCATAGATCCCATAATCAGAACCCAACCAAACTCTCATCAAACTACCCTTGAAGTATATCTATTCCAATAAAAAAGAAGTATCGCAATCGGTTGGCGTGATATTGAGTTATTCGTCCATTTGTCGCGCATATGGTTTATCTAGATTTAAGACTTATATGAATTTCCCATGGTTGCCACTGTCAGAACTGAACCAAATTAAAATGAGACCACACGGGCAGCATTAGCTTTTAAATAAAAAAAGAACTATTAAAAATCGGTTGGCGTAATATTGAGTTATTCGTCCATATGTCGCGCATTTTGTCTATCTAGATTTAAGACTTATATAGTTTTCTCATGGATGCCACTGTCAGAACTAGACCAAAATAAAATGGGACCATTCAGAAAGCCCCAGCTTTCAAATAAAAAAAGAATGATCAAAATCGGTTCACCCAGTCGAAAGTTATGAAAAAACAAACATAAAAAAAACATGCAGTCGAATTGAGAACCTCCTCCTTTTTTTTAGGTCTTTTAAAAAGTAATAGCTTTTCATTATACAAATTTATAACTATAAGTGATATATTATTCGCAGGCGATGAACACTTGACCGCACTATGGAGCATCGTGATGGATGGGGTGCTGGAGAGTTGGGCGCGTCTGAAAATGCTACCGAACATTCGGAGGCCGCTGATCGTGACCGAGTGCGCATCGAATTCTATGCCACTTACGACGTCATGACCGGTGTTCGCATAGCCGCAACCCTTGGCGGCTTTTTTGCACTAATGGTGTTTCTGATCGTCTACAAAAGTCGAAGTAAATCAGTGAAGGCGCTTAACGATCCCAAGATTGTTGAATTGGCTGAGGCTGTCGTTGCAGAAGAACAGGCCGTCGAGGAAGCGCTTCAACTAACGGCTGCTTTAGAGGAAGCGATGTCAGAGCGCATGCGATCACGGCCGTCCATTGGCGAAGAACCTCCATGGCCACGTACTGCCCGTTTTGCGTCATATGGAGGTGGTTACGGGAGTTTGTTGACTCCACCACGTCGCCTTTCAACTCCTCGCGGCGATTCCCTCCCAGGCTCTGCGTTACGGTTTGCCGGTAGGCGAGCATCTGGTGGACCTCGCGATCGTCGGTTAAGTTCGGCTACATGTTCGAGTTCAGGAAGTTCCTATTTGGAGCGTCGTGGTTCGTCAGTGGTCTGTGCATTACCCGAGCGCCGATTATCGCCATGTGTGAGCGAAAGACTTGCACCCCTTGCGTCTGTAGGTAGCGTAGGCCCGTCATACGCGGTAGAGTGTGAGCTAGCGTCCGTAGGTGCGGACTCTGTATTTGCCGAAGACGATGCAGACTCTACAGATGACGAGGTGGAACAATTTTCAACTGACAGTGGAGGTGGTGACGCTACAGCTGTTGGTGACTGTACGGAGTTGACGACTCGCCCGACACCGCTGCCACTCCGATTAGACCGAGCTTCGCATTCGCGAGAAACGTTGTTCTAGACGCTGACATGTGCTGTTGGCTGTTTAATGTTACACACAATTAAAATATCGACTGTTTCACTAACCTAAATTCGCATTTACATATCACATAAACTTTACGACTTCAACATATCATTTTAATTTAATGATTCCATTTTACAACAGTTTTTCTCAGTTTTGCTTAAAATAGTAACCGGCTTAGCGTCAGACATCGGCTTACCTAAGATTAAATGTCAGCTATTATACTCAAGTTTGACTGCATCTATGAATGATTATTAATTTGATCTTCTAGTAAGTATTATGTGACGAAATTGTCGATATTTTAATATGTGTACTTGTATGAATAGTAAGTATGTAAATAGTTAGTTTTTGTTATTAATTGATGTTTCGAAATGTTGATGTTCTCAGACCATGGTAACATTATCAAGAATTACAATTAATTCAAGTCAAAACTTGACATGTAACTTCATTAAAAACAGATTCCATAGCATCTATATTATTCATTTCGCTGACATGCAATCGGTTACAAGGCGTTATTTAAATCTACTGGCATTATTCACCGGTTAGTGTTCTCTGTAAAAGGTTTTGATAAATTAAGATCTGCCGAATTAGTATTTTATAGGCACATTAACGTTATAGAATATAATACCTACTCAAATTACTGGTAATGTGCGAGCTAATAGTTTTCGAAGAATTTTAACGTTTCTGTTCATGATTTTTTCTATACTAGGCTAAATGTCAACCCCCTGGAAATGGATGGTTGGGTTGAAAATGAAAATTTGCCAACTTAACATGGTGTTTGTAAAATGTAGATAGTACTAACTTGTTAGGGTAGGTAGTCGTCAGTGCAAAGTCAATTTCAGAGTTGTATGAATGTACTACAGATAGTGTTTCATTACCCTTTACTTGAAAAAGAGCAAAGAAGACCAATACGTCCTTTGAACAATAAATGATAAAACTTGGTAGCGGCCTAAACATTAAGCGTTGCATGTACCAATATCATTTTCCAAGGAAACTGCCACTGTTCTTGTTTTATGGACCCAAGAATTTTATTGATTCTCGTGGACTGATTCCGCCACAGCCATACGCGGGCCCAGTAGATTGACTCACACAAGTCGTTTTTATTACGATTAGATTTACGTGTTAGTTTATGTAATGTTCGTTGCTCGAATTAAAAAGAGCTCCTGTAGTCTGTAAAATGTTGAAATGTATGTAAAAAAATGTAAATACAAAACACAACTCATGTGCTGTTTTAATTTTCCATGATCACATTGGTTTCCTAAATAAACAGTGGCTGGTTTATTGGCCCACATCAAACTAAAATAAAGTTATTATTAGCCATCATACGAATTTTGTTTCATAGGCGATGACTGCGTCATATCCTCCCTTTGTTACATAATAACAATATTGATCGCTATGCGGAAATCTGGAAAATCGTTTGTTGATCTATCGTGCTGAAATTAAATTAGATGCATTGGGTGTCAAAACGTGGTTTTACAAACAAACAACGTTTAAGGTTTAAGCGCGTCATGAAGAAATTATGAACCTATTTCAGTTTGTTAGCTTAATGTGGTAAATAAATATTACGTTGATTGCACAAAACCAAAGAATGGAGATATATTAATTAGCGGACTCAAATAAAGAAACTTTATTTTCAATTTTCTTCAGCTTTCGGTTCCCTCCAAAGGGCTTGAGGAAATAAATGGAACAGACACAAAAGCTTAAAAAAAGGCGCGCCATAACAATCTAACGTCGAATTTGATGTGCTTGGCATTGGAAGATAAAATAAAAGAAATAAAAAGTTAGAAATAGAAAAATTTTACCTGATCCTGGGACTGAAGCGGGATACGAACCCGTGACCTTTCACAATCCGGGTGACTGCTCTTCCAACTGAGCTACCGAGGCCGTTAACAGACCTGGCGAATTTATCTAGTGTATTTTACGTTGTAAGCCAACGTTATTTCATCAATGTTATGGCAAGTAAAGTAAAAATATCTTTATTCATATAGACTTATAGAAAGTACTTATGACCAAGTCATAATATAGTAGTTACAAAAAAAATTAAAGCAAAAATAAACTTACATAAAATAATACTATGATAGTAAATATCATAATTAAACATAATGTGACTCTACCACCGGTTCGGAGGTTGTTTCCGATCGAGAAGACTCCGGCAAAAAACTCGAAGGTTACTCTTTTCAATCTTGTTTTTTAACACAAAAATTGAATTGACTGAGTAAAGTCATAACAAAAAAGTGTGCAGAGGAGCAGATTATAGCTAAGATGTCCACAAATTCTTATCATTTATGAAATCCTCAACACTATAATAACCTCGCTTCATTAACTTAGCTTTAATTTGTGACTTAAACTGGTGAAGAGGCAGTTCAACAAGAGTTTGCGGAATCTTATTAAAATATTTAACACATTGACCAACAAATGATTTTCCTACCTTAAGCAGTCTTAGACTGGGAGTTACGAGCTTATTTTTATTTCTAGTATTGAGTTTATGAACATCACTGTTTTTCTTGAAGAGATGCAAGTTTTTACGGACATATACTACATTATCATAAATAAATTGAGAGTACACCGTTAAAATATTTATCTCTTTGAATACTTCACGAAGCGAGTCGCGTGGTCTAAGGTTGTAAATGGAGCGGATGGCTCTTTTTTGAAGAATAAAGATGGTGTTGAGATCCGCTGCCGAGCCCCCAAGCGCCTTTAACACCCGAAAGAAATATTTGATTTTTGAATAAGATGAAACTAGCTATAGGATAAGATAATTTTTATTTTTACCAGTAAACAATGGTCTATTTTCTACAGGATCAGATCAGGGGCCTGACTCTTGAACAAAATTTTATTGGGCAAGCATTGCAGAAATGTCAAACAAAAAATTTTTGAACCTTACTACTAAGCGATAAGGTTCAAAAAAAGTTTTGGTGACAGTAATCTAATGCCGATCCGGCGAAATTTGGTTCGGGAGTCAGAGGCCAGGTCGAATATTTCTAGTTTCTATCTTTGTGTAGTAAATATAGCATTGTTTAATGCTAAAAATAAATATTTACTTACATAAAAAGTTATCAGTTTTTTATATTTACTTAGAACCTCGAGTCCTCGTAATACTTTTCTGATTTTTAATATAAAATGAGAATGATAAAATTATGAACATTTACAACCTTAGAATAATGTAATTATTCTAAGTTAACAACACCTTTTCGGTGATAGGTACTGCATTGGTGTACAAGGTGTAACTAAGTAGGTATTACTGTAAAGTAACGGATACATAAATGTTTTTATTATTCACTAACTTCGATTGGCTTACCTGTTTATTGTGGATTTCTGCATCATCCTTATTGAATTCAATTTAATTAATTTATTGGCCATTTCGTTACATTGCATTGCTTAACATTGGTAGATCACATCAAAATACAAGTTCAAATCATTAAGTATATAAATCATCATCATTCATGCACACATTTTAATAATAAATAAATAAATACCTGGGACAATCCACACCAAGATCAGCTGACCCCAAACCACCCCAAACTAAGCAGAGCTTGTAATATGGGCGTGAGAGACTGATAAACATACTTATATATTTCTATATACATACTTAATCTATTTAATAATTACATTAATCCATTGCATTATACGATAAGTCAACAAAAGGTACTACAGTAATTATTCTATGAATGCAAGTCAAAATGAACAGCTCTTAAACCTACTCAGTTAAATTGCTTAGCTCAAGAGTAGTCTAAAGTGAACATTTTAATTCTACTAAAATGCGCCTCTCTACGGTAAACTAGCCATATTAGCATTTTCGTCGTATTCCTTGTGTGTGCGTAACTTTCGACCTATAGTGGTTAGACTGAAAGGGTTGATCGAATGCTTAAATTACATTTGTCTACTTCATAATTTGTTGAAAAGGATATCAATCAAGATTTCTCGTCAAGTTATTGCGCTAGAGCCGCACTCTGGTGGGATAAATTTGCAGTACGTAATATTTGCCACTGTTTGTTGCACATTGCCAAGGAGTCCACAGATTATACAGAGAGAAAGGTGTCGCTCGTTTCGTCAGCGGTCAGCCTCAGCCATTCTGTCGCTTTTGCTTGTCAGTTTTGACAAGCTAGACCACCCACAGAGTACTTGGTACTTTTTGAGCTAGACGTCGTTGAAGCTGTGAAAAGCAGCACGTTTTTAAGTTTTAGTAATACGTCTTTATTATTTCCTAGGAAGCAGTAAAAAGGAATAATGGAAGACGATTTACCGACTGACTTTGAGGTCATCGTGGTTGGGACAGGTATGTTCTACATATTCGTAAAAAGGGTACCGGGTATGATGGCGATAGCAGCCTACTTATCGATCTTATTTTTTTCATTGCCTTGTCACCAATGCTGTAGTCGTATTTTCCGGACTGAATGCAGACTGTTTAGTAATGTTTAGGGTATTACTTGAAATTATTTATCCCGGCACATTTGGGTTACAAATTGTGTTGAAGTAGCAAGTCCCACTTTGTGGGGCCTATTTAGATATTTGCTTGCGGTTCGGGTTGCAGTCATTGACTCACATTCTCTTTGATTGTCTCGTTTAGAATTTGTGTGGGCATCCCATCTAGCTTAACTGAAACAAATCCTACCTAATCGGACTTTTAAATATGGCAAACAACATTTTGTACCTTTTTATTTCATAGGTCAATGAACTATATTTTGGCTGTAAGATGGTTTTAAATAATTGATTTATTGAATACTTCACTAATTAGTGGTAGTTATTACAGGTGGTTATTAACACAAAATTTATAGGTGAATTATAAATTAATGACCTTCTGAATGATTAAAATCTTAAATCACCTTTGTGTTGTGAAATTAAACTCAACTAAAACATGAAACTTGTTTTAGTATCAAAACTATGTCTCAAATGGTCATGACATATGGGCTCTATTTGTTTACACTTAAATATTATAAAGAGGTCACTGTTTGGGAGATTGTATGTTTGAGGTTGGTAATCTCCAAAACTACCTAATTACATTATCCCTGATTGCTATAGGCATTAATTTTTCAAAAACGTTTTGGGGCTAGATGGCGCTGTGTGGAATAATGTCCAGGGATATTTATTTATTTATTTATAAGCAAACTTTGTTATGTAACTAGTTAGGGAAAGCTATTTTATGATAACTTTTTGTTGTTTACTACAAGATGAATATTATGGTAGACAGTTCCACAAAAGTTTTGTATAATATATAAAAATATAAGTATGTTTTATAGCATAGTAGTCACGCAGGCGGTCACTCAATATATCTTCAACAGTAATTTATTGGTTTCATAGTTGCTTGCCTGGGCGCCGGCAACGCATCCGTGTTGAGGATTCTTTCTCCTCATGGTGCAGTATTGATGCCGGTGTACCACAAGGTGGCGTGCTGACTCCTCTTCTCTTTGCTATTTTTATTAACTCTATTACTCTTAATCTTTCTTCTTTATATCACCTATATGCAGACGATCTCCAAATATATTCTCAGGGTAGCCTAAGTGACCTTACCAGTGTCGTTCAAGTTGTTAACGCAGATTTGAACCGTATTTTGAACTGGAGTAGGTCTTTATCCTTATGGTTAACCCTGCAAAAACATAGGCAATAATTGTCGGCAGTTCGTGGATGATTTCCAGAGTTGAATGGAGGGAACTGCCATAAATTATATTTTAGGGTGTTCAAATACCTTTCAGCAAGGTTGTCAAAAATTTAGGCATTCATATTGATAATTCTCTAACTTGGGCAACGCAGGTTGGCGAGGTCAGCAGAAAAAGGTTTGCATTGGCAAGCTGTTTAAGCAGACTTCTAACTCCTTGCCGATTCCCACCAAAATTGCGCTTGTACAGACATTGCTTTTGCCTTTACTTGATTATGCAGACTGCTGTTACTTGGATTTAAATGAGAATCTCCTGAATAAGCTTGCGTGACTTCAGAACTTCTGCATTCGCATCATTTTCGGTTCACGAAAGTATGACCATGTCTCCGAGTACCGAGCTCAGCTTAACTGGCTCCCTACCTCAAAGAGCGCTTTGAGTTCCTGCAACCAACCCGGGATCATGGTATGATGCGATCAGATAGAAAACTTCATCTTACATGCCCTCCTCATTCCTCTCACACCTATACAAACTCCTTTACTGTGCAATCCATACGTTTATGGAACTCCTTACCTTTGTCCATCAGACAGTCACAGTCCCTTCCTGTCTTTAAAACTGGAGTGAAAGCACATTTTCTTACTCTAACTTAAATTATCTCTTCGTCTTCTTGTTTCTTTCTATTTTCCTCTTGTTGTTAGTTTTATCCTGTGTCTACTTTGGTTATGTTGTTGATAATATTACAATGTCCTGTCCTGTATTATATGGTTATATAATATTTTGTATTTATTATAAAATTATGTAATTTATTAATTAGTTAATATATTTTTCAATCCTTTTTATATCTCTGCACTTGGTCAGCAAGTTTTCTGTCATCTTTCCTTTACCTGTAGTAGGTTGTCTGGAAGAGATTGCTTTTATTTATTTTATTTATTTATTTTTATTTATTTATTCAAAAAACAAATACATCTATTATTACAGGCACATGCCTAATACAATAGTGTAGCCAGCTAATATTTTTCCTTAATTAACATATTCATGCATTAAATTTATTTCCAAAATAAAAATAAAAAATATGCATTTAATTTCATTATATTATACATTATACTCAGTCTCAAATTTAAACTATCTATTACATTATATTATCTATTAAATTATTTCATCTTACTATTTTTATTATTATGTCAATAAAATAAAATAAGAAAAAGAATCAACCGCAAAAACATTAATAACAACACAACACTTTTAAAGTTACTTTGACCCCCTAAATTGTACATCAACTTTCTTTGTAATCCTTGTTTTTTTCCTCTGTTTTTGTGCAATAAAGAGTATCTTATCTTATCTTATAGTACTTGTTTTTTAAGAGTAATATGACTCCTAAAAAAATTTATGAACTTATGAATCAACCTGTACTGTGCCACTAGTACAACCTTTTTTGCATAGCGCCCCATACGTTTACGCGGATGTTCGACTAACACTCAACGGCTATTTCATGGCTGTTCCACTGTTTAATAAACCATGTGTTAGTATCAGATTAAGCTACCTGAAGCTTAATTGATCAATAAATTCAATATTATAATGATAATAGAAAAATTCTAATAGTTTTTTTGAATAGATTTCTCATGAAAATTATATGTTGCATCCAGAAAAAGCCCAAAGGCCTGCTACATGAAAAATATTTTTTTAAGTTTCAGACAATTTTGATAATAATGTGGCATTTTATTTTAAGATATTTGAGTTGGCAGCATTCATTTTTCAACTGGTGACTCTGGCAGTGGGCCGGGTGATCGGTCCGCTTGTTGTGGGCCATTTCACCCATTTCCCCGGGCCCCCCTTGCAGGGGGTCTTTAGGTTGTCCCATTTTCAGTCCTGTTGAATCTTCCTGTCTCTCTGCAGAATCTTACTATCTGGTCCACCGTCAGTTCTTTCAGATCATCTTCATCTAACGAGTCTGACCCCATGAGTTCCCACCGAATGTGTGAGTACATCGGGCATTCGGCGAGTAGGTGGAAACTCGTTTCCTTGCTGTCCATGCACTCCGGGCATGTGGGGTCGTCTTTGATGCCTATTACTGTTAGGTGCCTGTTAAGTGTAGATTGTCCTGTGGCGATTTCTATGACCATACGTACACTGTTCCTTGACAGCTTTAGTAGTTGACCTGTCTTCTTCATGTTCATTGTGCTGATAAACATTTTGGACTGTCGCATACTTGTTGCTGCCTTCCATCGTCTATTTGTTGCTTCTGTGGTTTTCCTTTTGATTACTCCCTTGGTGATGTTGTGTGCTATTGGCAGCCTGGGTTCATTAGTTAGGTTCATCAATACCCTGTTCTATGAGTCTAACAGTGACCATTATTTTTAAGTTTTTTAAAGTAGAAAACTTTTGTTGGGTTGAATTTATATCTTCATGACCTTGTTTATTCTTATATAGGAATGGTGGAGTCTATTGTGGCTGCTGCTTGCAGTAGGATACACAAAAATGTCCTCCATCTAGACTCAAGTGACCACTATGGTGGACTATGGGCTTCTTACAATTTCGATGGACTACAGAAATTCATCAAAGAAGTCAAGGAAGACCCTAAAAGGCAATGGCCAGTCTACAATCTATCTGAAAAATGGTACATAGAGAAGTAAGTAAACAAGTTGTATTAATTTCCCAACAAGTTTTCTTTGCAACATGGGACTAATCCCATGTTGCAAGGAAAACTATTCAGTCAGTTTTCAGCTTTTTATTCAAGTGCAGCCGAGTTCTGCATAGACCATATCTTCAAGTACTTATTTAATGAGTAAAGAAGTTGAATATTAGAAGAAAATCCTGTTTGCAGCAAAATGTGTTTTGGATTTTTGAGGAGGTTGTTTTCTCAATGCTTATTATGGCTTTAGCCCAACAGTGAGCCAGTTTGTAGGCTAACTTAACAATGGAGAGGTAGGGTAGCAGGGGGTCGAAGTGATCGCCGTATAACCGAAATCGGTGTGAAGGATATTATTCCTTAACAATTTGTTATTTTTATTAACTCTTGAAGTGTTCGTTTTCTTCGGGGTTTGATAACAATAGTAAACCCAGTTTTAGCAGGGGTCTGCCTTTTGTTCATATCACCCTATTGAACTTGTAGAGAATCTCCTGAAGAGGGAAAGAAAGAAGAGAAGAAAGAAGATGAGAACAAGACTGATGACAGCAAAGCGGAAAGCCCGCGAAAGATTTGGAGCCAGGCTAATTTCACCGCTGAATATAGGAAATTCAACATAGACATGACGCCCAAGGTATGTCAACTGGTTTTTTAATACTATCTAACTGCGAATTAGCCTAGTAATTCACTAACAAATTTAGTTAGCTCACCTTAATGCATAATGTCAGGAATATTATACAATGACGACCGACTTGGTGTAATGGTTAAGAAGTTGGCTACTACACCAGAGGTCGCGGGTTCGATCCCCGCACAGTACAAACATTTGTGTGCATGAACATGTCTGTTTGTACTGGTCTGGGTGTCTCCTATGTATAATAAGTATGTATTTACAAAAAAAAAATGTATTTAAGTATGTTTATCCGTTGTCTAGTATCCCATAACACAAGCTTTAATTAGCTTACTTTGGGGCTAGATGGCGCTGTGTGGAATAATGTCCAGGGATATTTATTATTTATTATTATTTATAAAGACTTTATTTTGGCAACTTGTAGGTAGTGCTAACAATTGATTTAAGTTTTTAAAAGCGTTAAACGAAGTAGCTGACCACGCACCCTTGCCAACAGCTCCTCTTCTCGCGCGGTCCTCTCGTCGAACTCCTAATCTCCTCCAACATCGCTCGCTACGCTGAGTTCCGTTGCGTCTCTCGCGTGCTCACATGGCTCAACGACCGCTTGGTGCCGGTGCCCTGCTCCCGCGCGGACGTCTTCGCCACCGAAGCCGTCAGCATCGTCGAAAAGAGAATGCTAATGAAGATGCTCACGTCTATAGTTGCGTACAATGAAGAGGAGATGAGCAATGAATTCAAAGGTATGTGTGATCTTACTTTCAGAGTATTTTTAGGGAAGTCCTTTTTTAAAATAATAGTAGGTAGTATCCTCTGCATAGGTATTTTAAAGACCTAACCAAACACATAAGCAGCTTCTTGAAAACAATAATGGAAATATGTTCATTTAGGGAGGCTTTCAAATCCCTGCTTAAAATTTGAGTGCTTCTCTCACTCCAAGTTCTGAGCTTCTCTGTAGTCAGCAGTATCTTTTTATCCCTTTCAATTTCGTTTCGTAATAATTCCGTTACTTTCATTTAGACTGGAACAATAAGACATTCAAGGAGTACCTGACGAACAAAGGGCTTACTCCAAACCTGATCCACTACGTGCTGTATGCGATCGCGGGCGGCACGGACAAGATGCCCTGCCTGGAAGGCGTTAAAGAGTGCAAGAAATTCCTCATGAGTCTGGGCCGCTACGGCAACACGCCGTTCCTCTGGCCGATGTATGGCAGTGGGGAGTTGCCGCAATGTTTCTGCAGGTAAGTGCGGATGGCTATACAGGGCTATTTTATAAACACCATCCAAATTGAAATAAGAGAATCTAATCAAAATACGTATTTTTCTGTTTGACAACCTTCAGTACTAAAATGTTGAGTTATCAATGTTATTATAACTACTCAAAGGTATAAAAAAACACTAGTTTCGTTGATACTGCGCGACGTGAGTGGCGGTGGGCTCGCAGTCTTTTCAACTCCCCGCCCGGGCTTTATTCAGAAGTTGAAATTTAATTTTGAATGAGTAAACACGCCGCACGAATAATCTGTTCAAAAAAAAAATGTAAAAGTTAGCAAGAACTACCCTTTTTTTTAAAAAAAAAGCTGTCTTCGATTGATGCCTAATGTCTGGGAAAATTTTGGACGGTGTTTATAAAGTAACCCTGTATAGTGTGCTCATGATATAGGTAATGACGAAAATAATGTTCTGGCTTGATGGGCTGAAGTGCAGAAGGTTACCTTAGCAGCAACTCCCGTGATGCAACTGTTGCCTTATAATTGTGTGTAATCGAAATGCCGAAATATCTTAATAGAATTTCATTTTCATTAGTCCAAAAATCAATCCACCTTAGAGATACACTATTGTTGTGACAAACACTACTTGGTTCTGCTTCTAGGTTTCAAAAATCTTTAGGTATGCATAAGAGTCTCTGATATATTATGTGTTAAAATGTCTAATCATATAAATATTTTCCTGCCTGCCCACAATGCCTTCAATTCGATTCTAGCATTTAACGCACGTTTCGTTACGTTACGTGACTAACCACCAAACTTGCATTTAATTAATGTTTTTTTTGGCCAGTCAGATATTTTGGTTAATGATTAGGCGAACCGTAAATAATAAAAACGTTACTAGGGCAAAGAATATTCCGATTAAGTGTTGTCGGCAAAATGAATTTCGAAAAAAATACCATTGCCTTCAGGTAACACTTTTTATTTATGAGAAAATTTTCAAGCAGCATAGAACCCCTGTGATGGTCTGGTATTACAGAACCCGCGTCTGCGTGACGTTCACGTGATATTCCGTGTTCCGGCCCAACGTTTTCATGGTGACCATTCACGAAATTATTTACTGTCCTAAAATAAAAGATATGACCATAATCTCATGTTGTTATTTAGGCCATATCTTTTACAAAACAAAGAAACATACGAGGCGATGATGTGGCTATGAACATAGCGATTATCAATCTCATAAATTCAAGGTGCATTCTTTTATACATGTGTTTACATAAATTATCATACATTTCGGTTTCGCTGGCGGTCTATTAGGGATTATGTTAAAGATATAACATGCCAATATAATTATCAGATTTAATAAGGTTTGAGGTGCTGGCAGAGTGTAAATAGCGCTCGGCCGTAACCCACCCTAGGCTTAATTCTTAGGCCGAACTTTCGGGTTTTCCAATACATTAAAGATTCCCGTTTCCTTATTTGACATGCGTAGTGAGTCAATAAGCCTGTGCCCATCAGTGTAGCAAAGACTTTTTTTTCAATCATGGGAGCCTATGCCCTGCAGCGTGCAACTTATAATATTCATTTTACCTTAAGACTAAGCAATAAATTATAGAAATTATCTTTATATAAAATAGGCGTTTTATGAAAACCACTTCCAATATTTTATTACGCTATAATTTAATTTGAATAACTGTTATTGTGTGCGCACAGTCAATCACAGCCAGAGCGTAACATTGCCAGCACAGGCTGAGTTTTCATTGCTATGATCTACGCACGGACGATATGCCATCCCTCCTAGCACAGTGTCCGTAGTTTCGGGAAAACTTAAATAGTCTTAGTTAGTATGAAAATAATTAAGATTTAAACAACCATCACGTATTTTTATACTCTTGAATATGATGCCCGCCCGTCACACAAATTAATCTTCAAAAATTTCACACTAATAGATTTTTTTGACACATCACACATGCGGCAATTTCGTTGGGTGAGTATGCACCCAGTCCAAAATGTTACACATCCGTTGTAGTTGACTATACTTCATACCCATTGCTCGTCATCGCATATTTACCGTTACCACGGGTTGAGTTATGCGGCCGTCTCTGCTAAACGAATAGGTACCTAATTTCTTCCTTCCACATCGGCACTTCAATTAGAATGCAAAAAATTGCACCATGAAAGTTTTGCCTCGCAGCGGAGTTCAATGACCCAAATGTGCATTATCTTGACCAACGCAAACAAAAATGAAGCCACTTTCTAATGTTGCATGCCGCGCGTTTTAAAGTGTCGTTATTGAAACATTATTTTTTCACTTATACTCATGGTATATTTTTTATCGGAGTTATTTGAGATAAAGAAAATACTAAAGAAAGTGTATTCTTCATGGATATTTTGATTCGTAATGGCTGCAATAAATCCGTTCCAGTATGAACTGCATAACATAACCGAGAACTTTGCCTTTGTCTGCGTTTGTTACTGCGAACAAATAGCAGTTGGGCCACAGCTAAATGCTGTTCTGAAGGTCTATGTCATAGTAACTCTGGATACTATGGGCGCAATCATGCGCAATGAGTTGTATCTATTACAAACTTTTTGCTATAAATGTTAATAGGACAAAAATGATCCTCGTGTTTTATAAGGAAACTGCTTTTTATTAAAGTGCTGGTTGGAACATTATAACATTTGTGAAAACATGTGGAATACTAATTTGCTATTGGCTTAGGGGTTATAAAAGTGGCTAATACTGAGGGTGTAAAGCATTATTATAACGTACTCCATAAATCCTTGTAATGGTTAAATCCATACAAAATTTTCAATTCTGCTTATCTGAATAATAGATCAATAATATTCGTCTAAAGCGGAATCTGGGTCCACCACACTTCTACCATTAAGAGCAACATTTAATCAGTTGTATTATCCAAGATGACACGTCCATTAAACCTTAATTTAATAAGATTGCACCTGGCCCACGTAGCTAGATTTAATCAGATGCTGATTAGACGTAAGATTGCTAACAGGGCATGTTAATCGTGTAATTACATCACGTTCGGATTTATTCATGTTATCTAATGATCTTTTCATCACTTTCAAATGTATGTTTCTAGGCTATGCGCAGTGTTCGGCGGCGTGTACTGTCTGAACCGGCCGATAGATAAAGTTGAGATCAAAGAGGCAGAGGAAGGCAAGAATGTGGTTTCTATTCAGAGCAAATCTAAGACTTTGAACTGCCAGCATCTAGTCATTGGTATTGATGAGTGTCCTAAGGATATGTTGCCGTCCGAGCCGGTGGAGAGTAGCGACATCTCGAAGGCCGTCTTCGTGACGAACGAGAGCATAATGCCGGCGGAGAAGGAGCCGCTGACGCTGCTGCGGTTCCCCCCGCTGTATGGTGAGGACCACTCCATCACGGTGCTCGAAGTCGGCCCGGCTACCGGATCCTGCCCAAAGGGACTGTGTAAGTTTAATTTCAGTACTGTCATAGATAAAACAGGGAAATGCATTTGGCTTGTTAGCGCAATGGTAATGTAATCAAAAGTGTGGGTTAGATCCCCATTCTGAACTAGCATTTCTGTTTATTCTGTGTCTGGGTCTGGAACTACACAACCTGATACCACCCTCTACTTTCTACCACGGGACCACTAGACGCCGGGAGGGCTTCCACCCCCATGTGGTTGACTTTCCAACAATCCGTACCCAACGGTTTGCTGCGTCTTTTCTGGTACGCACCGCTAGGAAGTGGAACGCTCTCCCTGCGTCTCTGTTTCCGGATACTTCCAATCTTAGTATCTTCAAGGCCAGAAAGAATAGGCATTTTCTGGGTAAGCGTGAACCACCATCGGCCTCGTCATCGTTTACCACCAGGCGAGACCGAGGCCAAAACCCATTAAAAAAAAATATGCTTAATTAACAATGATTACAAAATTTTAAAAGTAGAAGTAGTATAAAATGTAATAGAAGGATTATTACCCTCGAAAAACAAAAAGTAAGGTTGCGTGCTGAATTTCGAATGATAACTTTGCTAACATTGTTTGTAATGCATCAATTAAATTTGATTAATACCAATTATAATTTAGTCCTATTTTGGTACGTAAACTTGAGTATTACAAAATATTTACGTTAAAAAGCAAATTAGCGGCCGAAAGGCGTCCGCCGAGACTCCAACCAGGGTCACTCGTTCGCTTAACTTTTTTGCGAGTTTTTGCTCGATCGCGCTACTCGTAGTTTTTATTACGTTTTTTGAGCATCAGGTTCCTGACATATGAATCACTTGTACTTCCAATAATTCTCCATTCTCCATCTAATTATAGGCTTGCTAAAAGTACAGAGTTCATTCAACTGGCCTTGTTGAAAAAAAGATGTAGGTACACGTCCACGTATCATTTATAATTAGGTTATTATGTAACCATAAGCATTCTAGTGGTATTTTTTATTTTCATCACGACTTTATCCCAAACGGGGTAGTCAAAGGCAAGTGACTGTGTCGTCATGGTGAACGAAACACTCAGAAGCACACTTTTCACCAATGGTATTAGAACCCAACGTTGTAGGCGGTGAGCCTTCCGCCGTTATCCGGGTTAATTTGGTTTGTTATCGATGTTTTCCGTCACCGGAGTTAGTCGGATATTTAACAATGAACACAAAGCTTTTGGTTCTTCTGGCCAGATTTGAACTCGGGACCACACGATCCACGACCTGAGTTCGAGTTCGAGTGCGAGCGATTAACTTCAATAACCAATATTCGCGCTATGACTGGTCTGTTTTCGCAATTTTAGCGATCCATCCACCTGGCGCGAAAAAGTCGTGCGTTCCATCCCCAACCACAGCCTACGGCTCGCGTGCACCTAATCCGTTATCGGCCGAACTATGCTCCATCATCGGCCAAACTCGGCCGATCAAATCATAATATTTAGGGGCCCTCCCTAAATATTATGATTTGGACCCCGCGTGCGTGATGAAATCCGCTCGAAATTATAAACACCCTAAACACAGCCAGCGAGGCATTAATGCGGTATCAATGAAACTCTGCAACTGCGGTTCTGTGACTTATCCTAAAATTAACAAAAGGCATTTCGTGTTCTAGATGTGGTGTACTTCATTACTAAGAAGGTGAAAGACGCCGAAAGCGACCTAAAGCCATACGCTGAGAAGATATTCGATATGACAGGCGGGGACCAGACCGTCCCAACTGAGAAACCGAAGGTAAGCGTGTTTTGCACTATAAAGTTTGGTGCAGTACACACTATTGCCTCTGATTTACTCACCGACTCCACAGTCCCCCTTGAAGTCCAGTTGAGTATACACTGTGTCAACGGTGGTTACATAGAGGCCGGTTGGAAACATAACAGCATGAATGTCAGCATAATCTTCTTAAGTCTAAAAGTATTCATGAAGAAGTGTTCAATTTTCTATCAATCAAAATTTATATAACCGTGAAAGTAAGAGAAAATAATTTAAAAAAAAAAGAATTTTCACTGAGATGAGTATCTAAGGTTCGGAGGCGTTCAAATCAACATTTTCAGTGGGGCACCTTATGCTTCTGACAAGACTCACATTGTGATGGTTTTGTAAAGGTTGATGTGAACACGTCTGAAAGCCACAACATTTCCTATGCTGGAAGGCCAGTTCCGCCGCATATCCTTGCAAGTGTATTGCATGTTGTTCCAGTGCCTCTACTCGCTGTTCTTCAACGTGAAGGACTCGCGCGTGCCGGGCGCGGGCGCGCACGCTGCCGTGCACGCGTGCGCGGGGCCCGACGTCGGGCTCGACTTTGACCGCGCCGTGGAACAGGTCCGTACAACATCATTTTGTTCCGTGGTATATTTATTTATTCATTTATTTAATATTTATTGCACGGAAAAGTACAATTAGCGGACTTAATGCCTAAAGGCATTATCTACCAGTAAACCAACAGGCGAAGCAGAAAACTTTAAGGTGGCATTTAGTAGAAATTGAAGTTAATAAAAGTGAACAAAACTTGTAAAAATATATAACTACTTATCTATATACCTAGATAAAAGAAAATCGTGTTATTTAGTTACACCACTCATAACTCAAGAACGGGTGGACCGATTTTTATGGTTCTGGATTTCTCTACATCGGGAATAGGATAATAAGTATTATGAACATTGGGAAATTGACGAAAAAAAATAAAAGCAAAAACATTTTTCCCTACTAAATGTTTACAGCTGTCTTGCCAATAACTTTTGACAGAACGAAGTTTGTCGGAGCCGCTAGCTAGTAGATAATACAAATATAAATATATGTGGAAAGATGGTAGTTTTAAGTTGTGTTTCGCATGATAACAATATTTTTTAAAGGTTATTTGCTAAATGGCAATGTTTGTTTTGTAAGTCAAGAGGAGTGACAGTGGGGAGTTAAAGACAGGTGGATAATTGTAAAGCTGTACGTTGGAAGAATTATTAAAGATTATTTTCAAATCTAGTTTTTTCCATTGCCGACCCCCACAACTTTTTGGGGGCTCGTCCTTAGTAAAGGGTTCGTGCATAGTGATCAAATGTAGAGGATTGACGAGTTAATTTGAAGAAAAATCATCGCATCAAATCATACGTTGTATGACAAATGAAACCGAATGCTACGGGACGCGTTTCAGTAATGGTGGAAATGCTTATGATGATTTTATAACTTTGAAGACGATGACGACGACGACGATTAAGACGATTGATTAATGATTACGAGGAAACAATCCTTAAGTACAAGACGAAGAAGAATATTTATTCCTAAAGTGAAAAAATTTAAAAAGATGCCACCAAAGAAGAACGTTGATAACGAAGATGAAGAAGAAGAAGAAGAAGTTGAGGTGCGAATCTCTTTTAAAGTCATGGAAAATTCGATGACGATATTTACTGGAGACGACAGTTACGCCGACCCGATTGCGGAATTTTTAGATGAATTTGGAGATATGACTTATTTACGCGAAAAAACTGCTAGGCGGCACAGTTGAGTTATTTTTAAGAGCCACGGGAAGAATAAAAGACTACTCGACTTTGAAGAATGCGTTGAAGGAAGAATTCGGCCCTAAATTAAATAGTGCAATGGTCCACAAGAAACTCCCAGCAGCAAAATGAAAAACTGAGATATCTATCAGCAATATTTCCTCAGGATGAAGGAAATCGGTCTACATGGCAAGATTGAAGATGATGCATTAATGGAGTATATCATATCATATATATATATATCATAGATGGCATCCTGGACACTGAATCAAACAAGATTAAATTGTATGGTGCATCGGACATGAAGCAGTTTCGAAATTTTTATGAGAACAATCTCTTACACAGTGAACAATATGGATTCACGAGAGGCCGTTCTACTACTGATGCTGGCATCGCACTTCTAAAACACATCTTTAGGGCTTGGGAGAATTCACAGAACGCTCTTGGCGTCTTCTGTGACTTGTCCAAGGCCTTTGATTGCGTTGATCACGATACACTTATACGCAAGCTTGATTTTTACGGGGTTAGGGATAATGCTTTAGATTTGGTAATTTCGTACCTTAGTTTAAGAACTCAAAAAGTTGATGTTAACAGTGTACTCTCTACAGGATCACAAGTTAAAATGGGGGTCCCTCAAGGATCCATTCTAGGTCCATTACTATTTCTGATATATATGAATGATTTACCTTTTTACTTAAAAGATATTTGTGATGTTGTATTGTTTGCAGACGATACATCGTTAGTTTTTAAAACTGACAGAAATAAAAACCTTTTTGATGATGTTAATGACGCACTTTCAAAGGTTTTACAATGGTTCACAGTAAATAATCTACAGCTCAATGCAAAAAAGACTAAATGTATTAATTTTAAGTTGCCTAATGTTAAAGATAACCCCATTAGTCTAAAAATTGATGGTAATACTATGAAGCTTGTAGATACAACTGTTTTTCTTGGAATCACACTAGATTCAAAACTGCAATGGAACCCTCATATAACAGCTCTCTCAGGCAGACTTAGTTCGGCTGCATTTGCAGTGAGAAAAATTAGGTTATTAACAGATGTTGATACTGCTCGTTCAGTTTATTTTAGTTATTTCCATAGTGTTATGTCTTACGGCATTGTACTTTGGGGTCAAGCGGCGGATATACAAACCATCTTCATCCTCCAGAAGCGAGCTATCAGATCCATCTATAAGCTTCGTGCACGGGCTTCACTTAGGGAGATTTTTAAGGAAATTGGTATCCTCACTGTAGCGTCACAATACATTTACAATTGTATTGTTTTGGTGAGAAAAAATATTGGTCTCTATGCTGAACACAGTGACATACATTGCAGAAATACTAGGAATAAGGATAAAATTGCACTTCCACTCTTTAGGTTACAAAAAGTTTTAGGATCCTTTATGGGGCAAGGTATACATTATTACAACAAAATTCCAAAAACAATTTGTGAGTTACCTTTACATAGATTCAAAAATCACATCAAAACGGCTTTTTAAAAAAGGGCTATTATACTACAAAACAATACCTTATAGATAAAAATGCCTGGGTATAAGCGCTCTGAAACAGATGTTTTATTGTAAGAGTTAATAGGTACCTAGTATGTATGTACTGACTAACAATTTTTGTTTTTGAATTGTTTAAATGAATTCTTTTTATTATATTCTTTTATGGTTGGTTTTTTCTCTTTGTTTTATATTCTTTTAGGTTTATTTGTATCAAAATGACACACTGCTTGTACTTTACTAACGCCTGTTGTAAACCCAAAACAAGTTTAAAAGAGTAACTGCTGAGTTTCTCGCCGGGTCTTCTCAGTAAGAAACAACTCCGACGCGGTGGTAGAGTCGCATTAGGTCTGTATACTGTTTATTTACATATCCATATTATTATGGTATTTATGTCTATTATGTAGTATATTTTTCTGTAAATTTGACGATTTGAAAGTACTGATACAGTCTATTTGAATAAAGTTATTTGAGTTTGAGTTTGAGTTTGAAAGAAGTTGGATATTTATAGCGAATTTAGAAAGAAGATAGTTAGACGACTTAGTCATCCCGCAAACTATGCGCCCAATCCAATAAACCGAATGTCAACAAACGTCAAAAGATGCTACAACTTTGGTGACCTTCAATGTTTTATTTGGTACTTTTGGACAATCTATCCCCTTATGCCCAAATTCATTGCAACGAATGCATTTTATACCTTTTGTACAAGTAGAGGCCTGATGATCAAGGTCACCACATATATAGCAAACGTGCTTACATAAATGTATACAATATAATGATATCAGTATATGTTTATCATGCGATCAGTCGATTGACTATGAGCAGATGTGTTGATGTTGTGTGGCGGTGACCAAAGCATCTTCCCCACTGGGAAGGCTCCTCATGCGATACATAGCTTGTCCAGTTCCTGGATTTGCTATCTTTTCAATCTCAAAAAGATCTCGCGTGTGCTCCCCGACACGGTGGACAGACCTTATCAGCCCCCCGATACAGAACGAAGTTATCGACCGATTCGGTAAATTTGTTTTAACTATAGTAAATGATCCGATAAGCGATAGCAATCGATATTTTGATATGTTAAAGCCGAAGGCCTTAAGTTTTCATAAACCAAATTACAAAAATCTACCCTACTTGAAAAAATAATTAAAAATAAAAGAAGATAACCAAATCGGTCGATAACTTTGTTCTGAATCGGGGGGCAGGTCGGTGACGCACTCCGGCATCAACGATTGCTCCGCCAAACAAAGCGCTGCATGGCGAATCATCGCGAAATCAGCGACGGCACAACAATCGACTAATATTGCATGACCACGACCACTCTGTCAAGAGTGAACGACTAAGAAGAGAGATAGTTCTGAGCTCTTTGTATAATGCTTATACTGGAATCACACGCCGATCTCCACAGCTGTGTGTCATACACCCAGATTGCGGTTCAAGATTAATATAAATAAACCAGCTGTCAGCGGCTTCGCTGGCGTAGACTGTCTTTCCCGTCAAAATATAGCCTAAATTTAGAATAAATATGTACCCCATGTCACTCCGTGATAATGTAGCTTTATATTGGTGAAAGAATTTTTGAAATCGGTCAAGCAGCTTCGGAGCCTATTTAATTATTTAATAGAAACAAACAAATCTCTTTCCTCTTTATATATTAGTATAGATATGCGCCAGAGCATACACCACCTGTCATGGTCTCGAAATAGTGGTAATATCCCTGTTGTACGAGGTACTAGGCAAGGAATTAAGCCAGAGGCGTCTTCCAGCACACCCAAACCCGAGTCAAATTAGAAAAGATAGTTTCCTGAATTGACTCGACCGGGAATCGAACCCGGGACAAGTCAAGGCGAGAAACCGTGCTACAGCGCACCACGCCAATCGTGTTGTCCGAGATGATTCACCGGACAAGTTTTCAGAAGGGATATTTACTCTATACTGGGGTGCTCGTTTGAGTGACTGGTGACTGTTTAGTCAGTCGCTACTGCTTTTTGAGTTGGTCTCAGAAAAAAAATGCCAATATAGATCTGTTCATAGATTTTGTTTTAGTTGATACTCAGTTAGGCCAGATCAGAATAATCCCCTCACTATTTTCTTTTGTCGTAATAATCCTCTGCTGCTTCACTACTATCTCAAAGAAACGCGCGGTACTTCAATTTAAAGCCGGGTCTTTTTCTATTAACTTCGGGCGGAGTGGTTGATGGCACGCTTGCAAACAAACCGTTCGATCCTGCATCGCACATATTTGCGATCTCTCAGAGTCTATCGATCGGAGTCGTACAATATTGCGGTAGATCGTCAACAATTCCAGTTTGAGCATTCGTGCTACACCTTACCTTTGCATAGATTCAAAAATCACATCAAAACAGCTTTATTAAAAAAGGGCTATTATACTACAAAAGACTACCTTATAGATAAAAATGCCTGGGTGTAAGCGCTCTGCTCGATGCGGTATTAATTAGCTCTACTGTAACAGATGTTTTATTGTAATAGTTAATAGGTACCTAGTATGTACTGACTAACAATTTTTCTCTCTGAATTGTTCAAATGAACTTTTGTTTTATATTCTTTTATGGTTGTTTTTTTTCCTCTTTGTTTTATATTCTTTTCGGTTTATTTGTATCAAAATGACACACTGCTTGTACTTTACTAACGCAACAGGCGTAAACCCAAAACAATTTTAAAAGAGTAACTGCTGAGTTTCTCGCCGGGTCTTCTCAGCAAGAAACAACTCCGACGCGGTGGTAGAGTCGCATTATGTCTGTGTACTGTTTATTTACATATCCATATTATTATGGTATTTATGTCTATTATTTAGTATATTTTGCTGTAAATTTGACGATTTGAAAGTACTGATAAAGTCTATTTGAATAAAGTTATTTGAGTTGACACCATGTTCATGTTCTTTATGTCCTCACTCCTCACACATACATATTATTTATACCGTAAAGAAAATGGCATGGCATGCTCTCAGAAGGTGATGAAGACACTAGCTAAGTGATAATTATAAACTTTTATTTTAAGGTTTTCATACAAAAATACAAATGTCCGTCTGATTTTGTTTGAACCTCAAAATGAAATTGATTAAAATATTATTGTTTTCTCATAGATGGTTTTTTCTACATCATCTACATTGACATTGCATTTTTCTCACTGTATAAATAAACACTCACCCCCTTATTCATAAAAACTTAAAGAGTGCTTCAAGTCCACTTTGCCATAATGAAAACAGTGTTATCAGACTGTTTTAGTTTTCATGAATCAGCGGGCCAGTATATAGAGGCTTCAAATTTGTTTTAACAATGTCTGTGGCAAGGGTTGAGGTAAAATAATTTTTATCTATTCAATTTTAAGATGGGTGAATTCGGCTCTTAGCCTAAAAGTTGTGTTCTGAAAAAAAATGCGACAAAACAGGACATGTACTTAGAACTGAGAAACTGAGCTACCGAGACCTAGCGAATTTGTCTAGTGTATTTTGCTTTCAAAAGCCAACGTTGTTTTATCAATGTTAATATGGCAAGCGCCGTTAGACATCCGAAGGAAATATTTAGAATAAATAGATAATAAAATAGAATAAATAGACTGGCCTGTTGATGCAATGGCAGCGAACCTGCCTTTAGCACCGGAGGTCGTGGGTTCGATTCCCAACATTTATGAGACGAACATTTGTGTTTGTTGTTCGTCTGGGTGTTCATATCTATTTAAGTATGTATTTAGAAATATTTGAGTATGTTTATCAGTCTCTGACATACTTAGTACAAGCTCTGCTTAGTTTGGGGTCAGATGAACCGGGTTTAATTTTCCCAGATATTTATTTATTTAAAATCTGAACATGCAAACTTCGGAACAAAGAATACGTATAATCGGGAATAATAGAACAAACTGTTCATAATGGGAATAAAATGTAGTTAGATCTACGAAGAGCGCATTTAACCCAAATGAGTAAACACTAAATTTTATTGTTTATTGGTCAACTAGCTTCTAAATAGTTCCTAGTAACTGGAATGTTATTATGTTAGTTACATCGTGTAATTCGTGAATTGATAATAGTACTCTTATCTTGAACTCAAAGCCTAACACTTTCCGCAATGTTAAACTTGACCTATGATTTAATTTAACAAAGTGATAAACAACTGAAAATACAATTTGTTTAGCGAAATGTTTATCTGCTATTTAAATTTAACAGTTAGTAGCAGTGATTGGCATTAGAAATTGGCAATGCCTCAGTAACTTTGTCTTCAAAAATAATCATTTATGTGGCGCTGACTGCTAACATACGTATGACTTAACAGGAGACAGCACGGTCGAGAGAATTGAAAAATAGGTACTTTTAAAATCTATTGCTGTGTTTTGCAAACCTCGAGCCGCCCGTAGAGTGCGATAGGGACAGAAGCAAATCGGACTGAAATTATCTATCGAAAATACACTGAATCGACATTTCGTAGTCCCCTGATGCCTTTTCGAAAAATTGACCATTTCAGTTACTTTTTCCATTCAAAATTAAAGAAAGACTGTGGCCGTGTTTCTTTTTTTATATAAAGTAGTGAAATTCGTTTTCTGGATGTTTGAACACAGCGGAAAATCTGGCCATTTATTTTTATGTTTGAAAGTGCATATCTCCTTTGATAATGAATTTATATCAAAAAAGAAAACATATATTCCTCTACTAGCAAATACTGGCAATATCCAGGGAGGAGAAGGGGACTACGTTTGTATGGAAAAAACGGCGCTTCTGTATCCTCTCTAAGGGCTAATTTGTTTTCACGGAACTATATTTTATTTTAATGCGTTCCTTTCTAGAGGAGTAAACTCAGATGGAAATTAAATTGAATTATGGGCCAGTAACATAACATCTCTATATCCATTGAAAAACTGAAAGTTACTTCGTTTTATGTGGTACGGACATCACATGCCAGCTATTTCTTTGGTAATTTTCGGTAACTGTCTTAAATAAATAAAAAAAACCATTAGGTTAAAGTAAAATCTCCATAGAGTGCAATGTTCTCGCTAAACAAGTTACAGCTATCAGAAAGTATTCACAGAAGAGAGAGAGAGAGCTTGAAATTAGAGCTGTTTCTGACTAGCGTTTTTTTACGCGCGTATCGTATACGGTCGCGCTTACACGTGCGCAACATTTCGCGCTTTAAAATTTGTTTTTAATATTGCATACTCGTTTATAAGTTGGTTGGCGTGTACAGACCAACCAACTTATAAGCGCGTTAACGCTCGTACGAGTTACGCGTAAGCAGAAAGGCGATGTACGCGCCTACATGCGCTTTCAGAAATGAGCTTATATGCACGCATAAAACCCTAGTCTGAAACCGCTCTTACACTTCTCACTGATATGATTGAACACTCAATCCGTTGCACGATTTGACATTACTTCAACGTCGCGGTTATTGTCATGTAAATGATTCCCTTATCTACTTGTAATAAAGCCAGTATTTGAAGGTGTAATTCATTTTACTGTCGGGCAAACTTGTTCTCTTGGAACGCTGGTTATAAACTACCTTCAATACTGTACTCTTGCGCATAATCATCCCCACCAATGGCGTTCTTTTTAGTGACGCTATGTGTACACTATGTCTACAATAATATCTGTTCTCCACTTCCCCCACAGGCGGAGCAAGTATTCAAGAAGATCTGTCCAGGCGAGGAGTTCCTCCCGCGCGCCCCGGACCCAGAGGAGATTGTTTTCGAAGATGACGTCACGCACGGACCCGCCTTCCAGCGCGACGACGCGGACGGCGACGCGGCCGAGTAGACGGGACGGTGCGTTTGAGCGTGGAGAAGCGAAACCGTGTTCGGCAAGTGTAATGTCAATTGAATTGTGTTTGTAGGGTAATAAGGATGTTTTTGGATTGGACTGATCTAGGCTTAGGTTTCACTTTTTGCAGCGATACAATAGGATGAAGAACTGCATCATCAAGATATAGACGCAGTGCGACATCGACACTGTCTTGCGATGTAGTGAATACTCGTGGAAGCTTGAGGACTCACTCGACAACCCGAATTCCTTCGACTATTGTCGCCTAAATTAATCTCTCATTAGTATCAATTCCGAATCAATTTAGATAGCGTTTGGATCGATGTAGTAGCAATGCTGTCTTGAAACCATGTGGTTGTATCACTCATGAATGAATCGCTTCTGTCGCACATGTCAAAGAGTATCGAGACTGAATATCTGCAAAAACTCGCATTAGGCGACATCCTTTAGTTGGAGAGCTTACTAAAGGATGTCGCTGTTCGCCCTGAGGATAACGTTTAGGCGCTGCTGATCAAAGAAACTACATACGTCAATTTTAGCTCATAATAAAAGACGCCATATTCGTCCGAATTCAACCACATTCAAAAACATCCTTGTCGCACTATATTATGTGGATTTGACGCGCAAGAATACTGCGAGATTTTTACTTTTTTTTGTAAAAAGTTGTTTGGATTCGATCCATTCGGCAAATGATTAAATCATTGCCGTCTGCAATAACTCTCTTTTACCTGAAAGTCAAAAATCATGACTATTTTTCAGCTACTGCGCAGTATACGATCTAGAAACGGTTTTAGAGCTTACTCCACCTTGCGCGTCAGACAATCCGCGACATCTAACATACTTGCAAAATACGGATGCGTTTTTAACAATTTTAGCTTATTAAATGTAGCCAGCTGACGATAGAAGACGTTCGAACATTCCGATACGCATATCGTTTTAAGATCTCCTCAAACTTTTTTTAACGTGTATTTATTTAATTTCAACACGTTCAAACGTGATGTTTTAGGTAAAGCTAAGGTGTAATCTCAGTAAGATTTATACGCTTTGGTCGCTTGACTGCGTGCATTACGACTGGTGCGTTGTAATGTCCGTTTGTGAACACATCGCCGCGCGTCGGATTGGTTTGGAGTGAACTGGAACGATTACTCCGGTTGTGCTCAATACTTGTAGGATAGGAAACTTATCGAAAACCCTGACCTGCTCAGTTTATTTCACTGGTGATAATGACCGTTTTTTTGCTACATTAATTATCATTCTAATAATATAATAATTCATTATCAGTCTAATCGATTATTTTATATACGATATAAAGTGAGCAGATCAAACCCTGCTTCGATACGTGGTTCATTAGGGTTAGTGGTCCGAGTGGAAATAGCTAGGTTGTCTTGAAAATAGTTAGCAAGATAAAATCATAGCACATTTTCGAGAAATATTTCACCGATTGTATTTTTAACCAAGTGAGAGTATTATTTTATCATCTGTACTTAAATAGTCAGAAGTTTGCAGCAATAACAAAGTATTTTGGTAAATTGATTATTTATAACTTCCTTCGTTTTTGCTATGAACCTCTGGAAATTCAATGTGAAATTATTTGCAAGCTCTCTGAAATAAGTTTATTTATTGTTATCGTAATTTATATACCTTCATTATGAACATGAAGTGTAGTTATGAACCAAAGGAGTTTTTTTAACATTGACGTTGATGCGAGAATTGTGCAATCGTGTTAGGTGAAGCTAGCTAGGATGCGGTTTTAAAATGTTAAGCGTAACATTTTGGACGCACCAGTCTGAAGCATAGATTGTAGCACTTTTAATTTTTTATTGTTTAAATTATTTAGCACTTTAAAACAATATTTATTGTCAAAAGAAAATAATCATGCCTGTGCAGCTTATGCATTTATAATTCCAATAAAATGTGATTATTAGAATATATTTTGTTTCATTGAACACCACACCACTCCTTTACCATGTATGATTAACAATACATCCGTAGTGTCCCGGGTTCGATTCCCGGTCGGGTCAATTCAGGAAACGATCTTTGCTGGGAGACGCCCCTAGCTCATTTCCTTGCGTGGTACCTCGTAACACAGGGATTTAATAATCCCTACTTCGAGACCATTACAAGAGGTGTGTTGTCTGGCGCATATTTATATATTTATTTAATACAATCAGCATCAAGAGAGAATAAGTACTTACTTATAATTGACTATCCTTTCAGACAGCCATGATGACTTGAACAAGTTGTGCTCTCTAATAATTAACTTTACCATGCCCATAAGTTAAAAAAATCCAAGCAAGATTTACTAGACTCTAGGTACAATCGGGCACAGCTCAAGATTTACATAATTAAACCTTTATTTTTATTGCATTGGTTTGTGTAGATATCAATTCTAACAGTTTATTATGCTTGTTATGTGGCCGCCTTTACATGTAAGTTACACGTCTAATATTACTGACTGAAGACAGACACCCTACAGTGCTAACAAGATTTCACTAAGTGAAATCCTATTTGATGCATGTGCTTTCTCCACTCTTCACCTTCACGAATACCCGACATGGTTTGTACAGACCTACACATATACCTTCCTATATTTAAATATACATATCTATATATATATATATATATATATATCTGTATACTGCAAAGAAAACGAAAAACGTATTGTGGGGTATCCACAATACGTTTTTTTAGGTTTAATTTACTGATTGGAGTGTTAATAGAACTTCGTATTTCGATCAAATAAAGATCATGGGAATGATGACAATGTTTAAATAGTAATTTAATTATGCTTTGGGCTATTATTCGGGAAAATTGAGATATTTATTTATATATTTATTCAGATATTGTAATGAATAATGCATAATAATATACTGGTTAATTGTGTCAACAAAATTGTATTTCTAACTTTTTGTTTTTTTCTTTCAGCAACTTTAGTAAGCTTTATAGCTACTTGAAGTTGACATGGTAAGACTATTTCGTAAATCAGGGTAGCGAGATTGATAAATTAAATTTATTATAGAAAAGAAACGATTGTATTCACAAATGTAATTATTTACGTGTCAAAACGAAGGTTGGACTATGTTTTGCGGATTGAAGAGTTTTATTTTTTTTCCAAAGGTGCCATGCTCTTATGCACAAAAAGTATCTATGTATTCCAAAAAAGGGTTTATCTATGTCTTAGCACAGGCCTTCATTGAATTGCGCCGAACTGATAAAGAAACAAAAAATTAAAGGCCTGCGCAGACGAGGGATTATCCGCGGCCATTGAAATATTCATATACTTCATGTAAATTACAGCACAATGTAATCTCAGAATATATAAAAACTCTCGGACAACAAATGATCGCACACCGTGTGCGTTGTGTCCGCGGTAAATCCGCGGGGGATTTTGTATTCGCGGAGCGTACTGTTTTCTCCGCGTACGTCGTCTGCGCGGGCCTTAATATTATTGAATGATAAGAAGTGTCTTAAAAGAATTCACTTTAGTTACCTACTGAGTTTTATTTACAAAATTCCTAATAAATATTTGGTAGGGTAATATAGATAGGAAAGAAAATGTTTGAATTAGATAACAATGACAAATAATAAAACTAGTAGGCATTTATGTTAATGAATCAAACAAGATTTAATTATTTATTATTCACACTTTATTAAGGAATAGATATTTCTGGTCCATTGTCACAATGTTGCATCTCCACTATAATTGAATGGCAAAGAAAGAAACATGTGACTGTAAAGAAATCATTTAGTAGGTAATATATCATCTTTCAGCTTAGAGCAACAGTAAATCTTAATATACAAATATAAAATAACATTTTTCCATTAAAAAATAGATACTTTCATCATCACCTCAATGATTTTTCTGCTTTTGAAGTACACATCACAATTTACGTACGGTATCAGATACACTGTTAAAATAACCTTTTCTCATAAGAAAATAGACCATGGACATTGCCTTCCAATTGAGCTGAATAAGTCCTCTTCATGAATCTTAGATCTCCAGAATAGCTCATCTCTCGTATGATTCCTACTGACTTAGCTCCAATATCTTGACAGCTGTGTTGTAAGCCCGTCTGCAGATAAGGCAGGAAACGCAGCACTGATCCTTTATCAACGATGCTCCCGCTGACACCTTGGGCAACTCTGTGTTTGTCAGTCTCTTTGTGGAAGTAACGGCTCATTGCAGATCCCTTGCCCTCTTTATTCTCCATTGCTTCTAAGCTTCCCATTCCTCTGTACTTCTTCAGCCTCACACCATCAGAGAAGAAATATTCTCCAGGTGCTTCAGATGTACCAGCCAGAAGGGATCCCATCATAACTGTTGAAGCTCCTAAGGCAATAGACTTTACAATATGACCCACTGATTGAATACCACCATCAGCAATCACAGGGACTCCAAACTGGCGAGCATAAGATGAAACCTGGTACACTGCCGTTGCTTGTGGGCACCCACAGGCCATAACCTCCTGGGTGATACAAATAGATCCACTTCCCATACCAACCCTCAGAGCATCCACCCCAGCTGCAATAAGGTTCTTAGCCTGCATTCTTGTCACAACATTTCCACCAATCACCTGGATGTCTGGGTATGTGGTCTTAATGTGTTTGATCATTCCTACTTGGTATACAGAATTTCCTTGAGATGAATCCAAGACAATGACATCCACTCCATTGGTAACAAGAAGTTTAAGTCTGTCCTTGTCGGCATCCCTAGTGCCGATAGCAGCTCCAACTAGTAGCTGCTTATTGGAATCCTTAGAAGCATTTGGGTAGCTACGGGCTTTTTTCAGATCAGTTCTAGCTATCAGTGCCACTAGCTCACCTGCTCCATTAATAATAGGAAGCTTACCTTTCTTGCTTTTCTCTAAAATATAATTGGCATCTTGAAGAGTAACTCCTGACTGAGCAGTGATCATTTCATCAATTGGTGTCATCACTTCTTTCAGACTAAGATGGGGGTCTCCCTCCCTGAAATCTATATCTCTGGATGTAACTATGCCTATGAGGCGCCCGCCGAGTTTGCCATTCTCAGTGATAGGATAACCTGTGAATCCATTCTTCTTTTTGGATTCTATTACATCAGCGACTGTGTTTGTGGGCCCCATGCAAATAGGGTCTCTGATGAAACCGTGTTTGTACTTCTTAACTTTGTGAACTTCGTTTGCCTGATACTCCGCGGTACAGTTGTGGTGGATTATGCCGATGCCGCCGCAGAGCGCCATAGCGATCGCCATGTCGGCCTCCGTCACTGTGTCCATAGGTGTAGACACCAGAGGCGCTTTCAGGTTAATCTTCTTCGTAAGAGGAGACGTTAGATCCACCTCCTCGGCAGTGAAGTCGATGTAGCCGGGCAGCAGCAAAAAGTCATTGTAAGTTAGTCCTTCACTGCTTGCGAATATTTCTGCCGCTGAAAGTCCGTCACGAAGATCTCCTTCAGCTTTCACGGACATCTTCGAAAATGGCATACGCGACACGTTTATGGGTATCAATATGGTTTTTCAGAAAACACGATGTATGCACACGTGGTAGGCGTACGTTCTGTAAAAGTTCTCTACACAATAAAACTGGTATTATATGTCGATAGTAAGAACTTCGAGTAAATTATGCAGTAGTTTTTAGTCCATAATCTAAAATAAAGCTTTCGAAATTAAATTTAATAAAAAGGAGCTCTAGTAAATACCGGCTCACTCCCTACAATCGAAAATCGAATGCACATTGCATAGCCATAGCACAGATTATAGAAGACGTCAAACGCCAAGTGACATGTCAGACATGTGAGTGAAGGATGTGTGACAGCGGATCGGTCGATGACCAGCCAGACAAGGAAAAACAAAAACATTTTTTTTTCTAGATTCATGGCTTCAGGCTTCAATGGCTTGGCTTACGGTCCACCAGAATTTTTGTTTGTGCATTGTTCCACCGTGCATAATTATTGCAAAGGGCCCTATCTTTCGACACTTTCAGGTACTCACAACATAAAGTCACAAACCTCAAGCTTCAAAACAAAATTTTTTACAAAAAAAACTTACTTCAAGAAGAAACTATTCCAAAACAGATTAAATTGCACTAAAAAGTTAAAAATATACCGGAGTTCTGTGCGGAGCCCCAGCCACTGTTAATGTTGCGATTTTCGCCCACAAGACCGCCAAGCGCGCGGCTGCAAACCGCCCCTGCTGCCGCGCGGAACTCGTGGAAGCCGCACACGCCGCGCCGCGCGGTAATTTAATGCATCGTGAATCTGCTTTCAATTTCTTCTCTGCATTCTATAGAAGCTGCGAGCCCGCAACCGAAAACCACGCCGTCAGTTTAGCTAAATAAAATTGTTACATTTGTTTCTACAGCCATTTCAAAGATATACCTTATATTAATTTGGAGTCACTGAGACTAATTAGACCTTTTTGGTCTAATTATTGCTATCAAGAAGCCTTAGAAAAATGACACCTATAGTTCGTAAAAAATAGGATGATTAGAATGACACATAGATTTATTATCTGTGATGAATCATGAAAATTGAAAAGTGACGTGACAACTTTGTACCGACGGCAAATGAGCGACTACACTTGTTGCAATAATCAAACGCGAAGAATCACTCTAATTTGGCGTGTTTATATTTTTTTATGGTGCTTTACATTTTAAATAAACTTATTTTATAAATTATATATAAAGCTCATGAAGAAAAACAATTCATACTGATTCGTACTATCTACTTAAGATGAAATAGTAACGAATTAGGACTGTGCATTTAATATTTTTCGAGAAATTGACTGCAATACGAACGATCCCGCTTAATTCTAACTATTTTTAAAATTGAATCTATCTATTTGTATGTTCTAGCATAACATTTAACTGATTATATGGATGTTTTAAAAACTCATACACTTATTCTAAAAAACATGGATTAAATACAGGTTGTTTTAAAATCTAGAACGAAATTAAACATGTTTAAAAAGTAAGTTCACGTCCACGTCCAGAACATGAAATCGATAGTGAACTAAAAACTTAACTATCTACGACGAGCTTAGAAGGTTACGTCATGTTGCCGAAATTTTAGCGATGGGACACATCAATAAACAAAATTCGATGGAATAAAAAGATATTATGTTCGTTTTCTTTCATTCAATAAAATGATATTAACTTCAGGCCCTGCCACACTAAATGCAGTTATTGAATCTCGACGTGAGACCCATATGGTCTGAGGTACAATTTATCGACTTTTCAGGAGAGGCAAATAAAAATCTGGTTGGAATTTCCAAATAAGTCACATTTATTGTTCTTTTAGCCATATAAATGAATACTTATGTTACAGTAAACTTTTGCCCCTTTTATTTTCAAAGTTTATAATTCCAAAAATATTAGTAATAATCATACTTTTTATAAAAAATGTGTTATCTGATCTTATGCTTGTACAATTTGGGGTGAAGTAGGCCTAAAGTCACGACGACAGCCGTTTATCGCCAAAAATTTCCGATGTCATTCACTTGGAGAAGGTAATGTTGTTATTGTTTCGGTTTTGCTCTTGCTGTTGACTTTCTGTTGCAATAATGCAGAAAAGATAACGAAATACTGTTTTAAACAGTGAATCTCGCGAGTTTGTGGTCCGCTTACGAGATTATTTTGAACGGGAGCACCCTAATGGTAGACCGCTGTTACCGTTGTCGCAAGCATGTGACAGAGTTGCTACGCTCTTATTATTGGAAGAGCTACAGTGACAAGGATAACCCACGAAAAATTCGGAGATGATTCAATGCAGGAGAATAAACTATCAAAACCAAATAAAAAAAGGAGAAAAAGAAGCACTGTAACTGGTATTGACGATTTTGATGCCGCTGCAATACGAAATCATGTTTATGCATACCACACACGTAACGAGCTGCCAAATTTGCCAAAATGACAAAGCCGAATCCTCTACCAAGGTACCCGAAGGCAAAGGGCAAAGGCTAATTATTTGTCATGCTGGTACCTCCTCTGGCGTTGTTCCTAATTGTTTGCTGGCATTCAAATCTCTTAAAACGACAGAATACCACGAAGAGATGAATTTTTAAAAATTCAAAGAATGGTTCATGAAACTACTGATAAATTTAGAAGAACCGCATATATTTTTTATGTACAACGCATCCAATCATTCTGTGCAAAAAAATAAACCTCCGACCTCCAGTAACCGAAATAATGAAATTATTTCGTGAATGCAAGACAATGGAGTACAAGCTGACGATTCAATGTTAAAAAAACAACTTCTACATTTAGTGGCAATACATAAGCCCCGAACACCAACCTATGTCTTGGATGAAATGGCGAAAGAAAATGGGCATACAGTCATTCGATTGCCGCCTTACAATTGCCAATACAACACCATAGAATTAATTTGGGCTCAAGTTAAAGGAATCTATAATATTAATTTAAATGTTGCATTCAATCTACATATTTCATGGTAAAATAAACTTCAAATCATTTTCTTTTAGGTCACGCAGCAAGAAATAATACTTCACCGCCGTTCACAGCAAACAAAATGTTAACTTTGCTGAATAATGCATGTGATCATGTGACACCAGACGACTGGAAGAATGTTATTTCTAAGACACAGAAAACAATTAACGAAGACTGGGAGCGAGATGTACATTTTGATTCATTAAGTGACCAGGCATTAATAATTAATCTCCAGGACTGCTCCAGTGATGACGATGATTCTTACTAAAATATCATTTCATTTGTTATGTCAGTTGGCTTTATCATGCATTCATCGACTGCATTGTTCTATTTTTATTCATTTATCTCAAATATGTTTGTTCCATAGACTGCATGTCTATGCCATCTACTCTAAATGTGTAAATTTGACATCGATATCTCAACGGAACTTTCCCAGCACTATTGACACCTGCCATTCTAGTCGAGCTATATTTTACGGAATACAGAAGGATAGTTCCATTCCATGGAATCTTCGCGTCTTTTTGTTTTAAAAGACGCGCTAAACTTGAAGCCAAAACAGAACGTCAAAAATGTGTCATGGCAGAAGTAACCAATAATGTTGCAAGTCAACAGCATTTTCCCTAACAAGTGGGGGAGATTAAAGTCATTTCAGAACTTACATTTTGTAAATTTTTTGATGCATATTATTTAGCGTGTTTAGTTTATAGTTGTTAATCATATTAATAATATGAATATTTTTTCACATTAAACTGATTTATTCTTAGGTGATTTTTACGTTAGACTTTTTGAATTTTATAATCGCATAAATAATATTCATGCTTAAAAATATATAATAAAATTAAAAATATACTTCAATTTAATGAAATCAATTTCGCCCAATTTACTAAAAGTTGGAAAAATATTTTCTCATTACTGGCAACATTTTCAAATTTAAAAACTTAGTACAATAATTATTTTGAATTTTTAAGTGCTACTGCTAATATATATAAAGTAAGTTAAAACATATTGTCTACTGGTGGTAAGTTATTTTTATATCTTTTTGGTGTTTTCCCGAAACATTGTGAAACCCATTTACACAACAAACTGTCATTTGGTTGGAGCTCCTACCAATAGACCATGACCTTGATAACTGGCAGGACAGCTGGTTGGGTCCGGACATGATGTCCGGATTTCAGTCGCATCAGTAAACATGCATCCTCGACTCTCCTTCTAGGCGTAATTATTCTAAGCAAGAAGCTACTAAAAAGTAGGCTCAGTAAAGTAAAGTAATTAATTAGCCTTTAAACTGTCCAACTGCTGGGCAAAGACCTTCATCATTGAAATCAAGTCATCGCTACAATAGATGGGTGATTAAGCCATCACCACGCTTGCCAAATGCGCGTTGGTGATCACAAACCCGGGTTATGTTCCGAAAAATCCGAAAACTCACTTTGCCCGACCTGGGAAATGAACCCAAGGCCTCCGAGTTTCGGTCCGAGCTATGATACCACTCTAGGCTTAGTATTGGATGAATTTTACTAAAATTTTTTCTTGATTTAGGTAGTTAAAGTACAATCATTTTACGAGCGCGCGTGCCGACGCTCTCAATACTGAACAATAAAGGTTATTTTGTTAGATTCACGCGCGCTCGCGATTTACTAGAACTATTACATTTGTGCACAATCTACGATCAATCAAACAAAGATACATCAAACATAGGACGATCTACTACAGTTTTCGGTGGCAATAAGACAGTGCCAATTTGAAGGCTGCCTGACCTCGCTTGTACATACGAGTAGAATATCAATATATGCAGCCGCTCTGCCGAGGGACGAGCAGATGACATTCTAAAGTTAAAGCATATTTAGCATTCATAATTTAATTAACTTTGCAATTTAGCTTAGATTCACAATTATAGTAGACCTTGCTTAAATCCTGGCATCTCCCGCTGATATGGGCTTGTCCAGGGCCGCATGTTGTATTTGCTTCCGTCTCTCGTTTAGCAATTTCATGGTTCCCAGCTTCCAGATCATCGACATCATCTTCTTCTAGAGCAGCCTGTTGAGTTGTCATAGGAAATGCAGTCCGGAGGATGCTAAACGCTATGTATAGTTTCAGGAATATATTCATTGTTTTTTATTTGTTTCCAACTGTAAATGAATTAACGACCAGATAGTCGATCGGTGCGTAGCTACTGCAAACCGACCGCGCGACTAATGAATATTTATTTTGCAATGTTGATAAACCTACTTAAGAAGTTAGTTTCTGAAGGCAATAATACGACATGTTCAACTACATAGTTGAACAAAAAATTATAATATTTCTCGTATTATTAACTACCTAACCATCTTTCCGCCCGCGGCTACGCCCGCGTTTCCTTATATATTATGGCCATATTACATAAAATCTATATAAATTGTAGCCCATGTGTTATTCTGATGCATAAGCTGTATTAGTGTAAAGTTTCATCCAAATCCGTTCAGTAGTTTTTGCGTGAAAGAGTAACAAACATACATAAGTACATACATCCTCACAAACTTTCGCATTTATAATATTAGTAAGATTTTTTCTCCGTTTGGTCAATTAGAAAATTAGGTCACAAACATTGAGACTTGAATGAAATATGTCATCCTTTGTAGATTTTTTCCCACGTATCGTCAGTGCCTGTACCAGAAGTTTTCCTCAGGCAAACTAATAGTTATCTACAGCAAATAGCAGTTATTTATACACACATCAAAAGTGTCTAGGGATCAAGCATTTTTATGCGGATTTCTTGAGATTGAGATGTGGCTTTGTAATAAATTTATGATTTTATAAATTTATATGGATCCTTTTTGGTGCAATTCATAATTTGAAACAGGAACTGTCAATCAAACTCGAGTAAAAGATGAAAATCAGCTGTCAATATTTTCCCTATAAAAACATGCAACGCATTGAAGACATTATTAGTGCTACTGTTTCCCTACTACTGATTAAAACCAACGTTATTATGGAGCGGCGACGTCATTTAAGCAGGGAAGAAATGCTCAGAGCCGTGGGAATGATAGAAGCTGGTTCCCGGCAACGTACTGTGGCTTTAGCTCTGAATACAAGTCAGAGTGTTATCAGTCGACTTTGGACACGTTACCGAAGCACTGGTACCGTGGCTGAGCGCCATGGAGGACGGTATCGCTGCACCACACGGAGACAAGACCGATACATTCAAATCACAACTCGAAGAGCTCCAACAATAACCGCCATGATGTTAGCCGTGAGGCTTCATCACTCTTCAGGGAACTTAATTAGCGACCAAACAGTCAGAAACCGCTTGCATGAAGTGAACCTTCATTCCCGAAGACCGCTAAGGGTACCACCTATAGCAATGCACAATCGTAGGATTCGATATCAATGGGCTCTTGAACACAGAAATTGGGCAGAAGAACAATGGCGTTTCGTGTGCTTTTCTGATGAGTTTCGTTTTGGTATGAGACCGGATACAAGACGTATACGACACTGGAGAACCCCTGGACGCCAACACCGATTAAAATCCTGCCAGGAAGTCCATCCTTGTAGTGGTGGAACCATCATGGTATGGGCGGGTATTTGGATCGGCGGAAGAACTGAGTTGATTTGGATCAGAGGCAACCTCAACGCTCAAATTTATGCTGAGACGATTGTATCAGACGTCATCGTTCCTCTACAAGTGCAAATCGGTCCCTTATTTCAGTAAATGCATGATAATGCACGACCGCACACCGCAAGAGTTGTAAGACAGACACTCGCCGCAGCTAACATCAATGTCCTGCCCTGGCCTGCTCAGTCGCCAGACTTGAACCCGATTGAGCATGCATGGGATATGCTACAGAGAAGAGCTCTGCCGAATATGGAGGGTATCCAGTCGCAAGAAGACCTTTTTTTGTTGTTGCAACGAACATGGGCGGCCATTCCACAGCGTGATTTGGATGAACTCATTTTGAGTATGCCAAACCGATGTTCTTGTGTTGTTAGTGTTCGCGGTAGAAACACGGATTATTAATTGTTTAAGTTACCCAATAAAATTTTAAAGAAAACTGTTATTTCAGTCTTTTTTTCGAACTTTAATGTTAGTGGTTCAAATGTCAAACTCCCTTTATTAGGAAAATGGCAAATTTCTTTATTAATGCAAAAGTGACTTGGTTTATCGTTACTGTAGACAAACGAAAACACTTTATTTGATGAATCCTTAAAGAAAATTTTAATTAATATCAATCAGGAGAAAAGTTATTGCAAAAGTATATGTTGATCCCTAGACACTTTTGATGTGTGTAGTTCCTTTATTATTCACTATCGGCGCTGTACCGAAATTCCATGCAAAAGCGTCAACACTGACGCCAGCGTCTGTAATTATTGGTGTAGGTATATGTGTACTCAATGGTAGGGGCTTAGAATAATAACGTATAGAACGATAATCTTCATACAACCGCCCCGTCAAAAATGAAGCACTAATCCGATCCACACTTGCGTGACTATTACTTGCTCACGTACGGCGCGCTTTGACATTAAACATTTCGGAGCCGTAATGAACACTACAAACCAATTGAGGTGCTTCAAAATGGGCGCGCGGACTTGGTTTCTTTATGTAATTATAAGGGTAGGGGTACAGCTTCCTCGCATAGATCGACGATATAAGCCAAACCCATTTTTAATAAGGCTTTAAGCCAAAGCCACTGATAAGCCAGCACACAGCAATCAAGCCACGAATTTTCTAGAGGGAGGGTGAGGTGGGGAGCGGGGTTTGTTTGTAACAATGTTTCAAAGATAAAAACAAGGAAGCTCTGTAACTCAAATGAGAATAAGTAGCATTAAATATTTCTCTGATTATAAAGTAAGCTTGTTTTATGGACACATAATAAGGGAAGGTAGGTACCACATTGGGACATATTACACCCACAAGTTGCTCACAATACGGTTTCAATTCTCACCATCATGAGTTTCTGTCATGGCGATAGTTGCGTTCAGAAAGTTGAATGCTATTTTTGGTTCCTTTTTTGATCACTTGGGGCGCTGTACCGGAATGCCATACCAAAACGTCAACGTGGTTTATTTAAGCGGACGCTGGCAGCTGTCATTGATGTAAACTCTTGGTAGGCATACTGACTTATAATGGTAATATCTGAAACTTATGCATTGACTGAATTAAAGTAAGATATTTTGGTAGATATTTTTTTAGAGCTCACACTGAAATACTAAGTTTGATAGTTTTGATACAGAACCTATATATGAGTTCGAGTTCCACGTACAGTGATCCA
Organism: Udea olivalis; assembly: GCA_947369235.1. Classification (NCBI taxonomy): domain Eukaryota; kingdom Metazoa; phylum Arthropoda; class Insecta; order Lepidoptera; family Crambidae; genus Udea; species Udea olivalis. The sequence goes on along the minus strand of OX376346.1, from coordinate 5,967,066 downwards.
AATACCGTACTTAGAAGATCTCGTTCCAAACTGAAACTCAAATAACTTTATTCAAATAGACTTTCACAGTTAGTAGGTACTTTCAAATCGTTAAATTTATAGCAAGATACACTGAATAATAGACATAACTAATACTATAATAATATAGATATATAAATACACAGTATACATACATAATGCGACTCTACCACCGCGTCGGAGTTGTTTCTTGCTGAGAAGACCCGGCGAGAAACTCAGCAGTTACTCTTTTAAACTTGTTTTGGGTTTACAACAGGCGTTAATAAAGTACGATGTGTCATTTTGATACTAATAAACCTACTGAGTGTCTAATCCAAAGAATATAAAACAATGGAAATAAATCAAACATAAAAGAATATAAACTTAAGGCCATTTAAACAATTAAGAAATAAAATGGTTAGTCAGTACAAACTAAGTATTAACTAGGTATTACAATAAAATATCTGTTATAATAGAGTCATCTAATCGGCCCCGCATCGAGCAGAGAGTTTACACCCAGGCATTTTTATCTATAAGGTAGTCTTTTGTAGTATAATAGCCCTTTTTCAATAAAACTGCTTTGATGTGATTTTTGAATCTATGTAGTGGTAACTCACGAATGGCTTTTGGGATCTTGTTGTAATAATGTATACCTTGCCCCATAAAGGATCCTGAAACTTTTTGTAGCCTAAAGAGTGGAAGCGCAATTTTATCCTTATTCCTAGTATTTTTGCAATGTATATCACTGTGTTTAGTATAGAGACCAATATTTTTTCTTACCAAAACAATGCAGTTGTAAATATATTGTGAAGCTACAGTAAGGATACCAATTTCCTTAAAAAGCTCTCTAAGTGAAGCCCGTGCACGAAGCTTATAGATGGATCTGATCGCTCGCTTCTGGAGGACAAAGATGGTTTGTATATCCGCGGCTTTACCCCAAAGTACAATGTCCATAAAACATTACACTGTGGAAATAACTAAAATAAACCGAACGAGCAGTATCAACATCTGTTAATAACCTTATTTTTCACACTGCAAAAGCAGCCGAACTTAGTCTGCCCGAGAGGGCTGTTATATGAGGGATCCATTGGAGTTTTGAATCTAATGTGATTCCAAGAAAAACTGTAGAATCAACAAGCTTCATAGTATTGCTGTCTATTTTTAGGTCAATGTGGTATTCCGAGATACGAGTACATACCTCAGTTCCGGGTACCGTATTCCGACTAATGAGACCATAGTTACCTAGTAGGTACCTACAGAGTTCCAAGCCGAGTACCAAGACCGCGTACTGTGTTCCACTAAGACTTCCAAGTATTGGTTCCGGGTTGTAAGTTCCTAACCTAGTTGTGCTTTTGCTTTTTAAGCTGCTGGTTGTATTGCTTTAGGCACTAGTACCTACTGCTTTAGATTGACATAATGAACTATCAACTTCACCAATCCGTGGCCAAGGGGTTAGAGAGCTCGGTTTGAAATCTTGAGATCTTGAGTTCAAATCCCAGGTTGATGAAACACACAAAGCAATCACCGAGCAAACTATCCTCATCTTGAGGGCATGCAAAAAAGCCTTTTGACGCCCTTTAGAAGACTAGTGGACTTTTAAGTGGAAGGAAAGACAGTTGTAAATATAAAGAGGTTATAGCAAAGGTCTTTTGTAACAAATTCTTCTCCATTAGCTAGGGTTCAGAAATGGATAGGTAATGTATACTTCTATATAAATATTAGAGGTAAGCGTTTGTGAGTTAGTGAGTTTGTATGTTGAGGTAGGTAGTCTCCGAAACTACAGAACCGATTTAAAATAATCTTTACCAATATAAAGCAACATTATCAGGAATGACATAGGCAACATTTTTTTTAGTCAGGCGGGTAAGTCAGTATCCGCGGGCGAAGCCGCTGACGCATCACGCACAGCTAGTGAGATATAAAGAGAGAGCTGACGCTAGCGACTGTCCCTAGAGTGTTACCTCATGGTAGGGGTAGGTATGTATTGGGATTCGACATTGGCATGTTATGTGTCATTCCAATACATTTTATTTACGCAAACGATAACGTAAATTTAAATTAGCAACTCGTGGTAGACACGTACTGTCCTACTATTCTGCCTCGCTTTCCTGCCCTCGTGTGAAATCGGCATTAGTTTTAATATTAACTTACCATGCAAAGCACTTTATAGTAAAAAGTTTTCCACAATCCAGTCCTATCCGTCAAACGCCTGAAAACCCTAGGTTATGTTTCCAAAAAAATTGATAATACCTATAGGTCTTTAATTTGTCCCACCTGTAACCAAAAACACAAAAAAATTCAGCCGCTCGCTGACCGCTTAGCGCTAGAGATATAAGATACTACCACCTACCTACCTACTTACTTAGGTCTATCACGTTAAATAAAATAAAAAGGCTCTTGTAGGTATACAACGTCAGTTTTATTCAAAATCATATTTAAGTACATCATAGCGCACTGAGACACGTTACTGAACATTAGTCCTTGTCAACACACTTTCCGTTTACTTTGACTTTGCCCGTGGGACACTGATCGCCATCAAATGAGGACCGTTCATCGACTGTCACATTGGCCGGAATGAGTTCGTTCGCTGTAGTCGAAGTGACCGGCCTCTGAGTAGTCGAACCATCGTTCTTCTTCACTTGACCCCGCCAGTAGGACAGATTCCCTGTCTCTGGATTATCGTCATCAACGAAGATAATGTTCTCGGTGCTGTCGTTTTGGGAGGTTCCACTTCGATTCGCGGCATTTGGCGGCTGTGCCATTACGTCGGATTGTGACGTCACCTGAGATGTAAAAAGCGGTTGCGGCCGTTTTCCCGAGGTCGTCTGCCAAGCAAGGTCACGGGCTCTTCCGTTGGCTGCGCGACCTTCCGGTAACTTCACTGATGGCGGGTTGACTTTAGCGATTTCGTTGGTTGACGCGTGGTTTGGATTTGACTCGCGGAACGTCTCCGAATCTTGTATGAAAAACACGACTGTGCTCTGCCCAGCAAGTCTCATAACTGGCAGTAAACACAGCGCGATGAATAACCCGACCATAATTATCTATTTCCTCAATACACGCACACAAAAGACAACGTTATAAACAATTGTAAATTAAAATTTGTTTATATAGGTATGATAGAATGATAAAAATGTGCACGTCCAGATACAGCTGGACACGGTTTATGTATCTAAGTTGGCTCTCGGCTTCACGCTTTTTGCACTTAAGGCCAAGACAGGGCCATTAATGACGGCACTTAATGACAGCATAAACTCATGGCGACACAATCGACGGAATCGTTCATAAAGCCTTTAGGTACAGGCCGCTACTTATTTGGTAACTTGTACTCTAAATATTGAGGATGAAATCTCATTGATGTGATCTCTCATCAAAAACAATCGAATTGAAACAGTTTCTCCAAAATGGCACTTCGGTGAATCATATATATATGATGATACTTAGTAGGTGAAGTAAAAAGGATCTGGTGGAAATGTGTTTTTTAATTAACTTCCATTTTAGGGATTTCATGCAAGAAAAACGCAGCTACATATTATATACAGTCCGTCTGATTTTATTGAAAATCCTAAAAATAAAACCAATGTTCAATAACTTAGTTTAGTTACATCACCTGCTGAGTATCCCATACCATTTTCCTTTCGGTGTAGTAGTATTTGTTATCAATTACTATAACTCAAAATATTGCTCCATCAAACTGAATTGAAAATCACCAAAATAAAACCCATGATATTTAGTAATAAAATTAATATCGGTCAATTGAGCTTATTATGATTCTGATTTCATTTAACTGATGAGACACGCTGTTAGATTAAGATTCAAAAAAAGGCTCAACCTGCCCCAGGTTGGGCCTTTTTTAAATTTTTGGAAAACACCGTTGGGTTTATTTTATAATTATTGAGTTACCACCACACAAGTTAGCTACCAAATAAGATAGTCCTATTCACTAAAAACTATACTTAAAACAGTTTTGGTCTTGGAACCACATTAACAATGTTCAGAAAATGTATTTCTGAACCAGTAAGTAAAAAAACCTATTAACTATTAACCTGTTCGATCCCCACCCATGACAAACATTTGTGTGACGAACATTAGTGTTTGTTGTGTGTCTGGGTGTTATTATCTATATATGTATGTATTTAGAAATATGTAAGTATGTTTATTATTCTCTGACGCCCATAGTACAAGCTCTGCTTAGTTTGGGGTCAGATGATCTTGGTGTAAATTGTCCCAGATATTTATTTATTTATTTTATTTGACTGTCCCACTGCCACTGGGACAACGGCCTCCATTATTTATTCTAGTCATCGCTACTATTGCCTCAGTAATTATAATAAATTCATTATTAACGTTTGTTAACTAAATTCATAATAATATGAGTACATCTACTTAAGTTTGACCTGTTAATGTTCTAGAAGTTATCTCTATTCCTACTGCAGTCTGCAACCAATAAACCTACCTATCTATGCCCATTATTAATAAATATAAATGATTAATAAATATGCTCCAGACAACACACCACTTTTCATGGTCTCGAAGTAAGGATAAATATCTCTCTCTTTGTTACAAGATACCAGACAAGGGAACTAAGCCAAGGGCGTCTCCCAATCAAGACTAAATACTCGTGAAAATACTACTTCCTACTTCATAGAAATATAAAAAATTATGAACATAGTAAAATAACACCTAAAAAGCAAGTCCAATGGGTGTGATTCCACACTTTATGAATTTAAATAGACGAATCGGCAGTGCTCTATTTTGAGTTCCTGTGGTAAGAATTGCAACAAAATATCCTTATGTGCAGTAAATAGGTATGAACAGAAAAGCACGAACAATACTCATTTATGAAACAAATAACATACTTGCTTAGGTGTGCAACCAACAATACCTTTGACAGTTGATTTTGGCGCACTTTTTTGCATGAAACTATCCTTCCAGGGGTTACTAATCTTGAGACTTAGGTATCTACTTGATTTTAAATGTGCGAATGTTTATTAAGGCTCGTCTCAGAAAGGTCTGGGTTTGTTTTTTATACGAACGTGGAGGATACCTAAGGCGCTTCGCCTTGAGTCATGAGATTTTCTATTCTTTCAGCAGAATTAAACGTATAATTTCTTTTGTGTGTTTGGTTGGGCTAATTAATTTTATTACTTTTTACTTTACTTTTTATTTCCTCTGTAGAATTTGGATTGCTTGCCATTGATTTTAAAAGGTATTCAGAAAAATAAAAATATTTGATAATAAGAAGCCTCTTAAAACACAAAAAAGTGCGTAACACACTTGTAGGTACGAGTAAGTATACAGTTTTAAATTAGCAAAAAAATATAAAGTCAAGCGGATGCTCAAAAGTATCAAACATCACTATCAGTCACTAATTCTAACTCTCTGCTCATTGCTCCGCTCCTGACCACGGTGACGTGCAATTGTCGCCGAAACGTCGAGAAAAATAGGTAAAACAATTTACCGTAATTTTGATTCGTTGCAAGAACCCGTTTTTATTCGAATTAGGTAGTTAAAATGCAACGAGAAAGTTTAAAATGTTATCACAGTCTCACTCCCATTTTTCCATTTTAGTGTTTTGGTATTTTTTACGTTTCTTTTTCAAATTTCTAGGTTGTGGTACTTTTTTGTGGCGTGAATAATTGAGAAGAAATATATATATATAATGAAAGAATACTAGGCCTAGCTGATGTAGAAGCAAACCAACATTACTCAAAAATTACGTAGCCCTAGTGATGTTTTATCTTTGGGCTTCCGCTGAGACTACTTTTTGGGACAACCTGTATATGCCACCAATTTCACAATAAAATCAAGCGGGAAATTATTAATTTCAGAAGGAAATGCATTTTAATTTCTTCGTTTTACAATGTTTGTTTCAATTTTTTTATTTGATTATGTTGTTTTATTTTTGCAATTTTGTCCTGTTTTTGTAAAAATACCTAAGGCCCGCCGCACACGGACAGCTTGTAGCAGCTAGTATCGACAGCTTTATGCTGCGACTGCATATTGAACAACAGTATTCCACGTAAAACATCCACGGAACCGCTCGAGCAGTTGTGACTGCTTTGGCCGGTTGGCAGCACAAGCAGTCGCCGGCATACACTGACTGCTTGAGCTGTCGACTGCTCTCGCGCAGTTACCTCCGCCCACGCTCTTCATTCCACGTCGCGCGCTGCCTGCCCGTACGTCTTGTTATATTTCTTGAGCAAAATGGGCGAGCAGTTAATACCAACTGATTCAGCAGTTATCAATGGCAGCTTCAAGAACGGTCCGTGTATGTTGATCACTGGCATAACTGCTCGAGCTGTCAGTGTTTGGCGGGCCTTACGTTATGTACAAAACAGAGTCGATTCTAATTTGTCTGATTTCCCCTTGGTGATTGGAGCCCTTACCACACCAAAACCCTGAATCCACTACTGAAGACTGCAGGGGCATACCGGCCTGCCTGACGTGTGCATACTGGCGAAGCGCCTGTGAAGTGAAGGCTGCGGTGCACAACGATTTGAAGGGTGGTTTTATTCTATTCTACGAGTAATATTATAAGGAGGAAAGATTTGATCGTTTGTTTGTTTGTATTTAATAGGCTCCAAAACTACTGATCCAATCGTGAAAATTCTTACAGAAGGCTAAATTATTCAGGACTGTTAAGGGTTTACTTTATTATTATTATCATTAAACAAAAAATTCAGTGAAAAATAATCATCATCATCATCATTCGCAGCCACAAGACGTCTACTGCTGAACATAGGCCTGGGACCATCGATTTTCAAAGTGACCGGTTGGTTACAGGCGGTCTGCTGCATCCACCGGAATCCGGAAAATTATTAGGTCGTCCGTTCACCTTGCAGGCGGGCGTGGCGTCTCAAGATGCGTCTGCCCTGAAACGGTTTCGAGTCCAGAACTTTCCTGCCCCAACGGCCATCAGTTCTGCGCGCTATGTGACCTGCCCACTGCCACTTCAGCTTATACTTAACCGCTGGGCTACGTCGGTCACTTTCGTTCTTCTACGGATTTCCTCATTCCTGATTCGATCACGTAGCGAAACACCGAGCATAGCCCTCTCCATAGCTCGCTGACTTTGAGCTTTTTTATGAGGCCCATGGTCAGAGACCACGTTTCAGCTCCGTAAGTTATCACTGTTAAAATCGTAGAGTTTTGTTTTAAGGCACTGAGGTTTGTTGGACGAGAAAATGTAGCGCAACTTTCCGAAGGCTGCCCAACCGTAATAGTAAATGTAAATCAAGTCAGTCAGCCAGAGCGGGCAAAATGGACACCAGTTGTCGAACATTTGACAGAACGAAGTCTGTCTGGGCAGCTCGTATACAATAAATAATAAATTAGACTGGATTATATAAAAATCTCTCACATTAAAGGCTCACTTTTATAATTTCGGACTTTATTATCAAACAAACTGAAAGCCAAATCAAAAACTAAGAAAGTAGGAACAAAGTCTCTCGCGTTGTTGCAGGTGTCCACTGTCCATCGCTTTCAATCAGTCGATGGGTTGTTTTCCAGTAAGTTAAAAAAAACCTAGTATTAATTATTTTCCATGTTGTGTGTAGTGGACTAGTTATAATAATAAAATTATTCTGACTAGTTATTAAGTGGTTGGAATATCGGTATGTAAAAATATAATAAGAACATTTAATCATCTAAGACTTAGCCTAAAGCTACCTTGAGAAAAGTTTTGTAGTGTAGTGATTAATCTTGCCTCTCCATAGTCCTTACAGTTCGCTTAGGAAATAACCTTAGAGCAAGGAAATAACCCAATCCCGAGAAAATTACTTTAATTGCTCTAACAGTGTAGTACCACATTGTTATTACGCTTTTATTACTTCTTCATACGGATGAATTTAGCAATGAAGTCAACCTAGGATATGATGCACTTTTATAAATAACAATAAGTCAATTACTATTGCCTACACGTAGTGAAACAGCTATAAGTAATGCACAGTTTTTTATTTTGTTTCTCGATATTTTTTTAGTTTTTTTCCGTTTTCATATTCCGAAAGGTCCATTTCAACTTGAAAACTACATCATTTACTCGAAAAAAAAAAGTATGCATGCGTAACAAATATTAGAAAAACTAGTTAACTGGTTTTATGGCCTTTTATAATAGTATTATTGTTATCAGTTTCATAAATGGTTTGCTAGAAAATTAATACGATAGAGGTTTTTACGAGATCGGTAACGCGCAAAAGTTAGCTTTGGGTTTGTAACCTAACCCAAACCGACCTCACGCCGGCTTTAGGAAGGTATAATTTACTTTAAAAAACAAAAGAATACATACTGTAAGATTGATTTTCACTTAAAATTTCCAATAAAATAGAAATAAATTTTCGTTACCCAGGTAGTTTTTCTGATATTTATACGCTTGCTTTCGTACATTTTTTTTCGAGTTATTGATGTAGTTATCGGCTAGAAATTACGCAATTTCCTAAATGTCGCGATGTAATGCCGTTTATTTCTGAGACTATTAAGATTTTAGGCTTGACTATTTTTTTAAAACATTAGCAAGCTAATTAGTTTTTCAAAAAGTATAGATGGATAGATAGTCTATCTAGTGTTTTTTAGTAATCTATCTAAGATAGATATACTTTATTGTAATATTCAACAAAACAATTTGTACAATATAGGCGGCCTTATCGCTATAGAGCGATTTCTTCCAGGCACCCTTTGGGTAGAGTAACTTCTTAAAGCATAAAGAGCATAAAGTATTAGTTAAGTGCCCAGACTTTATCAGTTTTTTTAAAGCAATTGGTTTTCGGAGACAAGTCGGAAACTTTAGAAAAAATATTAAAACGCCAATATCTCGCTAACTATTAATTTTGGAACCCTAGTTGATGGGGCTTAATTTGTTGCAAATGACGTCTACCATTACGCTTTTTAAGAAATAGGTCTATTTTCCCTGTAACCCTGTATGTACGAGTATACCTCGGTAATTTTCTTTCTAAAAGGTTTCGACGCGTTTACACTTAAAAGTATCAAGTGTTGTAGTATGAATAGTGATTTTTATGATTCCCATAATAGTAGATTGTTACACAAGGTGAGAAAGTTACCTTTTCAATGCACGAGATGGTTTGGCGCGCGAGCGTAGCGAGACCGCTAATAGTTCGAGGGCATTGAAAAGGTCTTTCTTCCGAGGTAAACACTCTGCTTTTCATTACGAATATAAGGAAAGTAAATAAAAATCAGATACATAAGTTCAACCAACAAAATTTTATTGAAACATTACCTACAACAAAGTTGATGATATTTCTATTTAAAGTTTATATTAAAATTAGAGCAATTGTTAAACGATAGAGAGAGGTTACTTCCTGGGATGTTGATGGTTGATATTTTTTGTAAAACTTGAGCATCTTGAGTAAATGTTGGTGATAGAACAATCTCTTCATCCGGGCAAATAAATTACCTACCAAGTACTTCAAAAGTACTTGGTAGGTAATTTATTGTTTCAGTCAACTGATTTGAAATGTTCGCCTTGTTATTGACCGATTCCTCGATTTAGCCTTCAGCTACTGTACTAGATTTCCATCCACCATGTCTTTTTATTGTAGTCAAATTGGCGCCTGAATCAGCTAATAGAGTCGCTGAAGTCCTGCGGAAGCAGTGACCCGAGTATAAATTTGGATTTGGTAAATCAAGATACGTGGCTATCTGCTTCGGGATACTCGATAATTTGTTTTTGCCAATTACTTGCCTCAAATATTTTCCTTTTTGGTAACTGAGGAAAAAACGATCAGTTCCCATAACAAGTGGTCGAAGTCTTTGGTATTTTTCTATTATTTGTACGAACTCTTTCTTTACTACGAATGTTCGGTCGACTTTTGTTTTAGTACCTCTTAACTTGACTACCATCATTTCACCTTTTTTCTCTATGTCATGTTCCATCAAATTTACCAGTTCAATGGTTCTGCAAGCGCCACTTATGGCCATTACCAACACGACCTGAAAAGTAAATACAAATCTTTAATGGGGTTTTTATTGTAGGTAGGTTACCAGTATATAATTTTGAACTCATTTTTTTGGATGCGATGTTATTTAAAATAAATCGTTACTTTTATTGCTATATAAATGTCGTCTGGCGCTTGATTTATGAAGGTTTGGACCTCTTGTGCAGTGAAAACTTTGGATTTTTTCGCTATGTATCCACCCGACTGCCTTTTTAGGAAAGATGATAGTTTGGCGAAATTTTTCAAATGTATATCGTTTTTTGTATTTAAAGTCTTTTTTAGCATTGAATATACGCTCCACAGAGTTGAAGATTTATAATTTTTGGATAATTGATTGAAATATGTTAATAACACGTTTTCTGAAAAAGACTTCAATTTTTTTTTCAGTGCGACATTTCATAAAATCTTCCTAAGTTCTTATGTATCTTTCTCTTGATTTCGGCGGAGGTTTTCCACAACTGTTTGAGCTTCTTCTCTAATGAAATCAGGAGTCAAATCCATATCTAAGTCTGATGAACTCATTTTGCAGAAAATTAAATTCTCACTCGATTTACGAAACAACTGAATGAAGTTCGAATAGTTGCAATTCCGCCTTTTTTTTGTCTGTGGAATTAAACCTTTTTTTAAATATTTGCTCAACAACAAGGCTTCGGCGCTTCTCCCCGATGTCGATCTGCTTTGCGCTCGAAATAACACGCGTGGACCGTGCTATTATCCGCAAAGCAATGAATATTACCAAGTGATACAAGGCATTGATCTGCAGAAGAAACAACGTCAGAGACAAGACGGAGTCCTGCGGAACTCCGGCGTTTATCTGAAACAAATTCTGCGATCCTCCAGAAATCCGGCAACCCAGTCGCATAAGCGAGGTGGCAGACCATATGCCGATAACTTGGAAAGAAGCGAACGATGCCAGACAATGTCGAAAGCTTTGGTAATGTCAAGGCAGACGGCTAATGATAACCATGCTTGTCCATAGTTTCCTGGATGTGTGTTACGTACACTAGAAAATCACCCGTGGACCGTTTCGGTCGGAAGCTGTACCTGGCGGTCGTGAATAAGGGAGAGAGTTTTCCTCTGGGTACTCCCGCTACTTAGAGGCTGTGCGTTGATGATCCGCTCAAACACATAAGCTAACACTGAGGTTACGGCTACTGGACGGTAATTGGCAGGGTCAGACCGGTCCCATTTTTTGGGAACTGGTTGAACTTTCGCCTCCTTGCGAGAACGAATCGTAGGAGAGGCGATACAGGCGAAACAAAAGTGGAGACATCTTCGCTGCACATTTCATCAACACCGCACAGCTGGAATTTATAAACATAAGAATCCTCGTAAACACGCCTTTTCGGGACGAGACCGCGTCAAGATAAGAGTAAAAAAAAGACGGTGTTGTTATTATTTGATCTGCTTCAGACTCATTATTATCCAAAACTGCAGTCTCAACTATTTAGGTACATTATACATGAATAACCTTCCTTTAAGAAGCATTTTGTTCAAAATTAACTGACGTAAATTGTAACATCTACGATGACAGCGAAGTAGAAAGAGTCAAATAGCAGAAAACGTTTTGGGTATGGAGCTCCTCCCGCGCCCCGCGTCAATCATTCGTTCTATTCGAAAAACCATTGCGTAGTTTTAAGACGTACGAAAATTAATTGAAATAAATTGAAATGTGTAAAACAAAATATAAATCAGTTCGTGTAGTCTTGTTTAATTAGAACGATAATGTAATAAAAATAAAATCGTGAATTTGTAGTTTACTTTAAATTCACTTTGCACCCGTCGATTTATAGTCCGGTAAATAAATCTTTGCATTGTTGTTGCACTTTTGTTCATATCGAGCACCGATTGTAATATGTTGGAAAGACGTAATTGGCCTACATAATTGTATTTAATATTGTACTCAAAACTGTATTAAGCTGTGTACTGTCCCTAAATAAATAAATAAAATAAACGCTAATAAATTGTTTTCTGTTTTTGGCCCAATGCCTCTACCCGGTTTTACATACTAATTATTTTCCGAATATTAAGAATGCGATGTAGAGGACCGTATTTTTTATTGCGGTATCTATACTTACGTGAGGTTTGAACAAATCTGCCCACTATTAGCTTAAGTGGCTCAGTCCATGTAGCACTCGTATGCGTGTACTTATACTACATAATATTTGGATACGTCGCGAGCAGAGCTCGTCGCCCTCTGATAGGTATCCCCCATAACTCCAGTCAAAGAAACTTAAAATTCACATGAAATCCTATAGTTTTAATTTCTTTTTCTGAACATTATTTGGGGTAATTGGAAACCCACTTTGCAGTTTCCCCCCTTCCCATATTGAGCGTTTTAAGAAAACTCTTGAGTCCTACGACTTGCTGATACAATCTACATTATGGATTCGAGTAAGATTTAATTTGTTCAAAAATTCTATATATTATAGACCCAAAAATACCTGTTTATTTTGGGAGGTTTACCTAGTTGGGTCCATGTGTGAAAGCCGTCAAGTCTGCGTTCGGTGGAGTACAAGTATAATAGTGCTATTTCCCCATTTGAAAGACTTATGACTGAGTGGTCTTACGAGGCGAGATGTCTATTAGCTTAACTATAGTTTTATGCATTACCTTAGAAACTTCCAGAGATTCAATACTAAGTCCCTCATTGTAGGTACATTACGCTCGGTAATAAGCCAATCCTGTGAATATTACTTTAGTTGTTTACAGTTCTCTTGCTGTTTCACCTTTATCACGTCTTCATACGTATAAATTTGCATTGAGGTTAAACTAGGATACTTAATGCATTTTATTTAGCAACAATAAAGCGATTAACAGTTTAATGTCGGTAATAGGACATTAGTACCTACATAATTAATTCATTGCTTTTATTATGACTTCTTGCAACCAATTATCACTGGTTTCTACCTGCCCATAATTACTGCGAACTTTACCTATCCAAAGCCAGGATGATAGGTATATATAGTGCTCCGATGATAAAAAGGTACCTAAAGGTATCAACTAATAATCTATACAGCAATCGAGATGAACAAAATTGGAAGTAAACTTGGTTTTCAAAAAAACACTATCTTTATCGCCCGTGCTTTTAGGGTTGTCATGATGACTTGGTCCCATCACAAGTGCTCTGTTATAACTTCTTTTGGACTAAAGAAGTTTGCTTGATGCTTACAGCTTTGTAAGTCGATCTAAGTATGTAATCCGGTATACAACAGAAACGATGAGTTAGTTCCGGCTATGATGGTAGTGTGTAGTGTTGAGGTAAAAAACATAACAAGTTAGGTATTTGCCAGATACGTGATTTGGTTACTTACACAAGGTTACAGTAATGAATCGCTCTGATGCGCTGTGGCTTGCGCACACTTGCTTGTTTTGGTTTGTTTATTTTTAATATATTTTATGTGGTGGCGCTCCTCGGATTGGTAATCAATTCTACCATTTATTGAGATTGAATATGTTTGTTTCATCAAGACAAACAATGGTATGATTTTCACTCCGGCGGCCAGCCGTTTGACGATTTCATCATCGTCATAACGAGGACCGCTTGAGACCCAAAGAGGTCGAGGATTCGATTGAGGCGGCTACATGAAACGTGATATGACTGTTGATGAAACAAATATTTGCGATGTGTCTGGTTATATGTGATATATTTTTGATTTTTGATTGACTTAGGATTTTTTTTATAAACTAAACATTATGTAGGCCAATAATAAAACTTGAAATAGGCTAGAAAAACAGAAAAAAAATCCTTAGGATCGCATTATCAAACCAATCTAAATTTGGAGCCGTTTACTTACAATCTTTCTAAAATGCTCACTTTGTATAGACCAAGGCCCGTATTCTAGAATCGTACTTAAGCACAGATCTGTACTTGAGTAGAGATTTCAAAACGTCACTCAGATCTTTACTCAAGGATAGATTTTGTTTTAGAATACGGGCCTAAAACTAAAAGTAAGCATTTTAGAACCGTGAACGGTCGCGCTGCCGCGCGGGGTGGCTGGGCCGCGGGGGATTGTATTATGGCCCCTGGAGACAAGTTGCGAATTTAAGTTTTTTTAATGGGCTAAACTTTAAGTACTGGGTATCTTAGAGCTTAAGTAACAATCTGATCCCAATACGTGTTGGCAGAATTTACTGATTCAGTTGTACCTACTGGTTACTGCTAGGCTTTTTTTTAGACGACCAGTGAGCATTCGCAGGATAATATTTACCTTTGTGTATTACCATTTTATGAAGAAATCTTCGATTCATCTTTTTAGAAGCAGGTTCTTGGTTACTAGGACTGTTTCACTATAGAGAGCAAATGGGTCATGTACTCATGTCAGTAAATAAAAAGGCAAATAAAAATAACTTATTATTATTCGTAAAAAAATATTACAATGACTTAGCGTTATCTATTTTGTTTTACTTATTTACCTAATGGTACGAGTCTTAAATGCGAAAAATGTTATTGGTCTCCAAATCTGATGTTTAAAGGATCAATATTGCTGTCACTATAATCCTCTGCTTGATCTGGTTTCATACTTGGTGTCTCTCGTTTCGGAGCATTTATTTCAATCTTGTCGCCCCCATAATGGTACTGATTAGGATTCAGCGGAACAAATAACGGCTCATCATCGTTAGGTTTCTCGGTTGTCTTCTCAACTTTATTTATACTGTTCTCCGTCGTACTTAGGATAGGTTTTTTATCGTTACTATTTTCCTGGTTTTGGTCATAAATGCTACCATAGTTCGGTTTAGTCCCTGGGCGGTTCGTGACGCCGTCGTTTGGGTTTTGCGTCGGTTTCTGCATTGGTATTCCTTGGTTGAAGTTCCCATCATTGTTTTGGAACGGTCTGTGAGGCGAGCTAGTTGGTATATTATCAAAATTATTGTTATTGGTCGGTCTGTCAAATGGCTGATTATTTGGAATATTGTCTGGAGGATTTTGGTTAAAGTTTTCGTTATTGTGGTTATTGTTTGGTCTGTCAAATGGCCTATTCGGAGGATTTCCATAATTGTTTCCATAGTTGCCATTGTTCATATAAGGATTTCCATTATTATTAAACTGACCTTGCGAATTGTATCCATATCCTGGTCTGTGATGCGGTGGCCTGTGGTTGTTGTGACCGGAATTCCAGGGGCTATTATTATTATTTACGCCATAATCACCGTAACCAGGTTGATTATGATGATTGGGCTTATTAAAATTGTTGTTACCGTATCCTGGCTTATTTCCGTACCCTCCTTGTTGAGGCGGTCTCTGTCCGTAGTTTCCTTGCTGTCCATATTGGTTCTGCTGTGGGGATTCTTCTACCACCACGATGATGGTCTCGATGGGCTTCTCGGGACTGTTCCCTCCATTGTGGTGAATTGGAGGCTTGTAACCACCCTGTTGTGGGTTAATTTGAAGGTGTCCTTGTACATTTAGTCCTCCGTGGGCTATTCCTTGAAGCACTCCCTGTACCTTCGAGCCGAGCTCTTGTGCTCCGGATAAGATTCCTCCGAGAATAGGAGACGCTCGGCCGCGGCCGTAGCCATAGCCATTGCCATCACATTCGTAGGTCACCACGAACAAAACACACAATAACAGTTTTTTCCTCATTTTAACGTTTTAAAAGTTTAGTTATTCACGCCAGACTGAGTGAGTTTATTGCGATGAGTAAGCTGAGTAGCGATCGACTGGCGGCTTCGCGCCTCAAGCATGTTGATAGGATCTCTTAATGAAACCCGTTTTACCACAGTATTTCACCGCGTCACATAAAAAAATCAGCGTGCTTTATTAAGAACTTATTAGGAAACAAAAAACAGTGTGTCCATTCTCCACTTTGTACAAGACGACATGTCACGACAGTACCGTTTAGAGATGAAAGTAAAGTCGGTAAAAAGTTTAATAATTTACGAATAACGTTACAATACACAGAAGTCTAATTTTGATTTATTACCAAACACAGGTTTTAAAGTTAAATAATTTATTACTAATGTATAGTAGGTAGGCGTTTACTCGGCGATCTTATAGATAGGGAGGTAGCTAGGTTTTAACATTTAAAAAAACATGTTTATAGATTTTAATCTATAGTCTGACTATAGTCAGTTAAAGTACTTAATTATAATTTTACAAAACACTCGTTTGTTTTATACTCGCAGCAAAGATTATTCTGTGTCTTTACGTACGTCAATATCATACAGCTCATCTCCATTAATATTATAGTTTTCCTGTTGTGAGGATGACGTGAAGGTTGTCCGAGCAGGCGGAGATGCAGTAGTGAGAAGATACATTGTGGTATCATATTCATATGCATAGGGAACAGAAGGGGCAGTGCTAAAATCGTGATGGGTATAAGCGAGGGGTTTGGATGGAGTAAATTGATTAACTTCATTCTTTATCGGTGGTTCACCCCATTGAGGCATTGTCGTGGGACCGTGGAAAGTCGCAGCACCTTGGCTCTGCTGAGGTTGGTGGGTCGGTGTTATTGACTTGATAGGCCACGTTTGACCCGGATCCGGTTTTATAAAGTCTTCAAACCTCCCATTCAGACTCTCTACAACAATTTGGCCATTCATCAAGGTTCCATTGTGAAACTGATGATTGATCGGAGCCTGCATTTGGTGGACGCCTCGATCGTCGCGAATATGATTGAAGTTATTCGGTACTGTCACAAACGGTTGTAGATTTTGGGATATACCCATCGGCGAAATGTAATAAAAATTTATAGGTCTAGTTTTGTAGAAGCCGGCCTGTCCCGTTACGGAATCGGTAAAAACTCGCGGATTTTGCGAGTTATATGCCAACGCCGGCAGCCAGTTGAAATTGCTTCTGTCGTAATTAACATTATACCAAGTGGGAGGCTGCCAGTTTATATTGTTTGCACCTTCGAAATCTCTTGAAGACACTGTGTGGCACAACACTAGTAAAACCACTACGTTCACGCACATTATCACAGGCCGTCTTAGCAGTAAGAGCTCATAAATGACACTAACATAAATCAATTTCGTTTGATAAATTGACTCTAAAAGGTTATTAAATAACGATTAACTCTAATTTGGGTAATGAATCAGATAGGTTTCCCGTAAGGTTTTTGTAATGACGTTTCTCGGGAATTTCTTCGCGTGGGCAAGTACGAATACTCAGATTGATTTATAAAAAAAAAATCTGTCTGAATATCTGCAAAAAATCTTTAACACGGATACTAGAGATATTATTTAATTTTTAAAACTGCTTTTTAAAATATTTTTTGTTATAGACAGTGTGATTTTCTTGTATTAGCAAAAACTAAGCTCGTACATTTGAGAATTTAGAGATATCTACATTAAATTTTTTCGGTTATTACCCATGGGGTGTTTCTAAATCAGCAGATCAGGCCTTAACTTTTTTGATTTAGTAAATTACAACCCACACTTAAGCCTTTAGCAGTCGCGCAAATAATTTGGTGAATTTTAAGCAGTCGCGTTACTTAGGTGAATTCCAATTAGTACCTACGTATATAGCTGTTTGGCTTTGCATTTTTTTAAAAACGTTGAAAACTTTATCAAATGAACACAGGGAAATTAAATGAGAAGAACTATAAAACTTGGTTAAAATTGTATTGAACAACAAGAAATTTTAAATACACATAAAAGAAATAGCAGATCAAACATTAAGTTGAAATAAGTGCTGGAAGAGAATCTGTGTTTTATAACTGACGAATGTCCAGCTATCACTGGTCCACAGGCTATTTTTAATACCGCACTTTCTGTGCTAAAGCTTTCGATAAACTGTCTGACGTGGCGCGTCGTGTCGTGACTCATCAGAACGGACATTTAGTATGGTACGTCACGACAAGTCACATCACACTAGTTTAAACGTTACCATACTTAAATGTATGAAACCAATTTCGTACTGACAAGTCACGACACGACACGTCAGACAAATATAAGTCTACCTTTAGTCACACACATTTATTTATTTATGATCAGTGCGTCTACCATGAGTTTCGGTCACGTGAACTACGATATTAACAACAGCAAAATTACTGTTTTCTACAGGCGCTGTGGGTACCCAAATCCCATACTATAACGTCCACCACATACGATAGCGACTGTATCGGTGTAAACTCATGGTAGGGGTACTGACTCTTTTCTCGCAGTCATTTTGAAAATGATACTTGCAGGCATTGTTTTTGCTTAATAATGCTTTTGTTGTTTCGTGTCAGGTCTGAAGAGAGTTCCAGACTTCTAGTCTGGCTCGTGATGAAAAATTGGACCATAACACTCGCGCCCACAGCACTTAGTAAAAATAACATCTCGCATGTACAAGATTTAAATATCTTGTATTGCACAAATATTCATAATCAGAACCATTGTTAAAAATAATGTGCTGTGAAGAGACATCTTGATTTCTTCGAAGTAAGATAGAACATATTGCAATAAATTAAATTCATAAATTATATTTCGAGAAACATTAATGCTTTCAATTATCATATTTTTTTAACACTGAAGCCATAAATGTAAGGTACAAACTTAAGCGACAGTGCAAAACAAATTATTTTATTTAACTTATCTAATGGGTTCCGTACTTCCAAAGCTGCCTACATGCACCACTATCTTTGAAAATGAAAATATGGTTAACTTTTATGTGATCTTATCTAAACGTGTCATAAGAATAAAACTGCAAGTTCAGCTTAGCTGGCTACGGGTTAAAAGCAGTGGTTTCGACTGCAAGAAGTAGGAGCAACTTATATTTGTGAAGAAACATTTCTTTGTTGCAATATACGTCCTAAAGTGCTGCTAGCGGTAGGCACACCCAAAATTCAGTCAAAACCTGCAAATGGTGTTGATGGCATGAAAATAACAACGATTGATCTTTTTTAGGCCATACCTACGAATCAATTTGACCCGCAGCACGGAAAGAAAGAAAAAAAAAGGGGAGGAGTTATGGCGTCATCAAGAAAAGACAAAGACGCGCTTTCACGCAATTTGCACAACATGTAGAAAATCTACAATACTTTAATTAAAGAGCTGATGACGAAATAGAGCAATAAAATTACTAAAATATATTAAAAACCGATAAAATATATGCTTGTAGTTCGTAAATCTCAAAGCAATACTCAAGCCACGGAGCAAACACAAATGCTACATTTATCTGTTCGTGAATCACAAAAACACTGGTGCAAACGTCCACAAGTTGTTGCAATTACCTGTATCGCCACTTGAATCATGTACTAAGTCGTCATTCCAAAATAAAAAAGGAGAAACATGTAGGTACAAAACATTGAGGAAATAACTGGAAATAACAGTAAATAACCTGACCTGAAGAGTCATTGACTTTTCTCGGTACACTTTACGTATTCATTTCATCAATACAGCCATTTGATAATTCACACTTTTGGCGGTAAAATATTGTTATTTCTATAAAACAATTAAGTTATAGCAAAGTCGAGTCAAGGCCGCGCATATTTATTAATCCTCTATCAGATTTGTAGCTATAAAACTGAATTTTTCCTTGGTTTTTTGCGAGTAAAATTAAATAAAAACATGCCTAAAGTTACTAGATTGAAATGAAATGGTTGTTGAATATCAAACGTTTGCGGATCTGCTAATCTTAATCATAACCTATTAGTAGGCGGGCCTCTTTTATTCCACGATAATTAAAATCTGGTCTTATTTTGTTAAAAGCAACTGACGGACTGTTTTACGAGTATGTTGAAAGGTAGTAAAACATGGAAAATAAACATAGTAAAGTTTACCAAAACTCAATCGTTATAACTCTGTGACTTCCGTATAGTGAATGTTGCTTTGTATGTAACTACGAGTAGTTTGTTTAAGAAGTTGAAGTCAGTGGACAGCTCAGCCTATTAGAGCACGGTGTGCACCTGCAAGTACCCAATATTAAACTTAAATTACTATGAATAAGTGGTGTTCTGAGCTTAGAAGTACGGAACCCTTGAATTTAATAAGATACAATTTTCTCAATTCAGCATTTCATTACTTTATCTACGATCTTATTATTATAAGGCACAAATAGCTTAGGTATAGTTTGTTACACACTCAACTACGATGGACTCTCTTCTTATTGGCATAAAATCTGTTGGTAATGTTCCACCCAATTAAGAATTAAGAGATTGAATTCTACACGTGTAGATAAGATGTTAGACAACATAATAAAATGGTTATTTAACGGTCAGAATTCGTATACGACCAGAACCAAGCTCTCTTGAACTCACTTGTACCACCTGCGTTCCTCTATGAGTCTTTATGATTACCAAGAATGTGGAATCACAGAATAGGTAAGGAATTTGAATACAGTAACCACGTAGGTACTTCATTAAAATATGTAGTATCTACGTGGTACTAATAAGTTTGAGAAAGCGTGGTTATCAAAAAATATTCACGTGTTTTTTACATTAATTAGGTGACAAGTTAGTTACAGAATATTTTATGCAATAAGTTACAAAGTAACAATTTCTATCTTAATTTAGAAATGATACGCCACCTGTTCGCTGCCTTTGGCAGTTTCAAAGTCCTTATATGTAGTGTTTATTATTATAATTACGTTTGAGTGTAATTGTTTTATTAAGTTACAAATAAAGTTTCATCAAGCTCATAAACAAACTTACAAAAAAAGGAATAATTACTTAATTCTTTGATTGTGATGTTTTAATAAAATTGCAAGTAAGAATTAGATAGATACCCATTACACTAATACTGACCTTAATTTTAGAAATAAAGTATAGGTACTAGTGTATAATTAATCATACATCTTAACTTGTGTGTGTAAATATTATAACAGGACAATGAATAGTGATTTTATTATTTTTTATTGAAGTGATGTTAAAAGGAGGTGATGATAAAATATCTACTTAAAACTGTTTTTGCTATGTTGTATGAAATTAACAATATAATGAAAAAAGGGTTAAATTAATAACTTTTTTTTCTTACGAACTGCTGCTACTTCTGCCACTGAATGAATGAATGAACTGAAAGCGGTTTGACAGCGTTACAGGGTAAGTGCAAAGTCTTTAATTTAAAGCCCTTAAGTTCGTAGATTTTCTGTCTCCCTCTGATATACCGCAGCAGTACTGCTGCCCGTCGCCACCGAAGACACCCGCGCGCGAGGACGCTCGCAACAAAACACTAAAAATGTTATTTTCTTGGGGCATAGGAGGTATTTTGGAAAACGCAACGTACAGGTTAAAGAAGACTTGATGGCCTATATTTTCTTGAAAAAACTATAAAAATCACACTTATAGTTTAGGAGCCTTAGCAAATTGAAGATTTTTTTAAGGAAATAATTTTTTATCCTACGACTATTTAATAAATAAATGGGTAATAAGTTTGTAAGGTATTTAACCTTTCAAACTTACAGAATGAGGATAACATGTCTAAGTTTATTACATTTTTTTGTTTTTTTCGTCCATCCGTTTAGGAGTAGGCCCTTGACTACGACGGATTTTATGATTTTGGCGTGAGTTGGCGCCTTAACCATTATTTATGTAACGTGGTAAAGTGGCAAAACTTGTGTTGTTACTACATTCAACTACCTTCTACAATCTTCTGCTTAAAATAAGTTTGACGACAAATACGATCGGCTACTGCCGGCGACACGAAACGGGGCAAAAGATGTATCACAACTCAGTAGGTATTTTGAAATAAAATTACGAGTTCGAGTTAATATTTACAAAAGATAAGTGTTGTTTCAGTCAGTTTAGTATAAACAATATTGGCATCATACAATTAAAAACCATGTTTGCAAAATTCCATCCCACTGCAACAGATGTGGCTATCGGACATAGATGTGTATTATCTCTAACTAACCTTATTCGATGTTCCTACCGTGTTAAGTACACAATGGCCTACGGTACAGTTAACAAAATATAGCACCATATTAAATATATCTAATGATGTATCCCCACACGCAGGTACTTTTTGTGGTATTTTGCACTATAGTGCCTATATTAACTGTAAAACGATGAAAATATGGGTATCACAATTCGATTAAGCAAGTTCCATATTAGAACCACTTAAAGCAAATTAAATGTATGTCCTTGACAGATTACAATGATTTAAGAAGCATATTGAAGTTAAAATTTGCTTAAATTCGCCATCCAATATCATGTCTGATATTTTAATATTAAGTTTAATTTTGAAAAGTTTTAAACATACAGGTGAATCTACATTGATTAACTTTCATGTTTTAAATGTTACATAACTATTTGCACAAAATTGCTCCATAATAAGTAACTGCGGTGTGAATCTACAACATAACACAATAGTTATTATTTCAAACGTAAGATTTAGATTTTGATATAAATTCGGTCTCGTTCTAAACTACGTGCTAACATGAACATCTTATATTTTATTTATACAATAGAGTAACGTGAACACATGAAATTAAATATTTATATATGTAGTAGGTAACATACAATTTTTGAGATTCCTTAGTAAGTACTGTTCATCTACATCAAATAAGGAAGATTCTATGGCAAACCTGTCTATGTAGAGAAACTAATAACCGCATTGGGTTTTTGTAATAAAATATTAAATTGGATAATACGACCAACGGTGCTAAAGGCAGGATCGCTGCCATTGCACCAACAGGCCAGTCAATCTCGCACGATAAATATTAAATTTATATTGGAGTGTATTAAATAATTCAGAAAGCTTTAGCTCAAGTCTTTGGCTACTAGATTTATCGGTAAGGTAAACTAATCCTAAATAAGCATTGAGTTTCGATATTTATTCACTTCGGTCCCAGAGACCGTTTTTTTGGTAAATTAATGCCTCAGTATCAAAGGTACTAAATATATTTTTCACTTCTCGTGCTCTAAAAGTACGCCAATATAGCCCTACGAAACGGGACTAAAGTGACTACTTTAGTCTCTAGGGCGTAAAAAGTAATTAGTTTTTTAATTTCTTTCATGTGACCTAAACAAACTTAAACAGCCAGTAGCGAAAATGTTTCTCAACATTTTCGCTTCATGGAACTAAAACTCTCGTTTTAGTTTCATGGTTTGTCCGCAAAAGAAGGTGGCGCCGTGTGTTTTAAATCTTTTGGGATTTTTATTTTTATAGTAATATTTATTAAATGTTTTTGTACTAAATTGACTATTTTTCTCGCACTCAAAGTGAAAAGTACAGTTTGCACCTCGAGACTAAACGCCAACTCAATATACCCTCGGTTTCATTGACTCCCTCGCACGCTCGGGAGTCAAACCACCTCTGGTATATTAAGCCGGGTACTCACTAGTGAGCTGTAACCGTAACTTACGTGATACAGTAACGAGGTTCTAATGTGTACGCGTGCTACAGCTTGTGCTCAGGACGTCGCCCGAACGCTTTCACCGAGCGTACTCATTTCTGTAACCAAACAGATTCAGTAACGAGGTTCTAGCGTGTACGTGAAGTCTGCATGCACCGAGCGCTCTTTGATTCGCGGCAAAAACCGACAATCGTCGGCTCGCTGTGGGTGGCTCGTGTAGCGCTCTTTGCAGGCTCGCGAACCACGTGCACACTTTGTTTTTGGTAACAGTAACGGTTACGGTTACGTGCAACGTTACGATTACAGCAATGAGTACCTTGTTATCGTCGGCTCGCTGCGAGCCGCACGCGTACCGCTCGCAGCAGGTTCGCAAACCACGTACACTATGTTTTTTTGGTAACGGTACACGCAGCGGTTACGGTTACAGCTTGCTAGTGAGTACCCGGCTTTAGGGCTTCGTTCAGTCCCTCGATGTAAAATATAGTATCTTATATGCTGACATTATCGCTAATTGTGGATATGGGTAGACTAGGGAGCTTCCTCTCCGCCTTGCTGCGCGCGTGGTGCAGCGGGCACGGCCGCCGGGCGCCGCGCGGGGCGCGCTTGGGGCGCAGGGAGCCCTGCGGGAGCTTGGCCAAGTCGCCGGCCGACGCGGACTTGTCGAACACTTTGCGGTTCTTGGTGGCCGGCGGCTTGGGCCGCGGTCAGTCTATCACGTGTTTTATTTTGACGTAAAGAACGCAGGAGAAGAGAAAGCCGAAGATCGGGATGACTGACATGCCGACGCCGACCGCGGCTAGGATTATTAGGTGGTCCCGTATGTGGACGGTGAACTGCCGTATGCAGCCCTGAAAAAATTGATTGATTATTAGGAATGGTTTTGCTAAGTAGACAATAAAAACTTATACATGTACGGGGCTAAGTTACTACGTTTAGAAAACATCAAAAAGTGTAGTAAGGTTATTATGTCACTTCGAATAGCGCCGAGTAGGCGAGTGCTAATGGTTTTATACCATGTAGAAATAGGCTAAGAAAAAGCTTTGCTTTTCGATTTATATTATATTACGTTGGGGAAAAAGTCTTTTCGCATATATTCTGTATGAACTTGTAATAAAATCTCTTTAGCTATACTATTTGTATCCGGCTCGTTTTGGTACCATTAAAAGTTCAAATTTAAAAAAAGAATATTCCCGATTCAAATTAGGAAATGTGTGATTTTCATTTGTTTTTCTTACTGTCAATACATTACATTTTAAAATTTTACTACAAAAAAGGTAAAAGTGCACCGCAAGCCGCGAAAACAATTTGCTATGTTTATGGACCTAGTGCAGTGTCTGTGACAGTAGCACAAATTTGAACTGAAAGAAACCTAATGAACCGTGTACTCATTTGTGATTCTTTATTACGACGTAATAGTGGTTCACGTACGACAAGAACGTGCGAAAAAGGCCGTGAAAAAAGGCCGGTCAGGCTTCACTGACTGGCGAAACCCGGGTTAACTCGCAACAAGGTGATGCTGTGACTGTGTGTGTGGTGCGAATGGAAGGGCATTATTAATTATGAGCTGTTACCACCAGGCAGGACCATCGATTCTGAACTCTACTGCGAACAACTGATGAGATTAAAGCAAGAAGTTGAGAGAAAGCGGCCGGAATTAATCAACAGAAAGAGTTTGGTTTTTCATCATGATAAAGAGAAGAGACCTCACACATCTTTAGCCACTCAGCAAAAATTAAGAGAGTTTGGCTAGGAGGTGTTATTGCATCCGCCGTATAGTCCTGACCTTGCACCTTCAGATTTTCACCTGTTTCGGTCTCTTCAGAATTCTTTAGGCAGTGTCAGGTCAGGTTAACATCACGAGAGGAGTGCCAAAACCACTTGTCGCGGTATTTTGATCAGAAGCCTCAAAATTCCTATAGCAATAGGATTATGTCGCTACCTACAAGATGGCAAAAAGTAATCGAACAAAATGGCACCTACATACTTTAGTTAAATGTAAACAAATTTTATTAAAATATGTTTTGAATTTTCTTAAAAAATGCGAAGAAACGTTTTCCCCAACCTATTATTTTAGATATTTGACTTTAAACCCGGATTTTGCAACATACATTATAACGGCAAATTCTGTGTTACAAAAAACGTTTTAGTGTTTTAATCGATTAAAATGCAATATAAAAGTTTGAATATTATTTTTTGTTTTTTGGATTATTCTAAAAGTTTTTACTACAATACCGGGAAAAAACTTCCGAAAACGAAATTGCATAACTCAGTATATAAGTGGTGTAGAAACTATTTAAGTGAAAATGAAATTTATTTAACTAACTTTCATTTCAAGGTCGCTACTACTACTCACTCGCTATACTAGTCACTCGAACGGTCAGTATTTTATTATATGAAAACCTTCAAATTAAAGTTAATTGAAAAAAAACAATTTTTCGCGTATAATATTTACTACATCACTTACTGAGTATGCCATATCGTTTTCGGAAGTTATTTGGCAATCACCCGGTATATCTAGATATATCGGGTAATTGGTAAATTATAAAAGTTTTTTTTTCAGATAGTCCTGTAGGTGTGCAAAAAAAAAAGAAAATAAGCGTAAGCTTCACTTTGTCAAGGCTCGGTTACCATGCCTCCCTCTTTTTTGGGGCTCGTACCAAAACGGTAAAAGGTCAGCCCACAAATACATAATAAAAGGGCCTAACACAATGTCCGTAGTTTCGGATAACTCACATTGTAGTATATGTTGGAGGGGTGGTCCCTGGCGCCGCAGCGGCTGGAGACAGTCTTGCAGCAGGAGTCGGGCACGAGCAGGCGCGGGTCGTGCTCGTGCCACGGGCTCCTGCGCCAGTCCGAGAACTTCACCGCGCCGCAGCATTTGAACTGCAAGTTTAGAAGATGGTGAGACAAAATGGTAAGTAGCAGGGCGTTCATCCTCACACTCTGAATCCGCAAAGGTCTCGTATAGTTCGGTTTCAGAGATGTTTCCTTCCGAGGATGCTTACATTGTGGAATGAACACCCTGCCGAGGTTTTCCCGATGAGTTATAGTATGGAGTTCTTCAAGAGGGGTTTGAAAAGGTTTTTGCAGGCTCGACAACGCGCGAGTGCTACCCCTGGTGTTGCGTGCGTCCATAGGCTGCGGTAACCGCTTACCATCAGGCGGTCGTATAAAAAAAACAAGTATAGTTCGCGTTAAACTTCTAGCCCACTCTGAAGTTGTTTCGCGCATGCGCAGAAACCAATTTACTATGAAAAAATTCGGAATGGGGCCTCGGGACCCCTTCAGAGTGGAATAGAAGTTTGACGCGGGCTTACGGGCTATAACTAAGGTAGAAGACTAAGCATGATTATTTTTCGTTTTGATACTAGATTTACCTAGTTTTGAGAGTTAAATGAACAGACGTGGTTTCGAAAAGTACGTGATTTTATCGATTTTGGAAAAAAGCAAAGGAAAAGCAGTTCAGGGGGGCCAGCCAAGAGCAACACGTCACGACGATTATGTATCCCCATAAGACATAAGCGATCGCTGGCTCTTGGCTAGCCCCCCAGGGATCATTATTACTAGGTAATTAGTCAGTTATATTTTAGGTCGCATTATGAAGGTTTTTTTCGGCCAGAGACATACTCGTAGATGGCGTTAGCGTTGATTTTTTACCACAGGGCTATTTAGTCATTTTCAAATGAACTACGAAGTGTTAATATCATATTAAAGGGGCGTGGTTCATGTATACAGGATGGTCCAAACATACATGTCAATATTTTTTTTAGCTTCCTCACACTCAGAGGTATCCGAAAATACCCCATGTATGTTACCCGATTTTTTGTAGTTCCCGAGTTATGAATTTTTCACGAATTTTTGAAAATCTGGTTTGAGTCACTTTTCCGGTCACTGTAGCTTGATCTGTTGAGATAAATGCTTGATTTTTTTTCTATATTAGATGAACAATAGTGTATTATAGATGAATAGATGATTCTGAAGAATTCACATCCATAACGTTTTACAATATCAAATTGAAAAAGTTAGAAATGCTGTTTTTTCCCTGAACTCTGACGGCCGTTTAAAAAAGAAGTTACCTGAAATTTTTAATCTATTTTTTTTTAAATATTCACTCAGTCTCAACTAATTACCATGTAAATTTAAATGAGTTTCTTTAATTGCATCATATTGAAAATATTGACGTGTATGTTTAAAATGAAGACTGCCAAAAAAGGCCTCAGGCTAAAATAGACACCCATAAAGCTTATCAACTAGCCCCGTCAGGTTTTAATAAGCAACTAGCCCTCATAGTAAAAATCAATTCACCTAAAACCATTGGGTTAGTAAAATAAACCCACCTCTGTCTGCATCAGGTCGACGGCATCAGTAATAGTGGTGTCCAGCGCGTAGTTGGAGAGAAACGTGTGGTTCAGCTCAGCGCGGAGCTCGTCTTCCACCGCCACCTCGTAGTAGTAAGCCAGGCCGCCAGCGCCCGCCTCCAGGATGAACGTTATCAATAGGAAGTAGGTGTACTGAAACAGGTAGAATAAGGTCGTGTTGTTTGATCTTGTTCTGAGGTCTGGAGGCTAGATATAACTACGTTGGAGCTGTTGGAAGAGGAAGACCTAGACGGACGTACTTAGGACAAGTCCAAGACGTGCTCTGAAATAGTCAGGTCAGGAGTACCCATAATCGGCGAGCATGTATGAAAGGATTAATGAGAGTGGAAGAAGCGCGAGAGGTGTGTCAGGACCGTAGCAAGTGGACAGATGTGGTCTCAGCCTACCCCGTTGGGAAAAAGGCGTGATGGTATGTTTGTATGACTGCGTCGTGCGTGACGTTACGCGTCCAACCGCATGAATTCATTGAAAGTGAAGCAGCCATTACGTGTATACCTAGCTGCCCCTTAATTTTAATGTATGTACATGTGTTTACATTTTTGAGTTACGTTTCTGATTTCGGGAGTAACAACTCTGTTTTTACAACAGACTGTTTTTTTTCTTACAGTCTTAGTTCTTAACAACATTTGCGAGTAAGTAACGCAATGTTTCGAATACATCGGTGAAAAAAACAGAAGAGAGAGGTACCAGTTTAAAAAATTCTATAACTACGAACGGTACGGTATCTAGTGAATAAAATAGCGCGAGTGAGACTAACATGCAATTTATGTAGATTTGCTAAAATAGCATTGCACATTCGGAAAAAAAGTCTATTTTTTACACATAGAATTGTTATTACCATGCAGATTTTGATAAACAAATGTGTTATAGTAGGTATACTTGCCTACATATCACGATAACCCACATTTACATATATTTTTAAGCATGAGTCATAAGTAACGTGGCGTGGTACGTTTTAATTTTGGGAACATTTTTACTTGTGAGACTTGTGCTTGCACCAGATAAACATGCATACATAATTAAAACAACAATACCTATATTAAAAGGTAAAGTAGCAACAAAGTAACAAATACAATTTTATCGCTGATTCTAACCATCCAAAATTCAATGTTATTTTTTACCGTGAGGAAAATACTTCAAAACTAAGAAACAATACAAAAATAAAATATAGTAAGTACGTCAAAACTATTTAGGTTTAAATTATATTTTTGAATGAAGTTAGTATTTTAGGGTTACAAAATACAAAAAAATTGTTCATCTGATTTTGTGCCTATAAACAAAAGAGCCGTCACGTAAATTCAACTCTCCACGAACCGAATGTCTACTCTTCCAAGTGACTATTTAATCTTCATTATTTTTCTATCTTTACCCAAATAAAAAAATAACACAAAATAACACATGGATTTTTTAATTACGAGTAAGGATCATGGGCGTCTCGTCTTAACTATTATGCGGGTAATTGATACTCAGTCTAAATTGAATTCCAATTAGACTAATGAGTATCCTCATTATCGTAAATGAAACCAATTTTTAGGCAGAATCGATTGAGTTTGCCATTTACTAATACTTCAAAACTTGGAAAGCGTTAGTTATTACAATAAATAGTTCTTGGTAATGGTGAGATACCTTTTTTCAAAAATGTTGGTGAGATTTGTACAATTAACCTCTGCTGAAGCGTAAAGGTGAAATTGCCGACACGATTGGAGTAGTGCGCTGAAGCACGGTTTCGCACCTCGATTTCCGTAGTGTCCTGGGTTCGATTCCCGGTCGATTCAATCTGAATTGACTCGGGTCTGGGTGTGCTGGGAGACGCCCGGTCTTCCTGGCTTTTTTCTTTGCGTGGTACCTCGTAACACAGGGCTAATAATCCCTACTTCGAGACTATAACAAGAGGTGTGGTTTCTGGCGCATATTTATTCAAAAACCCTCAAAAACAAGTCCCAGTCGTAGTCTCTTGTCTCAGTCGCGAGCGCGAACTGCCACGTTTTCACTGCCAGTACAGCTCGGTTACAAAATATCTTGTCATGATGATGATGATGATGATGACGTTGACCAAATGTCTTGACGCATTCTGCCCGCGCCCCACCTCACACCTCCAAATGGACTTCGTCTTTCGAAGACCATTACTGTAGTGCCTGAGCTGTGGTTTACCGATTTATGTTATACCTAAAACACCCACAAGGACTCTCATGCACTAGGTATTAAAATCATTCATCAGCTAAACATGTCACATTGCAGTTTAGTAAATTTCCTCTTGTTCACGTCGTTGAGAGTAAGTCGCAGTGAGACCGCGCTAATTAAATAACCAAAAGTTGCCCGCCGTTGTGCAATCTCCACAACGGTCAAGGTTTCAAATCAGTCAGTTAGACCTACCCGCTTTACTACACCGGCTGCTATGTTAGCCGTTAATTCACTGCTGTTTTTGTATTTGTATAATATTAAATGCACATCTATCCTTATATTATAAAAAGGAAAGATTTGTTTGTTTGTTTTTTTTGTTCCGGAACTACTGGATTGATTTTAAAAATTCTTTAACTGATATTAAGCTACATTATCAGGGAGTGACATAGGCTATATATATTTTAATTTGCGGCCCGCCGATTGCCAATTAGTGACCCGCAGAGCTGAGTAATTTTTTTGAGAAGATTATTTAATAGAAATTATTCAATCAGGTTGGCTGGGAAGAGTTCTATAAAAACTATTTTGACAAGTAGAAATATCCTGTGTTTTACAAACAGGCTATGCTCATGACTCCATTATTTGGAAACACTTACACATGTCAACAACTTTTTAGCAGGATGAAGCATAGCATTATTAAATCACAATCCCAACCTCATTTGGATGAGAATACGGATTACTAACATATTATCTTAAATCTAAAAAACTGTTCACGTGTAGCAACGACTTCAGTCGAGATTAACATTGATAAGCATAGTCCGCTAAACAAAGTCAGATATCTGATTAAAATACAAAATTGTTTAGTTTGCTGAATAATACAGAAATACTA
Organism: Udea olivalis; assembly: GCA_947369235.1. Classification (NCBI taxonomy): domain Eukaryota; kingdom Metazoa; phylum Arthropoda; class Insecta; order Lepidoptera; family Crambidae; genus Udea; species Udea olivalis. The sequence goes on along the minus strand of OX376346.1, from coordinate 5,936,517 downwards.
AAAAAATCTTACTAAGAAATATTTGTTTATTAAAAAAAATGTGATTTGGTTAGCTTCATACAATTTGGTGCTATGCGGCCTGGTGCGAAATTCTATTTCCGAATTTGGCCCTGCTGTCGAAAAGGTTGGCCATCCTTGATTTAGGCTATAATATTTTAACGGGAATGACAGTCTACCGCTGACGGACAACTAGTAGTAATTTATGACTCGAGTCGATTCAGAAAAGATCGTTTCCTGAATTGACCCGACCGGGAATCGAATCGGGAACACAACGGAAATCGAGGCAAGAAACCATGCTACAGCGCACTACGCCAATCATGTCGTCAAATGCCATTACACTTTTGAAAGTCTTTTGATAATCACCCGGTACAATCCCGCTGTCGACTATCGACGTTTATTTCGGTCATTGTATTTACTCAATTATTGCACAGACGATCAGGATCAATTAGAAACCAGCTGTATACTGGCACTGAGCGAGAGTGTGTGAACACGCATATTACCCTCTTGCATACGGCTTGTAATTGATTAACTACAGGCCTTCTACAACCTATCTTGTTACATCTAAACTATACTTACGCATAACAAATATTATCCCTGATTCTAACCATCCGAAATGTAATGTTATTTTTTACCGTGAGGAAAATACTTGGGCATGCTTGGTGTAGGTTGTGTCAAAACTATTTAGGTTTGAATTATATTATTGAATGAAGTTATTATTTTAGGGTTAAAAATACAATAAAATATGAAGAAATACAATGCATACAGCTTGTAAGTGATAATTTACGGGCCTTCTACAACCTCTACACCACCTTCCACAAATCTTTTTACATCCAAACTATACTTACGCATAACAAACTGGTTCTATTCTCAGTCTTGAGGCCGCAGCAGCCGAGCGCGCTCAGCGGCATCCCGAGGCCTCCCCCAATGATGAGGAGATAGGCTATGGCAGGATACGTAGGCGTAGGAAGGAGAGCCACAAATCTATGCCTCGAAGCCACGGTCCACGCCCCTACAGCGAGCACACCGACGCCTGCAAACTGGATAAACATATCCCGATTAAAACAAGAAGTATGAGTCAGACTCGCGTACCAAGGGATACTATACAATGGAAGTATTTTTGCCGTTAACTAAAAAGCTGGCTTAGGTAGTCAGCGTTTTTTAAAGTGTTCACCCTTACTACCTGGTCTAAACTGTAATTAATTTTCTTTTAGATTGAACAATATACTCAACAATATGCTTGTACTCAACATCGAATATGAAGGGAGGGGGGCATTTTTTGCCTCATTATTTTGTAACAGTTTACTTTATTAGAACAGTAAACAGAAAGGGTTTCAGAGAGGTTCTTCCATTATAAGACTCCACTTGATCTGGCGACTCCAAAATAAAATTCAAAACCTTAATGTTTATTCGCTTAGTTGACTTGCTAAATATGTGACGTCACAAAAGTGTGTATTCATTTACAAAAACTACGAGACCATTTTGACAGCATATAAAGAGTAGGTAGTAAGATAGCGTCTTGCTTGTTCTCTTGGTTAAGGCCGTAATGTCATGGCCGATACAAGCAGCACCTATTCGATACATAGATAATTAAAAACAATTGAACAAACAACTCCCGCAATATCTCTTCAAGGACTTTGCTGTTTGCTGAGAGCCTGAATTATTATTAATGATTTCTATATCCAGGCTGGATATGGCTATATCTGAACTACAAATTAGCTTAATTAACAAGATTAAACAGTAATCCACTCGTATACACATTAATAATTATAATGTGTCACAAACTTGAAAACATAAATTTGTTGGTTTATCGTGGCTAGTTTTACAATGGAAGTACCTACTCACTTAAATAGTTCCATATTATATTAAATAGGTAAAAAGTATCTAGTTCTAGATAAATTAAAGACTTGTGTATACTATGGCAGTCACAGCCAAATCATTGTAGCTTGTATTAAATATATTTTGTAACATGTTTGATGTTTAACGTTAGTCAAAGTCAACCCATTGATGCCTTACATATGAATTCACTAACACAAAGGTTTAGGATTAGCGGTATAGTGGATAACCAAATTATAGAGTAGCGCATATTATAAAGTCAACAAGATTTGATTTTATTGTTTGCTGCTCAAATAAAAATGTGAGCAGACAGAAGACACTGAATGTCTTGACGAAATTTACATCCTTTCCTAAGCCTTGGATTGAGTCACAGTCGTTATACGGGCTGATTATAACTCCTGGAGCACTACAGTTAACATTTTAAGTAGCTTTTGAGAATGTCTGTGCAATAAATATGACATGGACGGAGATGATCATAAAAACAACAAAACTTCTCACCAAAAATACTACGTTGAAAATGTGTAGGACGCATTTCAAAAAATTCACGCTGCAGCAGTTTGCGTCTCTCGATTTTCTTGGCTTGATTTTTTTCTTTTTCCCTAGTAATGCATTCCCATCTTTCTTTTTCTCTTCCGCCATATTTGGCGTAGCAGACTCCTAGTTGGCAGAGCAATTGTCCAGTTTCACCTCCTCTTGGTCATATTTGTATATGTCCTGGAAAAAATAACAACAGCATGGTTAACTCAGTCAGTATTTAGGACTTAATAAGATTAGGGGAACATGTAATATACTTACTAAGCCAACCATAGATTGTTATCATGAACTTTTAAGGTTTCTTATTAAAAATATACTGGATCTATTTAATGAAAATACAACTTAACGAATTACATTATTTATTCAATTAGCAGAGCCTATAAAATATCTTATAAAAAGGACTATAGTACAGCACTTATTCTAAAATTAGACAACAGAATGTCAAAATAATTGATCCATAATAGGTACAATTCAAAATGTATATGATAGAAAAAATAATAAATCCACGAAGATGGTCTTCAAGGCAAAAAAATATATACAGCATTTATTTTGTAAAAAGTCAAAAGAATGTGTAGGTAATAGTATAATCACTTTACATTCAGTCCATGATTTCATCACAAAATTCATCATAAATTCATTAATTATTTATTTCCTACAATCATACACCAATCTTTACAATTAATCCTTTGGATTACAACAATGAAATGAATACATTGAAGTTTTACACAAAATTTAGAATATAGACATCAATACTAAACTCCCAAGGCCAGATTTATGGATATGCTTTACTCCAAATATTCTGGCTATTGATCATATTGGTTAAGTGTTATTTCTAGTTTCTCCACAATTTTTTTGTAAAAGGTAATTTGCTGCCTTAAGAATTTCTGCATTGTTGCCTTTAAGTCTGCTGTCCTTTCAGCCTTAAAGTGATTTATTTCGGCAAGAAGTGCATATGATATGACGTCTGTTCTCCGCAGTACTTCGTTTAACTGTGCTACTTCCATCTTGTGCTCAGCGGTTAGTCTTTCACATTCGCGTTTCTTTTGAACAGCTCCTTTGTGATTCCCTAAAACATCAGGGAATGTGCCTACAATGCCTTTGTACAAATGGAACTTATCACCCAGAGGGTCCCAGTCATACTTTGGTTGCTCATCATACATTCTACCAATTTCAATGTAAGCACCTCCTGTCATTTTTATAGCTGATGTTAATTTAGAAGTGGAAACAATTGAACCTTCGTCTAAACTGAGAGCATTTCCTAAGTTGTAGAAAGCTTCCCCCACTTTTTGGCAGTCAGTTTTGTACGGGCCCTGGAACTTTTTAGTTTGTGCAAGACACATGTTGACCAGAGCTTTAACTGAAGTGTCCATACTGCTGACAAATGTGTAACTTTGTTCAGTGATGTGGTCCACTTGTGATTGTAATAAAGCTTTTTCAGGTACAACTAATGATATACAATAATTTAGGCCTAGCAATGGATCCCTTTCAGCTTGCCTTTTCCCTGCTTTCCATCTTTTCTCATCAGTGCAGGTAAGGAAGTGTTGCCACACTTCAGACTTTGATAGAACTGGGTGTCTGCACATCCAATCTACAAATTCTTGTAGTTGAACTCTTCTACGCTCAATTAGTTGTTCATCATAACGTCCGGAAATTTGCTTGTCTGGCAATGGTGGAATAGGAATTAGAGTAAACTTTTCCTGCAATCTTTCATGCAGCCAATCAAAATGCTTGTATCTCCTAGAAACTTGTATATTATTAAAAGAAGGTGTTAATTGATATGCTATGAAGCTCTTGATCCCTTTAAATTTAGATTCCTTCTTAGGAGATGCCACTATTACTTGGTAGGGCTGTGGTAGCGGTGACCAGATGTACCCATCTTCATCCTGGATAATGTAGACCTTCTCCGAGTCTGGTACTTCAACATTCAAAGTGCCGAGAAGGTAACTCTCCCCACTAACTTTGGAGGATGGAGCAAATTTGCTTTTTCTGACTGTACCCACTGTTGACCCAAAATTAGAAGCAGTATCATCATTTTGCTGACTATAGTCACTAATAGGCATACCAGGAAGTGGAGTTAGAGGTACTTGCTGATTATATTGAGCTTTCTGTTGTGCAGGACCTATTTCAGAGTATGTATCATCCTCCCAATCATCATCCCAGCCTTCATCATGCGAAGCTCCTCGCTGGTAGTTGTTATCCCCAGCGCTGTACTGTTGTTCACCCCAATCATCAGCAGCTTGGTCATATCTGGGTGCTGCTGGAGCCACTTTAGTTTGGACTGCATCCTCTGGGGTGAGTTTCCTTACATAAGCTGCTGGGAAGAGACCCGTTTCGCCATTTGCTTTCTTGCCTTCCCACCAGCCTTCACCAATTTCAGTATTTAGTAGGGTTAGTATTTCACCAGATGCAATTGACATCTCTGTGGTGCCGGGCTCACCCGTAAAGTCATACAACGCTTGCACCTGGGCCGTCATCTCGACCCTGTTACCTACAACAATGCAAAACAGATTATTACACAAAGCATACAACATAAGAAGGATTGACTCATAAGTACACACTTTATCTTATCATTGTTATCTAGAAAAGTTAGCAGCATACACATAAAAGTGATAATACGGTGTTGGCTCTATGCGATACTAATATTAGTGTTATTTTTAGGGCGTCAGTCAATCGTGAAGAGTTGACACATATCCCTAATAGTCCTCAATTAACCATGCTGGGTAATTGACAAAATGTGCTCATACTCATTGTTTCTGGCCTCTTGAAGCTTTAGAAATCAGACCATTGACACGGTAAATGAGATACTATTGTGATGAGACAATAACATGAGCTAGATACTGATTGCCAATTTCAGTAAAAGCAAAGTTGTAAACATTTTTTAAAAATACCACAAAATTATGATGGGTTAAAACTGCGTAGATTCACATCAAAACGATCAGTATTATGTTCAATTAGACTGATCATAAATTTAAATGGTTAGCTAGCGTAAAGCAGGCCGTAAATTCAATAATTTTAACGTTTTGTGAGGGAATTTCAATGACGTCAACTCGGGAAGGCACAACGTGAAACATATGGTACGAAATAGTGTCCTATTTTATAAATCATAACACAAAGCAGATACATTCACGAATTTCCACATCAAATAAACGAAATTACTTACTTTATTCACTAAAACAATTATTATTTCCAAAGCGGATACACTGATTGTACAGTCATCTGAATGACAGATGCTCGAAAACTTGTTTTCGTTGGTAGACTGTTTTCGTTTACGAGACCGGCCAAACCCCACTATTGGCACGTTTAAAATACTCTGTGCCAGTAGCCAATGGAATGGACAATCAATAATGACATACAACATCCGCCAATCGTAAATAGCCCTGAAGTTAGACACGAGTTTTGCGATGTTTCTCTCTGTCAGTAGAGGGCGTTTGCTATGTACTTCGTTCCGTTGCAAGCGTTGAAAAACGTAGACAGCTTGGTAATTTATTTTATCACGTAATGTGGAACGTTCTCGTGTAGTAGTTCGTGTAAGTATACACCCAAACTTTGCAACTTACTTTCTTAGAGGCTCTAAAACCTAGATAATCTCTCTGAGCTAAAACAATACATAAAATATTATTACTATCTAAAAAAATGTGATCCTAGCGAAGCTATTACATTACATACATCAACTCACTCACTGTAAGCTGCTTTAATTTTAAATTATGTATAAGGATGCTCTAATATTATTATATTGTCATCCGCAGCATGAGTAGAACACTGTCTTAGAAACTCATTGCATTGATTCGCGTTCTGCTGAGGCAGGCTAGACAGTAGGTAGGTACGAAAGCCCAGCCTACCTCAGTATGTATGCCAAGTCTGTGTTATTTACTTATGCTAGAATCTAGCAAAGGGCTATGATGGTGAAACGTGAATGGTGTTTTGTACGATAAAAAGCATAAATCTAAACAGTGTTTTAGTTTTAGGAATCCAGTACCTATTTCTCAGTTAATTTTGTATTATTTCATGTACCTACTTGATAGGAATGATAAAAATCTACTTGACAGTCTGTGACATTCAGTGTACATACAAAGTTTGGGTAAAAACATAAAAGTTAGCAGTGTTAATTAGTTCAATTGGTGGTAAATGCATGGTTGACAACTGTTTTTTTACCATCGATTAGCTCGAAATGTGGATTGAGTCGGTAGGTATTGGTTGATATTCATACACGTTCCATTTCATCTAATCCTGGAAGTACAAAACAGTCTATCTCTGGCAATGTGCGCCTCGCGTCCTCATGCCAATTCGTGCGCTGTCGGGTAAAACAATGGGGTAAATCCTATTAAAGAACGTGTCGTGCCGCGACGCGCCAGATAACAAGTGGAATTCCTGTTAAAATTGTATTACACGTCACGCGTCAGCAAAGTAGCTAGATAAAATTGGCTACACCTACACCTCGCCTTCAAAGCACGTAGGCAGCGACAAATTAAAACATTACGAGCTTAATTGGCCCCAGCCATTAAAGATGGTTATCAACGGGTAACTTCAGTTCTAATTTGTTGAATCAAATTATATTTCACCTGTGCTTCGGTATTATAACAGGTACATAATCCAACCTTTTAAGGGTAACCTACCTTCCTACAGCTGCGCGGTTTATAAGTGTTGTGATGTGCAGTATTTGAAGTATTACTACTCTATCGCATAAGGTTGTGTTATCCTGTAAGATAGTGTATGTAATTGGTTAAATGAATAAATAAAAAAAAATCGCAAACGCGCGAAAATCCGATTTAGAGTTACGGATATCGACCCGGCGTAAAATAAATTTTGTAATGCGTTCCATGAATGGAGCTACCGAAGTCTAACTAGGTAACTCAATTATCGCCAGCCTGTCAAACAGCCATAAAACAAATGACCTTGGTCAGAGCGACCGTGTTGGTAACAAAATAACAATGGATCGCTCCGACCAAGGTCACCTCTGTTGGTGGTCTTGTCGGCGACCATGTAGCACCCGTTATAAGTGCACTGTGATTTCGCTTTATTTATGCCACAAACATTATGATTTCTTTCTCTCACGCTTTGCCGGCCAATGCCAAACCTTAACATCATCATTCTATATCGGAATTGTAGAAAATGGATTTATTTCTTTGTAAATGCAACATTGTGTAAAGTGCTCACTAAGTGTCCAACTGTCGTGAACCTAAGCCTTGAGCACTGAATCTAGCCGCAAGCCGCAAGTTCGGCCTGAGTGCGCTTCGCGGCATCCACCAGCACAATCCTGCATAAACCTATTTCTACCAAGATTTGCCCCCTTGCTTTGAGGCATATTTTCAGATTCAAGTTCATGCGCATGCGACTAAGCGTAGGTTAAACAATTCTTAATATATTTTTCGTTTGCTGTTGTTACACCCATGCACGTCTTATATTAACTCAAGTTTGTAATAAGTTAGCAAGTCTTTCTTCCGAACTCTGTGTTGGAAAGTGTAGTGTGTAAATATGTCACTGTACCTTGTTTTAATATTATCTAATAAATAATCGTTTTAGGAAAGTCAATAAAGTCAAAGATTTATATTTAGAAATTTCAAATTGAAGTATGTAATTAATTTTGAGAGAATAATTAACATCCTTTATTTACATACCCTACACAATTTACAGTTAAATAAAGTTACTAAATAATAATAATGAAATATTATATATATATATATATATATAAACAATTAAAAATTATACAATTATACAAACTTAAAGAGAACTGTCCACCGCCTCGATCTCAGGGGTGCCCAGAATACTGGCAGCGTTACCTCTTTGGTTGGCCAGGCTAATACGCTGACCGAGATAGCTGCCAGCCCTCTGGTCACCGGAGACTTCTTTCAGGCGAGTGGACAACTCCCTAAATATATTATGTCATAATTTCATTAAAATTTTGTAAAATACATATATACAAGCAGCTTCCGCAAAAAATGCATATGATGTAATCATGAAGCCGTACCTGATTATTTTGTGTTAAGTTTTACTCGTTTGAAGTGATACTAAAAAAAAAACTTAATTTTTTATTGGTAGGTACTTAAATATTTATTTGGAAAATACTCCTTTAAAATCTATCATATCAAGTATTATGAGGTAAAATTGGGTTTAGTTTTTATAATATTCAAAACGTATGTACGAGTACATACCTACCATTTTCTTTGAACAGTCTTAACTTTTATCTAATCGAAGATAGGACATATCCGTGATCTAACAAAACTACCTCACTAAACAAATATGCCATTCCTAATTAAATAGGTCGGCATGTTTTTTGGTATGCTTTATAGCAGTGTTCATTTTCATAATTTATTAAATTGTCTTATTTATTCTTTAAATGCACACAACTAAGAGTACAAACGGCGGACTTAATGCCTAGAGGCATTCTCTACCAGTCAACCACACGGTCAGACAGGGATATTATAGGCAGTGCGAAAGATATTAATTAAAAAACTAAGTTTACTAAATGATTTAAAACAAAATAAAAAATATAAAGTAAAGTATAATTTATGGAAAATAATAGCATACACATATTATTATGTACATAGACTTATTGTATTAAATTAAGCATCGAAAATATGGTACAAGAGAGGTACAATAGCATAAACAGATAAAAAAGACGAAATGAAAAGGTAGGACAGGAGTCTACGAACTATAGTTCTTGGGGCTTGATAAAACTTTTAAAATGCTTGCGCAAACCTATATTTGCTGCATGACTTCCGTACTGAGACTGGCAGTTTGTTCCAAAGTCGTATTGCCGAAACAGTGAGGGAACTAGACAGAAAGCAAGAAGTGAGAAGAATAAGCCGGTGTAAGGAGAGAAAGAGTATTTATAGATCACAACTGACGACTATGCGAATTATGTAGAAAGTAAAATTTGTTTTTTAAATAAGGAGAATTAGGGTCGAACAGGATTGAAAAAAGAGTGCATAAAATGCGGATGGATCTACGCTGATGGATATTTTTTTTTTGTAAGGACGCCGCTGATTGGCCTCGACGGCCTTAGCAGCTTCACCGGTCTGTAGGGTGAGCGCAGAAGGCTCTCAACCCTACGCTGATGGATAGGCATCCAGTTCAGTTTTATCCGGTACGGACAGGGGACTAACTTTTAGCATAACGTCGATTGTCCTAAAGTCGCTTGGCATAACTCATTTGGCATAACATCATAAAGCCTCATCTTAACGTTTCATAATGTTTTCCTCACATAACTTTCTAATAGCATAACAGTCCAAAGGCATATTATTACATGACATAAGTAGTTTCAGCCCTAATAACATTTAGCATAATATAGTTAAGCCTAATATTTTTAAGAATTTTTAAAGAATAGCATTATTTAAGATGACAAAATTAGTAAAATCCATAATTACGTTAAACATAACTTGTGTAATCCTAAATGTTCTTTCGCATAAATTTAACATAACGAAATGCTGCAAAACCAACTCCACGCAGTCTTGTCTGCCCTACCACTCGAGTGTAATTCAAGCCCGCGTAGGCGCGGAGGGGCGAGGCGGCGTGCCTGCTTGCATGCTGCGTACAAGCTAGCATGTTGCGTGCCTGCTTGCATGCTGCATGCCTGCTTGCATGCTGCATGCCTGCTTGCATGCTGCATACCTGCTTGCATGCAGAGAGACCACAACAACATCCATCCAAATTTGGCGGACCATTCACCAACACACTTGAGGTCAAGGTTGAGTTGATAAATTATTGCACTGTTAACCTCATTAGCCTGAGCTGATGCATAAATGTGCAAATCGTCATCGTATAGATGGTGAGGACAGTCAAGATTACTCACAAGAGTATTTATAAAAGTGGAAAAGAGCAATGGGGATAATATTCCGCCCTGAGCAACACCAGCAAGTAAATCGGACCATTCGGAGACAACGTTGCCCATATATATATACTCGTAGACAGCCTGCTGACGTTAATTATCAATTAGGGGTGTGGTAGGCTGTAAGAAAAGTACATGGAATGACTGTTTTGTTTTTATTCATAACAACTGAATCGACAAGCCAAAAATGTACTATTGTTAAACAGGAAACTTACAAAAATTCTTCGTGCTACTAAAGGACCTACAAAAAAAGGACCTCATTATTTATCATCTCTTTGTTTTACTTTAACAAATACACTATCACTGTTGCCCTGTGAAAGGAGTGAAAATAAAAATCGTAGAGTAGGATATCCAATTTTAACAAAAGCACCTAACATACCACCTACCTTACCTTATACACAAATTCAAGTACAAGGCTTACGGGGAAAATTCATGTTTGAGTGATGATGATCTAGCTAGCTAGTGGATTTATAATTTTTGTATTTATACAACGATGATAATATGCTTTTAACGATTGAATAGCAACAGCTATTCTGCATTGGTCTGGATTTATGAAGCAGGTAACTATTCGTGAACACATAACTATTCGCTTAGTATGCATTATAGGGGCCAGACAGGCAAGTACATATTCGCCGATAGTTCGACAAGAAGGAAACTTCGCTGGATTTGCTACGAGTTCCACATAGTTGTTTTGGATGCAAATTGGTCATCGTTCCGGCTGCAAACTGTGGATCAGGATAGCTTTGTGGCAAGTGGTTTGCTAGAGGTCCCTGTGATTACGGCGGGACTAAAACGATTACTCAATCTACTTTGCAGGCCACTCTGAGTTTAAAACGCGAAGCGGTGCTGCGAGTATATGTATGTCCTTCTATCATACTCGTACTTCACTACTACACTTGTCGCCTTCAGGATTGTGTGATGAGTCAATAGTTTGAAACTTTGAAATATACTTACTTGCCCTTGGTTCATTTTCCAGCAGGACAAATATGATTAAAATTGTCGTGGCAACCGTTTAAAAGCGATTCAGAAGCTGATTATTATGAAATTTAAACCATTAAGAGAGCTCAAACTAAAAAAGACCTATACACTCTAATCTAACTACAGGATTGGCGTAGTGCGCTGTAGCACGGTTTCTCGCCTTGGCTTCCGTGATGTCTTGATTTCGATTCTCGGTCGGGTCCATTCGGGAAACTATTTATTTTAAATTTGCTCGGTGTGCTCTGAGACGCCCCTGGCTTAATTCCTTGTCTGGTAACTCGTAATACAAGGTAATTTTTTCCTTACTTCGAGACCTGACTATTGGTGTGTTGCCTTACGCATTTATTTAGGCACAGATCAAACCCTAATGTTCTTCACACGTTTGTCTTAAATGGGGATCGACCCAGTGGGCCGATTGGCAGTGTCACTACCAACTGAATTGACTGAACCAAGTCGTTCAACTTTACTCTTCTCTACCTAAGCACTTAAACCGCAAATTAATCGTCCTTCCAGGACGATATTACTTATAAGTTCCTTTAAAAAGTTCAGCTTTATTGAATCGGTGCGACTTTTTCTCAAATAGTTGGAGTTCTTTCTCTAATTGACTTTGCTGTCGAGCGCGGAGTTGCTTCAGCTGCTTGTTTGGACCGATCTCTGTCTGTTTCTCGCGTTGATTGCATTCCTCCTGTTACAACGTTCAAGTTGTTCCGACATTATCCGTTTTAACGTTCCGCCGACTTATTACTTTAGAATTTTCAACTGAAAATACCAGCACATTTTTTAATCAGATAAACAGCTTTAAATCAAAAGTTTTGTTGGATAGAAATGAAGCGAATCGGAAAGAAATTGCAGTTTTATCTTTTGGACTTTTAAATATCATTTTTTTAATATATTGACTTTAAAGCTACACCAGAGTAAGAACATCAAGCGGCGGTTGGGATATAATAGGTAAGGATATTATAAGTTAGCATCACAACTGAAGTTCTACAGTTACAGGTATGTATTTTTTGATTTCACGTTGGAGTATGCCAGCTGATTTTCATATACTCATTGTTATATCAATCAAGATAAGTCAAATATTATATCAAATGCACGTGCTCAAGCTCTTTCTTGTATTGATATTTCAAGGACGCAATGGCAGCTATCAAATGGTTTATTGGCTAACACGACGCGACAGTGGAACCATACCTTTACTCTCAAAGGGTCCACTTAACTACTTAGTTTATTTTTAAAGAGCTCTTTGCAAATAGCCAAGTTCGTTCTCTTTAATTGACTTTTCTGTTTAGCCGGTCGTTTGAGCCGATCACGACTGGTCCGCGAACTGATTGCGTTATACGTTCTAGATCTCGTTACATATCTATCACTTTAAATTGCTATTTTGGTAAGAAGCCCTGAAATTGCCAATTCAACTTAAGTAATATTTCAGGGATATTACGTCGCTTTATGCGAAAGATCGCTTGTATATTTTAAATCTGTTTCAGCGAAGTACAGCATGTGACCGCATAATGTGAAAAAGGGTATTTTGAATGGCAATAGACCCTACCAACCGATAAGTAAAACGCCTATTGTTGTTCAACTTGTAGCCTACCTGCATACCCTGTATAACCGTATTATGGTTCCGTTATTTACCTATAGGCTTATTATACACAGCTCAAGCCCTAATTAATAAAATAAATAAATAAAAAGTTTTATTATTTCCAAATCTAATACAATTTTATATTGATGAGTCTTCCCGTTGAGTAGTCATAGCTACTCGTTATGGGAATGGCTCGCTACCTCCCTTAGTACAGTGATTCAGAAATTTAATAAAAGAAAACAAACAAAATACTTAAACTATTATGTGTGTACGTGCGTGTGCGTGTGTGCGCAAGCGCGCATGCAGAATGTAACTGTATGCCCTATGAAATCAAATAAATCTTGGGTTCTGCTGAGTAGAATCCACAAACAATTATGTAACCCTTGTTAACAGTTCTTCCGCTTCATCATAAGTAAGTGTGTGTAGCCAATTGGTTACTTCTATTCTACATGAACGTGTCTCCTTAGGGTAAATGTTTAAAATTCTATTTACCCAGTTGTAGATGAAAGATGATTGACAGGTATATTGCCTTTGGGCAAATGTGGTACGAGCTTGGTGGAGGATAGCCACACGGTCTTTCCTTCTCCTATTCTTGAGTGATTTATGCAACGGCGTTCTCTTGTGGGTTGATATAATGAGATTTAGGATATATAATTTCCTGACCGATAAGAGCTTACTGGTTTTATAAAGGGCGTCAGTTGGAAGTCTGTATGGTTTAGAGTACATAACCTTAATAAGGAATCTCTGCGCACGTTCCAAATCCAAGAATCGTGTCTTATCGGCACCACCCCACACCGCAATACAATAAGTCGTGACTGATTGTGCAAGGGCAATATATATCTTGTTGAGAGTGTCATACGGGACTAGATGTCTCAAAGTTTAAAAATATAAATGAGTTTTCTCAACCTATTCATGATTAATACAATATGCAAATGCCAGCTAAGTCTTTGATCAACTAAGATGCCGAGATATTTAGTGCAATTGACTTTCATAATCTCCGGACAAATATAATTAAAGTCAACCACAAGGAAATCCTGCAATATTAAATACTCTTACCACATAGTCTCATTAAAATATGTAGGGCATATCAGGACTTGTACTCAGGCGCTCGTTCTTGAGTGCAATCTGTCGCCGCCCAAGTCACATGCACCCCTCGGCTTAGAAATACATTTTCTTTGTCTCTGGTCGCATTCGCGGAAACACGCAATAAAGAACAAAGCGTGCCGCAAAGGAACGAAACTTAAGCCTTTGAGAAGATGGTGCGAAACGAAGGTTCCTAATTGCAATTTCCTGGAAAAGCTCAAACCCTTTCTTGATTACAACGAAACAACACTAGATTTGATCTAAATCAACTGTCTTCGTAATTAAAAACTCAAAATAGATTGCTAAGGTAGCGAATTTACGTTATTTCGTTTCTGTATTTAAGGCAGACCATTCATCCATTCGCAGACACTGTGACTTAAATAATAAATGAAAAAAAAACATAAATAAGGAAAAAAACACCGAGAATGAAGATACATTAGAAATGTTTGTTTTTCCTTTAAAGTTAACGTCGCAGGATTTGCTAATACGTTGATTACGGTTTAATTTATTATGAAGCAAAATACTTCCTAAAAGCCGAAACTAATTAGGCTTCGCGGTAAAAAGGGGTTTAAAGACCTTTTTACGACCCATCCATTTACCACACATGTATGGCTAAGCTCACTTTATTCTACTTTCTCGTAAAGGTCTGTTTATGAAAATACTTTTTTTTTGCATATACCTAAGTAGGTATTTGTTCTGGTTCTGGCAGCCCAGTTTGCACTTTACCGACTTAAGCAATAAAGTTAAGAAACTCTACGGAACGTTTGCTCTTGGGAACCAATTAAATGTGTGATTAACGTGGGAAATGTTGGTGATAGCAGGTGATGCAATTCACATATTAATAAAGTTAAGATAAGATCCATAATCTATAGAGAACTAATTTGAAATACAATCAGCATTTTTTTATGCTGTGAAGAACCGGAGAAAGAAAAATACATGAGATAAACAGAGGACTCGAAGATATTATTATTTTTTTGTATTTAATTGTTCATTTATTGTATTTATCTTAGTTTTTGACATTATCTTTATTTTATTAATTGTAATTTGTATAATAATTTTGACAATCATAATGCAAATTCTTATATGTGACATCGAATGTAATATATATTGTAATTTTGTATTATGAGATAAATAAAACTAAACTAAACTAAACTAAAGATACATATCTAATTATGATAGTCCTAAATTATAATTAACAACATTAAATTACTGTAACGAGTATGTACAAACATACATAGAAAGTAAGTAAAATGAATGTACCGATTTTTAGGGTTCCGTACCTCGAAAGGAAAAAACGGAACCCTTATAGGATCACTTTGTTGTTCGTCTGTCTGTCTGTCAAGACCCCTTTTCTCAGGAACGCGCGGAGTTATAAAGCTGAAATTTATATCAAATACTCAAGTCTACTGTCTTTTGGAGCTGTGAAAATATCAAACTTCTAAGCCAACGTAATCAAAAGATACAGCCGTTTATGTTGCAAATTTCTGCAAATTTCCGACACTCGCAAGGGAATTGAAGCCTACAGGGTACTTCCCGTGAACTCAGAATCTTGAAATTTAGTACGAAGCAATCTATTATAGCACAGATAAAAGAAAAATTTCGGAAACCGCGAATTTTTAAATACATCATATAATAAAACCTTTTGTACGTTTGTACGGAACCCTCGGTGCGCGAGTCCGACTCGCACTTGGCTGTTTTTTTTGTTTTTAATATATTAAGTACAATTTGTATAATAGTAACTTTATTACAGCGTGACTTTTATCATCCCCCTAAAATTTGTTGAACAAAACTTTGTGAGTTTCGATTCCTAGCAACAACATACATGTCTGTTGATGAAACAAATATCGGTGCAGGCCCTAGGTGTTTGTATAACTTATGGGAAAACCTTGCTTTGGGATCTGCCATGTGCCACACGACGATTTTATTACGAATAAACGAACGAGATTATGCGTATACTTAATAACATTTGATCGCGATCGCGATGTCTATTTTGTTCTCTCAAATACCTACATATTTATACCTGATAACCTTTTTCATTTTCGCCCAAAAAATTATCAAGCGCATACAGCTCTACTCTGACCGCCATGAACAAAAAAAAACAATTAGATTGCGTAGATACTATTGTGGATTGAATAACAACAACTCAAACGTGATGGTGGAAAGTGGATTAAATTTTTTGTTAAACATTGAATTAAGTGTTACCTACTATAAACCGACCAGCAATCATCAATTGTCATAAAGAGCCTATCCTAACAGTGGAGGTTACCTAGAATTCTTCAACCGTCTAAAATCACCCCCACCCCAATCGCAAGAGACTTCGTATATGTCTCTGCCCAAGGACTTTTATTTTAAAAGCGCTTCTAACGTTCGAATTCTGAAACCAAAAAAATGATTATTTAGTATTTAAATTGATTTATTGTCCCATAAAATGTCCGTTGTCCTAAAGGGAAGGCTAGATTTATAAGAATTATATTCTGTTCTAAATCTATTTTATGCCTGTCGTATCTGTCTCAATTATACACATTTCTGAACCACAATTGCACAGATATATGGCTCTATCTTCATTTATCGTGATAGCGCATTTCCATCTGATGCCAGCGTTTAATCTTCACAGTTCTCGTCGGTCTCGGGTTTACGAGTACTATCGTTTAATTAATTTCATAGACAATTTCTCAGATGATTATACTCGTATTTCTCATACCGAATTTGTTAGTTGATGTTCAAGTTCATGTTTATTGGATATTTTGATGAGCTGGGTTGTGACATCTCGAAACTGAGTTCAGAGCTTCGATCAATCGTAGGTTCAGAGAGCCAATAGAGTTTGTGACATATTTTTTGTTTCTTACAGTAGAATAATAATTAAGAAATAACAAACTGATAAATTAAAATACTGAAATGCGCCCCAGAATTAATATTTCGACCACAAAACACTGATTTTAGAATATTTAGAGGCTCAGATAGTATTTTTGGAGGTTAGGTTAGGATAGTATGTTGCTCCATCAAATACTATTCATATTAATTTGCCTAAGTTATGTATTAATTGGCAATACCACTTAATATTAAATGCGATTAATTTATATTATTGATTTTTCGCTAATTTCTTAGTAAGTAGACAAAATCCGTACTATCCGTACTACGGTACAAAATTACGAAGTTTCGTTTAACTTTGGAAGGGTAAAAGGACGCAAAAACTAGTATGTTATAAATTGTTTTCATGTATTTTGTACATTAAAATATGGTTATTGGAATACCAAAAAAATAAACACCAATTTCGATCAAGATGTATTTTTTTTAAAGCGTGAAAATTCACGAACTACGTGTTTGACTAACGGGAGTAGGGGGCCAGGTTTGTTCTGGTCTCATCCTTCAGGTTAGAATAATGGTTTGTTCATCAATCAGGTAATTGCACAAAAACATGCCTAGAAATGTACATTGAAAAAGATAATTCTATACTCCACATATCGTCGTGACCCGGTGTACCTCAATTTCAGTATTCCATTTCAAATAGCAAATGTAACGAATCTCCAATGTTTGTTGACCGTAAATAAGTGAAAATCTCAATGCTCGGAAAACCGTGCAGCGAGGGTTTCCAAATCATAAGTGAAATAGTGGGACTTTTCTGCTATGATTCATAGCCCGAGTACTTGGGATTGCCAATAGAAATTGGTGCTAGATAATCCACTTTTATACAGAATTATGTATTCCGTCATTGTCGTCTGGCCAAAAAAGGATGTCACGCCCTAAGTTCAAAAGGTACTTTGTGAAGAAATGTTCCAAAACTCATATTTTTAAATTGCCAAAATAAAATAAATAGGTGGCAAAAACAACAAACGACTGAAATAAAAGAAAGTCGCAAAATAACACTTTTATGTTTTTATTAAATATACTTTTTTGGGACTTTCTTTTGATTTTATGATATTTGTTTGTTTTCGTGATATTCTTTGTAAGCAATCGTAGCATTATGTTATTTTTATGGCTTTTGCACAGCCTCACTCGTTTTCGTTTATCATAACCGGAAAAGTCCGTGTCAAACCTAACCTCTGGCCTCTTTAAATGCCATCTCTAAGCTTCCGTGCATTTAGACTTTATTCCCTAGCGCCAAGGCTCTAGACCAGATGCTTTGTGAAATCACGGAGATTTACGGGTGAACAGAAAACCTTGTGCTCATTTAAAATTCACACAAAGACTCAACTTTAATTAGTTTCCTTTTGTGAAATAAGTGGCAATGAAATTAGATTCTTGACCAACTTTATATTTATTGTCTTCGCCGACGTGCTGAAAGTTTGGTCCTGCAATCTAAAGTTGAATCTACGTTTGTGTTGGATGATCCAACTTGGATTCCGTTCACAATATAATTCAAGGCCTGCGCAGACGACGTACTTTTCTTCGCGGCGGAGTAAAAAGTACGCTTCGCGAATAAAAAGTCTGCCGCGGATTTACCGCGGACTCGACGCACACGGTGTGCGATAATTTGTTTTCCGAGAGTATTTAAATATTCTGAGATTACGTTGAGAAAACGTTTTAAAAGAGAATACTGGGTCCATCCCCTTATTTCAAATCGATTTTGAACGCGGAGGAAAATCCGCCGTGTGCGTCTACTGCGTGTGCGTCTACTGTTATTTTTGGGGACGCCCGCGCACTTTAATCCGATACGCTCCGTGGGTGTCCGCTGTGTTTCGGCGGATTTTTGGTTCGGCGTACTTTTAGTCGTCCGTGTGCGTTACTCGATACAGTTTGTAAGGGATCTATTTTGACGGAGAAAAAAGTACCCCGCGGATAATCCCTCGTCGGTTATATAAAGTTTTGCATTGTGTCGTAATTTTTGTGATACTGAAGACAGTTAAATAAGTAAAGTGATCACTATAAACACGTTATTTTAATAAAAAACCACTTGATTAGCAACGCGAGGCCTGCACACCAGTATCGCGGACAGACCAGTATGTCTACCACGAGTTGCCACTTTGAATTTACGTTATCTTTCGCGTAATTTCATGTCATGTCAAATCCCAGTACATTTTTTTACGCGAACGATAACGTAAACTTAAAGTGGCAACTCGTGGTAGACGTACTGTATGTCTACCATGTGTTTACACGAATAACAGCCGCTAGCGTCTGCGTAAACCGCGTTGACGTTTTTGTTGGTATTTCGGTGCAGCGCCCTTGGTGATTTAAATGCAAACAAAAATTGCATTTCTAAACTGAACGTAACGGTCGCCGTTTCCGTGACGGAAGCTCATGGTAGACGTACTCGTACTGGTCCTGAGCCTGGACTTGATCCTTTCGGGATGCTGCATTATAACACAATTACACACTGAAACGTTGCCACTTTACAATGTTATTTACTGAGAGTCAAGATAAGTCGTGAAAGTCAAAAGTAAAATAGAAGCGTTTAAATGCTTCAAATGATTTGAAAACCGAATTCATCAGTTTTAATTAGCACTGAAGCTTTTCCTATCACATAAAGCTTATATATCGTCAAAGATTACGTAAACGTTAAACAACAAAAAAATACTACTTAAATACAATATCAATAAATAAATGACCACCAACAGTTACCTCTTCCTCTCCTTAAAAAACCTTAACTTAACTGTGCACAACTGTACAGGGTCTATACATGGAACTCCTATTTCTGAAGTATCATCTTCATGTTATCATTATGAAATGCAATTAAGCAATTGTTATATACTTTTTGATTCGAAAAGCTTTCAAAAGCATTTTTTACAAGTGAAGGAAGTATAGTTACTATTTTGCTCCACAGTTGCACCCCTTGCACTCATGGCATACTGATTCAGTCTGCTATGATAAAATCAATTTGGAGTCAGTAAACTATGAATAAAGCAATATGTTTGATCTACGCCTGCGCCGGTGGCTAAAAGGCGTCCATTTAGTGCGCTAATGTCAGGCTGAATATGCCCAATTTGGCAGCTTGTGGGCTTGCTTAATAGCTGTTAATAAAACAATTATTAGGCCCCTAATTTTCTAGCGGTTCGTTAGATAATGTTAAAGTCCACTAAATACAAGCTAAACTTGCAACCTGTTTTCAACACTTAAGTATATTATGTTTGCGAAAGTTACTCTGTCTGTTTGTTATGTTTTTACGTCGCTGAACTAATTTTGATGAGTAAAGATGATTTAGATCTTAGAAACGGGTTTTTTGTTAAGCAACTAAACATTAGGTTAGGAAAATAGGTCAATGCGAACGAAATCTCGATCAAAACCTAGAGACGATTGTCCAAAGGTCGACCCGACAAAGGCAGCAGAAGCCATAGCTTCTTCGGAAATCTAGATTTAGCAGTAAATGTCCTATAGTTGCAAATGAAAATCATGACGACACGATTGGCGCAGTGCGCTGTAGCACGGTTTCTGGCCCCGATTTCCGTAGTGTCCCGGGTTCGATTCCCGGTCGGGTCAATTCAGGAAACGATCTTTTCTGAATTGACTCGGGTCTGGGTGTGCTGGGAGACGCCCCTGGCTTATTTCCTTGTGTGGTACCTCGTAACACAGGGATATTAATCCCTACTTCGAGACCATTACAAGAGGTGTGTTGTCTGGCGCATATTTATTTATTTATTTATGATAAGAAAGAAAGAAAGAAAGAAAAACAATTTATTGACCCAAACATAAATTAAAATTAGCTTAAACTAGGGTACAGAATAAATACAAATAAGACAAGAAATAAAAACTAACGAAGATGTAGTGGGCCAATCAGGACCCTGCCTCAGCATGTGCCACTGCAGTGCAAGCACGGCAGAGACGCTGGTATTCTGGCAGGGCCTGCTGATGTGGTCGTCCAGCCTTGAAGTATTAAAAACTAACTAAACTAGGTAATTAAAAACATAGTGTGCTGTGTGCATAAAAATAATCAAATTCGAGTGTAGTGGAATGTAGTGTGTAATCTGTGGTAAGTCTGCAGCTTTCTGTCACACTGACAGAGTGGCAAGACAGATACCAAATCAATTATGTACCAATTACAGCATTACTTTTGTTTGATTGCCACGTTGAATGCTAACCGCGTGCAACCACACAAAAAACAAAATAACAGTTGCAAATCCCTGGCAGAGTTAAAAAAGAAGATAAAAAACAGGAAAACATGTCAAGAAAACCAAGAATGATATTGATCACATTAGAGCTCCCCAGCGTATCGCCTCGTGAACAAACTGGAGGTGAGACATTGGCTATACTGTGGGTCTGAAATTTGCTTTGATAAGAGATGCTTTTTCAAAGCATTTCTAAATGAGTAGACTGTTTTCAGGTCGTGCATTGGTGGGGGGAGGTCATTCCAGCACCGCGAGGCGGCAAATCTGAAAGACCCGCGAAAGGCCGTGGTGCGATGTTTTGTGGTTACAAAGATGTGTTTACACGATCTTCTGGGGCACCCGGCCCGCCCCTGAGCCCACACCAGCTTGTCCCACAGGTATTTGGGTTTCCCAGTGCTAACTACTCCAAACAACATAGTGGCAAGATGAAGCTTTCTGAGGGCCTCCATCTTTAGCATGCTAGCAGAGTTGAGAAAGGGGGTGACATGCATCCTTGGGGGAATGTGGAAACAAAAACGAGCGCAGGCATTCTGCACACGCTGAATCAGTTTGACTGATCTGGTCAGTAGGCATGGTCCGTATACTGTGTCACAATAGTTCAGCTTAGAGAGAACCAATGTTTCACATAAAGTGATCCTGATTTGCTCACTGAGGAATGGTCTAATTCTGTACAGCAGTTTCAATCTGTAGAATGAGTTTCTGACACAGTCAGCAATGTGCGCTTCAAAATTAAGATTTCTGTCCATAATTAGGCCTAGGTTCCTTGCCCTGTCCACAAGCTCGACAGGTTCCTCATTAATGACAATATTTAGTGGAGTGTCAGAGTTGATTTTTTGACTGTTCAGTTTTGAGCCCATTATCATTAATTTGGATTTCCTGGGATTGAGGACAAGGCAGTTGGCCGTGCACCAAGTGTTGAGGCGTACTTTTTCCTCATTCATGGTTGCCACAGCCTGTGCCAGGGCCCCAGGACGAAATGGCAGAAAGAGCTGTAGGTCATCAGCATACAAGTGATACTGGCAGTGATGAATGCTGTGAATGATATCAGCGCTGTACAAAATGTAGAGTATCGGGCCCAGAATTGATCCTTGAGGTACACCGCGTGTGACGAGTTGTGGTGCTGACTGAACACTAGATCCATTTGCCATTTTCAGTTTCACGTACTGCATCCTGCCAGTCAAGTAGCTGTCAAACCAACTGATGGCGCGTGCATCAAGGCCGTAATATGCCAACTTAGCCAGCAGAAGATAAATATTGATTGATTCAAATGCCCGAGAAAAGTCCAGAAGCAGCAAGAAGCCCATTAGCCCCCCATCTTGAGCAGCCAACATGCCATCGACAACATCCGCGAGAGCAGTCACTGTACCTAAGCCTTTACGAAAACCAGATTGACATTGGGGTAGCATGCTGTGCTGCTCGAGGAACCCAGTAAGTTAGTCACATACTATTCTCTCCAAAACTTTCGAGACGCAGGGGAGTAAGCTAATGGGTCTGAGATCCTGCATAGTAGCAGGTTGGTTAGATTTGGGCAAAGGCCTCACAACAGCTGTCTTCCAGTCACTTGGGAAAGTACCTTCTGCTATCGACTTATTGACTATGGCAGTGATAGCGTTCAGCGAATGTGGCAAAGTCAGCGTTAGCATTTCCAGGGTCAGTCCATCGTGACCCTGCGCATTGGATTTAAGATTCTTGATCGTTTTGAGAACAATATCACTGCTAACCGTATTCAGTGAGAAAGTAGCACACTCATTGTGTCTATGGTACTGATAGTAGGTGAGTTGGGAGATCGTGACTCTGTCCTGACCAGGCACATTCAAAAAGTGGGCGTTAATCTGATCAGGGCAGTCAAATGCTGGTGGTAGATCAGCCTCAGTCTTTCCACTGGGCAATACCATGCCCCTAAGGTTCTGCCACAATTTCTTGGGATTCCTCGCATTTAAATTTATATGATTGCTAAAGAAGCAAGTTTTTTCCCGCTTAATAGCCTCTACCACCAATCGCCTCATTGTCTTGTAGCACTCTCTGTCTGCATCTGTGCCATGCAATTTGACCTTCCTATGGTAACAATCCCTTATATGCATCATGGTTTTTACAGCATCAGTTATCCAAGGATGAGGGGGGTGCTTAAACCTTACTCTCTTGACTGGAGCATGAAGGTCGAAAAGACCCACAATGCTGGTGGTAAAGGCCGCAACCAAGACATCAACACTTGAGGCCCTGTCCACATAGCTCCAGTCAATATTGCCTAGGTCAGTGCTTAGCTGGTCCTGCAGGATGTCCTTAAAAGGTCTAAAGGTAACCCACTGGGGACATGGCTTTTCTTTTTTTATCTTGAACGGAGCTGTCAACATAGCATGACCACCCAGGTCTGGAGTGTGCCTTACTGTTACCCTAAGAGCCTGCATATCAGCACAAATGAGGTCGATGAGTGTGCTACTGTGGTCAGTAAAGTGGGTCGGCTCTGTGACCAATTGATGGAGCCCGAGGCTCTGCAGGAATCCCAAGAGTTTCTTAGATTTGCTACTGGTAACATCGTTGAGGTCAATGTTGAAATCACCAACAACTACAAGCGCATCACACTTTGAAAATGATGTTATGGAGTCAGTGACAGCATCGAGAAACAAGTCAACATCTAACCAAGGTGGCCGGTAAGCAGTGCCAACGATAATACTCTGCGTGTTAAAGCGGACCATTAGCCACATCTGCTCGATGGTTGTCGAGGTGATCGGGGGATGAATTGTACGCGCATTGATGCCCTTCCTTATATAAAACCCGACACCCCCTCCTCTGCCCCGCCTCATGTGATCTGGCCTAGGCGTAAGAAGTAGCCGGTAGCCAGGCAACTTCGGAGCCTCATCGCTTCTCCCAGTTCTCAACCAGGTCTCATTTATCGCCAGGAGATCTGGTGCCAATCCCCCCACAGCCACAACAAATTCCTCATGCCCCGTGCCCAAGGACCCAGCATTAAAAAGACCAACTGTCAGATAGCTGGACTTTGTCATTTCGCATATTTAAAATGATTATGTGCTGTAAATAAGACTGTAAATAGTGAATGACAATGTGTGATAAATTTGGTAACTGTAGGTAGAATAATTATTACTGAATATGCTAACTTTGCAAAGCATTCTGTTATAAAATATGACATATCATTATTATAAAATCTAAGGTTCGCTCTGTAAAAACTAGTGATTTTGTTGTTTTTATTTGTAATTAAATTTATATTGTAAATTATGGTTTCAATTGTCTGCCACACACACAGCTCAAATAACACACAAAGGAGAAACACGGTTGCATTAGTTGTAAGTGGAAAGAAAAACAGTGAAAAAAGTAAATACACATTGACAACTAGCAGTAAGTACAGCGAGCTCAATATAACCATTATATTCCAGGGTTCATCGGCCCGAATACCCGCTCCATGTCGGCCTCCGAGTGAATCACAAAGGCAATAGCACGCTCCAGCTCCGCCGTTATTGCATCGACCGTTGAAGTTGACTCTGTCTGGCGCCGCTCCACCGTCTCCAGCCGCTGCTCCACGCCGTCCAGTCGTGACATCACGACCGCAAGCGAAGCACTGAACCGCGCCATCTCCTGCCGGAATGCGCGCATCTCTGCCATCCCATCCAGGAATTCCTGGCGAAAATCCGGTGCGATAGGCGCCACTGTCTGGAATTGGGAATTGGGCGATGGTGTTCGGAATCCACCCGGTGGCGCAGCCCCCTGGTTACCTGTTGCCGGCGCATACTCGTGGGGGCGCTCGTCCCCAGGAGGCTCATCGCAGGACATATCCAGCTGATCGCCTTTAATATTCAAGTCGTGCTGTTTGCGTGTCGGCGTATCGTCGCTTCTCGGTCGACGCTTTGCGTTTGTGCAGCTTGGACATAGCCACGACTTCCTGAGATGGGAAATGTGCTTGTTGTAGTATTCCACCGTCATATTCAGGCACTCAAAACACAAGGGACGCATTTCAAAAGTTCATCTGCTCTGATGGAGTTGTTACTGCTTACTTTGCTTTGGCGTGGCCAAAAACCAGCAAAAACGAAGTAAAATGGAGTCCACAAAAAGTCTCGCTTGGGCGGAGGTCGGGATTGAACTACCGTCCGCCTATTCACCGGACAGCGCGGTTTCAACTGTACAAAAAGTCGCACTTGGGAGGAGGTCAGGATTGAACTTGCTACTTATTCGCCGGACAGCGCTGTTCCGACCACTGAGCTAAACTGTTCGTGAGGATAATGTTGAAATAACAGATATTAGCTTGCCGCTGTTTGCATTAGGAGAGTGTTTTTTCTATATGGTTGTTCGCGTCTATTGTTTATAATAGGCGGTAGACTATTTTTTAGGCACTGTACTCTTTCGCAACACTGGAATACGCCACGGATTACTCGTATTATTTATACTAAAGCACAATTGAATTACTAAAAATGATACACAGTTATTTTGCCCACTACTTTAGCTCTGTATTGGTATAAGTTTGAGATCGAACTCTGCACTTTTTCTCAGGTTAAACAATTATTTTTATGGAGTAAAGACAAGACACAGTCACTCTTGCGAGTACCGCCGGACGACCTCATAAGGATTTCATGTCATCATTTAGAAATACTTCATCAATTTGTCCATTCGCCCGCCAAGGAATTCGTTTCAAAATTCACCCTTAAGTTCATGACGGAAGAGATTGGGTGAAAGGGTTTAAGTAGCCGATGTCGAGAATGAATTCATATTGCGCCAGGATCGAACCTGATTGCGCCGTCAGCAGCAATTTTTTCGTTTGGTCCTAATGGCAAATTGGCGTTCATCAATTTATTTCCACTGAATCGGGACCATGAATCTCTGAAGCAGTTGAAAAACTCAATTTATTTAATACATCTCTCCGATATTTTAAGGTCGTGACTAAGACCACCGTTCCTGCTATGTTATACTTTAGGGTAAACTTAAGACCAAAGTTGATTTTTACTAGTTTCTATCTATAAGAGGAGACAGAAGCGTAAAGAAGTATTTTATTCCAAAAAATCTTTGGTCATATGAACATCATATTTGCATGTCCCTGTGGTTTCCTTTTTTTAATAAATTAATTATGAAAAGATATATATGAGCCTTCGAAAATCTAGAAAGTTGGTCTCTTTTTCCGCTGTGTTCAAATATCCAGAAAATTAATTTGACTTGATTATATGAAAAAGAAAACATAGGAACACAGCTAAAGCCTTTTTCTGATTTCAACTAAAATGTGATTCATTCGGTCAGGTTTTCGAAAAGGGATCAGGGGACTACGAAGCGGCGATTTTGTGTACTTTTAATAGGTAATTCCTGTCCGAGTTGCAGTGATCTCTATCGCTCTTTCAGGGGGACACGAGGTTAGCAACAGACAGCAATAGATTTTAGAAATACAAGTGCTATGTCCACTTAAATGTTATTACAGTTTTTAAAACATTGCTGTGTAGAGTGGGATCATAAAGAAAGCGTTCTTATCCACAACAGTTCATTATTTCGTGAAATATCTTCATGGAAGTAACCTATATCAATATAGTGTGAGTCTCTATAAAATTCACATATTAAAAAGTAGGAAACTATAGTCAATTTCAACGATAGAAAAATATTTAAAAAATTAAACATTAAAAAAAAAAAAAATGGACATTTTAAAAAAAGCATTTGTAGTTGAGTATATAGCCCTTTACCCTATTATTTTTGAAATTCAAATAAATCTATGTCATAAGAGCTTTCATATGGTATAAATATTAATACCATGTTCGTAACCCGCGTAATTCGTACTACGTGTAGTTTTGCAAAATTGATAAGCAGGTAAACACACTTTTTTCATTGCGATAAGGCTTTCAGTTTAAAAGTTATAACATTATTTCTTCATTAACATTATTTGAGCTTGACGGAGTGTTCGACCGCATTTCAGAATGGGGTGCATGCAATCTTGTCGAGTTCAATGTCAAGAAAACGCAGGTGTGTGCATTCACAGCAAAGGCGTCACCGTTCCTTTCCCAATCGGTAGCGGGGTGCTCTGAAGAGTGCTTCAGAGCACCCCGCTACCGATTAAGGATAGTCTAAACATCCTTGGCATGGATGTTCGTAGCAACCTAAATCAGCGGGACTACATTGAGAGCGTCATTAGAACTGCATCCCGTAAACTCAGAATCCTGAACAGAGTGAGACGATTCTTCACGCCTGGGCAGCTCTGTCTTTTATATAAGACACAAGTTCGCTCGTGTGTGGAATACTGCTCTTATCTCTGGGACGGTTCCGCCCAGTACCTACTCGAAGCTCTTGACTGGTTGCAGCGGCGTGCTATCCGTATTATTGGAAACCCAGAGGCAACTTTGACCCTTGAGCCTCTCCAATTGCGTAGAGACATTGCCAGGCTAAGTGTTCTCTATCGCTTTTACAATGGGGAATGGGGAAAATCCAATTCCACCCTCACCTTTCCACTCCTGTACCACGCGTGCTGGACTACGGCGTCATCCACACACAATCCAACATTTGTTGGCCCAAACTAAAAGGTTCGGTGACTCGTTTCTTTGTCGTACCATCTAGACGTGAAACGCTCTTCCAGCACATGTGTTTTCTTCCTCTTATAGTCCCGGGTTCTTCAAGCGGGGCGTGAAAAGGCATTTCTGCAGGCCTTCAAGGTGAGGATGGCCAGCCCAGTGATTTGAATGACTGGGCTTGTCAACCTCATATCTGGACCTCACGACCGCGGAGTTAGAAAATTAGAGCTAATTTGGAAGGAAGATCTTGATATAGTCGTAAAGTAACCAACCTAAACGCTTTGCCGCATGTTTGGCTCGTAGCACCCCATAATTTAGGCGAGTTCTTTGCCCTGTACAGCAGTAAAATTATTTGGCCTTTAACTCCCACTTTGCATCCGCAATACCGAGTTGCGTTTTAGAGCTCGTAGAACCGACGTATCCCGAATAACTGCTCAGTTGCGCAGAACTGGGACATCCACGTGTGTCGCGTGCCGTGGGAGCTTGGGCCAAGACTCCCCGGATTGGATATCTGGAGATGTGAACGACACATTGTGGACGAAAAATGCGTAACAGATCGAGCTTTACTAGCTTTCCGACTCTGCGCCCGTGTGGGCTATTTCTCCCGTTAATGTGAAATCAAAAATTTAATAAATATATAGTTAGCCCATGTTATTTAATATTAATGTAGCTTTATTTCGGAGAAAGATTTTTTGAGTTCGTTCGTTACAACACACATAAAAATACAAATCTTTCGTCTTTTAATAATATTAGCGTGATACAATCGTAGTCTATGAGAGTCGATAAGGATGATATAGCATGATTTAACTTTTAAATTATAGGATTTACCCATATTATTGGCAAAAATCGTCTCTACCGTAATTATCTTGATCAGTATCTGTAAAAGTAGAACATAGTTTCTTCCCCCATTTTGTAATGGAACAACTGAATGCTAGACAAAATTTGATGATGGTGGCCATCTTAATTTTATTGGCCCTAACTGTTGATCAAAGCTTGGCATTTACCTAACATGTTTTAATAGCGAAGCTTAGATTTTCAACTTTTGACGTACTGACACAGATTTTTCAAAAGCGCAAGCTTGGTGATTGAGGCTATACGCATGGAAATTGTAATTCGACTTAAGACTCTCAACGAGTTCATTTGACTGAGAGTCTGTTGTGGAGAGCAACACGATTTGTATTCTCAATAGCAGTCTTTAAAAATGTATGGAACTGACATCAAATGTCATTTCGATTAAGGTGCTCCCTCACTTGGAGCATTCGCTTGTAATATAAGCCCCTCTGAGCAGCTAGCCCATCTGCTCAGTCAGTGTTGACTACTAGGTCAATCTAGTGACTAGCGGACGAAAAAAAATAACAGTTTTAGATCCGGAGGGGCTAAGTATAGCAAAAGTGTTGAAATGGCAGTCCATGATCCGACAAACGCGAACGCTCGCTTTCAGTAATCCGATTGGAGATTATGCGCAGCGAACACGACGTGCGGAATTCATTTCCATTTTGTTTTTGACAGCTTGAGTTAGAATGTTAATCGGAAGGATTTTATGAATAATTCAATAACAAAGCCTGTTTCCCCAATTTACTTTTCAAGGGTTCCCGCAAACGAATCCGCTCAATTCATGACCAGAGATTTGAATTTTTATTATTTTTTTAGTTGGAGTGCTGGTGGAAATTGGGATGGTTTATGGACGAGATTTAAGAAGAAATACATTTTGTCCTAGATCATTTTTATTATTTCTTACCATTGAAAAACCCTTTTATCTACTAAAGTGCAATCCTTTTTATTCCTTGAATGGTAAATGAATTTAATCATTAAGTTAATTTATTAAAAAGTCAGATCACACAATATGCTGTGATCTGACTTTTTACCAGTAGGCACCAGTAATTATTGGCTTAATCAATCGTTGTGTTCAACAAATCAATTTAAACCGTAGAATTAAAATATTTATTTTTACATTATGAAATAGTAGTATGGAATCCTTATCAGTGATTTGTTATTTCATTATAGACTAACTTTTACATCTCTCATCTTCATCAAAATATAGAAACACTTTTATATACTGGGTCGTTTATGAAAATATTTGTGTTGGTACTAATAGCAAAGTCAGTGAGTACGATAATTATCGTATGGCTAATCAATAATTCAAGACGGTACCAGTTCACACCGATGACAGTTGCTAGCGTCAGTGGGGTTTTTTTATAGGATTTCGGTGCGCTGTACCGAAAACTTATACAAAATTTCTTAAGAGGGTCGGCGTTTTGCATTTGGGGTAGATCGTGAAAGTCACATTTTTTAAGGTTTTCGTGATTATTTAGCTGAATCCAAATCAAGTATAAATTATCTCTCTATTATTGAATGCATCTTTTAATTTCATAATTATAACTTTAACTGTGTACAGTATTTTTTTAAGTGTCTTATCAATTTATCAAAAAAAGGTTTTTTATTTAATTCAGCAAATAATTGGAGCCTACCAAATTTAAGACAATTCAATGTGTTATTAAATAGTATTATGCACACAATAATAGAGCCTAATTCAATGAAATAATCACGAAAACCTTACAAAAATGCAACGTTTTCGATCCACTCCCAGAATATAAATTGAACTACAAAATAGCATACAAAATGTTGTAGTCAACTAACGTGGTTTACGTGACGGAAACTCATGGTAGACGTACTATACTGATGAAAGATTCGAAATAAGATGTTGTAACAGTACTGTCCTTCTGTCTGGAATTAGCAAACAATTAACCCAGCAAGCATCCTATTAACACCGCAAATTGTTAGTAAAACACGATCACTCGTCCCGAGGGAACTTCCTAAACCGAGTTACGCCTCGGTTTGCTGTATCGGCCTTGTAGAAACTTCGCGAAGGCGACATTTGCTCTGAAGTGCACTTTAAACTCGGCCACGAAGCAGGGGGTCTACTCTCGTTTGTTCGAACACGAAACATCTTAGGATAATAAGGCGTAGGAAAAACATTCTTGCAAACCGATTTCTGTATTATTTTGCATCATATTTTGTTGTACAAAATACATAAAACCTATTGGCATTTTACTCGTTTACATCGGCTGTTAGCTCTTCAAAGTTCCACGAAACTGCGTAAACGTTGCACCGGAGTAGACCTCCTGACATTAGGGTCGCCATCCGAAGCCGTCCAATAAGGGACGGAGTCTTCAGAAGTTTTCCGGCTTTAAGACACAATCGCGACGAAAGGATTAGGATATTTGTAGTATACAAGAAACTTTGAGTTTTGCCATTCCTAAATGATCATTCGGGTACTTACATTTTCTATGTATTTGTTCATTAATCGGCAGTTTTGAAAGTTATCATAGTTATTTTCAGTCATACATTAATAAAGTGTTTTAAATTTCTTCTCATTGCCGTTTTTCTATAGCGAATGGAAAGCTACTGATTTTCCTTAAACATACAAAATAATATAGCGGATATATAAATAGTAAGCTTTTTAAAATCATACAAGTCACAATTATTCTAGTAACCAGTAATGTTTTATACTCGTATTATATTTTATAACGGCACGATTGGCGTAGTGTGCTGTAGCACGGTTTCTCGCCTCGATTTCCGTAGTGTCCCGGGTCAATTCAGGAAACGATCTTTTCTGAATTGACTCGGGTCTGGGTGTGCTGGGAGACGCCCCTAGCTTATTTCCTTGTGTGGTACCTCGTAACACAGGGATTTAGTAATCCCCACTTCGAGACCATTACAAGAGGTGTGTTGTCTGGCGCATATTTATTTATTTATTTATTCATAACATATTTGCTCGTAAAGGGTCTCTTATTTCACAAATTTCAATATCGTATTGTATCTCATTACGCACTTGTGCGTTATTGTAATGTGAAAAGCACGGTTTATCTAGGTGCTCCGTCTAAAACGAACGGTACTTTTTTTAATCTTAGCAAAGAGATTTTAAGTCAGAAAAGAGGTCAACATTTTATGAATAAAATTCACTATGGGAGATAAAATATAATAAATTAACATTTAATTCTTTATTTTAATTAATTTTGACAATAAATTACAACCATTTATCTGTAACAAAAACAAAAAAATATTAATTTACTTTATTAGTACCTAATACTGGCTGTTTTTTATGCCTTTGCCTTAAAAAAAGCGCTGATGCGCGCGCACTGCTAATTTGTAAACAAGTATAAGTTTTTTTAACTGCTTTAACAAGTGATTAAAGGTTTATTCGTTCAAGAAAATCCGAGTTTTATTTATTTCCTCGCAAATATGTTATAAAACGTCATATAAAAAAAAAAAAAATATCCCTGGACATTATTCCACACAGCGCCATCTAGCCCCAAAGTAAGCTAATTAAAGCTTGTGTTATGGGATACTAGACAGCGGATAAACATACTTAAATACATTTTCTTTTGTAAATACATACTTATTATACATAGGAGACACCCAGACCAGTACAAACAGACATGTTCATGCACACAAATGTTTGTACTGTGCGGGGATCGAACCCGCGACCTCTGGTGTAGTAGCCAACTTCTTAACCATTACACCAAGTCGGTCGGTCATATGACATACGTGCGCTTTGATAATTACAGCCTCTGCTTTCTTATAGCCCTCGCCTACGGCTTGGGCACCGCACTTATATGATAATGTACTATTACAAAACACTGGTACAGTTAGGCTCCACCTTGAAGTTGAAGAAATGATCCGTGTTAAAAGATTAGATTTTGATTAAAGAATAGGAACATTTTAATACAACAATATTTTGTATGCAATTTAATTTCAGTCTCAATTCACAGGCTTCAGGGTTTCTCCGGCGGCTTTCGAAGAGCTAACTGTCGTGGTTCAGTGAGTAGTGCATACGTGAATGGATCTCCAACCTCCACTTCACTTTAAGCTCCCAATTCACGTGGATCGAATTGCCATAGACCGTCAGAGCGCCCTCTGTCGCCGGTAATGGCCCGTGATTAGAGGCGGACGTAGCTTATTTGAATAAAATTTTAATTCCGTCGAGGGCATTGTTATTTGATAATCTTAAGGCTTACGAACGCCTGAAATTGATTGAGTGACTTTCAGCTACCCACTTAAGAGTACTTAGTAGGATTTGTTTGACTTACGACAAGAATCAGGGGTGACCCTTGCTACCAGTCTAACACAAACACCAATATCTTTTGTAGTATGATTTATTAATGAATGAATGAATTTATTTTTTGTAAAACAAACAAAGCTGAAAAGAGTAACTATCGAGTTTCTTGCCGGAGTCTTCTCGATAAGAAGCAACGTCCGAACCGGTGGTAGATTCACATTATGTATATTCAAGATGTGTACTAATATTGTACTATTTTATTTACGTTTATTATTATTATTTCTATATACTTTTTTTGACATGTCATAAGTGCTTTGTACAAGCTTAAATGTATAAATGATTTTTTTACTTTACTTTACTTTAATGCGTAAACGCAATGGCTGACCCGTTATTTAATCTTAAATTTCTCTCTATCCACAAATCACGTAAAAAACAAATGCACATATACAGCTTTTATTTAAATATTTTACAACACTTTATTTGAAACATAAACTCACTACCAGGGCTAAAGAGTTTATTATATTCTTCTTAAGAACGAATGTTTTCTGAAATGCAAAAAAATCATTAAGTTTTCTCTTCATACTTTTTTTTTTGCATAACAGCTAGTGAGAATCTTATACACATATCGTAAATTCAGTATTTGATTACATTAGGTTAGTTACAAATAAAACAAAAATGTTATAATTTATGTATATAATTTCCAATAGGAGTAGTAAAGAAAATGGATGATAGCTTAAAGGTGGTCCCTCACCTGGAGCCTTTTCCTGTAATATTATTAGCGCAATACACACTGCGCCAACGTGATGCTCGAATTTGTATAATTACAGTTTGCGCACTGTAATGCTCGGTTCTCCTCCCTTACTCATGTAATGCTCGACTCTGTATCGTTACATTACATAAAAATGCTCCAGGTGAGGGAGCACATTAAGATGAATCCTGTTCTAAGCAACGTAGTTTACCTGTTGGCAGGTTTTGAAAGACGTTTCGTGTTCCAGATTTACAACTGTATCTTATTTTTGCTTGACAAAATAGGAGTTCAAAATAAACGGGAAGGTTATATGCGCCGTTCTTTAAGCACCTAAGCCAGTGTTGTCTAATAAAGTAGATGGCAGAATTTCTCAAAGCCGTCTAATGTTTTCTTCAATTCTCTTCAGCACTTTAGGCAATCACCATAACTTATCGTGTAATCGACACTTTAAACATAATTGTGTTATGATATTTGAGCAAACACAATTAGTTGTTATGAATGGAACAAAACGACACACTAGACAAACGAATTCAGGAAACGAAGTTTTCTAAGTTGGCTCGGGTCTGGGTGTGACGGGAGACGCCCCTGGCTCGATTTCTTGTCTGGTACCTCGTAATATAGGGATATTTATGCCTACTTCGAGACCATAACAACTGCAGTGTAGTCTAGTGAAAATAAAAATAGTTACTGGACACAGGTGTTGACTGACTTTTGCCAAAATTGTTAAATGTCGCGGTGTCATTTACAAAATTCTATAATCGACCCTTCACACCCTATTGCCGGATAGAATTTATTTTATTTTGCTAATGTTTCTCATATTTAACTTAACGATGGGATCCAGAAGTTGAGTGTGTATTTGACATTACGCAGAATAAAAATCTTGCGTAATGTGATCAAAGAACGAGTTTATCTCTCGCTGTTGAAGATTATTTATTCACCTAAAACACACCATGAATCTGGTTTGTAGTAAATGCCAGCAGTGTTTTAATACAGTTATTATTATTTTTAAAGACACAAAGCATACCAAGAGTCTCTAGATTTAAATACGTTAATTGAGAGGTTTTTATCGAAGCCAATGATTGCGAAGGCAAAAATGTGAATGAGGGACTCATTTAGCGGAATTCATTAGGGATTGACGGCAAGATTGATGGGAGCCTAATGATTTAGCGATTCGTCTATAGAGACAGTTCGACAAAGACATGTTAATTGGTTCCGTAATTGGCTAAGCAAAGAGGCGATTGGATCCCATGTGACACTAGACCTTCGTTTTGTTTTCATTTGAATTTAAAAAGATTTAGCAAACAAACGGCGGCCATCTTGTGCGTTTCCACAGTGATTCGAGTGTCGATAATCCTTTGGGTCTATTTGGGATAAAGTATTGTTATGTTTGTTTTTCTGACAAATATCTACTCATGGTCAACCCGAGTGTACACGGTATCGTAAAATTATGTTTGAAATTCTAATCTTCAGCGTAGGCATTTAATTAATCTAAGTTTGAAAATATGTCGTTGTTGTTTTATTTACTAAAATTAGTTTTTTTCTTCCTCTGTGTTGTTAAAAATATGTTTATAGATGGTTTCAATGTTTGTAATAAATACGATAGGTTTTTTTTAAATGGTAGAAGCTCTAATAGAGAAATTTAATTGAATTTAGCATTTGCATATACGTGAACCGAATCATTATATGAGAGGGATTTACTATGAACGATGTACGGCAACGACCTTTTTTCGTTGCGATCCAGCTCTCCTCAGTTCAAAAGACCTTCAAATAGTTTCACAGACAAAAAAAGTGTGACAAAAGGCATCCACGTCTAAAAAGCAGAGCATTGAAAGCGGCACGACTGGGAGGCTTAACCGGGTGAAGCGAATTCATCACATTAAAAAGCCGGCCTCTAGAACCCTTACCACAAGTTTACGGCCACTACCATCGCTAGCGTCAGTACACAGTAACAAGTTTCATCGGTACAGCTCTTCTAGCGAATAGAACTAAAGTTTCTATAATTAGAAATTGTAGCTGAACTCATGGTAGGGGTCGTGAGCGAATTTCCATGCGAGTTTTGTACTTTGTAGGCACTGTCTAACATTTTTATCCCCGAATGGATCAAAGAGCAGGCATTGTCCTGCGGCTTCGCGGAGTTCGTCTGATGTGAGCTTATACAAACCTAAACCTCCAGCTGGATCTGAAACCAAAAGAAAAAATGTGTGAGTGATTTTTAATTTAGGTGTTTTTCTTGCAACAAATGAGATAATATCGCGAACTGGATGTAGAAAGATTGGCCAACATTTACTTTGGCATGAAATGGAGATTGGGAGAAGAGGCCATTGCCCCGCAGTGGGACAGATTACTCGTAGTTAGACTAAGATTAAGATATTTATGAGTAGTTTATGAAAAAACATTTTTTTATCTAAATTTGTGTGGTAGCAGTGACAGAATAATAACTTAAAGGGGTATGGGTAATATTGGCGTCATTTATGAAATTTCGCGGCCACTTACCAAATCTTATTATTATGAAAGAACATATCGAGGCGAACAAACTTTATATGGAGCACATATAGCTAAAGGATAACGGAGCTTAGATATAAGGTATTGTATTTTTAACTAACTCCTCAATTGAATTTGATCCATACCAAGGAAAAGAAATCCTTAATACTGGTCCTTAAACATGCGACGCAATTAGGTTTTATGAAGGCTAGTTTTCAATAGGCTGGTGCAATATTGGGTCAATATTGTTCTTGTTTTGTGGGAAAAAGACTTTCAGGTGTTATTCCCATGTAATGTCTCTTTAAATCGACGATTGAGAAAATGTCTTTTTGATGTCATCGACGTTAAGGTAGTTTTTCGTGCTAGCTCGTGTTTCACTTCCTAATGCCGAATACTTAACATCTACTGCTTTGTAAACAACATTATCATAATGGATATCTAACTTGATGTACTTTTATCAAAAAAATATACCCAACAGGTACATATTAAAGCGTTTTTTTTTATATTGCCCGTCAAGATGACCCCACTCCACCTGATGAAAAGCGGTCGTGAGGTCCAGATATGAGGTTGACAAGCCCAGTTATTCAACGAATCACTGGACGAATAATCGAACAACGAACAACGAATAATCTTCCTCTCCTATTTCTGCATCCTTTTTAACAGATGTTAGGTGAGATTAGCTCCATAAAGTAACATTTCAGAACTATTATTTTAGTGGAACTAAGGCAAAAAATAATACTTTAAGAAATCATATCTCGGCTCCGATATCACTTAGAACAATTCTGACCACTCTCTTTTGTTATTTTATTAGGGTGCTATAAAACAGTGATGAAATTATTGCTGGCCGCTAATAAAGAAAATGAAGCCACGGGTCCATACAAAGCTACTCAAAGCCCTTTGCCACGCACTATTTAATTGTTTTATTTTTGTTTTAAGTAAAGTGTGTTTCAAACTTCAAAAGGTCCGGGAGTGTCTACACTGCCTTTTTCAAAGATAACTTGGGTTCTAAGGAGCACCACAGCCTAAACTGACTGACTGGATGATTATTATCCCATAATTACAGTCCTAAAAAACATTTCAATGGCCAGTAATTCAGCAAAACAGTGTTATTTGAAAACGATCGTTTTGACTAATAGATAGCTTTCCAAAATTGAGTTAAAACATTATTAGGGACAGAAGGCACTACGTAAGCCAAAATAGCCGATCACTTCAGAGCCAGGTACCACGGCTGCGGTCACCGGGTTCCGTGATGCTCGGATATTTACAACTTCGTGAGAACGTTCCAGAATTCCTCTGTCCCAACCTTTATTAGTTAATTCCGAAGCCACAATTCGCATCGATAATCCAGAAGTCGTTTATATTAAGGGATAAACAATTGTTCAAGCTAAAAGTCCGGAGTGAATAAGTAAATGATGGAAAAAGAGAAACAGTTAATATGTGTCAATGATGACCCGGAAGTCCCTAAGAGGAACCAGAGGAAACAATAATCACTCCATTTGTGCAATTATTAAGTAAAGACTAAATGTTTTTTTGCCAACTTTATTGCGAAATCTATTTCGATGTATCAAATAGGTTTTAGGATACCTTATTTAAAGACTTGTTATAAACTTTTTATGCTAAGCTGATACCCATTGGCTTTATTACTTCCATAGGGAATGAATTTCTAATAATCATGTCTTAGTTAAGGTCTACTTTGATAAAGGAACCTACTTGTTAAACCAAAGCTTTTTATGAGCTTTTTTTTGTTATCGTTCTTACTGGAACGTATGTCAAAGGCTCATTTCAAGACCCTAAAGTTCCTGCCTAACTAACAAGAAACTGTTTTGAGAATCAACATCATAACGGCAGAGCTATGAAACTGCAAATAGTTCAAAACTACCCTACACGTCCAACAACATTTCTCAAGTAACATAAGGCCAGGATGAGCAGGAATTTCGCTAAGACCTTCATTAATTAACTAGCTACCTCCCGTGACTTCATCCGCGCAAAATCGTTCGAAATATTAAGGCCTAATCTATAAATGTGAATTAAAGTCGCAAAATTGTGGGATCTAAACACCTAATACTCAAGAACGGCTGGAGCGATTATTATGATTTTTGATTTGTCTACACCCCTGAATAACAGAATAACAGTACAGCAAAAAAGTTTAAGTGTAAGTTTCATTTCATTAAATTTCCCATTTGTGTATTTGAGAAAATAATAAGATTGTATAAGAAGTTTGCGGGGCGGGGCACCTCGTTATCTTTGTTAATCTTTGTTTACAAAATTGGTTAAATTATTTACAATTGATTCTTTTATTTTGTATTTGCAACAGGTAGCTAAACTGGAAACTCTGATCTTATAAGGTGGTCCATTTAGTGAGTTTATATAGATCATGTGATCGGTTCATGGCACTGATTGATGAAAATAATGGCGAGAAATCATGTTTGGAACTATGT
The DNA here is from genome assembly GCA_947369235.1 of Udea olivalis. Classification (NCBI taxonomy): domain Eukaryota; kingdom Metazoa; phylum Arthropoda; class Insecta; order Lepidoptera; family Crambidae; genus Udea; species Udea olivalis. Next base: position 5,898,440 of record OX376346.1, on the reverse strand, counting down.
AGGCAACGTTATCAGGATTGAAATGTAGAATTACAAATATTCTGGCATATTTTATTTCTGGGGTAATGAATCTGACGTCATCGTATATATTAGACTTCCTTATAGGTTTTGAATGAAATAGTAAGTCTAATGAATTTGCACACCCATAACAGAAAATTCGCGATCCGTTAGTTGCAATGCAGCATTGTGGTAAACACTAGGGAGTGCCGGTGGCATAACGAACTTGTTTGTGTACATCCTCCGACGAGCTCCAGAATCCAGATCAAGAGCAGAATCGGAAAACTGTGGCGATTTTAGGGTTAAGCGTAAAATAGGATTTAAAATTTGACCGGTACTGCATCTTTAACCCTATTGTAAAGTTAATAATAGTAATAAATATAATTTGGCTGCCAGCGGAGCTCTGTGATTGAAATAAAATTACGAAAAATGAAAATCCAAACCAAAAGAAAGTCGATCCAAAAGCAGATTTTTAACGGCAACTATTTCATCATTGCTACGTGCCGCTACTACGCTACGACACACGTATTGGTTGCTACGAAAATAAAACATTCGTTACGAATTCATCGGCATTTGAGTTTAATATTTTCGTAGCAAATTGATAATGGAAAGCGGACTGATTTCACATTCATAGCTTTCATACTCGTACTTACCGAGGCGTTTAGATATTTCATATTTTTGCGGATTTCATCTGATCTCCGTACGCGGTCCGGGCGCTCAGAAATATTTACAGCTTTTATAAAGCTTTATCGGAATACAAAAAAACACTTTCTTTTGTTGAAATTGGGAGATTGTGGATTGGGGTGTTTCTACCTGTTTGATTACTGGATGATAAGTTGGATTTTCCTGAAACATTTTAAAATTTCTCCTCCTCAGTTTGGAAGGTTTGTAAAAGTATTTAAGGAAGCTTTTGTGTAAATATTTTTTCTTGATCATAAGAATATGTTGTTGCTAGTAATCGCAGTATCATAGTAAAAAGTTTAGTTCCCGAACAACTTAAATAAAAGTCAGACGGTTACTTTTTAGCTTTTTGGCTTGTAATATTTTTACTATGATATTAATATAGTATAATACATCTATAATAGACGACACGTATGGCGTAGTGCGCTGCAGCACGGTTTCTCGCCTCGATTTCCGTAGTGTCCAGGTTCGATTCCCGGTCGGGTCAATTTAGGAAACTATCTTTTCTGAATTGACTCTTGTCTGGGTGTGCTGGGAGACGCCCCTGGCTTATTTCCTTGCGTGGTACCTCGTAACACAGGGATACTGATCCCTACTTCGAAACCATTACAAGAGGTGTGTTGTCTGACGCATATTTATTTAAAAAAAAATATGATTGTCTCGGTCGGTTGTGCAATATCTGTCTCCTCTGAAAGTACGAACATACAATTCACTAATATTTGCTACAAAACCCCCTAATTTGCACAGAAAGATTGAACGTAATTAATATTACCGTTATGAATTATTCACGACGATGTCGTTAATTAAAACTTAGAAAAGATGAAAGAGATAGCAAATTTCTCATTTAGAAGTAAATTACTTTCTTACACAAGCAACTTAATCGTGAACAAAATTACAACACAAATATTAATTACAAGTAGAACACGGTCTGTTTTCTTTTGTAAGATGTGATGTGATAAACTTAACTCTGTTGACCCGTTCGAATGCCTATAATTTCGTTAAGTATCGTTTTACCGAGAACTTTTTATTGGGTTTCTTAACAAAATGATTCTAGCAAACGGTTTTATTTTTTTAGTAACTCATAGCGTTAGGATGATGAAAATGTCTAATATCTTGATAATTCTGTCTTTAAATAATAAATAAACTATTTATGATCAAGAATAAATTTTGAGTCAACTACACAGATGAGTGATGAGCCAAAACGCAGCAATCTCTTACAAAATTAGGTTTAGGTAACTAGTTTTTACAAAAGGACGATATAAAAGTGTATGAGGTACACAAAATTAAGTGAACAGAGTTTTAAAAAACCTTACATCTTTTCCTAATGTCTTAACTAGTTCAGTATTAGCATTTATACCTTAATGAGGATTATGCACAGAGGCGTTCACATCAACCTTTACCAAATCATTGCAAAATGGGTCTTATGTAAGCGGCATAAGGTGCCCCTGTGTAAAGGTTGATTCCAACGCCTCTATACATGCTTTTCATCTTTTCTAAATCTTTTTAAGGTAGACGATGTCGGTAACTGATTGCATACATGAGAATAATGAAGACTGTTAAATGTTATGTTTATAAATGCTTAGAGTAATTTATTACAAAATTAGATAATTTCTCTCATTGTACGTGTGCCATTGCCAAGGAGGTTTTAGTTGAAAATCTTAGCCAGCCAACCAAAATTTGAGTTGTCTATGAATAGTTTAATAATTGCGTAGGGGTGTTTGCGGTCTCTGCTAGACGCGTTATAAGCTAGGAGCACTCAAGGGACTATTATCATGCATTTGGTATTAATAAACGTTCAATTGTTCAGGGGTTTGAATGTTTGGCAGATAACTACAAGCAAAATAGGTACTTAGCTGTGTATTGCTGCGTGTGTTAGAATCTTTGCGAATTAGGTAGATTAACTAGCGAACTTCTAAACATAGTATCTAAACTGTAAGAATCGGCCGTGTTAATGCTCAAAAGCATCAGGAAGAACCCTACTTACAGATTTCAAAGAAAAAATGTAATATTTTTGTTGATCATATAAATAATAAAAAGGTACGTAGAATATTATTTTGTTTTAGTCTATTACTCTCCTGTAGTTTTCTGTACTTTTTGTCAGTCCTCGAAGTATATTATATCAGTCTCTACCTCTCGTACAAAGTTTCTTTATTGTGGGAGCAGATTATCTTGATTAAAGTTATCTCAGAATATGGAGATTTATAATTAAAAAATCAGGCCTATACCTTTATGGTTTCCTGATACCGCTAGTTTGCACTTGCATAAACTGGAGTGATACTAATGGCTCCCGCTCGGTGCTTAACCGAAGTTATTGCCACCGCGTTTCGTTCCATTCGCCATGAATAATCTCCTTCTAACCATGCTAGGCCTTAAATTACAGCAATATTTTTGAGAGGTAAGGCTGGTTGTGGCATCTCTGAAATAAACAGGCATGGCAAATAATATTCATAAAAGTAATGTATTAGTGAGTTAATTTATTTATTTGTACCTTTCATTTATAGTTGTATATTATTTTTCAATGAAATATTATTATGGAAAAACATTATTAGTTTAAAGGCTTACCCAGAATTCTCAAGTAGCAAACATTATGATTAGTTTAAATTCTTGAAGCACTTGTTCATGGAAAGATTTACCAAGAATTTTCAAATATCAAAAAAAACATCAGTTCTTATAAGTGAGACTGTAACTTTCTGTGACAACATATATTTATGGGGTTGTTATCTTTAAAAGTTGGCTCAACGGTTTAAAAATGAAAATTTAGGTACTCCAGATGCATACAGTAAGATCATTCTCATCATTTTACTATTTCGTGTAATACAAACCTTCATTGTTATTTTCTTTTGATGTGCAATAAAGAATATTTATCTAATCTTAACATTTAAGTAAACTTCATACAGCAAGAACAGTGAAGTAAACGTAGACAAAGTCAGTAAGTCACTGGCAACAGCTAGTTAAACTAACTACCTGATGTATTAGGAGCCTTTATTATCAGACTCTGAAATCAGCTGCAGTAACCGCCGGCCGCCGCTCTGATTTCCATTCATATTGAAATTCGCAATCAATACAATTAGGGATGATAATCTATTTCGTGGACGATAATGCTGGTAACTAGGTCCACTTTTGAATTTATCTGATATTGCAGATTGTAGATACACTTGGCATTGGACAGTTTCTATCTAAACACAAGTTGCAGACCAAGGCTTTAGATTTGTATTCATGGTACATCGTACCATCGATCTCGAAATTTGCTAATTGGTTCAATTCAGTTTAAATCCATTACACACACACATATACACTTTCAGGGCTTTTGAGTGAGGTTTTTCTCACTAGCGGTTGCCTGCCTAGAATATACAAATAGACCGTCAAGAATTCTACAAATGATTTTTGTCATTAAATAAATAATAAATAAATATGCGCCAGACGACACACCTCTTGTAATGGTCTCGAAGTAGGGATTAATATCCCTGTGTCACGAGGTACCACACAAGGAAATCAGCCAGGGGCGTCTCCCAGCTAACCCAGACCCGAGTCAATTCAGAAAAGATCGTTTCCTGAATTGATCCGACCGGGAATCGAACCCGGGACACTAAGGAAATCGAGGCGAGAAACCGTGCTACAGCGCACTACGCCAATCGTGTCGTCATTAGTGACCATGGTATTTATACATAGCTTACAACACAAATGTTTTTTTCAAAATTGATTTTAAGTTTTTCATTGGTATGCAGTTGATACTAATACAGAAATATCAATGAGCAGCAATAAGATAATTTATAAATAATAAATGGTGAAAATGAAAGAAGTTGAATACTTGTAAATTTTCAAAGTTTATCTCGGTTAAGCTCGACGTTGATAGCATCAACGACGTGCGAACTATAGATGTAGGTACAATGCAACGTTTCCACACGATGAAAATTTAGGGAAACCCACAAAATCCATATTAACACTAGTAAATTGGCGGATGGTTCTGTACGATGCGAATTTATAGGGCATGTGGTGGGAGCGAAGTTTGTTCATGCTCCAGTGCTTATGAAAGTGCGGTACTGTGTCGCCGACGCGGCACTCGTAAGTTCACTCGCTGTGTAAATATCAAGGCAGACAGGAATTCAGGGCAATACCCGCAATAATACACGTAATAGCCGCAAACCCCCTAGACATATTGAACTACACGGTCCAATCTTGACGTTTATTTTATACTAGCTGCCTCGACAGATTTCGTTTTGTCAAAAGTAATTGCACATCGGTAAAGCAGCATATCTCGCCCGCGTTTCCCCGGCTTGATTTACATATACTATTATTTTTCACTGACTGTTTTGTTCAATCATAATAAAATATAGCCTATGTCACTCCCTGATTCTGTAGCTTTATATTGGAAGATACATTTTTGAAATCGGTCTAGTAGTTTCCTTTTCAATACAAACAAATAAACAAACAAACAATCAAATCTTTACTCTTTATAATATTAGTATAGATGTGTCGACAAGTAAATACAAGAGGCCTGCTGTTTTGGCAGTTTTAATTATGAATAAATTACAAACTTGAAATGTAAGACTGTCTTTTTGTCTTTGAATTTTACTTAGTCATTACATTTAGAGATATTTTGTCGTTATTTATTGTTATTGAATTAATTTCAAATAATATAAATTAATTCGTCAAATCACGAGTATGAAACACCTTTATCTTGTTTAATACCCAAAGAAAACTTGCAAAAATCAAAAAAAATATCTAACGTGATAATAATAAATCTTCGTAGCTGTGCCTGTGTGTTGCACTTACGATGTTCTTATTGCTTCCAACAGACTTCACCCGCGGCTCTACTAAACGAGGCTACATACATATACGCTCCCCTAGTCCGGCTCTGTATCACCGGTGTGGTGTTTTCAAAATGTTTTGCAGCTAATACAGCTGAGTAACGCAAGCAACGTTCGGTGGCCTAAGAGATTATCTCTTTTAGATAGAGCATATTGGAAATATGTTTTCTGCCTTTTCCAGGGCCTCAGGTATTTCATGAAAACCCACGGCACAAGCAATCTCTCTAAGATATTTCAGGTTGGTTTGGTTGGTATTTTAAAGAGATCCTTTAAATTGAAATGCGTAAATGCTTTAGAAAACAATCATTTGAACAAGCTATTGCTCAAATGATTGGTTGCTAAAACATTTCTACAATGATACCATCACGACTATGTACAAAACGGGGTAGTCAGAGGCAAGTGACTGTTGCCGGCATGGTGAACGGAACACTCAGTAGCCCACTTTTCAGCAATGTTATTAGAACCTAACGTTGTCATAGGTGGTGAGCCTTCCGCCGTTATCCGGGTTGATTTGGTTTTTTATCGATATTTTCCATCACCGGAGAGTAATTTGAAAATTTAATAATGAACACAAATAGGTATTTTGGTTCTGGCCAGATTTGACACGATATCTCTTTCAAACTATTATTTATTGATAACTAAATAATGTTTGTTTATCATGAACCAGTAGTATCGGTGCTTCGAGAGGTAACGCAAAAAATTATCCCTATCTTTACTAACTAATTAATCTTTCTTTGAAGTACTTTATAAGGCAGATTATTTATGGATTTTTGAAATAAAGCCAATAAATAAATACTTGACTGACATGTTTTCAGATTCAATTTTGCGCTCAAAATCCGTTATGAGAAAGACTACTTTGGTAACACTCAATTATAAATCATGTCAAAACTATACATACATTGCTCACTCATATAAAATATACGATACATAGAGAGCCAACTTAAAAAATGCTGTGCACACTTTACCGTCGTCATGAATATTGTTTGACGTGGGTCGCTATCGTAAATACCGTAATGGTGAATGTAATTTCTATTTGAAGTTTTATACATCTACTATCGACGGTTTACTCATTCAACGGCGCGTGTGGAAGTAGCTGGGACCCTGCGCTTCTGAATTCGGTTTTGATACTGTAATGGTTCTGCAGAGACTTTTGACGCTGGCATTTTTGATTGCCAAAGACTACCAATGTGCACCTGCCTTATAGCGCCGAATAAATTGAACCTCTCCAATTTTCAAATGAATATCATTCTGTACCCTTATAGTTCAGCGCAGACTTTCAGCATCAATTATTATCTTATTTACTAATAAAATTAAACATCAATAATAACTGATTAGACTTAAAACAGCTAAGTTTAAGCCAGGTACGCTTAATTGATCTCAGCCTGAAAGTTAGGCAGCCTTTATAAGCACGGTTAAAGCTTTAACTTCAGCTTTCAATTACAAAGAGCATCCTCTGTATCATTTAGGATTATGTTAGTAGGAATTGTGCGATCGGTTTTCGGGCAGCTACTTCTAGAATAGGTTAATTCACGTAACATCATAAGCAACGCTTTATATCTTCTGACATTCTTATCTTACTATATCTTATAGACATTGAAACCTCTGATTTGAGAGTATCTGTTTCGATATTGCATAATAACTCACCCTGGTCTTCGTGATGACTGGCTCATTCGGCGACTTATCCAAAACCATTTACACTAAGTGGATAAATAACACATATTGAGTTGGCTACTACACCTGAGGTCGCGGGTTCGATCCCCGCACAGTACAAACATTTGTGTGCATGAACATGTCTGTTTATACTGGTCTGGGTGTCTCCTATGTATAATAAGTATGTATTTACAAAAGAAAATGTATTTAAGTATGTTTATCCGTTGTCTAGTATCCCATAACACAAGCTTTAATTAGCTTACTTTGGGGCTAGATGGCGCTGTGTGGAATAATGTCCAGGGATATTTATTATTATTTATTTATTTATTTATGTCTTTTATGAACTAGATGTGCGAGGCTGAATATTAATTTATCGAAGCTCGAACCAACAGTCTCCCTGACGCTACTACACATATACAACATAATAACAACCGCATTTTTTTAACCATATTGAATAAATCCACTCGCAACATAGTTATTTCAGCTTAGTCCAGAGCATTTCCATATATTTTAAAGTTCCACCATTTTCCCAGAATCGTCGTCAAACGAAACCTCGTCACTTCCCTACAAAGTCACTCATCTTGTAAAGTTTACGACACCATACGTTTATGACAATGTTGTTAACTTTGTTAGTGAGATCGGGGATGAAGTGTAGCGTTTAGTGTAAAGTAACTTCACGAAGTGATGTTTAAAAAGTTTCTTGCTCAAATTCCTAAGGTATGTATGTTACATAAGTACTGGTACAGATCACGTCTTGTAAATAGAGCTCTAAGCAACAGTGGAGTGGATAGTTTTGCACACAGGTACAGTGTGAAGGGGGGGGGGGGGTTTCATTCCACCAATTTGGCCCTTAATTTGCTCACTGCGCAGCTTGGACAGGGTTCTTTTTAGATGACGGGAATTACGAGTCATATTATTTCTTTTAACTCTAACCGTTTTATTCCAAAACAGAGTATAAATTCAATACTCGGTTTAAACTTGGAATAAATCATGGACTGAAAAAAAAACCTTATTACATTATACATACAAACGTTTGGTAAATCTATTAAATTTGGACTTATCAAACGTTTATAACACGACCTCTCACACATAACTACAAAACAGTTTAACACTCCGACACAGTACAATATTAGGAACACTGAAACACAAAGAACAAATATTTCTTTTTTTATTTGCATCCACTTTGCATCGTATTTGTTGTTAGAAATCGAGTTCTTTCTTAGACCGTCATAGCGTTTCAAATTACGCGCAGCGTTACTGCGCTCTGTTTCATGCTGATCGTAAAAAATATCAAGATTAACTTTAAAAAACGCTAGAATACGTTCAAGACACTGAAACTTTAAATTATAACAAATACATGATTTGTTTTGTTTTTGATAATATGAGAAGAGGTAATTATACACCAATCACAGTATAACACTTTTATTATTCATATACCGAACTCACTGACTGTCACTATTGCCACATTACACTGTTATAACTATTACATTCACGCCTAGAATAATAATGACGGTATAGCGCGACACTTTCGGACTGCACTTTTGGGCACAACTTCTGCCTGACGCGATGTTCGAATCTCAACTGCCCTTTTCCGTGCTTGGCGGTAGTTTTTTTTTTTTTACAGCTTGGATGACAGACGTCACATCGACAGATTAATATCAATTAAAGGTAAAAAAGAATAAATAATAAAATATGATTGCAGAAATCATTGATTATTTTCTAAAAACCTTACAGTAAATAGTTATTTATGCCTCTAAAGTATGAAGTTCATTTCAACGTTTAGAAAAACAGAACGCGTATTGGTTACTTCCTTAATACTCGTATTTATACATCTGACGGGTTTCTTGGAGGAATTGTGCTTTGGTGACAAACAAAAGAATTTTAACTGACCCTGTAATATTGTTAACCCCCGTAACATTATCTAATAACGGACAAACATCATGACAAGCCTCAGTTACAAAACTTTAATCTACAGGTGTTATTGGATCCACGCCAAGCCACCGCATCATAAATATGCAAACAGGTGTTATTTCACCGCCTTGCGTGACACCACATCACAATCCTGTAGATCAGTAAATAAAGTACATAATTAAGTTTAGTTTTGTTGGGCAAATGGGAAGAGGCTTATTGCCCATAGCTCCGAGGGTGGTAGCTTCAATCATAACCTAGTATAAATATTCCTGTGACAAACATTTGTGTTTGTTCTGTAGGCTAGGTGATCCATGTACCTAGTGTGTAGATATTTTGGTTTTGATTATCACCCAGGACACTTTATGGGATCTTTATGGGATTTATGTTTGTCACAAACCGACTTTCTTTAGCAGTTAACTTTGGTTATTCTGAAATGAACGGGAATCTAATAAAAAATAAAAACATTTCATAGTCTGTGTGGTATGAAAATTAACATGCCACTGGAGAAAAAATTACAACTGCTATGCATTCAATTTGCATAGCTGCATTTTGGCGCGTCCCCAACAGCGCGAGTTGTAGTGTGATTAAGAATACCGCGGTCAAACTTGCGGACAAAAGTTTTTAAACTTGCTGCGATTTTCCCGCTGTACCGGGTGTTTTAACAAGTTACAATTTTGAATTGAAACCTCTACAGTTTAACACTTTATTCTTGTACAAGGAATTGCTTTGTTATATTGCTTTATTTATATATTGTCATGTCTTAGATTTGTTCTGCTTGGAATTCAGTACCCTTGATATGGTAGAAATCCCGAGTCTTCTTAGCACTCGGCCTCTGCAACAAGCATGTTGATAATGATAAGGCAATAGGCTGCTCTAGTTTCAATGGCAAAGACAGGCCTTGGAGTGAGATAACATACACTTACGATAAAAATGCAAGAGGTAATAAGAGGCAAGCTGAATGATGCAGTCATGGTGTATGGAAAACTCAAAAGCCGTCTCTCCACCGACTTCGACGGTATAAAATGTTAGAGTGGTTTTCTTTAAGGTAAGCTTATTCATTATTTAAATAACTTCTCTTTGGTTGGTTACACGCATCCATTGGCTGGCTAATAAGCACATCAGATCATAGCGGACGTGGCTCGCAGCATCCTTTTCTTATCTAAGAAAATACGTATTATTTTGTAATTGTAGTATAAATATTAATTAATTTTGAAATAATAATTGGAAAACGACAAACGGAAGTCCACAAATCTTTTTAAAAGTTCTCCATTTGAAACTGTCACGTGAAGCGTGAAGAAGTATGTCTTCCCGTCGAGTCACGCGGCACAATGACGGGAGTCGCCTCAGACGGGCTTAATCGAAAAATTCCTCAGCCATTCTGCGGATGCCTGCATGATTGAGGAGCCCGATACCTGAAGATATTTGGATAGATAGCCCGGGATACTAGCAGATTGATTGCCTGTGCCGGAAGAATGTTTCTGTTTAAACTAGACAAAAGAACTACACGACCCAAAAACAAAATAAGTTTGGACGTATAAATTGGAGGCAGTGTAGATAACTTTTTTTAATACAAATTAATGTACGTATTGCTTAATGTTTTAGTCTGATGTAACACGTTTCAAATTGGTCTAGGTCTATATGAAATTGATATTTAAACCAAGCAAAGTTTTGCTACTTCCCATATTGCGTTTGGTTTTCAATTACGTTTTTTCACAACGGAATGTCAAATTGAGACAAGACTAAATTTTTTGCTTTCCTCCTCTTTCAAAACTCCTAAATGAAGTTATTACACGCAGCTAAGTACTGAAACTCTGAAAGAGTTTAACTGTGGTCATGAATCCGAGGATTTAGAAACAAAAGCTTTCTTGCAGACACCCAGTATTAAAACGACGGAGGGTGCTTTTATACAACACAAGTGTTCTTTTAAAGCTCTTCCCAGAAGTTTTTTCCGTTAAAGCACAAAATAAATCAGGAGTGGCTTAGTACCAAAACAAGGTGGGGATCTTACAACATATTTTGCTGCAAGAGCCTTGCACGAACACGGCTTCAAGCGAACGATAACATTATTTATTATCCTCCGTGTAGCGATAAATTCTCTTTATCAGCCATTATTAAATTTTCCCCATCTCACTTTATAAATAGCAAAAATCCTTCAAATTTGTTTAAATAGTCTAATAGATCGTCCATTATTAAAATTATGAACGGAATCTGACGGAAATTGAAATAAAACCAACTTTACGGATTCTCTCAGTTTATGATACCCTGCGGAAACGTTACAGTGAAGTACTTTACAGAAATAATTCTGATCACAAATTAGCTAAAATCATTTAATTTAACTTCAAATAAAATAAAACGAGATATCACAGCACAAATATGAAAATGTTAAAAAAAGGATATTCTATGAAACGCTTGGTTCTATTTTTAAACGCCAGCATTAATTTTGGAAATTCAACTCAGAATGTTAGGAAATGGTGAAATGTTGTTGTGGTACAATCGAAACCTATAGTTTTATCAAAATAAACCCTATTTGGCGTGAAATAAAAGTGGATAAAGTCTTATCTTTTTTCTAGTAAAATCCATAAAAATATGTAAATAGTCTAAAGGTCGGTATAGAATAGAGCTTCTGCTAGAGCATAACATTGTAATGTAACGTTTTTACGAATACTCAAATGCAGATACAGGCAAATGCTCAGTTTTCTAAAAACATTTCCATGTTATACGTTTTTGCTTGGTTTTTAAGAGCAAGTTGTAACAAAACATCGAGCGTCATGTTCGCATTGTGATTTGAGTGAATTTAAAAAAGACGAATGATCGATCTTCTGATACAAGTGAATTCTCTTATCTATCAGCACCTTTAAATTGTTTAGATACTTATTATTTATTGCACACCAAAAAACAAATTAAAAGTTCGTATTTGATTGGCAAATACAATCCCTTCATAATAGGTAAGAATATTATTCAATATAAAAGAGTGAAAACCTTTGTATTACTTCAGTTGCCAATGAAACAAAACATGTCAGCAAAAGACTATTGAGTCCTAATTCCAGTCCAGGAAACCTGATGCATACATCATTCTAACAAATGTACTATAATTGCGAGTTAATTTCGGACATATGCAAAAAAAATTCTCCACACTTCCTTTACCGTGAGTTCGCCTAACGTAGACTACGATAGTAATCTACAGCATTTTTATACCACAAGGTGGCTAACAAGCTTACGGCCCGCCTGACAGCAAGCGGTTACCGAAGCCTATGGACGCCTGTAACGCCAGAGGCAATAGGTGCGCGTTGCCAAACGTTCAAAAGATACCTATTCACTACCCTTTGAAAGGACTATGGTCGAGGTATACTGCCTCCGGCGCCAAAGGCAGGATCGCTACCATTTCACCAACGGCCATTCTTTCTTTTTTAATCATTGTTTAGGCAGTCATTTGACCACAATCGCACCTCAACCAATTATCCAATTACTTTATTTTTAATTATTGATTATAATTAATATAACCAATAATTTAACTCAAACTCAAACAATTTATTTGCATAAATTTTAGGTTAAATAAATACATGTGTCATTATTGATCAGGTACACATAGTCTCACTGAAATTTGCTAAATTAACAGCGTGCAAATGTTTATTACATTAATAAATTCTACTAATTTATGGCATGCCAATACATTACAAAAGACATCAAAATTACTATTCTTGACCAAAATTAGTAAATTACAAACATAATAACACTAAAATTACCAATACAATTTAAAATAACAAAAAATAACAGATTATCCGCAACTTTGTAACTATACATGATAGCAAACATTAGAATAACCATTCTTCTTCTTCTTCTTCTTGAGTCGATACCCCAGTTACTGGGGGTCGTGACCTCTTTTATGAAGCATCTTGCGTTTTATTATTGACCGCCATTGATGCCGATCTGCGGCGGTGTGGAAAGCGTCGTGGAGTGTGGATTCGATTGTGGTGCGGATCTGGTCGGTCCAACGTGTCGGGCTTCTCCCTCTGGGTCGTTTCCCTTCGACCTTGCCTGTAACCACAAGTTTCTCCAGGTTGTCGTTTTCCTTTCTGGCAATGTGGCCGAAGTACTCCAATACCCTGCGTAGGCATGTCGTGGATAGCCTGGTCTGGACCTTAAGCTCCCGCAATATAGACACGTTGGTACGGTGGGCTGTCCAGTGGATGTTCAGCATTTTCCTCCAGCACCACATCTCGAAGGCGTCTATGCGGTTTCGGTCGGCCTTTTTCATGGTCCATGTTTCAGCGCCGTAAAGAAATATGGAGAACACCAGGGTGCGTACAAGATTCATCTTGGTGTTTCGGGAGATGTTTCTGTCCTTCCATATTTTCTGCAGCTGCGTCATGGCGTTTTTGGCCATGCCGATCCTCCTTCGAATTTCGGCCTCACAGGACCCCTTGTTGGAGATGCTTGAGCCCAGGTAAACGAGATTGTCCAATACTTCTAAGTCGATAGTGCCACTGAGCTCCAGCCTACCAGATCTGTCGACTACCATTATCTTCGTCTTGGACCTGTTTATGGATAAACCCATCTCCATGCTGACCCTCTCCATCCTGCTCAGTAGCGTAATCAGTTCGTTCTCGTTTGCAGCCAGTAGAGTGGTATCATCCGCGTATCGCAGGTTGGAGATTTTGCGGCCGCCAATAGTGATACCGCCGTCCCACTGGTCGCAGGTGCGTCTCATGATGTATTCACCGTAAATGTTGAACAGAATGGGAGAGAGGATGCAGCCCTGTCGAACTCCTTTCTCAAAACTGAACGTTCCTGAGGTTGTCCTGTCCACCCTGACCACTCCCTGGCTGTTGTAGTACAGCGACTGGAGTAGTGCAGTTAGGTGTTGAGGCACGCCCAGCTCCAGAAGTACCTTCCACAAACAATTCCAGTTGACGCAGTCGAACGCCTTGCTGTAGTCGACAAAGCACATTATGACCGGGATGTCGAATTCGTAGCTTTTCTCGACTATTTGCCTGACATTTAGTATTTGCTCCCGGGTGCCCTTGCCCTTCACAAAGCCCGCCTGCTCTTGCGGGATTTGCCAGTCCAGGTAGTGACGGATGCGCCTGTTAATGATATGTAACAGGATTTTGCTAGCATGGGAGATCAGTGCAAGTGTGCGGTAATTTTCGCATCTTCTTGTCGAACCTTTTTTGTGAAGAGGAATGATTGTCGATTTTGTCCACTCTTCCGGCCACTTTCCGCTGTGCCAGATGCCGTTGCAGATGTTGTGCAGTAATGTTATGCCTGTGTCACCGAGGGACTTAAGCACTTCCGCTGTTATTTCGTCTGGACCAGGGGCTCTTTTGTTCTTGAGGTCGTTCAAGGCAGCAATTATTTCGGTGCGCAGTATGTCAGGCTCAGTTTCTACGTCGGCTAGGTTGATCCGTTCGCAGTCCGTCGTGAGTGGGTCGCTGTAGAGATGTTCACAGTAGCCACGCCATCTCTCGGATATCCGGTCAAGCTCGTGTAAAGAATAACCATTAAAACACATTAATTACGCATAAAATTTAAATTGACAAATCATTTAATAAAAAGTAAAAACAAACACCAATAGAAGATTAAAATTACTAATAACAATATTTATAATGCCAAAAATTAAAATGTCACAGATAAAAATTTCAGATGCTTCGATTAAAATATTCATTTATAGAGTAGAGGGGACGGTCCACTAGCCAAGTCTGTCAGTTCAACTTTAAACAGAGAGCCTGTAAGTTCTCTTTTTAATTCTTCTGGCAGTGTATTAAATACTTTAATAGTCATTACAGGTACATTTTTATGCGTAAGAGTTAGTTTTTATGCGGGTTACTGAAGTAAGTTTGCAAGGCGCTCCCTCAATGATTTAACTGTTGTAGTTTGTTTTATTGGAAAGAAGTTTAAGTGCTGCCGTACAAATAGACAGATTTGTTTGACATGATTACATGTCAAATCCCAATACAATTTTTTTACGCGAACGATAACGTAAATCTTAAGTGGTAACTCATGGTAGACATACAGGTCTCCCATATAAACGTTTCCTAGGATAAAATATTAAATACTTGCGTAAACTTCAAGAGCACGTCCACTTCCAGCCAAGTGGTGAGGAAAGCAATAAAGTTGAACCGTCGGCCATGTGGTGTGTATTTATATTGTAAACTCATCACCGGCCCCGATAGTTGAACGCTGTTTGGGGTCAAACATTGGGAAAGCGAGCAGGTTAATATTAGATTGTAATTGAATGGCCTGTTGGTGCAATGGTAGCGATCCTGCCTTTGGCGCTGGAGGTCGTGGATTCGATTCCCACTCATAACACACTTTCATGTGACAAGCATTAGTGTTTGTTGTATATCTGGGTGTTATTACCATGTCTACTGTTGTGGGGCTTAGCTGCAGACCTTAACACCATTTTTGTACTCCAAAAAAAAGAGCCATTCGTTCGATATACAACCTTAGGCCGCGACTCGCTCAGAGAAGTATTTAAAAATATTGATATAATATTGAAACTGTGCACGCTCAGCACATTTTGATAACATAATGTATGTGCGCAAAAACTTGCATCCGTTCAAAAAAAACAGTGATACTCATAAACACAATACTAGAAATAAAAACAAACTTATTTATACTTATTTACAATATTATTAGGCTACATAAGGTAGGAAATTCCTTTGTGGGTTAATCTGTAAAATACTTTAACAAAATACCTCAAAGTCTTGTTGATCTACCTCTTCACAAGTTCAAGTCTGCAATTAAAGCTGATAAAACAACGTTATTATAATGTGGTGGATTACTTGAACGACAATAGTTTGTGGTCATAGTAGGAATAACTAGCTCCTCTGCTCAAATAATGCACTTTTCTTGTTCTTTTGACTGTACTCTGAATTTATTTGTTGTAAAACAAAACAAAGTTCAAAAGAGTAACTATTGAGTTTCTTGCCGGAGTCTTCTCGATAAGAAGCAACGTCCGAACCGGTGGTAGATTCGCATTAAGCTGATTTACGATATGTATAGTACATATTGGATTATTTTATTTACATTTTTTATTATTTATATATATGTTTTGTGAATTTTGACATTGCTTATGTGCTTCTTTGTAATAGCTCAAGTGAATAAATGAATAAATGATTTATTACTTTTTACTTTTTATTTATGTAACTATGTATTTAAAAATATTTAAGTATGTTTAGCAGTCCCTGACACCCGTAGTACAAGCTCCGCTTAGTTTGGGGTCAGATGATCTTGGTGTGATCTGTCCCAGCTATTATTATTTGTTCCAAGATATGATCTCTTTACTTTTATAATGTTTCCTTCAGCGCCGAAAGATGGATTCGTTACTGACCAAGCACAATCATTCATGTGGTAACCATTAATTTTTGCCAATTTTGTGCCTAGGTCTATTAAAGTATTCATTTAAACTATGCTTATCAATAGATCGTCGTTTCAGGCCAGATTATGAAACGACCATCTTACCAAACAGCCCGCATGTAGTTGTCCCTCTGATTCCCACTCTCATTTTAGAATTCAGCGATTAGATGATCTTGGCGTAAATATTCCCAGATATTCAATTATTTATTCTTTAGAAATAAATTCATTTTCAAAGCATGTTTATAAACTGTGTTGAAATCTGGATATCTTTTTCCATGTCTATCTACTGACCCAAAACTGACAAGGGTCCTTATTATCGGTGTCGAATAAACCGACAAGAATACTGCGAATTAAACATTCTCAAATGAAATAAGTAACAGTACCTAGGCACAAAGCAAACACAAAGTGATATTCGACACTTTAGGAATGCTTTTGAATGTATTTATCTATCATTCACGATGTATGATTTAACATTTATGTAACTGCAAAGTCACGTTTCCAAAAACAATAACGAATCTCTTACAAAGAGTATTGCTAACAGTGTAATGGTTTGCATCGTCAGCATTCCTAGATACCCCTGTTTGTTCACATCCCCCTTTATGCACATGTGCTCACCTAATACGGGAAGTTTGGGCCATTAGGCCTGTTCTAGTACGGCCTTATAGGCCATTACTGAAAAGTGAGTTCAGTTAACGCAGTTCTGCTTAAGTGCCGTTTAGAAAATCAAAAATCTAAAAGTAATAAAGGCCTGTACGCCTAACACGAGTTGCCAATTTAAATTTGCATTATCGTTTGCAAAAAAAATTGTATTGGAATTTGACATGACATGATGAAATCCCAATAATTTATTTTACGTGAACGATAATGTAAATTTAAAGTGGCAACTCGTGGTAGACGTACTGGAAATAGGTCCCTACCGATGACGGTCCCTAGCGTCACTGTTGATATTGTTGTATGGGATATTGGAACAGCTCCTCTAGTAGATAGAAATGGAACTAAAAATGGCATACACATTTCTGTACTCAACTATTGTAGTTTATATGACAGAAACTTATGGTAGACGTACAAGAACTTTATTTGTCAGATATTTCAACCAAAATCCCACTACGGCATTCAACTACATTCAATTTATGTCAAGTTATTATTCGTTTTTGTAATTTGTCAATCTTGGTGTTAATGCAATTATGTTTGTTACATCCTTTAGATGCAATTGTTTACTTAAAAAACAAATAACGTAATGTGATGTACATATATCATCAGCAGCGTCCATTCCCAACTTTTTCCTTGGAATAACACCGTCTGCAGTCTATTGTTGTATCAACTGGACTATAGGCACAAAGCTTCTGTAATAACACTTACTTACCCAATTTGCGAGGAGTTACGCGAAAAGCCTTTCTCCGGCTATCACACCATCGTCCTATTACTTGAAAGGGCTCATATTTCTTCCGCCGCAGCACGTGCCCAAGATACGAGTATTATGCAATTTCCCCGCTAGTGGTCTGCAAGAGCTTGCACTTTAACTAAGATATTACTGCTAGCTTTCACCTGTGAGACTGTTTGTGAGGATTTAAGACTTATGACTATACTGCTTAGGCTAAGGCTTATAAGGTGTGGTCTGTAGCAGTTACTAAACAGATTATGTTTGGATAAATGTGAAATAAACCTAAATTTATCCAAACTTGTGTTTTATGCATTTCTATTATTACTAGTAGATTTTCATTCATATTTGCCATTTCTTTTTTTATCCTGAAAGCTTATGTGCCTAAAAACAGTAGTGCTGTAGTACTATTATGTCAGGCACGTCTTCACAAACAAAAATGTAACCTCCACCACCAGTTACTATAGTTTTAAGCAAAACGTGTTATTACTGTAAGGAAATACTTTCTTCCTTAGAAAGTGTCCGAGATATGCAATTATCTTCGCCTCGTGAGGCTCAAAAAGTGTGCATTTCAACGTTGTTATTATTATAATAGTAAAGAGCTGTGAGTACGGAAGTTTAGATCCGTAAAGATCTATAGCTGTTGATATTAAGTTGGCCAGCAACAGACAAACTTTTCTGAAGGAAAGTTCAGATAAGTTTAATAAAGTTTTTATACAAGTTCCTGTTTAAAATAGCACGAAGTTGAAAATATGGCCACTGGTAAGTTATGTTATGCAAAAGTTATATTGAAACATAGCTGTCTGTTTGTATGCTGATGAATGAAACAATGTACACTACAATATTACCTAATTATACTAGAATACAAATTAAAAAAAAAAAATTGTATACACGGTGAAAAATTATATATAAAGCTATATTTATAGTACAATAAAGATCCTGAACTTTAAGAGGATCTTTAATTCGCTCGTCGCGTCGTTAGTTGATAACGATTGATGCAGTCGTTAAGCCACGACGAAGGATACCTTGAAAATCTCTGATCAAGACAAAAAGTCACACACCATACTTCACTTAAAAAGGCGTCACATCTCTTATTACAGCGTCCTTAAAGGGCCTAATAGTGATTATATTTTTCCAAGACAACACCTTGTACCTATGTCATAAAAACAATAAAGTATAGAGAGAAATAAATATAGTTTTTCCTGGCATTTTGCCAGTGAGAAAAGTATATTTTTCATTGTTTTATTTTCTAGCACGACACAGTTTCATGATATGCAGAAGTAATTATACGTATACTAGAACTGTAGAGACTATCGTAAAACTACTGTTCCATTTGAAACTGTAGATCTAAAAGATTACACTTTGGTTGACTATTATGAACGAAATTCCATTAATAGTTTTTTTGAAAAACAACAATAAAATTAGCTCACGCAGATAAAGCCACGGGCATAAGCCTGTTAACAATGAAAATTTTCTTAATGTTATTATAATAGTTTCAAGCGGAACTTTTAAGTATCAAAGTTCAGATCTGTTGGAAATCTATCGCCACGGATATTAGTTTAGGCAGCTACAGTGAAGTTACAACACTCGTTACAGTTCGGATTAGTTTGGTAAGGCGATGATTTCAAAGCAGTTTCTGATATTATACAAGCAAGTCTAGGAAGATTTTAGTAGCTGTCTGCTTCTTACCAACTATTACATTATTTTTAACACTGTTGCAAATAGCTGAGCTAATTAATTGATGAGCGTCAATATCAAATGTGGCTAATGTAAAATCTTTTAGCTTTCCCGCAGATACTTCAAGATCACTGTTGAGAGACACGCCAATGTTATGTGGTATCATTACAATCATTTTATGATTAGTTGCGTATGCTTAAGAACATAAAAACTATTTGAATAAAGATTTTTTTTTTCTGCCAAATAATTTGCTACTGCTCATCACTTCTATGTCAATTGCTGTCCAAATTATGGTTTTTAAACTGGTAAATTATTTAATAGCTGTTTTGCCGACTACTATTTGCATGGTAACTATTTAATTACTTCTCATAAAATGATATTATATTCGAGCGCTTGCATAGGAACTGCCTGTACTAACGAGTATTAGTACCGGCAGATTAAATAACTTTTGGCGGTTCATTTTATGGCGCGGTTAGTTCAACACTGTTTTGCATTAAATTTTAGTTTTTGAGAAATAACATCTCTCCCACGAATTTAGGATTAATAGAGAAGATAAGAAAAGTGACACGAGAAGGGATTATTACTTTCTATGGGCTGGATTAATAATCATAAATAGGGTAATTATCATTAATCTGGCCATGTCACATGGAAAATTACCAAATTGCCAATACCCTCGCTACGATAGCCGAGTAATTTAACTGGTATTGGGCTCAGCTAAGGCGAATTAAGGGAGCACGGCGAGCTTGGTAGAGCTCTCCCTAGAGCTCAGTAGGGCACAGTATTTGGATGACTTAGCTCATCTATTTATTCTGTGCTTCTTTAGACTGCTTTCACATTAGGGCGTCATCAGCGCGACAGCAGCGCTGCAGCAATAGATGCCTTCACATTATAAAAACAGCGTCGCTGCCGCCGCGCGATATCATCATCATCCGTGCGGTCTATCCCGGCTGTGAACCCACACCAGTGTGTGGGGTCCCAGGGTCCGCCTTTCTTATTTTCTTGGCCCACTTCGTGTGGTCTTGTGCATCCTCAGTGGTGAGTCTGTTGGCACGCATGTCACCCTTGGCGACGTCGAGCCACCGCTTCTTGGGTCGACCTCTTCTGCCGGTCGTCGGCGACGGCAACATGGCCCGACATTTGTTGCCCACTTAGTTTGGCGATCTCCGTGAGACATGACCATACCAATGAAGGCGGAACAGCTTTTCTGCGATGTCACGAACTTGAAGGCTGCCCCGGATGTGGGTGTTCCGTACGCGATCTTTGCGTGAGACTCCACACCTCCACCGAAGCATCTTCATTTCCGTGACGCGCAGCTTCTGCTAGTGTCGCTCTGGTAACGGCCATGTTTCACTGCCATATAGAAGGACAGGCCTAGTGGTTTTATAGACCTGCCCCTTCAGCTTGATCGGCCTTTTGGCGTCACAAATGATACCAGTCTCCTTACGCCATTTCTGGGGATTTGTGGTGTTGCAGGCCATGTACTCCGTCTTCGCTACATTAAGTTTCAGACCGTCGTTTGCAAGTGAATTCTTCACTTATTCACCCGTTGTACCAGCCGTCCCCTGTCTGAACCTGCCAGCGCAATATCATCAGCATACATGAGCAACCATTCGTGGTGGTCTCGGATGCTGTTTGACAGAACGTCTAATACTACGCTAAACAGAAACGGGCTAAGCCCGGAGCCTTGGTGTATTCCAACGGTGATAGGGAAGGGAAGCATATCACCAACCGCAGTCCTAACTATGGAACTGGAATCGTGGTACGAGTACATGTCCCGGATAATGTCAATAAAGACCTCGGGAACGGCCTTGGACCGCAGCGCCCAGCCTATCATCTCACGAGGGACACAGTCGACGGCCTTCTTCATGTCTAAGAAAAGGAGATGCAGAGGTGTATTCTTCAGTCTGTATCCCTCCATTAGCGTTCTCAAGGTAAATACGGGGTCCATGGTTCCGCAATCCGGTCGAACCCATACTGACACTCCGAGATTGTACACTCCTGTCGAACCCGAGAGTCCACAATGCGCTCGAGGAGCTTCATGGTGTGGGACATAACCTCTATGCCGCGATATTTGCTGCACTCCTGCACCGAGCCCTTGCCTATGAAGACTGCCGTAATAATGCTCAGTCTCTATTGGTCAGGTATCTTATCGGTGAGGAGAATGCAGTTGAAAAGGTGGGTAAGTATGCCCACACCACGAAAGCTCATCGATTTCTACGCTTCGATAGTGTCTCCATTGGGTCCGACAGCTTTCTGGTTCTTCATGCGGCCAAGAGCCGACTGGACTTCATCAGGCGTTACCGGGTGCACTAGTCCCTGATTTGGAGGGAGTTCAGGTGGCTGCACCTCTCTGTGCTGCTTGTTGAGCAACCCGTTGTAATACAAGCGCCATCTCTCCTTCACTGCGCGGTCCTCGCATTGCTATGCGAGGACCGCGCAGTAAATGATACTCTCGGTAACCTGCTGGTTACCGAGAGTATCATTTACACAGCGGCACATGGAATATCCTTGGCCGCTTTGAGTCTCGACCGTGCCAACTTGTAAACGAGCTTCTGCCCCTCAGCCGACTTCAATTTATCGTACAAAGGACGTGAGTGGTCACTTCTGGCTCTGGCTAAAGCTCGTTTGGGGGCACGTTTGGCATCCCTGTACGCGGCACGATCTTCAGGTAATTTGGACGCTTGCACCGCTTTGAAGAGGGCTTTCTTTACCCTGATCTCCTTTTGGACTGCTTCACTCCACCACCTGGTCTCCTTGTCAAGCCTACGTCCACCCCGAGACACACCCAACACCACCCTCGCCGCCTTGTTGATAGCTGCCTGACACCTATCCCAGAGCTATTGCCCGGACTTACTATCCGTTGCGATGCACAGGTCACCGACAGCGGCAGCAAAGTCATGGGATTTGGCTCCTTCATGCAGCCACCACCTGGTTCGGGGTGGGCGGCACTCCCAGCATTTGCCTCGAGGCTTTACTCGCAGGTCCATTACAAGTAGATGGTGTTGGGCAGTGAGACTTTCTCCGGGTATGAGCGTAGCTTGCCGATCTGGGCTCTCCGGCGACGCCCTATCCAAGTCGGGTACTCTTTGCTGACTAACCATTTTTGTTTGGCTTGAGTTGGCTTTACGGGAGCGACTGCCATCTGACCTTCCAACAAATAAAGGGGAGCCGTCGCCAGAGCCTCCTTTGTTGATCAGCAGGGTGCACCAGCTTGCAGGCGAGGTTGGCTTGGGGCCCGAAGATGTTGGAGGACCCCCTTATACCCCCCGCGACAGCACTTGGATTAGTGCGGTGCAATCCACGCAATAATGAATCTTTCGGTGTCGAACTCGCTCATTTGACTGTCTGTCAGCATAAACGTTCGCACGTACAACACTAGCTCGGTACCTGCCTATTGAATATAGCGACTGCCGCGCGCAGCACACGCACCGCTGCTGCGCTGTCGTTTCGGAATCGCGCAAGAAAAAAAACAAATTGTTGCCCAGACAAAAATTAGCTTTCTTCTGTTTGCTGTCAGCAGAAAAATCTTCGTGTTAGTTATTTGATTACTTGGACGTTTTATTTCAGACGATCATAAATTATTTAAAATTTAAATTTCAACTGATATATAAATCCTATATTTTAGGGTGGAAATCTACTTAACATATTTTCGAAAGTTATTATGGGTTTAAGCTGTATGTTCCTGAAAAAACATAAGGCCCACTCTCGTTTGCCTTCTTTGCATTCTGTACGTCTACCACGAGTTGCCACTTTAAATTTACGTCATCGTTCGCGTAAAAAATCTCAATGTGACAATGCCAAATCCCAATAGATTTTTTTTACGCGAACGATAACGTAAATTTAAAGTGGCAACTCGTGGTAGACATACTGAACAATAATTGAATCTAAAAATTGCATGAGCTTGTGTAACTGTCACACAGCTACAGCTCCATAATGTACTGAACTTCGTAGATAATGTACGAGTACAGCTTTGCTAATCAGCGTCAGTATTGTCGTCGAATTTATCTTAAAATGTTTATCATACAAAAGCATCAGAGAGAGTTTTTTTTCGTTTAGTTAACATAAATTACCTATGTGAAGCTCAACGGGAGAGTATATCTTTTTGCTGGTTCACGAATCGAACTTTTTTTAAAGAAAAAGCTACTCAGTGAATTTAAAAATGCACATATTGCACTAATACAATCGTTGGTCTTTTGTACTCTGATTAAACAGATAGGTAAATAGATATTGTAATGTGATTGTTTCAGTTTTATTTTTAACTGATTTTCAAAAACCTCAAATCTTGAGTTTGAACACTCAACACAACAAACACAGTTTAAGACGCAGAAATCGATTCTAAACCAGGCAAAACATTAAGTCAGGATTGTTAGCAAGGTAGTGAAATTAAGCATTATGGACTGCTGCAGCTCAGTTGTGAACAATGAGCTGACGTTATCCAGAATATCTCGTAGGTACCTGAAACAAAAAAAAAGTTATACAATTATCTGCGTAGTCACCAACGTTAAGTGAATGTAGAAATTAAAGCTCCTGTTTTGGTGTTTAATAAATTATTTAGTAGCAATCATTGCTTGACTAATGTTTTTTTAAAGTTCGTCCGTAATGATTTATTGTATTAAATAACCATGTTGACATTCAATTCAGTAATTCATTAACTGGAGCGAGCCCTTTGAAGTTCTTGCCTGTTGACTTTTAATCCGTGCTTCAGAAATAATGTTACGCCGGATGAAAGGCAACAGTCTAAAGTCAAGTTTATTTCGAGCTCAAGTATTTACTCTAAGATAAGAGGTCTAACGAAGGTCGAATAAATGCGCGTTGCTATCTCACCGAGCTTCGAACTTTTTAAATACCGAAAATTCGTTAAATGTCATAAAATAGGCAACAGTTGAAACACAGAGAACAATATCCCAGGGCCTCCGGACTTAACTTATTTTCTGAGGAACTAAATATGTAGGAGAAACTTTTAGTACGCACTGTTAACTTATCCATCTAAACAACTTATAAGACTGAAACAAAAAAAAGTGTATACAATCTACTTTCTAATCAATATTTAAACTTAAAGCCACATATCGTATTAAAGCGTAGAGTTTAGGAGGTGATGCTTTTAAACTGCGACTAAAGGGACTTATAAAGTGCCAGTGAACCACCATATTTATCATTTATTTTGCTCCTGTCCGATTCCACGTCAATATTGTGTGCGTTTCACACTCGGCGACAAACACTCTACACGCCCTCGAAGATACATTTTTCTTCATAATAGCGAGACGTCGACATGACATCGTTAAGCGGAGTAGGCGATATATCACAAAAGGTTTTTTCCTGATAAAGAGCTGGCGATATTGAAAGTTATCGGGAAATCATTTGTTATAGTAATTTTAAGTTTATATTCTAAGCCTCTACTTGGCCGTGAAGGAAATGAAACTTTGAATTACTAAGGTAAAGCGAAGCATGTTTTGAATTATTTTAATATAGAATAGAAATAGAAACAAATTTATTTTTACACTTTAAAATATACACAGGTTACAAAGACAAAAAAACATCAATTACAAAAAGTGTCAAATACTCTACCACTCAGCATGTGTATGAATAAATATTTATAAATATACATAAATATTTAGACACCTGATATCAACCAGATCCTAATACCCCAAACTAAGCAGATCGGCCAATTTCAAAAACATACTTAAACACAAAATAGCACCCAGAGATAGAACAAACATGAATGTTCGTCACATTAATGTTTTTCCTGGGTCAAACAGTTTATTTATTTATTTATTCTTTATTCCACATAGTCTATGTTACAAAGGGCGGACTTAATGGCATTCTCTACCAGTCAACCACACAGTCAGACAGAGATATTACAGTCAGAGCTAAAGATAAAAGTTTTAAATTAGGTGTACAGAAGGTGAAATGGTTTAAATCAAAATAAGAAGATTTCATAGAGATTTTATAAACATATATACATAATAATAGCAATTACACATTATATAGACAAAAAGTTGAAAAAAATAACAGACAGATGTGGATCCAAGAGAATGACAAAACTACAGTTCTTGGGGCGTCATCAATCTTTTAAAGTGCGTACGCAAAGCCTTTTTAAATGCATATTTCCTGCACGCCTTTCTGATCAAGACCGGCAGTTTGTTCCAAAGTCGTATTGCCGAAACAGTGAAGGAACTAGACAAAAAGTCAGAAGAATGAGCGGGTGTAAGGTTTATGTCAGTTTGCTTTATAGAAATGTACAGAAAAAATAGTAATAATTATACAAATACTTTTTACTTTAACAGCTTTAGCTATTAGCTTAGCTAATAAGCTTAGCTTAGCTTTATTCGCTCTTATAATAGGCTCATATCAAACTGACATGGAAATTTCACACGAAATAAAAGTCATTTGCTTCGAGTAAAATATAACACGAACAGTATTTTATGTACGTTTTGCTTTACCCTAAAAACCAGGCGGCATCATAAAAATGTCGTGGATGTTTTGTTATTCGGCTACAATCTGACATTGAACAAACTGACAACAACTTTGTTTTGCCTCCCATCGCATCCATCGTCCCAACGGTTTAATAAATAAACGTTATAATCCGCTCAAGTTATCAATCATCTATTTTATGGCCGAATTTAATAAAGGAGATTAGCAATTTTGCGTTGAGATTTTTTGCGGGAGCACAGATTTGCTACTAATCTACTTTTGATATACATTTGCGAAAATGTTTGCAGTCTGATATTGTTTTTTTTAGGTTTATCTACAGAGTTTTTCGGATTTTCGTCCCACTTCTAGTGAAAGCAGTGTAATGCAGTTCTTGCTAGCTCCCACAGTTAGCGGACTACATACAATTTAAAAAATAGATGTTTCGCCATAAGTGTATGTCCTTCGTGTGCCATAAAAAAAAGGAATACTTCATTAAGTCCACGCTCAACTGTATAGAAATATTAAATCAGGTAGATTTTTACATTTCATTCCTCTTTCTAAAACAAAATGGAAAAATAAAATGAATACCGTATTTGGTTAGTAACCGATCTAGCTAACACTCCGGTGGTCTATTTTCCCACTCAACGAAGACGTAAAACTGCCAAATAGGGAAAATAATTCGAGTAAAAGCGATTTTTGGCACAAATGTAGGGAATGGTGTCTGAAGCAACATACTTAAAGTACTGATGGATGGGGGTGGAGGTAAACGGGTGTAAAGGTGTTTTTTTTCAGTTTTTATTAAAGAGCTCCTAAACGGTGGCTCTTGGAAATGTTTGCATATCGCTAGAGCGGTAAAACATGTATGAACTTGATAATATTATTATCACGATAACAAGAACTAAAATTGTACCGTGTTTTCTGCGAATAAACAAATTCTATTCTATTCTATTCTTGGCAAAAAAATATGTTTTACTTAAGTAATCTAAAAAAAATTCCTACATAAAAGGTTTTATTAACTTTTTCTCTGGGATCAATATTTAGTGCGAGAGCACACCCCCCCCATCCATAAGTACTTTGAGTATGTTGCTTCAGTGACCATTCCCTACATTTGTGCCAAAATTCGCTTTGACACGAATTATTTCCCCTATTTTTCCTTCTTTGAGTGGGCTATATGCCTAGTAAGATCGGTGACGACAAATACGATCGTCTCGAAAGACTGAAAATTTACTGCAAGTAACTAGCATACCTTCTGTTATTCTGTGGCGCCACCGCTCCTCTAGCTAATAGCTTTGATTACTCTTACTGTGGCGAACTGGGGGGAAAAACTATCCAGAATAATAGCAACTAATTTAAGAAGTTACGCAGCCAGAGTGAAGTACTTCGACGCCATTCGAGTCATTGTTACAACAACCGCGAAGATCGATGGGTTCATCTAATCAGATACCCACTTTTTCCGCAATCTTCGTAATTGATCAATCTTCCCTCATCAACTTATGTGATTTAATTAAGATGTAAATTAGGGCTGGCGTCCCTGAATTTCCACAATATACCTTTGGATTATGATTACTTATCGTTTTATTTTTATGCGAGGTGAGAAAAGAGAGTTATTCACCGTCCAAGAAGCAACCAAAAATCTCTTGAATCAATGTTATGCCATAATAAAGAGAATATCTTGAGAGGAGGATAGTTTTATTAGTTCAAAGGTTTCGAAATAGTTTAGTTAGACTGTTACATAATTTGAGAATTGATGTTCCATTCACTGGATTAAAACAAAATCTGTTTGCGAAATTGTCCTTGTCATCATCCTTAATTCCTTGACAAATTTTAATTCAAATATATGTCAGAATTAAATTGAAACTCGAAGAAAGTCGAAGAATAAGGCAACTCTGCAACAAAGTGAAAGACTCAGTTGATGAAATTTTAAAGTTGTCGAACTTGGGGCCGCGACCGCGGCGGATCTTATCTGCTAGGGATGGGACACGTCAGTACCTTCTTATCGTTTTATTAATACAAAATAAGTAGAATAATGTATGTTTTGAAAAACCATTTTTATTTGAATAATATTTGGTGAGTATTTTAACCCTTAAAATAAAAGTTATTGTGTTACAGTGTTACTGATATATTACTGAACAAAATGATTTTCCTCGTCAATTGGGTAGAAACCTTTTTAAAAAAGACAGCCCCGGATTCGGAAAAGTTTTAGAACTTTTCCAAATTCGCTCGGGCTTATTATTCAAATAAAAATGTATATAGTCATTATTAGTTCGAAGGCTTTTCAACTTCGGTTAGTGTTTACCGGTTTTGTATACTCAAATAATTATGGAAGTGCAAATGAATTTCACAGGCTGCTGATAAAAATGAGAACAAACACACGTTTTACGAGTATGAATAAAAATAAATGTAAATAGTTCCTTTCAATCGAGTATTGTTGCGTTGAATACCATCGGTAGCAATGTTTTCCCGCCAACAAAAAAGGAAGTAATTGAAATGAACGTAGGTCTGTTTCTCTTCACTAAATTTTATTAAAAGTCGAAGAAGAGAACAATCGGATGCTACGAGGACGACTTCGCCGCTTCAAGGAATTGTGGTCTGCTAGACATCAAAATCCCTGATTTAGACACGACTGTTCGCACTTTCGTATGTTCCATTTTCCAACTTGCTTTTTAAAAAACAACACTTAGGAGCAAAATCAAACCGAGGTACGGTATGTTACATTAGTAGGTATAATTATTCTTTTTGGAATGTACTATGTAAAAACGACAAAAAAAAAACAAAAAACTAAGGGGCTTGATTATTTGTATATTAAGTATAAAGAATCTGTCTAATTTCCTTATCAAACATCGTTATGTAAAATGAACAACGTGAGCAAAGGTTGTGAAATTTTGACAGCTAGTGTCGTTACTTGCTGTTTTACGTCAACCACAGTTACGTTGTGACACTGCCGGGATAAGCTGAACTATCTGCCCTGTGAGCTCGCATGCACATATCGTGTTTTGTATGTTATCGCATAAAAGTGTATTAGGGAAGCAAGGTATTTGACCTAAAAGAATAACTGTAAAAAAGCTTGTTGTGGTGGTGGATGAGCAAGATGTAGAGTTTATATTATTTTCCCTCGCAAAAAGTGTCAACGGCCGATTCGACAAAAAATCCTTTGTTGTTCGTTTCCATTATTTTCGTAATATACTTTGTTTTCCCAATAGTCGGCTCTTTGCGAAGATAATACGGTTGTGGCGACCGCCAATTGTGCCTGACAACGTTAGAACTTACATATTTTTGTAAAATAATGGAGGAAATACGAATTCGTTGCTGTTGAAACGCATAAAGTTTTTCTACTTTTTTGAGTGGCTTGCTAAGATTGCTTATATTATTTTCTGGGTAATATTAGTATATTCTAAATAGTTTTAGATCATTATTTTATGGTGAATCTATTATAAATTGTCATATGGACGATTGGTAACTAAGGCTTTTATTACGAGAAAGGTTCCTACTTTAATTTTTGTTTAAAATGCTTAGGGAATCTTGAGAATTTGTGTTAAAGAAATTAAAAATATAAGATGAACGTGGCGAGACAAATTGTATATACATCAGAGGGGTTGACGGATTGGTTTTGGTTAGTGTTGATTTGGGGTGCCATTCCAAGTTACCTCCTCGCGTATGCAGGGTTTGCTTGTCAGTAGTAAAAATTTTATTACTGCGAAATGGCAAACTTATGTACCGGTGCACCCGGGGCAACGTATAATAACTTCTGCGCACGCGGTTCTTGTGCTTCGTTGGCTAAACTCTTGGCGTTAGAGTGACCGCTCCCATATTCCTCCCCCGGGAGGAATTGGGAAGCGGTCCGGCGTGGCAATACTGGCTTCTCCATACCGTCACCAAAAGTGGTTAAGGGCAAAAAGTCAGGTTTTTAGTCGGCAGGAGTCCGACGTAACCACATTGACTTTTAAACTTTCATTGTCACTAACATTAAAATACTGGAAACATGCCCAAGTAATTCCTCTTCCGAAAAAATCCAAGCCCGAATCTCTCTCAGACTATCGCCCAATTTCAATTCTACCTTTCCTTTCCAAAGTCCTTAAGCGTGTTGTTTACCTAAAGCTCAGGTATTTCCTTTCTAAAAACAATCTCTTGAATCCTTTACCATCTGGCTTTCGTTCCGGTCATAGTACGACTACAGCTTTGGTCTGGATTACCGACGACATTCGCCATGGTATGGATGACAGACGTTTGACGGTGTTGGCGTTGCTGGATTTCAGCAATGCCTTTAATACTGTCGACTTTTAAATCCTTCTTGGCGTACTTCGTTCTCTTAACATATCTCCAGCGGTTCTAGACTGGTTTCACAGTTACTTGTTTGGACGCCGGCAACGTGTTCGTGCTGATGAGTCATTCTCTGCTTGGCGTGACATTCGTGCCGGTATTCCGCAGGGTGTTGTCTTATCTCCTCTTCTCTTCGCGGTCTTCATTTATGCTATTACTCATCACCTTTCTTGCTCCTACCACCTATATGCAGACGACCTACAGATATATTCCCAGGGCTGCCTTAACGACTTACATGAGGCATTCCAAGTCCTGAACTCCGACCTTGTGCGTTTTCTGGAATGGAGTAAAGCGTTTGGCCTCAAGGTTAACCCTTATAAAACGCAAGTTTTAGTCGTCGGTGGTTCGCAAAAAATCTCCAGGATCGCCTGGAACTCTTTACCACCTATTTTATTTGATGGGGTTAATGTTCCGTATGGTGAAGTGGTTAAGAATTTAGGTATTTTTAAGGATAGCTCCTTAAACTGGGGTAAACAGATCAGCGAGGTGAGTAGAAGAATGTTTGCATCTGCTAGTTCATTTAGTAGACTCCGGAACTTTTTGCCAATTCCTACTAAGATTGCTCTTCTGCAGGCTTTACTTCTTCCTATTCTTGACTACGCGATGCCTGTTATCTGGATATCATTGAAAACTTCCTTAATAAACTCGAGCGACTCCAAAATGTGTGTCATTTTGATACAAATAAACCTAAAACAATATAAAACATAGAGAAAAAAACCAACCATAAAAGAATATAAAACAAAACTTCATTTAAATAATTCAAAAAGAAAAATTCTTAGTCAGTACATACTAGGTACCTACCTATTAACTATTACTATAAAACATCTGTTACAATAGAGCTATTTAATCCTGCATCGAGCAGAGCGCTTGCACCCAGGCATTTTTATCTATAAGGTAGTCTTTTGTAGTATAATACCCCTTTTTTAATGTAGCTGTTTTGATGTGATTTTTGAATCTATGTTAAGGTAACTCACAAATGGTTTTTGGAATTTTGTTGTAATAATGTATTTCCTTGCCCCATAAAGAATCCTAAAACTTTTTGTAACTTAAAGAGTGGAAGTGCAATTTTATCCTTATTCCCAGTATTTTTGCAATATATGTCACTGTGTTTAGTATAGAGACCAATATTTTCTCTCACCAAAACAATGCAATTGTAAATGTATTGTGACGCTACAGTGAGGATACCTATTTCCTTAAAAATCTCTCTTAGTGAAGCCCGTGCACGAAGCTTATAGATGGATCTGATTGCTCGCTTCTGGAGGATAAAGATGGTTTGTATATCCGCCGCTTGACCCCATATTACAATACCGTAAGACATTACACTGTGGAAATAACTAAAATAAACTGAACGAGCAGTTTCAACATCTGTTAATAACCTAATTTTTCTCACTGCAAATGCAGCCGAACTAAGTTTGCCTGAGAGAGCTGTTGTATGAGGGTTCCATTGCAGTTTTGAATCAAACTCAAATAACTTTATTCAAATAGACTGTATCAGTACTTTCAAATCGTCAAATTTACAGCAAAATATACTAAATAATAGACATAAATGCCATAATAATATAGATATGTAAATAAACAGTATACAGACATAATGCGACTCTACCACCGCGTCGGAGTTGTTTCATGCTGAGAAGAATCTAATGTGATTCCAAGAAAAACTGTTGCATCTACAAGCTTCATAGTATTACCATCAATTTTTAGACTAATGGGGTTTTCTTTAACATTATGCAACTTAAAATTAATACATTTAGTCTTTTTTGCATGGAGCTGTAGATTATTTACTGTGAACCATTGTTAAACCTTTGAAAGTGGACGCACAGAAATAAAAACCTTTTTTATGATGTAAATGACGATTTATATCATCAAAAAGGTTTTTATTTCTGTCAGTTTTAAAAACTAAAGATGTCTGCAAACAATACAACATCACAAATATCTTTTAAGTAAAAAGGTAAATCAATGATATATATCAGAAATAGTAATGGACCTAGAATGGATCCTTGAGGGTCCCCATTTTAGCTTGTGATCCTGTAGATAGTACACTGTTAACGTCAACTTTTTGAGTTCTTAAACTAAGTTACGAAATAACCAAATCTAAAGCATTATCCCTTACCCCGTAAAAATCAAGCTTGCGTATAAGTGTATCGTGATCAACGCAATCAAAGGCCTTAGTCAAGTCACAGAATTCGCCAAGAGCGTTCTGTGAATTCTCCCAAGCCCTAAAGATGTGTTTTAGAAGTGCAATGCCAGCATCAGTAGTAGAACGGCCTCTCGTGAATCCATATTGTTCACTGTGTAAGAGATTGTTCTCATAAAAATGGCTTGATAGTTGTTCTTGATCTTACTTAGAGATGGTAGGATTGAAACAGGCCTAAAGTTACCTGGGTCTTGTTTGTTGCCTGATTTAAAAAGTGGTACAACCTTGCTGTGTTTCATAACGTTTGGATAAACCCCTTCATCAACACAATAATTGAATATTACGGCTAAATACTCAGTGATTATGGCGCCTGCAACAGTGCGGAAATATCGGAAATTCGGAAACAAAAAGGTACATGATGGCAATCCCGTAACTAATAACTATTCTGATAGTTAGTGTTGATTTGAAATTGGAGGGGCGAGGGAAAAATTAGTAATTACCTCACCTACCTAAATCGTATAGCGCTCTAACAACACATTTATTATTTATTTCAAGGTAACTGACAATAACAAACCTGAAAGCCTCATCGTATTTTCCTCTAATACATTTTCACATTTTGCAAACTCAAAATAAGATTCGTTCAAAAGGTCAAATTTTCTCCATTAAAGGTAATCTTATTTGTGACTCGACTCGTCTATAAATTTTATAGTAGGTAGGTATAGCTTCTTTGTTTACAAAAGAAAAGCTCGATAAAATACTTAACCTGTAATATTGAAAAAGGAAAATCTACCTGACAGGGTTAAAATGTATATTTTATGAGTAGAGTTATCCGAACAAGCCCGAAATTGAAGGTATTAGGGTTACCATAGAAGTAGGGTATTTTGTGTAACAGTATAACATTTTTGTTACCAAACAAGTGAACTCGTATTAACTACTATAGTTCGTGATCCTTTAGCGCTTAAGGAGCAACACTTCACATAGAGGCCGAATCAGTAAACCTATCTTTGGTAAGATCTGTGGCCGACGTGCACTTGGTAAAGAATTAAAAAAAACAAGTACTCAATTTGATTTGATAATGATGGGAAGAAAAACTGCTAGCGTAGGTCCACCCCAAAGAATCGAAGTCACGAAAAGAAGAATGCGTCAGCAGTCACCAAGTACCTATCTAAAGTGTGGTTGAGGATCTCAAAACCTTAGGTAAGTTTTTATTTTTAGCGTTTGACAAAGCTCTATTTTATACACACAGCTAGAAACTAAAAAAATCAACATGAGTCCCGCTTGAACCCTAGGATCAGGTCGAATTTTTCTAATTTTTGTCTTAAAACCTTATTTGTCCTGAAGTAATGACCGATCATGGCGACCCTGGTGGCCGTCATCAGGCCAACCACAAACGACGCTGCAGAGTCGCGGCAATGTCGCGCGACGTTGACAAATTGCGGTTCACTCGACGCTCGGGAAATTATTTAAAATACTCTCGAACAGAATATGAGGCTTATTTTCCACCTCGAAACTTTTTAAAGCAATATGTTTGTAAGTGTCACAAGAGTTTCTTCATACAACACGGGATTAGGTGTTTCGGTATTTTCGCCTCACCCTAAAGCTGAAACACTGCTATGAACTTCAACAGGCACTATGAGACATTATTATGTGAAAAAATATTTTAAAAACTTTGCAAATCTACATTGGGTAAAAACAAAATACTCGAAGATAATTTGGTAAAGTTATTTACTGATGCCATTTCAAACATGTTCTAAGCACTACGGTGTCTGCTTGACACGAAGAAGCGAGAAGCAAACGTAGTTTGCCACAGCACCTGTCGATAACAAAAGCCCGCCTGCTGAGGGTTGCCCAAGAGTAAGCACAATGTTGTGCGCTCGACATTTTGACAGCTCGCTGTTTTGACTGAGTTACAAACTCAAACTCAAAAATGCTTCATTCAAGTAGACCGTGGATATACAGTTCTTTTAAATCGTCATTGAACATTTTAACTTGGCTATAGTTTAAACATAAATAATATTAATGGAATCTATATACTAAATTTAATGTGACTACAACCGGCGTCGGAAGTCTGATTCCACTGAGAAGACCTGGCAAGAAACTCAGTAGTTGCTCTTTTAAAAAAGAGGTAGTTTACAATTCAGGTCAGTCACTTACAATTTTTGCCTTTGTAACCAGAGTCATACAGTTGAACATCAACATAAGTTATTTATCGTTACGGTACCCAAATTATAGTTAACCTGAGCAAACCAGTTTCCGAAAGTGGCACCTGTTCACAAGTTGACGTATGATCCAGCCATCGTTCCTCTCAACCATATTTTAGTGAATGAAACGACCAAAATCGTGCTGCAGGGAAGAATGTGCTACGTGATTCCCTAAGTTTTTTTACATCTTTGTGCGCCACCATAACAATCATTAACAGTTTACGTTAAGTAAGTCACGGTTAAATACAAAATATTATTTGTTTGTAAAAAAACATTTAACATGCATTAGGTACTGTCAGACTCACATATCAACGATCACGAGCATACTCAGAAAATCATACACTCTAAAAAGTTTTATTAAATTTTAAGTTGAATCCTATGCCAAAATACTAAAGATTCATAACCTAGTTATGAATTATTATAAAGATGAATGATGGAGGTCACATTGAAACGAAACTTATAAATTTTGAATAATTATGTACTTTACATTTTACGGTCGACCAACGCCGAGTTAGATTGGTAAGTTACGAGTATGTATAGTGTGAGCTCCTAGTTTCTCTTGGAAACCTTCCTTAGGTTACAAAGATTTAAATTAACGGAAACAATAGCTCAAGATAAAAAAGAATATTTGAAATGAACTTTGTTTTTTAGCATTGTGATGGTTTCGAATTCACCGTTTTCAATATAATACGGGAGCAAACGAGCCAGAAAGTCACCTGGTGGAAAGTGATCACTTCTATCCATGCACAACTGTTGCACCAACTAGCCCTTCCTTCCGAAGTATCTGACGCCGTTATCCCATAATGTGGCTATCCCTCTTTCCTTTCTGTTACGCGCTAGAAATGACCTAAGTCATGTCGACTGCGTCTCTGTTTTACAGGAGGTCTGATTCCTACATACCCTGAACCTATGAACTAACTTTTGCAGATGCAAAAAATAATAATTTAACACAACCACCATTTTTATCGGAGACGAAGGAAGCAGAGCATTGCACAACAAAGCAACCGCGCTCTAATGTGAACCACTTGCGAGGCGCATCAGGTCTCGATGGAGATAAATACCAAGCGATAAGTCGGACCCCTACCCTACGATGCGGATCGTTTACGCATCTGCTATCACGTATACGTACGAGTATATACGTCAGGGTGGATGCGTAAGATAGTACGCCGGTACCGGTAAGTACTTGTATGTTACGCAGCTGATGCAAAACAACTACAAACTGACAAGTATACCACGTAAACTCAGTACTGCGCACAGATTTTGGAATGATAAGCTGTTTGAGTTGAAAAATAGGAGCTGGACATAATCCTAACCACTACTAGGTCCATCTGGTGTTAATGTTCAATTCAATGTCACAACCTCATCATCGTAAGCAAGTTATAACTACAACGAAGATGCTCGTGTAACTTGCATGCGTCTAACGGATTGGTTTTCCAAAAAACCGAAATCGCTAACCACCACCAGCTGCTAAAGCATACATAACTTAAAAAATGCAGTTATCGAAACTACAAAACAGCAGACCATCTGAAACTTTAGTAGCTTTAGAAAATTAATAGATAATAGATAAAAGTGAAATCTTTTTTAGGATCAGAAAACTATTTCGGAGAATGTCTTATGCACACCGCAATTTATTATAGCTGCAGTAACAGAATAAGGAAATTAATCACATCCCCTAAAAGCTGGCCACGGACCAATTTACGTCGCGAGTGGGGTCGGCCAATTTCCTTTTTTGATGTGGACGTCCAGCTGTGTGTGTGGCCGTCGCGTTCGCGTGCAGGTTACTGAATCTGCTAGCTGTGTCGTGGGTTCGAGTTAGTATGTACAACCCAGGATGAACAGTTATATACATGCCAATATTTGTGTTTTTTATGTGTTTGGGTGTATATACCGGGTGTCCCTGGAAGCAAGGATCAAACTAAAATAGCGCATAGCTGTGGTCATTTCTGTCCTTTTTTATACTATAAATATTAGTCCGAATTTTAACCGTTCAAAAGTTATGATCAATTTTAGTTTTTTTTTCAGAATATCGCCTTAGTCTATACGAAAATAATAATTAAACAAAATGTATCAAAGGTCTCATTTTTTTGCCAGAAGATTAGCTGGTAATTTGTTTTACTTTGACTAGTTATTCTGCTAGAATACCCATGTGAACTTAAAAAGTTATAATATTACAAGCAAAAATCTTAATCAAAAAAATTATAATTACGTTCTGACAAATATAAGACGCTTATAAACTTGGTACCATTCGTTTAAATAAAAAAAAACAAAAAAATTATAATTATTTTCTACAAAATGAAATTTGATAATTCCACAAAATATCATTTACGATCACTTTATATCGCGGATTCTTTGCAACTGCAATATTATTTGGGACTTTTTGACTAATTAGCAATTCAAAAGCTAGTATTTGTCAAAAAGTGGAATTATTCATTTCCAGTAGGTGGAAAAATATTACTTTTTGCATGCTTTTATTTTTTTTAATTGCGGATTGATGATACACAACAAAAACAAAGGAACAATGATTTGTTAACTTTCACACTACAATTTTATCTATCTATAAGCTTCAGTAAAAATAATAATCTTTATTTCCAAAATACACAGTTATAGTCATACAGTATTCAGCGACTTCTACACTAAGCAGGCTGCTTGGATCGCAGAAATCAGTTGATAATTTGACTGATATACAGTTAAAAATTAGAGACCGGGGTCGTGCTATAAAACAACAATTTGAAAATAAAACTAATTGCTTTTAAGCTAAACAGTAACAACAAAACAATTTGGTTGAGCAATTAGGGTTCGAAATATCAAGGTAATAATTATAATATTTTTAGAGTCTTGTGTGTGAAAGGGTGCTTGTGAGTGTTTGAGATAGTGTGTGTATGTGTGTATAATCTCTGTATGCGTGTGTGTATATGATCTGTGTGTGTTCTTATGTGTGTTTTATGTGTGTGTTAGTAGAAAGGAGGGTTATATGAGTTCAAAAAAGGTTTTCCGTATCAATATGTGCTTCATATGCTATGTAATAAATGCTTCTTAGAACCACCCAATTTACGTTTTCCTATAATATAAGCTGAAGGACCGTTACAAAGATAACATAATAGGGGCGGGATATTAATCACTCGCTGTGGGGCAGCGGCTAATTTACATGACAAGTAGGATCGACCACTGGGGTCCGCCATGTTTCTTTTACTTGCAGTGTTTTGTTGTTCTCAGTTTGCTTATGTCGCCAGATAGCTGAAAATATAATCTCATTCCCAATATCGAGTAGCCTATTCTATCTTTTGTGTATCGTCGGGGTATTTTTACAAAAGTGTTTTTTCAACCACTTCTTATTACATTATTTGTCGTAAGCAGCAAAAAAATTAAAGTAAATGGTAAATGGAATTACTAGATGTCTGCGGTATAATTAAAGTCGGCAGTTATCTGTCAATTAAAGAAACTGCTTTGCTTTAAAATGCAGTAATTCTCCTCGCACGCTCTCACACGCCTCGGTTGAATAATGTTTTTTTTTTACAAATTGGTGAACATATGAACTGGCAGAGTGGTTGCGTTACTTTGTTACTTGACAAATAAGTAACTTCTTCGCTTTTTGGAATAAAAAAAAAAACAACTACGTTTTTCAGTTTAGAAGGCAAGCTAACATTTTAATCAAATAAAATTTACTAGAATTTTAACTCTTTATTAAGTGCCATAAATGTAACTATGTCTATGCGAGAACTGTTGCTAGTGAGGTATTCGTTATAAATAATGAGCACATTTACTTACACAAACTACGAACCGACGACGATACTACTCAGCCTTCAACGCCTCCAGAGAAACAAGTTTTGTTGAAAGTTTCACAATGAACCCCACGACTTCTATTTCAACGCACGTCTGCAGGGCAGGGCTCCCTTTCTCAAGTTACACATGCTTGTACTGTCGATCTCTCAGACAGACATTGAAATAGATAACGCTTATTCATGTTTTTTTTTCACAATTAATTTAATTTCATATATTCATTCATAAAGTTAACTCACTTATACACATAAACTTAAAATAACTAAAATAGGTAAACAAAAAAAAATGTACAATTTTAAAAAGGTATGGGCCGTGGGGCAAGGATGCCAGCCCTTGACGCTGACCCGGTAACATGGGATGGGAGCCATAGTGTCCACGCATGTAGCGTCTCACACTAAGGCCCGCCCCCTCTCCCAAGGGATCAGCGACATACTATCAGATCTCCTGCCATCATCACGCACCATGCCTCGAGGCTCTAAAGAGGCGGGAATGTTGATGCTGGCAAGAGCTCTCCTGATGATATCGTTTAGGGCTGCGTGACGAGACAGCCGCCCCGCACTTGTTTGGCAAGCAAGCCCGTGGAGTCCGAGCTTATAGACATCTTTGCCGCACGAAAACAAGTGGGGCTCACAAACCGGTGCTCCAAGTCGAAGGCGAAAACTTTCACTATCGAGAAAGTGCCCAAGTTTATGGATGGTAATTAATTATTATTGTTTTTTAATTATTTATTGTGTGTACTTATTTATGTATGTATGTATATTAAAAATAAAATAAATATGCGCCAGACAACACACCTCTTGTAATGGTCTCGAAGTAGGGATTAATTATATCCCTGTGTTACGAGGTACCACACAAGGAATTAAGCTAGGGGCGGCTCCCAGCACACCCAGACCCGAGTCAATTCAGAAAAGATCGTTTCCTGAATTGACCCGACCGGGAATCAAACCCGGGACACTACGGAAATCGAGGCGAGAAACCGTGCTACAGCACACTACGCCAATCGTGTCGTCCACATAGTGTAGTGTAGATATTATGTATATCTATTGACAAGTTAGGCTTGTTTATTTAAAAGAATTACATAATGTGCACAAATTGTCTATCCATCACTTTTTGTTAACTTTTTCCTGTAACATGGTTATGATCTGATGGAAGAAATCTCTCTAAAGAGATAAGTACTTATACTTTTGTATTCTTAAATTGTATCCATTGAAACTGTATTTATGTGTACGATCTAATAAATAAATAAATAAAATAAAAAAGTATGTTTTTGCGTGCCAAATGGGAGTGGGAATAGTGGGATGCTCTCCATCTTGGCGGCTACGGGTGACAAAATCAATAAGATTCTTCAATCATCAATTCCCATTACGAATAAAATTCAGTACAAAAAGTATCCGATACTTACTTCAAATGTGTGAGTGTTGTTAGACACGCAAAACGCACACATTCTTACCTTAACCTTAATACATTTTCGAAAAATAAACTTAATATGCTAGCGTACTCTTTCATTTACAATGCAGCACTTGGTTTATACCATACCATCACGACTATATCCCAAACGGAGGAGTCAGAGACAGACAAATTTATGTTTTTTGTGATTATGAATTCAGGTTTTTCACTATGTGCATTTTTGATTTTAATCTTATTAGACTGTCGCCGTCATGGTGAACGGAACACTCACCTCGTCTTGGCTCATATTTTAAATTCGTTTATTAGCATTCTTACTCCGAGAAACTTTTTCGGCGTTCGTGGGGTATCTTGGGTATATATGATCGAAGAATAGATTGCAACATTGACCATTACTATGTCTTTGAACTCGATTGAAATGGCATGTTTGTTGTTGGTTTTCATACAGGAGGGACTTGCGCTATCTAATTTGAATTATCTCTATGACCGGGTTGGTCTCGTTGATAATTCAGGAGCGTACACACAGCCCAGCATTATTTGACCCTGTGTGAAAGAAACCTGCTTTCAATACAGTAATGTACGCAAATCTACTTTCTTACGACTTATCAAGTAAGAAGTAGAGGAACTTATTTACATTTATTTCACGTTTGTCAAAAGAAAAACTAATCAGTACGTCTACCACGAGTTGCCACTTTAAAGTTACACTGGCGTTCGCGTAAAAAAATGTATTGGGATTTGACATTGTCATTTGTCATGTCATGTGTCATCAAAATACAATTTTTTTGAACATTAACGTGAATTTAAATAGTGTTATATTAGTATAGTGTTTAATTTTGAACACATTTATTATGTCATAAGTACTTCATAATGTTTAAATTGATAATAAGTTATATAGCGTTGGCAATCGGACTGCCAGCGCCACCAATCGAGAGAATTGCAGACGGCGGCGCTAGCGACGCCAGCGCCACTCAACGGCGTTCTGCGATATAATCGCTTCTCTATGGCAAGTCCGGATAGGGCAAGAGAGTATAAATATGGCGGCGCATCAGTTCACCATTCATAATTCTGTTGGACGTCGAAGTGTTGAATACTAGAGTGCTATCTCGGATTTATTCACAAATTAGTTGGATTGATTGTAAATATTTTGTCGTCATTTCTGAAATTCGTTTACAATAGACAGTCAAACTTCAGAAGTAACTATATATGGCTAAGTTTATACCACGATGGCAACTAAAGATATCAGGATTCTGATTAACGTTGTGACTTCAAAAGGCCATGACATTTTACTTTAATTATCATTATTTTGAATTGCCACTCCACTCTCCCCCTTTGTAAAAGAGTACGTACTTTGGTAGTCGTTTTCTACAGTAAAATTAATTACTCCATTTGTATAACGAGGAGTAAGGAGTGCTGAGGGACGATATATAGCTCGGTCGTTTGGGGCAGTTGACTTGCAAAGGTCCACTCAGTTGAGATTTTACCTGCTTTCTCGATTAATTTATCATTGTATTACAAGTAGTAATGAGTGATTGTAACAGTACGTCTACCACGAGTTGCCAATTTTAATTAACGTTATTGTTCGCGTCAAAAATTGTATTGGAATTTGACATGACATGACATGACAATGTCAAATTCCAATCCAAATTTTTACGCGAACGAAAACGTAAATTTAAAGTGGCAACTCGTGGAGGACGTACAGATTATAATAACTCCAGTTCTCGGCTGCCGAGAATTTATATCTAGATTTAAATTTGACACATACCAGAATTCAGATGAAAAATTTAGTAGACAGTAGCTAGAGTTATAAATCAGTATAGCTTTTCTTCTCTATTCTTTTTATATATGGACTTATGTCACTGCAAACAAGCCCAGTACTATATGTACAGAGGCGTTCACATCAACCTTCACATAGGATATATTATGATGATGATTATTTTAAATTCATTTGAACTGACAAATACCCAATTAGCCCTTAGGGGTCTAAAGTTATAATTTTGTTCTCACCCATCTATGGTTTAAAGAGAGCTTTTTAGCGTTAAAGCATTGTACATCCCTGTATCATTGTAATGCATGTAAGAATGTTACTTGTGTCTACTACATCGCAGATGTCGAAGTTAAACAACATTTCTATTGTTTCGCTATATTTCTGGGACCTATGCACATGCATATGCAATCCAGCGTGCATGCACTAAAAGGATCCGTCTCGCGACGTGAGGTAAGTGATGGCTCCGGAATCGCAACGAGCTAAGTTCTTGAATGGTCCATTAACGGCACATTTGACACGAATGGTACCGAAGAGCTCTCTTATAAGTTTTGAACTTTAAAACGTATTTTGAATGGGAGAGCCTTCAAAGTAAAATTATTTAATGTCTCAGTTATTTTATTTGAGTACGATTCTATACACTTACTAAAGCTTTTTACATCTACCTGGAATAGGAAGAGCTTTTATGCAACAAATTGTATATTGACATGTAAGGTTAGGAATGAGCTTTTAGGCAACAAATTGTAGATTGCTATGTTGTATTATTTACTAGAAAGTTTTTTGTTTTATTTTAAGCAAAATAAAAAAAAATGCTAAGGTATGAATGAAACAGCTTCACCACTGTTTGGCAGCCTTTCATGGATCAATGCATGTGTGCATATGCACTCCAGCACGCACTTAAAGGATCCATCTCGCGACGTGAGGTCGGTAAGTGACGGCTTCAGGATCGCGAAAAGCTAAGTTTTTAATGGTCCATTAACTGTGCAGCTCAGAGGCGCACATTTGACACGAATACGTTCGTTAGTGCGCCCTTATAATAAGTTTTAAATTTTAGGAGTTTTAAATGTCAGACACGTAAGGCATAATTATTTCACAATGCAGCTATTTTAGAGCTGGTTTTTATTTGTTTTTGCATTTTATTTATTAGTTCGTACACAAAAAATACATTACTAGGGCTACCATTAGGAAAGTAAAAGTAGAATAACACTGACATATCAGTCATTTCAGCTTGTTCAAGTAAAAAAAAATACGTCGATGTATTTATAACTGATGGTTACTGATGGGTTATGCAAGAGTGTAGAATTTAAAAATATTTAAATTTTTGCACATACAGGTTTAATTCTAGCTTAATGTTTTTTTGTAATAAACCGTTTTAATTCCTTGGCTAGGTTATTAAATATCACATTTCCAATAATTTTTTTTGCTACTTATCACAAATATTATAATGGTTTAGCACAAATTGTTGATTGGTTTCACTATTGGTGTTCGGGCACTAACGGTTCCGTTGTGGTGCGCGGGAACGCTTATAACTGCCATTGTCTGTACCATGGAACTCTCTTACTGCATATTGGTGTAGTTCGGCGGACTGCGGTGGATAAAGCCTTTGTTAAGAAAGACCTCAATTGCAGCTTAACACACACAATAAGATTAAAATTTCGTATGAGCCGTCTGTATTAATTAACCAAGAAAACAAATTGTTAATAATGTGTCTCTACCACCAAATCACAGCC
The DNA here is from genome assembly GCA_947369235.1 of Udea olivalis. Classification (NCBI taxonomy): domain Eukaryota; kingdom Metazoa; phylum Arthropoda; class Insecta; order Lepidoptera; family Crambidae; genus Udea; species Udea olivalis. Next base: position 5,855,243 of record OX376346.1, on the reverse strand, counting down.
GGATCTTTTACTTTTTGAGCACAATATTTAAAACCTCTCAAGAAGACATCAGGCCTCGGAATGTTACTTCCCTCACATCCTGTATATGCATATCGCTCCTCAAGCTCTCAAGTACGAGAACAATAATTCAATAGACCAGAGTGATTGCATGAGAAAAGGTTCCTTCATGCATAATACATGGAGAGTCATGGTTTAACAATAGACTAGGAATACTGCACGGCGAGTGAGATTCGCCTCATCGAAGCTCGCTCAGAACATTTGCACTGGGAAATAGAATAGCATTAAAATCCGGCTTTTGGGCACATATGGGTCGTACTTCGATTACATTTGAATCGGTTTGAACAGAATTTGAGTTCGTACTCGTATGTGAAATGTAACGAGATGTAAAATGCATCTGCTGGATTTTTGATTCACAAACACATTTAGATTGTGATCTAAAAAATAATCTTTTGAAAAAATCACTGGGATACCAACAAAGAAATCATTTTATTTGTATTTGAAAAACAAAACTTAATAATTAACCATAGACCTGACATTCAAAATTCTGATCAGATTATTTTTCTAAAGTAGGACAAGCATCGAAGTTTTTATAACGCTGTTGTTTGTTACAGAAAGGGAGACCTTTAAATAAGTCGCGTTGCATTAGCTGCCTTATACGCGTGTTGCAGCGCTATTTTAAAGACATCCACGGCTAATTTGAAAGCGCCTTAAGCCGTAGCGAAAACCCCTAGACCAGCAAATAACATGCTGCTCAGAACCATATCATCCAGCGCGTAAATACATTCCGTTACGTGATGCCGCCACGCTACTAGCGCATTCGAATGAGACTTTGCTAGTACGCTCCCCAGTGGCTTGGAAAAATCAACCGGTTCCGATGTTCCCAGGCAAAGATTAATGAATATAGATGAAGTGAAGTGTGTTTTATTGGGTTGCCCGTTGGTCCCTGTCCAGCTAACTAGTTGACTGGTCCACTCACGTCCACCGAAGCTAATCAAGTTTCCAAAAGAACTGTACGTAAGGTACAAATTAACAGTTGTAATGTAATTTAGCCGGCCTCGATTGAGCCGAATTGATTGTTTGGGTCGAACTAATGCCGTATTTGTAATTAGGAAAATAGCACTGACGAATGAGCCGAATTTCCTTCAACCGTGGATCTAACCGAAATTACGTGGCGAATGTTGGGTGGCATCATAAACTGTGTATTGTCTGGGCAGGCAATAAACGTCAATATTAAGTACTGACAAATAACAAAATAGAAACGTATGACGGTAGGTATGACTACTATAATAAATATCTAGGACATACATCTTACACCAATCCTAAACTGAGCAAAACTTGTATTATGGAGACACCCAGACACAGAGTGCATATACAAATGTTTGCTCCCCTCTGATGTTTGTTCCGTTGAACATTCGTGGATTTCACAAACAGAGTGGGAACCGAATCTAAACCCAGCGCCGTACGCAGAATCTTCATATACTATTATTTACTACTGCTCATTCTGTAAATGCTGGAATATGTAACTGTTTGACAGATTTTTATCAGATGCAGAACACTTTCGCACACAAAAATAGGAACTCACTATATTAGTGAGCCAACAAACCAAAACTCTAAAAAAGCAATCACTAAAACGAAAAATTCGTAATGCACTAAAATAAAAGCGGAGGAAGGAAATACGAGTAAGTAAAGGGAGACCAGGGAAAATATAGAAAATGAATCCGACGGCAGAGCGGAAATATGTACTTCAGTGATTTCTGTAATGAAAGCTAAATGGATTTCTTTCAATTTTATCAGGAGAAAAACGAAAACCTTAGAATCAGGTATACAGAATCCTGGAATTTGAAATTTCTCATTTTGTTTTCATTGCCTTTTCCCCATTTTTAAGTATTCCATTTGCTTTGAATGGATGTTGATGACATATTTTGATAGTTTTATCTGTTGTTTTCATAGATGACCGCTGATTTTGTATTTTGTTTTCGTGCATATTTTTATGGTGATATTTAAGTTTTCAAGTTATATTACCTCAAAAAAAATAGTGAGAGCTCCAGGGGTGCCAATGCCAACACCAACAAAGTAGTTTAAGCTACGAGTACTACGAGCATGCTTCGAGAAATCGTGTAACCCGTGTTTTACTTGTACGTTACGTACTGACAGAAATATTGAATTTAAAATATCTTCAAGTGGCAATAACTCTAGAGGTTTTTGTTTCTCTTCGGCCCAAGAAAATAAAAGCTCATTCATTTTAGCCAGCGGAAAAACCTACAACTTTGAGAGCGAAAAACCGATTTACCTAAATCCCGTTAGTACTAAATCTTGCACCAAAAGCTTATGATAACAAGAAAGCTCTCGTTTATTATAACTATCTGAATTAGGAAGAACATGTTTCTAGCTAGATCGTTTGAGTTGCACTTCCTTCGTATTTAACTTCGCGGTAAAGTTTGTGTTAAACTCTTTTAAACTAGTTAAGGAGTAAGTCTTTCAAGAAAGTGTCCAGCGGCCAGCGACCAAACAGCAAAGCTGTGAAATGTAAAAATAAAGTGCAGTTTGAACTCTACTACTAAAACTTTTTACAACTTTTACTGTAACTCAATTAAAGTAGGTTCATACTTTAAACAAGCGATAGTAAGGGTAGAGTGCTGGCTTAGTAAAAGTAAGAATATTTAAGTATTGGTTTCATAAACGCTTGCTAGATTTGGGTTGGTAAATAAAAAACAATTAATATGGTTTTAAAAATCAGAAATACTATTTCCCTGGCCTAGTAATGAAACCCTAGAAAGATAGCACTCATAAAATTCAGGATGATGAAAATGATTCATTATGATACAAGTTGATTTTGATCTAGGATGTCCCAGTTCCTTCATGAGATTGGTCAGCAGTGCCCATGGGAATCCTATGAAGTGCCAAGGTTGAGCGAGGTTCAGTTGGTAGGAGTCTCACATATCCTCAATTCCTCAGTATACCCCTAGTATCCATGAGCATTTCCTTTAAGTTGAAAAAAATTAAGTTATCCCATTATCTTTTTTTTTTAGTTTCAACCTTCAATCATCTTCATGACAGTGAGGATCTGTGTTGGGTTATTCACACTGTCTCAAGTGCAGTCCATCTTTCCTCACGGTTAAGAGTCCGTCCTCGGCCGTTCCAGGCAGTTGGCATGTCTCCAACTGAACCAATTAGTTTTGCCTCGGTGGCTCAGTGCGTCGCCACTGGACTCTCTCTGCAATACTTTTCCGCACTTAATGGTCCCTATTGTTAAAGTTTAATAAGAGCTTACATTTTAAATCCACCAACGTCTACCGTGTTTGATAAGTTGCAGTTCAGGGGGCCTAGCCAAGAGCAACACGCCACGACGATTTCTACAATAGAAATCGTCGTGGCGTGTTGCTTTTGGCTAGGCCCACAGAAGTTAAGTAGTGTTTTATTTCCGTTGAGTGGATTAACCGGCCCATTGGCGCAGTGGGTAGAGTCGGTAATTTTGTATGTTTTGTATCTGGGATCTGGATGTTAATCATAAATAAAATAAAATAAGTATCTGGGACAAATTACATCAAGATCAACTGGCCGTAAACTAAGCAAAGCTTGTACTATATTGGTATTAGAAACTGATAAACATACTTAAATATTTCTAAATACACACTTACTCGTATATAGATAATAACACCCAGACACACAACAAACACAAATGTTCGTCACATAAATGTTTGTCATGGTTGTCACGACCTCCGGTGCTGAAGGCAGGATCAGGATTAAATTTTTGCACATACAGGTTTAATTCTAGCTTAATGTTTTTTTGTAATAAACCGTTTTAATTCCTTGGCTAGGTTATTAAATATCACATTTCCAATAATTTTTTTTGCTACTTATCACAAATATTATAATGGTTTAGCACAAATTGTTGATTGGTTTCACTATTGGTGTTCGGGCACTAACGGTTCCGTTGTGGTGCGCGGGAACGCTTATAACTGCCATTGTCTGTACCATGGAACTCTCTTACTGCATATTGGTGTAGTTCGGCGGACTGCGGTGGATAAAGCCTTTGTTAAGAAAGACCTCAATTGCAGCTTAACACACACAATAAGATTAAAATTTCGTATGAGCCGTCTGTATTAATTAACCAAGAAAACAAATTGTTAATAATGTGTCTCTACCACCAAATCACAGCCGGATCTTTTACTTTTTGAGCACAATATTTAAAACCTCTCAAGAAGACATCAGGCCTCGGAATGTTACTTCCCTCACATCCTGTATATGCATATCGCTCCTCAAGCTCTCAAGTACGAGAACAATAATTCAATAGACCAGAGTGATTGCATGAGAAAAGGTTCCTTCATGCATAATACATGGAGAGTCATGGTTTAACAATAGACTAGGAATACTGCACGGCGAGTGAGATTCGCCTCATCGAAGCTCGCTCAGAACATTTGCACTGGGAAATAGAATAGCATTAAAATCCGGCTTTTGGGCACATATGGGTCGTACTTCGATTACATTTGAATCGGTTTGAACAGAATTTGAGTTCGTACTCGTATGTGAAATGTAACGAGATGTAAAATGCATCTGCTGGATTTTTGATTCACAAACACATTTAGATTGTGATCTAAAAAATAATCTTTTGAAAAAATCACTGGGATACCAACAAAGAAATCATTTTATTTGTATTTGAAAAACAAAACTTAATAATTAACCATAGACCTGACATTCAAAATTCTGATCAGATTATTTTTCTAAAGTAGGACAAGCATCGAAGTTTTTATAACGCTGTTGTTTGTTACAGAAAGGGAGACCTTTAAATAAGTCGCGTTGCATTAGCTGCCTTATACGCGTGTTGCAGCGCTATTTTAAAGACATCCACGGCTAATTTGAAAGCGCCTTAAGCCGTAGCGAAAACCCCTAGACCAGCAAATAACATGCTGCTCAGAACCATATCATCCAGCGCGTAAATACATTCCGTTACGTGATGCCGCCACGCTACTAGCGCATTCGAATGAGACTTTGCTAGTACGCTCCCCAGTGGCTTGGAAAAATCAACCGGTTCCGATGTTCCCAGGCAAAGATTAATGAATATAGATGAAGTGAAGTGTGTTTTATTGAGTTGCCCGTTGGTCCCTGTCCAGCTAACTAGTTGACTGGTCCACTCAAGTGAAAAGCTTGGGTTAAAAGTTGCGAAAGTTGTTGAATGTTCAATCTGGTTGTGGTCTTTCATCGACAAATATTTTTTTTTATATTCAAGTGAACGCAATGATTAGTTCTGGAAATTGCAGTAGTGTTAGTGATATTTTTTTATTTTTTTTTGTTGGTGGTAGTATTTTCTTATTTTTTCGATGTAAATAAAGTTCTCTTAGGTACAACAGAACTGCCCCTCTATGATGTATTAAATCCAAAACTGTGTATTTACATGATTTTAATTTACTTTTTAGAAAATATCACAACATCACGCAAGGTCCCCGATGCGTCGCGAGTGTCCTCGGAAGTTAGGACGTGTGGTTAACGTAACGTGTGACAGAGCAGAGGCTAAACCTTTTTATAATTATGACTAATTGGGCGGGCGCGCCGTGTCACCCGGTCTTCATTACCTGGGTGAGGCTTGCAACCTTGAGACTTAGGCATTTATACTGATCGACAGGCGTAATCATAAAGAAAACCAAAGTCGGTGTCTGTATCCCTACAATGATTCTACACCAATCATAGTCACTAGCGTCACAGAATAATTGATAATTAACAGATACATCACTCTCATACAAAAGTTAAAATACCTACGCTATACTAGCCTACAAAACCGCAGTGCGGCGGGCTGCAAGGAGAAACCGACTCTATGAACGCGCGCAGGGAAAAAAACTTTCGGCAATGTTAAAAAGTCCATTTTTTATTTGTCTGTCGGTTTTGATACTCAACAGCTTCACAATAATTCACCATATCGTTACAATGCAAATACGTTACACAAGTATCGCTGCGTTTGTGCGGGAAACATGCAATGCGCGGCTCTGCCTCGTGTGCGACAGCCCACTGGCAGACGGACCGTCGACGATCTAATTAGCAGTAGGCATTCATAACGCTTCGTTGCGCGAATGACGAAGGCCTGCTAGCGTTCGCGTTGAAGCGTTAGTATGTGGGATTTCAGTACAGCCACCAGTGATTAGAAGGAATGGAACTAAAAATCGTATGTGAATTTCTGAACTCAACTATTGCCGTTCACGTGATGGAAACTCATGGTAGACATACTGCATACCTCTGCACTGGTCACAAAATAAACGCACAAGCATATCTTTCTATTATTGTGGTTTTACAATCGCTGACCAAATTCGAATTGGAAAAAATCCCTTTTTCGATAGAATTTTGTTGCTGGAATATTAACATGGACTACACTAATGTTTTTTGCAAATCATTGAGTTGGTTTTGTCTGGTTGTCAGTGTGTATTTGTGTTGTTTGTAAAATGTTTTTCTTAAATCCCAAGATTTCGCTTAGTTTCAGGGTAATAAAAAAAAAATAAGCAAAGATTTCCTCAATATTATTAAAACTGGAACAATAATTTAAATCAAAAACATGCTATTTAAGGTAGAGTTTATATTTGTAGCAGTCGAATCGTTATCACATCGTATACTGCAAAGAGGCTTTACAGGCGCAAATTCATCTAATAGTGTCATGTTACTGTGCCATTACTCATTGCAAACATTTTCGCGAAAGGCTGTAAACGCGATACGAGCTGTAATTTATTTGCGGTTTTATTAAAACGTGACAGGAGTGGCCTATGTTATAATGTTCGGCTGTTGCGTAAAAATATACTGAACCCAATTTTGAAAATAATGAAATATCATGCCAATAAACTCATCTTATAATTGAACAAAATTGCAAGCATTTTACATTCTCCCACCAACCAGGGTTTTCAGGGACTTAGGATCACCAACCTGCATTTTGGCAATCCGTGGTGATTCATATACATATTTATTATATTATATCTTTGAAGCGTTCACATAATTTGTCTCTGTCACTGTATAACTGTCTGTCTCAAGTACAGTGATATTAGCACTTTATATAGTTTACTTATCTTCAGGCGATCCGCTATTGTTTATGTACTGACCTAAAAGGACTATTAATGTTTTTTCAGTTAGAAATAAGTATACTTGACATCTACGTCTAACTTCAGAACACATTTTACCGTCGGACGTTTTTTGGAAACCCATTAGGCTGAAAAGAATAAGTTGGCGCTTCGGAAGTTAAGTAGTAAGTTGAGATATTTTGTATCGTCACGTCACATAACTTACGACTAACAATTCCCTAGACCCGGATAAGATGACAATAATAGTCTAGATCTCACTAAGATACCGCGAGGACTGACGTAACATAGGAACATGTGTGTGAAAATATATGGTCACAGAGTTTATGGCCGCAAGGTTCTAGTTAACTTATTTTTTTACACAATACAAAAGGTCCGAGAGCTAAAACACAACACTGAGCACACCGAATTCGACTTCGATTACGCGCGACGGCTTGTCAGCGATAGACAAATGTCACTGCACTACATTTTAAAGTTGTCTACTTGTAACTTAACATGTAAATGCCTCCGCGGCCGAGTGGTTCCAGAGCTCGGAATAAGAACTGGGTTCAATTCCCAGGTTGGGCAAAGTGTGTTTTTCGGAACATAGCCCGTTTTTGTGATCACCAAGCCGCATTTGGCAAGCGTTGTGATTAAGCCAATACCCATCCACTGTACCGATGACTTGAATTCAATGATGGAGGCCTTTGCCCAGCAGTGGGACAGTATATAGGCTAATTACTTCACTTTACTTTCACATGTAAACGTATTGTTTGGTGGTATTTTTATTTAATTACAAATTCTATAGTTTTTATTACCAAGACAAAAGTTTCAACCGGTGTTAGCCCCTCCCAAGTCTGCTGACGATGACGTTTTGAACGCCCAGTGTACCGTTCCCCAAGGGTAGCCTGTAAAGTATTCGTCCAAATTGATTCCATCAGGATGTGTTCACGGGATCAGGAATTGTGTCCAAACTCAGTACTGTGGATACTAAGAGACTCGATAGTATAATCAGATAAAACAGTATTATAATACTTACAGCGATGTTTTGATGAATAAGAAGGTAGAAGTTGCAACAGGTGTCAACGTCTACCCCTCCCAATACAATAAAGGATGACGTTTGGACGCTCAGTGTGCCGTTACCCAAAGGACGTCTTTAAAGTATACGTTCAAATCGATTCCATCAGGCTGTGTTTACAGGATCAGGGATTTCGGCCGCGGCCGCGCGTGTTCAGCCGGCTTATTGCGGATGATTGCGATGAGAATGCAAACTAGGCCCTCTATGAATTATTCAATAATCCCCGGAGCTTTTCGCAAGTCATCGATATTCATGTGACGGGGAATGTAATTTTGAACTTTCGATACCTTCACTTTGCCTTGTTTTAGGACTTTTTTGTTCAACAAACCATTCCATAATAAGAGATCAACGTGAGAACATCTATGTGGAAGCTTTGCAGTATCCACCGGAGCTTGCGGGCGATTGAATCAGAAGACAGTAAGACACGGGTGTTGTCCGTTAAGATACTGCTTATCGAAGTATGTTGTTAGTGGCATTTTTCCAATTACGATAAGATAAAATTGTATCTTAAAGTCCGGGTGTCCGCCTGAATCTTAATATCCTTTTTACCAAACGCCGCCACATAAGTGCTACATTGGCTTTTATTGTTAGCACTTTTTTTGATGACCCATTTTCTAGGTACGCCGAGATTCGACCTTTGCCTAAATATAATATTCAAGCATGTTTTCTTCATTCTACTAAAACTCAAAAAAAAAAATTTTCTTTTTCCCTTTTCGTCTTGGTCGTATCACCTTTTTGAATATTTTTCCCTATAGCAAAAAGGAATTCATACTGTCCATGGTAGGTAATGTAGAGCTCTGCTCTATTATAATAGATCTACTATATCAATTCTATATACTTACACAAGTTAGTTTTTTACTTTATCACTACATTTAGTTGATGAGTAAAAGGTACTTTGGCTTTTCAGATATGCAAAGCCGCCTCGCATTTGCAACGGATATAAAATATGGAAATGCAACATATTTTTCCTGTGGAAAATTTAGCGAAGCGCCATATGACAGATTTGCAGTCGCCGCCGATTTCCTGCGCTCTTCGCGTGTGATGTGGCGAATAGAGCTAGGTACAGTCGCCGACGTAAAGTTTTCATTATAATATTTTTTAACAACAAGATTTGTGAAGGTGCTGAATATCCAAACAATGAAATAATAAATAACTCATGAAATATTAAATCAATATTCAATTCTATTCGAAGTGCAAAGGCTAAGTATATCAAAATACGAGTATGAAATTATTTCGCCAGGACATGTATTTAGGCATTCCTAGGGCCCTGGGTTCAGGAAACCTGGGATTTAATAATTATCTCTATCGGGACATCCTAACCTATATCTAACCCAACCAGTATCTTACCATGAGTTTACACCGACGATAGGACAGTAATTAGCGTCTGTGGTGACGTCTTTGGGTGGAGTTTCGGCACTCGCCTTTAGAGTATAGTAATGGAACTAAAATGGCATACAAGTTGCTTTAGTCAATGTTCGTAGTCTACGTGAGGCAACCTCATGGAGTTAGTACCTGATAAGCCTCTAGGTATGTAGGCCCAGTAGCGTACGCGTAAGAAGAGAGTCTACAGACCTAGAGTACGGAGTGCTCTTACCACTGCAAGGGATTCGTCTGGACGGTGGAAGGACCTGGGACCTGTGTACTAAAGTAAGAGGAAAGCACTAGCAGCAGGGCATAAAGAAACCTGTTCTAAGCAACCTCGCTTCCCTTCACACTGTTGAGGTCAAGTTTCATAGAGTTTCCTCAGGTAGGAGTCTGATATGACCTCGCCGTTCTCCTGGGTGGTGAAATACTGAAAAGTTACTAAGTAATAATGTTTTAATTTTATAAACGTTAACACTGTTTGTTTTTTTATATTTAAATAAGTACCAGCTTTAAAGTATTCATAACATATTGTGAAAAGTTGGCAATAATCGGCAAAGGTTTGTTACCACCATATGTCATTGATAATTTTGCGACACATTTATTCGCAACTAAGTGGATTATTTCTATGTAAAGTTTTGTCATCGTCAGTACTCCGGAGTGGCAATATGTTATAATTATTTAGTCGTAGATTTTAGTGCATACATGTGCAAAGAGGCATCATTAAAGAGAGCCGTGCACCGCGGTTAACATTTTCACTATTTTAAGCAGAATATATTTGCAGTTAGTAGTGGTCAGACAAATACTCGGGATTTTTTGATCTCGCCATTTGTACTAGTGTACTGTCAACAACCACTACATTGAGAGAGTAATTCAGCTGTTTGCCAAGGTTGAAAAAAGTGGCTGCTTAAAGTATAAAAAACTTCTTGCAAAGTTAAAAAGTTAAGAATAATTAATTTAGTTTTAGTCTCTGTTTTTAGTTTTAGCATTGTGACGTCATTAGTACATTTATTTGCAGTGCCCTGACAGGGTGGCTTGTGTTAATGTCCTGTTTATTTATTGTAAGACCTATAAATGCGACAAGGCATGCAATAATGAAATAAAAAAATAGTAATGTAAGTACATGTTCTATTTGATAAAATGATTTAGACAAATATTAAATTTCAAGATGAACAAAAACTTGAAATGTAAGTGACAAAAAGTTTTATTTCATATAGCTTTTTTTAAAGAAAATCAATTATTTGTCATTTAAAACTGCCTGATTATTACAAAATAGAGTTATTCCTACCTGTAGTAAATCTGGATTATGAATTTCCGGCTTCTACGTTGAAACGATGACGGCCTTGCTTCTCATCACTTGATATTTCAGGAACTTTCCTGAAACAAACGAAAACAGAAGTAAGTATTACGTCGAATTTTAATGTTTATTTATTATAACTCTTTTCTTTCCAAGCTTTAAAAAACATAATCGCTCTTAGAACATAACCAAGTCACTATATCAGTATATTACAGTGGCGTAATAAGAGGTATCTCATACTGTTTTATAGTTATTGTTGATCATTACGCGCCAAACACTTAACAGGAGACTACCCTCAACGGGTTCGTAACCTTAATAGTTCCATTTCTAATCACTAGTAGCGATGTACTGAAATCACAGACATAACGTCAATGCGGTCAACATGGACGCTAGTGGCTGTCATTGGTGTAAATTCATTGTAGACGACATACAGAGCAACTACTTGCAAGGTACTGTAGGGACAATCAACGTCATTGGCTCACATAAAATAAAAATCAAGCCCGTTATTCCTAACAAAAGAAAAATCCTTGACGTGCTGAAATGACCACTTATTGTTTTAAACACAGGTTATTTTTGGTAACCTTCACATACTCAATGTTGTTCTTAAAGGCCTGGATTCACTTTGATTAATGGTTAGTGCAGGTGATCAATGCAGGTGCTCTGTGATTAGGAGAAGACAGTTGTGGACAGCGATTGATTAGTGCAATTGATTTGTAACCTGCGTAGTAAAGTGACTAGCTAGTAGCCGCGTCCCGCGCGCATCTCTTCCCCCTCACTCGCAGAGTGCCTGCCACTAAACACGACTGGACAACAGTTGTCAGCGTTTAGTGTTTAGCGCTAGTTAGTTCATTAGCGTCAGCCAGTGCCTTAAAGTGTTGGGAGCTTGTTTCTATTGTTTAATAAGTAAAAATATGCCGAGAAACTCTTTCTTCCCATCCGAGAGCTATAAAGGAATGTCCATTATTGCTGCCAGCCCTCACCGTCCATTGAATTATACGCTTGGTTTACATTATCAATTGCTTGGAACAGGTGTTGGGCGATCAGCGCGCGGCAGTTAGGCGGATTGGGTCAGCGCTGAGAGGCCGTATCGACAATAGCCCGGCGCCTAATCTGGGATTATGTGAATGCTTATTAGAACGTAATAGAGTTTTTTATTGTCTGTTTTCAAATAATGTTTGTTTTGTTTATCGCTATTGTTATTGTACGTCAGCGCTTACAGACGCTGTACTAAAAATAACCCGGCGCCCATTCTGGGAAATAAATGCTTATTGAAAGTAAAGTTGTTAATGGTTTGTTAGCAATCAATTAAAATATTTACTTTAAAAATATTTATGTCATCTGCAGATTATTTTATATGGTAATAGATATGAAATTATAAAAATTGTGCGACTATATTCTCAGTAGGTATAACGAGAAATCCTCATCCAGTATTTCTAAAAAGCAAATTAAAAGCTACATTCGATGAAAATTTAGAAATATTTTTGTCATAAGTCCAACCAACGCGAACATCCAAAGAGCCTAGGCTGGCACTGATTAGACTATGTTGATAAAATCATTATTACTTTGAACAGAATTAGGTCTAGGACGCCCAAAAGGCTTTCTGAACTTCTCTGAAAGACTTTTCATCTAAGTGCCTTTGACCAAGTTTCGTGTTATTAAATTGAGTATAAATATTGGACCTCGACATTGAAAGTTTGGAATCCGTTACCGACCCAGATTATGGATAAATTTTCCGTAGTGTTGTCGAGTATCGATATTTCATCTTTTGTTATGATTGATTGAAGTTACTGTCAGATTATGATGGATAATTTGCATTTGGAGTCTTTTTAGTGGTTTCAGAACAATCGATGGTAATAGTTGGAGGCAGAAGTCAATGGTGTGCAAAAGAAGAGGTATATATCCGTCAGTATGTATGTATATGTGGCCTTAAATGGTTATGATGATCTTAAAAAATACAGTCATGACATGGCTACTTCCGAAATGAGTTGGACCGAGGTTAAGTCCCGTAATACTCGACGTAATTGATCGTTATCTACGGTAAACTACAGCAATAGTTTCAACATGCAATAAAAGTGTAGATCAACATCGATAGTAAAAATATCAGGTCTAGTTAACGCTCCGACCAATTTTTATAAAATTGTATTCCTTGTTTGTAAACTAATAACAGCAGTTCTCGTGTCTGACAAACCCTAATCCTCGAAATGAATTATTTTTCAGGAGTTAAATTCTCTAATGCATCATCAAATCCAGTAGTCTTTAACGTACAAAATTTGCCAAACCTAAGCTAACCTAACCATGAATATTGGATTAAATACGTTAATAGTTTCATCACAAGTACTTTATCATACTTAAATTGTCGTGTTTGCGTAAATGTCTTTCACGCAAAAATCTGTACTAGTACTCTGTACTACTCGCAGGTGCCATCCGCGCATATTTTAAGAAAAAATCTAATTTTATTCGAATATTCTTTTTAAATTAACAGTGGAACTGCTCATGTCACAATCATAATTATCGAACATATTGTGAAACTCAAAGTATATCTACTTAACCTGTCTTTTAAAAAAATAGTATCCAGTCGTCCATGCATTTATCGGAAAACGATATTTTAATGGCTGACAAGTGTTCCAGGGACTTTACACAAACAATAACTTTTCTCTATCTTCTTATCGAAGATTTATTAAAGCTGCCTTATGTGTAAATTTTTATCCATTATTAAAGTGCAGGGTTTCGTTTTTACCAGTTTCATTGCTCTCCTACAAAGCGCCATTCTATTTATTCCACCATTCTATTTATGAATAGAATGGTTTAAAATTATTTTGTGATGTGAATTAGTATGCATTTACCACGGGTAAAGCACCAATTTATTCTCTCGCCGGGGTAATTTAATTGAAATAAGCCACTTACTAAATATCACCCGAACTAATTAACATCAGTGCTTAGCAAACAAATAGCCATTACAACTTCGCTTTAAGATTTTTTTTTAAATAACAAGCATAGACTCAATTGGCCCTATTTAAAAAGTTTGTGGGTAACACCCCCCAAAAAACGGCTCAGAATTTGCGTATTTATAAACATGTACTGGGGGCATTGGATATAAGGCCTATCGACCTGGATACAAATAAACAGGACCCTTAGGCACCTGCTTCTATCCATCACATAACATAAAGCCTATATCTTCAAATACAACATAATTGGATCAAATATGTTTGATCATACATTTCTAGGTGATAACTCTTGATAAAACGTAAAAAGAATTTCCTATTGATCAATTAAATCAAAGAACATAACATTTCCAGGGCCTTTACTTTTACAGCAAAATATCGAGCGGTCTGCTTCTGACACCTTTTAATACGTGTCTTGAAGTTCTTATTATATGGGCTTCTTATTCATACTACGTTGGCATACACTACATATGACCTCATTTTCACTTAGTGCTATTACCGTAAAAGCTTTTATATCCCAGTGCTATCGTTCTCTTCAGAGGGAATCCTAAAAAATAACGTGATAGTCGCGATAATTTGTCACAGAGCTTTTGTCGGCAAAGTACGTCAAGACTCCCTCTACGTGAGTTGCGGGGTTATTCATAAGTAAACAAACAAAATGGTTGAAGAAGGGTCTGTAGCAATACAGTCGGGATAAAATTATGTAAAATGGGTCCATGTTGGGAAATGATACCGATATGGTTTTAGGAGAGCACATTGATTTGTTGAAAATGTCCCTCACTCTGGGATAACGAGTATTTTGTCAACCTAATCTAGGAAAAAAATAGCACATAAACAAATACATTCAAGAAACATGATGTATGCCTTGATAATATACAATTTAGTCTGTCTTTTTCACAACGCACTCAGTAGTATTTAGGATATCGGTGATTTGTTTCTTGAATTAAATGTGAATGAATGTTTTCACTCAATGATCAAAGTCTAATCAAAGAACTTAAACTTATATTTTGAGGCAAAATTTTGTAAATTTGACGTGTGAAGTATAATTTTTTGTCGTTATAAAGGATTTCATGGCACACAGGCCAAAATAATCCTTAAAAGCCCAGCAAAACCGCGGTCATTTGTCATTACGACCTTTTTCGGTAGCAAGTCGGACTGAGATCCTGTGACCTCATGATGGGTGATCTTCGCGGTCAGACACAAAAGTCTAACAAAACGCAACCCTTACACAGCCCGAAAGAATTATGCGAAACGCGGTCATGTTTGAGAAATGAGATGGAACCGAATAACCCAGTAAGTAGGTGGTTTGTGGGAATTGAACAGATCCATGTCTCTCATGCGAATGTTTGTCCTGATACACAATGCTAAGATGAGCATTGCTGGAAAATAATGTCACTGTTTTCTCATCCCCAGTCCATACAACACGATTTAATGCGTGATTTTTTTTCTCGTGGTGCGCATCTTTATAACCCCACAGAACAGAACATCGTAGTCGACCGATTTAATGAATTTCCTTTATTAAATTTGCACTCGTCGTCACCTCACTATTCTCAAGTTAGGTAAGTAGGTAAACTGAAGTTTTTATTAAAAGACTCGCGACTGGCGTAACCAACTTTTCTGTCTTTTGTGAGAAATTCTTAAGAGGACACAGCACGGGCGAGAGAATGGAAAAATAGAGGTATTTGTAAAATCTTTTGCTGTCTGTTGCTAACCTCGAGCCCTCCGCAGAGTGCGATAGAGACAACTGCAACTCGGACTGAAATTACTTATTAAAAGTACACAAAATCGACGCTTCGTAGTACCCTGATCCCTGGAAAAACGGCGCTCTGTATCCTCTTAAGACTACAACTTTTTTTTTTAGGTTCACCATTTCTTTTGCATACAATGGTGCCATTTCTGCTCGTATGTCATTATATGTTACTTACGATATAATAAATCATCCGTACAGTAATAGAAATTGCAGAACTAAATTAACAAATTAATATTCCGTAAGTTTTTGTAACCAAGTAAACCGCAAAAATAGAATAAACAATCGCTTAGCGGATACAAAGAAGAAGTTTATTCAATAAAATTTAGTGACTCATCATAGATTCGTATTGCCAACCGACTTCGAGGCTTCACAGAAATAATTTCCTGGTAGGGAATTTTTCGAGTGCTGTAAATGAATATTTGAATCATTCATGGCTTTGTCCTTGAGTGGGATATTCGGAGACACTTTGACCCTTGCCGCCGCTCACATGGTTCAGCTTTTAGTAATGTTTTGCAATTATAACCAAGCTTTTACTGGTTATCCTGAAGTTATTCCATCTTCAATTCGGAATGTTTGAATTACGATGTTATAATTTTATGAGCCAAGTGGATGAATACATTGAACCATATTTCTAGTTTGCAACGAGAAGATTCGTTGCGGCGACCATTATACGTTATCTACGTTAATAATTCAATTTCTGTCAGAAACAATTCTGTTCAGTCTTGAAAAAGCAAACTACTTAAACGAATAGTCCGAATTGACTTCTGTGGGTTTGCTTTGACCACAATCTATCCCGAAAGCAGAAATGTGGTCTAAGATGAAATAGGCTTCCCCATTTTTTGATAAATTAGTACTAAGCTTTCCGAGAAAAATACAGCGGAGAAGATAACAGTAATTCTTGATTTAAATAATCACGCGCTTACAATAAGGTACACAGATTAACACTTCATAGCCAGCTGGCATCTATCTAGGATAGCTACGAGTATAATAGATAATTCCGTTCACGTTTACTGTTCGTCGACATACATACTATTTTTCATGGTCTCGAAGTATTGATGAATATCCTTGTGGTACCAGAAAGGATTCAAGACAGTTACAAAAAACTAAAAATGTGGTTAGAAAAGGGAGCACCGTACGATTCGGGTTGTCAAGTTGTAAACATTAGCAAGAGTGACATGGATTTTTCTTTGTGGTACTTGTCGAATAGACGCAGGTTAACTATTTAGGGTTGATGTCCAAAAAAAATACTAACATTATTATAATTTAATATGAAACATTTGGTGATACGCGAAATAATTTAGACTGAAATAAGTAAAAGGTAATCAAACTCAAACTCAAATAACTTTATTCAAATAGACTGTATCAGTACTTTCAAATCGTCAAATTTACAGAAAAATATACTAAATAATAGACATAAATACCATAATAATATGGATATGTAAATAAACAGTATACAGACATAATGCGACTCTACCACCGCGTCGGAGTTGTTTCTTACTGAGAAGACCCGGCGAGAAACTCAGCAGTTACTCTTTTAAACTTGTTTTGGGTTTACAACAGGCGTTAGTAAAGTACAAGCAGTGTGTCATTTTGATACAAATAAACCTAAAAGAATATAAAACAAAGAGAAAAAACCAACCATAAAAGAATATAATAAAAAGAATTCAAAAACAAAAATTGTTAGTCAGTACATACATACTAGGTACCTATTAACTCTTACAATAAAACATCTGTTACAATAGAGCTATTTAATCCCGCATCGAGCAGAGCGCTTATACCCAGGCATTTTTATCTATAAGGTAGTCTTTTGTAGTATAATAGCCCTTTTTTAATAAAGCCGTTTTGATGTGATTTTTGAATCTATGTAAAGGTAACTCACAAATTGTATTTGGAATTTTGTTGTAATAATGTATACCTTGCCCCATAAAGGATCCTAAAACTTTTTGTAACCTAAAGAGTGGAAGTGCAATTTTATCCTTATTCCTAGTATTTCTGCAATGTATGTCACTGTGTTTAGCATAGAGACCAATATTTTTTCTCACCAAAACAATGCAATTGTAAATGTATTGTGACGCTACAGTGAGGATACCAATTTCCTTAAAAATCTCCCTAAGTGAAGCCCGTGCACGAAGCTTATAGATGGATCTGATAGCTCGCTTCTGGAGGATAAAGATGGTTTGTATATCCGCCGCTTGACCCCAAAGTACAATGCCGTAAGACATTACACTATGGAAATAACTAAAATAAACTGAACGAGCAGTATCAACATCTGTTAATAACCTAATTTTTACCCTCACTGCAAATGCAGCCGAACTAACTCTGCCTGAGAGAGCTGTTATATGAGGGTTCCATTGCAGTTTTGAATCTAGTGTGATTCCAAGAAAAACAGTTGTATCTACAAGCTTCATAGTATTACCATAAATTTTTAGACTAATGGGGTTATCTTTAACATTAGGCAACTTAAAATTAATACATTTAGTTTTTTTTGCATTAAGCTGTAGATTATTTACTGTGAACCATTGTAAAACCTTTGAAAGTGCGTCATTAACATCATCAAAAAGGTTTTTATTTCTGTCAGTTTTAAAAACTAAAGATGTATCGTCTGCAAACAATACAACATCACAAATATCTTTTAAGTAAAAAGGTAAATCATTTATATATATCAGAAATAGTAATGGACCTAGAATGGATCCTTGAGGGACCCCCATTTTAACTTGTGATCCTGTAGAGAGTACACTGTTAACATCAACTTTTTGAGTTCTTAAACTAAGGTACGAAATTATCAAATCTAAAGCATTATCCCTAACCCCGTAAAAATCAAGCTTGCGTATAAGTGTATCGTGATCAACGCAATCAAAGGCCTTGGACAAGTCACAGAAGACGCCAAGAGCGTTCTGTGAAATCTCCCAAGCCCTAAAGATGTGTTTTAGAAGTGCGATGCCAGCATCAGTAGTAGAACGGCCTCTCGTGAATCCATATTGTTCACTGTGTAAGAGATTGTTCTCATAAAAATGGCTTAACAGTTGTTCTTGAATGATTTTTTCAAAGATCTTACTGAGAGCTGGTAGGATTGAAACAGGCCTAAAGTTACCTGGGTCTTGTTTGTTGCCTGATTCAAAAAGTGGTACAACCCTACTGTGTTTCATTAAGTTTGGAAAAACACCTTCATCAACACAATCATTGAATATTACGGCTAAATAAGGGGCAATCACGTCAATTATGTGGCTAACAATTTTGACTGATATACCCCAAAGATCAGCGGTATCTTTTGAATTAATTAATCTGAATGCTTTTATTATATCTAGTGACTCAACATGTTTAAATTTAAAGAATACACTGCAACAAGATACATTATCTTTCAACAAATGTTCCGCTCTAGTTGGTGAGGAATTTAATGAAGCTGTAGTGATTATAGGTATATTACTGAAATACTTATCAAATGCTTCAGCAACAGATGCTTCTGATTGTAAGATGTTATTGTTAATATTAAGAGTGTATGAGGTATCGCGCTGTTTAGCTTTACCTGTTTCGTGATTTATGACGTCCCAAGTGGTTTTTATTTTGTTAGTGGACTTTGATATTTTATCACGAATGTGCAATGCCTTAGCTGTAGTGCAAGCTTTTCTGAATATTTTGGAGTAGTTCTTGACATACTCAACAAAAAGTGGATCGAAATTGTATTTTTTCATGCCGTACAACTCATACATCTTACGTCTGCTCCTGTAAATTCAAACAGTCTTTTGTAGACTGCATCAGGGTCACCCTGCTTGTAAGGAATGGAAGATACTTTATGCTTTAAATTAGTTTTAAAACTATTAATGCGATTACCCGTCTTCGGTCTACATGTTATTTTCCTGTAATTAACGCTATTGTTAGTTAAATCTAAAAATGTTATCTTCTGCCCACAATGATCAGACTTTAATTCAGTTACTATTGCCTTTTCAATGGGTACACAGTTGCAAAATACATTATCCAGACAAGTAGATGTTGTGGCTGTTATCCTCGTGGGTTCATGGAATTGATAATCCAGACCAAAGGATTTAAATAGCGACAATAACCTATTCCTTTCAGATGAGTTTACTAGCAAATCTATATTGAAATCACCACACACAATAATGGGTTTAGACTTAGCACTTAACCTACCCAAAGCTTCCTCCATAACTGTCTCAAATCTATCTAAGTTAGTTTTTGGGGGACGGTATACACTTATCACAACAAAGCCCTCTAACTCAACACAAGACAATTCGACAATACGCTCTATGGACAGGCCTACAATGTCAGTGCGATCTTTACATTTCAAACTATTTGCAGTAAAAATTAATGAACCACCATGAATAGTGGTTTTTCTAAAGAACGCGCTTGATAATCTAAAATTATTAAGGACAAAAGACTGATAGTTTTCATCAGTCAGTAAAACATAAAATATCAATATTTTGGTTTTCCAGCAATAGTTCTATTTCTAAATATTTGCCCGTCAAGCTTTGAATATTTTGGTGGAATAAATTCAAGTATTTGGGCTTGGCTGTTGTCCTAGGTCCTAGTTTAAACAAGACGCTGAAGGAGCATCACATGAAATAGATAAATTAGTACTAGTACTAATGTCAGAATAGAAAATACTGCCAATAGCGGCATTGTTAATGTTATTTGCTAACAAAGTAGCTAGTTTCTGCTTAGTCCTAATGGGAAGATACATAGTATCTTCAGTTAACCTAAAGTATGGTACAAACAGATTTGTATCAAAAAAGTCAATGTCACTATGACGACATGTCAGATTATACAAAGTTAAATTAAGGTCTTGGATGACCTTGTTCTGACTTGAAGTACTTGAGGTACTTGAGTATGGGAATGCACACAAAATAAATTTACACTTGTTCTTTGATTGAATGCCCATTATTGTTTCAATATTTTTAATTAACCCTTTTTTTGTCAATGATCGGCAGTCTCCATGAAAGACAACCACAGTGGAGTTTACCCCTAGCTTCTCTTTGGAGATGTTACTAACTAGGTCAGAATAGGACATACCTGGATGGAATAAATTGATTACTTGTTGGTTCGATTTATTAGACAACAATATGCCTAATCCTTGGCCTAGCTCGTCAGAAAATATAAAAGTATTATTTGGAGCAGCCTGTGGAGTATTACATTTATCCACCTTAGCAGGCTCTGATAAGTCAGTTGGCGTGGCCTCAACACGTGACAATTCAGTATCCATCTCCACTACTTGTTGATAACAATTATTGCAAGTGATTTGTTTGCTTATAAGCGAATCAAACCTCTCTGCATTGTAAGTTGACATCTTTAACAATTCTGTGGCAGCTAATATATGTGTTCGCTGATCTCTTTTTGGGATATATCATACATTTTTTTGGTGTCCCTCAGAGAACTCTCTAAGCAAGCAATCTTATGCTCAAGAGCCATGGTCTCATTTTCATAGGAGATTTTAGTACTATCTAATAGTAAGCTACCTTGTTCTAATTCAGAGATTAAATCTAACTTTTCCTTTCTTAAAATATTATATTTCTTGATGTCCAACTGTTTATTAACTATTTTTTTAGTTTTGTTAATGTATTTATTAATTTTAATATATTTCTTTAACTTTTTGTTGCTATTAAATCTAGTTTCAGAGACTGAATCATCACAATCTACAGATCTTTCAAATGTACCATGAAGGAAATCCCAAAAGATCAAATAAAACACTCCGAACAAATAAAAAGTGAGATATCCATACAGTGGATGGTAAAATCAAACGTCACATCGTATTATGCAGCGATGGGTCCGGATTCAATCTCGGATTCTGTGGAGTCAGTTAAATCTTCCTGTCGGATGTGAACACGGAACATGAAACGTCAATATTTACGGAAGATGCTAAAAAAGCTCACATTCTGATAAAAGATTTGTTGAACTAAAGTTCACAGGATTCGTCAAGGATTTTAAAATGGAATGAAACCAAGCCTTCTGATTCTAAATCAGCTCAATCCGTCCCACTGCAGGACCCAAATAAGGCTAAAACCCTTTAGCGATATCTAACTATGGTAAATATTCACCATCTCTGGAAGCACGAGGTTTCATATTCTCATTAGCTCGATCTGGACCTACGTCTCCGACGTCCGTCTAACTATTGCGATTGGCCTACATTAAGAGCAGAAACAACTTGTCTAAAAAATTGTAGACTATTTTTAGAACAAATATATGGTCCTCGAATCCGCTTTCAAAGCCTGTCCTATAAAAGCGGTAAATTGAAAGTGGCACTGATCGAATTTAATTACAATTACGCTCGATTGAGATACGTGATACTTTTTATCCAGTGTTTGGCTAAAATAGGGTAAAAAAGTACGGTGAAAGCAAACTGCATACGTTTTTGACAAAAACAAATCTGTTCATTAAGACACATTATAGTATACATGCGAGTGACGTAGTCAGCACTCTAACAGCTTTTCAGCTAAAGTCGCTTTCTGTGCTGAGGCTGAAAGAGACTACTTATTATGTTGGTTTATCAGTGCTGTGTAGCACAGCGAGGGAGATTTCTAATGAGTACCTTGTTTGAGTCTTATTTGTGTCAACAAGCCAGATTTGTAATATACCGGGTGATATTACAAATCTGACAATATAATTAAAAAAACGATACGTCAAACTTAGTAGGTGATGTAGAAACTATCTAAGTGAAATAACATTTATTTAACTACTTTAACCTAACCATACAAAGTTAGACGAACAGACAGTATTTTTTGTATGTAGTGGTTAGTTTTTGTTAACTTTTTTTTTCTTTGTTGTAATCTACTAACATCCATTGTAAAAAGAAAACAAGTTGAAAAGAGTGTGAAAACAAGTTGAACTGAGTTTCTTGTCGGGTCTTCTTATTACGAATCAACCTTCCGACGCCGGTGGTAGAGTCACATTTATATAAGTAGGTACTGTATATATAGATGTTAACATATTATTAATTTATTTATATCCATTATTTAATATAAATAATTTTGGTTAATGTAAATTTGACGATTCAAAACTGCTTATAACAGGTAAATATATTTTGACTTTTGACTTTTATTTTTACCTTCAAATTAAAGTAGATTGAACGAATCGGTGCAGTGACGCCAATTCAGCCACCGGGCCAGATCCGGGATCCGCGCACATCCCAGAGCTTCACTGCAAGTGTGCGGATTTCTTCCAGCCAGGATAACACCAGGCTCGGGGAACCCCGTGGACTGTGGACTGACGCGCCTCCTCCCGGTAGTCAAACACCGCCGAGAGGGTCCCCGCACCAAGGTCCCAGGGGAGTGTACCGGACAGCACACAGGCCGCCTCGTATGAGGAGGGTCACCAGCCCTAATGTAACTTCCACTTTGATTTCGATACGATTCGCGTAATGCGCTGTAGCGAAGTATTTGCGTGGTGTCACGGGTTCGATTCCCGGTCGGGTCAGTTCAGAAAACCAATTCTTCCGAGAGAGGCCTTTTGGCTTAAATCCTCGTAACACAAGGATATCTATCCTCATTTTAGGCGATGGAAAATGCCTGGAAATAAGTCTTACATCTGGTGCGCGGAACAGTAGTGTGACTTCATTAGGTAAATGCTAATGATGATGAGGAAGGTAATACCGCAATGATCAAAAATGTCAAATTTGTTCCGAAGGACATCGACCTAAATTTAACGTTAAGTACCGTTTGGGGAGGAGAACAGGGGTAATGTGAACAATATACAGCAACGAGGCTATTGCTATTTCTTTCTCGGCGGGAAGCAAAACTTTATTATATCGGATCCACGATATTATTGCAAATGTGGGACGCATTAATGGACTCCGATATTGGAATTGCTATTTTTATGAACATCGTAACTTTGTAGTGACGGAACTTTCCTAACTACTGTAACTCAATTTCTCAAGATAATGTTCTTACAATTCCCGCAGTTGGTGCTTTCAGGTTACAACTTATAGGCTAAAGCTATTTGGTATTATCTGAACAGTTATAACGACTGCTGAGAATAAATCGTTGTTCATAGTTAATCTTTTACTGAAAATATATTATTTACAAAAATATTCGACAGTAAGAAAAAATAAATCCCTTTCTTACGCTAATTGGCATTTTCGTACCTAGTTAAGATGTCCAATAAGTCTACCATGACTTTCCGTCTCGTAAACTACGTTAGTTGGCTTGTGTCATAAAGCTTTGGTTCCATTTTTAATCACTAAGGGCGCTGTCCCAAATCCCATATAAAAACGTCAATGCAGTTTACGCGAACGCTAGCGGCTGACAATGACGGAAACTCATGGTAGACAAATAGAAGATTAAAACGATGTTAATTAAGTCTTCTTGATGGAAAAGTGAGTCCATTACCAGCACAAATGCCATTCAAAAAAACAGACAGGTATTTAAGTTTTTGGTTCTGTTTTTTGTAACACAATGAAAATCCTTACAAGGACTATGGCCATGTATGTAGTGCGATTCATATTTATAAACACTGCTGAAACTATGGTAAGATAAGATTTTTAAAAACTATTTTAGGAAAGCGCAAAGTTTGGCAGAGAGAGGCTGATGGAACATCTATATACGCTTACACCGAAGATACGACCTTATATTAATTATTGTTTAAACTACGCTGAAAGCTAACAAACAATTACCAATAGCAAAAATTACAACTTTAATGAATCTTTCCCCTCTAAAAGAAGGCTTCTTATTTATAACTACACAATAACACGTTCCGTTGTAATAGAAAACGTATAGTGTAAACAATAGCCTCTTGTTTTTGGTTCTGAGGAATTTTAATCACATCAAAGCGTTTGGTATCTCCGTAATTTCATAAATTAGCTGCGTAATTAAGGGACCTTCGCAAGGGCGGAAGGTACTTCGGTTATTGTGTAAAATTCAGATGTTTTGTTATAAAATTACAAAAGAAATAATGAATATTTAAATATTCCAGGAAAAAGGGCACGTGTCGTAAGGTAGAAATTAAGTTCAAAGATTTATTAAATTATGAGTTTCTGATCAATTCAAACACTCATAATAGTCACTCCTCAAAAAAAAATGACTGCTAATCACATTCAGTAAAACGGTTCCAAAGCCGAATTATATTCTAACAGAATAGCTTCTAGTGTAACATTATAGGGTGAAAAGTAAAATACTTTTTCATGTATTTGTTACAGACATAAAATACAAAACATACAGTCATGTGTGTGTGACTAATTACTACCCCTCGGTGTGTTATACTCGTAATGATAATGTCTCGTCGTAACCCGTTTGACAAGATAATCTGCTTCGCTGGTACTTACGCCAATTAATTACTAGAATAATAGTCTTCCCCGCCTCAATAGTAGTGCATTCAGGTCGAGTACGTACTATTCATTGAATGTAACAATGACTATCTAGATCTACTCGAACTCGGAATTGGCTAATTAAAGGCTGCCAGGTAACCTTTTTGTATTGTTTGTGGTTCTCGACAGCCACAACATTACAATCGGCCTCATCTCGTGGATTTCTGAAATTAAGCACAAAGCTAGAAAGCCTTCAAAATGATCATAATTCTATCAGAACTAAAAGTACCAGGATCTTCATCACCTTTGAATAAATTAGGTTTTAGTGGTTAGAAGAAGGAAGCTAGTTTTAAATAGCTATCTACTATTTTAATGCCTTTGGTACGGACGACAGCAGCACAATTTATACAAAACCACTATGAAATTGGTCTTATTCTCTCATTAGAAGCACAAGGTTGTGGCATCCATCGTGTCTATAAAAAAAACTCTACCATCTTTTGAATGTTTAACAAAACCCTTCATCTGTAAAGTTGGCTGCACGTTCGAAAACCAAACAAAAGGCTTGAATTCGCATTTAATTTACTGCAAAATTTACTTTCTTCATTAACAGGGATATTGTTTCTAGCAGACCGTTGGATTTAAAACAATACTCGTTCGTTTTCGTTATAAAGATCTTTAGAATATGCGACTAGCTGCTTCAACAGTATTCTGGCCAGTTATTGTGCTCTCCGACTAGCTGGTCCGCAGCGCATGCAGAATATCTTGTTGTACAAATTCTAGCTTTTCACACTCTGGAACTAAATGATTTAGGCTTATGTTGCGGAATAAGCTTTTCGTTGATATTTTTGTGGGCTGTATATTTTTCCAACTAGTTGAAAATCGCCTCACGTATTTATTGGACGTGCCCTTAGGCTGAACATGACACATTATCAAAAAACCCAATTAACATGTTTTCTGTCGGCAACATCTTAATTAAATACCCTACTAGACCTTATTATAACCGCTGATTTTATTTTAAAAATCATTGACATTTTTAAACTCTGCCGCCAAAGTTTAAATCACGAGTTTCATAGAAATTTATTCACTTAATACAATTTAGTATAATAATGTTTGGCCAAATTCAATTTAAATCTGTATAATATATCGAAAATGTAAGCTCTTGTACAAAAGCTCAAGGACACTTGAAAAGACGTTAGTAGTCAAAATAATAAGCAAGGTATATTATTTATGTAGCACCGAACGAAATGGAAAGGAAAATCGAGGAAGATAAACAAAGAATAGAATAACAGCAGCTTAACATCGTTTAACGTTTTCCCTCTATATTTTAATGGCAAGATCGTTGCCTAAACATGATATGATTTCCATGTTTATGCCAGCCATGGGTGAATGTTTGATAGAAAATGCCGTTGTGGCTGTCAAATTGAGGCAAGCCATATACTCGGTTGGAGAACTAGGTAGGTACTTACATGTTCGAAAATCTGCAAGATATTTGGTTTTATTTTGTATCTTAGGGCACGAAACAAAAACTGTTTATCTCACGTTGCCTAGTAGCAAAAAATCAGTTGATGTTTGCTTGTCTCGCTAAAATTTGAGAATGGCTGGACCGATTTCGCTAATTCTGATTTGGAAATATTTGTAGAAGTTTAGGAAATAAAGGTTTAAACGGTGAGAAACATAAATAATAAGTAAAGGAAAATACTAAAAACGACACTTTAATGTTCGAATACAAAATGTTCCCAGCTGTCAAACAATTGCAACTTTTGACAGAACAAAGTCTGTCGGGGAAGCTAGTGAAATAGGTTGTTTTTTATAACGGTAATGCAAGACAAAAGGCTAGAAGAGGCACCTTCAAAATTCTGGCATCGGTTAGCGGTTATCTTCATTGGTTAATTTTTAGAATTGAGAATGCCACTATTTAAAGTTAATCTATTAGTAGATTAGATTGTACAGATTGACTTACAAAACAGGTTTATTGAATAAATCTCTTCGCAAAGTTTGTCTGTGGGATCGATTAAACATATATTTGTATTTCTTAATATGTTTCGCTGTCCTGCGCTAGCACACAGCTTAAGAGTAACTCTTGATTACTGACGTTGTATTCTGTAACTCTTGATTACTGACGTTGTATTCTGTAATGTGGGGACGGGGGAGTGAAGGGGTAGGTACCGAAGGGTTGCCTTATATCACCTATTCTAATAACGTAAACAAAACCATGGAGTCCTTGGGCGCTTTGAATGTACTCTGGCACCTTCTCGTACTAAGTTTTTTCTCCCTGTGCTCCAAAATTTCTAAATCTTGCATTTTTTTTTATGACGCAGCACTGGCAGGGTCGCCAGACAATGATGTGACCTGGTAGTGGCGTAAACAAGAGAGACTTTATGTTATAGATGCGTATTGATTACTTAATAAATATCCCTGGACATTATTCCACACAGCGCCATCTAGCCCCAAAGTAAGCTAATTAAAGCTTGTGTTATGGGATACTAGACAACGGATAAACATACTTAAATACATTTTCTTTTGTAAATACATACTTATTATACATAGGAGACACCCAGACCAGTACAAACAGACATGTTCATGCACACAAATGTTTGTACTGTGCGGGGATCAAACCCGCGACTTCTGGTGTAGTAGCCAACTTCTTAACCATTCGTTAATAACTTAACTTAGTACGTGCTTTTTTAACTAATAGGGCAAGGCGTAGTTTCCTACACATTAGCAATGTCAGTTCACTATCATGTCGGCAATATAACTTTGGCTGAGGTTGTCTGAAGAATATTCCACGAAAATGCGAATAAAATTAGGATTAGGGATCATTTTAGTACCGGTTACTGCATTCACTTGAGAGTAGTTTTCATGTTTAGTACTTTTATATAATTCACCCTTGACTTAGGCGACATTCGCTCGTTCGTGACATTTTATATCTTTGACTTAATTACTCGTAATATAAATCTGAAAGCCACTATGTTTGTTTCTTACTTTTTCACGCTTGTACTGCTAAAGCAGGTTTGATAAATTTCAGCATAGATATAGATTTTTCTCGCGAAAATAAATCCTTAACGTATATAGTGGAAAAGATGGACCCGCGTCCTCCTTCGAGCATATACCTGTATGTCCATCATGAGTTGGCATTACGTTTACGGCGATTTTGTTCCTTTTTATATCACTAGGTCCGTACCAAAATCCCATATATATACGTCAAAAGGGTTTACGCGAACGCTAGCGGCTGTCATTGGTGTCAACATATGGTAGACATTCTGTACGTCCACGAGTTGCCACTTTAAATTGACATTATCGTTCGCGTAAAAAAATGTATTGGGATTTGACATTGTCATATCATCCCAATAGAAATGTTTGACGAAAACGATAATGTCAATTTAAAGAGGTAACTCGCGGTAGACGTACTGGAGTCAAGTTTTTTTTGATTGTGCAAGAGTAATTTTCCGATTTCACGTTGACTCTTACTAAAACACTATTTTGTTGTTCATTTATAGCTTACAGTAGCTTATAATCAAATTAAAATAATGATAATAACAAATGTGACTCATCGGTCCATAAAATATACAACTACCAACTACCAACTACGCTCTGCTACCATGTATCATCTCAGGAAAAAATAAATATCTACTTTTTACTCTGCAATCCTCGTTTCTTTTTGACCCTAACCCTTCAGGTTATGGGCCCAGGATGTTTATCCCTGTCGCGAGTAGATAATTTTTCAAGTTGCACAACAAATCTTGTTTTGGTAAGATACGTGCGTATGCACATAACCTCGCCATGGCCACCGGCAGCGACAAGGCAAATTTTCCTATTGAAAAACTCCGTGGAGTTCAAGACTATCATAATTGGAAGTTTGCGATGAAGATGATATTGGTGCATGAAGACTTATGGGAGTGCATAGAACCGAGTGACACCACAAAACCTGATGAAAAACGCGACATGAAAGCGCTGGCAAAAATATGTTTGTCCGTTCATTCTTCGGCGTATCCGCATGTGCGTAATGCAGCGGGAGCTAAGGCTGCTTGGAACAATTTGAAGAACGCATATGAAGACAGAGGGCTGAGTAGACGTTTGAGTCTCCTTCGAAGTCTTTTCGCTACGAAACTTGAGAGTAACATGGACACGTACTTATCCACCGTTACCGAGTTAGCTCAGCAACTTTGTGACATAGGTTCCCCGTTAGACAACGACTTTGTAGCTGTGATTATATTAAGTGGTCTACCTCAAGAGTACGATCCACTGATAATGGCTCTGGAGAACAATAACACGACTTTATCAAGTGAAATTGTTAAGGCAAAGCTGCTACAAGAGTACCAACGTCGCGATGACAAGGAAACTGTGAGCGCTTTGGTTGTTAAGAAGACATTTAAGTGTTTCAAGTGCAAAAAACCAGGGCATGTAATGAAGAATTGTCCACAAAAGTTGAAGAAAAACAAGGACGGGACGTCAAATGAGAAAGATGGTCAGTGCAAGTTCAAAGTCCTGATATCAGCACTTTCAACGAATTTGAGAAGTGATGTGTGGTATGTGGACTCGGGGGCAACAAACCATATGTGTAATAACAGGTTGGTTATGAGTGACTTTAATTCCAAGAAAGTGTTAACAGTGAGTGTAGCTAATGGTGATGAGTTGTTGACTGCAGGCCAAGGTAATGTGACAATTTCATTAAAAGACTGTAAGAGAACAATAACAAATGTTTATTATGTTCCTAAGTTATCGCATAATCTGTTATCAGTTAGTGAATTAACTCGAAAAGGTTACAATGTAACATTTGACAGCAAAATGTGTAAAATATTTGATCGTAACGAGATTTTAGCCACTGCTACATATACTAATGGTGTCTATCAGCTAGATACAATAGGGTTTGCACTAAGTTGTAGTACACAGTCTTCAAAAATTGCTGAGTCAAATGTGAAACCTCACTGCTTGACAATGGCACGGGGCGATGATGAGGAATGTTTGTATAGTTCTAAACAGGGCACTGGCAGGCAACCTCTGGATACTCAGGAGCTGTGGCATCGACGTCTGGCACACTTGAATTCGAGAAGCATGCATTTGATGAAATCAGGTATGGTTACTGGAATTAATTATGAAAATACTCATTATAAATCATGTGAGACTTGTGTTAAGGGGAAGCAGACTAGACTACCTTTTCCTAAAAAGTCAGAAAGTAGGTCTAAAGAGATTTTAGGCCTTGTGCACACTGATTTATGTGGTCCAATGCCATGTACATCTTATGGTGGGTGTAGATATTTTTTATTATTCACTGACGATTTTACTAGAAAATCATTTGTTTATTTTCTGAAATCCAAAGATAAAGTGTTTGAGTGTTTTATTAAATTCAAGGCTCTTGTAGAAACACAAACTGGGATAAAAATAAAAGTTATAAGAAGTGATAATGGTCTTGAATATGTTAATAAAAAATTACAGGTTTATCTGGAACAGCACGGGATAATTCACCAAAAGACTGTCCCGTATTCACCGGCTCAGAACGGAGTCAGTGAAAGAGCCAATCGGACGATTGTAGAAAAGGCACGCTGTATGCTGCAGGATGCTGGTCTGGACAAGCGCTTCTGGGCTGAAGCAGTGCAGACAGCGGTATACATCAAAAACCGGACACCAACTAAAGCAGTAATGGGAGCCACTCCGGAAGAAAAGTTTACAGGAAAGAAGGTAAATGTCAGTCATTTTAAAATATTTGGATGTCGGGCATATGCTTTGATTTCAAAGAGGAAGAAACTAGATCCTAAAAGTAAACTATATACTTTTATAGGATACTGTGAAGAGACTAAAGGCTATAGGCTTGTAGAGCTGGATAATCCTAGGGCAGTATTGATAGCCCGTGATGTTGTTTTCTTTGAGGATGAATTTAATAAAAAGGATACCTCTGTAAATGATGCTGTAACGTCACATGATGATAATCTTGACTTGTTCTCGCCCGCTATATTAGTGGAAACTACTAATAGTAGCGGAGAGCAATCAACTGGCCAACTTCACTCTGAGCCAGGGTCATTCAATGATAACCAGCCCCAAACTGGTTCTGATTTTATAAGTCTATCTGATGATAAAAATATTAATAACCCTTCAGGTTATAAGCCAAAGCAGAGAAGACAAGAGATTATTCAATCGAATGACACTGACTTAAGTTACTCGACTGTAGAAAGTACAGATGATGTGCTGGATGAAACTTACATTCCAGGAAGTTCATGCAACTACTCCGAAGATACCTCAACCTTCTTCTTCAGTCAACCAGAATCTGATGTGTATGCTGGTATGGCAGCAATGGCAAGCTACGGGAACATGGACGAGCCGGTCACTGTGAAGGAGGCTTTGAGCAGTGAAGATGCCAAAAAGTGGCATGATGCAATGAAAGATGAGTATAACTCTTTTTGCAAAAACAAATGTTGGACTTTAACAGAATTAAAGAAAGGACAAAAACCTGTGAAATGTAAGTGGGTTTTTAAAATAAAACGAGGCTTGAATGGAACAGTACTACACTATAAAGCTCGTTTAGTGGCAAAAGGTTTCAGTCAGAGATATGGAATAGATTACCAAGAAACTTTTGCGCCAGTAGTAAGGTACTCCACGATCAGAATGTTATTTGCTATTGCTGCCCAACTTGGCTTAACTATAGATCAGCTAGATGTCAAAACAGCATTTCTGAATGGAGACCTAACGGAAGAAGTAGTGATGGAACAACCAGAAGGATTTGTTATAAAGGGGAAGGAAAATCAAGTTTATAAGTTAAACAAATCCATTTATGGTTTAAAGCAAGCTGCCAAATGCTGGTATGATAAAATAAACGAAGTACTGATAAGGAAAATGCATTTTCAGAAATCATCAGTTGAACCTTGTGTTTATTTTAGATATGAGCAGAAACAGCTGACAATCATTGCTCTGTATGTCGATGACATTTTATTATTTTCCTCTTCAAACAAGATAAAGAAGGAAGTCAAGGACCAGTTGATGAAAGAATATGAAATGAAAGACTTGGGAACGGTTCATGAATTTCTTGGAATGAGAGTTTGTATAGAAAAAGAAAATGTCATCATTCTTGATCAAATTGATTACATAAAGTCTGTTTTGAAAAGGTTTCAGATGGAAGACTGTAAACCTGTGTCCACACCAATGGAGGTTGGACTCAAATTACATAAAGAAGAAAAGAAGACTGAAAATTTAGAATATAGAAACTTAATTGGATGTCTTATGTACATTGCTGTGTGTACTAGGCCAGACATAGCTCATTCTGTGAGCTTCCTGTCTCAGTTTAATGACTGGTACTCTGATGCACATTGGAAAGCTGCAAAACTGGAACTGTCAATTACCACCTGGTATATGAAAAATCCGGTCTCAACGTGCGAGGCTACGTCGATGCAGACTGGGCCAGCTGTGTAGTTGACAGGAAATCGTACACAGGGTATGTATTTAAAATAGGTAATTCCATAGTGTCGTGGGAAAGTCGCAAACAGAAGACTGTTGCCTTGTCAAGCACAGAGGCAGAATATATGGCTCTTGCTAATGCTTGTAAAGAATCATTATTCATTCGTACTTTTTTGAAAGAATGTTTAAATATAGACTGTGTAACTACCTTGTTTAATGATAATCAGTCAGCACAAAAATTAAGTGAGAATTGTATGTATCATGCGCGTACGAAGCACATAGATATAAGACACCACTTTATTAGAGATGTTGTTAAGAATAATTTGGTTAAGATTGAACACTTGTCTACAGAAAACATGACAGCTGATTTGTTGACAAAACCTTTGTCAAGTGTTAAGTTTAATAAGTTTGTATCTCAACTTAACTTTAGGATCTCATAAAACTATAACTGTTGTAAAATAATTGTATCTTTGAGATCTATTTCTGTTTTTCATATCAGATATTTGGAGCTTCACGTTAGTGCATTGTATGCATTGTTTTCTGTGTAATCTGTGTTTGAATTTTAACTTGCTTGTTTTGAATTTTATTTCAAGTTGTTGACGTTTATTTTATGGGCAGGTGTTGGAATGTAAAACCAAACGCAACATTGTGCGCTATTTAGGAGTAATAACAAAACGCTAAGTCAAACTGACAAGTGATATAGAAATTAGATTGTTTGTCTCTTTCTAGAATATGTGTCTCTCTCTCTTATCGACTAGCCATTCGATCTATGTATCATCTCAGAAATAATAAATATCTACTTTTTACTCTGCAATCCTCGTTTCTTTTTGACCCTAACCCTTCATGGTAGCAGAGCGTAGTACAAACAATCTAATTTCTATATCACTTGTCAGTTTGACTTAGCGTTTTGTTATTACTCCTAAATAGCGCACAATGTTGCGTTTGGTTTTACATTCCAACATAAAAAAAAAACAATTTCAGCTTGACGCCGCAACATTTCCTGACAGAACGCTACTCTTCTCGGATAGTCTGCGGGCTTAAGCTGCTGAACTTTTTGAATATGATATGGGTGAAAACCCTCTTGTTGGAGTATGCGATGTGCCAGTGATTTTGGAATTCCGGTTCGACGTTGTATTGTTCTCACACTTATTTCCTTAGCCTTCCTGCAGTAATTTTTGGTTAGATAACAAATTCATACTATTCAGGAATGATAAAATGGCCAAAAAACAGTTATTAATCTGATGGCTAATTTCAAGAATTTTCCACCTCGCTGTATTTGAAGGCTGACTTTAGCCAAAGTAGCCCATTCAGTACTTCTTTTTTGTAATGATTAAGAAAGCTGAGATTCTGAAGCATTTTTATGCTTTACTTAGAAACCATACAGTCACCCACCCGCTTAGATTTTTAATTTAAAGTTGAAAATTTAAGTCTTTATTCATCAACCGTACATTTTTGGTTTTATACCAACATTTTCATCATTTTGGTCAAAGTTATGAAACTGATTATTTTATGCATCAAAGTACAATTAAGGATGATTCAGTTGGGCAAAGAAAAAATTTAAAAAGTCTTCTACTTTTAAAAAAATAAAAAAATTCAACTTTTAGGTCCGAAATTAAAACTATGAACAATCGCGGAACATACATGGGGGTGATTCGGGTACCCCAAGGGGTGCTCTTTCTGTGGGCTTCCGCTTGACACTTCTTTTTGGGACACCCTGTATACACTAGAATTAAGAAAAGCTTTTTCATTCCTACGGTTGTTTAAACAGAGCAATATATACTTCCCGTCGGTATCACTGTTTTTGAAATATAATGTAATTTTAAACCCTTCATATTTTTCATGAATAATGATAGAGTTACAGCCTCAGACTCCTGGGAAAACCCATTTAATTTATACATTGCATTCCCAGCGTCCTCAACCACACCTTCATCTGGGAAGGTTGAACCCTTGAATTCCTAAACATTGGAAACTAACTGAATATTTCAAACTACACCTTTATTAAAGTTAAGATTTATGTGGCACAGGTAAATAAATAAAAATGTTTAGAATGTACATCACGATTCCCACGGTTCACGGTTTTGAACGGTTTATAAAAAGGAGACCTCCTAATGTCAGGGCTAGGTCTGCAGGTTGCTGTTGAGTTGAAGTCCTTATTATTTGCCCACTATTTAAATTGACAAATGAACTAGCAACTAAGATTCATAATGTAGAAACCAGTATTTACTCTGCTTTTCAGCATGCTAAGTATATACATAATACACTTGGTTGTAAATACATATGAACACTCCAGTTATGAATATAATATATATTAGTAACATAAGTTATTTATCGTTTCTTAAATGTTATCGTTTATCAGGCTAACTTTTTCGTTTGTAGATATTTCTGCCTGTATTTCAGAAAACGACATTTGAAACACTTGTCAATATTTAACTAAGTGCTTTTGAACATATGTTTCTAAGAAAACCAATTAATTATAAACTCAGATAGCAATACAAAATAAATATTACGAAATGAAGTTATAAGACGTGTGATAGGAAATGTCGTTAACCATTTAGCTCCGAGTCATATTAGGTCATATTGGATCTAGATCATGGAAGTATGTATGTACATGTGATCGCTTTATTTTATTACTTAGTAAGACGAGCTCGTTTATCTAGCCAGGCGTCGCCAGCTAAGTTGTTAGTTTTTAGCTGCTATAACTGCCATAATTTGATCTGCGAGCTTTAACTATACCAGGTGATTATTGAAACAGTTAACAAAAAAGGTATGGCATGTTTGTTAGGTTAGATTGGGTATGTAAATGTGTTCCGTAGAATACTACTGAGGTATCCCTGCCTGTCGTAAGAGGCGACTAAAAAAAAAAAAACGCGGGGGGGGCCTGCGTGTGTTTCGGTTTGCGATCCCGAGGATGACGGTAACACGTGTCTTTGGACACAGTGGTCTGTGTTATCGTGCACTGAAGTCGAGCTTGCTCCTCCCGAGGCTGGCTGCCAGGCGGCCTTGCGCGCCCAAGGGTCCTGCGAGGAGTCTCTCCCTTGTTGGGGATCCCGGGTCCCTTCCATTTTGCGCCGAAGATGACCTCCGTCAGGTTTACTCTGTTTTCCCAGGAGTTCCGAGTCCCACATATCCCAGGTGTCCCGAACCTAGGGCCTTGGGAATGCCTAAATTCATTTCCAGACGCAAAAAAAGGTAAGTGAATGTTAACTCTATCTCAGTGAAAATTAGAAGTTTCTAACTTACTTTTAGTTTGAGGTTTGCAAACAAAGTCAGTCATGTAGTCGTATTTTTTTAATAATTTAATTTATTTTAAGATTTAAATTAGTTTATTAAAAAAAACCTAATTTTTTTAGCAGATAAATTACACGGTAAGTATTTAAAAAAATACAAAATTCGCGCGTCACAAAATTTGTTGAGCTTGTTTAGCGCCTGTCAAAAAAAAAGCAACTCTCTGCGAGAGTGGAATTCACTCAGTTGTTCGATCTGCGTGCACTTTTAGGCAATTCGTGCGCGTAAAGTTCAGTAAATACAGTAAATACTGAAAGCTTCCAATTTGTGACGTGGAATCTATTCCCAGGTGTCCTTTTTTGATCGGAGGTATTGCTGACACTTTACATTTTTAGAGTGGTGTATGGACAATGGCTCTTGTTTGTTTATTGAACTATTTGATATGTCTAAAATATTAAATAGGTTATTTCAAGTCTTTGTTAATTTTAACTACACTCTATCTTTACACTCTATTGGTTAAGCCATTTGAAAATTTAAATAAACAATTTAATGTTATAAGACAGGATAAAATAAAATAATGTTAATGTTATAAAATGAATCAAAGAAAATTTTACATCAATATAACAAAGTTCCCTAAGCAAAGCTGGATGTCAGACACTTATATACTCGTACGGACATAAATGTTAGTCATTCAGTCTATGTTAAAATTCATCTAATCAACGAACAAATACATATTCTTATCACATTTATATTCTCCTAAAGTAGGGTCTCCTATTCTCCTACCAATTGTACCAACAAGCCGGTCTGGAATTCCAGTACACAAAAACCATTTAAGTAGCTTTAATTTAAATGATTTGCTTTATCATGCTTGTGAAACTAAAAGTAAAGGACAAGGCCATCGCCCGCATACTGTGAAAGCTCTAAATTCTTCAGTGAGTAACACGTTGATCTACGTCCATTATTCCGACGACAACTTGCAAACCTTACACAATAGAATTAACTTTTCTGCTAAGTAAGACCTGTCTTGAAGCCAGATGCCGCGGGTTCCCTCAGACGTAATTGAAACGGTGTTTTAATATACTTTTTCTCTTAACAATCTTTGTAAATATGTTTAAGAGGGTTTTAGAACTCTGACGGTTTGCGGCGACTAAAATAATAGAAAAAGTTACTAAGTGTAATCCTTTATAAAAACCTGGTAACTCGCGTAATGATTTTGATCAAAGTGGTCATTTTGTATTATGAGAAGCTTTTTTACCGAACTTGAGGGTTCGAAATTTACAAGGAAATTGCTTATAGTCTCACAAGTTTCATATTTTGGGGCCGTAAAATAAATAGATTACATAGATTCGTCGTGGCACATGTCTACTAACGCGCTGGCAATCATTATAGTGTAATTTGTCTAACTCAAGGCTACTAAGCTTTGGGGCATGGGTGACGAAAAGATCTGACTTTGTTTCATCTTACCATATTGGAAGAGCTAGGATCATATTGCTATCATATTATGAAATGTATATTGCGCAGAACTTACAGCATCAAACATTTTTGATACCTGTATAACTCACCCTCGATTGCGTTCGCTTAGTGGCTAAGCATCTTATTTAACTTTACAAACTAGCCAACGCATTTCTTCTTCGTTTGCTTGACGCATTGATTAAGATGCGTCCGAGTACACTTATAGATAGTACTAGCTTCTGCGTTAAATATTTAATCGTCTATAAAAAAACTGATTGGTTTTAATTCGCTATTAGGTATAGCCGCAAAAAAGTCCACAAAATTGCCAGCACATTGCACACATAGTGAAACTGCTTCATAAATTGCCGTCATTTCTGATGCCCATTTTAGGGTGATGTAAAGACTGACGTCCGGTCTTTTTCGTTCGTGGAGAATAAGCCGGAAACACATTAACATTGCATTCACGTTCCTGACAAGAGCTACTTATGCCTCGTCACTTGAAACAGTCTGCAGAATATTTGCAATGGTCTTTAATCTTTGGTTAATAACAGCACAGAACAGGTATGCTAAATACCGTATCCGTCTGTGGTCTAATCTCTGTTTGTTTTTGAAATTGTATGAATAAAATACTTCCAAGAAAGTAAATGTGTGGCTGTAAGACGACTAATTCTTATATTAATTATTAGAACTAGAAGATATTGATGAAGTTCTGCTCCTAACACGTGATCTCGAGAATTTTTTTTTTATAAACAGTATTTTACTAGTAATATGTATCAAGATAATGTTCTCCCAAAATGTCCCCGAACGACATAATTTAAATGCGACGTCATGTCTAAAGTAATCTTTCCAAGTCCCCAAACTTCTGCGCACGCTACTTGAAATTTCTTGCAAGTAAAAGTATCAAGTACACAGACGCACGACTCAAAAACTCAATTAAGTTTAATGTATCGTTGTCGTTCAAAAACCGAAAGTTTTTTCATGAGAAACAAATTCTGGTTAAGCTTAACTTGGCTAAGTAAGAGTGGCCAAATAATCAAGACAGAGATAGCACTGAAATGATCGTCTTCAAACTAAACGTAATGTTTTAAAAGGGATAAAAGTAAATAGAGTCGCTTATTGAACAGTAGTACACACGACCACTAACTTGGTTAAAGTAATATCAAAGGCCAATGACCTGTGGCCTTTTCCATATGTGCAACGCAAACAAATATTTGAGTAAAAAAGGCTTGCTTAAGTAAAGTTGCGTGTGTTCAAAAAAAAACGAGCGTTTCTTCCAAAAACGAGACTTCCTTAAACGCGCGTATTAAACGCTTGTCCCAAACCGCTATCTTATTTTCTAATTGCGCACCCAAAATGAATTGTGCACACTTCTGAACCATTTAATAAATTCAGAAGATAGTTACTATGAATTTGAGTGTCATAGATTTAACAATTTTAACAGAGCAACGCATATGAAGATGGTTTTTCTTCTACTTTGCGGGTAGAATTAGCATGTACAAGTATGTATGTAATACATAAGCAGTTTCACATACACTAAGCCTGTTCCACACCTGTACAGAATTTCTAATTTCCCCCAACACACAATGTAAAGCAACATCCGTTAATACAAATGTCATATACTTCTACCAGTTGTTTACTTCCCTTAATACGCAAGCACTCGTTAATGGAGACGCGAAGCTTAGTATAAGCGGACAAATGCAAATATTTAGCAACAAAGGTATTGAGTTTTATTCTGCGTAATGTTGCCTTGTGTTAGCAATTGTTACATCTTTCAAACAAGGTTTAGATTAGTATCGATAAATATAATTTAAAAAATCTGTGATTAAATGTCGGCAATGTGATAATATGAGTAGCTAGTAAGGGTCCATGGAAAAGAACCCAACAAAAAGGAAACAAAAAACACGATTTCGAGAATTTGGGGATGAGGTTGTGATTTTAAATACAGATCACTAGGCCGTTCCACCCCAGAAAATGTAATCTTAAAGCATATTATTTATTTCACAAACTCAAACTCAAACTACTTTATTCAAATAGACTTTCACAG
The DNA here is from genome assembly GCA_947369235.1 of Udea olivalis. Classification (NCBI taxonomy): domain Eukaryota; kingdom Metazoa; phylum Arthropoda; class Insecta; order Lepidoptera; family Crambidae; genus Udea; species Udea olivalis. The sequence continues at coordinate 5,816,438 of OX376346.1, read as the reverse complement.
TAAGTACTTTTAAATCGTCAAATTTAAAGCAAGATATTCTAAATAATAGTCATAAATACTATAAAAATATAGATATATAAATACAAATTATACAGACATAATGCGACTCTACTACCGCGTCGGAGTTGTTTTTTGCTAAGAAAACCTAGCATCACAGTTGATAACTTACAATAAAGCCTAATTTACATTACATGGATCGATTTCATTGTGAAACTTGACGTTACACGTGGAATTGGTGATGAAATTAATGTCATAGAACTACTTTCAAATCACTAGTTTCAAAATTTAAATTAGGCTTTGGTGTTTATGTTCAGTATACCTTTTTAATCGGAGCCTCAAAGGAAACTTAACGATAATGTTTGAAGCTTAAGGATAAACTTAAGCTAATTGAAACTTGATATTGTGCTATAATAGCGAACACTTTCATAAGAAAATGATTTCAGAACTGCGAGATTACGGTTATAAAACCTCAGAGCACCGAGTCTTAGGTATTCTCATATCCCTGAGCAGTCACAATTTTTTATTAGAATTAAACCTAATTGTAAGTGAAATAAATCACTCTTCAGAGATTTTTACATTGTCTACATTAATTATATTTTAGTATTCAAATGAGTTTAAACATTAATTGTTGATTTGAAAACCATACTCTTTGATCTTTATGATCAATTTAAACACTTTCAAAATACTCCTGCACAGAATAAAATCAGTTTGATAGCAAAAATCTTTTGACACTAGAACTAAATAAGGACAAACTATTTATACCCTTTATTAAAAGAGGTAATTTATTAAATATCTTTACCGACATGTGGTATAAGGCATTGGGATAATTGAAGTTTAGTTCAATAAACATATTCTATTCACAGGCATAATATGTCATGCAGAGACATTTACTTAGTAAAGAGCAGAACCAAAAAGTAGTGCTGAGGACTTACCTATCCATTTTTTATTATAAACCATTGATACAGGCATACATTTTTAATTTTTGTTATGTTGCGAATTGAGTTTTTGACAGTTATTTCTGTGTCTGGGTATTGAATTAGTGTCTAGATATATCTGTCATTAATGTTTAGCAAGAATATACACAAAGTACTATTTATTCGAAATTAAGTTTGCCGTTAGAGGGGCATGTGTAGACATGTCCCAGTGATATTTCATGATTATTTCGCCATTTGACAGTAAGTTGTAGATTCAATTCTTGAAATTTATTTCTTTACAGTCTGTGCGCTTAAGGTCATGAAATTGTAAAACTAAGTTTGTTTAGTACTTCTGAGGATATCAGTCTAGATTTCCAAGCATTTTGAGCAAATAAAGTTATAATCTAAAAGGGCAGGCTTCTGAGCATTCACGGAGTTATTAACTCCATAACGGAAGATAGTACTATTTCTAGAGTATGAAAACTTTCCCTGCTCTACACTAACGAAATTGTTCTCATACTTTTTTCTAATTGAGCTTATTATTTAAAACCATCGAACCACTTGGCGAGTTCCAGTTTACCGAGGACTCAAGTTTCACAACGTTTTACTAATTTAGTTTCGGTTTTTCCATTTACTTAGAACTTAAAATATTCCTGAACGCTCTATGAAGTGTGTACACAGAAAACGTCTGGAGAGGAAAAGTTGAGGAGTTGGGAGAATAGCATTTGGTGAATAAAGTTAGAAAACACACAGGGAAATATTATGCTGGGCTAGAGTCAATATTGTAGGAGAGCTTCGCGCAAATAATTGTAAGGTAAGTAGGATCTTTATTGCGCATTAAACAAAAATTACAACGTAACCCTATAAAGTAAAGCAACTGACGAAACCGTTCATTTCTGGTTTCCGTTTCACTCAATTGATTTAGAAGTTTCACAACTACAAGGAATTGCAGAGATTTGTTATTGATAACGACTAGTGGCCTAACACGTTTTTGATAAAAAGTGTCTCGACAAACTTACAGACTTTTTGAGAGAGTGATGCATTTTGCTTAGCCTATAGATCTAGTTCTTTTCATTCAAAACGTTTGCCAGAGCGGTCGTAGTCGTTATACATACTTACAATTTCTTGCCATTCTTCGGTCATCTTGAAACACCTCGCAGAGGGCCGCTCAAAACAAACTTCATCGAGCTTCATACTCGAACTAGATCCGTTGCCTAGATTTAATTCGAGCATCGAAATGAATTTCACTAATGTATTTTAAAATTTGGCGTAAAGAAATCCTTCCAAGTTCTAGTTTAGACCTCTATACTGTTAGAGCATTGTACCACATAAAGGACTTTTTAGAACGAGCATGTAATATCTGGTATCACCATCACAAGGCCTGTAATTAATGTTGGAGGTAGGATAGGTTTAATTTAGTGTCGGGTCAACGGATTCTGCGCATTGTACCCAGCATTCGGTGGTGGCAGGTAGGCGCTTGGCTTCGTAATTTCAGACAGATGCTCGAGTGGCACATGATTTGTTTGTAAATAAATTAAATTATTGGCATTATTTCAGCTGCTATACAATATGGATTAATTCTCATCCTTACTCACAACATGTCAGGGGTTTTCAGTTTCCGTATGTTTTTTACTTAAAATGTTAGTGTTAACTTAAAAGAAACTTGTTTTTTTATGTGGATACTGATAGCTTAAGTAGGTAAATAAAAAAAATACGGAGATACTTAAGTAGGTGTTGTTGTCACAAAACGTCATAATTAAAGTTGCATGGTGAATATAAAGATTTACACTGATTGTAATCTGTACTTAAAGAAATGCATTTTTCATGTAAATACCTCAAATAGGCATAAATTTGTAACTTAAATAAACATAACCTACATTAAACGCATTATACAAAGACATTACTGATTCAGGTACCTACTACCTTCTTTTATAAGTACCTATCTCTAAAATTATCAGTTCATTTAAGCCGTAGTCTTAGCAGCATAATTATTTATAGGTAAAGTAATTATGAGCTGATTACATCAAGCGCGGAGCTTCCACTTCGCGTGTGAATCCACCAGTAATTGGGTGGCTTTGGGGCTTACTCCGTTAGACAACGTCTAGTAACTATAGTTAGGTTCTCCGTTGCTTATAGGGGCGGGAACAGATGTTGGTTGTTGGCCTATAAATTTGCTGCAATTTCTGAATTAAATTTAAATAAAAGAGTTAATTAAGAGAGATTGACTGGCCTGTTGGCGCAATGGCAGCGATCCTGCCTTTAGCGCCGGAGGTCGTGGGTTCGATCCCTACCCATGACAAATATTTGTGTGACGAACATGTGTATTTGTTGTGTGACTGGGTGTTATTATCTATTTAAGTATGTATTTAGAAATATTTAAGTATATTTATCAGTCTCTGACGCCCATAATACAAGCTCTGCTTGGTTTGGGGTCAGATGATCTTGGTGTGAATTGTCCCAGAAAAAAAAATTTAGAGAGCGTCGTGGCCTATGAATTAAGCACCCCCACTTAGATCGTGGATAGAATGCCGATGAGTTCAAATCTGGCCAGAACCAAAATCTTTATATTAATTAATTGTTAAACTTCTGACAAACTCTCCAGTGATGGAAAACATTGATGAAAAACCCAAATCAACCCAGATTACGGCGGAAAGCCTCGGTACCACGTTGGGTTCTAATGCCATTGGTGAAAAGTGGGCTTCTGAGTATTCCGTTCACCATAACATTAACTCGACTCTGTCTATAGATGTGAAGCTGGTTACTGACATTTCTAGCCCAGCAGCTAGAAACGGCTAGTTTAGATTATTATCATTTCTAGCCATAACTTGCGGCTGAGAACGGCTGCTTACATCATTAATTGATATATTCAAATGATTTAGTTTTTATTGCTGTTGCTCTTCTGATTTATTTACTTTATAATATATTTTTTTAATGTTCGCGAGTATTGAAGCGTCATTTAGAAAGAACGTACCTATCTAACCTTACCTTTATTTATTTATTATTTATTTTATTTATTTATTATTTCGTACACAAAGAGACAAATTACAGAGAAAACAATAAGGGGTACAAAAGTACAGGTTAGCTTATCTCTAGAAAGAGATTTCTTCCAGCAGACCATGGCGACAGGAAAAACTCATTTAAAATTGTATGGATAGACAAACGTGTACAAATGGAAATGGAAATGAGAGTTTCATATTCAAAAATCATAACAAACTAAAAACCCCTAAGTACATGTTACCTTTGTTTTTTTCTTACTGTACACTAGGCAGTCATCCGATCTCCAATCTCAATCGCACCTGCTGCTAAGTGACGATGTGGACCATGTTGGTATAATTATGTCCTCCCAATGAATGAATATTCACTCTAAAAATCTATTTGAAAAAAGGCATTAAGTCCGTCAATAATAATTGTACTTTACTTGTTTGTGCAATAAAGAATAAATGAATAAATAAATAAAATTACTCTTATCTTAAAGAGACCCAAGTTCGTTCCTCCGCGTAGTGATTTTATACGAGTAGACTGCGCTAAATAACACACCAATTGTCATGGTCTCGAAGTAAGGACACTAAAATAAGTAAAGATAAATGTCCTTGTGTTACGAGGTACTATACAAGAATTAAAGCCAGGGGCGTCTCCCAGCACAACCAGACCCTAGACAATTTAGAAAAGTCCGTTTCCCGTAACCGTGCTACAGCACACTACAATCAAATCGTCCATAAGGTTTTTGGTTTCTCTCTCTACGTAGGTATATTATAGCTGGCTCTTTCACTGCGTCTTTACTAGCTTGGGGTGATAATCACTGAAATCAGTCGGTTGGAATTGGTCTTGTTTCAATATGTTTTGGTTAACTTGAAGTTTTCCAGACAGAGAGACATCTAACCTTAAGGATGGAGCAGAAAACACTTTCTCGTGTTTTATGACAGTCCTAAAGTACTGCTGTTAACCCAAAACCCAAACCTTATATACAATTAAACTTAATGAATAGTCGTGGTCTTTACTTCAGTTTTATTAGAATATCTACTCGTCAACAAAAAACTTGTACAAAGCAACGTAACCCTCTTTTATAGACGTTTTTATACTGAAAGGGTGCCACTATCCCGAAGATAATAAGATTTGTTAAGATAGGGGGGAGGGGGGTTATTTAATTTTGAATATATGGACTCGTGGGCATGGGCGAGCATCACAATTGATCCTTCTGAATCGTAAATAAAATTGAAACCGAATAAGTCTTTTATTCAGAAAGTAGTTTCTTTGTTAGGAAAATGGGGATTTTTTGAGATAAGTGAAAAGGCTTAACTAAAGGTTTGGTATATTTTATTGTAAAGGTTACATATCAGCAGATATCCACCACAATAGACTAATATATCCGGAGTAGCTTTGGCAATCTTCGCTACGTTATCAAGTGTTAATAATTATCATCACAATCAGCCTATCTTTATCAGTCCACAATCTTAAAGCCATATCCTGCCAAACACAAGCTTTCCACAACATAAGTCATCATGTCTTATCTTCAGCTAAATGATATTTATATACACAGTTCAGTAAAAATTAAAAAGAAAAAACCTAAATTTAAATAATAAAACTAAAAACTACTTAGAAAATTTTGCCCCTGCGGTAAGGTGCCCAAGATGCTGGCAGCATTCCCCCGTTGGAATGTACCAGTTCTTGGGTCACCAGTGAAAGTATTCAGTCTTCTAGACAGTATTTTAATGAGGTTTTGTGCACTTGGACCCCACGGACCGAGGGTTTCGACTCCGAAAGGCACAAAAGTGTACCCTGATCCTATGTTCAGGTACTTTTGTGTCTTTTTATGTTCAGCCGCTTCAGCCGCCGCGCCTGCCTGTTTGCATGTTCTAGGAACATTGGAAGGGGCCAGCGTGTCGACGCAGGTCGCATCCCACCCCAGCGGTCGGCCCATGCTCCAAGGAACGAGTGTCATCCCGTCCGGTCTCTTACCGTCGTCACGTACGATTCCTTGCGGCTCTAACATAGCCGGTACGTTAACGGAGGCGAGGGCCCGACGAATGACATCGTTCAAGGCGGCGTGGCGGGACAAGCGGCCTGCACTCCTAGTACATGATAGGCCGTGATGTCCTAGTGAGTCAACCTCAGTACCACAGGGGCAGGTGTGTGATACACACAGCTCGACCCCGAGGCGCAAACCCACTGCCACGCGCAGTGTATTAGGGTCGAGGCAATTTCCCGTATTTGTACTGGGGTACGTATTTAGCCAGTGGCCGGACTCCTTACGGGAAACTACCTCATGCCTTGCATGCTCGGAGCCTGAGCTGCATAAAAGCAAACCTCTGTGTGCAGCACTGCATATAATTTCATCCCAACTTCTTTGCAAGTTGGGGCACGAGGGAATTTGGTTAGGCCAGGCCATTTGCCAAGCTTTTTTAGCGTTGCCTAGTTCGTAAATTACTGACGCCGGGACGGAGCGGGAAATATTTTTTTGGTGAGGTCGAAAGTGCTGTAGGCAGACGATAAAAAAGCTGGAAGTGAAACACTGGAAATTTTGCGAATGCCTAGGCCTCCATATAAATATATGGATGCGTTGTAATGGTACAGCCTTAATAGAATCGTTCTTCACACAATTCAACATACAAACCATCACGACTATAACCCAAACGGGGTAGCCAGAGGCAAGTGACTGTTGTCGTCATGGTGAAGGGAACACTCATAAGTGCACTTTACACCAATGGTATTAGAAACCAGCGTGGAAGGTGGTGAGCCTTACGCCGTTATATCTTTTTTTACATTAACGTGGGGAAATCCTCATGGATACCTCGCTGCCCGGGGGAATGACGAGGTTATGGCGGACTTCTACTAACTAAAACCTCACGGTACTCAACCTCAACACTTCAGCGGCGAGGCGGGGTCCCTAAAAAGTTTCGCAACGCCCCGCCGCCAGTGCCTCCCCGTATTGCGGCCCCTTCCAGCCGACCCCACAATAAAGGGGGGAGGCCACGGAAGTACCTGAAGCACACAGGTCCTTCCGCCATCGCGGTGAAAGCCGTGCATTGCGGGCAAAAGCACCATCGTACTCAAACCCGCTGGCTCCCACCGTACGCGGACCCTACTAGGTCCGCAACCACGATTCACTTAAAAGGTGGATCCGCTACCGCATCTGGCGGTGCGGCCCCGCCGAGCCGCTGTGCACAAAGGGGGCCAGCCACATTACATTCCTACGCAGCACTTGGTCCAAACCTTGGCAATGTCCTTTAACAATGAACACAAAGATGTTTTGGTTCTGGCTGATTTGAACTGGAGACCACACGATCAACGATGCGAGTTGGGGTGCTTAACCGCTAGCCCACGACGCTCTTTTCACAAACACAATTTAACAATTGCATAATATTCGTGTCTCTAATTTTATTATGCACCGCAATTGATAGTTTCTATGAATTTGAAACCACCTGCAATATCACAGCTGTCACAGGCTGTTGAAACCATAGCTCTGGTGTAATACTGTGGAGTTCGTTAAGCTACTCCCACACCGGAGTGAAAACGTAAGTCAAAATTTGGAAACATCCAGATTTCCTCTCTTACTTCTCCAATATTAGATGTTTCTCAATGTTCATAAAGGTTTCTGAACAGTAAACTGGGAGCTATTGTAACCTTAATATGCGATTTAAGAGCAAGGGGAGCTCAGCTTAACCAGCTTTGCTGTGCTACCCTCTTGTTGTGGGTGACTGGCCCTACACGTTGGATATTTTATAACTTCTTATAATTTTAATCGTCTTTATGTTTTAGCCTAGCTGGATCCGCCCTTTGTTAAAACAAGAAGCTCTTCAAAGCTTCAATACACAATTTTTAGTTACGGAACCCCAAAATAAAAACGGTTTAAGTTTCAAAGTATGGAACTTTTGTAATTTATTATTAAATTCATTATTGCAGAAGGTCAGAAAGGCAATTTGCAGGATAAAACCTTTTTCAAACCAATGGTAAAGTTTAGATACAATTTGTGAAGGAATTATAACGGAATTAGTTTTGTCCACAAATTTGTTCGCTTTGAGGTTTTAATACGGATACGTTGGGGCGAGTGAAGTTAATTGACTAGTTAGTTCAATTTAAGTAGGTTTTACCTTTAGTTGAGAGCTTGGGTTTCTCTGAGTACCATTATGTACGAAAAATATCTAAATGTTACGGTATATTTCTTAGTAGAAATCAAAGTGACCGCTATTACTACAACGTTAGTCAATTAAACCCTGCACCTGGGAAAATATCGAAGTAAGTTAAGTGTAAACTAACGTTGGTAAAATTAAATATTTACCCAAAAGCAGATCGATGCTTGAAAGAGTCATATTCAAAAAATACAAAAATACAAAAATTCAAAAATCTTTATTCATAACACAAGTCACTATTACAATGCTTAATATAGGTCTCATCCTTTTAAGTTTGGAAACCTGTATTAGGATGAGACCGCTCTTCTTATAACAAATTAGCCATTACTATGACTTGTTTATTGTTACATGATTTTTAATAAGTTTTCATTATAAGTTCTATAAGTTCTTATTATAAGTTCTATAGGTTCTTATTGTAAGTTCTATGAGTTATATTATTAGTTAGTTAAGTTAGTTTTATTATCAGTTCTATAATATTTATTATGATCTAGTTCTATGAGTAATTAGTTGGTTCTTAATTATTATTATTTTTTATTCATAAAGTTTCATTTTATAAGTTATTAAACATTCAAAATATTTACCACACATATCCATTTAAAAACCCTAAATACTAAATAGATGATGGAAGTGTTACGTGACATGCCTAAACAAAGATTCGGCGCTGTCATAATCGAGCAGTTTAAGCCAGGAAGTAACTAGCTTTTTACACTCAAAGTAGCATTTACTGTAAAATAAATATATTCTAGAACTAATAGTACGTCTAGAACGATAATCAATTTTGAGCACTCTAGAAATTGGTGCTGTCCTGTCTCAATATGTCAATGGAAGTGCAGGGGCCACTCAACTTTGATTCGTTTTCAAAATTCGAATCTTAAATACACACTCAGCTGGAGCACGTAGATATTTGATTTGCGATCCGATTGTTTGTGACTATTTATGTAAGTACAACTGTAAGTTATTCGTTTAAAACTAAGTCTGTCTACCTTGTCATCTTATTTCATCAGGGACATTTAAATGTTGTTTAACATATTATTTTAACAGCTATCTATTCAGCTTGTTGAGACACATCCCAGTTTTTCTTAGTCAAAGCCACACAAGTTTGTGAATCAATATAATCAGGTGCTCCCCACTTGGAGCATTCGCCTTACATCCGCATTACATTGCAATAAGCTCCTAACTCCTAGTCTAAGACTGCATGAGGAGGAAAATCATTTGTTGGTCAATGTGTTAAATATTTTAATAAGATTCCGCAAACTCTTGTTGAACTGCCTCTTCACCAGTTTAAGTCACAAATTAAAGCTAAGTTAATGAAGCGAGGTTATTATAGTGTTAAGGATTTCTTAAATGATAAGAATTTGTGGTCATCTTAGGTATAATCTGCTCCTCAGTTAATTTTTTTTAAATTTTATTTTTTTGTTATGACTTTACTCTGTCAATTAAATTTTTGTGTATAAAAACAAGATTGAAATGAGTAACCATCGAGTTTCTTGCCGGAGTCTTTTTGATCGGAAACAACCTCCGAACCGGTGGTAGAGTCACATTATGTTTAATTATGATATTTACTATCATAGTATTATTTTATAGTATTATTATTTTCTTCAGTATTTATTTACATCTCAGCCGAGGCTGGTAGTTTGAGTGTCATTCACGGGCCAAAACCAAGTAAATGACACACTACTTAATTGCTAGATTGTATGACATCATTGCTGTCATCGCCTAGTTGCAGAAACTTTCTGACTATTCGACATGTGTTCAATATCGCGGCTTTTTGAAGTTGTATATAAGTATTGGGTTTCAGGTCTATGGCTTTTAAACTATGGTGGAGGTAATTTGGTATGATTCCAGTGGTGGAAAGGACGATCGGAATAATATAAACTTTATCCTGCTTCCAAACCCTTGTTACTTCCTCTCTAAGGTCTGTGTACTTGTTTATTTTCTCGGTGATAGTTTTAAGTATATTGTGAGTATTAGGGACAGCAATATCAATTAGGTAGGTGGTTTTAGTGGTTTTATCTTGTAAAGTGATATCGGGGCGATTGTAGTGGATGGTTCGGTCAGTTAAAATGGCGCGATCATAGTACAGTTTATGTGTGCTATTTTCTAAGACTGGATTAGGATTATATTTATAGTATGGTGTGTGGGTATCTTGTATGAGTCCGTGTTTCTGTGCTAGTTTTTGATGAATGATGTTAGCTATTTGGTTGTGTCTATGTGTATAGTCTGTTTGAGTGAGGTTAGGGCATGCTCCGGTTATGTGCTGAATGGTTTCTGAATGAATATGGCATTTGCGGCATCTGTCGTCTGTGAGTGAGCGGTCCTTAATTATGAACTTTCTGTAGTTTCTGGTGTTAATTATTTGGTCTTGAATCGCAATCATGAATCCCTCAGTCTCTGGAAACAAGAATCCTAAAGATAGCCATTTGTTGGATGCTATGGGATCTACGTGTGCTTGTTCCAGGTCATGAGGGTGTGTGGTGGCCATGCAAGACTTTCTTTTTCCACTGCTCTAATGTGGTAGTTTCTGAATGGTGTTGAATATTTGGGCTATCTTCTGAAATCAGGTTAAGTGGTGTAAATTTTGAATCATTGGAAACTATTGCCTTATGAAGGTCACTTTCATTAGCTTTGCGTTGGAAGAATGTTTTGAGATTGGCAGTCTGCTTAATCCAAAGCGCGACAATGCTGATCAGGCCTCTTCCGCCTATTTGCCTTTTTAACGTCATCCTTTCAATCGCGGATTTGGGATGCAGACAATTATGTTTTGTAAGGATGGTCCTGGTGTTAATTTCAATACCGTGAATATCAGTTTTGGTCCACTTGATGACCCCAAACGCATAGGTAAGAATCGGAATTGCATAGGTGTTTATAGCTTTTATAAGGCTTCTTCCTGTAAGGCGGCTTTTACATATGACAGTTACTCTCCGTTTGTATTCCTGGGTGAGAGCTGATTTTATTTTAATATGATCTAGACCTTTTGACTGTTGATACCTCAAATATTTGTACAGTTCGTTAGATTCCATAGCAGTTATTCTGTCTTCGTCACTTACTATGTAATCACCGGGACAAATTTTACCTCGAACTGTGTGGATGATCTTACATTTTTCCAAACCAAATTGCATGTTGATGTCTTTGCTAAATTTTGCTGTGGTGTCTATGAGGTTATATAATTCTGTTTCTGTTTTTGAGTATAGTTTGAGGTCATTCATGTAAATTAAGTGGGATATACATGTTTCACTATCGTCGTGTTTAAGACGATATCCAGCATTGTGCTCTCTTAGCATCTGGGATATTGGGTTGAGGGCGAGGCAGAACCACAAGGGACTTAGGGAATCACCCTGAAATATCCCCTTCTTTATTGCTATATCTCTTGTAACAATTTTATTTAAATGTTGTTTTGTACTCCAAAGATTTATTATTATTCTCTTTATTTAGCATAAAACTTAGGTATAAAATTTGTACAGTATTCTTATAAAAACAAAGATTTACAACAATAAAACAACTTAAGAATTATAATTATAAAAACAAAATACATAATCACAATTATAAAACCTAAGCCTAAATTAAAGTTATAAAACAATGATTTATAAAAATACTATAAAAACCTTAACCTAGGGTGCCGCCGGCAGCAGGGCAGGCAAGGCCCAGACTACCGGTGGTTAGGGCTGCAGAGAGAGGAACCTCCTGACAATGCGAGCCGTGTCCAGGAGTACCGCCTTCTGCATCTGACCCTTGATCCAACCGCTGAGCGAGAGCCTCTCGAGGTGTTGGTCGAGGCTCTTCGCTATTAAGCCGTTTGCCGACACGACTATCGGGACAATAATCGTCGAATCAACATTCCACATGGCGGTCACCTCGTGAGCCAAGTCAAGGTACTTGCTGAGTTTGTCCTTCTCAGCTTTTACGAGGTTATCGTCATGTGGAATGGTGATATCGACGAGCACTGCCTGGCGTTGGGATCGGTCTACCAGCACGATATCAGGCTTATTGGCTACAATAGTCCTGTCCGTGATGATAGAGCGATCCCAATAGAGCAATGCACGACTATTTTCGAGAACTGGTACCGGTGCGTACTTATAGTACGGTACCTCCGACTCGACAAGGCCATATCGAAGAGCAAGTTGCTGGTGGATGATCCTGGCTACTAGGTTGTGTCTGTGCAAGTACTCTCCGTTAGCAAGGTGAGAACAACCGATAATAACGTGGCGAATAGACTCGCCAGGACGGCGGCATGCCCGACAAATGTCAACCGTACCGTCCTTCATGATGTATTTCCGGTAGTTATTCACCTTGATAACTTCATCAGCAATTGCACAGACAAAACCCTCGGTTTCCCCAAAGAGGTCCCCGAAGCGTAGCCAGTTCACCGATGCGGAGATGTCCACATCGGGCCCTGTCAAGGCCCGATAGAACCTACCATGCAGCTCCTTGCTCTTCCATATTTCCTTGCGGTCGTCGGTGGTTAGCATCGGTAGTTGACGCCAGTTCTCGTTTGCCAAGGAGAGCGGCGTGAGCCCCATGTCAACTGCCACAACGTCGCGATGAATCCCACACTCGTTGTTGAGGAAAAACCTCCTGAGATTGCACACCTCACGGTTGTGAAGGTCCTTGGCATTTAAGAAGCCACGACCCCCCACCTTCCGTGGGATGTACAATCTCATAACAGACGAGCGTGGATGTAGCATGCGATGCGTTGTGAGCAGTTTTCGGAATCGTGTATCCAGAGCACCCAGCTCAGTTTGAGTCCATCTCAGTATGCCAAAGGAGTATATCAATAAGGGCATCACCCAACCGTTGAAGGCGCGCACCTTATTGCCACCTGACAAAGAACTCTTAAGTACCTTTGTAAGGCGACTACAGAAGCGTTCCTTCACCGATTGCTTGACGTCTCCTACTGATATACCCAACGACTCTGACATACCAAGATATTTGTAGGTTTCAGCTTCAGAGAGGGATCTGAGTGTCATCATCTCAGAGAGCTATAAATTCGGTGAATCTACAACCCTCCCTTCTTGTACATGCATGACCGCACACTTGTCTACACCAAACTCCATCTTGATGGCATTGCTCAAAACCTCAGTGATTTTTAACAGTTCCATCAATACCTGGGGTCTTGGCGCAAACAGCTTCAGGTCATCCATGTACAACAAATGAGAGATGAACTCACCCCCCCTGTGAAGCCGATAGCCTAGCTTTGAATCCTTTAGTAAGGTACTAAGAGGATTCAAAGCTAAACAAAACCACAAAGGACTCAAACTATCGCCCTGGAAAATACCTCGCTCTATCCTTATGAAGTCCTGCGAATCAGGGGAGCCATTTCCACCACCTGGTTGACGAAGGACTGTGATCCACTGCCCCATGCATGTGCTCAAGAAAGATCTCAAAGTTGTTTCAATTTTATACAGCTCTAAGATCCTCCTGAGCCATGAATGGGGCACCGAATCATAGGCCTTCTTATAGTCAATCCAGGCAGTTGAAGGAGCTTTCCGATTCCGCCGGACTTGTTGGCAAATAGTCGTGTCTATGAGGAGGAGTTCTTTAGTACCTCGGGACCCAACCCTACATCCATTCTGAGCAGGGGCCAAAACATTGTTCGCAACGATATGCGAGTTAATTTTTTTTGCTAGAATGGACGTAAGGAGCTTGTAGATGGTAGGTAAGCACGTGATGGGTCTATAGTTTTTTGCTTCCGAGGTACTACCTGACTTGTATAAAAGGAAAGTGACACCAGAAGTCAGGAAACTAGGGAGAGAACCAACCTCGATGGATTCCTGGAACTGCACTGCCAAGCATGAATGCGAGCATCGAAACCACTTAATCCAGAAGTTGTGCAATCCATCCGGGCCAGGACTTTTCCAGTTCTGAGCCGTCTGAATTGCACAACTAACGTCTTCGGAGTCAATACTTACTGACTCCATGGTTTCGATGGATTCGCATTCATGCTCGACAGTACGCACCCAGTCACCCTCCGTGTGCTCGACAGGCATCGACCAGATACTGCGCCAGAAGTCAATCATGACACTTGCATCCGGTCGCTGACCGTCGTTCTCACGTTGGTTAGTCTCTTCCCAGTTTCGGTACACCTTCCTTTGGTCACTTTGGAAAAGGCGATATTGTAAATATCTGTCCACACGTTCTCTGTAGCGACGGATACGGTTTGCCCACGCATAGACCTTCTGCTTCAGAAAGTCAATGCGTTCTGTGACACAAGCCATATACTGTTCGGGCCTAATACCCGTCCCAGCAAAGGCTTGGTTCACGTAACGCATAACCCGAGGGCGATGGTTCCACCGGCTGAAGCAGACCAGCTTTGCAATGAGGGTCCTAAACGTGTTGATATGCCGCTCGATTCGCATTTGCCATGCGGGTACATTTGCGGCAGGTCGCACTGCACGGTCAGAGTCCGAAAACTTGACACGAGCAACACGGCATGCCGCAATGGCCCCGCAGTACAGAATCGAGTGAGTATCAACTAAATCTTCACTAGTCCGTATAAACGGAGCTAGTAAAGCGTCCAGGGCCCCCATTAACGCTAGGTTGCGTCTATTAGTGGGCAAACGCGGTAACCGCGGCCTAGAGACTGGTGCGGAGCGATATTCCAAAATCGCATCCTCCAAAGCCCTCCTCAATTGCTCTTTGGCCTGAGTACTTACGCATACGTTCGCACTGACTTCTCCATCGACATCTGGATCCATCCGGGGCGCTACCGGTACCGAGTCGCTGACCGGGTTCGGATGGAGCAGCGTGTCTGACGGGTCCCGCGTCAAGGAAGAAGTCGCGCGAACTGAGAGTGCCTCCAGGCTCAGCCGATCAAGCGTAGGCTGATCCAACATCTGAAGACGCTGAATCGCCCGCACTTGATCCGATAATCGTTGGGCGGAAACAGCCACGGTCGGGTCAAGGGCCTGAAACAGAGGCATCATCCGGTCACGGTGCGCAGACAGGTTGGTTCCTCCCTCTGTAGCCCCGTAATAGGCGCGCATGCAGTTGACATTCATGTCGTGTGCCCATCGCATGCGGCGCACTATACCACCGGTAGCGGGGGCCCCGCGCGAGGCAGTTTGCCCCACAGGCCCCAAGCGTGCCGGCAGCGGTCGTCGTCCACGTCGCGCAGGTGGTCGCGGCGGTCGTGGCGGCGGTGGCCCACTCTCATCGCTGGAACTTGAGCTCGTTGTGGTGTCCGGAGGAGTAGCAAACTCCTTCACCGACGACGAGCTGGGCGACGGAGTGGGCGGTGGTGGTGGTCGTGCGCTTACATTCGCTCTCGCCTTTGCTCTCGTAATCATAGAATATTATTCTTCAAAATGATGCGTAAACTTATTGGTATGTGTTCTATGACAGTTGCCATGGTTATTGGTATATCGGAAATTAGGGCTGAAATTTTCGTAAATATTATCAAAATATATTTTGCGGTAGCTTGTCACTGTTTTTCTATGGAAATAACTGAAATGTAACTGTAAAATACACTGAAAAATAATATTGTGGAAAATGATTACAAAAAGACGTCTGTCAAAGAGCGTGTCTTTTCTTTTTATTATTATTATTATTCTCTTTATTCAGTATAAATCTTAGATATAAAATTTGTATAGTATTCTTACAAAAACAGAGATTTTATAACATTAAAAAACAACTTATGAATTATAATTATAAAAACGAAATAATTACAATTATAAAACTGAAGATTAAAGTTACAAAAACAATGATTTATAAAAATACCATAAAAATCTTAACCTAGGGAGCCGCCGGCAGCAGGGCAGGCGAGGCCTAGACTACCGGTGGTTAGGGCTGCAGAGAGAGGAACCTCCTGACAATACGTGCCGTGTCCAAGAGTACCGCCTTCTGTATCTGACCCTTGACCCAACCGCTGAGCGCGAGCCTCTCGAGGTGTTGGTCGAGGCTCTTCGCTATTAAGCCGTTTGCCGATACGACTATCGGGACAATGATCGTCGAATCAACATTCCACATGGCGGTCACCTCGTGAGCCAAGTCAAGGTACTTGCTGAGTTTGTCCTTCTCAGCTTTTACGAGGTTATCGTCATGTGGAATGGTAATGTCGACGAGCACTGCCTGGCGTTGGGATCGGTCTACCAGCACGATATCAGGTTTATTGGCTACAATAGTCCTGTCCGTGATGATAGAGCGATCCCAATAGAGCAATGCACGACTATTTTCGAGAACTGGTACCGGTGCGTACTTATAGTACGGTACCTCCGACTCGACAAGGCCATATTGAAGAGCAAGTTGCTGGTGGATGATCCTGGCTACTAGGTTGTGCCTGTGCAAGTACTCTCCGTTAGCAAGGTGAGAACAACCGATAATAACGTGGCGAATAGACTCGCCAGGACGGCGGCATGCCCGACAGATGTCGACCGTACCGTCCTTCATGATGTATTTCCGGTAGTTATTCACCTTGATAACTTCATCAGCAATTGCACAGACAAAACCCTCGGTTTCCCCAAAGAGGTCCCCGAAGCGTAGCCAGTTCACCGATGCGGAGAGGTCCACATCGGGCCCTGTTAAGGCCCGATAGAACCTCCCATGCAGCTCCTTACTCCTCCATATTTCCTTGCGGTCGTCGGTGGTGAGCACCGGTGGTTGACGCCAGTTCTCATTCGCCAAGGATAGCGGCGTGAGGCCCTTATCAACTGCCACAACATCGCGGTGTATCCCACGTTCGTTGCTGAGGAAAAACCTCCTTAGACTGCACACCGCGCGGTTGTGAAGGTTCTTGGCATTTATTATTATTATTATTCTCTTTATTTAGCATAAAACTTAGGTATAAAATTTGTACAGTATTCTTATAAAAACAAAGATTTACAACAATAAAACAACTTAAGAATTATAATTATAAAAACAAAATACATAATCACAATTATAAAACCTAAGCCTAAATTAAAGTTATAAAACAATGATTTATAAATATACTATAAAAACCTTAACCTAGGGTGCCGCCGGCAGCAGGGCAGGCAAGGCCCAGACTACCGGTGGTTAGGGCTGCAGAGAGAGGAACCTCCTGACAATGCGAGCCGTGTCCAGGAGTACCGCCTTCTGCATCTGACCCTTGATCCAACCGCTGAGCGAGAGCCTCTCGAGGTGTTGGTCGAGGCTCTTCGCTATTAAGCCGTTTGCCGACACGACTATCGGGACAATAATCGTCGAATCAACATTCCACATGGCGGTCACCTCGTGAGCCAAGTCAAGGTACTTGCTGAGTTTGTCCTTCTCAGCTTTTACGAGGTTATCGTCATGTGGAATGGTGATATCTACGAGCACTGCCTGGCGTTGGGATCGGTCTACCAGCACGATATCAGGCTTATTGGCTACAATAGTCCTGTCCGTGATGATAGAGCGATCCCAATAGAGCAATGCACGACTATTTTCGAGAACTGGTACCGGTGCGTACTTATAGTACGGTACCTCCGACTCGACAAGGCCATATTGAAGAGCAAGTTGCTGGTGGATGATCCTGGCTACTAGGTTGTGTCTGTGCAAGTACTCTCCGTTAGCAAGGTGAGAACAACCGGAAATAACGTGGCGAATAGACTCGCCAGGACGGCGGCATGCCCGACAAATGTCAACCGTACCGTCCTTCATGATGTATTTCCGGTAGTTATTCACCTTGATAACTTCATCAGCAATTGCACAGACAAAACCCTCGGTTTCCCCAAAGAGGTCCCCGAAGCGTAGCCAGTTCACCGATGCGGAGATGTCCACATCGGGCCCTGTCAAGGCCCGATAGAACCTACCATGCAGCTCCTTGCTCTTCCATATTTCCTTGCGGTCGTCGGTGGTTAGCATCGGTAGTTGACGCCAGTTCTCGTTTGCCAAGGAGAGCGGCGTGAGCCCCATGTCAACTGCCACAACGTCGCGATGAATCCCACACTCGTTGTTGAGGAAAAACCTCCTGAGATTGCACACCTCACGGTTGTGAAGGTCCTTGGCATTTAAGAAGCCACGACCCCCCACCTTCCGTGGGATGTACAATCTCATAACAGACGAGCGTGGATGTAGCATGCGATGCGTTGTGAGCAGTTTTCGGACTCGTGTATCCAGAGCACCCAGCTCAGTTTGAGTCCATCTCAGTATGCCAAAGGAGTATATCAATAAGGGCATCACCCAACCGTTGAAGGCGCGCACCTTATTGCCACCTGACAAAGAACTCTTAAGTACCTTTGTAAGGCGACTAAAGAAGCGTTCCTTCACCGATTGCTTGACGTCTCCTACTGATATACCCAATGACTCTGACATACCAAGATATTTGTAGGTTTCAGCTTCAGAGATTGATCTGAGTGTCATCATCTCAGAGAGCTGTAAATTCGGTGAATCTACAACCCTCCCTTCTTGTACATGCATGACCGCACACTTGTCTACACCAAACTCCATCTTGATGGCATTGCTAAAAATCTCAGTGATTTTTAACAGTTCCATCAATACCTGGGGTCTTGGCGCAAACAGCTTCAGGTCATCCATGTACAACAAATGAGAGATGAACTCACCCCCCCCTGCGAAGCCGATAGCCTAGCTTTGAATCCTTTAGTAAGGTACTAAGAGGATTCAAAGCTAAACAAAACCACAAAGGACTCAAACTATCGCCCTGGAAAATACCTCGCTCTATCCTTATGAAGTCCTGCGGATCAGGGGAGCCATTTCCACCACCTGGTTGACGAAGGACTGTGATCCACTGCCCCATGCATGTGCTCAAGAAAGATCTCAAAGTTGTATCAATTTTATACAGCTCTAAGATCCTCCTGAGCCATAAATGGGGCACCGAATCATAGGCCTTCTTATAGTCAATCCAGGCAGTTGAAAGAGCTTTCCGATTCCGCCGGACTTGTTGGCAAATAGTCGTGTCTATGAGGAGGAGTTCTTTAGTACCTTGGGACCCAACCCTACATCCATTCTGAGCAGGGGCCAAAACATTGTTCGCAACGATATGCGAGTTAATTTTTTTTGCTAGAATGGACGTAAGGAGCTTGTAGATGGTAGGTAAGCACGTGATGGGTCTATATTTTTTTGCTTCCGAGGTACTACCTGACTTGTATAAAAGGAAAGTGACACCAGAAGTCAGGAAACTAGGGAGAGAACCAACCTCGATGGATTCCTGGAACTGCACTGCCAAGCATGAATGCGAGCATCGAAACCACTTAATCCAGAAGTTGTGCAATCCATCCGGGCCAGGACTTTTCCAGTTCTGAGCCGTCTGAATTGCACAACTAACGTCTTCGGAGTCAATACTTACTGACTCCATGGTTTCGATGGATTCGCATTCATGCTCGACAGTACGCATCCAGTCACCCTCCGTGTGCTCGTCAGGCATCGACCAGATACTGCGCCAGAAGTCAATCATGACACTTGCATCCGGTCGCTGACCGTCGTTCTCACGTTGGTTAGTCTCTTCCCAGTTTCAGTACACCTTCCTTTGGTCACTTTGGAAAATATATTCATTATTATGTAAGTTTATTTTAGTATATTTTTGCTGTAATATTTTTTTTGTAACTATCTGACTTGTCATAAGTACTTTTTATAAGTCATAGACTTATACTTATAAAAAATATAGACTTTTAAAAAGTAATTATGACAAGTAAAGTAAAGTAAAGTAAGAAATATCTTTACTTTACGTTACTTTAGTACTGCCTCCCTGACATGACGAACATTTGACTGTAATTTTCTTTTCAGATTCGATTTGCAGCATTAGAACATTATTCGGTGCTTTTCCCGCACCAATGTAATGCTCGAATCTGTAACTTTACATTTTGTGCACTGTTTTTTTGTTTTTTTTTATATTGCCCGTCAAGATGACCTCACTCCACCTGATGGAAAGCGGTCGTGAGGTCCAGATATGAGGCTGACAAGCCCAGTCATTCAAACGAATCACTAGGCTGGCCATCCTCACCTTGAAGGCCTGCAGAAATGCCTTTTCACGCCCCGCTTGAAGAACCCGGAACTATAAGAGGAAGGAAATACATGTGCTGGAAGAGCGTTCCACGTCTGGATGGTACGACAAAGAAACGAGTCACCGAACCTTTTAGTTCGGGCCAACAAATGTTGAATTGTGTGTGGGTGACGCCGTAGTCCAGCACGCGTGGTACGGGAGTGGAAAGGTGAGGGTGGGATAAGCTGGAATAACTCGTCAGAGCATTTCCCATTGTAGAAGCGATAGAGAACACTTAGCCTGGCAATGTCTCTACGCAATTGGAGAGGCTCAAGGGTCAAAGTGGCCTCTGGGTTTCCAATAATACGGATAGCACGCCGCTGCAACCTGTCAAGAGCTTCGAGTAGGTACTTAGCAGAACCGTCCCAGAGATGAGAGCATTATTCCACACACGAGCGAACTTGTGTCTCATACAAGAGACAGAGCTGCTCAGGCGTGAAGAATCGTCTCACTCTGTTCAGGACTCCGAGTTTACGGGATGCAGTTCTAATGACGCTCTCAATGTAGTCCCGCTGGTTTAGGTTGCTACGAACATCCATGCCAAGGATGTTTAGGCTATCCTTAATCGGTAGTGGGGTGCTCTGAAGAGTGGGATGGGAAAGGAAAGGCGGCGCCTTTGCTGTGAATGCACACACCTGCGTTTTCTTGGCATTGAACTCGACAAGATTGCATGCACCCCATTCTGAAATGCGGTCCAACACTCCGTCAAGCTCAACAACAAGACTTCGCCTCTTCTCTTCGATGTCAGTCTGCTTTGCCCCAGGGCGCTCGAAATATCGCGCGTGGACCGTGCTATCATCCGCATAGCAATGAATATTACCAAGAGATAACATGTCATTGATATGCAGAAGAAACAACGTCGGCGACAAGACGGAGCCTTGCGGCACTCCGGCATTAATCTGGAGAAAGCGTGATTTTTGACCATCGCAAAGGACACGAATTCTACGTCCCTCCAGAAATCCGGCGACCCAGTCGCATAGGCGAGGTGGCAGACCATATGTCGGAAGCTTGGAAAGAAGCGAACGATGCCATACACGGTCGAAAGCTTTGGCAATGTCAAGGCTGACGGCCAAAGATTCCTCATGCTTGTCCATAGCCTCCCCCCAGATGTGTGTTACGTACGCTAGAAGATCACCCGTAGACCGTTTTGGTCGGAAGCCGTACTGACGGTCGTGAATAAGAGAGTGATCCTCTAGGTAGCGGATGAGCTGCGTGTTTATGATCCGCTCAAACACTTATCTAAAACTGAGGTTACGGCTATTGGACGGTAATTGGCAGGGTCAGACCGGTCCCCTTTTTTGGGAACTGGTTGAACGTTCGCCTCCCTCCAAGACAGCGGCACAAGACCCGAATTGTAATGCTCGGTTCTCCTTTTTCACTGATGTAATGCTCGAATCTACAACGTTATAACATTACCACCTTCAAACTCGTACGTTCTGGATTACCGAGATGCAGTGTTGTAGAGCTGCAGGGCAGACATAATTCGAATAGATACAACAAGTTTAATTTTTGCATCAAACTATTGCCTCACGTTCTGGTGATAGGAATTCTCCATTTCACGTTCAATTTTAATCCAGATTACAGACAGAGGAATGATGAACGTAAATATATTTAATTTTGGACATCTGTTTTCGAAGCGGTAGAGCACATATCATATTAAAATATATATATTGGGTTTGCGTTTGGCCTCAGTCTCGCCTGGTGGTAAGCGATGACGAGGCCGCTTACCCAGAAAATGCCTATTCACTCTGGCCTTGAAGACACCAAGGTTGTAAGTATCCGGAAACACAGACGCAGCGAGAGCGTTCCACTCCTTAGCGGTGCGTACCAGAAAAGACGCAGCAAATATGAAGCAGAATCTCGATTCATCTGCTTTGATTTATGTCTGTGAGCTGCAGCGTACGCGCTAGCCAAATCAAACGTGCTCGTATTCGCGCCGTCAATGGATTACGTATTCTCTGAAGCTGCTGTCGCATTGATTTGTTAGATTTTACAGCATCATTCTTAGCTTTGACTTGTGTTCACCGTTTGAAAGTACCTACGTTACGTACATCAAATGCCTTTAAGGAAAAATGAAACTTGTATGATACTAAATTTGACAAGAAACAAAAAACTATTATAGTAAATAACAGATTGAAGGTAGATCTAGGAAATAAAATACCTATTTTATAACGAAACATTTAAAAACGTTAAAAAATGATAACGAAAATTGAATCTTTATTTTCTTTAGTTTTAGTAAATAAAAACGTCATTTCACTTCAATGAGTGAAATGACGTTTTTATTTTTTTACTCAATAGTAACAATGAGATTGCTTTTTATGCGCTATTTTTGGCACCAAAAAGGTCATTTAGAGCGTAAGGCGTGGCGTTATGTCGTGGCTTCACGAATAAAAATAATTATTCTTTGATAAAAAACTTTAGCCAGTAATTGCGTTTTTGTAAGAGTCATGAAACATTCTACGACGTGTTTCAATTCAAACCAAGCATTGGCATTTTGCCAGCGGTCTCGGTCACATTTTTAATCGGTATTAAGAAAGAGTAAGTATATTGCATTTCAAGTGCAATTTTTGAGAAACCTTTTTTTTTAAAGGACAGAGTTATTTATTTTAAGAATCCGCATTTTTCTGTTGCGTGTGTAATTATTACAAAAAATACCTCTATCCGTAATGTAACTTCTCATTTGGATGCAAATACCTTACGGAAAATCACAGATTGCAGCAGTGCAGTGCTGTGTTGCTGGTGAGAAAGTGTTTTTTTTTTTTAAATTACTAGCTAAGCGAGGCAGTTAGAGATATTTATCTAAAATAAAATTATAAAGAGGAAATATTTGTTTGTTTGTATCAACCCAGATTACGGCGGAAAGCCGCGGTACCACGTTGGGTTCTAATGCCATTGGTGAAATGCCAGTGGGCTTCTGTGTATTCCGTTCACCATAACATCAACTCGACTCTGTCTATAGATGTTAGCTAGTTTAGCTTATTATCATTTCTAGTCATAACTTGCGGCTGAAAACGGCTGCTTACATCATTGATTGATATATTCAAATGATTTAGTTTTTTTTTTGTTGCGCTTCTGATTTATTCACTTTAGAATACATTTAACATAAATAGACAAAAACAACATAGACAGACTCACCACTGAGGATGCACAAGACCGCGCGAAGTGGCCCAAGAAAATAAGAAAGGCGGACCCTGGGACCCCACACACCAGTGTGGGTTCACAACCGGGATAGACCGCACGGATGAGGATGATGATGATGTTTGTATTGAATAGGCTCCGGAACTACTAAACCGATTTTATAAATCGTTTCACCAATATAAAGCTTCATCATCAAGGAGTGACATAGGCTATATATATTTTAATTTAGGCTATATTTTTGACGGGTAAGACAGTCTACGCGGGCGAAGCCGCATACGGACGGCTAGTTTATTTATACTAATAGTTGGTATATCACGCACGAATTTATCTTACTTAATGGCTTTAGCAGGTGAACGCTTTAGCCCTAATCCCTAAAGCAGGCCGGCTTATTTGTATTTAAGGAACGCACATTAGAATATTCCCTTAGAATGTTTTAATTACTGGATTATTTATAACTATGTTATGCTATGCTATGCCACCGTTTCTATTCTTAACAAAGTGGAAACGAGCGTGCGGTTGAATCACTGATCTTAAGCATTTGCAATACAAGAGGTAAAAAAAATTAAGGTACCAACCAGAACGTTGATGAATAGTCGAATATCAGTATTGCAATTGCTAGCGT
This sequence comes from Udea olivalis, assembly GCA_947369235.1. Classification (NCBI taxonomy): domain Eukaryota; kingdom Metazoa; phylum Arthropoda; class Insecta; order Lepidoptera; family Crambidae; genus Udea; species Udea olivalis. The sequence continues at coordinate 5,792,708 of OX376346.1, read as the reverse complement.
TTATACATAATCCGAAACAAGTGATACTTCTGGCGTTGCATTTGTCCATAGGTAGTCCATAAGCTTTTTCACACGGAGACGTTGCATATGACATAGGTTATTTCAACCCAGGCAGGAAGAGGCAGGCTGGAAGGTGGTTAAGCTAATAGCGTTACTATTTTCAGTGACATGAAAAGTGTTCGTTCACGTTCGGATTTTATTTTTAACTTAGCATCAGGCATATCTTTTAGGCTTCATTTAATTATTAGTAATAATGGCTGCTGTGGCTGCTGGGAAAGGCTTCCAAACGGATTTTTTTCAGTCCCCCTGTTTCTCTCTAAAATAGGTCTGTGAAAACTATCAAACTGTTCGCGTGTTCCTATTTGTTTTTCGGATTAACGCATTCAGCAAAAAGTGCGGTCGTCCGCTGTGTGAGAACGAACAAACCTTTTTTTAGACAAATGCACACGTTCGGTACCTAAAAAAGATATTGTCGATTTTTTAAAATTAATTGTCTCTCATCACGTCGATCTCTTTTTTCAGAAATCCTTGATAACAGTATTAACCGGCTTAAATCTGGTGGGGTACTCAATAACCCTCTTGGGTTAGTTAGTTAAAACGGGGGGTTGCTAACTCAGTTAGAACGTCTTTTTGTCTTAACTAGTTTTCCGCCAGCGGACCATATATCCTGTTGAAAATGAGCGTCGTGGCCTAGTGGTTCAGCACCCGAACTCAGATCGTGGATCGCGTGGTTCCGAGTTTAAATCTGGCCAGAACCATAATCTTTGTGTTCATTGTTAAATATCCGACTAACTCTCCGGTGACGGAAAACATCGATAACAAACCAAATCAACCCGGATAACGGCGGAAGGCTCACCACCTACCACGTTGGGTTCTAATACTATTGGTGAAAAGTGGGCTTCTGAGTGTTTCGTTCACCATGACGGCACAGTCACTTGCCTTTGAGTACCCCACTTGGGATGAAGTCGTGATGGCATGTTTAATGAAAATAAAAATACAGCCTATTTTACTCGTTAAAAATGTAGCTTTATATTGGTGAAAGATTCATTTTAATCGGTTCTGAAGTGTTTGAGTTAACCCGTTCTATTGCCAACGAGAAACTAAATCCTCCACCTCCTAAACATCCTATTTCTAATATTAGTGTAGATAACTGTAGTAGACAAGCTAGACGGTATAAGTAAGGAACAGGTTTTCTGTTATAAAAATATGTTATATAAGAAACACATACATTAAAATCAAGCACGCATACAATTTATATCTCTGGTAGCGCAAAGATGCCAGTGGCAGAGCCGCCATCTTTTCTTCTATTTTATCTTACTAATATTATAAATGCAAAAGTTTGTGAGGATGTATGTGTGTTTGTTACTCTTTCACGCAAATACTACTGAACTGCTTTAGATGAAACTTTATAGTAATACAGCTAAAACATCAGAATGACACATAAACTACAATTTATAAAGATTTTATGTATTTTGGCTATAATATGTAACGATGAAGTTCACGCGGGCAAAGCCGCGGGCGGAAAGGTAGTTCTATCTTATATTTCTACAGAGCACTTTACCCTTCTAGGAGACTTCAAGACCGCTCCCTAATGGAAGCCAGCAGTTATCAGAGGATTTCTCGAAAGGGAGTTGTGATCTTGTTTTTGTTAGTGGCCAGTTCCTGTTTCCCTGCGAGTTTATCCTTAGCGATATCATTTTTAAAAATAATCGCTATATGTCTAAAACAAACATTAACATCAAACTAACTGACTGATTATAAACTCAAATAAGCATTAAGTAGGCAGGTATTCACATTTACGTCAGCGATTATAATCCCTATGCATAAAAGTACTCAAATTATTAACTTTTAGAATTAAATATTCTCAGACAGCACAGAAAATGTTCACAGTTCATCCGTATTATTAGAATTTATTGTTTTCCGAAAATAGATTCAAAGAGAAAACAATATTCGCTTTTAGACAAACTGAAAGCTATCTGAATTGGAAGTGGCTGCCACCGGATATTACAGTGTCAGGAGTTCAAGGCATCGGAACAGTACACTGTAGTCATTGGTGGTATCAAAAACGTATCTTTAATCAGCATGAAGATGTAAGGTACGTAGGGTTATTGGCATCTTAAAGGAAAGCTCAATCACAGGCGGACGTATCCGCTGTGCCTCACCCCGCTCAATGTCTATGGGTTCGATTCCTACGTACGAGCTATAAAATAAGATAATTAATGTTTATTTCACAAACAAGAAAATAATAACATACAGTGAGAAGACATAGAACGAACAATTTAGGCGGTCTTATCGCGAGGAAAGCGAGCTATGAGTTTTTGGTAACAAAACTATTTTTACCTTACGGTTTTTTACGGGTTTTGTTCTGAAGAGCTGTTTGATATGCTACTTTTTACCATCGCACCGCTCGCCACCGACAGGGGATTCATCCTCACACTCTGAATCCGCAATGGTCCCGTACGATTCGGTTTCAGAGACGTTTCCTTCCAAGGACGCTTAAATTGTGGAATGAGCTCCCTGCCGATGTTTTCTCAATGAGTTCTTTAAGAGGGATTTGATAAGGTTTTTGCAGGTTGTTTCGCCAACACGCGCGTGATGCCCCTGGTGTTGCATGCGTCCATAGGCTGCGGTAACCGCTCACCATCAGGCAGTCCGCGTGCTTGATTGTCACCGACGTAGTATAAAAAAAACCTACGATTCTAATCTATAAACAGATAAAATAATCGCAAGGTTGCCGTAGGATACTCTATAAAGTTTAATTGCAGTTTTAGTTCAGTGTTAGGCAGTAAACGATACACTGTTTATGAAATGATTGTATGTCTTACTGCAGGAAGCACACTGCGGTCTTGGTCAAACTAGCTTATAAAACGACGAAATGGAAATAAATGTGCCCAAAATTTCACGAAAAGTAAAACATTCAGAATTGAAAAGTTCCTAAAAGTTAGCGCTTCACCTAGGCTTTATAAAGTTCTTTCCCATCCTTCCCCATGAAAAGATTGCTTATCGCTAACGAAAAGTTGAGGCAGTGAAACTGAATGAATTATGGTATTACGAGTAGTACTTACTAGGTTAATGCCAGTTTTTTAAAAATTAATTCACACCTTGATTAAACTAGTTTAAATAAAAGCAGAGATACCTTATACTGGCTACTTTTTAGTAAATACATTTTGCTATTGAGAATGAGTCGAAAGGAATAAGTTAATGAGTGATCAATGAAACAATATGGATGAACAAAATTCGTCAAGACTTGGTTTACTAAGTTTGTCCAAAATAAGGTAAATAATGCGTCCCAATTTGTAGTTTTTGTGTATTGTGTGTAATTATGAAAATACAGTCTTTTGAGTAGCAGGTAAAAAGTTTAGTTTTAGTCAGGTACTCGTAACTCAAAATGGAACATCCAAGAAAAAATCAAATAAAAAGTATATATTTTGTTTTAAACATTTTTTTTTATAAACAAATATGAGCAGGGGAGACCGAGTAGAGTTGAAACAACTTTCATATTATTTGTCGTACACAAAAAATGAATAAATATATTTGAACGAAATTACTACCAATCGATAGTTAATTTCTTTAAATTTAAGGTGTATTTAACAAAAACAGCTTAAGTGTGAAAACCAGCTCGTAAAATTAACTTCAACATGATAAGTCATTCGGTTTCAACTCTCCTTATACCAAGGTAACTTGAAACACGGGTCTATGGGAGTTGAAACACAAATATATAACAATTATGTATTTAAATGGGTTTTATTGAACTTGCAACAATAAACACGTAATATATAAAAGCCATGATATGTTATAATTAAGAACAATGATGAATGGTTTAAATTTTATCTGAAGGCAGCACCTGAACACACTTTTGGCACAATATAACCTCTTCGGCAGCAAGGTATTTATTTCTTGGCTTGCCATACCTCGGTCTTGTTTTCTTTTATAAAGTCATTACAAAAAAAAAAGAAAAAAAAAACACACTTCAATATGTTGAGCAAATCGTCATACAAAATAGAAACGACGAGCGATAAAACAGCGTTGTTGATTGCTCGCTTATTATTTTGGATGCTGCGAAATTGACGTTGTTTCAACTCACCTTTGTGTTAAAACCCCTCGGTCTCCCATACAATAATTAAATACATAAATTCCATAATTCCACATTTCTGTACAAAATTGTAATAATTAACATTAATCAACATTTGTTCGGGTTATTCATGAAAAATAGCAGTCTGAAATAGAATTACGGACAATTCGTCCAAACTTTCATTGCAAAAATTATGTAAATTGTAATGAATGGTTACGTCACAATCACAATTGTTTTATTTTACAATTAAAAATGAAACGGACGCCGATTGGAAATTTTAATTTATTTTTAAATCTATCGTTCCTTCTAATAACAGTATTAGGAGAATATAGATACATGTGCTTCTTTATAAATTTGCAAGTTTCTAAAATGTACAAACATGTTACATTTTAAACTTTCTTGTTGCATTTTAACTAATTCTAATAAAAACGGGTTTTTACAACGAAACAAAACCACGGTAAATTGTTTTACCTATTTTCTCGTCGTTTCGGCGACAATTGCATGTCACCGTGGTCACGAGCGGGCTGGTGGTGCGCGGCGTCGCTCTAGCTGGGCGCGGCGAACGATCTTCATCCCCGCACATTTTCAATTATTCTGTCCATAGTACAGTCAGGGCGACAAACTACACTCCCAGTGTCCGGGTTTTTTCGAGACGGTCCAACTCGCGTTTTACACTTTGTAATCACTGGGTTCCACGCAGACGATAGCTTAAATACATCTTCCCTATTGAAATTCTCGTATTTCTTAATTTCAATGGCTTCACGCACAATCCTGGTATGGTAATGCCGATCAGTGGAGAGGATTTTCGGGTCATCCAACTCCATCCAGTGATTAGCATCTGAATTAATCAGGTTTTTTTTTTGTTTATTTGCTAAATAAAAATAGTTGCATACATTCGCATAGTGATAGTTTCTAAAAAACCAACCGGTGTTCAGCTATTGCAGATTTGGTCGTCTGTCGATTCTTCACCGCTGCAATGTGTTCCTTAACTCGTTCAGCAATTGGACGCTTTCTTTGGCCGATATAAGAACTACCACAGCTGCAATCCACTTTGTATACACCCGGTGTCTGCAAAGGTATAACATCCTTTGGTGAGCGCATCTGTCTCGTTACTTTAGAAAACGGAGTACATACAGTCTTAACGGAGAATTACTTTAATACTGATCCGATTTTGTCCGTTATTCCCTTCACGTATGGTAGAAATGCAGGTTCCCGGCTCACCGAAGGTTGTCTCACCACCTTTTCTCTCTCTTTCAAGTGTCTCCTTGTTACTTTTAAGTACCTCCTGAACATGACCAAGCTCAGCTCCAACATGCCGAAACGTCGAGAAAATAGGTAAAACAATTTGCCGTAGTTTTGTTTCGTTGCAAAAACCCATTTTTATGAGAATTACATGTAACAGTTGAGATTTTTTGGTTCACAAAGTATGGTTTACAGGAAGTGGTTGGATCAATATTATTTATGATGCGAATATATACGCCTACAAGGAGTTGCCACTTTAAATTTACATTATCGTTCAGGTAAAAACATATATTGGGATTTGCCATTGTGGCATCTACAGTTGTGGGGCTCGGCAGCGGATCTCAACACCATCTTTGTTCTTCAAAAAAGAGCCATCCGCTCCATTTACAACCTTAGACCACGCGACTCGCTTCGTGAAGTATTCACAGAGATAGATATTTTAACTGTGTACCTACTCTCAATTTATTTATGATAATGTAGTATATGTCCGTAAAAACTTGCATCTCTTCAAGAAAAACAGTGATGTTCATAAACTCAATACCAGAAATAAAAATAAGCTCGTTACTCCCAGTCTAAGACTGCATAAGGTAGGGAAATCATTTGTTGGTCAATGTGTAAAATATTTTAATAAGATTCCGCAAACTCTTGCCTCTTCACCAGTTTAAGTCACAAATTAAAGCTAAGTTAATGAAGCGAGGTTATTATAGTGTTGAGGATTTCTTAAATGATAAGAATTTGTGGTCATCTTAGGTATAATCTGCTCCTCTGCACACTTTTTTGTTATGACTTTACTCTGTTAATTCAATTTCTGTGTAACCATCGAGTTTCTTGCCGGAGTCTTCTCGATCGGAAACAACCTCCGAACCGGTGGTAGAGTCACATTATGTTTAATTATGATATTAACTATCATAGTATTATTTTATGTAAGTTTATTTTTATTCAGTATATTTTTGCTACAATTTTTTTTCTGTATTTGACATAACATAAGTACTTTTTATAAGTCTATATGAATAAAGATATTTTTTACTTTTTTACTTTTTTTTGTCTTGTCATATCATGTCAAATCCCAATACATTTTTTTACGCGAATGATAACGTAAATTTAAAGTGGTAACTCGTGGTAGACGTACTGATCGTAGGGACTCCCGCTTGAGTCCCGAGAATCAGGTGAAATTTTGCGAGTTTCTATCTTTTTTTTATATGTATATTGCCCGTCAAGATGACCTCACTCCACCTGATGTAAAGCGGTCGTGAGGTCCAGATATGAGGCTGACAAGCCCAATCATTCAAACGAATCACTGGGCAGGCCATCCTCACCTTGAAGGCCTGCAGAAATGCCTTTTCACGCCCCGCTTGAAGAACCCGGGACTAGAAAAGGAAGGAAACACGTGTGCTGGAAGTGCGTTCCACGTCTGGATGGTACGACAAAGAAACGAGTCACCGAACCTTTTAGTTCGGGCCAACAAATCTGAATTGTGTGTGGATGACGCCGCAGTCCAGCACGCATGGTACGAGAGTGGAAAGGTGAGGGTGGAATAAGCTGGAATAACTCGTCAGAGCATTCCACATTGTAGAAGCGATAGAGAACACTTAGCCCTCTCTACGCAATTGGAGAGGCTCAAGGGTCAAAGTGGCCTCTGGGTTTCCAATAATACGGATATTCGAGTAGGTACTTGGCGGAACCGTCCCAGAGATGAGAGCAGTATTCCACACACGAGCGAACTTGTGTCTTATACAAAAGACAGAGCTGCCCAGGCGTGAAGAATCGTCTCACTCTGTTCAGGATTCCGAGTTTACGGTATGCAGTTCTAATGACGCTCTTAATGTAGTCCCGCTGGTTTAGGTTGCTACGAACATCTATGCCAAGGATGTTTAGGCTATCCTTTATCGGTAGCGGGGTGCTCTGAAGAGTGGGATGGAAAAGGAACGGCGACGCCTTTGCTGTGGATGCACACACCTGCGTTTTCTTGGCGTTGAACTCGACCAGATTGCATGCACCCCATTCTGAAATGCGGTCCAACACTCCGTCAAGCTCAACATCAAGACTTCGCCTCTTCTCCTCGATGTCAGTCTGCTTTACCCCAGGGCGCTCGAAATAACGCGCGTGGACCGTGCTATCATCCGCATAGCAATGAATATTACCAAGAGATAACATGTCATGGACATGCAGAAGAAACAACGTCGGCGACAAGACGGAGCCCTGCGGCACTTCGGTATTAATCTGGAGTAAGCGTGATTTTCGACCATCGCAAAGGACACGAATTTTACGTCCCTCCAAAAATCCGGCGACCCAGTCGCATAGGCGAGGTGGCAGACCATATGCCGGAACTAGAAAGAAGCGAACGATGCCATACACGGTCGAAAGCTTTGGCAATGTCAAGGCTGACGGCCAAATATTCCCCATGCTTGTCCATAGCCTCCCCACAGATGTGGGGAGCTGTTACGTACGCTAGAAGATCACCCGTATACCGTTTTGGTCGGAAGCCGTACTGACGGTCGTGAATAAGAGAGTGATCCTCTAGGTAGCGGATGAGCTGCGTGTTTATGATACGCTCAAAGACTTTAGCTATAACTGAGGTAACAGCTATTGGACGGTAATTGGCAGGGTCAGACCGGTCCCCTTTTTTGGGAACTGGTTGAGCGTTCGCCTTTCTTCCAAGACAGCGGCATAAGACCCGAATTGTAGGAGAGGCGATACAGGCTAGTGAACACTGGAGACAACTCCGCTGCACATTTTTTCAGCACCACAGCTGGAATTCCATCACAGCCAATGGCTTTCCTGACATCGAGTGACTGCAGTTCGGCACGAACATCACACTGCCTGATACGAATATCAGGCACTGTTGAGCCGTAATGTGTAGTTTCAGGCGGCACAGCACCGCAGTCATCGATGCAAGAGTTTGCGGCAAAGAGGTTAGCCAGTAAATCGGCTTTTTCTTGCAGCTGATGAGCCAACGATCCATCAGGGAATCTCAGTAAGGGCAGCGAAGGCACGCAGAAGTTAGATTGCACGTGTTTAGCCAGTCGCCAGTAGGAGCGGCTACCCGTAGGGTGCGTGATGAGTTCTTGGCCAACACGTGCAATTCGCTGGGCATCTGCTCTAATGAAAGCCCTCTTCGTAGCCTTGGCGGCTTTATTAAAGGCTGCTTTCAGGGAGGCCAGGTTTGAATGATCATTGAGTGCCTGGGCCCTAGACCAAGCACGGTACGCCGCCTGTTTTTGTTCAACAGCTGCGGCACACTTGCGATTGAACCAGAGACCAGTTTTGCTAGCACTGACGACATCATTGCGCCAGGCCTTGCGTAAGAGCAAACACATGGGCAGTTTTTGATGAGCCTAACTAGGACTCATGGTGGGCATTGAAGTCTCCCAAAAACACCATTTCGGCATTTAGGAACTGCGCCTGAGCTTGGTCTGTGATCTTTGTACAGTAAATATTGTCAAGCAAAATAAACTGCAATAATCGAGAAATCACTAGCAGTAATTTTAGTAATGTATACAAGTCTGTGATTTTTATCTACTTTAACACAAGCATTGAAACTTAGGCAAATTAATATTTTATATTAAAAACGCTTTATTGTTATTTTTACTCCCCAGCCACCCAACTAACACCGCCTCATCCCGATCATAACATAATCTCGAAACAGATCCATCTGGCATTATTTTATCAAAATTAAGTCTATTGTTTACCTTACTTAACATGATACGCCCTCGAGCGTCCTTTTTAAACAACAAACAGAAACCGTCCCTTGTTTTTCTCAAAACAAAAAGCGTATCTAACATTTTGTTTACGTAAATTATTTGGGAGCTCATTCGATACTGAACCGTTCGCTTGTTATCGCTTTGTTCAATCTGCTGCGAGGAACCTTAATTTCCGGTGGAAGAAACTCGACCACATGAGTAGATAAATGGAACAGAGACAAGACAAAGCTTCAACAAGCTGTGACAGATACACCACTAAGCGTGCGTGCGTGAGCACTGGCGGCCTCGTCGCGTACGGAGACAAACCGGTCAGTGCTCAATAGTGAATAAAGAGACTCAAGTGCTAATGTAGTTTTTAATAAGACTAGCCTCCTTTTACACGACTGCTGTAAAATTAGGACTGCAGCTTTTAGTCTAAATGAATATGATATGACTCAGTCGGTTAACGTATGAGACTAGTAGAAAAGACCGACCTAAACGACTTAAAGGCTTTAACGACTACAGTCCTTTACAAGAAAACTGGTGTTTAAGTAAAGCGTGATAGTTGTCATGAGAACTCTTGCTAACTCCAAGCTGTAATGAGAATACTCTTTTTTATTATATAAAGTGAAACTATGTGTATGACTCGCGACGAGTCACCAATCTTTTATGTCCTTCAAGCTGTTTAAGTAACTGCTCAGTTTTATCGAAAGACTTCAACTAACAAGGCTTTATAGTCTTATCACTAAAAATTTTGGACTAAAAAGCTGAGTCAGTCGCGACGCGGCAAAACTAAGGCTTGTATTAAAAACCTCAAAAGACTGAATTTCTTTCATCACTAGTGCTCAAGCTTAGTGTGTAAGCACACACGCGTAGCAGTGTGTTTGTCGCAGTCTCTGTCTCTGTTCCGTTTCTTTACTCACGCACGAGTCGACGACGCACTGACTGATGTCTTTTTTATGTAATGAACAACATTACCCTCTTCTGGTAGAGGTCGCGTTGAGTGGTGGAGACGTTTGAATCACACAAGCAGGCGATTCTGTGTGGATAAATCATGGTGACAACTTTGTTTCCGTTGCAACTCGGGTTATAATCATCATCTTTATTAATGTCAAGTATCGAATTTGGTTGTTGAAAACGAATGTCAAGGACATTATTTTTGTCAAATTTACATATCTTAATCCACCATTGTGATCTGTACTGTACTGTGGACGATACCTACACTATCACAAACGATAAGGGGCCACTGCAGTGCCTGCGAAATAATAATTTGTAAGTTGATGCTTTCTAACATAGAATTCACAATTAGGTTAAGATTGAAATTAAGGATGTGCTTTTTATTAAAACTACATCGGGGGCATATAGCATTATAATGATGTTTTATTTCCCATGTAAAAATAGAAACAAGAAAATTTCGACCTACGAGCGGAGGTCCAAAAGTTTGCGGAATGGAGGGTTAAGAGTACGAAATTAAACTTGAAATTTGTTAATCATTCTAATCTCCATGGTGCACATTTTATATCGGACCGACTCGCTTGTTGACCTGTATCTCAATAAATTAAGACCAGATTATAAGGGAACTTTGCATTTATACCTTCAACGATTATCCCAACTAGTACAGCTAGTAAAAAGTGGCCATTTCCCCCACCATACCCTTCATTCCGCGAACTTTTGGACCTCCCCTCGTATTTTATCTTTCATGCTTAAGATTTACTAACTCAAACTCCGGTTAGGGCATTATTTACTGTTAGAAGGTAATAATAAAAAATAGTGAAAATGTAATAACTGAAATTAAAATAGCAATTTACAGTGACAGATATACTCGTGATATGAGAGTTCAAGCTCTCTGAAATAGTTCCAATTTTCACGTTATTTTCAAATACCCAAGACAACTTCAGTCTGTAGGTAGAGACTCCGTTTGCAATTTTCGAGATTTTATGCAGCAAATTGTTGACAGCTTGAGTGGAGTGCACGCCAAGTGCCTGTCAAGTGGACTGCGTAATGTTATGCAATGATATTTTTACTTAACGTCACCACCCTTAAAATGCTAACTTTAAAATAGAGAAACTTTAAAGTATATTTGTGTGTAAGTCTGTCTTTTTTCATTCTTGCCTGTGCATCAAGACTTCAATTAATAATTATTGTATATTTAGCAAATCACCTTAGTCTGGTATGAGTTTGTATGGTCTAGGAAATGATATGGCGTACTCGGTAAGATATTTACGTAGTAACTATGCAGGCGAAGTTTTTTCAATAGACTTTAATTTAAAGACTTTTATAAAAAAAATACTGTCAGTTGGACTAACTTTGTATTAAAATGAAATAAATATCGTTTTCACTTAACATGATTTACTCATATCACCTCCTGAGTACGCCATATCATTTTTCTAAACCTGGAAATAATCATTCCATACTTAAAGTCATTCTTTGAATAAATAAAATGTTGAAGTTTTTGATCAATGAATATTAGAAAAACTTATTTTATTAACTTCAATATATTATAGAATATCTGACACAAAAATATATGTATACACATACATAAAGATGAAGATAGAAGACAACTTGCTATATTATTTCTAGTATGGAAACGTTTGTTGTGCACCTCTTGCAGGTTTCGTCGTCTGAAAGTCTGTAAGTTTTCTGTAAGTCATTGTTTTATTATTAAGGAAAATAATTTTTCCTTTTTATTTCTTGTCCATTAATTTACTGACCACAACATTAATAATTCCAGAAAACACAATGCAGCGGCCATCACAAAGGTTACCGAGCTAACAAAGTGCCAGGACAAAGGGCCACGCTAGGTCTTCCGCGAGGACATCCGTTTTGTCGAGATAATACAAGCCACTTTTTTTTTTTTACGCTTTGTACATTCTACCCCGGAGAATGTAAGATTATGTTAAATGGCGTATGTTTAAATGTATTTGATTTCAAAATCAACTAACTTTATTAAAGAAGACTCTCATAGTGCTACTACTTTCGAATCGTCAAATTTAAACACAATCTGAGCACAATATACTCTCAAATACTTGGGATCTGTGTTAAGCGCGTCCGGGGACATCGACGGCGACGTCAGAGCCTGAATTTCCGCGGCTTGGGCCAGTTGGCGTAAGGTGACTGGTGTCATTTGTGACCCCAAAATGCCGATCAAGCTGAAGGGGCAGGTCTATAAAACCATCATTAGGCCTGCCCGTTTATATGGCAGTGAAACATGGCCGTTACTAGAGCGACACAAGCAGGAGCTGCGCGTCACGGAAATGAAAATGCTGCGGTGGATGTGTGGAGTCTCACGCAAAGATCGCGAGCGTAACACCCACATCCGCGGCAGCCTTCGCGTTCGTGACATCGTGGACAAGCTGCAGGAGTGCCGCCTTCGTTGGTATGGTCATGTCTCACGGAGATCGGCAAACTACGTGGGCAACAAATGTCTGGCCATGCCGCGCCCGCCAGGTACCGGTAGAAGAGGTCGACCCAAGAAGTGGTGGCTCGACGTCGTTAAAGGTAACATGCGTGCCAACAGACTTACCACTGATGATGCACAGGACCGCGCGAAGCGGGCCAAGAAAATAATAAAGGCGGACTCTGGGACCCCACACACCAGTGTGGGTTCACAACCGGGATAGACCGCACGGATGATGATGATGATAAGCACAATATACTAAAAATTGACATAAATATTATAATAATATGGATATATTAATACACAGTAGACATATATAATGCAACTCTAGCACCGCGAGAAGTCCCGGCGAGAAACTCAGCAGTTACTCTTTAAAACTTGTTTTGGATTTACAACAGGCGTTCGATTTTTTTACCGGACTCTTATCAGGTGTGCCTAAACTCAACGGTAAGCGGGTGTCGGTATTACATCGTTTTTTGGGGTTCCGTACCTCAAAAGGAAAAAACGGAACCCTTATAGGTTCACTTTTTTGTCCGTCCGTCCGTCTGTCTGTCTGTCAGGACCCTTTTTTTCAGGAACGCGTACATGTATCAAGCTGGAATTTATATCAAATACTCAGGTTTACTGTCCCTTGGAGCTGTGAAAAAATCAAACTTCTAAGCCAAAAAGCGCAAATTTCCGCAAATTTCCGACACTCGCAAGGGAATCAAAGCCTACAGGGTAGTTACTTCCCGTGAACCCAGAATCTTGATATTTGGTACGAAGCAACGTTTTATAGCACAAATAAAGGAAAAATTGCGAAAACCGTACATTTTTAGTTACATCATTTAATAGAAATATTTTTAATAAATATACCTACAGGTTTGTGCGGAACCCTCGGTGCGCGAGTCCGACTCGCACTTGCCCGGATTTTTATAATGCGATCCCAAATACCTTGGCCTTACGAATGATAGGCTAATTACATTAATGGTCAAACCATTATGCACGTTTATAATCGCAGCATTAGTACGATGAATAAGACGTTACTTGACTGAATAAAAATGTTGGTGGTAATTAGCATTGCGTGTGTGTTTTCTTTTGATGGCAGTGTACGCTGAGTTTAACTCCCCTTAAGTTGCAGGAATGAATTGAAAAGCAAGCTTTGAGAACCACTGTACACACATTTTTTTACCAAGATTATTTTACTTCTAATATAGGTAATAAGTATATTTAGTTAAGATGTAACTTGTAGACTTTTGTATAAAAGTAAATAACTATCTGTAAAGTTATCAAAGCAAAGATGGATGAACAAAAAAAGGGATGTTAATGGTATTGGTGTGCAAACTCGTTATTTATGTCCCCCTACACCCACGCCACGCATAACCTCACGTAGGCGATACTTTACAAATACCATGCCATAAAAACTTTAAATATACTCTCACGATTATATCCGTTTCTCGATAAGTGACGTCATTCAATTGTGAACAACCCATCAGAAGCTCACACTTAGCTTAGAGCTGAAAACCTACTTTACGGATTTTACTTCCTTTCCCAGAGTGTTCAGAAATACAAACTTAGAAAGCGAAATGAAAAACATTCATGAATCTGACTATCCTTTTCTCAATGTTAATTTAATAACCAATACCTGAAATATTTAAGATAAACCTAGGACCTAGCAGCTCCCGAGTTGAAGCTTTCGAATAAAATGTTGTGTTTTAACTTACCACAATATAAGGTTAACTGAAATAAATAAGCAGCTACAGAGTAATCATTCAATAAGAAAAAAAAGTTACATTACAGCTCAACAATAAAAGAAAGCTTTCAAATAATCCGCAAATTGTCTGCAACAAACACATCAGAGTTCATAGGAACACCGCTCGGTCGCAACAAAGTCCCTATCCGCATTCGATGAGACGCGTAAAGTCGTGTCATCATATCATGTATCACTGGCGATAACACTGCTCAGAGTTCATACGTACAGCTAATCTAAACAAAAGCGAACTTTACAGTTATTGAAATAAAGTCGTGAGAGCCTAACCATTCAGCGCGCGTTCAGAATGTTGCGCGGCAATCTTTTCAATCAATTTTGAGTCTACGGTCCATTGAAATAGGAGCGTAAGAAGTGTAGTTGATGAAGCCTCGTGGCGTCGCGCCAAGTCGGGAAACCTACTGAAAAAGTTCCCTAGTTTATGTGCGGCCGGTTTTTTGGCTACGCGCGATATGACACGCGCTGCGTCGATGGTTCTCCTTTTTCTAGCCAACAGACCGTTATTCCTACCAAAACATATATCAAGTATACACAAACCGACCATCAAAAAAGCAGTGGAGTGCTGAAATGTAATCGTAGTCGTAACTTTATGAAATGATTCACTGATCATAGGACATTCACATATTACTGGCTATTATCTACTTAATACCTCAATTCATTTCGAGTGACAGGGTCATATTAACCGCGTTCTCCAAGAGAAATGTTTTAAAAACTAGCACAGTTATACGTCAACGTGTTCGTGACATCGCAGACAAGCTGCAGGAGTGCCGCCTTCGTTGGTATGGTCATGTCTCAGGGAGATCGGCAAACTACGTAGGCAACAAATGTCTGGCCATGCCGCCCCCGCCAGGTACCGGTAGAAGAGGTCAACCCAAGAAGCGATGGCTCGACGTCGTCAAGGGTGACATGCGTGCCAACAGACTCACCACTGAGGTTGCACAAGACCAGGCGAAGTGGGCCAAGAAAATAAGAAAGGCGGGCCCTGGGTGTGGGTTCACAACCGGGATAGACCGCACGGATGATGATGATGATGATGATGATTATACTTCAACGTCTCATTAATACTAATGAGACGTTGAAGTATAATCATCATTTAGCGCCTTTAAAGCGACATATGACCTGGGTGTATCACGAACATCCAGTCGTTGTAAAACACTGCTCTCATAGAACGTGTGGGGTCGCGTTGTGACTGAAAATCGTATGAAAATCAGCAGCAGCGTCACTGAAGCGCTGCTTCACACCACTAATTTGAAAGCCCTTAGAATAAGGTCAACACATTGAACGCCATCCTTAGTGACAAGGAGTCTTATCACAGACAGCAAATATCCAGCCTAGAAAATGCACTAGTGCGAGGTAATCGCTGACTGAAATGAAATTGCTCCCTACGATCAGTTGAGGGAATGAACTTGCCAAGTTATAATGATAATTCCCTGAACTGAGGGTAGCGAAAAAATGTATTGGGATTCGACATTGTCATGTCATGTCAAATCCCAATACAATTTTTTACGCGAACGATGAGATAAATTTAATGTGGCAACTCGTAGTAGACGAGACGTACAGAAATATTTCTGACGAGCTGCCCCAACAGACTTCGTTCTGTCAAATGTTTGACAGCTAATGTCCATTATCACATTTATTTTTAACTTATTTTTTGTTCAATAATAATAAAATATAACCTATATCACTCCTGAATAGTTTGGCTTTCTGTTAATGAAAGAATTTTCACGATCGGATTATTAGTTTCGGAGTCTATTCAATACAAACATACAATCAAATCTTGCCTCTTTATAATATTAGTTTA
Source organism: Udea olivalis (assembly GCA_947369235.1). Lineage (NCBI taxonomy): Eukaryota > Metazoa > Arthropoda > Insecta > Lepidoptera > Crambidae > Udea > Udea olivalis. The sequence goes on along the minus strand of OX376346.1, from coordinate 5,776,769 downwards.
AAAATATTTTTATCATTTATGTGGAATAAATCTTTGCTATATGTGCTCATGATTGGCAAGCTGAAGGGTAAAATACCCCTAGTAAGAAGCCCTAAAAGATAGACAGACTAAGTCGCCAATACGCTGGAGGTCCTCATAAGCGCACCGCTTCATTAGGCAGAAGACCGAAGCCGTTGGAGAGCACATTGCACAAATCCTTTAGGAATAGACTGACTGGGTAGGAATATATTATTATATTTAAGTAAATTCACTGTTTTGTTTACGCTGTCAACATTTGCGCGAATGTGGCATTACAGAAGCATTACAGAGCATTAGCTAAAGTCCTATCAAAATACACATTTCGTTTTGATGAATAAGGGCTCTTTAACGTTTATATTAACGGGTATTATATATCAAAAGCAAACAAAGGACAAATAAAAGGCAAGCTAATCAGAGCACAATACGCCTGTCACGCGCACGGCGTTTCCTGTAACAAACAGGGTGCTGGGTAGGGGAGGTTTTTGTATCACGAACAGTGAGCAAAAATATATCTGAGACAGCTTACACCAAGATCTTGGAATCCTGAAATATGTAGAGCTTGTACTATTAGTCAATAAACTTAAACTAACTAAAAAGTAATCGAAATATTTACATATTTAACTAGATCATGACATCTCGGCATAGAATAAACAGACATGTCAGTGGTCTTGGGTAGGAATTGCAGCAACAAGCTGTATTTCGGCGCTGTAGGCAATACAACTCATTAAGAAAACTCAAGACCCTTTGAGAACAATACGAGTATTATTCCAGTATTCACAATAAAGGCTCAACCAATCTTACAATACAATATCATTATCAAAACAGACAACGATTTTCATGTTCAACATACCCACTTGAGACAACGTTTGTTCATCTTAACATTATTGTAATAACTCTATAAAAGGCTCTCGTTGCTAAGAAGTCGCATATACTAAGCGCAGCTAGACGGTATGCACTCCAAAACTTCACACATCGAAAGGACAGTCACTTATGAATAAATAGGTTTTCTTCTTTTGGTGAAATAGTATGCGCATGGCTTTTTACGTAAAATTTGCCATTAGATTGACTATGGGATGTGCTACGTAGCGTTGAGTCTGAATTCGCAGAGCTACGCCGTAGCAGCGACACAGTGCCTCCATTCGGTTGGCTTTTTATTATTCTCGCTGTTTTTAACGTAGAGCTTAGGAGGTAGTAGGTAAAAATCGTAGGTAAGCGTTGCATAGCATAGTTGCTATGCAACGCTTACCTACGATTTTTATTTTATTTTATGAAATGCTAAAGAAGCAAAGTCGCTACGGAATACTTGTCATAGGATATTAGTTTGATGAAATATGCATTTGTCGAATTTGCTTTTTTAATATTTTTCATAGATCGCAAACTAGAAACGAGCAAATTTTTAACCTTTGTCCTATGGCTTGAGCGGGACTCGAACCTGCGCCTACTGCAATGCCGCGGGTGGCTTTCCCAACCAAGCTAAATAGGAAATTAACAGACCCCGGCTAATTTCTCTTTTGTAATTTACATCGTAAGCCAAAGTTTTGAATTATGCATTTGTTAAGTAACAATTGCAAGAAATTACGTGTGTAGTTTACACATAAAAACATGATCATTGTAAACCCTAAGAAGCCCCACAGAGAAGGACGAATAATTGACGTCGTATTTACCAACAATTCCTCAATTCCTTTCGCTGATTGGCCCGTAAAAGTCACTTTACCCCTCCGAAGGTGCGTGCTGACCTTTGCACAGCAGACGTTCCCACGAGACAGAGATCCTCCGGGTCTTCGGTTTATGGCCCGTCTCCCTACAAGATTCCAGACGGTCGTTACGTCAATTTATTACACCCTTAGAAGGGATTTATACTTTTTGCGGAAGTTTCCCTTACCAACGCTGTCTGCACGCACGAGTGTGCTTGAACGAACGACACAGACAGCTCGTATGTGCTCGGCGCTGTACGGTAAACCGAATTTACCTCTGAAAAATACTATACGCCAACACGACGTTATGTTTCGTTTAAGTAGAACTCCGTATGTATGTAGTTGAAACTCAAGGCAGTTCATCGGTTTGAAATTGTACTGTTTAGAATATAAATGACAAAAGTTTTCGAGGGCCCAATTCAAATTGAAAACCACTATTTAAATACACTTCCATTATCACGAGCCTGTATTACCGGGCCGAACTATGTATAGTTAATAAATACCCAAATCCGACTATGCAAATTATAAGTTCAACTTTGATTAGCCACCATTCCTGAAACAGGCCATTGTTTACACAGATTGATATTCCACTATAAATTGAAACAAAAGCGGAGATTGGAACGCATTGATGAATAGTAGAAACAAAAAGCAAATACTTTTTTTAGCATTTAGGCCTGTATTCACTTTGATTAGTGCGAGTGCAGGTGATTAGTAGGTGCGAGTAATTAGTGCATGTGTGTAGTGCAAGTAGTATCCAATTCTGTTCAGTGGCTGTGTGGTTGATTTGTTTAGTTTATCTTTAATTTTGTTTTTAAGATCTTTACAATTTAAAAGACATTCATATTTTAAATACTCTTGCACTCATTTTTATGGTACTTATACTCCGTCTACTTCGCCAATTTTTGCAAGCAATACACTAAACACTAACAACTGCTGTCCAGATGAGTTTAGTGGCAGGCACGCTGCGAGTGAGGGGGAAAGGAGGCGCGCGAGACGAGGCTACTCGCAGTCCTCTCGCAAAAAAATAGAACACGCTTCTAACACTTTACTACGCAGGTCTAATTACTAGCACTTATCAATCGTTGTCTACACGTGTTTTTTCCTAATCACGAAGCACCGGCACTAATCACCTGCACTAACTAATAATCATAGTGAATACAGGCCTTTTCGTTTGTTGCATGTTGAATGGAATCCGAAAACTTGTAAATAACTGAAAGGATTAAGTGAAAATTGCATTTACAGTTTTTGTACCTTTTTTGTCGGTAGTTGCGAAACACTATGCTGCCGTATTTTGCGACGCAATTAAAAGTTGAGGACTGTTCAAACTGATACTGGTCTGTAAGCTGTCAGTGTAAATAACAATAATTTGAGACAACATTACATTCATTGTCCTGGTCCCTGGTTGGTTTTTCCTTGTGTTTTGAAACCCAGAAACAAGGGAAGTACCACAAAGCCCGTACGCTGTACGCCGTACGGTGTCTACTGTACATATGTGTATAGAGGGGTATGTACTCTTCTTTATAACTAGAGTCGGTATGATTTCAAGGATATAAATATCACAGAGCGTGTCGACTGACAGCTTGGCGCCGCTGAGAGGAAGGTGTGAGTTACAAAATCACGTACAACGATATTATTGCAATAATCCTACAGGTTGAGTGACAAGACATACTTAGATCTAAAGGTTGGAAAAAGTATTACGGTTCGTAATACACAGGTGTTACGTTAACGTGGCATGACACAGCCCGGGGGAAATCAACAACAACTTGCAGTGGAATACAAACGTATACCCGGTAAACTGCAGGTTAACACAAACACACATAGTATCTTGGCTCACGTGTGTCATTAAGCCTTCATATTCATCGTGGCCAGACACATGACATAACTAATAAGAGCCCAATCTGAAATATAATTTTATTGCACTATGAAGGTACTTAAATTTTACTGTATTAGGGCATTTACCACCTGGGCAAGTTAATATAAATCATTGGAACTGAAAGCTACGCGTTTCAAAATATTAGAAACAAAAACAAACATAATACGAAGCTTGATCAGCTGATAATCAATAATCATAAATTTGATCAGACGAGTGTTAGCTGCTAAGGAAGAAACATGATGTAAGAATCACAAGGAGTAATTACGTAGACAAGAAACCGTCGATTTGTCAAGAATATAACAGCAAACCGCGAGAAAACAAGAACAATACATCAGTCAGTACAAATATACTCCCCGGAGACGTAGTGCTGCGAGCGACATGTGGTAACCCTCGGGATGGGTGTGATGCCATGTCTTTGGAATAACTTTGAAAGGTTAAGTAGCGGGAGGGGGAATTCCCAAAGAACATCTTATAGCCAGCTTTCTTTAAGTCGTGCACTCAACTCAATTCGAATTACATGAGACATGCTTAAAATAACCTTTTCATCACTTAATTCTAATTTACTCATAGAGTTATTTCAAAAAATTGATAGTTTAATTATGTAGGAGTCTTGGAATATTCTTGCCCTATAACGACACGATTGGCGTAGTGTGCTGCAGTACGGTTTCTCGCCTCGACTTCCGTGGTGGCTCGGTTTCGATTTCCGATCGGGTCATTCCAGGGAACGATCTTTTCTAAGTTGACTCGGGTCTGGGTGTACTGGGTGATGCCCCTAGCTTTAATTCTTGTTTGTCATCTCGTAACACAGGGATACGACAAGGGGTGTGTTGTCTAGCTCATATAAAAAAAAATAAAAAAAGTGCAGGTTGGACCACCGTCTAACCTGTACGTCTACCACGAGTTGCCTCTTTAAATTTACATTGTCGTAAATATCATTATCGTATTAGGTAAATTTAAAGTGGCAACTCGTGGTAGACGTAATGATCTCTGGTTAAAGTTGTTTTTATTTAGTTCGTTCATTGATTACTGGAACAATAACATGTCAGTAGAAACGAATGGGGTAGCTTTACATGTTAAGGGCTGCTTAACTTGGATTATTATTTAGCATGAATAAGACAGTACATCATGTTATGTATCTGAATTACAATTGGACGATTAGGATAAGATGACGTTGTTACCCCTAAGTACGGTCACGCAAAAACTTTTAAGACTATGACCCTGTCCAGATGAACACGCGATCGACGCGCGTTTCGTTGTACATCTGAATTTAGCCAAAAACAAATGAATATTCTAGAAAAAGTTGAACGATGCAATTTTTCACTGCGTACCTGTACTAACACAATCCAGAAACTTCAAACACGAACAATATAATCCTAGAATACAAAATATACCCTCGGGCCGTGTCGCTTGTCAGCTGGTGACCTGGGAACCCGTTCGTCGCTGCATCTGAAATCAGGTAGCTGAAGCATACGAAATATGTCGCTGGTGGAAACTTTTGTAGCCTGATTTATTCTATTCGTGATTGTTTTTGCCACAGTTCTTCGGACTTCGATATTGAGTTTGAGGTTATTGATATTCAAATATTATTATTTTTAATATTATTTTTAATAATGTTCGGCGCATTTGGCGCCAGTATGTTTTCACTTTCTGGAAAGTTCCAGTTTTGCTAACGCACACGTACAAGCGTTTCTACTAGCGATGCGAATCAGTAGTGCGCAGAAAAACCATACATGGTTTATAGCGTGCTTTTTAATTTAAGTTAGTTTAAGAAACTTTTGTAATTGTTTTAAATAAATAAATAAATAAATAAAATCTGTGAATTGAAATCACTCAATTTGAAAGTTATACAAATAACTGAACTTGAGACGGAAAAAAGATTACCAGGTACAGTTTTTGGATCATTCGTTTTGAAGAATTAAATCTTACTAATATTATTAATGCGAAAGTTTGGGAGTATGTAGTTATGTATGTATGTTTGTTACTCTTTCACACAAAATCTACAGAACGGATTTAGATTAAACTTTACAATTAAACAGCTTATACATCAGAATAACACATAGGCTACAATTTATAAAGGTTTTATTTATAAAAATAAAGTTCACGCGGGCGAAGCCGCGGGCAAAAAGCTAAGTTAGGTAATTAGTTGTAAATAAAGTAATATTTCTGCTACTTTAGACATGGCACTCAAACTAAGCAGAACTTGCTCTATGGGTTAAGTTAGATAATGGTAATAGGGTATGTACTTGGCTGAGATAAAATACCCAGTCACGAACAAACACAAATGTGTATCACATAAATCTTCTTGGTGAAGATGGAATCTATGATCTAGCTAGCATAGTCGATACCAAACGAGCTATTGAGCCGTTTTAGTATTCTTAGAATAAAATAAGTTGTTAAAATATGCCGAAGGAATCATCGTGCAGGAAAAACACGTGCAATTTTCTCTGTAAAATAAACAAATATTTGTGTTTTATAACTAGTAATAAAATAAACACCTATTTTGGAATTGAACACAGCTCACCACAATTAAAGAATAACAGCATGTCACTCTAGCTGAACTCTCATACTAAGCGAACTTTAGAATACCACTAATGTGGTACTGTGGACGCTTCAAATAATTCCGCGTATATTGAAATGGTAATACAAACGCATACTCAGGAACAACACTGAAACTAAATTTATTTTTCCACTGTTCACCGACAACAGAGTTCAAGTGAAGTAACTTACTTCCAACAGCCCAAAATTACTCTCACAATCTCAAATACAGCCAATCCTCCCGTTCGTATATCTTCAGACCCGAGATTCGAGGAATGACTTTAATAATTCGGCGGTTCACATAAGGCAGGTAATTGCAGCCTGCCAGCCGTTTACACGGAAACATCCATTCTCGCACGTTACAGAATTACGAACAGAATTGCTTTATGAATTTCCTAACTGCACCTTCACATCTTTCTCAAAAAATCAACACAAGATAAGACTTTATTACAGCGGCGGAAGGGAAGAATAATACATAGGTTCTTTTGGGTCTGGTCGTACATTCGTGTGAAGAATTGCTTCGTTTTTCTCTGTTCATGAACTTCGTTAGTGTAGTGAGATATTTCGTTCTTATCTAAAAGTTTTATGTAAACACACAATCTGGCGTTCAGTAAGCCTACCATGAGTTTACGTCACGTATACGGCGATAGTTGAGTTCAGAAATTTGTATGCCATTTTAGTTCCATTGCTAAGAATATAATAATTAATTTGCATTAAAATATGGTTTACAAGATGTCACATAAATAACGCCTCCGTGGACGAATGGTTTCAGAGCTCGGCCCGAATCCCGGAGGTCCCGGGTTCAATTCCCAGATCGGGCAAAGTGTGTTTTCCGATTTTTCGGAAAATAGCCCGGGTTTGCGATCACCAACCCGCATTTGGCAAGCGTGGTGATTAAGCCAATACCCATCCATTGTAGCGATGACTTAATTTCAATGATGGATGCCTTTGCCCAGCAGTGGGACAGTATATAGGCTAATTACTTACATAAATAATCACTAGGGGCGCTGTACAAAAACTTTCACGCGGACGCTAGACTTTCAATGGTGTAAACTCATGGTAGGAATACAGTATGAATAATCGGTAAGTTTGACCTTTCGGGCGATCTCTTTCGAGAGAAAGGAACTTACCGCACTGGCTACGGAATCTTAGTGAAGATCAGTTGAGCCCTTAAACCTACATTAGCATTTACATTACTATATTATTGCGAGTAATATTAGTAAGGATAAGGATTCTGAGAAGCTCCTTAGATTGGGGACCGCAATTTGTTGGCCAATTTCAGTCCTCCATTACCAAGTCTCGACGCAATATCTTTATTTAAGATTTTCTATAACTCATTTTATATTGTTAATAGAGCTTTCTATACATTTGATGAGCTTTATTATTGATTTCTCCTTACTAAATATGGCAAGATACCAAATTTTTCTATCTGTTATCGCAATAACCATTATTAACTCAACTCCAGGTTCTTAGTTTTCCGTCTTTGTTCATCTTTCATACATGTATATTTGTCAAAACCACCGAGCATTATTTCAAATTAAGAATCACAAAGTATCCACGCCAAACTAGAAATAAAATAAATATACTCCCCACACCATCCATCTCGTACATTTTTTTCAAAAAGTTTATACTCGTATATCATAGGAGACAAAATTTTAAACTACCTCCCTAATTATTTAAAATAAATGTCAATAAATATTTAAAAAAACATTGTTCAATAAACTTTTGACAAGTGATATTATTCTTTCCATGAGTAGGTACTTTGAAGACAAAATTAGGATAGAACAATGATATAGGTACCTGTTATTATGGGCTATAGTATGTAGAATAAGTATAGGAAAAAGGATTTAAGTTAGTAATTAAGTTTATAAAAAATGTATATTGTACGCCTAAACTTGTTAAAATGTAACTTTTATAACTCAGCATTAAAAAATATCTGAATTGATTTGATAAACAACTAAATGCGAATAACCAAATCCGTAGAACCTTTTAAGTGCGAATCGCTGGACTCAATATAATAACGCAATAGGTTCAATTAGTTATAGACATGAAAAACAAGCATTGTAAATTATGCTAAAATAATCAAAGTTATATTTTCAAAGATTAAAATTGGTCGATTTAATAAAAATTCAAAATGGGTATTTTGCCTGTTCCAGATACAGTCAGTTCAGTCGATGACAATCATAATTATTATATTAAAGTAGCTGACGAAATGCAAATGACGTCAAGAGAGACTAAGGGGCAACAGGTATGTCTACCAATGGCAGCCGCTAGTGTCCGCGTTTGAGGTTTTGGCACAGCGCCTCTAGTGATTATAAATAGATCCAAAAATGGCATTCAAAGGAGATTGCCCAATTTTGTATGGAAGTTGAACTAAGGTTGCTGCCTAGAATGCTGTCTGCCTAGAATGCTGTACTTAAGAGAATGACAAAACCCCCACTTAATGCGTCATCTTGAGTTGCACTTAAAATCTTAATTTTGCCGCGTAAATTGGTAATGTCAAATTTGGTGAACATTTAATAATTCTGGAATACGATTACATTTTACAGGTGACGCAACACTTTTTCAGATACAAGTTACATCTTTTTTGTTAAGCGAATTTACTTTTTTAGATATTCAATATTTGGTAGACTCAATGAAAAGTGATACTCAATAGAGTATCACTTTTCATTTATTGGTGTAAATTATAATTTTTAGGGTAAACATATTAGGTTCACAAGACTTATTTTGGTAAACAAAATATTTGTACCCATAAATCTATCCCAGGAGTTCAAAGAAAAACAGCCTATTCTTTTAAATATTTGTATTGAAAAAATATTGTGCGTTGAATTATATTTTTTTTTTCCTAGGACCAATTTTTTTCAATATTTTTTATAGTTCATATTAATGCTAAAGTACCACTGTGCCAACTCCCATTCCTAGGCAGCACTTGGTCCAAACGTTGGCAATGTCCTTTCTGAAGGCAACGTAGTTTAAGCGACAGAAACTCATGGTAGACATGCAGTTTTCCTCTGTCAAGTGTTAACATCGCATAACCTAAACCAAAATCCTTCATCACTGTACGTACTTTGCCGCTGACCGTGCTGATTACAACATTACGAAGGTTAATATGAAAGGCAAATATTTTCACCCCATATTTAATTAAACTGTCAGAGTTTGCTGCTGCTACGACAGTTGATTTACTCACTCATGTATTTCAATGTACTCACGACTCCGCGAATTCAAACCCAACTCACGTTCCCACGTCATCCAAATAAAACGTAGGACTAGATTGGACCCCGACAAATGTAAGGCACTGTATGAGGCTGTTTTTCGCGGAGACAATGTATCATGCTTTATCACACCTTTGGGCTTAATACAATGTAACGACTTAGCCAATGTGCCTTACTTTTAAGCAATGATCATAACCAGGTGACTGTTTTCAAAATATGTTTACGCATGGCACACATTCTTATGACGAACGTTTGATTTTTTCAGTGTTTGGATGTTTTTATATATTTTTGTAGGTGTTAAGAAATATTTAAGTATGTATACCAGTCTCTGACGACCCTAGTTGTAATCGACTCCGTTTGGAGTCAGGTGAGCTTGGTTTAAGATGCCCCAGATATTTTATTTATTTATAGGCTACGATAACCGCTTTTCATCAGGTGCTGAATTATACATTATTTTAAATATACATTACTTAAAAATGATAGTGTAGTCGATAAAATCAATAATAATATACAGTAGTAAGTTACTCGCTGGTTAAAACGAAAGGCCAGTAAAATAAAACAAACAAAACATTCAAATTGGATTTGATTTCAGCTGACTGTCAGCGGCTTCGCTGCCATAGACTATTCACCGTCAAAGTTAAAAAAAATATAGCCCATGTCAATTCATGGTGTCATTATGTTGGTGAAAGATTTCTTAAATGGGTCTAGTAGTTTCAATTCAAACAAACGAGCAGTCAAATTTTTCAATAATATTAGCATCGACAAGTTCGATAGTGTACTGCTGCCACGTGTGGGATGGTTCTGCCGAAACCACGGGTTGAAAACCTAGGATAGTCAAATTAGGCAATAAAAAGCTATTAAAACAATAAAATCTTTTGTAGGATTTAAATCAGTTTTCAAATCTAATCCTACTGGCCTAGTACTCCAGCTATCCCGACAATGTTGTCATATTGTATAATCGACAATGAACAATGATCACAAGTTCTTTGGAGTCGGACAAATGTAGAGCTATTAAAATGCTATCCTGGCTGCATGCAATATGAAACACTTACAGTAGCTCAAAATCAACGTAAACCCTTTATTTACATGGGGTGTTCATCGCAAGCATTTTTACATTATTACACTACCAAATTAAAGCCTTTCCGATCAAAACACATTCTCTAATTGACATAAACTCACCACGGGATTCACAGAATAACAAGAAAAAAAACAACTTTTTCAAGCTTTCGATTATCTGGGCTAGCTATTCATTTAACTATGATTTCTTATGATTCATACAATCTATCTGATACGAGTACGATGTACTCACAGGAAAATATTACAAAATGTATTTACTACACAGAAAAAAACAAAAAAAACCACTCATGATTTAATTGAGAGGAAATACCTACTTTAGTTGTTTTTACTAAAAAAAACTTCTTGTGACTCTTAAATTATGTTTTCTAGCTGATACTATGTCTTTGATACTTTATTTTATTTTAATGAGAAGTATATCCGTCAGATCGTCTTAATAAATCCTATCAGCTAGATGGGTAAATCCCTCAGGAATAATTTGATGTATTGGTAGATTGACACACGAATTAGGTAACAGTTTGAAACACCTTTGTAGTAACCTGGAGATGAATGAAATTTAAATTTGAATATTGAAACGTTGCTAAAAGTGAAACAGTTATTACAAGACGTGTGATTTCCACTTTGCGACCGTGGTCTTTTACTACACACAACAACATGATCTAGGGATATATAAAACTTTTTTAAATAACTTAAAAAGTACTGGCCTTACAAAAAAACTATTAATGACAGATTATAAAAACATTATTAAGTTCCTTTTTTAAAATCAAATTTGGATATAAAAGGTTTTGTTTTAAGATGAAATTCGCATTCATTGAATTTCTTCCAAAGAAGTAAATCTTTACGAACTTCTAACTTGATTAAAACTTCATAAATTTCTATAAATCTTTGTCAAACGCATCTCCGGTGTTCATTTAATCATGCCACGTAGTCACTTGACCAGGAACGAAATGTTAAGAGCAGTGGGCATGATTCAAGCTGGCGCTACCCAAATTGCGGTTTCCGAAGCCATGAGGACCAGTCAGAGCGTTATATCCAGGCTTTGGTCACGTTATTGTGTCACGGGGGAAGTGATGGAAGGGCACCGAGGACCTCAACGCATTACAACACATGTACAGGACCGATTCATAGTAAATGCTTCACGAAGTCAACCAAATGTAACGGCGATGCAATTCGTTCGAAGGCTACAGAGAGAGTATGGTTAGCTGGTAAGCGGGCAAACTTTGAGAAGACGACTGCATGAAGTCAACCTACGTGCTCCTAGGCCACTTTGGGTACCAGCGCGAAGGAGAGGCAATCGAGGAAGAAGATTACAATGGGCATTACATGGACACGAAAACTGGAACCATTCTCAATGGTCACTTGTGCTTCTCACTGATGAATCCAGGTTTGGATTTCATCCTGATTCGCGAAGAGTACGCGTTTGGAGAGAACCTGGAATCGACTGCAGCACCCACAACAAGTTCATGTATATCAAGGTGGCACGATTATGGTTTGGGCAGGAATTCGACTCGGCGGTAGAACGGACCTCGTTTATAAATAAACAGTTTATAAATAAGTATTTTAGAGCAGTCATATTGTCTTGTATCCATAAGGCAATATGACTGCTCTAAAATACCGATATGAGGTGCTAGAGCCTGTAATCTTGCCCCACAGACAGCAAATGGGACAAAATTTCCAGCTAATGCACGACATTGCCCGTCCACTTAAGGCGCGTATCGTTACAAGTTGGTTACAATAGCATGATAGCTTTAGACTGGCCTGCACAATCCCCTGACCTGAATCCTATTGAGCATGCCTGGGATATGCTTCAGAGAAGAGCTTTTAGGAATTTCCCTGAAGATATTGTGCATGAAAACCAGCTTTTCTTGCATCTTAGCAGGACTTGGGACAGTATTCCACAACAGGATATTGACACACTTATTTTGAGTATGCAGAACCGCTGCAGATGTGTCAAGAGAGTCTTAGGTGGATCCACGGATTATTAATTTTAAATTTTCAACAATTTTTATAAAAAAAATTGTTGTTTTGTTTTAGGTTTTGATGTTTCAAAAATAAAGTGAAGATTGAAATATTGTCTGAGTTTTTCCTCTTCTTCTAAGTTTTTTTTAAATTTTACCTTATCTGAAAGTTTATTTAGCAGATCAGATAGGCTATTGAACAAGGTTTAATTTAATGTGTAGGTGTCTTAACAAAAAGTTAATAGAATTTTAGTTATTTAGGTTTAATTGGAATATCCCTAGACCATGTTGATGTGTGTATTTATTTTGAGTATGCAGAACCGCTGCAGATGTGTCAGGAGAGTCTTAGGTGGATCCACGGATTATTGATTTTAAGTTTTCAACAATTTTTATAAAAAAAATAGTTGTTTTGTTTAGGTTTTGATGTTTCAAAAATAAAGTTAAGATTGAAATTTTGTCTGAGTTTTTCCTCTTCTAAGTTTTTTTTAATTTTGACTTTATCTAAAAGTTCATTTAACAGATTAGATAGGCTATTGAACAAGGTTTATTTTAATGTGTAGGTGTCTTAACAAAAAGTTAATAGAATTTTAGTTATTTAGGTTTAATTGAAATATCCCTAGACCATGTTGATATGTGTATATATGTATAGTGTTTTGTGATTTGGCTGATCTGTTATACACTCTTAGTGATACAGGTTGTTCGGAAATAATGGATCAAACTTAAGTGATGGTAAGATCGATTGATTGATTAACTTCAACTAATCTGTATTACTTTCTGAACTACCTTATAGATGTATTGTCTGTAGGTATAAAAGGTATTCCATAAAACAGCAACTAGCTGTGTTAAATACACCAGCCCCAAACAGAGGGGATAATCTCCAGTTAATTATGGCGACGAATCATCTGTAATTAATCTTGTCTTTAGCGAACTTGTGAACGTTCCCATAACCAACCATTCCCCCGTAGATAATTAATTAATTTCTTATATCCCGGGGAGTGATGATAACAAAGAGTCGGGTTTGTTCAACCCCGATACCCTTGGGATCATCATTTTCTCGTGTTTGTAATGGTAACGCGGGTGAAATAACTGGATTTAGTAATTAAAACTAAACATCTTATCAAAAGGAAGCTATACTTTTTGTTACAAGGATTGAGCTCAGGATTTTCTATATTGAAGCCGAGCTGTGCGCTAAAATCCCGCAAAAACATTAATTTAATTAACTACGTAGCTCCGCTTAATGCAGCTCGGGTGATAGGAGTTAGCAGAACGCTCTGTGTCCAGCAGTGGACTCCAAGGGCTGTCAATGATGATGAAATCCCTAACATTCAGTGAAAATTAAAATGTTCAAACATGTTATTACTTGTTTTTTTTATTAAGGCAAATAAACACACCGAGATTTAATATTTGTTCTTTGACTTCCACTTGAAACATTTTGTGTAATTTCTATGTTGAGGTCGTGATCTCTTACCCCTTATCACTGTGTATTTTTTTTGGCTTGATACGCAATATTTAGCTTTAATACAATACGGTTAGGCGTTACAACATGTGTAAATATAGAGTGGAAAGTGGTTTAAAAAGGGTTGCGGGCAGAACGATGTATGCATAATAAAAGGTTCTCTAGACGAACCATTAAAAAGGAAAGACTTCCCTTACAAGAAACCACAAGGACCTGCGAGTATTGTCTAAAATGACTACCTAAGTTATGTTGTCAGTTATATTACGAAATATCACTATTTACGACAGTTTTAAAATTATTTAAAATTATAAACTGAAAAAAAAGGAGCAGATCTCCAGTGGGAATTAAACACAGATCTCTCGCCGTACCAGTCGATGACCTGTCCATCAAACTACCTTAAGATAACTCTGTAAAAAATCATAGTCATAAGTCGTATCGGCATAAATACACAGACAAACATATTTAATGCATAAGTTATTATAACACATCTGCTTTACTTACTAGTGTAATCTTTACTTCGGATCAGAGAAGGTCGCGCTTGTTTAGCGTGTAAAAACCGTACGTCCCGAACATAAACATCGCTGATTAACCACTATTGCTTACAAGAGACACGTCGTAAATTAGGTACAGTCGACCACAGGCCTGGCTGTGTTGAACACAATGCAATGTTACTACAGTGCCAGCATAAGCTGAGCTCTCATCGCTATAAACTCGAATAGTACGTGACGACTGTACGGTCCAGCAACAGAAGTGGTTAGACACTTCAGTACATCTACCAAGAGTTGCCACTTTAAATTTACACTGTCGTTCGCGTAAAAAATGTACTGGGATTTGACAGTGTCATGTCATGTCAAAACCCAATACAACTTTTTACCCGAACGATAATGTTAATTTAATGGCAACTCGTGGTAGACGTACAGTACTTTGTCATAGTTTTTCCCATTGTGACGATTGATGACGATGACTAGCGTCATTTCTCTTACTAGCTTTCCGCCCACGGCTTCGCCGGCGTAGCCCATGTGTAATTCTGATGTTTAGGCAGTATTACTGTGAAGTTTCATCCAAATCCGTTCAGTAGTTTTTTGCGTGAAAGAGTAACAAACATACATACATACATCCTCACAAACTATCGCATTTATAATATTAGTAAGATATTGCTATAAGAACTATCTCAGTTACTGTGACAGGATACTAAAGTGTTAAAGGTTACTTTTGTTTCTGACTGTACCAGCTCGATAGTGTTACGCTTGAGCTGTGTTCGATCGTACTAAACAATATGAGACCTTGTGTTTGTGTGTACGTAATTTTAAAATAGAATGTGAATTGACTGGCCTGTTGGTGCAATGGCAGCGATCCTGCCTTTAGCACCGGAGGTCGTGGGTTCGATCCCTACCCATGACAAAAATTTATGTGACGAACATTTGTGTTTGTTGTGTGTCTGGGTGTTATTATCTATTTAAGTATGTATTTAGAAATATTTAAGTATGTTTATCAGTCTCTGACACCCATAGTACAAGCTCTGCTTAGTTTGGGGTCAGATGATCTTGGTGTAAATTGTCCCAGATATTTATTTATTTATTTATCTAATAATTTAAACGTTCTGCGTTTAAATTATGCCATAACTTAATAATGTCATAACTTAATTTTTGTTAAGAAGTAATTAGGTTTTCACCATAGCTGACTGACTTAAGCCTAGGTCATCTCATTTTTCCAAGATAGGTCCTTGTTGGGCAAAAAGCTTATTTAACCCCATTACTTGTTAAATATAGGTACTTCTGCTTCTGAGTAGTGAAACTTCGCTCAAAGTTAAGCAACCCTTCATGTTCCACCTTCAGCTGCTTTATAGTTTTAAGTGACATAAGTTAAAAGCTTCACAATTTATGACGGCGAAAAGAATAAAATTGCACTGCTTTACGTTAAAATTCAACCATAAGCCTTCGCAATTTAAAAATGTCTTGCTATAAGATTTCCGAGTAAAGTAATGTGAAGTAATGAGCCTATATACGTCCCACTGCTGGGCAAAGGCCTCCCTCATTGAAATCAAGTCATCGCTACAATTGATGGGTATTGGCTATAATCACCACGCTTGCCAAATGCGGGTTGGTGATCACAAACCCGGGCTATGTTCCGAAAAATCCGAAAATACACTTTGGCCCGACCTGGGAATTGAAAGCGGAACCGGGTTTCGGGCCGAGCTCTGAAACAACTCGGCCACGGGGAGACATAGTGATTTCAGGCAAAAGTAATAATAAATAAATAAATAAATATCCCTGGACATTATTCCACACAGCGCCATCTAGCCCCAAAGTAAGCTAATTAAAGCTTGTGTTATGGCATACTAGACAACGGATAAACATACTTAAATACATTTTCTTTTGTAAATACATACTTATTATACATAGGAGACACCCAGACCAGTACAAACAGACATGTTCATGCACACAAATGTTTGTACTGTGCGGGGATCGAACCCGCGACCTCTGGTGTAGTAGCCAACTTCTTAACCATTACACCAAGTCGGTCGTCAGTAATGTAACTATGTAAACGTGTTTGTCGGATTCTTTATCAGACTTGACTAGCGTATAAAGTTAACAATATGCACTAACATTGATAACAGCATCATACGTTGTCAAACTAGGAAACGCACCGCTGGAAGTTAAAAATATGGTAAAAAACTTCCAAACCATAATCATTTCCAAACCTAATCTGCTCTTTTCTGAATTGACTCTGGTCTGGGTGTGCTGGGAGACGCCCCAGCACATGGCTTATTTACTTATGTGGTATCGTAACACAGGGTTATTAATCACTGCTTCGAAACCATTACAAGAGGTGTGTTGTCTGGCGCATATTCATTGTATTAATTGCAAAGTTTTTTTTTAAATAAAAAGAATCATTGCAAAGTTTGCTAAGCCTTAGTAATTAGGGAACTGATAGACCTGCGTTACAAAGAAGTATCCGTCTAGAAATGCCTGTATTAAAAAACAGGATACTTCAAAGGTGGGTTTCACAGTCATCGAGCTTCTGTAAAGCAATTATTTCGAGTATCGAGCCTGCTCAAAGCGACCATATTATGCATCATATGAATACTAAACGGAACAACAATATGCAAATGAAATCACAACCGAGGAGTTTTGAGGGTCGGCACTCTAAATGAACCACTCAAGGCAAAAACTTTAAGCGCACGGGAGTGTAAGTGGCTAATAAATAGAATTTAACCGCCGCCGCTGCACTGAGTGAAGTGAAACTAAGTGTAGGAAAGTAAGTTCATGAGAGCAAGTAAAAAAAGAGTCTATTAAACTGAAATTGAGCACGTCTGTTAACGTAATCTTTTGAACAATAAATAAACATTTGGTTTATTAGCATTTATTTAAAATATGTCCATCAGTTTTTATCACCCATAGCTTGATTTGGGGTCAAATTAATGACCTTTGATTAAGTTGCTTGTGAGTATTTTAACAGTTATATTACTCGTAGTTGTGGGTTTTTATTAATCTGTTTATAGATAATATGTATAAATCTTTATTTATCTGTTTATAGCAATTTGAACTTAAATAATTGATTTATTCCTTTCAACAATATACTCATATTATTCGACAATCATCAAGTCACAACACAACGTTATCAAAAATAATGACTCAATTACTCACACAAAAATCCAAAACTATAAATATTTAATGATTACCCTAGAAAACATTAAATATGAAAAGTCTAATTGGTTTAATTATCCTAAACCACATTCAGCAGTTGCAAGGCTATGGACGAACGAAACACGAAGGGCCGAGTGACCCTCAGTCGTAATCGCGTTCCTGCGCGAACGTCCCGTAAATTACGTAACAAAAGCACGTGAACAAAACAATGCGAGGACATTACGGAGGAAGTTATGTACAAGGACATCAGAATAGGATTGCTTCTGTTTTGTACATATTTAGGGGCTTGTGGATTTGACAGCTATGTTTTACTCACTTTGTAAACACATTTTTTTGTGTTAGGCTGTTTTGAAACAAAACAAAATGTTTACAAGCAAACTTATATAGATATACTGTTAATTTGTAATGATTCACTTACTCATAACTATTTTGTTGGTTAATAAATAATATAAATTATTTTATATAATCAAATAAAGTAATAATCAAGGAAATAGCATCAAAACTGTGAATTAGTTGTGTTTTTGAAGAAATTCCAGAGTCAGCTGGCTATGCATGAGAACATAGTATAAATATGTTATGTTGAAGTGTGCATATAGCAGTTAACATTCATTTTTTATCTTCAGTAGGGCGATGAAAACATTACAATAGTAAAGTTCAATCTATATAGTGGAAGTTCTAATGCGGTCATTAAGGAGGCTTATTCTTATGAAATTGAATATCGTTACGAAGTGCACAGTATGCTAGAGCTGAGGATGACTGCACACGTTCAAAACTAGATTTAGATACAATGTTTACAGATTACACGTACTTAGTTTTTAAATACAACACAAGAAGTATTTATATTCATAAACTTACCTGCTAACAAACAGTAAAACCAGCGAAAAATAAGTTAATACAGCGCGGTGGCGAGAATATATTTTTTGTTCAGAAGCTATTCTTTGGATGAGTCGTGAAGTAATCACAAGTTCTGCGAGTACATTTCCTGGGAATAAAAATAAACTTCACCCCGTAACTCTACGCTATAATAAGACAGTACAGAGTAAATAGTCTCAATGTAGTGGAGCTGAACTTAGGATACCATTGTGACGTCGCCGGCCATTACGGCGGGAGAGCCGGGTGAAGTGGCTATTGCCTGGATGGTAGTTTAAGGTTGTATCAACACTGAAGTCATGTTATAAGTTAAAGTGAACTGGGAGTCTCGTATGACGTCTTATATCTTGACCTCTTGTGTGATATTTTTATGCGACTTCAAAAGAAGGCAGTGACATCATAATGTTTATTTAAACGAAGCGACTTACAAAAGTCTTAAATAATGTGGTATTCACCCCAGACCAATAACGTTTGAGGTCTTGTATTAACTTCTTGCCCAAGCATGACATAACTGGTTGCTTGAGAATGGTAGACTATCAGAAACTGAATATTACCTAATGGTTATTTTTAAAATACTCGTACTTCGAGAACGTAGAGAGCGTCTTAGCCCGTTGGTTAGGAAACCTAACTCGGATCGTGGATTGTGTGGTCCCGAGTTCAAACAAACAAATATTAATATCATTGTTTGAATAGACCTGCAGCAAGTACTTTCAAATAGTCATTACGAGAAAAAAATACACTTAATAATATACCTAAATACTTTAATAATATGAATACATAAATACACTGGTGGGACATTATGTTTGTATACAAACATAATGTGACTCCACCACCGCGTCGGAAGTTGATCTTATACTGAGAAGACCCGGCGAGAAACTCAGTACTTACTCTTTTAAACTTGGTTGGATTTTACAAAAAGAGTTAGTAAAGTACAATGAGTATTTAAAAAAAATGCTTACGCTCGAACATTTCCTTAAAATATGAACCTTAAAAGTACATCTAAACTACCGAATATAAAGCAAAAGCATATACCTACAAAGTTTATACAATTCAAGCATAGAAATTGTTAGATTTGTTAGTCAGTACAAACAAGTTATTTAAATATTACAAGAGTTAATTAATCATGCACCGAGTAAAGAGCAAATCTGACCAAAATTATCTTTGTGGTCATTGTTCAATTTCCGACCAGCTCTCCGGTGATGGAAAACATCGATAAAGACTATATCAACCCAGATAATGACGGCAGGCTCAGCACCTACGTTAACGTGACTAGACGTTGGCTCCCAATGCCATTGGTGAAAAGTGGGATTCTGAGTGTTCCGTTCACCATGATAGCAACAGTAATTTGCCTTTGACTACCTCGTTTGGGATATGATCGTAATGGTAGGTACTTTTGGAATTAAATGACATGGCATTAATTAGTTATTAAAAACAATTTTTGTTTAATGTTTTTCTGAAAGCGAAAAATAATTTGTCTGGAATTTTTTTCTCTGCCTACAATAATAATCTTCTTATCATTAGCTTTTACCTCAAACCTTTCAACGTTTTTTTCATTATTATTTACTTTACTACGGAATTAACAAAACCGTCTTGTTACTGGTAATTGAGGCTACAAATACTAAGTTGTTCCGGGCAGAACCGTCCACAGCTTCAATTAGTTTTGGGGATGTACATCCGTCTCCGGGTTTAACGGTAATGGACGTTGGCCAAAGACCAGAATTTAGAGGATAAAGCATTTTAACCTTAGAATAACTATGTCGTTAAGCTTACAATTTTGTTTCTGATGCTCGAATTCTGAAACAATAATCAAAGTTGAGCGGCCGCTACATCTGCATATAATCTGACCTTTTTGTTTCTACTGACATGTGACAAGACAACTTAAATTTGAATGGTGCTCAAGTTAGACTAACGTCAGGCCTCTGTCACTCCATGCTCTTGCTCGCGATAATCACCTACCAGCCCCCGGGTCTTCCTAGATCCATTTGGCAGTTGGCTGTCAAAAGCCGCGTAGAGCATTTGTACGCCAATCTTGCGGTTGGACGTGAGGACGTAAAGTAAGTACTGACAAATGTACGACTGCCACGAGTTGTCACATTAATCGAAATAGGTAGCCCTCGTAATATTGACTGGCCTGTTGGCGCAATGGCAGCGATCCTGCCTTTAGCGCCGGAGGTCGTGGGTTCGATCCCCACACATGACAAATATTTGTGTGACGAACATTTGTATTTGTTGTGTGTCTGGGTGTTATTATCTATTTAAGTATGTATTTAGAAATCTTTAAGTATGTTTATCAGTCTCTGACGCCCATATTACAAGCTCTGCTTAGTTTGGGGTCAGAAGATCTTGGTGTGAATTGTCCCAGATATTTATTTATTTATTTATTTATTTATATGCCTGTCACATGACAGCACGCTTTTACAATTGACAAAATGGTAAATTTTCTATGATGTGATGTATCTGTTACGTAGTAACTATTTAGTAATCTGTGCCAACGTTACTGAATTCGGAGGTAAGAGGATTACTTCTTAGGACTCTCTGTTTGAGGAATGAGCTGTCAAGCATTGAGTTCTTCCAAGGAGTTAGATTGACCAGAAGAGCCCCGCACTTGATATTGACCTGGCAGCTGGGTGCCTCTAAAGTGCTGTTTGAAAACAATGAACAGTACGAGTGTAATAATCTGCGTCTTCAGGCATGTCGCGTTCGTAATAGCATAGAACAACCTGTAATTGGTCAAGCCTAAAGGTGTACCTGACTTGGAGCATTTTCCTGTAATGTAACGTTCCAGAGTCGAGGATTTCACCGGTGAAAGAGGAGAACCGAGCATTACAGTGCGCAAACTGTAATGTTACAGATTCAAGCATTACGTTGGTGAGAGAAAAGCACCGATCATTGTAACGCAACTTGAAGATACAATGTGTAATATTTTGATACAACTTCTCTGAAGTTTTGTATGGCAGTATTGTAATGTAATGCTCAAAATCGAATCTAAAACGTTACATTACATGAAAATGCTCCAGGTGAGGGACCACCTTAACAGACGAATAAGATGACGTTAGACGAAGTAAGTTACAACATTTCTACATCTACTGGTAGTAAGCTATTTCTGCTTGCTCAATAGCTTGGCAGCAGTATTTCTAGAACGTCTGTATTTATTTAAATGCAATCCTTAATTGTTACGGGACGACGTTTGATCAAATTGATTTACATTCTGTTATACGTTTACTGAGACTAAACCTACACTTTAAAAGCACGGATATCTCAATCTTTGGTGCCTGCATTTGTAAACGAACTCAAATCAATCAAATCAATCATATTTATTTCATTACTTAATAAAATAGTTCTTACAAGGTTTGGATTCTCCTTTCAAGCAAATATTATGCTTGTATTAGGAAATACCGCTCTTCAATAAGAGAAAAAAATATTAATTTAATTTAAACTAAGGCGTAAGAAGTGTAACACTTTAAAAATGCCATTCACCCTTGGCACATAGGGATAAGCGATAACGCTTTAAAAACGCATGTGCAGCAATGGTTTTCAGCCCTTAGTCTGCATTATAAAATAATAGGCAAAATGCTTCTCGCTATTGCTTGGTATTATAGTTTGAAATTTCACCCAAAATAAGAACTTTAATTTCCATCTTCATCTTATTTGAATGTGCTTATCACCCATTTTGTTTCAAACTTACAGTTTATAACGCAATATGTGTTAATAATCCTCAAGGCAACTGTGTTCAAAGAACCTTATTCTGTCGCACTCTAGTAGGAAAGTCTTAGAAACATGAAAAGACGCCGCCGGGAACCTCCGGGAGACTAGATTTATTATAGCCCTGACTACAGTCGATTTTATCTTCGCTGGAAAGAGTTACTGCGGGCATTTATTTCAGTCTCTACAAATATCCTCCTAGCTGAGTTATTTCAAATCAAATGCGTCAACGTTTAATTAACTCATAAACATTATAATAAACCAGTTAGCCACTCAGCGTTTCACAGTTCATTCAGAGCGGTTTCAATCCAGCGTTTTTTACGCGTATACGCCGGTGGCCTTGGCATGCGCGCTACATTGCAGAGCAACAAGCTACTATCTTTCGTGTCGACATGTCAAATGTGCGGGAATGACACAAGCACTCGTCTAATCGAGATGACATTTGATGTCAGTTCCATACATTTTTTAATTTGACGTGTCGAAAAGTAAGCAGCGTGTAGCTCTTCGCTAGCGTCATTGGACTGATTAAATATAATATTGCAAACACGACAAGACAAAGAAGCCCAGCAACAATTTATTGACATTGAGAAAATTTGTTGTTATTTGTTATTTATTACCATACTATAATAATGGGCGATTTCAATACCTGCCTTCTCAGGAATGACCCGTTCCCATCGTCTTAAATCTCTCGTAAATGCAAGTGATATGCATGTGCTCCCTCTTAACGCTACTCACTTCTTCCCAAACTCCGCTCCATCTCTTTTAGACCTTATCTTGGTCTCCTCAACTATCCACGCCGCTAAGCACGGTCAGTGTTCTGCTGATGCCTTCTCGTTTCATGACCTTGTTTATTTGTCTTATAAAGTCCGTCCCCCCCAATTCAAGGCGAAAATACTATTTCAGCGCAATTTTGGTGGCATGAGCACTGAGAATTTGCGGCAGGATGCAATAAACACCGATTGGTCGGTAATACACAATACCACTGGCATTAATGAGAAGGTCAACATATTCAACTCCCTTCTTAAACAGCTTTTCGATAAGCATGCTCCTGTTCGACCGGTTAAGATGAAACATTTTCCTGCTCCCTGGCTATCTGATGACCTCAGAGCTTTGAGAAACAAGAAAAATGCTGCAAAATCAAAGTTCAAGATGGAGCCATCGGACAAAAACCGCGAAAAATACAAAATGATAAGAAACCGCTGCAATAGGTTGTGTAGAGACGCTCAACGGCGCCATATTCACGAATCTGTTGAGAACGGTAACCCTACAAAAGTATGGAAATTCTTGAGATCGCTAGGAGTTGGAAGATTACGTAGTGAATCCACCCCCCAAGATATTGATATTGACCTCTTAAATTTCCCACTTCTGCTCATCTACCTTCATTGATGATACTAGAAAGCGTGACACTTTAAATAAACTGTCTTGTCTTGTCCTGATTTTTCTCCTTTTGTCTTCAGTCAAGTTACTGACTGTGATGTTTTGAAGAACGTTAAGGCTATTGCATCTGATGCCGTCGGTAACGATAGTGTTAGTCGTAAGATGATCGTACCCCTCCTCGATGTCCTAAATCCTATTATTACCCACATCCTGAACTACTCTCTACTTTCGAGCACCTTCCCACTTATATGGAAAGATGCACAGGTAATTCCTCTCCCAAAAAAGTCCAACCCTGAATCATTCTCCGATTACCGCCCTATTTCCATTTTGCCGTTTCTGTCCAAAGTCTTGGAGCGTGTTGTACATGATCAGCTTAGTCACTTCCTTTCCAAATACAACCTTTTAAGTCCCTTCCAATCTGGATTCCGTCCCGGTCATAGTACAACTACAGCCTTAGTAAAGATTACTGACGACATTCGGCGTGGCATGCCCTGCCGGAGCCTGACTGTGTTGACGTTGCTTGACTTCAGTAACGCTTATAATACGGTTGACTTCGACATCCTTCTTGGCATTTTGCGTTCTCTTAACATATCTCCGGCGGTGCTTGACTGGTTTCATAGTTACTTGCATGGGCGCCGGCAACGCATTCGTGCTGAAGACTCGTTTTCTGCATGGCGCGATATTTCTGCTGGCGTACCGCAAGGTGGTGTCCTCCTCTTCTTTTTTTCTGTTTTCATAAATTCTATTACTCATAATCTCTCTTCTTCTCACCACCTTTATGCAGATGATCTCCAAATATATTCGCAGGGTAGCCTTGAAAACCTTCATGGGGTAGTCGGAACTATTAATGCTGATCTGGCACGTATTCTGGACTGGAGCATGGCCTTCGGTCTTAAGGTGAACCCGAACAAAACACAAGTTATTGTCATTGGCAGCTCGTGGTTGATATCAAGAATCGAATGGGAGTCGATGCTGCCTATTGTATTTGATGGGATCCAGATCTCCTATAGCAGCATAATGAAAAACTTAGGTGTCTTTCTTGACAGTTCGTTAAGCTGGGAGAAACAGATTGGTGACGTGAGCAGGAGAATGTTCGCATCAGCAAGTTCTCTCAGTAGACTCCGCCACTTCTTACCTATACCCACCAAAATTGCACTTGTGCAGGCCTTGCTGCTGCCAATTCTTGACTATGCCGATTGTGCCTATTTAGACATCACTGAAAATTTTCTGAATAAACTCGAGCGCCTTCAAAACTTCTGCATACGCATTATCTTCGGGTTACGTAAATTTGATCACGTTTCTCAATTCCGCGCTCAGTTAAACTGGCTAACCATACGACATCGCCGTGATCTTCATATTTTGGCCCTATTGTATACTACTTTGTTTAATCACCGTTCGCCTCCTTACCTTAAGACGCTGTTTCAATTCATGCAGCCTACCAAAAGTGAAGGCATGCGGTCTTGCCGGAAACTCCACCTGACAGTCCCTCCGCACTCTTCTAGCTATTATTCTCAATCCTTTGTTGTTCGCTCAATTCGTCTGTGGAATTCCTTGCCTTTAACCATTCGTCAATCTCAATCCTTACCTATTTTCAAATCTCAGGTAAAGTCGTACTTCCTCTCTCTCTGACTTCGTGTTTTTTTTCTTCTTCTTTGTTTACGTTCCTTTTACATATGTTTCTCTCCTCATTTAGTTCGTTACACAAGGAAACTGGTGCTAGGTAATCTAAAACAATATATGTGTGTATACATAGATGAATTTATTTATTTATTTTTATATTAGCATAATATTCGAATGTAATTACTATTTTTTTTTCCATAGCTTTTGCGCAGCCTAACTCGTCCTCTGTTTTAAATCTCTCTGCCGAAGGTTGTCTGGAAGAGATCGCTCTGTAGCGATAAGACCGCCTAAATTGTACTAAATATTTACTTTTTTTGTTTTTACGTGCTGTAAGTATTTGTTTGTGCAATAAAGATTATTATTTATTATTATTATTATTAAAGCTTTTTGTATTTTTAGCTATATAACGAAATGTAAGTCAGATCCCTACTTAGGAAAATCTTTCGTATGACATACAATATGGTCTATGTATCTCTGCAACTCAGTGACCTAATGTAATTTGATTAACAATACTTAAGTAATGTCCTTTTAAATTAAAATCACCTTAGCTTCATTCTTTATCATCAACACTCTTTTATAGTTACCTTAGGGCAGGAGTATGGGTAAATCCATCAGGGTCCTGACTCAATAACGTTTATAAATACTTCAAGAGTAAACAGATGCCGATCGTAAAATGTTTATGGACCGATACTGTTCAGTACCCGTTCACGCAGTTATTTTTACCGAACAGTTAACAATTCCATAAGTGGAATATTGTTCATATTTTAGACACAGATTGATTTTCACTTTTTAATTACTAAAGAGGATGATAAAAGTTAAGCCTTTATTAAGTATTAAAGTTAATGAATCTTTATAATAAATAGACGTATATTGATGTTGCGGCGTGTAAATAGCCGTCAGCAGGCGGTGAGCGCAATTATGAAAATTATGTTTACTTATGTTTAATTAATTAAGTAGTTTGAAGAGACACCCTAAATAACTGAAAATAATATGACGAATGGTTTCTTTAGAAAAAAGCATAGGCATGACACTGAATACTGAAGATTCCACTAACCTTTTAAACCAGTCCAGGTACGCCTTCCACCACTGAATCCAATCTGTATCACTTACACTTCGAACTAATAGGTAGGTACCTAATATGCACAATTCCACGATAAATAGTGTCCGTGGTCCCTGCAGGGTAAACTGGTGGATTGTCTTTAAAGAAATATTCACTTTTCTTGATAATCAGCGCGAAAAGATTATGTGGCCATTCGCCGCGGAAAGATAAGAAGGGTAGTGAGAGAACAAGAAACAAAACGGCATCCAGCAAACCATAGACGATTCATGGAAGCGGAAATCAGTCAGAAACTCAAATGTCACAACATAATGCAATTAAAAAAAGAAACCATCGTTTGAGCATAAACAAAGTAACTATGTTATCTGTGGTCCAAAAATAAAGATTTATTAAAACTAGATATAGGGACGTATAGTGCCTAACCATGCTCCCCCCCTTGGAAGTTCGCAGAACTTACAAAACAAAACAAGCTGAAGAAACAGCAAGTGCGATAACACTAAGTTACTTAACATATAAGATAAGAAATAAAGATATAAAAAGAAACGAAAAAATTTCAACGAAGTAAAAATATGACAGGACATAGAGTCAACTATTGCGTTGGAATTGGATATACTTTTATAACCGGACGTTTGAAAATTCCACATCTGGTTTTTACCGTCACAACGCGAACAACTTTATCGATGCCTGGATGTATTTCCGTGATTACTCCTAAAGGCCAATGTAACGGAGGACAGTCATCTTGGCCAAATAATACGACAGTTCCGATCTGTATCGGCCGATCCGAAGCGGTCCACTTCTGTCTCACTTGCAGCGTGTGAAGATATTCTAAACGCCACTTTTTCCAAAACGACTGTACCATACTATCTAGCAATTGTTTTCGTTGAACAAGATTAATACGTGCGTCTGTCAAATCTACAGCCGGTAAGTATTGCAGCGGGGTTGACATTAAAAAATGGGCGGGCGTGATTATTTCCGGATCTGGATCAGATGACACTACACACAGCGGGCGAGAGTTCATAATGCACTCTATCTGTACTAGCACAGTCTGTAGCTCCTCGTAAGTAAGGAGTTGTGTTCCTATCACGCGGTAGAGGTGAGTCTTTAAACTTTTTATATTTGACTCCCATATACCTCCAAAGTGAGGAGAGCGTGGTGGAATCATTTTCCAATCAATACGACGTGCACTTAGTTCCCGCTTCAATGCAGGCTGAAATTCAGAATCAATTAAAAAACTAAAAATATCATTTAATTGAGCTTTAGCACCCACAAAATTGGTGCCATTATCAGAATATAAGCATGACACTGGACCACGTCGAGAAATGAAACGGCTAAACGCTGCCAAAAAAGCATTAGAAGTCAGTTCTGAAACTAATTCAATGTGAATAGCCTTAGTAACAAGGCAAACGAACAAGCAGATATATGCCTTTTGCGCATGTTGACCTCGTCTTCGAGTGAGTGTGATACGGAGGGGACCAGCGTAGTCCACGCCAGTATGAACAAAGGCTTTGGCTTCTAAAACGCGGTACGATGGAAGATCCGCCATTTTTGGTGATAGATGCGAAGGATTCACACGAAAGCAATAATTACATTTTCGTACCTTAGCTCTCACAACAGTCCTGGCATCTAAGATCCAATAACGTTGACGCAAGATAGACATAAGGAGTCCAGAGCCTGTGTGACAGTTTATCACATGAAAATGATCAATAATAAGATCCACCACAGGATCACGCTTCGGAAGTAAAAATGGATGTTTTGCCTCAAATGGCAAGTCAGAGTTAGAAAGCCGACCACCGACACGCAACAATCCATCTTCATCAAGAAAGACAGACAAACTCTGAAGCTTTCTTGAGGGCAATTTGTTATTTTTAAGCGCCATAATATCTTCTGCAAAGTGAACTCTTTGAACAGAACGAATGACGGCCTTTTCAGCATTCGTCATATTATTGACTGTACTGGAGGAAGAAGAAATCTTTTTTATGAAACGAAGGATATAAATTACAATCCTTAGTAATTTATTCCATGAAGATACACGCTGAGCTAATTCATTCAGAACTAGTGATTCACATTGAATTCTTGCGGTAAACACATTAGCTCTGTGTTCAGGCAAATGATCGGTATTAGTCCGGGTGAAAGGTTTTATTGGCCATTCAGAAGGTGGGTTGCGAATCCACAATGGACCGTTCCACCATAAATCATGTGAAAGAAGCTGTGAAGACAACATACCACGCGACAGACAGTCACTCGGGTTTTCGCTGCCGGCAATATGATAAAAATTTTCAGACGGTAAATTCTCTTGACATTGAGCAACTCGATTACTGACAAAAACTGACCAGCGATGAGGTGAGGAATGAATCCACGAAAGAGCAATCGTGGAATCCGAGAATGCGTAAATCCGCGCAATTGGGTAGCGCGCGCGATAAGTTTCTTGTACGGTGACTATCAATTTGGACATTAAAACCGCGGCACAAAGTTCTAAACGAGCAAGCGTGGTCACTTTGGTGGGGGATACCTTTGATTTTGCACATAACAATCGTACAGTGATGTTTCCAGCAGGGTCAGTAGTGTGTAAGTATATGACACAACCATAACCGTTCATACTGGCGTCACAAAAAGCTATGATCAACACAGAACTTTGGCGTATGACTCCTACATGGCGAGGGATCCTCAGAGAAGAAATCAAAGGAAATTCCTGGATTAACGCTGAAAACCTTTGGATAACGTTTTCAGAAGGCGTATCATCCCACCCAATTTTGCACAACCACAGCTCTTTAATAAGCAGCTTTGCGTATAAAATAATAGGGGCTACCAAACCCAGAACATCAAATAAACGGGCAACTACTGACAGTATGCTCCGCTTAGTACACTTCTCAGGTACATCATGAGTTGTGAAGAAGAAATTATCATCAACTGGATCCCATGAAAGGCCTAACACCTTAGAGGCATTGTATAATTTTTTTATTACCACTTTGAGGTTTAGCATAAACTTGCGCAGTTGACAATAAGATTGAAGAGGTCGGTCTCACTCCGGCGCTCAACGACAACGAAACATCACTTGGAGCATTAATGACACTTTTCGATTCATCAATGTGGTGGGACTCAAGTTTCCCAGGTGCCGGTCCAAAATGGGCGCTGGTAGCCACGGGATCAGCTGAACAATTTTTCGTGACAAGAGCGTGCATTTTCATGCCGGGCTGACTAGGATAAGAGCCTAGCGGTGGAGCCGTAGCGGTCAACGACCCGCGGTCAGTACTAACTTGCGACACTACGTACGTAATTATTTGAAACAATATTATTCTGATCATTTTTATCAAAATGTAAAGAAGTGTGATGCCTTTTCTTGCATTTATTGCACACATGAGTGGACTTACAAGACGTAACCGTATGAGTCCCACTTAAACAATTAACACACCCGTGTTTTGATTTAATAAAGTCGAATCTTGCGTGCGAAGAACTTAAGTTTTTAAATTGCGGGCAAGCGTAAATTAAATGATTAGTTTCATTACAAAATAAACAACATTTAACGAATGAAACCGGTACATTTTCATTACTGCTTACAAACGAGCGGTACGTATTAGGTCGGGGCGGCTGAGTAGCGGATGTCTTATTTGCGGACACGCCACTGTTCGATGCCCGCGTCGAGTTATTATTATTTGACCGTTGTAATATTTTTACTTGATCCTGAACGAAAGATACTAGTTCGCTTAATAAGGGAAGTTCTTTATTACGAACAGTTAATTCAAATGCTTGGGCTGTTTGGGAATCAATTTTCCTGAACGCACAATGAAATAATATAAAATCACACAAATCTTCAATACCTAGCTGGCGTAATGCTGCTACGGAAGAATAATACTTCTCAATAAATGTGTCAAGGCTGTTAGACGTATTCGTACAACATTTAGCGTCGAGAATATTGTTTAAATAATGTGTGCCTAGTGCACGTTTATCCTGGTATTTTTTCACTAAACTATTCCAGATAATGTTATATGTCTCGCCCGCCGGAACAATACCGGCCGTGACCTTCAAAGCATCATGCGTTAATTTACCTATTAAATACTGCACGCGCTGCGAGTCAGTCAGCTGTCGATTATCGTGAATATTTGCTTTAAAACTTTCGTAAAATTTAGGCCAGTTTTCTACTTTGCCATCAAAGCTAGGCAATTCGATTGGAGGTAACTTAATGTTGCATGATATGTTTGAACTATTTGAATGATTATGTGAAGATTTGTTCGACTGCGAATCCTGAATAATGTTATTTCGGGCGCGTTTCACAACAAAATACAAATCATCAAAGGCATCCAATGCTTTAAATTCTGGCTGGAAAGTCGAGTCTAATGATAACTGGTGATCATTTATATCATCCATAATCGATTCAAACTGACTACGCATTGCATCTATTAATTCAGATTGAGCCATAAACGTTTCATTACTTCTTGATGCAAAATTTGAGATATTATTTGCGAGATTAAATAACCTATTCATGCGTGAAAAAAGACGTTCTTTCTTAGCTGTCAGAAGGACGAGCTGTTTATCGACCGTATCTTCATACCTACCGTCGTCAGACATGATCGTAGTATGGAGTTTTCAATGAAATTGAGAGAAAAAATAATTTCAATGTTAAAATTTTAATCGACAGAAAATTCTGTGGAATTTACAAAATGGCGGCACAAGCAAAAACGTAACGCAAGTATTTACCAATTAATACGTAAGCCTGCGAACATCCAAGCGTGTTATTGAAAATTACTACTTTTAATAAGTAGATATTTATGTACGAAATATGCTAGAACAATATCTAGGCTCGATAGGACCAAAATTATGATGCTGCGGCGTGTAAATAGCCGTCAGCAGGCGGTGAGCGCAATTATGAAAATTATGTTTACTTATGTTTAATTAATTAAGTAGTTTGAAGAGACACCCTAAATAACTGAAAATAATATGACGAATGGTTTCTTTAGAAAAAAGCATAGGCATGACACTGAATACTGAAGATTCCACTAACCTTTTAAACCAGTCCAGGTACGCCTTCCACCACTGAATCCAATCTGTATCACTTACACTTCGAACTAATAGGTAGGTACCTAATATGCACAATTCCACGATAAATAGTGTCCGTGGTCCCTGCAGGGTAAACTGGTGGATTGTCTTTAAAGAAATATTCACTTTTCTTGATAATCAGCGCGAAAAGATTATGTGGCCATTCGCCGCGGAAAGATAAGAAGGGTAGTGAGAGAACAAGAAACAAAACGGCATCCAGCAAACCATAGACGATTCATGGAAGCGGAAATCAGTCAGAAACTCAAATGTCACAACATAATGCAATTAAAAAAAGAAACCATCGTTTGAGCATAAACAAAGTAACTATGTTATCTGTGGTCCAAAAATAAAGA
Organism: Udea olivalis; assembly: GCA_947369235.1. Classification (NCBI taxonomy): domain Eukaryota; kingdom Metazoa; phylum Arthropoda; class Insecta; order Lepidoptera; family Crambidae; genus Udea; species Udea olivalis. The sequence continues at coordinate 5,745,292 of OX376346.1, read as the reverse complement.
TTTATTAAAACTAGATATAGGGACGTATAGTGCCTAACCATATATGAATAGACGACACGATTGGCGTTGTGCGCTGTAGCACGGTTTCTCGCCTCGAATTCCCTTCGATGATAAAAAGTGGGGGTCTAAAAGTTTTCCTAAACATGGTAAAAAAAAGAATGTCGGGGCGACATTGTAACCCTATAAAAATAAGTAACCAATAAAAATTTACAAACTTTTTCCTGAGTTCGGGGTAAGTTATGAAGATGTTAGAGTAAAGAAGACATTTATAAACTAGTTTAATTTCGCTCACCATTTCGTGCATGTATACGTAAATATAAAGATACTCAGTTTTAGAACTGAAACATGTGCCCGAATTCAAACCATTGAACGCAAGAAAGAAATAAGTAATATTATTTTAAGTCTCGATGCAGTTCATTGAATACCAGGTTTATACAAAAATTTCTACTTGACTGGATTCTGTCCCATTCAGCTTTGATTGATTAAACACTCTTTTTTACAGAAGGTGCTGACTTGGGTCTACTTAAAAGAACTTTCAAAGCTAGTGAAAGAGATGATTTTCAAGTAGGTAGTTTTAGAATCGTATTTATTATTATGAAAGTAAATTAACTTATATGGCTTCGCCTACGTTATCGTTATATATTATAGCCAAATTACATATTTTTTCTTATAAATTGTAGCTCATGTGTTATTCTGCTGTATAACACATGGGCTACAATTATTTATTACAGCAGCATTATTATATACAGCTGGTGTTACCTACTGTAAAGTTTTATTTAAAACCGTTTCGTAGTGTTTGAGTGAAAGAGTAGCAAACATACACACATACATATATATATCCTCACAAAATTTCGCATTTATAATATTAGGAAGATTGAACTGGTTTTTTTTTTAAATGCAGAAAAAAAAGTAAATACGGTTAGTATACGATTATCTTAAAAGCACTAGACTATTCAGATAGCGTAAAAGTGAATGATTTTATTTATTTTAAACCGTTTTAAAGTTATAGGCTATTAATCACAAAGAATAATGGTTGCTCTCGCAAAAACCTGGCTCGCAGCTAGTGAGCTTGAAAGCCAGCTTTTTGCCACTTTCCTTATACGTCGTACTTTTTTTATTTTTTTGTATCCTGAGAGAATATGTGCACACAATATATTTTTTTCACTTCTCATGCTCTAAAAGTACGCCAATATAGCCCTACGAAGCAGGGCTAAGCTGACCACTTTAGCCCCTAGGGAGTGAAAAGTAATTCGTTTTTTAATTTCCTTCATGTGACAAAGACAAACTCAAACAGACAGTACAAATATACTATTATCTGTGGAGTGTGGACCGTCTTCATTGGAAAAATGTTGAGACCATGGTTTGTCCGCAAAGAAGGTAGCACCATGTGTTTTAAATTGTTAATCTGTGGTTCAGTTCAGAAAAAAAAACTGATCACGAAAATTTCAGAACTTTTGTCAAGTGTAAAGTTTTAAATGTTTTTGTACTAAATTGACTATTTTTCTCGCACTCGAAGTGAAAAGTACAGTTTGCACCTCGAGACTAAACGCCAAATTAATATACCCTCGGTTCCATTGACTCCCTCGCACGCTCGGGAGTCAAACCACCTCTGATATATTATGGCTTCGTTTAGTCCCTCGATGTAAAATATACTACTTATTTCTTTCTTAGCTTGCGAGCACTCCCAGCTTCCCTACGACCCCAATTTACTTAAGGATAAGCGTCGAAAATGCAAAGTCTGCAGCGAACTCCGTTTTAAAACATCTTTCTCTCACAACTTCTTCTGCTTTCTCGGACCTTACTTATACAACAATTTTAATGCTTTCCTACATATCTATTCACTTTCTAAATTTATTTGCAAGCAGACTGTTTCTAAATACCTTAAAACTTTAAATTATGAGGCGACTGAAAAACATCTCCGTCCTCCTAAGTAGACATATCCACTAACCAACTGGTGATGTGAACCACATTATTTTATGGTGTCTTCTCTCATTGACGTTCACTCAAACTCAAACACTCCCACATACACTCGATTCATACACCAATACATGCACACATACTCCCCTCATGCATACACAAACCTCACCCACACATACTCAAACCTCAAATCAAAAAATGCACTCACACACTCACTCACGCACACAAATCTGCAAGGAACCATACTTTAGTACTTTACTTTTACTTTTATTTTGTATTTTCTGTTCTTTCTCCAATCTCTTGTTTTACATCCACACAGCTTGTAAATGTGTTGGCCACGAGTAGGGGGGGCCTGGTGACCTGTAGGACAGGTTTCTATTTTGAAACCTATTTCAGGCACCAGTCCCTCACAAAATATAGGCTATATTCATTGTCTAGACCTAAGATTAGCCTTAAGTACCTATGATTGTGAAGGGAAAATAAATATATTTGAATTGAATTGAATTGAATTGTTTCTCAAGAGATGGATTAGTAAAAAAACATAGCAATTTTAATGTATTAAACAAAAATGAATAAATGTTGAAACTTTAGTTTTATTTACTTCTCATTGTTTATTAGATTTGATTAAATTTGTCCGCAGATCCCAAAGGGCGGCGGAAGTATTAATCCTGACGGTAGTATGGCAGCCTGTCAATAATATATTGGCATAATATTCTCTCTCGTGGCCGTGGCCCGGCTATGTTAAGCAAGTTAGTAGATTATGCACCGCAAACAATCGAGGCCGATGGAGCGTCACGCTTCCTCATGAACTAAAGTAAAGTAAGTTAAAATAGTTAATTCTCGTTGGGTTAGTTTAACTAGGAGGATAAACCCTTTACGGTGAAAAATTTGAAATTTGCTTCAGCTTCTGCACTGCACTATCACTTTCACGCAAAGGGGGATAAAGCCAATAGTTAAAGTGATCGAACAGTTGCAGTTGGAGTTTATTAGGTCAAAAGTCTTATGAGACTGTTTTGTTTTATAAACTGAAGTAAAACACGGCTCAAACATAGCACTGAGGATTAAGTATCAGTATGGTCGTCCGCTAGTAATATGTTGGTTTATTGCAATAGAGGCAGCTACCGTACTTCGATAGGAATAAGCGCTGGTTCATCAAACTTGTTTTAAGTTCAGAAATAAATGAATTGAGCCCTTGGAAAAAATGGTTTTGGGACATCAGACCTAAAACTAAGCTGAGAAAACGTATGCCAGTGATCAGCAAGGAAGGTAAGGTGAGTATGTAGGCTTTTCTGAGAATTGAGAGTTCGGATCCAGATATTAGGACATTCATAATAGCAGTGTGGTTCAGTGATGTACTGACAAATCTTTACCCGTCGTAGCTCTGCAACTAATTTTAATTACAACTTGAGATTTCTATCTGCAACCACTGTTGCTTAATCGTGTTCATAGTTATCTGTATACGGTCCTCATTAATTTGAGAGCGAATGAGGGTCCTCTAAATTGTAGAAGCGACGCTGATATTAGATTTACGTTGATATACGCTATCTATACGGTATTTCCCCTTTGTATGAGAATCCAGTTAATTTCACTGGTTTAATAAACTTTAACGTGTTTGTTTTGAACGATAGGTATCCATAAGAAATAGTAGTAGAAGAAGAAGAGGAATAGAGACAACGTTTTAAACTGATGTCTGATATGTGCTATTATGCATCTACCTACAGATCACAGATGTAGCCCACCGAATGATTCATCACCTTCATTATTTGCAGCCATTAGACAATTTATTTCCATTAATTTAAAATGTACAATTTATTTCAACTAATTTAAATTGTACAATTTTTTTCTTCTAATTTCAATTGTACAATTTATTAAAACTAATTTTAATTGTAAAATTTATTTCAACTAATTTGAAACGTGTTAAACATGTTGACTAAGCTTTAATTCGAATACCTTTCGACCTTTCATAAGGCTTTTATTAGACGTCAGTAAATTCACAGTATATATTATATTCAGTGGTACTCCTATGATCCAAACTGGGCGACCAGCTGACGCCATGAACCCTCGGTTACATCGTTAAACTTCGTGAATGTCGCCATACTAATGATATAAGAAACCATGACTTCAGAAATGAGAATAGTTTTGAACATTATGGTAGCAGAAATAACATTTCGGCGCATGAGTAGAAGAGAAACTTCACGATAAGGACCCACAGATAACAAACAATACCCCCAGTATAAATACCAGATCAATTATTTAGTGACTGTAGAAGTACTAGAAGAATATTCGAGACCATTTCAAGAGGTGTGTAGTCTGGTGCATATTTATTTATTTAAATTCGTTTTTTTTATTAACTTGATTGCCAATTAAACATACGCTGTGAGTTATAAGTTTCAATATCGACAAAGTTCACTTCTTGAAATAACAACGAAGTCTTATATTGTGTCTTTATGTAAAATCATTTGCCCCTATCGAATCAGACAAAGCCTCAACTCAGATGAATCTGACCTTTATGATTACGAATCCTTGAGGAAGAACTATTTATGACGCCACGATTGGCGTAGTGCGCTGTAGCACGGTTTATCACCTCGATTTCCTTAGTGTCCCGGGTTCGATTCCCGGTCGGGTCAATTCAGGAAACGATCTTTTCTGAATTGACTCGGGTCTGGGTGTGCTGGGAGACGCCCCTGGCTGATTTCCTTGTGTAGTACCTCGTGGCACAGGGATATTAATCCCTACTTCGAGACCATTACAAGAGGTGTGTTGTCTGGCGCATATTTATTTATAAAATAATGGATAATCCCATCATAATAATAATGAAGTTAAACGTAAAAGTATTTAGTTTATAGAATTTACATTGACATAACAGATTTTCAATAAATAAATGTGACAAACTCAATTATTCATCTAAAGTTCATTGAGTTGCGACTGGTCAAAGAGAATATCAGATTTTCGAATGAGATTCACTTGAAGTGACACTTAGTTGCATTTATCTGGTTTGACCAGCGGGCTATGTAATTAAAAAGTTCAATAAAACTTAAAGGGTTATGACCCTACCGTATGCCCTAGCCGTATGCGGCTGGGCTTTATTGCTGTAGCAGTACTTAAGTAATAGATAGGTATATCATCGTAGATCTGATCTAAACGTTGTAGTTTTTTGGTCTATGAGTTAGCGTCAATAGTCTCCACTAAGAAAAGTTAATAAAGTAAAGCAATCAAACCTTTTAAAAAGCACTCAATATTTTTATTATGAGGTTTTTTATTGATGCTCTGCTACTAAATACCGTTCCTCCCTCTTCTAGTAGGTAATAACTGGTAAAAGCAGGTAATTTAAAGTACACTTAGACTATACAGTTACCAAATATACCAGACGTATGTCACACAAACGTTAGTATGCATAGTGCGCGTCCTATTTGGACGGTTAGGACATTATCGTCGTAATCACTGACTCAAAGGAGCGTTTAACATTGCAAGGACACTCTTATGGTTCACTGAATATAAATTGCGCAATCGAGTCAGTCATTAGCTGTATCTGAAGATGATCAATGAAAAATCAGCATCAGAATAATCAAATAAAACTATTTTACATCTCTGGTAGCTCACATTGTAGGTATGTCTTTCATTTATCACTAGGCTGGATTGTGATCCATTCCAGTACACTACTAATATTGTAAAATGTGTTGTATTGATCACTGACAATGTAAAGTCACAGCACAGCTGTAAAATTGTGTACGTATTATGAGAATGTCTAAAATCCCAATTTATTTTAGTACACACCATTATACATGTATATTGACCTATTACTTCAGTACGATGACGTATTACTTATAGTAAAACACTTTAACGTGTACAAAAGAGCCCGGGGGCTTATCGGCCGGCCGCGCGCCCTCTTTGCATAAAATGAGAAACCTCATTGTGTCCGAAGCGTCCGACTTGCGGCTTGTTACGCCGAGCTGAGGCGAATTTGCCCTGTCTGTGTATTGATGCCTCTATTACAATAGTGATCTGGAAATTGTGCGCAGTTTTATTCGATACACTATGTTATAAGAGATAACGGTTATTTTAAACAAAGATACACCTAGATAAATATGCTGGAGTCATTACTACGAGTAATGTAGTATGTAGTACTTTTCAGTCCCACTTTCAGTTTCACTGTATTTTTTGTTATTTTTTTATTTTTCATTTTCGTCAGCTTTATTTATTCTATATGTTATTGGGCAGAAACCTAATGTGGTAGTACACATATAAAATGTAATTTAATTTTACCGATGTTCCTGCACCTTTCAGGGCGATGGCTGAAAATCAGTGCATGCGCTCTTGCAGCGATGCGTCACTGAGACTTGACCTTTAGTTGGCTGCAGCACGCATGTGCATTCATGTATAGTAGTTTAGTTATTAAGTATCTGATTGTGTGCTCTGTCTTGTATGTACGTGTGTGTTGAAGAAAGTAATAAACGTTTTTTTTATCTATCTATCTAATAAGAATACAATCACCTTGCAACGTTTGAACCAAAGCGTTACTAAAAAAACAAACAAAGATTTAGAAAAATTGACACAAACAAAATACCCAGAATTAAAACGATAAAAAAGAAAATTAGAGATATCATCATGTGGTGATATGTGATTACTCGTAGTTTAGAGGTGAAATGTTATTCACCCAGAAGCAGCTGTACGCAAAAGCTAGCTAGCTTTTGCACAAAATGAGAAAGTTCATTATGTCCGAAAACGACTTGCATACAGTTTAGGGTACGTTTTATAGCCAGGGGTTCCGCTCAAAACACATAAGTCGAACATGTTACGACTACGACTTCGATATTACGCGACCGTGGCGAAATAAGTTAATATGATTAAAGTTTGTAAAATTAGGGTAAGTTAAACTCGATAGAATCTACAAACTGTTCAATTTATTTGAAAGGAAGAAGGGGTTGCAAAAGCTATCTAATATATAAATGTTTTCAGGTTTTAGAAAAAGGTTTGCTATTGCATCAAATACGTACCCGTTATTTACTTGACTGAAATTATCTAACAATGATTATAGGTCATGTTCATTCCTCACATTATATTTATTCTTTTTATTCTATTTGTTGACTTTGACTTAAAATTGACTGTTGAAAACTATAGATACTTTCCACTAAAACTAAATACAGAAGACGACCCAGGTACTTACCTTACAACATTAAATATTTTTTAATGCTTTATTTTCCTCTGATCTGATCTAAATATAAATTACGAGTATTTTTCCCGTTGCTGAGGAAAGATCTTATCGCTTATATGCCAGGCTTTCTTTATAAAACATTTTGTGAACTTCCGTAAAAAATATGCGCAGAATGACTTTCCTCTACACCCTGTAAACAATCTTCACGTTATTCCTACTCTCACGTAAAATATTTTTAATAAAATCTTACGATATTCATACCATTTGTTTAAAATGGTCATTAAACAAGTCCCGGTAAAAGCTTATCACCGTATCGGATCGAACGATAAGCCAATAACGAAGTTTAGTTATGTCACAGGATCCCTTGGGGAAACGGCCCTTTTTAGGGATTAGTGGATACTTTAATACGTATCGGAAATATAATACGCTTTAAAAGGGATGGGAAAATGCGGTTGAGGTTGGAGACTTTTCCTTCAAATAATTAGAAAGGCCATCACATTCTCATAGAATCCACAAATGGTACTCAAATACTTATTTGTGACTAACTAATAACGTTTGTACGCTTGTTCTGGACAACTAGTTTGTCAATAGAATAGTAGTCAGGGGGCCTACTCCCGCTCGTCGAACCCGTAGTAACGTGAATTCTCAGTCGTTAAAAAAAAACATACTTACGAGTACCGTTCGAAATTGATGTTGATTTTTGGGTTTTCTAATCATATTTTAGTGTACAAAATACATGAAACACATTCATTACATATTTCGTTGTGTCCGTTTTACCCTTGCAAAGTTTCACAAAACTTCGTAAATTAGTACCAGAGTAGGCCCCCAGATTCCATACAATTGTGTTTGTTGTGTCACTGGTTTTTATCTATTGAAGTATGAATTTCAGACAGACAGTAAAGTTAGGCTTTGCTTTGTTTTGGTGAAAATTTTAAAAAATTGTCAGAGGTATTTATATAATTTGTTTATTTTATAAAGCCTGTCAACTGTTAGTAACAGTAAGTAGGTAAAGCATGTCATTAACTGTACAAACTGTCTTTCCGATTCTATTTGACATTTAATAATACAAACATTGTTCTTTGATTGTATCGAATAGGAGCTTACCACAAATTAGACATGCGCGGCGCTCTGACAGATAGCCCGCTTAGAACAACACGCCATTTTTGACGCACGCACACAGAGACATGAGTTTACAAGCGAAGTCTGTGAGCTTCGATGAGTCGGAAAGTCGCATTTTCGCGAGTGTTTTTGTTTTTGTCGAACTTGGTGCAATTTTTCACATGATGAATTTTGTTTTTGGCCAGTTCTGACAAGTAGGTATAACTTACTTACTTCATTTAAAAAATTCAGAGCGAATATTGTAGTAACCCTAGGCGGTTCACGCAAGTTTTGGAAAAAAGGTGCGAGCGGTCCTTTTGTAAACTCTTTATTTTGTGTGCTTACTTTTTTTTTTGTGATTTTTTCGCATTGGGATGAATTTTTTCAATATTGAAATGTAAAAAAAAACAATATGAAGAGGATTGTTATCTTATCATGCCCCATGCCACCGCGTAATTGTTTGAAGTTTATCAATACATGGATCTTCTGTTCTAGAAAGCGTTATGCGGGCTTCGAAGCGCTCTCACTGAAATCTACTTCAGTAGACATTCTAGTAGAATTTAACCTACAGCAACAAATAATTTATACACAGATTTATACAGTTAAGCATTATTGTGCAAGAGCAATTGATTATAATAATTCAGTTTGGTGTTGTAGTGATTGAAATTGCGACTTTAAGTGACTTTATTTAAGGGTCAATATTACGAGTAAGATGCAAATGTTAATTGCTTTGAAGCGCAGTAAACTAAAACATCCACAAAATCAATGGCACGTTAACTAATAAGGGTTTTATTCTGTAAGCCTAATACCTAATCGCAAATTGGTAATAAAACTGTCAGGTGTAACAGATATTTGAACCAGTACAACGAGCAATAACAACACAAATGTTCTTCGCAATTCTAACAACATTATCATTATACTCCCAGCCCCTTCAATTAACAGCTGCAATACATTATCAAATAGGATATAATTACTCACGTGCAAACTGGGACGTAACGTAAAGGCATTCGTGTTTACAAGCGTGCGAATATGTCTACTCGGTGTACTTACAAAATGGTAGTTACAATTTGTGTTTTGCATTTTTTCTAATGGCAGGTGGCATACAAAGCATATGAACCTCCTTTAAAAGAAGCAAGTTCTAAATTGCTTCAAATCTATGTTTTTTTTTTACAAGAGGGACCCCCCCAAGTAACAGAGAATTTGGACATTTGCAGTTTTTGGTTGTCCCGCAATAAACTAACGATCATAATTGCTCTCTAAAAATTCGACGGAGTGTTGTGTTCTTCCAAAATACTTTAGTGAACTCTATTCTAATGAGAAAGAAAATCAGAGACAATCGCAAACTACTAGTAAAACAAATATTCCTATTTAATTGTTCCAGCCGTTGCTGATAGCTGAAATAAATTCAGATTTTGTTGTAATAGTTCATAAAGTTAAGTTCGTTTAAAGTTTCACATCAAAAAAAGGTTAAGACTTATTTAATTAACATTTAGCAAATAACATTATGAATTTATTTCTTTAAAACATCCAGACTAGTAGTGCCGTGTTGTGCTTGGCCATTCTCGAAAAATGTTCCGAATTATTCGGAACATTACCCAGATTTGTGCGTTTGTTTTGCTCATTCGTTAAGCTGTTGGTACTCGAAGCTCCATAGATGAGGTACCTAGTCGTAATAACGATCCTGCATACACCCTTCAATACTCAGTTGTAGACCCTTAGGGTGGAACCGCACCCTTAGATACCTAAAAACCATGGAAGGTTATTCAGTGATTAGCAGTGTGGGTGCTATTTTCAATATTATAAATAAATATAAATATGCGCCAGACAACACACCTCTTGTAACGGTCTCGAAGTAGGGATCAATATCCCTGTGTTACGAATTACCACACAAGGAAATAAGCCAGGGGCGTTTCCCAGCACACCCAGACCCGAGTCAATTCAGATCGTTTCCTGAATTGACCCGACCGGGAATCGAACCCGGGACACTACGGAAATCGTGGCAAGAAACCGTGCTTCTGCGCACTACGCCAATTGTGTCGTCAAAAATATTGAAAGTATCGTTAGTCGTAATCTCTAGCACAAGCTCTCCTTAGTTTGGGGTAATTAATCCCAATTTTAAGTTTCATTTTTTACTTAATTTTAAAAACAAAGTTTTTAGACAACATCACATGATACAAATGACAGGTTTTTCCATTGTATCAAGGAAGCCAGAAACGATGAACCAGCTGCAATGTTAATTAAGGGAAATTAATGAAATCAAACTTGATTGCCTTCGCGGGACGGGCTTAAAATATAAATTGGGCTTCTTAAAGGCCTCCTCCGAAACAATTTATCAAGGTATAAAAACCACGGACTCTGGAAACCTGCTTTATATTTTACCTCCTAAATAACTACTATAAAGGGATTTTTGGAAATATAAAACATCGCAAGAACTCCTTGTTAAGGGTAAAACTAGCGTAATTAAAATTTTGTAAATAAATACTTTAAAAACGGACCACATTGAATAAATAAATATGCGCCACCTCTTTATGGTCTCGAAGTGGGGATTAATATCCCTGTGTTACGAGGTACACAAGGAAATAAGCCAGGGGCGTCTCCCAGCACACCCAGACCCGAGTAAATTCAGAAAAGATCGTTTCCTGAATTTACCCGACCGGGAATCGAACCCGGGACACTACGAAAATCGAGGCGAGAACCCGTGCTACAGTGCACTAAGCCAACCGAAACAAAACCAAACTTTTGATGCATAATAATTAGTACATTCAGAAACGAAAATTATCTTGCTAATGAATAAATTATGAAATTGCGTGTATTGTTACGCTATCACTCGATAGTAACCAAAAAATACCTACTCAATATCGTTATTGACAGTGAATGCTACAAGAAAGTAAATTATGATGATTTGAGAGAATAAGCATAGAGCAAAGATTATTGCGCAAGTATGTGATATATTAAAAGTTTGTTCTACGTAAAGCAATCAAACGATAACCCTGCTCACTTGAGGTATGCCTTTCAAACCTCTGGCGTAAAATACAGCCTTAAATGGTTAACTGACAAATTGTAATAGCCCAACAAGCACAACACTAGGAACCCATCACTAAGTTTCAATGTGTAAAAAACTTTAAAAAGAGCTGGAATATCATTTTAATAAGGCTGGTGCCATTCCCGTACGTTTTCAAGTTTTTCACCCTATTAATAAAAAAATAAATTATAAAACAATGTATTTCATCATAAACCATGGTTACATTACAAACAAGGGTCGACTTCTTCTTTTAAGTGCGTGTAGCACCCGTACCAGAAGTACCGTACTCTTCCTCAACACACTCATACATAAATGAACAAATTAATGCAATATTATATTCATTGTTTAGAAGTATTAAATAGTATTTAGTTTGTAAGTTTCTTTTGCTTACGGTGTTCACCTATAATTGTTTATTACACTCAGTTATTTTATCATATATTTTAGTGTTTATAAGCGGTGGTAAGCCAATAAATAAATACAAATCAAACAGAGCGCAAAAATTATCTGTGCGTGTGTGTGTGTGCATGCGTGTGTATGTAAATTGAATTAAAGCATTGGATTTTAATAAATGCAACCACAAAAAAACAACAAAAGGTAGTTTTGTGGATATTCTAACAAAAAGGAACTGCATATTTTCGCATGCACTGCATTTGTTAATAGATGACAGGCAATTCTCTCGGCGCAGCTAACACGTCCGATGGGTTATCCAACATTCCTTCACTTGACGGGCGTCGATTAAACGTAAATTGAGGTAACGCACGATGACATTGTACTTTTGTTTTGTGCGAAAACATTGATTGAAACAACGAAGTGGCTTTGTACATACGGACAATAAATTGAAACTGATGTTTGGTGTGTAATGGAGCACCATTATATGTTTCCTATGTGTTATGAGCTCTGGTATGTAACAGCAATGGACGATGCCACATCAAAGTTGCTATTCTCTAACTGAAGAAATAAACTTTATTGCTTAAATAAATTGTTTTCACACAATATGAAAATATGTCTTTTTTAAGACTAGTGGGTGCTAGTTTTTGTTACATACAATCATAGCGCTTTTTCAGAAATTTCTGATAACGACTTTTGGGACTACAGTGTTATATTCAACAATCTGTCATTGTAAGACCATTAGGTACGTGTTTCCTATCCTTACATAGTAAGACTATTACTGCCATAATCAGTTCCTTTGTGAGGGAAATAAAAAAGGGGAAAATAAAGCCTGTGTTTTATTGCGCAGCAAAGAATTTGCGGCATAAAGAACGATTATAAAGTTAAAATTTATTCGAGCGCTGCTCTTGGTATCGACAGTTAAACTTATTAGGTAATAGACATGGCCGTTAAATAGGGGCTGAAGATGAAATTAAAAATGGTAATTGACTTTGGGGAGGAATTGGGAAGTTGTGGTAAGTTGTGGTGGTGTTATTGCGCCCTTTTGAGAATTTTGACCTTGTGGTCCTATTTTTACAAAGTGGAAAGGGCATGTGTTGCTACCTATAATGTCGGCGACAGTCGCAATCTAGCGTATCCCACTTCTGTTATTTCGGTAGTAAGTTACATGCGTTTCGACTCATTTTCATTTCATCTTTCTGCTGCCTGATGTCCCTGAAGTCCCTTAATCTCCATGGATGTCCGAGAAGAGGGGCCAATAGGCCGGATCACCAATTTCTGACACCATCTTCTTCATTCGATATTGCAGCTAGTTTCAAACCACACACTTTCATTCCAAATTTGTATCAAGTGTAGCAAAATCAATATTCTGTGCAACCATAGACATCGCCCCTAATTCCTTGCAGGCTGCATGATACACGGGCGGCTGCACCAAACGACCAGCGTCTTAACGAAACAATTTAGCTCTAGACGCTGCGCTGAAAATTTCCTTTGCCTCATTGTTTTCCTTTTTTATTTTCTTGGGCGCTTTGCATTTCACAGATGAGAACGGTACTCCTGTTCCATCGTCAGACTTAAGAATTGCAGCTGAGATATTATTTTCTACCTCATTTGGCCATTAAACGTGCTACGGTGAGAATTTAATTTAATTTAGAGATAAGTAAAGAGGAAGAAAATTTCATTTAAAAATTCCAACCATTGGGTGGGACGACTAGTTTAATTTGGTGTTTGATTAGTGACAATTGAATTTACCTAGCAGTATGAAAATTGCTTAATAGGATGAGTAATCCCACTTTGTGTTCTAGTTTCGTGAACACCCGTTCACGGGTACAAAAAGTGTTCTACCGGCCGCGGTGGTCTTAGCAATTTCGTCTTCACTGCGGCTGGTACAGTGTTTATTCACTGCATCTTCCACCTACGTGCTTTCTGGCAGAGGCAGGAGAAATAGCGCATTTTTTTTTATCAATCCACAATCAGTCCTAAGACTATGAATAGATGGGTTGTGAGACAGTGGGCATGTCGAGTGTGCCGTCCAATGAGGGCACTACTCCTGGTACTGGATCCTTATGCACGCTCTTGTAGCGACAGAATGCTATGTCTTTTCAGACGATTGGGGTGGCTGTGTATTCTTAGTTGCGTTGCTAGGACATTAGGGTGTAAGGAAAGCGCAAAATTTAAAAAAAAAGGGTGCAGTGGGAGACCCCACGGATGGGTGGGTCTATGGGTATATGCACACTGCAGTAGCAGTACGCCACATAAACATGAAGTGAGGGCTTTGTATGGCTACCATGATTTTACACCGATGAAGGAGTTATATTTAACGTATTTTTTTTTATTTAACGTATTTTAATTTACGTTAACACGGTCGACGCGGATGTATATGATTTCGGTATTGCGCCCCGTTCGGTACAATGATTAGAAATGGAATCGAAAATGACTCACACATATTTTAAGGTCAACTATCGTGGTTTACGTGAGAGAAACTCATGGTAGAGCAGACCCTACTTCGATGGTCATTTTTCATCAGTTGGCATTTAATTGCTAATGACTTCTTCGAGTAAAAAATAGGTTAAAAGAATGTTAATTAATCAGAGTTCAAAACTTCCCATAATGTGTTTGAGGTCTCAATTCCATTAATCATAAGGTCAGTTCATAACTGCCACAAATATTTAAGGCAGGGTACCGGCATCTCAAGTAAAATTAATAACGTAAAACTTTTAATATTCATTATACCTCTTTGTGAACTTTTTCTTTTCAACTTTCAGAAAGGCCTTACTTTTTTGCTAAATTCATCTGTGTTATAAAAAAATTATGTTGACTCATAATCGGCCGAAAGCGTTTATTTAAGTGTATAAGTTGCCAAGTGAGTAGAATTTTTGGATCTTACCTCACCGATTGATAGCAGTTTTTTAGTAACGTTAGTGAGGCTATTCTGAAAACTCATTTCGTGTCCCGCACAATGAATGCGCTGTGAAATTCACATTTCTTATTACAAACGTTGTAAGCAGAACCATGTTAAAGTGATTTTATAAAGCAGCAAATAGCAGAAATTTGGACTGAAAAATTGCAGACAAGCATAGATAACCCTAAGGTGGCCTGAAAGAAATCGCTCTCTAGCGATAACGCTGCCTAAATTGTACAAATTGTTTATATTGGTAAAAATAACTTCACTTAAGCTTTTACAAAGAAGCACTTATAAATAAAAATTAAAATAAAATCAATTTATTTCAGACGAAGTCCATACAAATTATACACAATTTCGATTACATATAATTAAAATTAAATTTCAGATTGATATAAAAAAAAATAAAAAAAATAACTAATCAATTTAGGTATAAAATAAAAACAATAATAATAAAAATAATCAGTTTAGGTATCTTCTACCTCTATATCTTCCACCCTCTGCGGCACCGGGAACACGCGTTTGCGCTTGTACCCGGTGCCGCAGAAGGAGGCAGTCCGGCTTGTCGCTCAGCACATTCAGGATGGTGTTGGCGCTCCCGCGCGCACGCAGCATCAGCGAGGCGATTCGGCAGCCTCAGCACGGCGTGGAAGCCGTCAGTGTGCGCATGCGCAAACATCGCAGACGCACTACAGTAGCGCGGGAGCCCCACCAGCGCCCTGAATGCATTGTTATACTGCACACGGAGAGCGTTGATGGCCCGCTGCGTATAGTTGACCCACAGATTGCAAGTGTATAAGGTTTGGCAAAAGGCTTTAAAGACAGTTACCTTCACCTCTAAGCTACACTGTGCGAATCTGCGTGCCAACATATTACAGCGGACCGCCATCGCCCTCCGCTCCCTTTCAATGTCACAATCATCTTTTAAATTCTCGGTAACCACATGGCCGAGATATTTAAATTCATTCACCCTACCCAAAGGACACCATCTAGTAGCACAGGTGGCACATCCCACAGCTTACTACGCTTCGTTTTAAAAACCAAGAGTTTGCTCTTTGCAACGTTGTACAAGAGACCGTGTGCTGTCGCGTACTTCTGGCATACACCTAAAAGTTTTCTGAGTGCAGCAATTGATGGGCTGAGCAACACCATGTCGTCTGCGTAACTGATACTGTTAATGCAGTGACCATCAATCGAACAGCCCACCCTAGTGTCGCTCTGCTCAGCAATCAATATGTTTACATACAGGTTGAAGAGTGAAGGAGACGTTAAGACCCCCTGTCTCACCCCACATTCCAACCTGTACTCCTCAGAGAACTCACCAAGCCACCTGACACGGTTTGTTTGGTGATCATACCAATATTTAAAAATATTGATCAATCCACCCGGCACACCAGTGTCCTTTTGTTTACGCCATAGAATATCGTATTTAACCATGTCAAATGCCCTAGTGAGGTCTAGGAAAGCTGCATACACAGGCGTGTTCCTGTCATTGTAGTACCTAACAGTCTGCTTGAGAGACATGATCGCGCATTCTGTAGAAAGTCCCGGTCTGAAGCCGAATTGAGCGTCATGTATAGAGAGATGTTCTTTAAGTTGTCTCTCAAGCAGGCCAGTAAGCACCTTAGCCGCGGCCAATGATATCGGGCGGTAATTACACTTATCGGACGTATCTCCAGTTTCATTTTTAATTATAGGTACTACCACCTCATTATGAAAGGTCAAAATCCACAAAAAAAAAACTCGATGGTTACTCTTTTGAACTTTTTTTTTGTTTTATAACAATTATATTCAGAGTACAGTCAAAAGAACAATAAGAATACATTATTTAAGCAGAGGAGCAGATTATTCCTACGATGCCCACAAACTCTTGTCGTTCAAGTAATCCTCCATATTATAATAACCTTGTTTTATCAACTTTGCTTTAATTGTAGACTTGAACTTGTGAAGAGGTAGATCAACAAGACTTTGAGGTATTTTGTTAAAGTATTTTACAGATTGACCCACAAAGGAATTTTCTACCTTATGTAGCCTAAGACTTGGAGTAATAAGTTTGTTTTTATTTCTAGTATTGTGTTTATGAGTATCACTGTTTTTTTTAACATATGCAAGGTTTTGCGCACATACATTATGTTATCAAAAATATACTGAGCGTGCACAGTTAAAATATCAATCTTCTTAAATACTTCTCTGAGCGAGTCGCGTGGCCTAAGGTTGTATATCGACCGAATGGCTCTTTTTTGGAGTACAAAAATGGTGTTAAGGTCTACAGCTGAGCCCCACAACAATAGACCATACGACATAACGCTATGAAAGTAACTAAAATACACTAGTCTTGCTGTTTCTATCTATCTATCTAAATAAAGTAACAAGTGCGTTTGTACCATTTTAATAATAATACTATATTTAGTGTGAGTTTTGTTGTCAGGCTACATTCAAAAAAGAGAAAGAGTGCTGGTCAACCAGCTTCTGAAATACAATACACGCGCCTTCGAGGATCAAAAGAATCAAACTTGTTTCAACATTCCGATCTAATTATCTTCAAGCTAACAATGAACATCAATCTTCCGCAAACAAAAGCATAATCTAGATCTAACCTAAGATAGTAGTGGCACCAGACGTACTCCAGAAAAAGCCCATTCATTCTAGACTTGAATGCGCTTGGCCGAGACGTTCTTGTTAGCTGACACATTAGGGACCGGGAGTGACAACAAATTAATTGCTCCCACCAGTCCCACCCGCCGAATCGTTACATCATTAACGTGCCACAGCACCGCAACCAATTAGCTTGAGTGCCTCCCAGGGGA
Organism: Udea olivalis; assembly: GCA_947369235.1. Classification (NCBI taxonomy): domain Eukaryota; kingdom Metazoa; phylum Arthropoda; class Insecta; order Lepidoptera; family Crambidae; genus Udea; species Udea olivalis. Next base: position 5,728,007 of record OX376346.1, on the reverse strand, counting down.
GGAACAATAATGTTTGTCACGTTAATAATAATTTAGCTTTTAATTTAGGATTTTTTTGTTGAGTTTTATATGAGCGTTATCGCACCGAGAAAACCAATGAGACTGCACAGCACAAGCAGCAAAACAATGACATTTAAATCTTAAATGTCTTTCAATTAACAACATATCTGCTTCTGACCGCACAATTTTTATCAATTTACATTTAATTATCCAGAATTTAGGTAAAGTTAAACAGCATTTTCAAATTACCTTTCTTTCTGTGGCCGAGTGGTAACAGAGCTTTGTCTGAAAGCTGGAGGTCCTGGATTCCATGTCGGGCAAGTGTGTTTTAGAATTTTTCGGAACATATCCCGGGCTCGTGATCACCAACCAGCATTTGGCGTGCTGATTGAGTAGTTGTCATTTTTTTTGTTAATTATTAAAAATACTGATAAAAGAAATATTCCGAAAGCACCAAAACGCACCGAGATAGCAATTTTAAAAATCATACTTTAATACTTCCGCTTGCAAATGCAAAGTCATTTGCTACTTAGTTTTAACTTTTTTGGCAGGCATAATATTTTGCGTTTATGAAAATGGTTTCTTAACAAAAGTTGCTATAAATTATTGTGTAGATTATCGAATGGTATATATTTTTTTATTTAATTCACACTTTCAAGAATGTATTTGCGCACCCTAGTTTGAAGGGAATCCCTGAAATCAATTTTGGCTTAAGTAAGCAAACTTTTTATAGCTTCATAGTTTTTAGAGGGTCTTTTTCAAAGTATTTTTGATTATTTGAAATTATTTTGAGATGACAGTGTGGGGACTGTAAACAGGCTTTATACTTTTTTGAACCCACACAGTATTAAAAAGGGCAAAAAAAGTGATGAAAATCATTATTTACGAGTATAATGTGCCTACCAAAGGTGTCGGAGTGTTGCTTCTACCAGAAATATCCGGCAAGAAGCTAAGAAGTAACTCTGAATAAAATAGTGTTTTTATGCACTTTATGAATGAATTTAGTACTTTACATTCAGATTCACCGAGTCATAAAGTTTTTACAATAATAAAAATGGCATTATTTTAAAAATTTACAAATAGGATAACTGAAGTATAAAGGGTCCAGCCCCACCAAACGGCCCGCATCGCGTCGGATAGGAACGGATTTTACAATATTTAAACGAAATTAAATCTTTTACACAGTAACTAAAGTCTATATTTCCAAGTCACGCACAGCCGCTTGACTGCTGGCGCGTGGGTCGACGGGTGAACACAGCCGACGACATGCCGCGACGCGCCATTGCCTCCGTCCGCGTGTCAGCCGACTCGTTCGGCTAACGCCACGTGCGCTCGAAGGCGTGGTCACATCTTCCTTTTCTGTATTTGACGATTATTTTCTTCTACTTGTTCTTCCAATGCAATAGCCAACAATACTACGTCAACTACCACCATTTTCAGAAAATACAACGCGTCAGCACTTAAGGCTCAAAACTATGACTAGGCGCAGAAACGGATACGTTCGCAAGCGAAGCGAGTAGCCTTACGGAGCCGATCGTAGGTAGGCGACGACGTCCTGCCGGACGCGATCGGAGGTGGCCGCGTCTGTTACTATGCGATGCGATGCGGGCCGTTTGGTGGGGTTGGACCTTAAGTGTATTACCCAAAGTTTTTAAAAAAGCGTCTTAATTAAGCGTATATTTTGTAACATTGTCATTGTAAAAAACCTGTTGAATGAATCCGAACGCATGAATACGGGCATATTCCTAGGTAAAAAATGTGTAATTAGTTGGCTGACAATATTTTTCACACAGCTCTACCACGATTTAAAGCTCCTACATCATTAATTATATACGATGTTTTTAAAAATATCGACGTCAGTAACTATTTATAGATTCACAGGGTCACTTAAAAGATAATTTTGCAGGATCGAAGACAGCGGACGCGGTAAATCTAAAGAATTGAACTCAAACTCAAAAATGTTTGATTCAAGTAGACCATGGATTTTAAGTCCTTTTAGCTATTAGTTAGTATAAACATAAATAATATTAATACAATCTATATACTAAATATAAAACATGCACAATGTGACTCTACCACCAACGTCGGAAGTCTGATTCCACTGAGAAGACCCGGCAAGAAACTCAGTAGTTGTTCTTTTAAAAAGAGGTGGATTACAATTCAGGTTAGTCACTTACAAGTTTTGCCTTTGTAACCAGAGTCATACAATTTGTACATCAATATAGTTAGTTATCGTTACGGTACCCAAATTAAAGTGAACTTGAGCAGACCAGTTTCCGAAAGTGGCACCTGTTCACAAGTTGACGTATGATCCAGCCATCGTTTCACTCAACCATATTTTAGGGAATGAAACGACTCTAGTATAATGGAAGTAGAATAAGTAATTCGATTTCCGAAAAAACCGTAAAATGTCGTTGGAAATAAAATGAAATTCGTTACGAAGTAATAGACTCTGATTCAATAAAATGGTAAAGAAAGGACAAATTCGATAACCAGTTAAGGATACGAAGAGTGTCACGTGCCGAATCACTTATTTATTTCTTAGAAATCCAGTTTCAACAACAAAGCGTGTTTTCGCATTTCATTGCCATGGTAACATTTTGTAAAGAAAAATAAAAAACTAATGTTTACCTATTCTTTCATAAAAATTATGTAACAGACATGTTCATGCACACAAATGTTTGTACTGTGCGGGGATCGAACCCGCGACCTCTGGTGTAGTAGCCAACTTCTTAACCATTACACCAAGTCGGTCGTCAAATCAAATCAAATATAGAATCTACGTATCCATTATAAGCTGTTAGGGCTGCTTGCAGCGAAACCACTCTACTTACTTTTCTTAAGGCAAACACGAATTTATTAACTTTAGTACTAATCTTATCAATGTGATCCTTCCAATTAACATTACAATCTAAATTTAGGCCTAGAAATGTAGTTTGCGAGACTTCTTCCACAAGTTCGTCATTAAACGATATATTTAGACTTTGTGAACTGGCTCGCGGTGTTCGGAATTGTATATATTTTGTTTTATTTATATTGACTCTAAGATTATTAACTGTTAACCATGAAATTGTCTCTGCTAATGCTCTATTTATATCGTCATTGTAATTTAATATATCATTACTTTTTATAATAAGGCTAGTATCATCGGCAAACAGTATGCATTCGTGGGATATCTGTTGAGGTAAGTCATTAATATATAATAAAAAGAGAAGGGGTCCCAGTATGCTACCTTGTGGTACCCCATAACCGTTATGTATGTACGGTGATTGATATTTTACGAGTGTTTTTTGTTTTTGACAGTATCTTTGAATCTCAACAGATTGAGTTCTTTTAAATAAATATGACTTTATCCATTCCAATGCAGGACCACGTATGCCATATTTTGCTAATTTTATGAGTAATCGTTCATGACACACAAAATCGAAAGCCTTGCTCATATCTAATAGCAGTACAGTCACAGGCATTTTTTGATCTATGCAATCCATAACACTTTTAATTAGTTTGAATGTTGCAAGAGAGGTACTTCTACATTTCCGGAAACCATTTTGTTCTTCAGTTATAACATTGTTTTTGTTCAGAAATTCATTCAACCTATTGCTCATAACTTTCTCAAATATTTTTGAAAATATCGGTGTGAGAGTGACCGGTCTATAGTTATCCATTTTGGATTTGTCACCTTTTTTGAACAACGGTTTTACTACAGATTTCTTCAAATCATCTGGAAAAGCACCTTGTACTAGAGACAAATTAATAACATGGAGTAGTGGTGCTGTTATAGCCAATATTACATTCTTTATTACATCTGCCCTAATGTCGTCGTATCCAACTGAAAAAGAATTCTTGAGAGTCATTGTAATTTTCAATAATTCTTTATTACTAACTGGGTTTAGAAAAATACTCGCCTCGGTGTTATCTATTCTAATGTCATTTGTTGAGGCTACATTTGGTGTACAGTTGCCTTTCACTACTTCAATAAAGAATTTGTTAAACGAATTACAAATGAGCTGAGGGTCAGTAATATCTTTGTCATCAATTGTTACTTTATCTAAAGCATGATGAGACCGATCAGATTGAGTGTACTTTTGAATAACTTCCCAAACTGCTTCACAAGTGTTTTTAGCTTTAGTTACATAATTTATATTTCCAGATTTTTGAAGGGAAACTATACATTTTTTTATAATTATACTAAGTAAAGACTTTTGAAGCACAAATATGCTTCTATAGTTTTAAGTTCTCGGGCGACGTACCTATCGCTCATCATTATTGGAGCGGCAGGTGGATGGTCATTAATTAGTTCTGGATCCGTCTGAGCTGGGCCTTGATTGGAGCAAACAGCTGTTAGACGCGTCTATGCACTGGTGAGTGGACAGCTGTTGAGGGCTAGGCATTATTAGGCATCATTTGACTGGCCTATTGGCGCAATGGCAGCGATCCTGCCTTTAGCGCCGGAGGTCGTGGGTTCGATCCCCACCCATGACAAATATTTGTGTGACCAACATTTATATTTGTTGTGTGTCTGGGTGTTATTATCTATTTAAGTATGTATTTAGAAATATTTAAGTATGTTTATCAGTCTCTGACGCCCATATTACAAGCTCTGCTTAGTTTGGGGTCAGATGATCTTGGTGTGAATTGTCCCAGATATTTATTTATTATTATTATTATTATTAGATCTTCGTGAAATGTAGCGGGCAGTTTGTAACGTAGTCATGTAATATTCGTAAAATATTACTCTTGAATGTTTGAAAGTTGCCCAATAATAATAGATAGAATAGCGCTTAAGTGCAGCGTAATATATACAAGAAAAATTCAACAGAATAGCTGTTATTGTCTCGGTGGCTCAATTGATAGAGCAATAACCAGGGCAGTGGTATCAAAAGAATCTGGAACCCTTTTACGTGAATTTTCAGTCGTTAAAAAAACATACTCACCGTTACCGTTTTAAATTGGCGTTGATTTTTTGGTAAAATAATAACCATATTTTATTGTACAAAATACATTAAACCTATTCATAACATACCCGTTTTTGTGTCCTTACCCTTGCAAACTTCGTAAATTAGAAAAAGAGTAGGCCCCCTGATACCACTGCCCTGGCGATTGCTCTTGTGCGAAGTAGAAACATCAACCTGTCCTTGACCATGCTGTTTTTTTTAGCATTTTTATGAAAAAATGAATTAACTTTAATAAAAATGCAAAAAAACAAATGAAGTCGGAGCCTCTAAACACACAAGAACGGAAATGAATTGGCGATGTAACAAAACTCAAATTATTATAGTAGATACTCGTAGGTGAAAATTGTAAATAATAATCTACGCACAGTTCTCTGACACAATTCCTTGTTATAAATTGCAATTAAGTGACTTAAGTGATCTAAATACCTACACTCACATATGTTTATGCGTTTGAAGAGATGGTGCAGATGAAGTAAGTAATGTTTATGTACCTGAAACAGAAAAGCATAATCTATAATTCAAATTTATAAACTTTCCATGTGTTAAGATAGCGTGATACTTGTAAGAATACATCGATGCATTCTATAGTTCATTTTGTAAAAAAAATAGTACCGCTATTGTTTAGCCCCATGACCAAAAAACATTATGTTCATAAGAATACATTGAACCACAATAAAAAAAAACTTATCTTCTTGGCCAACAATGTGGTTCTTAGTGGGTTTCAGCTTGTTGTGTCTGGTTGTTATTATCTAACTATATATTTAAGTATTTATTTATAAATATTTCAGTGTGTTTATCCGTCTCTGACACCTATAGTACAAGCTCTGCTTAGTGTAGGGTCAGATGACTTTGTTGTAAAGGTGTCCCAGATTTTTTTTTGCGCCAGACAACACACCTCTTGTAATGGTCTCGAAGTACGAAGTACCACACAAGGAAATGAGCCAGGGGCGTCTCCCAGCACACCCAGACCCGAGTCAATTCAAAAAAGATCGTTTCTTTAATTGACCCGACCGGGAATCGAACCCGAGGCGAGAAACCGTGCTACAGCGCACTACGCCAATCGTGTCGTCAATTTATTAACTACTTCTTGTTATTCATTCTTATTTATTTATTACACAAAGGCAGCTATGAGACCTTGAATCTAAGTTCCAGATATAATAGTATGCACGGGTGCAAAGAATGTGGCACCAAATTAGCTTTTTTCTATTTCTATTTCATTGATAATTTAGTGACTGTCAACTTGAAAACGGCTCTTATTTTGTAACTTTGGAGTATTTTTTTTATTATAAATGGTGCAAAAGCGGTAAACTAGTGGACACGTGCTATGTCTAAAAATAGCAGCTACTTTTCCGTGAAGTCACGCTTGAGATATTTAGAATTCTGACCTGACAATGACCCCTACTTTTGCATCAAATGTTACGTCGCGACGTATGTTATACTGGGTATGCTATAAAGCTATATTTGTATAAGTTTCCTGACTAAGGCACGTGCCTAATCTTCAAATAGGTAGAGCCTCAGCGTAACGCAAAATAAGGTCGAATTTAAAATAAGATTCAGCAATATGTAGCAAAATATTATTGTAAACTCAGCGGGATTGCGGTGTCAAAATTCATATCTAATGTTAAAGATTCATGCTATTTATTTACTGATGCTAAAGAAAAAAAATCACGTGGGCCAAAATAAAAACGCCTATATTCACATCATGGGTAGAATTTGGTAAAGAAGATTTACCGATAACCTGACATAAAATAGACAGGTATTGCCTTCTTCACCCGATTGGCTGATCAATCACGTCACACTTCCGGAGGGTAACCTCTAACAAGTTTGTATGGTAACTTTACACGGGTTTTTTCAATACAAAAATAGTAGTCCATTAAGGTGTGTTTTTAGGTGCCGAGCTACATCTGGCGAGTTTAAAAATAACTGGCGCCTTGGGGCTGCTTGAACGATAACGGGTAAACCACACGTGTTTACATAAATCTGATTTTCAATATATGAATGGAGGAATTGACTGCCTTTTGATGTTTGGCATTAAGTATGTTGTAAGAGAGTAAGTATTCCTTTTCGTCCAAACAATTGAGTGCAAGGAATGGTCCGTGGGGTTCTCATGCGCTTTTTTAAGATTATGCTGATACTCCTTTTTAATCCTCATGCAGCGGATTATCGTAGCTTATCTATACATTCAAACATCATATTGAGTTATAAACAAAAACAAAATGTTTGTTTTTAGCCTTACACAGTTTACAAACTAACAAAGTACTTAGACAAAACGACAACGACAACAACAACAGAATAACAGCGTACTTATTGTTCAGATGTTTAGAAATTCTGATCAGAGTTCATCTGCGTACAGATTAAAACAGGAGATACCTGGATAAGGTTTATTTGTTTATATTTTTTTAACATAACGCTTTCCTTAACAACCCTAGAAGTCAACAACAACACGTCAAACTTTAAATTTGCAATGATTTTTGTAAAGTTTGCCTTGCTGTCCTCCGAACCTACATAGCCTATTTTTTAGCTCCTTTGCTATACATTTGCAAACTACGTTTTAACGAAGCGATACGCCTAGCCTAGACTGTGGTATTTTCAGTTACTACGTATTTCGCATTTACAAGTAGCCTAGAGCGTCATGTCACAGACTTCGGACTGGGATCTAATATCGTCCGTGTTTGTGAACAGAAACTGAATAAACACAAATCTTGACTGGGGACTGAACCTATCACCGACGACGGAAGCTAGTGTCAAAGTTGCGTTGTACCGTACCGTAGTGTTTAGTGAACTCGTAAAACAAATGTAAGACACAGTTCCGGGCACGTTCGAGCACGTTCGTTTTACAACACTCGGATGTTTGGCATCGCCTGTGACCTGCAGTAACCTCCGCGATTGTTAAACACCTGCGTTTCTCCAAGGATTGGCCATTAGGCCATTAGAGCTGTAAGAGTAGTTACTAACGCATTGGTTCATTTGTTTCATTTGTGCCCTTATTCTAAAAAACACAATATTTTATAGATTGTATCAATGTGCAGAATTCAACAGTTAGTATTTAGCCTATATACTCTCTCACTGCTGGGCAAAGGCATTTATCGTTGAAATCAAGTCATCGCTACAATGGATGGGTATTGGCTCAATCACCACGCCTACAACAACAGCTAAGTATTCCTAAAATTTATATCATATGACAACAATAGGAAATCTTACTAACTTTTGCTGTCCCAAGTACACACACAAAGGGGTGTGTAATATATAATATAACAACATATAGTATAAAGTTCAAAACATATACAATCGATATAATTTTGTTTAATATAACACTTTTTTAATATAATAATGGAATGATATAATTTTAAATTACATAATTTTGAAACATATAACAAACTCTTGAACTAAAATCATTTAATATAACAGCCGTTTAATATAACATTAACGTGATATGAAAATTAAAACATGTAACATTTATTTACTATTATAACATTTAATATAATCTTCATTTACCATATCACTCTTTTTGAATAATATTTAAAAGATATAATGATTACTTAATATAAACCACAATTCATATAATATCATTCAATATAAATAAATGACAACAAAATTTTTAAATGTAGCTGCTGGGTTTCGTATTTTGAGTGAAAGTGTCTGACTGAGGCCCAACACCCCATCCAAAACATTGACTCTGGCGCTTTGCCGGCCGCTGCCGCGGCACGCTCGGTTCGCTCGCTCGGCTCGCGCGCTTTTGGTCACAGTTCTAACCTAACCTAACCTAATGATACCTAGTAGTACTAGTACTTTCTTGATGGCGGGGGGCTTCGCCCACCGAGCCCCCCTTGTGGGGGGGCTGCGCCCCCCCCCGTTCCCCCGCTATTGTGGTTGCCTACTGTTATGGCTACTGTGGTTGGCTGAGTTGGATTTGCATAAATAAGAGTTGTATAAATAAAGTCAATACGTACAATATGTATATACTGTATATACCAAGTAAAGTTATACCAAATGAAGGTTATATCAATTGTAAAGTATATCTATTAATCGTTATTTGAAACGTTATTATCTTAAATATTACTTATATGAAATGATGCGGCATCATCATCATCATTTCAGCCGAACGACGCCCACTGCTGGGCATAGGCCTCCCCCAAATGATGCGTATATTAAACAAAATTATATCAAAGGAACGATATCTAAAATGAGTTTTATTTCAAACGTATTTATTCGTTATGTACGTTATACTAAATAGTATTATATAAAATGAATATTATATAAGGTGAACGTTATGTCAAACAAAATTATATTTTGAGTTGATATAACAAATGATTATTATATAAAATGAACGTTATTAAAGTTCAATTATATCAAATGATAGTATAACAACTAAGACGCACCCCACACAAAGTAGGGGTTTTCATATCCAGAGAACGAGATAAATAAATAAATAAGCACCAGACAACACACCTCTTAACCTGGTCTCGAAGTAGGAATAAATATACCTGTGTTACGAGGTACCACACAAGGAATTAACATAGGCACGTCTCCCAGCACAGCCAGACCCAAGCCAAATTAGAAAAAATCGTTTCCTGAATTGACCTGATCGCGGATCGAATCCGGGACACTACGGAATTCAAGGCGAGAAACCATGCTACAGCGCACTAGGCCAATCGTGTTGTCAAACACGATAGTCTAATTCAACATTTAAATTGTTCAGTCAGAATGAAACGGGATGCCTTCCCGAGCCAGTTTTGTAGCTGATATTACGTCTATCGGGAAAGTTAGGGGTGTAGGTAGTAAAAAAGGATAAGTGGGAGAGTGTAGCTCTGCCTGTAACCTGTTTTACGAGGGCGGGACGGGCCCGGGACACGTGAATAGGTCGAGATTAGTCTAGGTAATCCTTTATTTTACGGTGTAGGCTCGCGTTTTGTTCGTCCTATTCGCGATTCGGGGTTTCTATTCTTGTTGATGGTGTCATTAGGGACGCAATCTACATAGAATACAACGTCACTCAAAAAGTTTAAATCAATTTAAGTTATCGTGACTTTCCCGGGTTCTATTAACAGTATTATTATTATACTTATTCTATTCTACAGCACATAACCGAAAAAATCGTACACAATTCACTTTCAAATATATTTCTAGAATAATACAATTATAGAGTCTTATGTATGAGCAATGAGTAGCATTACTAACACAACATTGTTTAATGTCTAGGTAATTGAGTAGGTGCGCGTTTTGTTTCTACACATTCAAGGTTGCGACTTATCTGCGACCTAGTGAACTTGAGATAAGGAAACGAGTAAGTAAATAGTGTTTCTTTCCTTCGGATTGGTATAAATTCTTTGTACTATTGAGTGGCCAGGGCAAGTACCAATAGAGTAACGATACAACATAGTCTTTGTTTTATTTGGAAATAGAAACAGAGTTATGTTTAGTTTTAATCACCGACCATTTGCTGTTGACGAGTTTTTTTATTATTACTTTGAAAACATCGGTGGCCGAGATTTAAGAGCGATTCCAAGGTCCATTGTTCAAATCCCAAACGAATTGCGTTTTCGTGTAATTTTCTTACGTTTTTTTCTTACCATGTCATTGTTTAGTCTAACTGCAAATTACGTGACACTGTAAAATCGTGTAAGAATGATTTATTTAATAATTTAGTATTATTTTAATTTAAACATAATGATTTTGCTTTATTTCTATTCCTAATCAAATATCTAATAGAACTTCGTTGAATACATCGATAGCAATTGAATAGCACCAGTAGACTTTTATATTGTTTGTTGGTGTATTACAATGATTTAATTTATTTTATCTATGCATAGAAGGGGCATCCATAATGTCCGTATTGTATGTACGCGGATTTCGAGATAAATTTTAACAATGAGCCAGTTTGCTTCTGATAGTGGATAATGGATGGAATCAGTGGATTTGTACATACCTAATTATTAAAGTAAAATCAGATATTCGGAAATGGTTTATACCTATATATTCAGTAGGTATTGATTGACTGAATTTCAGTGTTATTAGAATTAATGGTGATTAATAATGTGAAAGTCGTATTTGTTTTAAAGCTGGTCGGGTAAAATGTAGCAACATTAAAATGATTTAATTTTTAACATAACATACCATCACGACTTTATCCCAAACAGGGTAGTCAAAGACAAGTGACTGTGTCGTCATGGTGAACGAAAGACTCAGAAGCCCACTTTTCACCAATGTTATTATCAATCTAGTTGATAAGTTACCGCCCTAATTATCTCAGAAATAGCTCCAATTCGATATTCTGTAGGCAAATAGGTCTTAGCTCCGTATTCTTAACTTATATTTATGGATAGATAAATTTTCGATAAAGATGTTATAACATCAGTTGATACAATAACGTCAGTCCGTTAAATATGACGAAAAGTTTTAGGTTTTCGCTTAAATAAAATTCTAGAATCTTTACGTCTACCAAAAGTTTTCATCACATGAACTACGAAAAATAAAAAAAATAAAAAATATGCGCCAGACAACACACCACTTGTCATGGTCTTGAAGTAAGGATAAATATCCCTGTGTTACGAGGTATCAGACAGGGTATTTATTGAGCCAGGAGCGTCTCCCAGCACTCCCAGACCCAAGTTAATTCAGAAAAGATCATTTCCTGAATTGACCCGACTGCGAATCGAACCCGGGACACCACGCAAGTCAAGGCGTAAACCCGTGCCACAGCGCACAGCGCCAACCGTGTCGTCAAAGAATAAATGAGTTCAGCAATTTGTATGTCATGTTCAGTTCCATTTCTAATCTTATGAGGCGCTGTACAGAAATCCCATACAAAGACGTCAACGTGGACTACACTAGAGACTGCCATTGGTGTTACTCATAACACAGGTGCTGGGGTCTTAACTTCATTATTTTTATCTACTAGTACTAGATTTTCCTTCCGTGTATTATGCACTCATTAAGCGGATGTTTTATTAATGCAATAGCACCGGAGCAAAGTGCACCGCGGCCGTCTGCGACGTTTATAAATATGCATATAAGGTTGCATTGTTTCAAGGATATCTCGGCGACGTCACTCTATGGAATTGCCTGGTTGTTTTTTTTATGGAAAAGATTCGTTTGTGTGCAGATAGCTGGAGAAATAGGTGCTATTTAGTAGAATAACCCTAAATTAACTAAAAAATTGTACTTTAATATTTACTTTTTTGTTTTTACGTGCTGTAAGTATTTGTTTGTGCAATAAAGATTATTTATCTTATTTATAACCCATAGAAATATAGGTTTCATTTTTGTAGTTTTTTATTATGTTGAGTTTGTAAGTACCAACCAGTACCAACAAATATTATGTTAGAAACCTTAAATCTTGGTATAGACGACAAGTGCTTGCAAATATTCAGGTAGGACAAATGATCCCTGAAACTAATGTCGTAAAGGAAAACGTAAATACATGGGGCATTATGACGAATAAATCTGTTTTGGTTCATCCCCTTTTAAATAAGCGTCAAATACCTTTGCATGATCCTTTATTTTCAGGCAGTCGGTAACCTGGCACTTCTAGGCAGGATATTGACTGTTACAAGTAAGTATTTAGAAATATTTAGGTATGTTTATCAGTCTCTGAAACCCATAGTACAAGCTCTGCTTAGTTTGGGCTCAGATGATCTTGCTGTAAATTGGCCTAAATATTTATTGATTTATTATATATTTTATCAGTTAAACAGTGTCAAATTAAACTACTGATTTTATGGCACTGCCGCGGTGTTTTTTTAGTACTTAATTTTTGTTATAGTGTGAATCCTAAGTTAGATTGGATTTAGCCTAAAGAAAGCATCTCGAAAATGATAAAAAGAGTCTTACTGGTTTGAAACAATAGCAATTATTGCATTATTAAAACTATAACTCACGTTAATATCAAGTAAGGTATGACAGTATTTATATTGCTTGTATCTTATTACAAGCAGACACTTTCAAGTTTCAACCTGTTCAAAATAATTCCCTTTATGGCCCGATTTTTCAATTCTTAGTTTATTCCCTAGATAGAACTGGCTGTTTATCAAGCGAATAGATATTTTCAGTCATAAAACCAAAGAATAGCTATCTATCATTTGTCTATGTACTTATATCGCTTACTTCACACTGATTATCCACAAGCAAGATGCACTTATACAATCATTGAAATGTTAGAATGAAACAAGACAAAAGTTGATGTTTGACAAATTGACACTGACGTATAACTGACGCATAGACTGGCCTGTTGGCGCAATGGCAGCGATCCTGCCTTTAGCGCCGGAGGTCGTGGGTTCGATCCCCACACATGACAAATATTTGTGAGACGAACATTTGTATTCGTTGTGTATCTGGGTGTTATTATCTATTAAAGTATGTATTTAGAAATATTTAAGTATGTTTATCAGTCTCTGACGCCCATATTACAAGCTCTGCTTAGTTTAGGGTCAGATGATCTTGGCGTGAATTGTCCCAGATATTTATTTATAAAAAAAACAACCTCTTCTGTTTTTGTGGTCTAAAGTTGTGGTAAATAGTTTGTGATTATAATAACACTCCAAAACTCCTTAACAAAATGAAAATAATCTCAAATAGCATAGAAAAATCTTATCCAGCCCCTCAAGAAGCTGATAACTTTATTACTCAGTTAGCTTCAACAGATAACCTCTATCTGACCATTGAAAAATTAAAAATCTTGTTAATCTTCGAATAAACTTTATTCTACAGATAAATTTAATCTGAGGATTAAAAAATCGGCCCTTAGCAAAATAACAATACAATACAAACTTAGCAATTTTTATTCAATATCCAAATACGTACAGAAAAAGTCCAATGTTTTACTGCTTCAAATTTAAATAAAATGGATTTACTTGCAATTCACTGGTGATATATTATGGCCATTTAAAAACTAATACATCTCAACTTGGACCGTTTGTCTCACTACGACTACTTTCTAATACAATGGAAATAGTTTTCCAATTTCACGAGAAGATTACTTTTCGGTATTGATGACAGACCCTGGGCTGAAGGACGTGCAAGATCTATATCTTGTGGAAGCAGAAATAATAGGTTTTAGTGTGAAATATTTTTAAGAGGAGTATTTAGTTAAAAGCTATTTAATACGACCAGTTAAAATATTTTCTAAGTGATATCATACCACAATAAATGAAAGTAAAGTAAAGTAAAGTGAAAAATATCTTTATTCATATAGACTTATAAAAAGTACTTACGACAAGTCAAATACAAAAAAAAATTAAAGCAAAAATATACTAAATAAAAATAAACTTACATAAAATAATACTATGTTAGTTAATATCATAATTAAACATAATGTGACTCTACCACCGGTTCGGAGGTTGTTTCCGATCGAGAAGACTCCGGCAAGAAACGCGATGGTTACTTTTTCCAATCTTGCTTTTATACACAAAAGTTGAATTGACGGAGTAAAGTCATACAAAAAAATGTGCAGAGGAGCAGATTTTACCTAAGATGACCACAAATTCTTTTCATTTAAGTAATCCTCTACACTATAATAACCTCGCTTCATCAACTTAGCTTTAATTTGTGACTTAAACTTGTGACGAGGCAGTTCAACAAGCGTTTGCGGAATATTTTTAAAATATTTTACACATTGACCAACAAATGATTTTCCTACCTTATGCAGTCTTAGACTGGGAGTTACGAGCTTATTTTTATTTCTAGTATTATGTTCATGAACATCACCGTTTTTCTTGAAGAAATGCAAGTTTTTACGGACATATACTACATTATCATGAATAAATTGAGAGTACACAGTTAAAATAGGGATCCCTTTCATTGGCATAATGTGTTTTGTCCTAAAATGGTTTGGCATAATGAAATTGGCATAATTTATTTAGCATAATATTAATTAGACCGAATTTGGTTTTAGCATAATATGTACTGTGGCATAATTATTATTTAGCATAATGGATTTATGCATTATTATTTTTGGCACAATTTTTTCAGGCATAATGGACCACCCGGAAATCCTTCAAGTGTCAGTAGGTTAGGGTTATTTTTTTTTATGACCACCCAGAAATCCTTCAGGTGTCGGTAGGTTAGGGTTATTTTTTATGACCACCCAGAAATCCTTCTGGTGTCAGTAGGTTAGGGTTATTTTTTTTATAACCACCCGGAAATCCTTCAGGTTTTTAAATTTATGGTTAATTATTTTATGCTTAATCATGTTTATGCTCATTGCATTTATGCTAAAAATTGTATGCTAAAAACTGTTGTGCTTATTAGTATTATGCGAAATTTTATTAAGTAGTAATTACAATATGCTGACTTATTTTATGCTTAAAATTTTTATGCTTCTTGACAGTGAACCGTTAAAATATCTATCTCTTTGAATACTTCACAAAGCGAGTCGCGTGATCTAAGGGTAAATTTAAAAGTTTAAATTACTTTAATACTTATAAATGGATATTCATTTATATTTTTTAATACTGTTTTGGAAGGTATGGCTTTCATGCCTTAAGTCCTATGCTTGGAATGCGTATGAATTCATACTCAATATTCTTTGCTACCGAAGGCTCGGAATGCGTACGAATGGTGATCCCTTGTTTCACAGACAGAATTTTCATAGAATTTCGGTTCACAGAAAATGTTTTATAGAATATTCGGTTTAAATATTTTCATTTCGAATATTATTGTTTACGACTATTTGTTCATAGTATATTCAGTCCACATATTTTCATGTGAAATATAATTTTTTCAACGACTATTAACTTCATAGAAACATATTTCACTGAAATTCAATTAATTTAACTTAACACTAGTTCAAAAAGCTTCTGTTGGTTAGGTTAGAACTGTGCCAGAATCGAATTTTCGGCGCATGAACTTTAGGTGGCAAAAAAAATGTGCTTGAGAATGCTTCTTAAAAAAGCCAAACATTAAGAGCAGTCTTAGTACTTGATTTGATATTCTATGATATGAATATTCTAAGATATGAATTTTATATGAAACAAAAATCTATGATTTCAGTTTCTTTGAAGTAACTGGAATAGTATTGATTATCCCATGAAATGATAAGAAACAATTTATGTGAAACGAAATTCTGTGAATCGCTTTTCTATGAAACAGTGTACAACCCGTACGAATCTATTTAAACGCGCATACTACCAATGTAAAAAGGTCATAATAGTATAACCGTCCCACTTTGCACTTATTGGGTTTGTATAGGAAAAAAGTAGTCTGATACAGAAATACGCAAAAATCCTTTTTTGTTTATTTGGTGATCAGCTTCTATTTATTGACTTAACATGTTTTAATTCTAATAACATGTGCCCCAAATAAAACGTACGCAGCGTTCACCTTAATAGCATAAAAATACATTTAATGACGTCACAGATCGAACAGTGAACTGAATTTTATTGACTAGATACTACATTTACTTAACTTGGCTTAGAAAGAGTTACATTTCCACGTTTTATATCATGTCATACTGCTGTAATTATTGCCATTCAGGAAAATATTTTTATGAGGAAAGGCTACAGTTTCCTTGCATAATATTTCGAAATGATAATAATTTGTTACCTCCTTAATAGCTTTGGGGCTATACAATAGTTACCCTTCGTATGTGAAATGAGAAAAATATTATTTCAACGTCCATAGCAAAAAATCCCTGCTCATTGTAACTACATTCTATAAATCTTTTCCTTATTTTCGATTGGCGAAGCCGGGATAATACTGGAGCGTAAAAATGGCAGATTGATACTTTATGGCGAAATTGGTTAATTCATATGAATGTACAGTCGGCAACAGACTTGTAGCTAAGTAGAAATAGAAATAGAATGGTACATAAATGTGAATGCTGATCTGACATGAAATAAAATTCTATTGACACTCCAAAACTGTTTTGAATATGTCCGGAAAAAATCTAGGTTCATAACCCAGGCCGGGCATGTGCGTTTCGAAACTTTTGCCACTTAATTCGTTTCGTTGTTCCCAAACTTATTAATAAACGTTACTTTTATGATATCTGAACCTACTAAATAAATTCAACAAATGGATTAGTATTATATAAAGAGAAATTGCAATCTAGGTCAGCCTTTGGCTAATACAAAACAATCTCTTCTGAAGCGGAAAGTTGCAACTTGGTCAAAGGAGATCCGAGTTTCATCTCCCATCCAACAATAAGCAAAGCGATGACTAGGTTCTAAGCTAGGTTCTCACAAGTACAGAGAAAATCTAGAAACGTCAATTAGGTTAAAATTTTATGTAGAGCATCGTGTAGAAATTCAGATTTGGTATTTTCTTGATTTTTAATATTACGACGTTTTTTGCTTCCGATGAATTAACCCTAATACCTCAACAAAGGAATTCAGTAGAATTATTTGAAATTGTCCTTATTGTTAATCATGTGCTATGGAATATAATCTACATAACACATGAATATTTCTAGACTAAAAATAAACAACAGTTCGTCTACCACGAGTTGCGACTTCAAATCTACGTTATCGTTCGCGTGAAAATTTGTCTTGGGATTTGACTTCTACAATGGGGAATGCTCTGACGAGTTATTCCAGCTTATTCCACTCTCATCTTTTCACTCCCGTACCACGCGTGCTGGACTACGGCGTTATCCACACACAATTCAACATTTGTTGGCGCGAACTAAAAGGCTCGGTGACTCGTTTCTTTGTCGTACCATCCAGACGTGGAACGCTCTTCCAGCATGTGTTTCCTTCCTCTCATAGTCCTGGGTTTTTCAAGCGGGGCGTGAAAAGGCATTTCTGCAGGCCTTTAAGGTGAGGATGGCCAGCCCAGTGATTCGTTTGAATGACTGGGCTTGTCAACCACATATCTGGACCTCACAACCGCTTTCCATCAGGTGGAGTGAGGTCACCTTGACGGGCAATATAAAAAAAATTACAATTTTTGGCAACAATGGCAACTCGTGGTAGACATACTGTTCTCCACGCCTTCGTTAGTCCTCATTTACGGAGACGCGGGACGTTGCGCGTCGCGTGTGGCCGATGTTACTTTATCTCAAAACAAATACTAACTCTTCGCGTCCCATTTTCTTTGAATAAAAACTCTTTCATTTCCAGGATTTTCGATATATCCCAGTCAGCCTTGGGCTAGTCTGAGGGAGTGTTCTTCCAATGACAACGCTGCTGAACTATTATTTTATAGCGACAACTCAGGCCATTTTTGTGTAGTGAACGTGACTTCTAAAATCACGAGTTAGTAGTCCGAGAAAACAAACATAAAAGCAACGTAGTTGGTTATATTTCCTAGTAGTAGACAGCACTTTTTGTATGTTGTTGTTCAACAAACAACTGGTACACAGGTGGCATATTTAACTACTCTTATAAGCCATTGCAGCCCTGCAGCTCAAAGCCTTCAGGTTTATTCATTGCATGTATTAAAGTCTTATTTATACTTTTTTTTTTGTAGAATGGTGGATTTCAATCTTTAAGTGATTATGAGGAGCAAGCGTTACTGCGATTTTCTCTAGCAATAACATATGGCTCAAAAACGTGTTATACTAGCCACCTAAGAAAGCTCATTGCACATAAGAAAATCGTATTTTTAACGATGTGGTTAAAAATACGATTTTCTCATATATTTCAGGAGTTCACAACTATGCTGTGAATAAAGTATGCTTGTTATTTCGCTACGTACCCAAATCATGATTGAGTAAATACTTTCTACACAATGATAGAAACTATAAAAATTCGACCTGAAAATACTTAATTACGTCGAAGAACTAAGGCAAAAAGGAATAGTTGCCTGCTAGATGGCAATGCGAAAAACCCTTTTTGTTGGATGACGTCGAACGATTTCAGTGGCTTCTGCTACCTAAAACAGCCACTTTAGAAATCTTGGAAAAGGTTGTGGACGTCTCACAGCTGATTATGGAGATTAAATTTAGTAGCAATCAAGTGGATTATTAAATACTTTACTAAGTTATCTGTAGGTGTAGACACCATATCTCTAACGCAAAGCAACTTAAAAACTTGTAAAGTCTTAACATCGAGGAATGATTCCGAATTTGGGGCACTTCCGAACGTGATGAAAGCCTTAAGTGCAAACTGGCGGCTCTTAAACTTTGGTTTTTAATCCCAAGCTTAAGTTCAACACGGATTGTTAGCCCGACCAATTTGAGGGGCAAAGTTTCACGAATGTTCTAACAAACTTGTCAACTACTGTCGTAGTTGGCTGATTCAGCTGACAGAATGCACACAGCTGTTTCCTAACGTTACGCTTTGAATGTTCCATAACTAATGTTAAAGTACGACGGTAAAAGTTTTGACGGTAGATTTTATTCTTCGTTTTAAACATACACCGCACGCTGCCTTCTACTTTCCAGTGTTTTCAGATCCCACAGGTATTAGACCCCTGCAAAAATGCGAGGGTTTATTTGTACAACGGTCCTGACCAGTGTGTAAATTGCACTAAGTGTAAGTGGTGGACGAGGACAAATCTACATCGTGCTACTGTTCTTGCGAACCAGATTCTGACCTGAAGCACACATTCGATGTCGAATGTGTGCTTCAGGTCACGTGCGCGGCGCTCTGAAACTAAACTATACTCTTCATTTTGTGCCTAAAGACTCTGATGTTATGTCCTAAGCCTGAGTACTGTCCCATTTTCAGCTCTGCGTAGAGTAAAGTAGCTGGAGTTTTTCTGAGCAAAAGTTGTGCGAGCACGCTCCTACGGACGCTATGTGCGTCAGGAGTTGTGGCTTTTTTGCGAATTTATGATCAACTTTATACTGGACTGCGTACATTTTATTCTTATCAGTAGAGCGCTTTAAGCATAACTCATACCTTTAGATGTTTTTCGTAGTGTTATTTTACATTGCTTTATTTTATAATGATTTTCAGTGGAGAGTAGAGTAAATTTCAAGAATAAATGAACAAAACCTTATGTTTATGAAGTTTTCTGCATTTATATGTATTAACTCTTCAAAACATCATGGTAACAAATTTTCAAATACAGTTTACATAATTAAATGTTCCTATTTCATGTAAATAATAGGGACTGTACTAGTATGGTAATGGCAAGCGATATTACCTCGCAGCCTGTCCACACAACATCACTCGCGTAACGTGTCTACATAATTTTTACTGTCTTCTATAAAAGTCTTAAAAACGAATATTGTCCCTGAATGTGTCAGTTAAACTGAGCGTGACTCCTATCTGTACATAAATGCCATTCCACTTGGAATAACGTTAAGAACATTAGGGTCAATATAAAAGCCTGTGTCTTACACTAAAACCGTTTTACATAACGTTAGGTTAACATAATCATACCTACACGTACTCGAACAAAATATTTTTTCTTAGCGAAGAAATAGCTTCATGGATTTATCGTCTGTTCCGCGCGAACAACTCTAATATCGTAAAGTGTGAATTAGCCTTTATTGTCTACGAGTGAAATGAACTCGCGACCGCCTTAATTCCTGAGCCCATTATTCAGAGGCCTTAATGTACCTAGAGCTATATAAACTTGGACCCCAATATTCAACAGGCTAATTGGTTGACAGTTGAATTATTAATATAATTAGCCTGGTAAAGAAGTCAAGGCGATGAAAGAGGATTTTTTTTTGCTGTTGAGTAAGTAATTTTCATTATTCTGACCTACGATTCTGAATGCTTCTGGGAACTCCATTTGGGATACGATACCAGAAACAATAAGGCCAAAACATCAAAACTAATAAAAATATTGTTGAATAAAACTTTTGTAAATTATCACTTATTTAATTTACATAAATGTAGACACTCCGCCGTTTTGATACCGAGAAAGTTAACAATTTATTGTGCTTCGCAAGTAGCGTTGATTACAAAAGTATTTATACAATTGCCAAACTTGTACTGCTACTTAATTAATTGAGTGTTTATTAATTGCTTTTAATTAACAATTGTAGGGTTGCTTCAGCAACATGTGGTCATATTTCTTCCGAAAGGGTAACATACAATTAAAGAAACAGTTTAAGCAGGCTGAAATCTACGGAGCGAGCTTAGCTTAAACTTGGACTTATTAAAGACTTAGAACACATCCTATTTATTATGCTCTATCTTCGTATGATATATTTTTTTGTCTTAGTTCAACATAGAGTTAGGCATTCGTTAGTACGTAATAATAATAAAAATACTCAATAGGTAAGATAATAAGATGCCATATAACTATGTAAGGAAGGAATTTAGATCTCGGCCTAACGCACCTCCTTCGGGGTCTTGAGCCTTTTACGAAATGCAAGGGGCACCATTGGCTATTTGAACGCCAAGTTCCAATTGACATAGTTTAATTAGTACTTAATGTTATTTGATTAAAGGTTATTTTCAGTATACCTTATTAAAAGATTCTCCGCTTACAAAGCAGAGCCTCAACGACCAACCTAGGCTACAAAGGCATACCGAACGAAACTAAAACAATCCGAGTTTTGTTGCAGTTTAGTTCGCAGTTTCGCACCTTCGTCTTACAACTTTACTATAAATTAGCCAAAATGAACTAGTAAATAGCATCCCTGTCTCCGAACACACGGCAACCACAAGACTTTTGCTGAGATACCTACGCTGAAATAAGCGTTCACGGTTGTCAATGCGATAAGCTAAGTTTTGAGGAGTAATATAATTGGCTAAATGAGTTAATTCATTTCACCAACAAAGTGAAAGACGAGATAATTTTTTAACGCGCAGTACTATACAAATTAGAGTT
This sequence comes from Udea olivalis, assembly GCA_947369235.1. Taxonomy (NCBI): domain Eukaryota; kingdom Metazoa; phylum Arthropoda; class Insecta; order Lepidoptera; family Crambidae; genus Udea; species Udea olivalis. The sequence goes on along the minus strand of OX376346.1, from coordinate 5,706,381 downwards.
AGAAAATGTAGCAATTCAAAGGACTTGGAGCTACTAATAATAATAAATAATAAATAAATAAATATCCCTGGACATTATTCCACACAGCGCCATCTAGCCCCAAAGTAAGCTAATTAAAGCTTGTGTTATGGGATACTAGACAACGGATAAACATACTTAAATACATTTTCTTTTGTAAATACATACTTATTATACATAGGAGACACCCAGACCAGTACAAACAGACATGTTCATGCACACAAATGTTTGTACTGTGCGGGGATCGAACCCGCGACCTCTGGTGTAGTAGCCAACTTCTTAACCATTACACCAAGTCGGTCGTCAAAAAAAAACTAAAGAGTAAGTTGTATGCCATATTATTATGACTTATACGTCATACTATGACTTCTTTCAACCACAGATCAAGCGGTACACACAAAACTGAGCTCTTAACTTTATAAGCAACCTTAGCCAATTGTAAAGAAAAATAAAATTAAATAAATCACTAACACTAGCTAATGAACGTTAATCTTCGATTCAAGCTAATACATTTTGTGCTGACTGTACTCGATTTCTCATTATTTACCAAAAAAACAACCGATAAACCAGACAAATAAATAAGTCATCGTCTCGTAAGAACAATCGTCGAACACAATTTTTTTAGCATCTAGGGTTGATAGTTCTTAAGTTTTGAATGCATTGTTTTGTTTTCCACTGACCATCAGCCCAGAACGTCAAAAATATTTATTAAAGAGATGGATCAGCTGGTGGGTACATAATCGTATAATATTACGCTATTTGAAAAAAACATGTTAGTCACTTCAACCACACATACATAGGTAAATACAATAAATCGAAAAATACGAATAATTCGTCATTGCTATAATAATTCAAAATTGCTAGGACGTGTGGCAGCCCTGCTAGCATCAGAGTATACTATTTTTTGTATCTGCTAACTATTCGCAATAATTTTGTATTCGCTTTTCCAATTCCTTCATTTTCAGTATTAAAGTGACTTCGTTTAGTTTCTTTTTATGCCTGGTTTAAAAAAGTTGCTTTTGGGTATAGAATCAGTAATCCACAGGCATGGTTATGGTTACAGTCATGGTTCTTCATTTGCTCATAGAAGATCTCAATTAATAGGAGAAGTTTATTAAAACACTGCGAATGGTGATTCTCATTATTGACTTTTTAGGATTTTTAAAAAACAAGAAACTGTTAAAGTATATGCATGTAATTTGTATTCACAGTTCCTAACAACTTGAATTAAATATTACGAAAAGGATTTTATCTACTGAAGGTTTTCAGAAAAAAAATAGATTTTTCAATTTACAAAAAGAACTATTAATAAGAAAACTATAACATCTTATGCTAATATAAAAATAACAATACGAAATTGCATATTACAAAAATTAATATAACATCACTTTAATTATAGTAAAAATGTTAGCCTATAAGTTTAGGCAGCTTAAGCACAAATAAAGAGTTTACAGAAAAACCGCTCCCGCCTTTTTCCAGTATAATTAGACATTTAAAAGAACATCTTTTGAATAATGTTTAGATTGCGTGGATTCATCATAATTATGTATTAGTTAGATATTTATGTATTTTAATTATTATTTATGTGAGTAAGCATATTTATTTATGTATGTAAGTAAATTATCGTAATATTATGTATTTCTATCGATAAGTTAGAATTGTGTTTTTACAAAAATTACATTTTATGGCATTACTTGTGCACACATTGTAACCATGGTCAGCTAGAAGAATTCTCCACCTGTACTTTTGTATTCCTAAATTGTATCCATTGAAACTGTATTTTCAACCGACTTAAAAAAAGGAGGAGATTCTCAATTCGACTGTATGTTTTTTTTTTATGTTTGTTACCTCATAACTTCCGACTAGGTGAACCGATTTTGATCATTCTTTTTTTAATTGAAAGCTGGTGCTACCCGAATGGTTCCATTTTAATTTGGTCCAGTTCTGACAGAGGCATCCATGGGAAATCCATATAAGTCTTAAATCTAGATAGACAAAATGCGCGACAAATGGACGGGTAACTCAATATTACGCCAACCGATTTAAATAATTCTTTTTTTATTTGAATGCTGATGCTGCCCGTGTGGTCCCATTTTAATTTGGTCCAGTTCTGACAGTGGCATCCATGGGAAATCCTTAAAAGTCTTAAATCTAGATAAACCATATGCGCGACAAATGGACGAATAACTCATTATCACGCCAACCGATTTCGATGCTTCTTTTTTTATTGGAAAGGATATACTTCAAGAGTAGTCTGATGAGTGTTAGGTTCTGATTATGGGATCCACGACAAAGTAACGGAACTCTTCAGTTCTTAGGAGCAATTGGACGATACTTTTTCGATGTATAAAATAAATAAGAACTATTCACTGAAAATCAAGAAATAAACAAAACTTTTGACATAAAAAAAACCAACTTCAAAAAAAACTATTCCAAAACAAAGCACTTAAAAGTAAAGAAATAATTGCGTATTCTTCAAAAACCTATACGATAATATAATGTAGGTAGAATTATTGTTATTGTTAGAGTCGGTGTCAGCCAATGTAGGTTTGTAACTACTTACATACATACGTAAACGTGATATGTAAGAAATAGGTATATTGCTAGGTATACTGTAGTGTTTCCTTGGCTGACACCGACTCCAACAATAACAATAATTGTACCTACATTATATTATCGTATAAGTTTTAGAAGAATACGCAATTATTTCTTTACTTTTTAGTGCTTTGTTATGGAATAGTTTTTTTTGAAGTTGTTTTTTTTTTGTTATTGTGTACGAACTAATAAATAAATAATAACCCAAACTTGCATGACCGCCTAGGGTTGCTACTATATTCGCTCTGAATTTTTAAAATTAAGTAGGTAGTTACAGCCCGATTTGACAAAACAGAGCTCGTCGAAAACAAAATACGTCATGTGAAAAAAACAAAAACACTCTCCATAGTACGGCTGGCCGCGACACCGATTCTCACCGGTATCGCCCGTAAACTCACTGTTTCTGTTTGCGTGATCAATATGGCGGTTTGTTCTAAGTGGACTATCTGTCCGCATGCGTAATTTGTAGCTTAAGTCTTATACTTATTTACTACGTCATTGTTTATATCTGTCACTTCAGAACGGCTTGCGTAACAACTTCCGAATCCAATAAATAAATAGGCCGCACTACGCACACAATTGTACTTCCTAAATGAATTAACATTAAAATTCAATAGGTCAATAAAATGCCATGAGCGATTCAAGCTCCGTTATTTCTGACTTGTATGAGGTAGCTTAACCTACTTGCTGGCCCTACTAACTACTTTTATTCTGGTATTGTGTTTTTGAACAAAAGAGTTTCATTGCATTCAAAGTCGAATGAAGTGGTGTGCTCTATTATTCAGATATTTCATTTATTTAGGTAGTGTGTTTAGAAGATTTTTTTCATGAAAACATTACTTTTGTGGAAATCTTAACTGATTACCGTTACCGAGACCCCAAACACGGCAGAGCTTGTTTAGAGTTAAGAACAAAAATAACTTTCTACTAATCAGTCACACCCAGTCACATAAAAATTGTAAATGTTCGTCTCATAAATGTTGTTCTGGGTGGGGATCAAAACATAATCCTTAGCTGATCAATCAGGGTTACTAAGATTCGTAGTCAACAAGCCAGTCAACATTGTCTATCATCCGTCCAAAAATTCCGAAAGAATTTAAGAATTTTTAATGGCAGTATAACGGCGGGTTTAACGGAAATAATATTTGGCAGCTTGGCAGTGATGCACATAATGGCCAAAAAGAAGTAGTCTGGTGTGAATGGCTGCCCCAGAAATACGTAATGGCCCATTTATTAGCGATTTTGTAAAACAGACTGTGAGTCGACTTCAGCACGGATTGGTCGATAAATAACCCCGTTCGATGTATATCCCCCATTTTTAACATAGATCTATTTCATCTGAAATGATCTGCCTTCTACCGTTAATTTACAAAAGCGCAGCTTTCAAGCTACTTTTACCAAACTAAAATATTGCACAACACCAAAAAAAATAAAAACATTAACATTTTTCATTTTCTGTGCTTAAATTTCGTTTAGTAATAAGCACGGAGGCTACATTCGTAACAATAGCATTCATTTTTTCAAAATTACTAAATCAACAGATAACAAAATAAAAGATCATTAATACTACTAAAATAGATTTTTAATTTTGAAAATTATTATAATAATTTGTTCTTTCACATTTCTAGCCTAGGTTGAGGTTTTTATGAATCATAAAAGTAAGAGGTCAGCTCTTTGTAATTACCTTTCATGATAATACATCTACAAGGAATAAATTGGAAGGGATTCTGAACAAGGCAGAAAATGTTCAGTGCACACTATCGCGTGGCGAACCGAACTCCTTCTCTAAAACATGTGTTTATTTTTAAGTGTCAAATTCATATTTCGCCTTCTCTTTCTCTTTACGTGAATCACCCTCAGTCATTAATTACTTACTTTTTGTCATATTACGTTAGCCTTAAAATATAATTATTTATATTACACCTACAACGCGTTTTTCTCCACTTTCCCTGATCTCTCTACGTCTGTAATATATAGTTTGATGAGAAAACGTTCATCAGGAGACAATGCACTTAATTTCCCTTACGACATCGAAATGTTACTCTAACCGAAAGATTAAGAGATGTTTGAACTCGGAATCGAATTTATTTCCGATTGGATATCGACTCCGGCAAGTTACTGCAGCACTTTACACTGTGAAGCGTTCTTCCTGGCGACTTGCAGAATTGGCATCAGAGAGCAATTCTGGAACCAGTCGATTCCCACGCGATCACTAATGGGTATACCTATGTACTTGTACTTGGACACCACTCAAGAAACTGATGTGGAATTGTAATTTGTAAATTAGACAAGAGAGTTTTAAAATTCTGATCAGACTGGTACAGCCGTGTTCAAGTTAAGTTTGTGATGTTAATTGTATATTGGGTTAATTTAAGTGCATCGTAGTAAGAGTGTTGTAATGGCTGACAGAGATCACATTCAATAGCAGAATTATTTTTTTGCAGCAAGATAATATTACTAGAATTGAGCTGGTGATGCTTAAACGGTTTAATCAAAAGAGATTATAGTTAAAAGGCAATTAATATCTGGTCGTAGTGAAACCGCCCGAAACTTCTCAATTTTTTGCACGATATGTAGCTGCAAATATTCACTTCTCGCTCAACTCCAGGATAGTCCTCTGATCGGATATAAAATAACTTGGTGGTTATTTCACGGAGCCAAACGATGCGACCTGCCACTCGTAAACCTTAATTAAAAGGAAGCGACGTTTGATTGAAAATATACTAAGATTTGAACTCGATTTAAGTTTGAGAATTTTTTAGCTTTACTTATTGTATAGGATACAAATGGTGTGTGTAACAAGATGTCTTGGCTGTCTTGGCTTAGAAGTTGGTGATGAATTGATTCAGTATCACAATTAGCGAAGTTTTAGTCAGACAGAAGGAACGGCTCAAAAAAAATCAAAGCGTCAGAAGTTTCTATACATAATATTAAAACAGCTTTTATAAAATTTGGCCATCGCTAATAAAATTTAGGCGTTACAAGTTTTTCTTAAGTAACCAACCTAGCCTTGATTCTATCTAACCCTTCAAGAGACTAAATAATTTTATTAAGTTACCTTTATAATTGTTCTGATTGTCGAAGCACTAAAGAGTTTGACGTGTCAATATTAAAAAAAAAAATGTTTAATATTTGATTCATCGAACCAGCACTCCATTAAGTCTCAACCAGCTCACGTTAGAGAGCTAAAAGGGTAGCCAAACAAACAAAAATATTTTTAAAGTAAACACTGTTGTGAGAAACAGATATTTATCACACAATGGCATTGGTCCAACACCAGTAACTAATGAATACCTACCTTATTGATAAATTATAATCAATCAGTATTGTAATGAATCGAATATACCTACGTGACTGGTGTTCAAATCGCCTACTTACTTGACAGACACCTTAAAGTCATGAATGATGGATGAAGGAATACCAAACCAATATTAATAGGAATTGATTAAGAAGTCAATCAATTGATAACATTTAACGATAGGTGATGATCTATTTAAGAAAGTGCTCAACTATATACGATTGTATCTTAATACGAACGTTATATTTTTGTAAAGTTATGAAATACATTTAGCGATCTTTTAATGTACTTAATTTAATTTATATTTAAACTATTTATATTATAGGTTTTTTTTACCTCGCTTTAATTGGTGGTGGTCCAAATTTCATTATTTTCATTATTTGCACATGTCGCATTATTTGAGCGCTTAGTTTTTTATGGAGTTTTTTTTTATCTTTTATACCACGTCGGTGACAATCAAGCATGCAGACCACTTGATGGTAAGCGGTTACCGCAGCCTATGGACACGTGCAACACCAGGGGTATCACTCGCGCGTTGTCGACCCTGCAAAAACCTTTTCAAACCCCTCTTGAAGAACTCCATACTATAACTCATCAGGAAAACCTCGGCAGGAGTTATTTTTTTTGTTCTAAAGATTTTTCTACAGCTTCAGTTACTTCTTATTCATCGCAGAATTAATTAATACTAATATTAAAAACCATCAAAAGACGTCAACTGCTGAAGAAACAAAAACTCTATGTTAAACTCTCTAAATACAAATATTCTATGGTTTGGCAGAGCGAGCGGATTAAGGCGGCCATATTATCATAAATCGGTACCCACGACTTTGTTCAAACCATTGAGAATTGATTTTATAACATCTACGCCTGAATTATTTATTTTGAGATCTATATCTTTAGTATCATTAGACATATCTGAATATTTTATATGAAGGAACTCGCGTTATGTACCGGAAAAATAGTTCAACTCTACGTCAATAGCATAAAACACTATTAGAAAAACAAACTCGTGTGCAATAACTAAATGTTTACGAGTCTTGCATAATATTATTTCTGTGGACGGCATATTACGTACTGTCCGATACAATGCCAATCTTGAACAAACTCATGAACATAAAAATATTCATATTTGTAATTGTGTAATATTAATAAACTATCAATCAATATTAAACAATTTGACCAGATTTGGCTCGGATTTGAGCGGCCCTGCCAATTAAGTCCTGGGTTCGATCCTTACCCAGGTCAAGCTTTGGTGTTTTTTCTGTTTGGAATATAGTAATAAGTATGGTGAATAAAAAATATCCCTGACAGGAGAAAATAATGTGTTTATGTTATTGCAAACTTTTGCAACACGTAGATATATACATATTCTCAGTTTGGGGCAGATAGTCTTATTTTGAGATGTCCGAAAAATAAACACAATTTATTTATTTATAAAAATTTTCAACACGAAGGAGCATTTCCTAATTTTAAACCAGTTCACATATAGTATTGTCCCGTTCAACTAATTTCCGAATTAAAGATATCGCCGTCCATCCGTAGTCCAAACAAGTTAGTACATAAACATTACGGCAACAACCTTGCTACTCACAAATGTGATACTCGTACATGTATCAGCTGCTAAACATCACAGATGGCCGTTTATAGATCTGCCGTGAGTCGGCGTGCAGCGGTGACATAATAACGATTGGCTGAGTACACAAGGTCGCGGGTGAGCGAGGGCTTGCTTGAGAGCGATTCCGGAATAAACTAAGCAAACGAATGCCAAAAAGAAACCACAAATAAATATAAAAATGCGCCAGGCAATACACCTCTTCCCAGCGCACCCAGACCCGAGTCAATTTAGATAATTTCCTGAATTGACTCGACCGAGAATCGAACCCGGGACACTACAGAATTCAAGAAGAGAAACCGTGCTACAGCGCACTACGCCAATCGTGCCGTCAACTTATACTTACAGTAAAAAAAATATAAGTAGATTTATAGATACATATTTTATTAAAAAAAAAAACATAGGCTGTTGTCACATCTATAATCCTATATCTATATCCTCACATTGTTATTTTTCTTCAGACAACCTAGCTTATTAGTTGTTAGTTTAAATCAATTATCAATTCTTTTAACAGTTCCATTTATTTTCTGGTAGATATTAGATACTAAAACGGACATATGAATCATCACTGCTATACTGTTAGGAAGTCGTAATCATTTGTATGTATTGTAGACTGCTAAATCAAATTATAACGATATTATCCGCTTCTTCCATCATAGAAATTCAATATTTGTACAATTATTATGCTGCGAAAAGGTATCCAGCATTTCTGGTAACTGACCAGCGAAACTTGAAATATCTCCGCAAAATTACTGAAGGTATTTTTTCTATTGCTGCTGCATGTGGTGTGGATTCCGGAAATGTGTATCTGATTCCTACTATTTTAGGCTGTGAATTTTTAGGATGCTTAGTATTATTTGAAGAAATATTCTCACTGACACATAGATTTTTTGTTTTCTTTTTGCTTTTCCTTTGGTTATTCCACTCAAATTTTGTCTTAAGCCTTTATTCTTTAAGTGCACAATTTCTTTAGTTTATTTAAGTGCATCCTACTGCGGGGATGGCCTGGTGACCTGCAACACAGGTTTTGTTTAAACCTATTTCAGGCACCAGCCTCTCACACCTTAGGATTATTCTTCTAATTTGTTATCTAGGTACTCGTAACTACATTTAATTTGTTATATACATTACTCACGTAATTATATACACAAATGCTATGTTTAAGGTCCTGTTGCGAACAGGAAATAAACATTTCATTTATTCATTCATTTCATCAACATTTTTTTAAGTAAGTGTAAGTGTGTCCACTGTTACCTTCGAACATTTTATGGCTAACATCTCAGGCAATGATAAGACCCAGCCCTACATTTAATGCGAATCGGCAAAATCAACTTCTTTTTTTGGGATTGCGGCTTTTTTAGCGAACACCGGAGCAGACGAACCATCAGACGGGATTGACGAGAAATATTATTTTGTAACTGATTGCTCGTAGGGCTAATGGGCTGAAAAGTATAAATAACCACCGTTATAAGGTACGTCGGCGTAATGGGCAGACACTCTGCCTATTGCACCAAAGGTCTTGGGCTCAATCACCACTCAGGCCAAAGATTAATGTTTGTTCTATGGTTGAGTGTTATTATGACATGTATCAAAGGAATGCAATAGAAAATTAAGTATTCTAATTGGTCTCTGACTCAACTAAAACAAACAAACCTAAGCCGTTTTAATTAAAGTAAAATAAATAAATAAATAAAACCTAACTTCTGCTATGGGTCATGTTGGGGAATTATATATATCATCAAATTATTTCGACTTCAGCTGGGCCTTTCCTGGTTTGCGTCATCGCGGCCTATCCTCAGCTTGATGACGTAACCACTTCCTGCCTACCGCCTTTCGCAAATCTTCACTCCACCCTGGTCAAAGGGCTTCTACAGCACGTCTCCACTCAAGAACACGCCACTACAAATGTATGGCGATTGCCAAATTGGTTCTTGGAAATTAAGCCTATTCAGCCTTCACTGTAAAAATATATTTTAGTAAGTAGGCCCAAATCGTAAAATACTAGAGATGAAACAGAATGAGCATTTACAGATGAGTCATAGTCGTGATTGGATTCTATTCCTAGAAGAATTTATTATTCATAATTTACGCTAGAACTGTACATTTACACGAGTATGACGTCCATGCGTGGTCACTAAGTCTCATCATCTTTAAACTTTGTAATACCTACTCTTAATCAGATTTCAATCATTGAGATATGCCATCTCAATGTTTGAACCTTAATTAAAAGGAACGAGCACCCTAGCTTTCACATTACATTTAGATATATGAAAAGCATTTGGAACATATTGAGTTTTATATGCCTTTATGAAAATTTAATGCAGAACTATTCCCATCCCTTACCAACACTTCCACAGGATATCTCAAGGTGCGTAAGGTATTTACGGACTAAGAGGAAAGCCGTAACGCCATTTCGTGAAACAAGGTAAGGGAAAAGGCAAACGTCATGTCGCTTATAGAATTCAAGGTGCTGGCTGAGTCCGGAGATGAACGGCGATTGCTCCACAGAAAAAAGTAGAATTCTTTAATTTTTTGCGGATGACTAAGATGTTTTTTATTATTACACCTATACAGCCTTTAGAACTGCAGTTTCGTTTTCTAGTGGCCCTTTTTCACGTAAATTATGACTGCCCTGTGGAAAACAGCTGTAAACCAATCACGAGACAGATCTGCCCTAACATTCCTAATTCGTGAGAAATTAGAGCGGTGAAGATTGATGAACTGGGATTAGGCAAAAAATTACGACGACCCTCCATGGCGTTTACCACAGAACAAGGTGGCGTTTACCATCGATGAGATTGGATAAGTAACTAGTGATCCTTGCTGCGGAACATCAATATTAGCCGATAATTGCAGTAATTTGTAATAATCTTGTAAATTTAATATAACCGATGTATGACTTAAACATGTAGTATTTTAACTTTCCAACAAAGTTTTTCCAATATTATCCAAAGTCGAATGATTTTCAATTTAAGAGTCAGGAGATCTTGAAGCAAGATGTGTTCTTTTTTAATTGTAGCAATAGGTAAATAAATAAGTGGAGAACAATTTTGACCAAAATAATACAAACCCTATGAATGACATAACATCCCCTGCACTATAAATCTCCGTTAAGATTCTAGTTATGGAATACCGAAGTCATTCAATAACTAAAATTGACTACTTCTCAACCCATCCGCTTTTTAGGGTCTTGTTTTTTCATTCAAATCGACCCAGCCAACAACGTTTTACAAAAAAAAAAAACAGCGGCCTGTCGAAAAAAGAAATTACGATTGTCAAGGAAACGAACGTTGAGTTTCAGTGTGAATTGGTAAAGTATATGGTAACTCGATTAGTCTTACCATATACTTACTGTTCGACTCAACTGACATCGGACTAATCCCAAGTAAGTCCTGGAAAATTCCATCCTGAAAAACATTTCCCAGTGTTTCCCAACGCAAGTCGCTGCATGAGCTGTCAAATCCACGTAAAATATGCGACGCACGGATTGTATTGAATAAATAAACTTAAATAATTTCACATTCATTCGTTAGGTACGTTACAAATTTCTACATATTTCTACTACTAACCTATATAGCAAGTAATGGGGGTGTTGGTATACAATATCTCATGTCAATTTCTTCAAAGATGAGCACCGTTTAAATTGATGCCGCCCTGTCACATGTCAGACGAAACGAAAGGGACGACTTTATTTAGGGCTATTCAACTTTGATTGTCCTTTCAGAATTCTTAAGCTTCTAAAATTTTATTTAATCCCGATTTTTATAGCAATTAATCAGGTAGGTTTAATTTTTATTTGGGTAGTTACTTATCTACCTAAAGTAAAGCAAATAAAGCAGCATTGTCTTACTACAAAATCTGTTTGACCTTTTCGCTTTATAAAGTGACAGCTGATATAGGTACTCGTCAAGTGAGTACTTTAATTGACTCGACTGTCAAATAGGGTTTTTATAATACTTTTAGTACTTTCAAACATTAAAAAGAAATGGCTTGATGATAAGTGGATGATTGTTTTTTATCCTACCCTGAAAATAATAGCAGAGTTTTTATCGCTCATTTTATTGTTTGATGCTCCGGGTCGCGGCTAAACGACTTTTTAATCATTTCAATGCTACTCCAAAAATGGAAGCCTTAATAATTTTGATAAACCTTTTTTTTATATATACGATGCAAATTGTAGTATTGCTTACTTACTTCAATAGTTGCCTAAATCTCAGTTCCTACTATACGCAAAAAAAATAATTAGGAAGTAGCATTGTTGTGTTTATTCGATGCCAGTCGTTGCAAACATTATTACATTTGTGTAATCAGTAAGCTGTCACATAAATATTGACGTTATTTATATTTTGTGTCTTGACCTTGGTTACATTTTTATGTTACTTAATAATTGGTGTTACTCCTTATTGTTTAATTTCATACTGTTAGGTTGCATTTAAATATAAAATCTTTACTTTCCTACATACCTTTTACAGGAAAGAAAAGTACTTCTTCACAGCGTGAAACATTCACCTTTCCTCATTAAGTATATTCCAATACAACTCCACTATCACTAATTACAACACTGTCAATGCAGTACAACGTACAACTGAAACACATCAAAAATCATCGAACATACGAACGATAATCGCGCGAAAACATCGTACTCCAAGTCGAACCGATCGAATCGAAAAACGCGTTGGCACTCTTGCGGAGTTACCACCACACTGACTAGCCGTCCGTAGTATCACTTTAAAGGCCGCTACTACGCGATCTCGCCAATCTAACATAAAGCGTCGCAGCGCTCATACTACAATGCGCGCTTTGACTGCTCTTTACGATTTGTGTGCCATTAGAACTGTGCACTGGATGTGCAGCATATAATTGGTCGAGACAAATAATCTGTGTAAACTAAGAATCATAGTAGGTGCCTCTCCTGTCAACATAAAATCGCGTAGTACTCGGAAGCCGGCGCGACGGTTTGGTCATTTGGTTCGCTAATTCAGGCATTCTGAAAGGCAACTTCGCTTTTCAAGCTGATGTTTGTTGTGTTTACTAATTTATTTCGAACTATGAACTTCAGTTGTTGTTGCGCCGCTGAAGTTATGTCTCAGGAACTGAATAGCTAAGTTTGTTCTTGCCAAAGGGTAAATATACAGGGCTACTTTATTAACACCATCCAAATTGAAATATGAGGATCTATGAAGAAAATGGCAAAATAAGTATTTTTCTGTTTAACAACCTTCAGTACTAAAATGTTGAGTTATTAATGTTATTATAACTACTCAAAGGTATAAAAAAATCACTAGCTTCGTTGATACCGCGCGGCGTTAGTGGCGGCCCGCGTTTTCTTCAGAAGTTGAAATTTAATTTTAAATAAGTAACCACGCCGCACGAATAATCTGTTCGTAAAAAATATAAAAATGTAAAAGTTAGAAAGACCTACCCTTTTTTAAAAAAAAGCTGTCGTTGATTGATGTCTAATGTCTGGAAAAATTTTGGATGGTGTTTATAAAGTAACCCTCTATAAAGCTTTAACAGAGTTCTGAGGATTTGTTAATAAAACATTTCAGTTTCGGGAACTAGAAGTGGAAACCGGTTGGGAGTTCAACAGCATTACTGAATTACTTACCTCAAAGTACTTCCTTATAGCAATAGCAAGTCTTTGCCCTGTGATGCCGTTTGTAAATATAGTCTAGGAACGTTTGTTCGTAATGAATTAACGTGATTAATAAAAGGGAAAAAATATTTGACAAGACACGTTCCTTATCGTTATCGAACTCAACCAATGTTATTAATATATTTTTGCTTAGTATTTTTAGCATTTCGCAGTGGTATATTTTATATTTGAATAGACCTTGGCACTAAAAACGTAAGGCTAAGTTGTTTTTTTTAGTTTTACTTATCTCAAGAAATATTAACATGCTTTCTTGTTTCAGTTTTTATTGTTTTTACATTTAATAACATAATATTATATAATTAAAATATTATATAGAATTATTATATTTATATATTTATAATTAATTAAAAATGACATACAAGTTGCTCGTGTGACATACAAGTGGAGGTACCCGTGGCTGAGTGACGGCAGCGGATGGGCAACGATCCGATGTCAAGCAACGCCAGTCAGGTCGGGTAATGATGGGTGATCATCCCTACTGAAATTCAACCGTGCTTCGGAAGGCACGGTAAACAGTTGGTCCCAGCTGACGTCGCCAGATTTCAGTCGTAAAGCATAGTGAGAGGCCTAAAAAGGCGGCTTTATAACATCTGACGGTAAGGTTTATCACTGACCTTACATTCACCTCTCCAGCAAACCGCACTGAACCCGCGTGTTGGAGTATGGCTCGTACCACCTCATAGTTGAGGTGAGGCCTGTGCCCAGCAGTAGGACGTATATAAGGCTGTATTTGATACAAGTTGCTCTACTTAAGTATCGTGGTTTACGTGGGGTAAACTCATGGTAGAGTTACTGTAGACCATAAGATTGGATACGAGTATGCAATGCAATAATATCTGCAGGATGATGTTGAGACTTCCTCGCTTTTGCAGTGCGTCCGAAATGTTTGCGCAGGCAAGAACTGACGCCTTTCAAGTCCTCGTTAAAAAAAAAGCGGCATCACTGATAAACCGAGTGCGAGGAAGTAACAACAGCATCCTAAGGATAGTGACAGATGAACCGCATGCACCTATACTCGGACATTTCGTGTGGAATATGAATGGAGTTGAGGTTAGGACCTCCTCCGGGACGAGATCGCAAGGAGTGCCTCTAAGGTACATGACGTATTATTTGAATACTTAATAATTAAATTGTATTTCTAATAAAGATAATAATACTAACCCTAGACATAAGTCTTACTAAGTAGTACCTATGTAGTCTGAATAATAAAGAGATTTGAAATAAGCAGAGTTAATGCAGATAGCCCGGGAGTTAAGTGCGGTGCGGTTAGTTCAGCAGCTCTAAGCCAAAAACAGCTATTTAGAGACAATTCCGCACAGAGGATTCAACAGATCTAATGAGGTCATCCACACAGCGAGATGAGGGCGTCGTGGCCTAGTGATTCAGCACCCGAACTCAGATCGTGGATAGTGTGGTCCCGAGTTCAAATCTGGCCGGAACCAAAATATTTGTGTTTATTTATTTATTTATTCTTTATTGCACAAAGAAAAAGTACAATTGGCGACCTTTATGCCTAATGGCATTCTCTACCAGTCAACCACTGGGCGAAGCAGAAGTGTTTGTGTCGTGTTGGCGGTGTCTCATAAAACCGGAAATAAAATATACTATTAATACAAAAAACATACTTATACCAAAATTATACATATTACACATACATAATCATAATACATCAATTTAAAGATACATACACTAAATGTCGTACCTAAATCTCAAAATATTGTCTTGAAAGGAGAGAGGTTTGGTTAAATGAGTTAAGGTTTATCTAAGAAGAAGTTATGGATTGCTCTTTTGAAGGAAAACCTACTGGTCGACAATTTAATATTATAAATAATAATTAAGCAGCGAGTTCCATAGCCTAATGGCAGCTAATGTGAAAGAATTCGACATATGGGAAGACATATGAAGAGGAGTATGAAGCAGCAAAAGGCTATGCGAGCGCTGGTTGCGCGGGCTGCACTCGCCCTTATACTTAAAATTACTATTTACCGATATCCCGAAGCTGATAGACCAGTCAAGTAAGCGTTTGAGATCATCATTCAACTGGAAAATAGCCCCATCAAACCCCTTCACGTCCGTCTGTACGTATAGCTGAAGATCATCAGCATACAGATGGTAAGAGCTGCAGAGAATATGGGTTACAAAGTTAATGAATGTGGAAAATAAGAGAGGGGATAATTTTCCTCCTTGTGGGACTCCAGAATCGAGGTCACACCACTGAGAAAAAGTTTGGTCAATGCGCACTGCCTGTTTCCGGTTACGGAGATATGACGAAAACCAATCCAATGCCTGTGGAGTGATGTGCAGATGAGAGAGCATGGCAAGAAGAATGTCATGGTCAACGACGTTAAAGGCATTAGAGAAATCTATTAAAACGAGAACAGTTATTTTGGAAGCCTCCAAGCCAGCTCTGATATCCTCAGTAACCTTCAGGAGAGCAGTGGTCGTACTGTGGCCTGGCCTAAAGTCTGATTGGTATTCACTGACGATGTTATGGGTGAAGACGAAATGGGAGAGCTGTTTATGAACGACGGCTTCAAGTGCTTTAGAGAGGAATGGGAGAGTTGAAATAGGGTGGTAATGACTGAGCAGACTAGGGCTAGAAATTTTCGGGAGAGGTCGGATAATAGCATTGCGCCAGATATAGGGGAAAGTCCCAAAAAGAAGAGAAAAGTTAATAATATGCGTTATAGTTGGCGGAATACAATCAAGGATGGGCAGCAAAAGGCTTCTGCTGATACCATCGCAACCTACCGCTTTGGACTTAATGGATAGAATGAGCTTACGAACCTCGTCACAAGAAACAGTGGTGAATTCAAAGGAAACGCTAATGGGAAGCAATTCAGAAAAGATAGCTGTTATGGTTTGCGTTTTTATGTCAACAGGAAGCTTAGGGGTTGTCGAAAAATGAAGATTCAAGTCATTTAGAGAGTGAGGGAAATTGACGTTTAAAGGATCAGATTTCCCAATACCTAAGGAATTTAGAAACTTCCAAGTATCAGAAAAAGAAGACTGGATAAGGTTTTCATGAAAGTGCCGTCTCTTTGCAGCCCTTACCATCTGATTACAACGATTTCTGGCTACCCTAAAAGATTCCCAACTTACATCACTTCGACTACGCTTGTAGGCCCTGAAAGCACGGTCCCTCTTTGTCATGGCAACTCTGACCATCCTAGTTATCCACGGAGCTGGAGGGCGCCTCAACTTAACTGCCCGGAGCGGAGCGTGCACATCATACAGTGATAATATTATGCTGTTGAACTCTGAAACTTTTTCATTCACTGATGATGCCAACAGAACCGGTTCCCAGTTGAGGGAGGAAGCATCCTGTTGCAGTTTAACAACGTTGAGCTTCGCAAGATTGCGTAGGATGGCCACTTGAGGCTGACGTTTGACAGGCTTTATCTTAAAAGACAGAAATATAAGATCATGGTGTGAAAATCCAGGAGCGGGAAATTGGCCATGTTTAAGGACACGATCAGGAGAGGATGTGATAATAAGATCGAGCCACGAATCATTGGTGTTGGAGTTGAGATGAGTTGGATCGAGGGGAAGAGTAGAGAGATTTGCTGACTCGACCACAGAACGTAACTTTGATGAACGGGACCCGTTCTTCATGAGATCGGCATTGAAATCGCCCATAATAATGACATTTTGAAAGTCTGTTGCATGTAGGCCGAGAACAGACTCAAAGTCCGCAAAAAAATCGATTGAGGGAGGAGAGTAAACAACACC
Source organism: Udea olivalis (assembly GCA_947369235.1). NCBI lineage: Eukaryota > Metazoa > Arthropoda > Insecta > Lepidoptera > Crambidae > Udea > Udea olivalis. Next base: position 5,689,470 of record OX376346.1, on the reverse strand, counting down.
TAACAGAGCCTTATTTCCACCCAGCCTGACCTCGAGTATTAGATATTCCATCGAACGTGAATATTGTGGAGAAGAGGCAGCTAGGATATTATAAGATATAGAGCAATGAAGATAAATGGCAACCCCCCATATCCCTTTCCTATGCGGTCATTACGCAGAAGAATATAGCCCGGCAAGCCATAGCTCGTAGAGGCTAGGTTAGGTTTCAAAAACGTGTTCCCTGCGGTTAGGGGACGAGAATACTGCCGAGGTATCCCTGCCTGTCGTAAGAGGCGACTAAAAGGGCCCTTGGGGTCGCGAAGCGCACGCGGGGGGGCCTGCGTGTGTTTCGGTTTGCGATCCCGAGGATGACGGTAACGCGTGTCTTCGGACACAGTGGTCTGTGTTATCGTGCACTGGAGTTGAGCTTGCTCCTCCCGAGGCTGGCTGCCAGGCGGCCTTGCGCGCCGAAGGGTCCTTGCGAGGAGTCTCTCCCTCGTTGGGGATCTCGGATCCCTTCCATTCTGCGCCGAAGATGACCACCGTCAGGTTTTAGTGGGTAGGGGTCTCTGTTTTCCCAGGAGTTCCGAGTCCCACATATCCCAGGTGTCCCGAACCCAGGGCCTTGGGAATGCCTAAATGGATTTCCTGACGCAAAAAAAAAAAAAAGGTTTCAGAAACGTCTCTGAAACCATTACTGCGTGTACATTACTGCCCGTGAATGTGTCCAGTAGATCACCATAATGGCTAGGTATACTCGTTAATATGGCAAACATTGAAATTTTTACAATCAGGAAAACTAAGCCTGAGTGGGTCGCGTTGTTTGGTTGGTTGGTTGTGTTCATTGTTAAATATCCGACTTGCTCTCTTGTGATGGAAAACAACGATAAAAAACCAAATCAACCCGGATAGCGACGGAAGGCTCACCACCTGCCACGTTGTGTTTTAATACTATTGGTTTAAAGTGGGTCACTGAGTGTTCCGTCACCATGACGACACAGTCACTTGCCTCTGAGTACCCCGTTTGGGATAAAGTCGTGATGATATGTATGTATGTGTATCGACATAGCTCTTGAAATTTGAGAGTTAAAGTAGCAGCCCAAAATTTCAGGCGCGCGAAACTATAACTACTTACTTATAATATTAAGAGTTGATCTCGGTGAATGTCATTATTGTTTCATTGTAATAATTGCTAAAATAAAATAAGCCATGCAACGCTCCTACTATGCAAATGTACCTACGCTCTACGGGGACAGCCTCCTGAGAAAAAAAATATAGGAAACCCTCCAGCTAGGTAAAGCGACGATTTGCCCAAGACTGCAGCCATAACGTGGATACGTTATGTCGAAATAAGAATTATATTTAAATATAATTATATAACTCCCACTGTTTATCATCTATCTTATTTATTTTGTATAATTATGTAGAATGTTAAGGCTAAAGTACTTTTGGTTCAGGCGCTGGTGTTGCCCATTATTGATTATGCGGATGTCTGTTGCTCTAACTAACCTATCCCAAGCCTCTCTCAACAAATTAGATCGTCTCCTCAACGGGTGTCTCCGCATTATATTTGGAGTACGAAAATATGACCACATCTCTCCATAACGGGCCCCAACTGAAATGGATGACCATCCGCAAGCGCAGAGAGTTGAGAACGCTGTGCTCGCTCTTTAGTATGCTGCGTGATACAAATTCTCCAGACTATCTCAGGTGTAAAATTCAGCTGAAAGGTGATACCAGTTCTCGTAGACAGCGCTCATGCAATGTGCTAAGACTGGAGACATAGGACAAGCCACGTCGATCACTCTTTTGTTCTCACAGCTGTCAGATTGCGGAATAAGCTGCCAGACACTATCAAATTCACCAAGTAAAGCCATGTTCAAAACAGCAATCCGTGATTTTTTGATTTCTTAGTAGTTTCCACTGTTCATTATCTATTTTATTTTATTGTTTTCTCATAATAGTGAGTATGTTATATATTATGTAAGTATAATTTATTTATGTTATGTATTTCTATGTATATACGTATAATTTATATTGATTAGGTTGTTATCTGTCGTTTAAGGAATTTATAAAATCTTTGTATTCATTCCCTACTCTAAATGAACATTTTGTACCGCCAACAGCATTTCTGTCGCATCCGATGGTTGACTGGTAGGGAATGCTTTGAGCATTAAGTCCGCCTAATGTAAATTTTTGCATTGAAGATTAAATAAATAAAAAATAAGTGTTACATTGTTAAGTAATTACAATTAATTGATACATTGACAGAATTACTGTATTTTTTCCAACTTGAAAATTTTGCACCGCCATCGCGCCATCAGCATTTCTTCTTGCAGCAATGGTTGAAGACAATGCTTAAAGGATTAAGTTCTTTTGTATCATCTTGTTCATTCAAAATAAAACTGCTAGTAGAACCAACGCCCTCAAAGGCATAAGTTTGTTTATTGTGTTACACTTTTTATGTAAAAGGTACCAAACTATAACATAACCATTATTCTTACATCAAATTTGACTGCCTTAGCAATAAAATAACTTTTGTCGAACCGCACGTCGTCTGGTATTTAAAATAACTTTTGTCCAACCGCACGTCGTCTGGTATTTAAAATAACTTTTGTCCAACCGCACGTCGTCTGGTATTTAAAATAACTTTTGTCCAACCGCACGTCGTCTGGTATTTAAAATAACTTTTGTCCAACCGCACGTCGTCTGGTATTTAAAATAACACAGATTTATACTTATCTTCTACCATTTATTCAAATTCGCCAGCAAAATTAATGATTAACCTGATCGAAGTAAAAAATGTTCAAAATGATATCATTATCAACTGTCATTTTTCAGCTGAAGATTAACTAATAACAAACTTCAGTCCAAATAAAAGTCAAATTGCTAACAAACTCGGTTAATTAACATATTACTCGGCGGATACTTAGTACGTCTGAAAACAATAAAGAAAATAAATGTTCCCGTCAACGCATACTAATAAGACAATTAGTATTCATTGTATTTCATTTTTATTTTCTTAGGAAGAACCGAGCTCTCTGGTAAGAAAGTTAATGTTCCAATGAAATCTTGTCTTTTGTAACATAATTACTTATTTCACGGAAAGCACACGACAGTCTTAATAACACGAACCGACTTAGTGGAACATGAGGACCTTATCATCATCACTTTTTCTTCCATGTCGTCCACTGCAGTTGCCTGCATATAGCTGGAAGTCCCAATTTCACATCTGCCCTAGTGGTCATTAATTATTATAATAATATGCACTATACCTACGCCATGCATAGGCATAGGGCTACTTCAAATGACATTCCTCAGTTTGGGAGACCAATTTCAAAATTGACTCTCGCTGACAATAAATCTAAAATAAAACTAGATATAATTTCAGATTTATCGCGGAGGTAAGTAGTGCTTCTAACAAGTATCGAGACTTAAAAAGAAAAAAAGAATTCAAAACTCCTCGCTAGTTACAGCCCACTCCGGCAATAAAAGCTTCAAAGTCGAGAGGCATTACAAGCAGTAGGGATTCGCCCTATGTATCCTAATAAAGAACATCCCAAAGGATATTTTTCACGTCTCTTTAGCGGGATGATATTCAAATGAAAACGATCTCCCCAGCCGCAACTCGGCCGCGAGATTTTTGATAAATGGTAAGCCTCGTAAGAAAAATATTTGGGATGTGTACGGAATGGTTTACATCATTTCAATGCAAATATAAGACGACAGACAAAGCGATAAATAATGCGGAGGCGTTCGTTACTGTGGAAGTGGCGACCCTACATTTTTTGCAAATAAATTTGCAGAAACATACATTGTCTGTTTTATGATTTTTTTAATATTCGTTACGTTTAGAGCATCTTTTGAATTAGCAATTTTGTAAAATAAAAAGATAAATAAATAAAATAATTATTTGAAACCAATAACATTATTTTTACTAACAATTTTAGCGTTACTGACCGCAGTAGTCTAAGACTGTCTCACAGTCAATAGCGCTCGCCTGAAGGACAGACGTTTCAGACTTTACTTACATTAGAACAAGACTTTGTTTTGAGGATTGTGTGTGCGTATGTGTGTATAAGTGTGTGTTTGTGGGCGCGTGTGTGTGCGAGAGTGAGTGAGTGATAGCGTACATGAGAGAGTGTATGTTTGTGATTACCTAATATATGTATTTATTTATGATGATAAAAATAATAATAAAATAGTTAACACAAGTTTTCATTACTTATTTAATTAAGAATGCCACAGAATCGTAGTCTAGATTCAGTAGCTATTCATTTAAGTAAAATACCTGGCCTTTAAAAATATCTAAGAGAATCTTGGAATTGCTTTTAAGTGAAACGTTTTTAGTGAGTTTCAGTAGTTTTTTTTGAGTTGTCGTAGAAGTTGTTGGCGACCTCAGATTATTTACTTTGACAAAATACTTCAGTGTTTACATTTGTACGTTGCTCGTGCCCCTGGCCCTTGCAATTCTGAGGGCCCCTTCCCCTGCCTATGGGGTATGGGTGATGTTGGCGTAATTTTTGAAATTTTGCTGCTGCTGACCAAACCTTATTTTTATGAAAGAACATAACGAGGGGAACAAACTTTATTATGAAGCTCATATATTGCCGTGTCAAGCGAAGGTCCAGTATCTTGAAATACACGAGTTACGCGTGACAGGTCTAAATCTTATTTACATGATCTGATAAGCTACTAAGTAAACGCCTTTTTGATCAAACGTTACGGTACGGCACGTGGTCTCTGGACAAAGTCGAGGTTGAATCGCATAGTCATCATATGGATTATGATGGTTTGTCACAACTGACCACTTTTTCTTTCAATCTTCTTCAATATTCTAATATTCAATATTTCTGACTGGCCTGTTGGCGCAATGGCAGCGATCCTGCCTTTAGCGCCGGAGGTAGTGGGTTCAATCCCCACCCATGACAAATATTTGTGTGACGAACATTTGTATTTGTTGTGTGTCTGGGTGTTATTATCTATTTAAGTATGTATTTAGAAATATTTAATTATGTTTATCAGTCTCTGACGCCCATATTACAAGCTCTGCTTAGTTTGGGGTCAGATGATCTTGGTGTGCATTGTCCCAGGTATTTATTTATTATTATTATTCTCTTTATTTAGCATAAAACTTAGGTATAAAATTTGTACAGTATTCTTATAAAAACAAAGATTTACAACAATAAAACAACTTAAGAATTATAATTATAAAAACAAAATACATAATCACAATTATAAAACCTAAGCCTAAATTAAAGTTATAAAACAATGATTTATAAAAATACTATAAAAACCTTAACCTAGGGTGCCGCCGGCAGCAGGGCAGGCAAGGCCCAGACTACCGGTGGTTAGGGCTGCAGAGAGAGGAACCTCCTGACAATGCGAGCCGTGTCCAGGAGTACCGCCTTCTGCATCTGACCCTTGATCCAACCGCTGAGCGAGAGCCTTTCGAGGTGTTGGTCGAGGCTCTTCGCTATTAAGCCGTTTGCCGACACGACTATCGGGACAATAATCGTCGAATCAACATTCCACATGGCGGTCACCTCGTGAGCCAAGTCAAGGTACTTGCTGAGTTTGTCCTTCTCAGCTTTTACGAGGTTATCGTCATGTGGAATGGTGATATCGACGAGCACTGCCTGGCGTTGGGATCGGTCTACCAGCACGATATCAGGCTTATTGGCTACAATAGTCCTGTCCGTGATGATAGAGCGATCCCAATAGAGCAATGCACGACTATTTTCGAGAACTGGTACCGGTGCGTACTTATAGTACGGTACCTCCGACTCGACAAGGCCATATCGAAGAGCAAGTTGCTGGTGGATGATCCTGGCTACTAGGTTGTGTCTGTGCAAGTACTCTCCGTTAGCAAGGTGAGAACAACCGGAAATAACGTGGCGAATAGACTCGCCAGGACGGCGGCATGCCTGACAAATGTCAACCGTACCGTCCTTCATGATGTATTTCCGGTAGTTATTCACCTTGATAACTTCATCAGCAATTGCACAGACTAAACCCTCGGTTTCCCCAAAGAGGTCCCCGAAGCGTAGCCAGTTCACCGATGCGGAGATGTCCACATCGGGCCCTGTCAGGGCCCGATAGAACCTACCATGCAGCTCCTTGCTCTTCCATATTTCCTTGCGGTCGTCGGTGGTTAGCATCGGTAGTTGACGCCAGTTCTCGTTTGCCAAGGAGAGCGGCGTGAGCCCCTTGTCAACTGCCACAACGTCGCGATGAATCCCACACTCGTTGTTGAGGAAAAACCTCCTGAGATTGCACACCTCACGGTTGTGAAGGTCCTTGGCATTTAAGAAGCCACGACCCCCCACCTTCCGTGGGATATACAATCTCATAACAGACGAGCGTGGATATAGCATGCGATGCGTTGTGAGCAGTTTTCGGACTCGTGTATCCAGAGCACCCAGCTCAGTTTGAGTCCATCTCAGTATGCCAAAGGAGTATATCAATAAGGGCATCACCCAACCGTTGAAGGCGCGCACCTTATTGCCACCTGACAAAGAACTCTTATGTACCTTTGTAAGGCGACTAAAGAAGCGTTCCTTCACCGATTGCTTGACGTCTCCTACTGATATACCCAATGACTCTGACATACCAAGATATTTGTAGGTTTCAGCTTCAGAGAGGGATCTGAGTGTCATCATCTCAGAGAGCTGTAAATTCGGTGAATCTACAACCCTCCCTTCTTGTACATGCATGACCGCACACTTGTCTACACCAAACTCCATCTTGATGGCATTGCTAAAAATCTCAGTGATTTTTAACAGTTCCATCAATACCTGGGGTCTTGGCGCAAACAGCTTCAGGTCATCCATGTACAACAAATGAGAGATGAACTCACCCCCCCTGCGAAGCCGATAGCCTAGCTTTGAATCCTTTAGTAAGGTACTAAGAGGATTCAAAGCTAAACAAAACCACAAAGGACTCAAACTATCGCCCTGGAAAATACCTCGCTCTATCCTTATGAAGTCCTGCGGATCAGGGGAGCCATTTCCACCACCTGGTTGACGAAGGACTGTGATCCACTGCCCCATGCATGTGCTCAAGAAAGATCTCAAAGTTGTATCAATTTTATACAGCTCTAAGATCCTCCTGAGCCATGAATGGGGCACCGAATCATAGGCCTTCTTATAGTCAATCCAGGCAGTTGAAAGAGCTTTCCGATTCCGCCGGACTTGTTGGCAAATAGTCGTGTCTATGAGGAGGAGTTCTTTAGTACCTCGGGACCCAACCCTACATCCATTCTGAGCAGGGGCCAAAACATTGTTCGCAACGATATGCGAGTTAATTTTTTTTGCTAGAATGGACGTAAGGAGCTTGTAGATGGTAGGTAAGCACGTGATGGGTCTATAGTTTTTTGCTTCCGAGGTACTACCTGACTTGTATAAAAGGAAAGTGACACCAGAAGTCAGGAAACTAGGGAGAGAACCAACCTCGATGGATTCCTGGAACTGCACTGCCAAGCATGAATGCGAGCATCGAAACCACTTAATCCAGAAGTTGTGCAATCCATCCGGGCCAGGACTTTTCCAGTTCTGAGCCGTCTGAATTGCACAACTAACGTCTTCGGAGTCAATACTTACTGACTCCATGGTTTCGATGGATTCGCATTCATGCTCGACAGTACGCATCCAGTCACCCTCCGTGTGCTCGACAGGCATCGACCAGATACTGCGCCAGAAGTCAATCATGACACTTGCATCCGGTCGCTGACCGTCGTTCTCACGTTGGTTAGTCTCTTCCCAGTTTCGGTACACCTTCCTTTGGTCACTTTGGAAAAGGCGATTTTGTAAATATCTGTCCACACGTTCTCTGTAGCGACGGATACGGTTTGCCCACGCATAGACCTTCTGCTTCAGAAAGTCAATGCGTTCTGTGACACAAGCCATATACTGTTCGGGCCTAATACCCGTCCCAGCAAAGGCTTGGTTCACGTAACGCATAACCCGAGGGCGATGGTTCCCCCGGCTGAAGCAGACCAGCTTTGCAATGAGGGTCCTAAACGTGTTGATACGCCGCTCGATTCGCATTTGCCATGCGGGTACATTTGCGGCAGGTCGCACTGCACGGTCAGAGTCCGGAAACTTGACACGAGCAACACGGCATGCTGCAATGGCCCCGCAGTACAGAATCGAGTGGGTATCAACTAAGTCTTCACTAGTCCGTATAAACGGAGCTAGTAAAGCGTCCAGGGCCCCCATTAACGCTAGGTTGCGTCTATTAGTGGGCAAACGCGGTAACCGCGGCCTAGAGACTGGTGCGGAGCGATATTCTAAAATCGCATCCTCCAAAGCCCTCCTCAATTGCTCTTTGGCCTGAGTACTTACGCATACGTTCGCACTGACTTCTCCATCGACATCTGGATCCATCCGGGGCGCTACCGGTACCGAGTCGCTGACCGGGTTCGGATGCAGCAGCGTGTCGGACGGGTCCCGCGTCAAGGAAGAAGTCGCGCGAACTGAGAGTGCCTCCAGGCGCAGCCGATCAAGCGTAGGCTGATCCAACATCTGAAGACGCTGAATCGCCCGCACTTGATCAGATAATCGTTGGGCGGAAACAGCCACGGTCGGGTCAAGGGCCTGAAACAAAGGCATCATCCGGTCACGATACGCAGACAGGTTGGTTCCTCCCTCTGTAGCCCCGTAATAGGCGCGCATGCAGTTGACATTCATGTCGTGTGTCCATCACATGCGGCGCACTATACCACCGGTAGCGGGGGCCCCGCGCGAGGCAGTTTGCCCCACAGGCCCCAAGCGTGCCGGCAGCGGTCGTCGTCCACGTCGCGCAGGTGGTCGCGGCGGTCGTGGCGGCGGTGGCCCACTCTCATCGCTGGAACTTGAGCTCGTTGTGGTGTCAGGAGGGGTAGCAAACTCCTCCACCGACGACGAGCTGGGCGACGGAGTGGGCGGTGGTGGTGGTCGTGCGCTTACATTCGCTCTCGTCTTTGCTCTCGTAATCATAGAATATTATTCTTTAAAATGATGCGTAAAATTATGTGTATGTGTTCTATGACAGTTGCCATGGTTATTGGTATATTGGAAATTAGGGCTGAAATTTTCGTAAATATTATCAAAATATATTTTGCGGTTGCTTGTCACTGTTTTTCTATGAAATAACTGAAATGTAACTGTAAAATACACTGAAAAATAATATTGTAGAAAATGATTACAAAAAGACGTCTGTCAAAGAGCGTGTCTTTTTTTTTTTTTTTTAATTATTATTATTATTATTATTATTATATTAATATATAGGCCTCTTCCTTATCGGATCAGTGCGTTTTCGTTTCGATACTGCAGCTGCACCGAATCTGTACATGTCACCGAGCGCATGTAATCAAATGAGAGTTTTCAGATCGCAACGTTTCGGTACAGATTTTTTAACAAGCGCATACGCGCGCCTCTGTACAGAATCTGTACAGAGCGGCCGGCCTTCCCTGCGCCTCTCCGCAACATTGTGTTTTACAATCGATGTGTGTCGTTTAAATATATCAATGTTAATTGCAAAATTATGAAACTCCACCTTTAATAATGCATGACATTCTTAAAAAATACTTTCTGAGAATACCTATTGATAATCCTTGCTTACTGTAAAACCGGCGGTGTTTGGAACTCGAAACAGCTTCCTTTGAAACTAGCACTAATTTATCTGCCCTTTTCTAGTCATAAATCGTGTACGTATTATCAAAGGCAACCATCTCTTTGATAGATAGGTTGCTGAAGTAAATAGTAATCTAGTGGCAATTCAACTAACTGAACGGTGCAAATAGGTATACCAGAAATTATGAGTCACAATTGAAATTAGTTCATAAGCCGTTGAAATAGCCAATTTTTCATGTGATGAGATTATTGGATAGGGAAAGAATCAGAAAGAAGTCAGACCAATTGACGGACAAGAATGTGCAAAATCTATACCTACTAATATTAAAAAGAGGGAGTGGACGCTCTACCTGCGTCTGTGTTTCCGGATACTTACAACCATGGTGTCTTCAAGGCCAGAGTGAATAGGCATTTTCTGGGTCAGCGTGTACCACCATCGGCCTCGTCATCGCTTACCACCAGGCGAGACTGAGGCTAAACGCAAACCCATTAAAAAAAGGTGAAGTTTCTAACTTTTTTATGTAGGGGGTAATCTTTGGAAATACTGATCCGATCATGAAAATTCGTTCACTAACAGAAAGCTACACTATTCAGGAGTGGTATAGGCTTTATTTCATAATGATCAACGTCTTTTTATAACGTCTTCCAGAAAGAAGTATGTCGGGGCAGCTATGATAAATATAATAACCGTGGCACCAGCTCCATAGGGACCATGTTTATTTTTTTGGAATTCTCAAATGCAAGCCAAGTACATAACGTTAACCTAAAAAAGCACATTACTCAATTATTTCAAAATTATTAACATTATTTCTGATACTTTGCTAGGTATTATTATTCCACTCCATTGTTATCGTTCAGATTTTAGGCAAAACATTTATAATCTACTCCAAAAACATAGTCTGAATAGACGGCGGACCTTCTCAGAAGACGTGGGCGGGCAATCCAATATGGCAGTGGGTTGCCGAGATCCTGCTAGTGACCGAAACAAATTCAGTCATTACGGGTCGAGGAAACAATCAGAACGGTAATCGACCAGGAAAAACATAGGATGGCTTGGATTTGAAATAATTAGACAACTAACTAGCGCTTATGCGACCACTTAGAGTCAGGTAGGCACTATAGCTCTTAATCAGGGTAGAAAGGGATTGACCCCCAGCGCCCTATGGCACAATTTTGTCAGTGCTTTTTGACTAGAAAAATACAAGAAAGAAGTCTAGAAGTAGTAATTAAGTAGAAGACTATAGAGATGCGGTGTTGCCTTGCCTTGTTTGCTCTGAATGTAGTTTTTTATTGCCCTTACAGAAATTTAATTTAAAAACACGCTTATCTTGTGTTACACTATGCCTAACATAAGGAAACAAAAAACAAATCATGGCAAATAATGCATATTTCTGAACCTAATACTTTTTTATTTTATTCTACGTAGGTTTTACCTAACAAACATACGGGCCGCCAAACGGTATGCGGTTACCTACAGTAGCCCAAAAATCAAAAACTTGAATAAAACACGACTCATACCTATTGGTATTTTGAGAGAAAAGTTGACTGTTGGTGTTGTGGTTAATGGACTATATTTGAATTCAATAAAGATAAGCCTCTTTCCTCCCACTGGGGCATTAACCTCTTCTTTCTGTAACCAGAGGGTAAGCTGTTAATTTTATAATGAACACAAAAAATCACTTTTCTAAAATGATTTTCGAGACTTAATACAGAGTTTTCAGCATCATCATCTAACCTAACTATAAGTATTTCCTTTAAGTACCTCATAGCCTTCCAACGCTCACTGCACTTATTCCCCTTATTGCCTTTTCTAGTTGTTTCGGACTTTCCACGTTATTGAAGATGCTATTCTACCATTCTCGCAATTTTAGAACAACTGTAGTTATGGTGAACACTTAACGGACAATCGCTTTGAGTTCTACAAGACCGCGTAGGTATTCTGCTCCGTTTGTTTATCGAATCCCAAATTGGCAGCATTTGTTTCCGTCCATTTGAGAAGTTTTACTCTGTTTCTAAAACTAGCACCATTTGTGAACTAGCAACACTGCATTTTTACTGCGAATAAATTAGAAGAAAGACTCGTGATTCCTTGTAATTTTGGCTTCACCGAAGATAATGATATATAAAACTATAGATATTATAATCTCCAACATTCAATGGATTTCTTAGAGCTTTGACTAGATTACCCACATTTTACAGTCTTGGTCTTGACTGGTCTGATCTTTTTAATAACTTTTTAAGTTACTACTAACAATTTCGTTTATTGTGTTGATCCTGCCACCACATTGTGGGCTGACGGTTCGTTATCGTTTGCGTGTAAAAGTTTTCCAAACTTTTCTCTAGTGATCTCAAATACGCAAAAAAACAAAAAACTGCTATCTAGCACTCGACAAAACAGTTTTAAGGGATCCCTAACAACCGGGGTTCGAGCTTGACAAACTATAACTGCCGGATAAAGTTGCGAAACATTGCGTAGGCGGAAACGGCTCACTACCCAACTACGGCAAGAAATGGCATCGACCTAGCCTTATCCTCTATATCGATTCGGAACATTTGTTTAGAACAGTACGATAAACGACACTAACTTACAACTCCTTTTTAAAAGTTCTAGATCCTCTTACGATAAGTGACAGATCACTATTAATCACTCACTCACTATTGTTTTGGTGCTGCAGTTTGAACTCTGGAGTCGTACGTCATCACCGTATACAACACTGGCTGACTGATGAAAACTATCAGTCTTTTGTCCTTAATAATTTTAGATTATCAAGCGCGTTCTTTAGAAAAACCACTATTCATGGTGGTTCATTAATTTTTACTGCAAATAGTTTGAATTGTAAAGATCGCACTGACATTGTAGGCCTGTCCATAGAGCGTATTGTCGAATTGTCTTGTTTTGAGTTAGAGGGCTTTGTTGTGATAAGTGTATACCGTCCCCCAAAAACTAACTTAGATAGATTTGAGACAGTTATGGGGGAAGCTTTAGGTAGGTTAAGTGCTAAGTCTAAACCCATTATTGTGTGTGGTGATTTCAATATAGATTTGCTAGTAAACTCATCTGAAAGCAATAGGTTATTGTCGCTATTTAAATCCTTTGGTCTGGATTATCAATTCCATGAACCCACGAGGATAACAGCCACAACATCTACTTGTCTGGATAATGTATTTTGCAACTGTGTACCCATTGAAAAGGCAATAGTAACTGAATTAAAGTCTGATCATTGTGGGCAGAAGATAACATTTTTAGATTTAACTAACAATAGCGTTAATTACAGGAAAATAACATGTAGACCGAAGACGGGTAATCGCATTAATAGTTTTAAAACTAATTTAAAGCATAAAGTATCTTCCATTCCTTACAAGCAGGGTGACCCTGATGCAGTCTACAAAAGACTGTTTGATTGTGTTAAAAATGAATGTGATGCTTGTTTTCCCACCAAACAAGTTACTTGCAGAGTTCAATCTAAGTTTTGTGAATGGGCCACGCCTGGAATTTACAGGAGCAGACGTAAGATGTATGAGTTGTACGGCATGAAAAAATACAATTTCGATCCACTTTTTGTTGAGTATGTCAAGAACTACTCCAAACTATTCAGAAAAGCCTGGACTACAGCTAAGGCATTGCACATTCGTGATAAAATATCAAAGTCCACTAACAAAATAAAAACCACTTGGGACGTCATAAATCACGAAACAGGTAAAGCTAAACGGCGCGATACCTCATACACTCTTAATATTAACAATAACATCTTACAATCAGAAGCATCTGTTGCTGAAGCATTTGATAAGTATTTCAGTAATATACCTATAATAACTACAGCTTCATTAAATTCCTCACCAACTAGAGCGGAACATTTGTTGAAAGATAATGTATCTTGTTGCAGTGTATTCTTTAAATTTAAACATGTTGAGTCACTAGATATAATAAAAGCATTCAGATTAATTAATTCAAAAGATACCGCTGATCTTTGGGGTATATCAGTCAAAATTGTTAGCCACATAATTGACGTGATTGCCCCTTATTTAGCCGTAATATTCAATGATTGTGTTGATGAAGGTGTTTTTCCAAACTTAATGAAACACAGTAGGGTTGTACCACTTTTTAAATCAGGCAACAAACAAGACCTAAGAGCTCTAAGTAAGATCTTTGAAAAAAACATTCAAGAACAACTACTAAGCCATTTTTATAAGAACAATCTCTTACACAGTGAACAATATGGATTCACGAGAGTCGTTCTACTACTGATGCTGGCATCGCACTTCTAAAACACATCTTTAGGGCTTGGGAGAATTCACAGAACGCTCTTGGCGTCTTCTGTGACTTGTCCAAGGCCTTTGATTGCGTTGATCACGATACACTTATACGCAAGCTTGATTTTTACGGGGTTAGGGATAATGCTTTAGATTTGGTAATTTCGTACCTTAGTTTAAGAACTCAAAAAGTTGATGTTAACAGTGTACTCTCTACAGGATCACAAGTTAAAATGGGGGTCCCTCAAGGATCCATTCTAGGTCCATTACTATTTCTGATATATATAAATGATTTACCTTTTTACTCAAAAGATATTTGTGATGTTGTATTGTTTGCAGACGATACATCTTTAGTTTTTAAAACTGACAGAAATAAAAACCTTTTTGATGATGTTAATGACGCACCTTCAAAGGTTTTACAATGGTTCACAGTAAATAATCTACAGCTTAATGCAAAAAAGACTGAATGTATTAATTTTAAGTTGCCTAATGTTAAAGATAACCCCATTAGTCTAAAAATTTATGGTAATACTATGAAGCTTGTAGATACAACAGTTTTTCTTGGAATCACACTAGATTCAAAACTGCAATGGAACCCTCATATAACAGCTCTCTCAGGCAGACTTAGTTCGGCTGCATTTGCAGTGAGAAAAATTAGGTTATTAACAGATGTTGAAACTGCTCGTTCAGTTTATTTTAGTTATTTCCATAGTGTAATGTCTTACGGCATTGTACTTTGGGGTCAAGCGGCGGATATACAAACCATCTTTATCCTCCAGAAGCGAGCTATCAGATCCATCTATAAGCTTCGTGCACGGGCTTCACTTAGGGAGATTTTTAAGGAAATTGGTATCCTCACTGTAGCGTCACAATGCATTTACAATTGCATTGTTTTGGTGAGAAAAAATATTGGTCTCTATGCTAAACACAGTGACATACATTGCAGAAATACTAGGAATAAGGATAAAATTGCACTTCCACTCTTTACAAAAAGTTTTAGGATCCTTTATGGGGCAAGGTATACATTATTACAAAAAAAATCCAAAAACAATTTGTGAGTTACCTTTACATAGTTTCAAAAATCACATCAAAACGGCTTTATTAAAAAAAGGCTATTATACTACAAAAGACTACCTTATAGATAAAAATGCCTGGGTATAAGCGCTCTGCTCGATGCGGGATTAAATAGCTCTATTGTAACAGATGTTTTATTGTAAGAGTTAATAGGTACCTAGTATGTATGTACTGACTAACAATTTTTGTTTTTGAATTGTTTAAATGAATTCTTGTTATTATATTCTTTTATGGTTGGTTTTTTCTCTTTGTTTTATATTCTTTTAGGCTTATTTGTATCAAAATGACACACTGCTTGTACTTTACTAACGCCTATTGTAAACCCAAAACAAGTTTAACCCTAGAACCGTACCCATAATAAACTTTCAATAACAGTACCCAGGGGTTCTAGTGTACCCCGTTAAAGAAAACAATTTTTTACATAAGAATAGACATTTATTAATAATCAACATACATAGACTTTTATGGCACTTATTTCAGTCTCACGTTACATAATTAAACAAAAAAATAACAAACTTAAATTAATAATTTTGGCAAATCTTTTTTTGGTGCTCTAAACATATAAAACTTTTACATTTTTAACATCGAGTGCGTGATTTACGGTCTTTTGACCTGGGACAAAATCAACATCTACCAGATGTTGGATCTGAAGAGGATGGAGCACTAGAAGGTCGTGTTTTTTCTAAAATACCGCCAATACTTATTTGTAGATGCATAGGCAAAGGCATGTACCCAGGGGTGCTGGAGTACCCCACACACGTGTTGCCACGACCGCACGCTAACAGGACTCGCGCCCGACTGATGCTTCGACACGACCCCCCGTCCCCAGTATATACGCGCCGGTGCGAAAAGATCCGTTTTAAAACAAAAAAGTTATAGTCAATTTTAAATATATTTTTTCAGTTGTACCCCAGGGTACGGTTCTAGGGTTAAAAGAGTAACTGCTGAGTTTCTCGCCGGGTCTTCTCAGCAAAAAACAACTCCGACGCGGTGGTAGAGTCGCATTATGTCTGTATACTGTTTATTTACATATCCATATTATTATGGTATTTATGTCTATTATTTAGTATATTTTGCTGTAAATTTGACGATTTGAAAGTACTGATACAGTCTATTTGCATAAAGTTATTTGAGTTTGAGTTTGAGTTCAACCGCACTGTATCTATTATCTATGTATTAAACTTATTTACATTACACTACACGATATATTTTATTACTCACCATACTTTTACCAATATATTCACAAAAAAATATTATATGTATATGTAAGACACATACGTATGTCCACCGCAGATGTCCGTGCGTTTGCTCAGTTCGGGCCCACTGAAAATCAGTGCCTGGACCCTAAAAGCCCAGACTGAATGCTGAGTGAGGTCCTTTAATTTTTTTGGCATCGGGACACCGCTTTCTGATGGTATTTGTTTGTCTTGTAGCTATCCTGGTTTGTTTTTGTATGCCTACTACCTATGAGTTTTTGTTAAATGTACCGATGTCCTTAAATTTAATAAATATCTTTCTATTTCTATTATCTTAGGCAATAAGAGTGTTGCCTGTGCAAAATACTGTGAACGATTGTCACTCTATGCTAACTTTGGGCTCGTGGGCTTCAAAGTATTCAGTTTACTATCACGATATCACGACACGACAAAGCCCAACTTGCATGCACCCTACTAGTAGGGTAACTCCGGGGTACAGTCGTGAGGCTAAAAGACTGACATTCTTAATTTGTGTGTAATTTAACTCTGAGTTTTCAAATGAAACACAGAAATCGTAAATGTAAGGAATAAGAGTCTTCTTTGTATATCTTAATTTCTATTTCTAAATAGAACAACTGAAGCTCACTAGGGTTCTAATCCCATTCAAAGTAGCCTTTCCCATTTCAAAGCAAGGTAAGGGAGACATCGCTCAGTTTAACGGGTCGCGTAAGCCCCATATCTATAAAACGGGGTTTAGGTATGCACGAGGAACGTATTTAAGCTCAGGATTGAGCATTAGGGGGCTTTCTTTAGGTCAAAACTTATTAAATTCTGTTCCATGGGCTTTGGGAAGTTTCGCAATTTCAACGCATATTTTACCACAAATGGTTTTTATTTATTTTACTAGGGGTAATTTTGACTTGTTGTTCAGAATAACCTTACGCATGTAACAAACATAGTATATTCATCAATATATTGGTTATAGTACCTATGCGCCGTTGAAGTGAAAATGAATACGGCGTGTTTAACTAGCTGCTGAAAATTCGTTGAAACGCAAACTATTTCGTATAAAATTGCACGACAATTTGTTAAAATAAACCACTTGAGAAAAATAGGGACAGTTGAATTGCTTAATGTTTAATAATTAAATGGCGTGCACCATTTTATAACTAATACATTTCTATTGTTATGCTCAAAACCACTAACTTTCCGCATATTAGCTGAATTCAAATTAAGTATAAATTATCTCTCAATTATTGAATGCACCTTTTTTATGTCGGTATTATAAATTGAACTGTGTCCAGTAATCTTTAAGTGTCTTATCAATTTAAAAAAAAAACGGTTTTTAAATAGTATTATGCACACAATAATAGAGCAAAAATATTTATTTCGGGTGTTAAAGGCGCTTGCCTATAACATTGATGAAACAACGTTGGCCACCACCAATTACCACGCTCTGTTAGACATCAAGCAATATTCAAAATAGGCATGGAAGAAATTTGCCAAATCAGGGGGGTTGGGTAATTTCCCCGATCAGGCAGTTGTTTGCCGGCCGCCTTATCATGATTGCCCATTCGCTGAATTACTTAACCCCTGGAAGCCATCATAAATTTAAATAGCTCGCTGAAGAGGTGTTTTGTTTTATGGCTGTTTTATTATCTGTATAAAATGTTACAATCACAGTTACCGTCGTTAGAGCATTTGAATTTTGTTGGAAATGGTGATTAAAAATACGCCTACATGATCATTGGAGAACTACTCAGCCGTTCGACATAATGACGACGTATAAGTACTAGTCAATTCTAATAAAAACGGGTTTTTGCAACGAAACGAAACTACGGTATATTGTATATCCGCTCGTGACCACGGTGACATGCAATTGTCGCCGAAACGTCGAAAAAATAGTTAAAACAATTTACCGTAGTTTTGTTTCTTTGCAAAAACCCGTTTTTATTAGAATTAGTTAAAATGCAACAAGAAAGTTTAAAATGTTTTGTATACTAGTCAGTGACTTAAGGCGAGTTGGGCAGCCAACTAGCGCTACCAATTGATTTATTTTTTATAAAACTAAACGTTAGAATGAAAAGTCGTGGACAGAGATTGAATATTTAAAAGAAGCATTTTTTGAGATATTCATTGTTCAGTTTTTTAAAACCATGCCTAATTTGGAAGTTATAAGAATTTATGAATTGGTGGCGCTAGTTGGCGGCTTTATTCGCCTTACCTAAACATAATTTGACATTAACATATGTAAAACTAACCATTAAACATTCAATAAACCAACTGCGTTGTAAGTATATATGAACGAGACTGATTTTTTTTAAATCTTTGTAAAAATACTAGTAGCTTAATGGAAGAACTCTGCAAGGATGAAACTGTATGTACTTACATAAAAATAATTAAAACAGTAGTAAACCTTTTCTCATACTGGATGAAAAGTTTAAAAGCTCCATGTAGACGAAGGCATCAGCTAGTTCTGAATATAATGATATCAATAAATATATTTTTTCTCACATTAGGACTAAAAAAAATTCCAAGTGCTCGATAAAATCTCAGCACCAAACAATTCATGACCAATACAAATTCCACAATTTCAAGTGCTAATTACCTAATTGGTGGGAACCGAGCAATTGCCGACAAAAACTCTAGCTCATAGTGATAAATATTGAACGTGTCAACATTATAGACTTGTGAGCAAAATAATGTTTGGTGTCGTATGTCGTTGCGATAGGGTTCAGAGTGCTATTATTTCGAAGTTTACGTGATTCTGACGTTAGTGGAGGTGATCGGAACGCGTGGGCAGGCTCGGCCGTGCCCTGGGAGTGCATTGTTAATATGGACGAGAGTGTGTGACCAGTGATGTCGAGTCAATGGAAGTGCTGACATTCAATCACTTGATATAAAGTTGATGGGCGTAGGATTTCATAAGTTATAATTTTGTTTACACTAAGAATTACAGAAATCAAAAGTACCGATTTGGCTTTGGGGTGGCGCAAAACCCATAGAACGCATGTAGCTTTAGGCCTTCGCTTAAAAGACTTTTAAACTACTTATTCAACAGTGAAAATAACTTGCCAAATAATATATGAAAAATTAATTTTTATTTTAAGCATTTAACAATGCACTTTTTTCTACACAAAGATAGAAACTAGAAAAAAAAGCTTAGTTGTAAGAGCAGCCACCCGGATTGCGGAAGGTCGCGGGTTCGAATCGCGCTTGTGTCCCTAATCAGGTCGAATTTTTCTAGTTTCTGTCTTTGTGTAGATGATAAAAAAAAATAAAAAAAAATATCACCTTACCACTTCTGAATTTAGATCTACAGATTTCTTCAGTTACTCCTCACTCCTCTGATAAACATGTTTTCATGATCAACAGCTTTTTTTCATTATTAAAAGCTGATACGAGATTATTTACAAGTTAGTCTGCTAAACTGCGTCACAGATTAATAGGAAACAAAATCGTATCAGCAAGTCACAAACAGGACTTTATGTATTTTGTTAACGTCCTGAACATTGTTAACTAATGCGCAATCATTCAATTGAGAAGCTACTTTTACAAAATTTTATTGGTAGAAAATATAAGTAAGTATATCTCAATTGCCACTTCCAGAAAATGTGTTAACTGATCCTCACTCTCAATTGGAACAGAATAGGCGACCAGATTTCCTGACCTCCTTTTGACCCCGCTGTCCAATCGAAGTTCAACAGCAAAAGTAGTTTCGGAGGTCAGCCAGACCTAGTCATGGAACAATGGTGACACACGATTGATCTACACATCTAGTCCTAATAAGGCTGAATGATTGTTCCTCAAACAATTTGGATGGATAAGCTTGTATGTGTGTTGGCTCAACCACAACTCTAATGCTATGTGTGCACTAAACTTGGGCATTCCTAAAACTGTCCGTTTACGGGGCAGTCTGATAATCAAACAATTTTTACATTACTAAGAAAACAAGCTGTGTCAGTTCGCAATGGTGTTTTTTTTTTCATTTTGTTTGAATTAGGCAAATGAATGCCTTTAAAGCTGGCCAGGAATTTCGTTGATCCAATTGAATTTACTACAACATCTCAGCATTTCATATTTATTTAAGTCCCCCAGGAATTATGGTAGAAGTCTTGTTTGTCTGTTACTTGCCAGACTAGAATTTAATGGGAATTCTCACAGACATCTGTAGAATTTCTAACTAAAACAAATTGCCAAATTTTCTCATTCATAGAATCACAAAGCCAATATAAATTTACTTCAAGCATTTCAGAGCTCTCGACCTCTATCTAACATCATTTTACGTAAGGGAAACAGAACACTAGTAAAATCAATTAACTGGATGTTAGTCTTGGACACAGACAATTTATCTGAGCTCAATACTTCCCTAAATAGTTAATCATAGAGTCTGTAATCATCTTATCTTTTTAATTAATATATCGTTCAAGCAATTCGGAAAATGGCCGGGAAGCGGCACTTTTAATTAACGGTTCCTAGATTCGTTGGTCCAATTTCATTCCTTAGAATGTGCTTTATGTTGATAAAAAAGTATCAGTTAATTTACTTTTACTTCAATATTCTTTATATTTTTCACATCTCCAGGATTTTTTCACACATCGCCTTAACTTTATAAAGCTTTAGTTATCTTAAATGTTTTACTCGCTCTTCTTTTTTATCTGTGCATGCATGCTATGCAACAGAAGATTTGAATACCTACATACATACATACCACTACGCCTTTTTACCAACGGGGTAGGCAGAGATCACATCTTTTCACTTGCTACAGTCCTGACACACCTCTTGCGCTTCTTCCACTCTCATTAATCCTTTCATACATGCTCGCCGATTATGGGTACCCTGACCTTTTTTGAGCACGTCTTGGATTTGTCCTAAGTACGTCCGTCTAGGCCTTCCCTTTCCTACAGCTCCATCCACCCTTGCCTTGTAAATTTGTTTCGTTAATCGCCTTTCATCTATCCTTTCCATATGCCCAAACCATCTTAGCATTCCCATCTCAATTTTAGTGACAACATCCTATTCCTAGAATTGATTAGTATGGTTATATTACACATCAACTAAGAATTCCCTAAATAAATACCTGAATTATAACTGCATAAAAAACGAACATTTGTGTTTAACTTGTAAACAATGTTCGTGAACCGTAATGTAAAAAACAAAAATGTCGGCAGTAATTTTGTTAACTTCGTTGCTTGCGTAACATTTTGCTCGACAACTTAATTAAAAGCAATGCATTTTGTAGCCTAAACCATAACGAACGAGTTAACAGCTCTGAGTGATTTGTGCAGTTCTTGAAATCCTGGCTATCTAGCTCTAATGCAGGCAATGCTGAAACGACAAGACCGTTATTTCCCTCAGTAAACGTGATCGCTAGGGGGGAAATTAACAGAACCGCTCGATATTAATCTTATCCCTTATCAAAATGATATTGATATTAATAGCTCTTGGTAAGGAGGGATGGAGATTGCTTTCTCTGTCCCAATAATTTATACTAAATAGTGATCTAGAAGATAAAAAGTACACTTACCTATCACAAGATTGATTATTTCTCAAGTGGGCAGTTTAAAGTTTGACAGGATCCTATAAATAATATATGTATATGCAGCCGACAACACACCACTTGTCATGGTCTCGAAGTAGGGATTAATATCCCTGTATTACGAGGTACCAGACAAGGAATTAAGCCAGGGGCGTCTCCTAGCACACCCAGACCCGAGTCAATTCAGAAAAGATCGTTTCCTGAATTGACCCGACCGGGGATCGAACCCGGGACACTACGGAAATCGAGACAGGAAACCGTGCTACAATGCACTACACCAATCGTGTCATCAATAAAACATGATAAATTGTTTGTTTCACTCATATTTTGTATTATTATTAATGAAAAGCCTAGCCAACATGAAAGTCTATCGCTCATTAATTTCAAACTTTTTTTTATTTTTAGTTATTGTATCAAATGACATATTTACTCCACATTGTAGTGAAGTTTGTAAGTGGAAACAATAATATACAATAATATAACAGAGAAAGAACACTTGTGCTTTGTTTCTTTATACGTTTATTTGGTCTTTAGACGTTCACTGAACCGAAATAAATTACATTCAAGTCCGACTGTAAACGTAGTAATTCAGACAATAGCATATAACTAATAACTAATTAACTAATATAAAAACAAGATTGAAAAGAGTAACCATCGAGTTTCTTGCCGGAGTCTTCTCGATCGGAAACAACCTCCGAACCGGTGGTAGAGTCACATTATATTTAATTATGATATGAACTATCATAGTATTATTTTATGTAAGTTTATTTTTATTCAGTATATTTTTGCTACAATTTTTTTTTGTTACATGACATGTCATAAGTACTTTTTATAAGTCTATATGAATAAAGATATTTTTTACTTTACTTTTACTTTACTTATTATATGCTCTTAGTTTCAGGTCCAGGCAGAAAAGATTCGGCTTTAAGGTTTCGGTAAGTCC
Organism: Udea olivalis; assembly: GCA_947369235.1. Classification (NCBI taxonomy): domain Eukaryota; kingdom Metazoa; phylum Arthropoda; class Insecta; order Lepidoptera; family Crambidae; genus Udea; species Udea olivalis. Next base: position 5,666,874 of record OX376346.1, on the reverse strand, counting down.
TGTGATGAGCGACAAAAATATATGACGTTTTTTATTATTTTTTATGAAGTGCACTTGACTTAAGTTATGAGATTATGTAAATATATGAGAAATAATTGTTCTATAAATATAAATAAAATCTATGTAATATTATTTAATAATTTGAAATCAAATGAACAATAAAATAAATAAATAAATATCTGGGACAATTTACACCAAGATTATTTGACCCCAAACTAAACAGAGCTTGTACAATGGGTGTCAGACACTGATAAACGTACTTATTTATTTCCAAATACATATTTAAATAGATAATAATACCCAGACACAAAACAAACACAAATTTTCGCCCCGTTTGTCATAGTTGAGGATCGAACACACGACCTCTGCCATTGCACCAACAGGCCAGTCAACAATTTTCAACCTAAATGTGGATTTCGCCTGATATCATTCGCTATATTCTTTTCTCAATGGCGCACAACACTTCAATAGCCCCCTCGCATGCTGACACAGGTCTCATTTGTTCAATTTAGCGAAGGCTTTTGTCCAATAAACGTACCTCGCGCTGAACTTATGAGACTTCCCGTTGTTTTTCTTTTGCCCTATCTCTGTTGGCCCCGCATTTCTCGGAAGATTTAATACGCCGTATGCTTTACACATCGGCTCAGTCAACCGTTTTTTGTTTACTTGCCTTTGATATTTCCTTGTGCCTGGTTTAGTCAGCAAGGGTCAAGGGCATTTCATTAAATTAGCTAGTGGATATGATTAAATTGCCTTTATTTTTTTAAGGCCGCTGAGTAATGAATAACAAGACAATGATCTGGGAAGCTATACATGCAACAACGTCCAGCTTTCCCTGTCTGGTACCTCCTAACACAAGGATTTAATTCATCATTACTTCGAGACCATGACAAGTTGTGTGTAGTAGTCTGGCGCATAAGTATATTATAAAATTATACCGGGTGATATCAAAAGACCTACAGAATATGGCATACCCAGTTAGTGATATAAAAACTATGTAAGTGATTTTTTTGAGTGACATTAATTATAAGGTTTTCATACAAATGATGCTGACTGTTCAACTGATTTGTATGGTGACCTTGAAATAAAAGTTATTCAAATGAATTAAATTTTCACTTAGGTACATAATTTATATATCACCTACTGAGTGTGACATATTGTTTTTGTAAGTTAATTATCACCCGGTATATATGCTAAATATATCACATATTATGTTAGTAGATGGTGTATATGTGTTCTTTAAGTGGTCGTGAATTCAACATACTATTCGCTCAGGTATTTGCGGCAATAGGTAGGATAGTTGAGAACTCATTAGGGCTTGCCCGCAGAGTAATTAACAAAACGAAAGTTCGAGCTCGTCCCAAAGCTTAATTACCATTTCATTCACCTACTAGGTAGTAGGTGATAGACCTGCTCGGAGACTGTGGGATACTCATAATTTGAGCGTGATTTATTAAGTTCTTACAAGGTGCCGTGAAGTTTAACGAGGGGCTTATTGTAAATGCCACCCTCAGGTTTTCTTGGCCACATTTAGGTGATCTTTTACAATTTTTTGTTAAACTGACTAAAAATACTGTTGAAAACCCAGTTACAATGAATAACGGCAGTAGGCTCAGGACACCCGTTACCATTCTATTTACTAAAATTGCAATGCATTTTGTTTGTGGGAAAAAGATTCTTTAAATTTAGGTTTCAGGTTTTTATTAAATTGCTAACTAATATATTTAAATGAATAAGCAAAATGAAACCTTACTTGAAGCGTTATAAGTGTTATCCTGGTTTAAAGCGTTTAGCAGGCGATACACACACTTCAAATTAACTGTTATAGTTTTACCTTCTATCAGAACTACTGTTAAATATCATTATTCATCACCTGCTCGTTCTTTTCAAGTGTATTTAGATAAGCAGCCACTTAACATCAGACCTTACATCTTTGCCTTACTTTGCATCTTTTAAACCAGATGTAAGCATAATCGTATTATACATTTTGTTCAAAATTGCATTTCATTTAAAAGTTTTTCTATTTTGCAAAAAGTAGGTAAGTTTACTTAACATGACGCAACACTAGAAAACAAAAGAGCGAGGCTAAATGCACGCGAGGCTGCCGCAAGTGGGGCTCCGGGCCTTACTTTTGCTTGGTAAGGAAAATATTCCGCCTCTGAACAGAAGAGTCGCTTTCAAATTGTAATCATGTTTCCTATGGAACTACTTTGAAATATGTTCATTTCAAACTTAATTGATAAACATGTAACTACCTATGATTGAAATTCATGGAATATACCAATTTGTTCAAATGTAATATTACCAATTGATACGGAAAATGAAGTAGAAGAAAATCTAAAACGATACAGCAATTTAGTGTCTTCGTAGTTCACGTCATTACGAGTATCATATTGCTTAACGGAAAGAAAATCTGTCTATCCAAACTTATAGAAGAGGTGGTTTAAAGCAGTTCTGAATTAAAATTGTCAGTAATTATCTTACCGAACGAATATTCACCCCTTAAACCGAACGTCCCAAATTGCTTATCAATGCAACATTGCACTGAACTGTTCGACAAATAATGAGGCTGTAACAAAACCGTATAATATCATATTATATTGACCACGTGAGTTTCGGTTTCGGTTTCGGTTTCGACCGAAACTGAAGTCACGGACGAAAATTCGGTTTCGGTTTCGGCCGGAAAACCAGTTACGGTCGGACTCTAATAATATGTCACTATAAGCCAACCTTGTTTAAAATTGCTTTTAACCTTCTACTGTGATTATACACGGCAGGACGTAGACATTAAACGACTCCTAGTTTAAAAGATTAGATTCCGTGGTACCTGTCCCTTTGAATGAAATATGTTCGCGGTAACATCAGAGGACAACATCTTCTAGATTTAGCTTCTCTGCGTCATACCGCAATGCAAAACACTCAATTGAGCCTTAATCTGACTGGTGTAAACGACATTATTCAGGACACTAACACAATTCCGTATTCAAAACAGCTGCGCTGCGAGAGACGCCTCGGTGGCAAATCGAGTAGAATCATAAGCTCTTTTGTGCTCCTTCGTCAGTTTAATTGCGGAACTATTAGGCAGCGTACCAAATGGAAGCACAGCAACATTTTAAACAGCGACAAACGCCTGGTTTACTTTACAAGCTAGAATAAGTTGCCTTGGAAATGGTATTTTCACAGTGATTTAGAGAGGAATAAAAAGTTCACAGGGTTGCTCTACAAGAATCCGCACTGAACTCACGTGTTGGAGTATGACTTATCTAGGCCTCACACTCGTTGCTCCACAGTCCATTTCGAGTGACTTCGAGACCACAACAAGTGGTGTGTTGTCTGATGCATATTTATATTTATAATGGGCCGTTTAAGACTGTATCATTGTTATATGTGTATGTGTGTTTGTGTGTGGAGAGCGTCGTGGCCTAGGGGTTACGCACCCAACTCGGATCGTGGATTGTGTGTCCCGAGTTCAAATCTGGCTAGAACCAATCTTTGTGGTCCGACTAACTCTCCGGCGATGGAAAACATCGATAAAAACCAAATAAACCTGGATAACAGCGGAAGGCCACTAGTGAAAAGTGGGCTTCTGAGTGATCCGTTTACCATGACGGCAACAGTAACTTGCTACTACCCCGTTTGGGATATAGTCGTGGTATGTTATGTATAATTATCATTATAGTTTTCTATTAATAGGTTTACAATGTGTTGTATGAATAAACGAAACGAGTCTATGGCCCCACTAGGCAAGTTACTTCTGGCAAATTCTGCCATCTTCTTTTCAGAATATTCTACAACAACTAAACTTTAGCCACTTTGAAAATTTTAGGTACCACCTATAATTTTTGTATTTCTGAATTGGACATCTACGATTGGTCACTGGTCCTGTTGATTAACATGACGCACATAAGACCAATGAATACACTAATGTAATGCATTGGCGAAACATCACACAAGCGGGTTTTCCACTTTAACTTGCGTCATCAACTTCATGTTGTCTAGTACCTATAATATGAGTGTGTTTGAGTGTAGTAGAATGTAGGCTTAGTAGTAGGTAGGTAGGTTGCACCAGGATTCAATAGATTTGCGTGAGTTAGCGGTGTGTACTTGGTCCTAGTTGTACGAAATTTAACATTAACTTAGGCGTTTGCTGATCCCAACCGTACTAAAATTCGTAGGAGTCGTCAGAATTATTATTTTAGTTTTAGTTAATTAAGTAAATGGTGTTTAACTACTCGTATACTCGCAACTACGACTCATGTGTAACGAAAACGTGGGATGAAGTTGAAAGTGCACGAATGTTGACTTAGCTATCCTGACTATATTAAGAACACAACTTTGAGCTACCTTACACAGTTTCCCTATACTTGTTGAAACATTTTAACTCGCGGTAGGATTTTCATCTAGTTAAATCGCCAAATATATTTTATTTTACATTTTATTGGCTAGATAATGCTTTTTTTTACCACGTCGATGACAATCAAGCATGCAGACCACCTAATGGTAAGCGGTTACCGCAGCCTATGGACACGTGCAACACCGGGGTATCACTCGCGCGTTGTCGCTTATTTTGGTTTCATTATCTCAAAGCTGATCCATCACCTTATAAAAAAGCAAGTACACCGACAGTATATAAACAATGTCGTTGATTTTTGCCTCGAAATCGAGTCAGTTGGCATGAAAGTAAGATTAATTTGGAGACGGAGTGGAAATGTATCGCAGGCGTCGAGGGAAACGCCGCCGGAATCGAAATTCCGAGGCAGTCGGGGCGCCATTTATAAAGAGAAGTGATTATTCGCTTCGCGTAGACAAGAAGGCATACGTGAAACAGATCTTTGGAATTAATAATAGCTTATAATACAAGTAGAATTTGTGTCGTTCGAAAGCATAAAATTAGATGTAAGACGTTTACCGCTGAACATAAGCACAAAAAAAGAGTTTACAGAAGGACCGCTCTCGCCTTTTTCTATCAACTTACCTGATCGCCTAGGGTTGCTACTCGCTACTATAATCGCCAGATAAGCGCGGTTTGACAGATACCGCGTAAAATAAAATACATCAAGTGAAAAATTGCACCTAGTTCGACAAAACAAAAATATACAAAAGGGGTCCAGTTAGATTAAAAGGGTTTTGAGATGAGTAAATACGTATAAAAGTATTATATTATAAGAATTCATTTACCGGGGTCCAGGTGCAACCTGCTAGCCTATAATGGCTTGATCATACAGTCCTACCTACCTACCTACCATGAGCCACCGCTTCGGCGGTCACCCGTCGGCGGCGCGGCCCGGATGCAGCAGCCGCGTGTGACAATAAAATAATATACCAAAAATACTGGTGTTTTACTAATGCATGATAAGATAAGTTACGGAAAAAGTAAAAGCCAATTTGTACTGGATTTGAATGTGTTACGAAATATAATGGTTCACCTACCTATATACTTATAATACTCGTACATAGTACTACTAACTTGCAAACGTTATCAGAGTTTTACTTATTATTTAACACCATTTGGTAACTTAAAAAACGTTTATGTGGTGTTCATACAGCCAAATACACTGCAACAGAAATATCTGCACGAAACCATTTTTGACTACTGAACTATAATGTAAGTATCTGACGACGTACAAATAATATCTCAATGTTTTTGACAGTGCGACTGACCGCGACGCTGAAACTCCCTGACTTCGCCTGTAAATTCACGTCTCTGTGTGCGTGTGTCAAAAATGGCGTGTTGTTCTAAGCGGGCTATCTGTCAAAGCGCCGCGCATGTCTAATTTGTGACATAAGGAAGATTTGAGCTGCCCGATTGGATGCAAATACCACGTTACACAAAATCGCAGCTAAATAAATCTGCATTGGCTGTGTTGTATTCCTGCAAGGGAGGGATAGAGGAAACCAGATTTCATATATATCCACTTTTGTTTATATTTTTTCAAGATATAAGAGCCGTTAGGAGGCTAAAGTATCGTTAGCCATCAGGCGGTCCGTCGCATGGATGTTGGCCAGTGAAGAACTAAGCATAAGACAGGGAAACTCTAAATTGACAACATCATTTTGATAATAGGTGCACGCTATCTTGGAAGGCGGATTCGCATGCGCATTTTGCAACTTCTCTCGACGTGACGCTGCTACTCGTGGCGTCGTGAACTTAGGTAGTACGTGATCTAGGATGTTATCCCGTCATCGACAGATCGCCAGAGCCCCGTTAGTTCAGAACAAGGATTCTGCTGTTTTAAAGGCAATGGAATCTTAATTGAATGGCAAGATTTTTACGTTTGGTCCATACTAAAGCTGCCAAAATCACCCCCTTCAATTCAATGTCAGTTGGCAATATATGTCACTGTATTTACATGAAGAGCAGATACATAAATAAATGTAACTTTTAAGTATAAATTTATTTTAGTAATTAACACCCTCTACTGAAGGGAATCCAATAACATTTTCATTCTAATAACCTTATAGGTAAGTATACGAGTATAACATTTCGTCTAATAGTGTTTTCCATTTGAGAAAACAGTGCAAGCTAACAGAATAATTTTAGGACTCAGTTTCAAAATAATTTATCATCTCGACAATAAAAGTATAATCATGTTAGGAGGCTTTTTAGTAACTAATTAATAAAATATTACTTTCAAATGTTAAAGTGTTTTTATTTTAATCCACGTTTAGTGGGTGCCTTCTTTGTAAGAATACCACTGCTCTCGGTAACAAGGGAATAAACTCGAGCGTTTCAAGAATCTGCATTAAGCGAGCGTCGACGGAACTTGAAAGCTGGATTTTCAAAATAATGATGCAAGTAATTGCAAGTCTTGTTGTATATGTAGGAATGATGGATTGGACTTTATCAAAGTCAGTTTAATTACAGTGTAAAATCTCTACATGAAGAGAAAGAAAATTGTATTTATTACAATCTTGAGGGGAAACGTCGTGTAAACTAGATTACACCCCTTTCGTGAGTGAGTAACTATTTACGAGTATTTATAGTTTCATTACAATGAAGATCTTCTATGTACTATACCGGGTGATTATCAAAAGACTTACAAAAACGATACGGCAAATACTCAGTAAGTGATGTAGGAACTATGTAAGCGAAAATTTTAATTTTTCGATTAACTTTATGTTTGAGGTTTTCATACAAAAAATACTGACCGTTCGAGTGATTTGTATAGTGACCGTGAAATGAAAGTTAGTTAAATAAATTTAATTGTCACTAAGATATTTTCTACATCTCTTATTGAGTATGCCATATTGTTTTTATAAGTTATTTGATAATCACCCGGTATATATTAAGTTGGGGAAAAAGTCTTTTCGCATATAGTAGGTATGTTTGAACTTGTAATAAAATCTTTTGGCTACACTATTTGCATCTGACTGGTTTTGGTATCATTAATAGTTAAAATTTACGAAGATAATTCCAAATTAAAATTAGGAAAATGTGTGATTATCATTTGTTTTTCTTACTTACAAGATGAATGGAAATGAAGAAATTCGGTGCATTTTAAAATTTTGCTACAAAAAAGGTAAAAATGCAACGCAAGCCGCGAAAAAAATCAGCGATGTTTATGGGCCTAGTGCAGTGTCTGGAGTAGCACAAATTTGGTTTAAGCATTTTCAATCCGGAAATTTAGATGTCAAAGATGCACGTCGCTCTGGTCGCCCCATTACGGATAAAATGGATGCCATTTTTGAAAAAGTGGAGCAAGAACGGCATTTCAGTAGTTATGACGTAGCTGAAGAACTGGGAATTGACTACAAAACAGCTTTGGAGCATTTGAAAAAAACTGGGTACTTTTGTGTACGCTCGATATTTGGGTACCTCACGAGCTCACTGAACGAAACCTTATGAACCGTGTACTCATTTGTGATTCTTTATTACGACGTAATGGAACCATACCATTTTTGAAGAAGCTGATAACTGGTGATGAAAAGTGGATCACTTACGACAAGAACGTGCGAAAAAGGTCTTGGTCAAAGGCCGGGCAGGCTTCACAGACTGTGGCGAAACGTGGGTTAACTCGCAACAAGGTGACGCTGTGTGTGTGGTGGGATTGGAAGGGCATTATTCATTACGAGCTGTTACCACCAGGCAGGACAATCGATTCTGAACTCTTCTGCGAACAACTGATGAGATCAAAGCGAGAAGTTGAGAGAAAGCGGTCGGAATTAAACAACAGAAAGGGAGTGGTTTTTCATCATGATAACAAGACCTCACACATCTTTAACCACTCAGTAAAAATTAAGTGAGTTTGGCTGGGAGGTGTTCATCCGCCGTATAGTCCTGACCTTGCACCTTCAGATTTCCACCTGTTTCGGTCTCTTCAGAATTCTTTAGGCAGTGTCAGGTTAACATCACGAGAGGACTGCCAAAGCCACTTGTCGCGGTATTTTGATCAGAAGCCCCAAATTCATATAGAAATGGAATCATGTCCCTACCTACAAGATGGCAAAAATTAATTAAAAAAAAATGGCACCTACGTGAATGTAAATATTAAAAAATGTTTTAAATATCCTAAAACATGCGAAGAAACTTTTTCCCCAACCTTTTACTAGTTATAAAGTATCCTCTACCCACAACCCAAAAGCCGCCTTTTTGGGTGTTGTAATAGGTTTTTGCCCAGATTTGTCTATTCAAAAGTTTAATCCACTTAATTTTATGGGAAAGGGTTCTTAATTCCAAATGAAAACTAAAAAGGCATACTTGGTCATTGAAATTCGTTTATTTTAAAAATTGCGGGTTTCCTGCAAAAACAGAAACACATAAAACAGCCGATATAGTTCGCACACTTTGTATTCGTAATAATATAAACGACAAGGGCTTAGTAAAAATCTGACTGATAATCTTTTTTCATATCTAATCTATTCTAACACTAGGAAACGTATTTTGTTATTGGATTACTAAATTTAAAAAAAGAAATGTATTTTTTTAGAAGATATACTCGTATTTGTTTGTTTTGTTTGCTTTTAATATGTTCCAAAACTAAAGAACCGATTTCAAAAAATTTCAACTAATATATAGATAAGATAAATATATTTTACTGTACAAAAAATACATCGGATCATTTAATTTAAAAAAAGGAAGCAATCTTCTCCAGACAACCTGCAGGTAGAGGAAATTAGCTTTTCATTCGCTAGTGACTTATGCCCGGTCCGGTTCACATTATTCCAGTCCAGCATTCCAGTCCAGCGCTCAATCAATGTGGACATTCCAGTGTGAACATTCCAGTGAAGGTTCACACTGGAATGTTTTGTTGACATTGTTTCAGTGGTATTCCAGCCCTGGAGTGGAATGCTGCTACTGGAATAATGTGAAGCGGGCTTTTCTCGTATATACCCTCTAACTGTTACACTTGACTTTAATGTACAGTATTCATCCAAGAATGTATATCCAACCAACTTGTTGCTAGCGTCTCCGTGAAGGTGTAGCGAGCATGAAGTTTAAACATTTAAATACTTTACTTAATTAAAATGCGTTACGTTTTGCGTCTACGTTTGACTTTAATGTTAGGACAGTTGCTCATGTGTTTAATTTATTAATGAACTTTTTACTTTTCTTAAATGTTTGTATTCGTTACTCGTTCGTGTACACCTAATCCGTTATCGGCCGAAACAGGCTCGGCCGTCATCAGTCGAACTCGGCCGATCAAAACTCTGTAGTAGTTCTGTCCGCGCTTGGCCGACAAAATCGGTTTTAGTGTACCCGTAATAATTATTTCTTTCTTATATCGATCTTAATGACACTAATAATTGTTATAGAATTAGCTAGCGTTATTTGCGTTTACGAGTATTTACGCGTGGTGTCGAAATAGAACACGGAAGGCGACGACGGTCGCGACGCCGGCGCTGTATTTCAGCACGTTTCGGACTATTCATGAGTAGTAATGCGCAGATAAATCAACTCATGACTAATTTTAGTTCTAGCGACAGTTTGTTTTGTCGAATGATTATGAAAACAATAAACTTCTAAACAACGCCAATTACAAAATAAATAATGTATTAACTTCATTTTTTACTTCGCAAATTGCCACGGCGGGCGCCTCAGCATATAAAGATGAAATCTAAGTGGAGACAAATCCTACAATTACTATTTTTTCAATTAAAATGTATTACTTTTAAGTGTAGGTAGGTATTCATAAACATATAATGTAATTCTGGAATTTTTAAATTATTTTTCCGGCAATAAAATTTACTATATTTTCTTCTTTTGAATATGTGCGCTTTATAGAGACTCACACTGTATAATGTGACTACTACCGGCGTCGGAACCCTGCTTCCACTGAGAAGACCCAGCCAGAAAGTCAGTAGTTACTCTTTTAAAAGTCTTAGTCCCTGATTTTTTTTACCTCCGTAACCGGGTTCATACAGTTTGAACATAAAATGTAGTTTTTATTACAGTACACAAATTATAGTGAACCTGAGCAGAACAGTTCCCGAAAGTGGCACCTGTAGGCCCTACTCCCGTTCATTGAACACGAAGTAACGTGAACTTCCAGTTAAAATTGTATATTTTTAATTAATTATATTTAATGGTTTAATTTCATAAAATTTATTTGTTCACCAATTTCTATTTTGTATATGAGTAAACTCTTGAAATTTATCGTCACTGAATTGCCTTATATTCATGTACGCGTAGGTGAAGCATAGAGCTCAAAATCTTGTAATAACATCTTTTTTTATTGTGGACCTATGTTTATGAATGAATAAAAGATTATGATTATGATTATGATTAAAAAACATACTAGTTACCATTCGAAATTTATTTAGATTTCTTGGTATTCTAATAACCATATTTTATTGTACAAAATACATTAACCTGTTCATAACATACTACGTTTTGCGTCCTTTTTACCCCTCCAAAGTTTCAAGGATCCTCGTAAATTTGTACCGGAGTAGGGCTCCAGTTTACAAGTTGACGTATGATCCAGCCATCATTATATTAAACCATATTTTTTTAATATTTAAAATTATTTTCATTTGTGATAGCCATTTTTTTTTTACTAATGAAAATCTGATTACATAAAATTGATGATAAGTTCATTAACGTATCTAAGTGGCCAAAAACAACAAAAGGTTTCAAGCTTTTAAGGCTGAATAACGGCGTGCTTCTACGTCCGAAGAGACTCATCTACCATCCGTGTTAAGACGGCAAGAAAATTACACTTTTAAGTAAATTAAATGCAATAATTTGTTAAAACACGCATTTTCCCCGGAGTGACCGTTCCATGGAGTCGTTTATCAGAATCACTGCAAGGGTCCTTGTCGTATATTTTATTGAATCCTCTAGCTAGACAATTTGTTAATTTCTTTGTCACAGAATTTGAACCGAAATACTCGATGTTAGAAATCTTGGAATTACTTTCGGGTGATTTATGGTTAAACAAAATTCAAAGTAATTTCACATCAAGATCATCAGGATTCAAGAAAGCTTGTACAGTGGGCATCCATGCAGAGGTGATCATTTTCCACCAGGTGACTTTCTGACTCGTTTGTTTGTTATACTCGTACTTCGCTTGTATTTTGATTCAGGCGAAGTTTTTCCAGTCCAACATTACCTCACAAACTTAGTTTGGCTCTTTTAACGACAGTTTAGTCTTTTTCGCTTTTGTCCGTCGCCTCGTCTTGGCAACTTGGCCGTAATCTTGTTTCATGCGCTTCACTTCAGCCTACAATTCTGATGCTTGCAATTTGATTAAAGTTTTGTAATTCATCACTCATGACTTGTTGACTTTATTATAATGAAAAATTTTGTTATTTTCTTGTTGGCTAACCATGATGTTATGTATTTTACGGGTTACAAAATCTAAAAAGTATTTAAAAAATGATCGCTTAGTTCCTCTATTGTAAAATAAACAAGTTGAGATTGTATTAGGAAGTTGTTACCGCCTTATACAATCTCAACTTGTTTATTTTACATATAGTAGTATATAAGTACATAGGTAGTACTTTTTCAACAGATTAAAATTTCGATATCCTGAAATACTTATTTTTATTTACACCCGGGAATACACGACTGGGTTTGTCAGCCTCATATCTGGACAGTACGACCACTTTCCATCCGGTGAAGTGAGGTCATCTTGAAGGGCCATGAAAAAACATTTTAACACCTAATAAAGCATCACACTACGAAACTCCAGCACACCAGCAGGCAGGTAACTAGCTAGTGAACAAAATGCCAAATCCTCAATTATAGTTGAAATTTTACTCCGGTCAACGGTATGTTTCTATTAGCTCATAAAATGTTCAATAAATATTTTACTACATACAAAATCTGAAACGCAGGGTTCTCGTCCGTTTACGATTGGCGACGAGTGATGCCGATAAAATATTTTATTTCTTCTAGTTTCCTATCCTTCTGGCCCTTTGTTCAACTGCTACATACTCGTATGTAGGTACAAGCCCTTTGTATCATTCAAAGAAATCTACCCTATTATATTGTAGACCTATATAATGTCACTAAGGGTAGCCATATATGTTTAACGTACCTACCTCGTGATTTAGGTCACGAGTTTTTTGTGGTTTTTCAAATGGGTAGATATGATTTTGAAATAAAATGATAAAACAGCTTGTTCTAAAACAAGTTTTTGACCTTAGGAGAGGGGCAGTGCGAACCATCATAACATACGTTTTTACTTACCAACTAAACTTTTTTAATAATAGTGATGCCCTTGGCTTAAATCCTTGTCTGGTATCTTGTAATACAAGGATTGACAATTGGTTGGAATTGTTTGTCTGGCACATACATCTCATCCAAGCTCTATCTATCTCTAACCAAATATAGCACGATATCAAAAAAAAACAACTTGATAGTGCTTGCACGTAATTTTCTTAACATGGTGCCTTCCTAATGAAAGGGAATATTTTCGTCTCGCAACAATATTGAAACTGTACTGCCTTCGATCACAAGTAACAATATAACTAATACTTTCCTTCATTGAAACTAACTAACTATAAACGGATTGTCCTATACTTTACCACCTACTAAATTAACTTAACAAACTTAATTGCCACCGTTTAACAGATTTTCCCAAAGAAAGCCCGCGCCAGTTTCTCGTAATGAAAACGGAAAAGCACATTTTCTCAGCCACTCTTTCTTGGCTGAGAATTTGCCTCGAATTAGTCTTGTTAAGGTTCCATTGTGGTTGCAAATTAGGTTTATTGCAGCTCTTAGTTGTAAGGAAGTAGAAAGGTAGTCGTTTATTAACTAAATAGAGCAAGATACCTCCAAGACCAGGACCTGGTTGTAGGTAATTTCGTAGAGTAACGTATTCACTTAGAGCAAATGTAATTTCAAGCACAGTGTTTAAGTAACAGCAACTTGTGTTTGAGTATGGAGCAATAGTTCTTCTATAATTTTGATTTCTCAAAATATCGTGATAATCAAATGATAATGAAACTAATCATCTTATTCAATCAGTAACTGTTCCACAGCAAAGAAAAAACCACATATCGTAAGCTTTTAGTTTTTTAAGAGAATTGGTAAGGTTCAGTAAGCCGTAAATACTTCATGGAAGAATAAAAGTATTTCTTTAATTAAACACATGACGTGTTTTTAAACTTTTGATCGGGGCCTCATCAGGCCTTTCTAAAGTCTGATCACAGTATGCTGAAAATTAGAGAAGAGTCATATTTAACTTATGAAGGATTTTTTTTAGTACTTAGTCTAAATTACTAAAAAATCCAATTCAAACAAAAGTTGCGCACTTAATGCTCTCTACGGACTCCTCTACAAACTTTTCCATTTTAATCTAGGTCTAGCCTGCAAAAGCTTGAGCTGTGGTCTAGCCTAGATTGCAAAGTTGCCTCAGTTATGAACTGTGTTAGTTTTTATTAAATTTATGAAAGTCATAAAGCTCTTGTAGGTTTTCCAACCTATAAAAAACAAATTATCAATACAGGGGAACATTATAACTGCTAAGGAGTAAGTCCATAATTACCTTAATACTATTTAAAAATTAATTGGAGAACCTTACTTTGGGACTTGATTCATGTTACATACATTGCATGTTGTCTTAAAATCTTCTTAAGCACGTATTCAGAATGACGCAAAAAAATCAGCGAAAATAAAACGAGAGGACCGCATCCTTAAGGAAAATGATGTAATATCAATCAATTTTCTCCAACGTTCTTGGAAAAAGAATTCTCGAGCCCACGCCCAGGGAAGTGGAAAATTAGAGATCCGAAGAAACAGCCCAATCTAATTCCGTGTCAGTAATAACAAAAAAAAAGCTTAATAACTACCGGACCTATGACCACAATCTCACCTGTGGGGTAATTCTGAACAATTTCGAACTCGAGGGTGAGGTAGAGAATATGTAGAGAATACTGACACATTCAAATTTTTATACGTATTGTGAAAATCCAATTCAACTAAGATATTCATCAGTACGTTTTACAGATTATATACTACGCAAATTGAATCTCACAGAAAATTCACTGTAAGAGATTCGAAGTAAGTTTTTCAGATAGCCATGCAGGATATTCCTGCACGCCACCAAATTGAAACAATCTGCATTAACATGGCACTGTCAATATTAAAGAATGGTTTCAGTCTAGCGATTTTTTTCGTACGCGTAAGTGCGTACGCACGCTATATCCCGCGCTACAAAAAACCAAACGCGCATACACGGGCTTATTGCGGCGTGTTCGCCCGAACTGGTAGTGGTAAGTCAGTATCTATATGGATTATACGAGCTTATGTCAACGCTTGTACGAGTTACGCGTGTGGTGAAAGACGCGCCTCCAAAAACGAGCATTTTAAATTGAAACTGCTCTGTTATATTTCTAATTTGGATTTTTTGAATCATGTTGTTCTCATTTCAATATTTGAAATAACACCTATTTAGACCTAATAAGGTATGAAGTCCACCTAGTTTAGTTTATTCACAACACGATAAAACAAACCCTATTGAGACAGTAACTTGGAATTAATTAGGGGCAGAATATAGAGTTCTGGACAACAACCTACCGGTTGTCCACCCGGATTGGATGTTCGTTCGTTGAGCCATGTTTCAAGACATCAATCAAACTAGATAACGTCCAAACCACACGTATCACTTTTTGACGCATATTTTATGACGTCACAAAAGCTCTTTAGGGATAGAGATTATCCATTTTTAACAAATTTTCATAGAATTTAAAACATCGTTGCAAAAACCTCCTCCTCTATCCTCTTATGTGAAAAATCAACATTTTGTAATTAAGTGTTCATAAAACCTCTCATATGTTCATGGGGCACATGTGAGATTTTAATTTTTAAATAAATCAAATTTCGGAACGATCTTAAAGTATGTTTAAAAATATATCGTTAGCCATTGCATACAATGAGAACTGTTTCAGTCAGAAACTCTCATTTTCGACCAAAACATCACAGAAGAAGTTTTAAATTTGCAATGACGATAAGCAGAGAAGCTAACTGTGATTGCAGATCGCAGACTACATACAGCGGCGTGATTCATTTCGACTTATGTCTGTGACCACATTAGATTGTTGCCGTACGGTGACAATTTACCTCCAGTTGGATACTCCTCGGGGTTCCAGTAATAAGGGACGGGTTATTAGGGTCGCTGAGTAAGGCCGCCCTTGGTGGGGTGAGTGTAACAGACACTCGTAGCGACTGCAAATTAGGATCATTATGGAATCAGAGGCTGTATTTGCTGATGAAAGAAAAACAGTTTCAATATTGCTAATATGGTCTTTCTAAATGTTTAAGCTTAAAAAGCAAAAATAGGCATAAGTAGAGAGAGATTTGCTAGTAGATATTACTACTATGTAGATAAGCAGTAATTTTTTAGTTGAGTAGTTGATTATCTTGTTAAATATCCGTGCGAAGCCGAAGCACACATTTTATGCTGAAAACACTAATCTATCTCCGTATCTGATTCGTCGTTATGGGCACCAACTTGCTGACTCAGACTAATTGATAAGCAGTTAAGACAACCCAGCGTCTCGCCTTGATGACCGCATCCAATAGCCTTCGGTAACGGTTTTATTGGTGGGACTGGTAATTTTCTCACTCCTCGGTTAAGTCCACACGCTATTCTTGATCCGGGTGTAGGGGGTAAAAGGTAAAGACTGGGAACATCTTGCGTCAAAGCGGTCCGAATGGCGCAGAGCCGTAAATTAATTCGTCGAGCACTTTGAGGAAGTTCGTCTTGAAGACCTGGACACCAAGCGACATCTTAACAAGACCCGCCTGAATCCAAATTATAACTACACTTACATTCCACTGTACTGCTCAAGTTGTGATCGCTAGCTTCAAAACTAAGTTCGGTTTCGCCAGTCACATTCGGGCCCTAGATAAAAGACAGTTAACATGCCTGTGTGTCGCCTTCGACTTATGCGCCGAGGACGACTTATGTGCATCATTCTTGTTCTAAAAAAGATCAATTTACTTACATGTATTGAAATAGAGAATCTAATTTCGGCTTGATTTTAAATATTTCGCGCGTATTTAGAGAATTTGTTTTCGGTCATATTAAATGGCAAATCTTGCTGCTCTTAGCCAAATGTCGCTTTTCAGAGCAGCCATAAAGTTTAGTCGTAAAGTTGGTCTTACATTTTTGTACGTAAATTGTAGAACTGTAAGCTAGAAAAAAAAAAAAAACATGCGCCATACAACACACCACTTGCCATGGTCTTGAAGTAGGGATAAATATCCCTGTGTTACGAGGTACCAGACAAGGAACTAAGCCACGTCTCCTAGCACAGCCAGAACCGAGCCAATTTAGAAAATATCATTTCCTGAATTGACCCAAACTGGAATCGAACTCGGGACACTACGTTAATCAAGGCAAGAAACCGAACTACAGCGCACTCGTCAGATAATACTGTCCTTGTATTCGTTCAACGACAGTTTCTGTAATTTATAAAAGCATTACACCTTTAATTTTTTGCGGCTAAAGTAACTAATAGTTTTATAAATTTAATCGGTCGGAACTTTTGACATCGAATCAAAGGACCGATGGGTAAGTTAGGTAACTGTTACAAATAAACTTAACAAATAATTTATTATGTTCATCATACAAAATTTAAAAATGTACTAGTAAATGTGAAATGGTACAAAAATATTGTAAAATTGCTGGCAATGCTGAACAAACTGCCATGAAGTGTAAGTAGATGATTCTTTGAGCTGCGATGCAAGTCGGCGCGTGCGCAATCGTCCCTCACGCTGACGCTAAAAAAAAACAAAAGGGTTACATTTTCCAAACTGCAAATCATTGTATTTTCAGATATTTATAATTTTTTATGTACATTAACATGTGAGACTGTTAGTCCGCAATTCATCTATTTCGTAACAAGTGATAAACTAACAAAGCAATAATTACCTATTACTTAAACGAGTAAATATTACAAAATAAAAATAAACTCACATCTGAGGGTTCTAGCCAAGAGCAACACGCTACTTTCGTTTCTACATGTCAAATTTAAAAATGTATGGATCTGACATCAATTTTATTGTCATTTCGATTGGACGAGCGCTAATGTCATTCCCGTACATTTTTAAAATTTGACATGTAGAAACGAAAGTAGCGTGTTGCTTTTGGCTAGGGCCCCTGTTTTTTTAAAGCTTTTTGCTTTAGTTGTATTTCTTTTCAAAACTATTGTTCTTACTGATTTTAAATGACGAACAACAGACATATTTTTTTATTTGAAATTTTAGTAGGTGAACCCAAATACTGCTCGCGGACTGTGCGAAGTTAAAAAAGAAATAAATACCATAAAATTGTAGTTACCTGGAACGGGTGCTGGTGCCGCCGGGGCCGCCTCGGGCGCGGGTGCGGGCGCGGGCGCGGGGGCGGGTGCTGTCGCCAGAAACAAAATCATTTATTTGACCATGACCTTTATAATAAATATATATATATATGCGCCAGACAACAAACCTCTTGTAATGGTCTCGAAGTAGGAATTAATATCCCTGTGTTACGAGGTACCACACAAGGAAATAAGCCAGGGGCGTCTCCCAGCACACCCAGACCCGAGTCAATTCAGAAAAGATCGTTTCCTGAATTGACCCGACCGGGAATCGAACCCGGGACACTACGGAAATCGGGGCGAGAAACCGTGCTACAGCGCACTGCGCCAATCGTGTCGTCACGTCCTTTGAAAATCTTCTATCGGTATCGAGATAAATATGACAGGCCAAACACTGACGACAATTGTATTTATTCTGCACAAAATTTATTACGTAAAATAGCATTCTTAATTGTTGTTCTATTTTTCAGGATACAGGAATCGAAGAGAGTTAGGAATTATATCTATGCTTAACACAAAGAATACATGAAGCTACTGAGGTTTTAAAGACTTTCCCCAGAAGTCTGATATGTTACTAAAAGTTACAAACTTAATGCATCATTAATTTGGACCAAATAAAAAATACTGGTATTTGAAACAAGCTACACTACACGTGATTGGAAACGTCTATTTTTACTTAATCAAAATTGAACTTTCGCGCGCTTAGCAAAAAAGAGACAGAAAAGCAGATACAAATTAAACCAAGACTTAACCTTATACCGTGGTTGCAAGGGAATCATTGTACCACGCTGAATTTGTTAGTTTTAATACATTTGACATTCTCTGAAGACTGATCGTCCTCACCTTCTGCTGGTGCTGGAGCAGGGGCGGCCGCAGGGGCTGCAGCAGGCGCAGCAGCAGCCGCGTCTGCTGCGGGCGCTGCGGGCGCAGGCGCTGCCGGGGCCCCTAGGAACACCACGTGATGTCAGATTAAACAGAATTACTGAGCGGTTAAGTGCACTACATACCGAAGCAGCCATCCAAACTACTACCCAGGTTGGTGGATAGGGCGATTCTGACGTAGCCTGTTCTAAGCCTAAAAAACTTTGCGTTGCTGTTACCATAATATCACAAAATAAAGAGTTTACAGAAGGACCGCTCGCACCTTTTTCCCAAACTTGCGTAAACCGCTCACGGTTACCACTACTATATTCGCTCTGAATTTTTAAAATGAAGTAAGTAGGTTACACCTACTTGACAGAACCGACCAAAAACAAAATTCATCATGTGAAAAATTGCACCAAGTTCGACAAAAACAAAAACTCTCGTGACAGTACGACTTTTCGACTCACTGAAACCACAAATTAGAAATGCGCGGCGCTCTGACAGATAGCCCGCTTATTATAACAACACGCCATTCTTGACTCACGCACACAGAGACGCGAGTTTACAGGCGATGTCGGTGAGTTTCGGAGTCGCGGTCAGTCGCACTGTCAAAAACATTGAGACATTATTTGGACGTCGTCAGATAGATACTTACATTATAGTTTAATGGTCAAAAATGGTTTCGCGCAGATATTTCTGTTGCAGTGTATTTTGCTGTATAAACACTACATGAAATTGTGATTATACGTTTTTTAAGATACCAAATGATGTTGAAAGGTAAGTAAAACTCAGATAACGTTTGCAAGTTAGTAGTACTATGTACAAGTATTATAAGTATATAGGTAGGTAAACCATTATATTTCGTAACACATTCAAATCCAGTACAAATAGGCTTTTTATTTTTCCGTAACTTGTCTTATCATGCATTGGTAAAACAACAGTAAATTATTGGTATATTCATTTAAAGCACGCGCGGCTGCTGCATCCGCGCCGCGCCGCCGACAGGTGACCGCCGAAGCGGATGCTCATAGTGTTATTTACAGCCTAATAAGTAGGTATTTTATAGGTAGCCAATTAATATATTTTTATTTTTGGCGGAATCTAACAAATCGCGCTTATCAGGCGAATATAATAGCGAGTAGCAACCCTAGGCGATCAGGCAAGTTGATAGAAAAAAGCGAGAGCGGTCCTTCTGTAAACTCTTTATTTTGTGCTGAAACTCACTGACTTCGCCTGTAAACTCACGTCTCTGTGTGCATGCGTTAATTTGTGATAATATGTTCAACTCGAAGGTAATTAAATCCTTGATGATTTATGTTTTCTTTGTTAATTTTGTATTTATGCAAAATGAAAAAGACAAGATTTTCATTTACGTTTGTAATAATAAATACTACCCATAAAAAAGAGCTACTAGCAGTAATCAAAACCACAAAGTTAGATAGATAGATAGATAGACTTTATTGTACTAAAAAACAATAACAGTAATATTCAACAAAACAATGTACAATTTAGGCGGCCTTATCGCTAGAGAGCGATTACTTCCAGGCAACCTTAGAGTTCCTTTCAAAATCATGGAATGCACGTTGTTTTATGATTTAGGAAAGTTTTTTCAGGAAGAAATCCATTTAAGCATTCTATTTTGCGTATAAGAAATCAATAATCAAACAAGGTGTCAGTTATATACTTTACCTTCCGCCGGAGGGGCCGGCACTGGGACACCTTCCGCGGGGGCCGCAGGGGCCCCGGGGGCGGGGGCGGCGGCAGGCGGGGCACCTGTCAGTAGCGGGGCAATGTTAGGTTAAGCGGGGTGGAAGACCTGACATTAGTTCATTTACTTACTTCGCAGAAGCTCGTCATATTAATTTACTACAGTGAATTGTTGTTAAATCAATATATTAATAACTTTTTGAAAAAGCGATGGCATGTTATGTCGCTAGTTAATGGTTTAAGGATAAAAGCTAACGCTGGAATTTAGTAACTTTTCTTTAATCAATTAGTTAGTGTTCACTCGGTTGTTTTGCCACCATTAATTGTTATTGTCACCACAAACATTCGATCGTATAAACGCAAATATAAATAAAAGTATGCCTTGACCAACTGCTACGAACAAAAAATAATCACGATCCTTGATTAACGTATATTCTATTGAAGAAAATTCGTTTCCGACACTCCAATTAAAAAAGTATAAAGACATTGGTATTAAACTATTCTTGTTGGTAGTAAACAAATCGCAAAAATATTTTCACTTCCTGTGCTGTATAGGCTGAGTCTATTAATGAGGATAGATACATTGAATTTTACCTCTTTACATGGCAAAGAGGTAAGCATAAAACGAAAACTTGCAATATAATGCTCGTATCCACAAAGAATGGAGGTGATTCAATTAAGAATCCAAAATGACCTCCTATTGAAAAAGCTGTACGCTACTTTTTGAAATATTTTTGTAAGGAAAACTTTTTGTTTGTAACCTTCTGCAGGAGGGGCAGCTGCGGGCGCCGGGGCCCCTTCCGCTGGTGGTGGCGCACCCTCTGCTGGAGCCGCAGGGGGCGCTCCTTCCGCGGGTGGGGCCCCTTCTGCAGGTGGGGCACCTTCCGCCGGTGGGGCTCCTTCTGCTGGTACTGCTGCTGCATCTCCACCTTCCTATAATAATTTTTATATTTTTTGTATTTCCTAATTATAATGGGTGGTAATGTTATTATTAGTGCTTGCGATGATGGTCAAGCAACTGCCGCATTAGAGACATTTCCTCATTGGTATTCTAAAGTATGCGTAAAACATATTTTTGACTTTAATGTTATCAGTTGTCTGATTTGAAAATAAAAATATTGCTCCAATGAGTAAAGGACATTTTAGCGAAATTACAGCGTTAATTGCGAATTACTAACACTAAGACGATTTATTTTGGTTTACAAAAGCTGTTATGCCATTTAGCAGAATTTGGAACATTTCATTGTTAAGTGAATTAAAACGTAATGGTCTTAATTTGAACAAGGAGCTGCAGATTCGTAGCGACATTTGTTAAAGTCCCTAATCATGTTTTTGTTTTTTAAATTAAGTTTCTTCATTAGAATATGTTGACACTCCTCAAGCCCAAAACATAACCACCAGTATCAGTAAAGTGCATATAAGCTATATGTTCTGCTTCACAAAGCAATTAAATAATTATATTTATCCGAAAACCAACCCAGAATGTGAAGTTAATATTACAATATCGGATATAACACAATCACATCTCCATTGAAAATTGCAGTGTGTTGTTAATTCAGTTTGTTTGGATCAATTAAACTGATTGTTGAAATCCACGTTAACATAATTAATTGGATGAGAGTACACGATGCAGAGCCGTATTAATAATTAAAGTCAAGTTTTATGTTGATCTAGTAATATCGTTATTTTATAATGAACTAATAGATATACAGTCAAAAGTATAAATATCTGTACGTTTCAAACACTTAAAAAAAATCTGAGCATAGCCACTAATATCTATTCAAGTCAACAGAGTCTGAAGGAACTCAAAATGTTTGTGTTCATTGTTAAATTTCCACCCGCCTCTCCGGCGAAGAAAAACTCAAAATCAAACCGGATAACGGCGGCAGGCTAGTCACCTGCCACGTTAGTTCTAATACCTTTGGTAAAAAGTGAGCTTCTGAGTGTTCTCTTTACCATAACGGCAACAGTCCCTTGACTACCTTGATTGGGACCTATATATTCTTATGTTTTGCTCAGATATTTTTGAAGCCTAGGAAATGCATAGATATTTAAGCTTTTGACTGTACAAGAAGCAAACAAAAAACGGCACATACTGCACGTTTATTCAGGAATACGTAAACACATGATATTCTCAATAAAATAAATAGCATATCTACATGCAGGACCGAAAACATTGCTCTTGAATTCGTGATATTATTAGGCAGGTTTGAAGTTACCATTTAAATAAGTAGATTAATCAAAATGAAAGATACGAACTAATACCACAAAATCCGCTTGGACTTAGTAAGTTGAAAACAAATAAAATCAACCTGATATTCATATTTTTTTGTAATTCTGATAGCCAATTAATGATAATTTTCACTTATATCTTTTCTACATCATCACTTGAGAAAAGAAGTATGTTTTATGTTTTTTATTGCGGTATTAAAAATATCCCCCGGTATATGAACGCAATACAATGTTCTTAACTATCTCTTTCGTCACAGTATGTACCGTATCGACTTATCTGTAGATATAAATTCCATTCGCGATCTTAGTTCCGGATTAATTGGTCTTTAATGTTAGTTAATAACGAGTTAAAAGCTATGAATTATAAAGCCTTTAAGCGGGCAAGGCCAGGATTTCGTTAAACAAAATCCATTTTCGGTAAGCGGAGCGATAGAAAGGCTTTAACTTAATATATACTTACCGTGCCTTTAGAGAATCGGCTGCCAGGGAAGACCTTTTTTACATTTTATGCTACGATTATTTTTATTATAAAAAATATGATTGACAAACCTATCTGGCAAAGTGGACCTGAATTCTTAAACTTCACTAAAAGTATCTGTTACAGTAATGATTGTAATTTTCCTTTCTACTGACACAACGGGACAGTAGGTACTTCAGAACCACTTAACTTTAAAAGAAGTTTTATAATCGCTGGTAGAGCTGACCACATCCTGCTATTCCATGTTCATCTTAAGTTGTTTTTTTTTCAAATTGTATCTTGGTTGATGAATATTTTACGGTATACTTTTATTGGTTGTTTATTTGTTAACACACAATTCATCTTTACAGTCATAATCACTCGTAGAACAGATTGAATAGAATGTATTAGTGGCTAATCGGAGACTTTTGTTATCAGTTAGACGCATTAGCGTATAATAAAGCCAATCTGTGTTTTGAATAACAGGGAACAAGGCACCGAGCGGCAGCAGTTAATTAAAAACTCAGGGTGTATGGTATCAATACTTGACCCTTCAAACAAGTTATACATTTATTCCATCGCTTTGTTTTCAGAGTTGGTGTTTGTTCGATGATAATTACTTTGAAATCATTATTACTACCGATTAAGAAGAGTTATTTTTTTAAAAAACTAGGCAAGGGCTAGTTTTCTGTTTTCGGCCATTACTTTTTATGCGCTGCTATAGCGTTGCCTTATTTGAATGCACTCGCGAGTTTTTACATTTAATCGCAGTGCAACAAAAACAGGTATTTATTAATAATAAATGAATTTATCTTCGTTCTACATTTTAGACCTACACACAACTAATTTTATATGTTTTGGACATTGCAGTATTATTTTATTAAAACAAAACATATAGGCAGACAAGTTTTCTTATAGGGAAATCAATGCTATCAACTGTCGGGCTACCGAATATAAAATTAACCATAGTTACCTACCAACTTTAACATGCCAAACATTAATTCAGGATTTTCTTGTCAAAAACAAATGGATAGAATTAGTCAAAGGGGGATACAGTCAACCGCTGATAAGGTTCAACACTGCCGGCATACCCTGAGCTCTCTTTGCCATGTGCTCGCATACTACGCACGAACCAAACAAAGTCACAGTGATATACTTACATGTGCTGCGGTAGACTGAGTTGCCACAATTCAGTAATTTACGAGCAACTGAGGAAAACCTTACACTCATAAAATGGCTATCTACAGGATTCACAGCAGGACATGATTTGTTCTAGGGACATTCAATTTCTTTTTTAACATAACACACTACCAATGAAATAACAGGAGGTAAGGAGTAAAAGGATCAACACAGGGGGGCAAGATCTAAATGCATGACAACTACACACATAATACAGAAAATTAATTTTATTAAACGTATCTTACAAAAACATTACTTTAATAAATAAATATAAAAGTTGTGTTGTTCGAAATGGTAGACATGGGTTTTCGGACAATACATATACGTAATGGAGGAATATGCCATTGGCTGATCATCGCTATGGTCTCGTGGGAGGGTGACGGTTTGAACAGGTGGAGCGGTCAGCTGGCTTGAGACAGTGGTCTTATAGGATACAGTAAAGTTATTAAGTAGAACTTCATGCCTCAACTTCTTCCTCTTTTACCTTCTGGTCTCCTGGTTTGCCCTTCGACCAGTCTGGTTTTTTCTGAAAAAACACAGGAATACAAAATTAGTTTAATAACCAATAAACATTGCTTTGTGGAGTATTAGAAAGTATCTGCTGGGCCATTGTACCCATATAAATGAAGCTTTTTGTAAATTTGTAAGCTTGTGTTCATGAGGGACACTCAATTAGATGCGAAGCTGGCCTGAAGTAATTTTATATAAGGTCAGCGTTGTTGACTTGGCTCGTATTTCAGTAAAAGCTTCACACGAGGACAATGGCGCAGAGTCACTTACTAAAATGTACATTTATTTAGCAGCCATTCACTAAAGGAACAAAAGAATATAAAAGCCTCTTTTAATGGATCTCCTTGTTATTAAAATAATATCTTCAATAAAGAAGGAAATGCCGAAAGTGACCAGCAGCTGATGTAATGTACATAGAAGACGTTTGATCTAGCTGAATAGATAATTGTAAAAATAAAATGAAATATATTATATACAACTGTAGAGCAGCGCATTGAAATTGGCTAATTAGATCAAGGAAACAAATTGTGCTACTAATTTTTGGTTAAAAAAATGAGATGGCTTATTTAACGTATCTTTTATTTCTACCAAAAACTCACAATATGTTTTCTGGATTGATAAACTCCCTATACAAAAGATGAACCGTCGCAAACTACGTCACTTGTAGCTGAGACGTAAAGCAAAGAATTTCTGCTTGAACACGATCAATGAAAACCAATATATCACTAGCGACGCTAGAGAACTGTACCGACGGCGGAAGTTTTGCAACTTCGCCATCTCGACCCAAGCAGCCACACTCCGAAGCGATTGAGAAAACTTCTAAAAACCTCAATACAAAACTGGTAAAAGCATGTTGTATAGGCACCTAAAGTGTATGTACAGTTTTTGTATGTACGCTTCAGGCTATCATTTCCACACAAAAGCTTTTGTACATTTCTTCATCTACCTCACTATAAGAATCATAAAAGTAACTGCAAATACAGTGCCAATTGAATGTGTCTTATACTAGTTGGCAGTCTAGATAGCTAATAACGGCGACTTCCGTCATATTTACGCAAGCTGTGCTCAATATACATGCCGCGTGTAAAATCTATCGACTAGTGGCTAAGGCATCGACTAGATTTCTATTTACCTTTCCTCCAGCACCACCCTGTGAAACATCGCATTATCATTTGTAAAACAAAGACTTTTATTCATAAAAGCAAACAAATAGGAACGCGCGTTCATTTAAAGTAAGGTATGAAAACTGTGGATGTTGAAAACAAAAACGAAAGTATTGTTTCAACTCAAAAACTTTACATATTTCTCAGAAAGAAGTTATGACCTGCATGGTAGGAAAATATCATTAGATAGGAAGAGTAATGAAAATGTGGAAAGATTTTGTTGAAGTGTTTTTTGTAGTATTCAATTGTGTCCAATTTAAATATTACGTCGAGAAAGTTAGTGAAATGTTTAATAAATAAAGTAATTAAAATGAATCCCATCTAAACTGCCTTGATTTTACAGTTACTTTGATATCACTTGTATTTGCTAAGAACTGAGGAAATTGTTAGTCACGGGCGTAGAGTGGAGAAAATTAGCACTTTGACATGAATGGGAATACGAAAACATATTTATAAACCAAACGGACGGGTAAGCTCTGCAGGGAGGCCTAAATTGAAAAACGAAATTGTTTTTGAATAATTCGCAAGCGTAAGCTTTTCGGCGAGGGTTTCACCTTTCACTAGGTTAGGAGGAACATGTACAAACAACCAAATATGTTCGAAGCAGATTTTTTCATCAAGCGTTTCTCACCTCAGTATTCGATTGGGATGTTTAACGGATAGACAATAAGAATTGAAAGATTACAAAAGATTTTTTATTTTTAAAGTAAAATTAAATTAGTCGAATTAATATTATGTCATCGTAAGTTTTCAGTGATGGAAAGTAGGAGTTAGAATGCGAGTTTGATATTGTCTACTTTTTCCCGATAGCCCAGTCAGCTTTCTCCGCTTTCTTAGCCTGTGGGAACATCAGGAAACAGTGATTGTTGGTTTCTATACTAGCAAGAAGAAATATTATTAGGTTACAAGCAAAAAAAAAACATTATATTGGATTCGAACCATGAAATTACAAAAAGATGAAAGTTTGATAATTTTAAGTTGATCTTAGTGTAACTGGAGAGGTCAATTTCGTACAGTCAGCCATGGGTCAAAGGCAATAGTGGTCGTTTTCTGTCCTCTACGTTACGTTTGAAGAGTAACTGTCCGTGCTTTGTCTGTGATGTAAAATGTACTCGTATTTAAACAGAAGCAATAGTTTTTATAATGTTCTGAGCAAGAGTATAGTATAAAATAGACAGTGTAAAGGTTTGGGGTAAAATGACCAAACCAGAATCTAATCTCGCTATTGCATAATCCGGATTGGTAAATCCATTTGCGTCACTTTTGATACCCATCTTTTAGTCATCAACCATTTGGTGACGGGATCTGATGTTTCAGGATCCAATGCGGATACATCAGACGATTACGCAATTTTACTTTCAAGCTTTTAGGGATATTAGTTTAAGTACATTCTACTTTTGATCGGTGCATTTGTGTACTTTTTTCTTATAATTAATCTTAAAAGATTTATTTCAATTCAGAAGTTGACTAAGTACATGAGTTGTGTACGAATAGTTAACTCAAGCTATCGTAGATTTTAAGAGTAAGTATTATATGTAGAAGGAAAGAAGAATTCTGAGAAAGATTGATATAGTTATGAATTTACGTTAAACGATTTATTAATTTCTAAAATATTTACCTCTTTGTCTTCTTCTTCAAGGGTGAATTCCTTCTTTTTGACGACCTTCAACTGGTTACGGAAGTTGAACTCGGCGGCCTTCTTTTGAAGCTTCGCGAATTTGTTCTCGTATTTGGACACCTTCTTTAGCGTGGGTTTGACGCTAGAATGAAAAACATTATTGTTGTAACAATTACATTGTTCACTACAGACATTTACCACTATATTCACATTATTGCTATAACTAGAAACCATTATTTTTGGATCAAGCCGTCTTATTCTACGCATAGTTATTTGAGCAGTGAAGTAAAGTTTAAGATGCTAAAAATAAAATATTTTTCGTGCCCGTTTTAACTTAGCTGAGAGATTAAAAAAACATTTCCATTATGTTTTGGCATGACGCAACATAATTTTCGAAAACAAAATGTTTGCTTACTTAATCTTAACTTGGTCTTTGCAGTAACAAAAAGCATCGTAGGATGCTCTTCCCACTCCGCCGCATAACGTCCGTGTGTTATTGTATTCGCAGACACATCCTGCCCACTGTGTTGCCTGTTATTTTACTATTCAAACTAAACTACTTGTCTACCTCTTCATGCCAAATTGCTACACGAAAATTGTGTAAACAACATATTGGAGCGATCAAAAACTGACGTGATTTTACTTTACAAAACCAAGTTTAAGTCAAAACAAATATATTCATACTGAGGAAATCGGCCTCTTCATCGCGTACCACCAGGCGAGACTGAGGTCACTGAGGCCAAACGCTAACCCATTTCAATAAAAAAAGACAGTTAGAGTGGCAATGTATTTGAAACAAAATGTATTAACATCAAAGAGATACTTACAATTTTCCTCTAAGGTCATTGACTTGGGTGTTCAGGTCGGAGATCTGGTAAAATATAACGAATATTATACATTTTGCATGAAATAGGGAATAAAAACACAAAAGTAAAAATCAACTATCATGAAGATATATTACTGGAATTTAAGTACAAAACAAAGGAGAAGTTTAAGTGTTTTTATTAGAGGAGAAGAAATAAAACATTACCAGAATATATTTTGATATCAGCGAAGAAAAATAAGATGGCAAAAGTACAGTGAAACTTTATTGCTGAACAAGGAAGGACAAAACATCAAAAGAATAGAAACACAGGAAGATAAAATGTACTGTACAATCCACAAGTTTCGTTCTGAATTATTTGATAACCATAGAAAGATACTAATAAAATATAAATAACGTAAATAATCACAAGCTTTCACATTAATTTTAATATAGATATTAAAACTTGTGAATTGTATTTACAATAGAAAACCTCATGCAATGCACGAAAGTAGTAAGAAAACATTTAAAGCTCAACACTCCAAAGATTTTCAAAAAGAAGCGAATTGAAAAAGGCTTGTATTGCTAGATGTTGATTTGAAAACAGTGATTAAAACGAGAAAAGCACAGAACAAGATATAGAGCTGAGCGAAGATTAGGCGATGTTATTTGCGAGCATTTACAGTTTAACATCTGTATTCTGTGAGTGAAAAGATTATCCGCAAAGGTCAGTCCCGTATCCTGATACTACGGCCTATATATCTTTAGCCTGTGCTCTTTGCCTACAATGTACAGTTTCATAATCTATATCTCACATACTATCGTGCACAAATAACCTATCGTGCCTCGAATGGTAGCTGGTCACCTGCAGCTCCTGTTCTTCAACAATCAATACATTAAGTGCAATATAATTTACATGTGCAACAAATGAAGCAGCGTCAACAATATTATTCCTCGACGCTGTATGTATCAAGTGTAATGTTTTCAAGTCGCTTGTAGAAGTAATATGTTGAGCGCTGTAAAGATGCGCAAACAGGGCTTGTAGACAAGTGGCTTCAGCGTTAACGCTAACGTCAAATGTGATAGGATAGAAGAGATTGATACTGGCTAAGGAAAATCTCTGATAGCTTTGCTATTAAGAACACATGATGTTTCTTCAACCAATCGCACACTTTTCTATTATATTACAATTGTGGCTAACGCTACGCAACATGCCCTTGTCCAAACCCTCTGGTCTGACTCTAGACGCACACATCGGAACAAACGGCACAATGTTGGAGTTTCAGACATTGCAATAGTGTAAATGGAGTGACGGTGCAAAATCGATCCAGACTTGCAGATGTGGGTCGTATGTATTTATAGGTAATGTGATGTAGTGTACTTGGACTCGCAAGTGATCATAGTATACACCACTCCGTGTCCCGAATATCGATGCAAACGAACCGAGCGACAGAGATGACGCGGGCTCGTACCAGGAAGGGGTGGGCACTCGACCAGAGCATGGCACTTTCAAATTAAAACACTCAGTGTCCAAATAGTAACATACGGGTAACAAAAAGGTATATGGGGCTCTCAGCAACCGAACACGCAAACATATCGCGCGGATATAACGGCACATACATGAAAAGTTGGAGATTTGGAACAAGAAGTTTCACTTACACTATGCACTTGCGTGTGCCAATAAAGGAACCAGTCCAGCGTTCCACTTATACATCAACGGCAACTAGATGTTATCATAAAAAAGAGAAAATTCAGTAAGGCCACTAAGCTCGCCACCACACAGGAAGCGTCACACTGGCGGGTGCAGCGACGATACGCGAGTATTATTGCGCTCAACACACTTTTTGAGTATATTATTAAAGTGCCATACTATTTAAGGGTTGTTGATATTAATCGGGAGTTGGAAGCTTCATACATTATTTATTTAAGTCATGCAACAATCAAAAAGCTTTAGCAGATAAGCCAATGGAGTAGATCCTGTGAAGATGATGATTATAGATCACAGAACGCACGAAGAGAAGATAGACGATGATGAAGAGTGAGAAATACAGAACAGTGAGCACAGACGACACTGATGAGAGTTACGCGAGCATGCATGGTGAGGGCGTTGATCGCCCGCGCCAGTGAGTGCAGTGTGGTTACTGTTACGCCGATGGCGGTTACTGTAGTTAGTGTAGTTAATGGTGTAAGCTCCATATCGGATGACGCGCCGCCGGCGCCGGCGGAGATCGATTTTGCACCGCACGCCTGAGGGCTGGCCCGCCCGCGTCCGCTTCTACTAAGTCACGCACACACCCGCTCTACACGTAAGTATACGACCGGCCCTTTGCCGTTATTTACAATTCAACAACAAACAACCGAAAACTTACAAAGCGTTATCAATGTATAAACACGATTTTCACACGCGCACGTTTGTTACATCGATGATTGTGATATTCACAATGGTTATAAAGTATTGGTCAATACCTCATAATCTCTTTTCCTGACTTCATGTTCCAAATCCCACTTCTGGCCCTCACACACATACATGCGGTCATAATACTCCTGTATTATTCTCTTGAGCATTGCTATAGAAAAAGGAAAGACAGATTATTGAGCCAGCAGAATGATCATGGGCATTTGTGTGAGTGGCCTGCGTCTGTCGACGGGAGCGACGTGTGCATGTGTGCGGTGAGCCGAACAACTATCATGTCATGTTGTAACAACTAAATCAGTATCAACTCATATCATATGCATTCCCAATCCTAATATATTGTTTACCTCCATTTTCCTAATTTGAATCGCTCGTTCTAGTTCATATTTATCCCCCTCAAGGTTGTATATTCTGTGCCAGTACATTTGACAAATCGTCTGCAGTTCCGCTAAAGAAAAACACAATCACATTTAGGGCATGTTAGCAGATCGGCGCAGGACGCGCGCCATCTCGTGGTGTTGTGTGTGTTTCGGACTGGGACTCTTTACTGGAGGACCAAGCGTAAGCGAAGCCACATGATCGCATTTAGGTGGGTGGACTATTACTGCAATATAAACTACGTTGTTATTGACTCGCTGAGTATATCTACATATTAAACTGGCAGCTTCGGAGTTGCTACAACGCAACGGGTCGTTGTTATTATAGCACTCTTAGATTTACTTGTTATCCACACGGTTAAGGTATATTTGGTATTCAGCTCCGCGATTGATAATTAATATGAATCAGCTGCGAAAATAAATTAAAAGTTCTAGTCACATTATCGGCATGAGCTACTTAAAACGTAGAGCGTATTATGTTTGTGTAGCGCCCAAACAGGTCAGACCTCGAGTGCTTTGCGGGCCACTTCCATCTCGTGATCGTACTTCTCCTCTTCAAGCTTGTTGATACGCTGATAGTATCCGGTAATGATGCTCGTGAGAGCCGCTACAAAATCAACCAATAGTTACTCGTGGGAATGCTCCGTGCGAAATCCTAGCCTCAACCGGCGGCATACGCGGACCGTGGACCAGAAAGTTAAGTGTAAGTCTTAGAAAGAAAATTTTAAAATTATAAGGTGGTAAGTGTTTACAGCGAAGTCAACTTCACATGGAGCGTAGAGAAGTAGATAGACGCATTAGAAAAGAAGGGTCCAAACCGGACCCAACACACAAAAGTGAAGATCTGTTGTTAAACAGACGTAAACAGCACGGCACTTTGACAAATCACAAGAAGATATCGTTATGAAGGCGAAATTGTAAGTTTTGAAAGATCGTCAAAGATGGCTGCCTGAGTGCAGCTTGTATCACTACCTCCATATCTTTCCTTTTAACGATGTATTCCAGATCAAACTTTTCATCTTCAAGTTGGTTGATGCGCTCGTAGTAGTCTTTGCAAACCCTCGCAACAGTATCTATAATTCGATACAATGTATGTACAAAATGAGTAATTGAATGTTTATTCACATTGATTGAAAGGGCAAATTACTTTCTGTGTTGTGATGTGTATGTGAAAAACTTTAACATGTATGTATTTTTACACCTTGCTATTTGGAGAAGAAGTAATGTCAATTATTAAACAAAATGTATAACAGTGGTGGAGGCAAATGAACAGATGTTTACCTTCATTCGCGTCTTCAATGTTCTTGGGTTTTCCGCACCTCTCTTCGATGATGCGCCTCCTTTCGGCAGCTTTGCGTTCCTGTTCCTTCTTCAACTCCTCAGCGGCTTTCTTACGCAGCAGCAACTGTCATTCAAACCAAACATCAATAAGATTCATCGATACTTAACACGTCAATATCTATTGTAAGGCAGATTACATTTAACAGTACAAGTAGGTTTACTTGAACAGTCCTTAGAATACCCAGAATTAACTCAGTTTTTTCTGTTGTCGTTTCATAATAAGGGCCAATACTACTAATATACTCATCAAAATGACAACATTAGGTTCATTTTTGTCAATTCAAATGTTCAATCACGTGTGTGCAAGTAGATCTTAAAATGGGGTGGGTCAATATATCCCGCCAAATTTTAAAGACTGAGTTTGAAATTATTTTAAAACTAGTTTTTATACTAGTCTCGAATGAGATTACCAAGAAAAAAACTAGCGTCATAAGAATGAAAAAATCACTCACCCTGAGTTTCTTCTTCCTTTCCGGGGTCATGAAACCCTTCTTCGCCTTCTTGGCCTTGGAGGCTTCCTCCATGCGCTTGCGCACCTCCGCGCGCTTGCGGTCGATCTCGGCCTGTTTGGCCTTCTTCGCCTGGAGACAGTAACGCCATAGTAATCGCCTAGCTAATACATTATGTTTGATGTATTTGTGTGTGATTTCTGTGAAAGTGCCTAAATTACTTTGACAATTTAACTGGGTCCTATCACTATTATAGCACTATTTTTTCTCAAAACGCTTATGTTAACTTACTGTATGTACAAGCTATTTCTTATCTCGGAGAATTTTAGTACTTAATTGTGTGTTTATTGAATCAGCCGTAGCCGACTGCATATTTTGTAAAACCTATGTCGAAGAAAATCTAAGTTCTGTTTTGTACAGCAACCTCCACTAGAACGTACGTAACATATCTAGCATAATCAGAGCTGGTGTTGCAGTAAACTTGCATCCTACACGCAGGCAGTAGGATGCCGACAGAGCCTCATCTCAGCGGGGCGCGATCACGGCGTGCCACAGCGAACAACGGCGTGCGCCGCGAGCGCGACTTTACTACCAATATATTAATCGGTTTCACTTGATACGCAAAGAAGCGACACTGGTCGCTGAGTACCGGCCTCGTCTTTCCTCGCCGGAAAATCGCCGGTAGCTTGAGAGGGCTTTAAGTTGTGCAAAAGCTGGGGTTAACTGTACCTAAACTATTTACGTACAGTTAAATCGCGTGCTAGACTCGTATCATGTACTACAGAACTAATAATTTAGTTGTGCAATGTTATTACATAGCTAAGTGTCATCTACTTAAGAATCGAATGTGTATGTGACTTCCATATGGATTAGGTAGGTACATAATGGTTCTGTTTTGTCCTGGTTTAGTAATTTTAATATAATAGCCAGTATTCCATGGAACTTTCTTGTAGGGAACTCATTTTGCTTTTGTACGTTAATTTAACAGTAAAGACAAGATATCAATTTCAAATGTCGTTTTCATAAATAAAGTCTTGTTCATAATGAAAGCATGTTGACTTCGACATCGCTAATGAGCTCCGTATTTGTACCATGATCTCCTCGGAGCAGTACAAGCTCATTATAATGGAGGACATACGAGTACGTATACTAAAGACATGTCATGTCACTCTTTCACATTAAGGGACGTTTTACATCGTGTTACTGTGTAATGCTGTTTAATTTATGTTTGTGATTCGTAGCTACGTTACCTCCTCGAGACGCTTTTTCTGTGAAAGAAAACAACATCCATTAGTTTATTGAAAATAATTATAAAAAAGTTATTACCTAGAGGAATTTCTCAATTTACTAATCATCGTGAATTTAATTAGATATTTAACGAGGGTTATTTTCCCTAAAAAAATTAGTTTTGAACTAAACTCACGATAATAATTTTTCATAACGTTTTTTTTTCTTCAATCAAGCTGTTAGATACATTTGAAAAAACTAATCTTCGGGCTATCTTAAATAGAGGAAATCAATCGTATATTCTCAATACCTACATTTATAAAAATATTAATTATTTACTAAAAACGACATAAATATGGTGGATTTACTAGGAATATTTGAACACAGATACACATACATAGATTGTACCTACTACAGAAACTGGGTAACATAGGGAAAAATGGAAACAATTAAGAAAAAGTTCTGTCAAACAATCGCCAGTTACCACAATATGGGTTCAAAAACCATATAATTATAAAACATGTAAACAAAAAAGGGTATAAATAGTATTGAGTACCTCTTCAACAGAAATGCCTGGAAAGAAGTTGTCTGTAATCACTGCATTATGTGAATAATTACTTTTTTTGCAGAATTTACACGATTTTGTACCTTTCCAAAATGTTGTCGCAATGAAAATTGTAGGTATATCAAAGTATATTTTCTTATCAAAAAATTGTAACTGTTGAGCATTGCACAGAAAAGTCTCGCAATAGTGATTCAACCACTTGTACTTGTGACAGAAACCTCCAAAAATTGGGTACCGTTTCTTTGCCACAGTTGATAAACGATTTAGGCAAACGTTTTTTATACCAAGTTGTTTATGCCAATTCTATGCTTTAGTTAGTGAAATCGGGTATGTTTTTGCGCTGGTACTAAAGCAACGACTTGCCTGTGGGAAGCGAGTGGTTTTTTTTTTAATTATAAAACTAAACGAGCAGTTACTAGATTTTGATAGGAAATTAAAAGCATATGCTACTTGTTGCACCACCTCTGCCACATATAAATATCTATAAGGTCTTTAAATAAAAAAACTTACAGATTTGACTATAAAAATCATATAGTCTCATTACAAATTCATCCAAACAGTGTGTAAAACAGAATTATTACGTAGCAAAAATCCGTCATTGTCAGAGCGGTGACGGCGTTTACTTTTATCGCGAGTTTTAATTTTAACAAAGCGTTGCATTTTCCATTTTAGACAGGTTGGTGTAACAAGCGCATAATCATGTTTGCTCTGCCGTCAGTTATTTTTGTGCAAATTATTTCGTGTGTGGTGAGTTTGTGCATTTTTCGCTAACACTGTGTGGATTCAAACATAACTTCATAACCATAACAAATTTACAATATTTTGATGAATTAGAAAATCATAGTATAGGTAATGACATTATGCTCGAATTACTTTTTTGTGCTACATCCAAAAACCTGTGCACGTTAGTTTATTTCATTTTTAAAGTTGTTGATTCATTTAATTTATGCTTATTTGCTACAGTAGATTATGTATTTTAAAAAATTTCATTAAAATGTTTTATTTTATTAATTAGTGTTTCATAGCTGTGTTATTGCGTGAAATTATGCTTATGTGCTTTGCAAATTTTTTAAGTATTTGTAATGTGCTTTAATTTTATTGCAGGGTATATTAGGGTTTCATTACTATAATGCTAAGCTTCTGCAGCTATTAATATCATTTACCAACTTACAACATTCGGAACAATTGAAAAACAAAAAATATTCTGTAAAAAATAATAGTATTAACATTTAGAACGCAAACTACATTTACTTAAAAGGCAAAACTTCAGCCTTTATTGTGTTTCCTTTTGTAAAAATATTTTTACACCACTAAAGTTATCAAAAAGATAACATTCTTGAAATACTCTATTGTATTTAGAGTACTTTAATAGGAACGTAAGTATATACTAAGTAGGAAATGTATAAATAGAAAATACCTACAAAGTATTTTTCAAAGTGAATATTTACTCCATACGTAAGACAGGCAAAATTAAAATACAAAATATGTTTAAATACTTGTTTTGTGTATTGTGTGTGTGGGTATAGTGGTTATTTTTGGAAACTTTTTAATAAACGTGGAAGAAAGTTAGCTACCTTGTCTAAAAAAAGATTCCGACGAATTGAGAAACACCTCGTCTTTTTTGAAATTGGTTTAAAAATGATTAATGATGCCTTAATCGGTCGTTGTAGTCGACAGGCTAACTTTATTTCACTTTTATTAATAAGGCTTCTTCCTGTGAAGATGCAAACTTTTTTCATGTGCTAATAATAATATTTTTCAAAAGTTTTTTGCCAACTGATCAATGTATTCCATTTAATACTGCGATTGCTAGGTCAAGGCCAAAAAAACATTTTCACGTAGTTAATTTTTACAACTTCGGTACCCGTTCTACAAAAGCTGGCATGGCAGTAGCAGCCACGTCGCAGCGAAAGCCAATCAAAACGTGTAAAATCTGGAAGATCTTGACACGTTGAAAGATTTAAACGATTTCATTGGCTTCTGCTGTGACGTGCCTGTTATTGGCATGCCCGGGACTTGCATTTGGATTTTCGGCTTATGAAATTTGCATCTTCTCGAAAAATTACCATAGGATAAAAGGATGTTAGTCAAAAGCCACAATATTTACCTCGGTCTCGAGGAGTTACAAAACTCAATACTGAGATGTAGAAGTTTGCAGAAGGTCGCCACATCCAGCACGAACCAGGAACAATTGCGCAGGAGTCAGTAGAAGTAAAATGAAACAGAGATAGAAAAATATTGCGTTAAGGTTAAGTTTTATCTCCTTTGTTCGAGATTTATCAAAAAAGGTTGGTTAATGGAATGCAACGTCATCCATATTCCTGAACTATTCATAGTATCTATTTTACATGATTATAAATGATTAACAATAATTCACAATGAAATATTTCAAACATGTTCAGCACTTGTGACGATTATAAATATGAAGTCGGTCCCATGTTTGCAATATTTCACCAAATACCAAAATGCGGCTTAAGCCCGTTTTAACCGATTCATATAAAAATAACAAATACGAGTGAGTATAATCAACGAAATCTACTCGTTGATAAATGCATTTTTAGCTTTTAAACCTACAACTAAAGACTTAGTAGAGTAACCTGTCGTTGCAATGGTAGAAGACCTGCAGCTTTAAGGTCAAGGCTTCGATTCCCACCCAGATTAAACACTTAGATACATGTGATGGCTGATGAACAAACGTTTTTATTATCTCCCTCTGTGTTATCATTTTTAAAGTATGCATTTTTATTATTAAGTATGTTTATCAGTCTCTGATGTCAGATCACCATAGTAAAAATGTTAAGATATCCCAAATATAAATGATAGCCTTTATCAGTTTGTAATCTTCACTTGCATTAAATTAGGATCTCCAACATCCACCATTAATAAAACCTTGTAACGCTTGAATTGTGATTGTCTGTAATAACTGTACTTTATGTACGACACAGTTACTTATAGACATTGCTCACATTAATCCTACAAGATGCTCACATTAATTCAATTACAGTTTGAATTTAGTTTTAAGAAAAGTTTTCGTTTTGTTTTGTATTTAGAATGACTATCGCCAGTCAGGACAAAGAGCAACACGCTGCTTGCGTTTCGACATGTCAAACTTAAAAAGTATGGAACTGACATCAAATGTAATTTCGATTAGACGACTGCTAGTGTCATTCCTGTACATTTTTTAATTTGACACGTCGAAACGAATGTCGCATGTTGCTCTTGGTTAGGGCCTTGAACAACCACAAGCTACGGAAGCCGGCAGAAGCTCTCTTTGCCGTGAACTTGTAACCCTAAGGCCCTGTTGAGATGTACGCGCGATCGACGCGCGTTTCGTTATACATTGATTGCTGAGAAGTAAGCTAGTTTGTTGATTAGGCATTATATCAATCGATCTATTTCGAAACGCGCGTCATGGCGCGTACATCTGAACAGGGCCTAGGGCTCATGACCGGTATGAAGGCCGCCTTGTTATGCTTGAGCTGTGATTATTTAGACAAGTTAGTGGTTTTTAAGTTGTATTTCACATAGTTTTATTTGTTGTTATTTCTTCATTAACTTTTTGCACCAAACACAAGCATTCAATACTTAGACGTCAAACATTTTATCTGATTCACGAATTTCAGTCAGAAAAACTAGTGTATCTACAGAATCTTAATATATTTGTCTTTTTTTACAATGAAATACCTATTGGTAATTTTGATTGTAATATACCGGTAAAAATTGTAGCCTCCACTAGTATAGAACCATTTTATGAATTTCCATCATATAAATCAAGCCAGTTTATTGAGTCACTTAATCACTGATATTTCTACTGAATAATCTTGAAAGCTCGAAAATATATATTTTCGCTGGAAAATAGCGCTTTTCATCTTACCTTACGTCATCATCTGCCATTGTGAATGTTTTGTTTCTTGAGTCCTGTAACAAAAAGGAATGTACTCGTACTTAATCCTATTCCAATTATGGAAAAAAGCCCAGTTAATTGAACGTACCTATGTCTCTACTAGCTTAAATCTGAAGTGAGTTTTAATATTAAGTGTTTTGCTTCAATAATTGAAACCCGCTTATATACGAGTAGGTTCATTTGTCTAAAAACATTGCAATACTATACCTACCTATGAACGACAAAACGTTTTGGCAATAAAATACTAGTATCCACTTGTATTAATAAATAGATTATTAGTAAGATTGTATGATTCTGCCAACTGGCTATTTTCCGTTGTTGCTTACTAAAATGCGTATTTGGCGATCAACATTAGAAACAACTGATATTTGAAACTTTGGACAGAAGCCAAAAAACTAGGTGAGAAGTGACATTTGATATTTTAAAAGCATTATTTTCACCTCGCATCCGCCATTATCGGCTAAATTATAGCAGCGGGGGCGCAGAATTCCCTAATGAGTGCTTAAACGCTGGCTTCGTTTGAAACAAATTGCACTAAAATATTGCATAGTTCCGCAGTGGGACATTGCACTCTTGACCTAAATCGGTAACAGGAGACCCTATTTCAGAGTATGTGTGCACTGTATAGAATTTATTTTCCGTGCAATAAAAAGTTCGGTGGTGTGATGAAAATTCCACAATTAGATTCGGGTGCGCTCGGCAATGTTCGGCTGCGCTCGGGCGGCGCACACGCCTGAAATAGGTCAGCTTCCAACCCCGCGCATCCTAATTTGGTGTCGCGGACGCTCGTGGTTACTCGGGTTACGGATGCGTCGCGGGGCGGACCGGTCGGAAAATGTAACAGGATATCCGTGGATAATTACTTGACGTCACGTATTATATCTTTAGTATCTGCTATCTTCAGTATCTAGTTTTAAGATTTTATAGGATATACGATTTTATAGGATATATACTATCGTAAAACAACCAAATGCCATCGTTATTGTAAATTTTGAAAGGTAGACATTCAATAAGTTGAGTCCTTTACAATCGATTATCAACAAGTAGTCTCAGTCAATGGACGCCGATGTTAGAAGTCAGTAACCGGAAAAAAAACGATGACATCGCAATTATTCTTTTATCAAAACGACATCGATATATCCGTGAGTAATTAATTATATTTCCGCAAAGATTTTCAGTATCGACTGTCACTTTACTAACTTATTTAACCACACGAACTTTTTTATCGCAAATCCGTCACTGCACAAGGATGCATAGCGGTTGTCACGTAGTTTCGTTCACTTCACTTCACAATTCACAGGACTCACCTACGGCAAGAGAAAAGAGGATGGCCCTATAAGATGGTTCAGCCAACACGAGCCACAGCTGCTGACTGGCGCGAGGCGGGCGGCAAGACGCGGCGGGCAATGCGTAGGCGCCGACCGCCCCCGCGCCCCCGCCTTGCCCTAGAGAGCCCCAAACCCCCCGCGCTTTCCCAGACATTTTTAGAGCAGTGTCGTTTTGACACCGACACCGAAATAACACTAGATCCAAGCTCCAGTTAGGAACTCGCGTGCCTCACAAATATTTGACCGAGTCGCCATGTGCGCGGGTTATGCATAAACAATTTTTGTACTTTATGATGGGATGCGAATAAACTTCATAAAATATGACGTTATTTTTAGGAACTATCACCTTCCTAGCCAGTTTAAAAAGACGTTCGGAGTTGAATGTAACTGCACTGTGAACTACTTGGGCGGTCGGGAAATGTAGTTCAGTGAATTTATTTATTTAACCAAATGGTTATTTTCAAACATAAGATAAGATTAATTTAAGATCGTGATTTTTAACACAATATTTAGAGCATTATCTACATTTGACCATTGATGATATAAATAATAGAATACCTCTAATATAAAATTTAAATTACACAAAACAATGTTACATTTCTAGGTGTATATGTGTATTGAGACAACATAGGTATAGTATTTTCGCTAAAATGATAAGATGATGATCCCTTTCAGCGACAGAATATTTTGATATTTTTTTGCTGTGTGCCGTCATACATATAATCAGCTACGAGATAAATCGTACCTGGCAAAGTAGAACATAAATCCCTTAGATTATGCCGACTACGAATATTATGTTATTGCCCATTATGTCCAAAAACTCCTGCTTTATGTATAGTTTATTGTTTTAAAGGTTATCACAGCTAAATTTTGTACTTCTACTGCAGAAAAGACGGAATTATAGTCTTCCTTTGTTTGTTTGTACTACTACTAAGTAGGTACCATATGTTTGTTATTCATATCTTTCTTCCATTAAAAGTCTAGTCTTTGATTTTATCATGTTCTTTCTCTGCTAATCATCATCATCATCCTCATCCGTGCGGTCTATCCCGGTTGTAAACTCACACAGGTGTGTGGGGTCCCAGGGTCCGCCTTTCCTTCTCTGCTAATGCCAAACATTTAAAATCCGACCTTACTAGTGGCAATTGGTATTTTATTGTGTAGAATGCCCAACCAAATCGACGAATATATTCGTAGGCGGCACCGTGCTAAAGACCCGCACTACGAGTAATCTCGTAGCTGGCACGCGAAGGGTTAAAGATATCAATATTTTTCATCATATTTCATAACATAAGGTTGATATTTGATAGCTTTTGATGATTTTAAAATAATATCTCACAACTAGAAGTATCCCAAATGGGGTACTCCGAGGATTGTTGCCATCCAGCTTACCCCTACCAACCTACTTATAGTGTCCAATATAGAAATAAAATGTGGCTGTCTTTCTACTATGATAAACACATAGACAATCTGATTATATATTTGAATTTTTTAATTAAAATAATTTACGCGAGAAGTAAAACAATAAAAACAAATAATAAATGTTATAATATAACATAATAATAACATATAACAAATGAGGAGGTGATTATGATTTAGGAATAATAGAGCCTTTCTAAACAAACAATGAAAGCAATATACAAAGGTAGGTAGATTATATTTCCATAGCATTCATGTTCAGATGTTTATGTTACAGGATATGTATGAAACCTAGGAATTGTATACAATCCGAAAACAATTTCTAGGAATTGTATACAATCCGGAAACAATTTCTAGGAATTGTATACAATCCGAACCTATTTAGGAAATGTATAAAATTTTACTTCAAAAAATATTTACTACACACAAATCCTGTATTATCCAAATTGTATATAATTCCGAAATCATATGAGGAAATGTATAACGGTCATTCTCAGCAGGCCTGGTGATTGAGCGTCCATACAAATATCTGACTGGTTTTTAATATTTTGGAGCTGAATTTTTTTTGGACTAGTTCTAGCATTTGTCTTTTAAGAATTGGATTTAAATACACATCATTTGTTAAAAAAACAATCAACATTATTTTTTAAGTGGTTCTTCTAAGTACCATTCGCTGTCCAGAACCCAGAATCAAACTTTAAACCTTCAACAGTTTCAAAGTAAGCTTCAATTGGTGAATTTCATCTAAACAATTTGGGAGTTAATTGCATTTTATTATTTACAGAAAATAATCGGTTTAATAAGAGTATTTTCTTAGATAGAATGAAAAATATGTTTGTCCTCTCATTGTACATAATTTCCGTCATTAGTTAAAAAGTAGCGAATAACTAACTAGGGGAGTAAGCAATTCCCATCCCTTTTTTATTTTTTATCAGCCAGTGTATACAAAATCTTTTATAGACTACACGTTGCCCGGGGGAGCACCGTGCGAGTCTCGAACTCTCCTGCTACCTCACGCAGGCATACCGAGCAAAAATCTTCACTGGGGTAACCCTCATTTGGCATTAAGTGGGAGTTCTCCGCTTTCGCGGGATAGCCGATGCATTCAATGCGAACCCCCCGCGAATGGCCGTTTCCGGCTCCCTCACTAAAGGTAGTAATACCCAATACGCCTCCCCGACAGGCAGAGCTGTGTTTATATATGTGCAAGTAGCAGGCCACCCCGACCTGCTACCCACTGGCTCCGCTAAGGCGGTGCGCGGTGGCGCACCACCCCCACCGGTGATATAATGGGCCGCCATCTCATGGTCGCCATCCCACACCACCAAAGTGGACACAGGTCGTGGTTCAGACACGACCAAAGTGCGCTGGAACCTCCCTCTCCGCGAACGTAAAAGGTTTGCAAACCCCGCTGCCTTAAAAAAGGCAGCCACCGGATTTACTGACCCGTGACAAGGGTGCAGAGCGCCCACTACACAGACGAATTTGGCTGTTACGGTGCAGAGCCACAACCAGCGCGCGTCAGTGAATCCCCCACACCACCAGATCAGAAGGTCCGTCAATAGGATCACATCCCGTAATTCCTCTCTTGGTAGGAATATGGGGGCGGTCTCCCTCAAGCCAAGTATTTCGTCAACGAAGAACAAGAACCGCGTTAGCGGAAGTTGTTCCACGTTGCCCAGGGTGCACTGGAACAGAAGCTTGCCGTTCCGCAGTAATATATTACCACAGACAAGCAAACTCTGCACGCGCGAGGAGGTAACTTGGCGGTGCACCCCAAGCAAGTCCCATCCCTACCGGATCGTCGTCTATCGTCAGTAGTGCCGAAACGTTCCTGTGTAAATCTGTTCCGCTGTCGAACTACGACTGAGAGTACCTAATTTCCGTTGCCCATGGTTCAGTATTATTCTAATTTCCCTTCGCTCTTATAATTAATGTTTTGAAATGCATACTTTGTCTAATCAAATTGTTATATATAGAAATCCATTGTTGACATCATGCTTTAAGCAATATATCGTATTACTAAATACATTTAAAAAAAATCTTCAGTAAATTTAATTTTTATGTCATAAATACCGTCGTGTTCCTAATTTTCGTCACCCGATTCCGTCACGCTAAACGTGACGGAAATTATAAAACACCTAATAAAATTTTGTTTTTAGGACAAAAACGGGGCCTAAGATTCCGCTGTCCATTTGCCTGTCGGTTTGTCTGACACCAGGCTGTAACCTATGAACCAAAATAGCTAGAAAGTTGTCATTTTCGCAGATGATATATTTCTGTTGCCGATAAAACAAAAAATCTAAAAACAGAATGAAATGAATATTTGAGGGGGGCTCGCATACAACAACCTTAAAAGTAGATACGACGTGTAAGTGATACCTATTATTAGGCGTATATGAGTTTCTAATCAATAGACTTCCAAAATGTTTCCTCTATTAGTTATAAGACGTTTTGCACTTTAAAAATTATAGCCTAGAGCTGTTTGGTGGTTTTAGATACCAAGGAGCTTTGATTTTTTTATTTTGTAGCCTGAACAATCACTTGTAAGGTTTATTTCATTTTAGTATAGGTAGTATTTATTTTTTGTTTGTGTATTATGATGACAATAAAATATACCGCGTGATTATCAAATAACTTCCGAAAACGATATGGCATACCCAGTAAGTGATGTAGTAACTAAAATGCAAAGCGAAAATTCGTTTTTTTAATTTTTTTTAAACTTTAATTTTAAGATTTTCATACAAAAAATACTAACCGTTCGAGTGATTTGTATGGTGGCCTTGAAATGAAAGTTGATTTCTGCTCTTTGCAATTTTCTAATTTACTTCACCACGAATCTAATTTCCGTCACGCCCAAAACTTTTCACTTCATAAAACCTTAACCAGAGAGTACATTGAAGTGCCAAATATATACCTTGTATGGTTTAACGTCTTTTCCAAATTTATTTGTATTACCCTCAATACGGTTAAAACTAACTTTATATGTTTCTCTATCTATGATCGAACACAACCTCCGTTAGATTTTCAACTCAAAATTCATAAATGCACTAATAACTCAATTTGTGACTGCTCCTGTATTAAAATAGACAAAGTTCAACAAACTAAATATCTAGGTGTAGTACTTGATCAGAGACTTTCTTGGCATATGCACATAGAATTGATTATGAGTAGGATGAGAAAGCTAATGTGGACGTTCAAAACATATAGGTATTTTGCCACGAAGAAGTTACTTATTCAAATATATATTGCGCTCGCACAATCGGTTCTCTCTTACTGTCTTCCGGTCTGGGGTGGTGCTACAAAAGTAAAATTCTTAGAGAGGACTCAGCGATCCTTGTTGAAGGTCATGATGCGTAAACCATTCTGATTTCCCACTGATGACCTCTATAAAAAAACAGGTCTGCTAAATGTTAGAAAGTT
Organism: Udea olivalis; assembly: GCA_947369235.1. Classification (NCBI taxonomy): domain Eukaryota; kingdom Metazoa; phylum Arthropoda; class Insecta; order Lepidoptera; family Crambidae; genus Udea; species Udea olivalis. The sequence goes on along the minus strand of OX376346.1, from coordinate 5,622,148 downwards.
GTACATTTTAAATATTGTTCTCAAAAAACACAAATCTCATCACTTTAAACCGGACGACACCAAGAGTAGAAGGAAGAAAAATGTTGCTCCTCAAGTTACCGTTGAAACCACTTTTGCAAAAAGATAGTTCACAAGACAGGCATCTCATCCTTACAGCACGATTAACAAGGAATTAACAATTTACCCACTAACACATTTTTATTGGCGACACGATTGGCGCAGTGCGCTGTAGCACGGTTTTTCGCCACAATTTCCGTAGTGTCCCGGGTTTGATTCCCGGTCGGGTCAATTCAGGAAACGATATTTTCTGAATTGACTCGGGTCTGGGTGTGCTGGGAGACGCCCCTGGCTTATTTCCTTGTGTGGTACCTCGTAACACAGGGATATTAATCCCTACTTCGAGACCATTACAAGAGTGTTGTCTGGCGCATATTGTAAGAAGGTCGTGGTTGAATGGCTGATGACCAAAAACTACGAGAATATAGAAATATTAGTACAAACGATAACCTTTTAGGTTTGTAATATAATATACTCGTATCATCAACTCATAACTTACAAGCACCACACAATACACATTACACATACATTCACTCACAATCACAATACAACACATACACTAATTCACAACACAAACACTAAACACATTCACACACACACTATATCACACACATCTTAATATCATGTGTTAAATGCAAAAATGTTAAAATCTCGATTTATCTTATTGTAATTTCTCATTACTTTTTAGTTTACCTAAAAAATATTTTGATAATTGGTAATGTTATTGTTGTTACCGTTATTGAAGAGCGGTATCTTCTAATACAAGCATAATATTTGCTTAAAAGGACACTTCAAACCCTGTTAGAACTATTTCATAAGTTACTGAAATTAATATTTTCAATTATTTAATTTTAATTTTAATTGTCGGTTTAAAGAATTTTTTGAGAAATAAAAATAGTGACGGAAATTATACAAAGAAGTTATTCTCACCACAACTCGGATCGCGGATCGTGTGGTCCCTAATAACTACTAAAAATAGTAGTGTTCATTGTTTAATTTCCGACTAACTCTCCCGTGATAGCAAACATCGATGAAAAACCAAATCAACCCGGATAGCGGCAGAAGGCTCACCACCTACCACGTTGGGTTCTAATACATTGGTGAAAAGTGGGCTTCTGAGTGTTCCGTTCACCATGACGGTAACAGTCACTTGCCTCTGACTACCCCGTTTGAGATAAAGTCGTGATGGTATGTTATGTTATGTTAGTCAGAAAAAAATCCCTGTGTCTAAAAAAAGATGTTCACGCGGGCGAAGCCACAGGCGGAAAGCTAGTTAATATATATTGTTGGCATGTGGGCTCCAATGTTTAAAGTCAATGTGGTAAAGTGAAATTTAATTATGTAGTCAAATGATTGTTCTGGATGGGAATAATCTGAGAACTTTTGTGCCATAGGCAGGCAGTGCCTTGACTCTAACAGGAGAGTTAAAGGGGAAGATTCGACGCAAACATTATTTAGCTGTTACGGCGTAATATGGACCAGAGTTAAGTTCTTGTGGTACTAGCTACGACAAAATGCAATTTTTATGTTTAATTGGTGTTACAACATATTTTAGCAAAGCACAAACAATATTAATACACATGTAACATACATTATGTAAAACAATAATTTGGAAAGTTGATTTTGGCAACACGTTCGGGGCGCCTTTTTGGATAGAACTTTCCTTGTAAGTGTTATTATTCTGTGTTGAAAATGAATACTCGTAACTGATGCACATGCGTGTTTTAGCTTGAACGGGAGATCTTTCCTTTTGCCTCTTCACAACAAACTATATAGTAAAGCATAAAAACCAAAAATACATTGATCGTAAATGGAAACCGATGGATCGGATTTAATGAAAAATCGAGTCACGCAGCGGGGATCGGCAGTGCCTGGTTTTGATTACCACTTTAATTAAACTCTTGGGAGTCTGGACGACGGCTACGCAGCTATCAAATAACTGAAACAGGCAACCCACAAAACCAAACGTTTCGCGTAAGGTTTTTTTTCAAAAAATGTTGTATTGTACTTCAGCGATAGTAAAACTAAATATGTTTGTTCGATTCGTGTAGGTTTTAAATTCTTAAAGTCACGTTAACTATGATTGCTTGAGAACATATTCTTAAATGGAATAAATGTTTCGGATGTCTTATCATCGAGACACGAATAGACAGAATAGTTGCCAACGAGTTCAACGAATATCACCTTAAAGATGTATAATACTGACTTTCTTTTTTCATGAAGTGCAGCAGTTTCTACATCAGGTACACCTTTTAACATAATTTGTTTGCTAATAATGCTGTATCAGCATAGAAAACAAAACAATTGCAATATATACAACAGCTTTTGAAGTACAAAAGTTTAGCTTAAATCAACTTTTTAAGTATTTCTTTACTAAGTGTAACGTAATTAAGACCATGATAGTTATTTCTGCACCATTCTCGTATTTGCGAGTATGACGTAAGACCCTGATGCTCTGTGCTCGTCATAGGTTGGTACTATTGTGTTCTTCTTACTGATTTCCAGTTGGAACTATGTCAATGTTTTGGAATGTTTCACCGGCTAAAGATAGTTCACTATTAAATTGTATTGAAAGCAAAATCCTAGACCTGAAACTGTGCTCGGAAAGAAGCACTGTTATTTGCTTTGTTCGATTTTATACTGTCTGTACTTACTAATACTAATCACATTATGAAGAAGAAACATTTCATTGTTTGTTTGTATTGAATAGGCTCCAAACTACTGGACCAATTTTTTAAATTCTTCCACCAATATAAAGTTACATCATCAGCAAGCATCAGCAGCATCAGTAGCAGCAGCATCAAATTTTCTGTTTATTATGATGACCAGTCTGCACGAACATTTAAGAAAGATTGTTTCTGGAAGAATTTGATACAAGCTCAGATTTTTTCATGGACATACTGCTGTCATTTTTAATTTATGCAAAAAGCACATGTTTTTTTTTTCATCATATCGAGATTCAAGAAAAAAGCAGTATCTAATTGTCGTAAAATCTTAAACCGTATTCCTGAAACCAAAAAAACGCTCATGAAAATCATTCTATTGAAGATAATCCAAGATCTCATCTCGTGTATTAAACAGCTTAAGAGCCCATAATAGCATCAATGGTGCTTTATAAATGTCTTTCTTGTGACATTTAACAAATCGTGTTACTTCGTTTATTTATTTGAATAATTTCTTTAAAATAAGCTTTTTGGAGAAAGCGTTGGCTCTAAAGACTTGTAACAATAAGTTTAATACGGTAAAGGTAACATGTCTAATTTAATATAACATTGTATAACATATTAGGTTGGGGAAAAAGTCTTTTCGCATATAGTAGGTATGAACTTGTAATAAAATCACTTTGGCTATACTATTTGTATCTGACTGGTTTTGGTATCATTAAAAGTTTAAATTTTAAAGAAGATAATTCCAAATTCAAATTAGGAAAATGTGTGATTTTAATTTTTATTTTTTACTTTCAAGATGATTGAATCTAATGAAGAAATTCGACACATTTTGAAATTTTACTACAAAAAGGTAAAATTGCAACGCAAGCCGCTAAAAAAAATTTGCGATATTTATGGACCTAGTGCAGTGTCTGTGAGAGTAGCACAAATTTGGTTTGAGCGTTTTCAATCCGGAAATTTTGATGTCAAAGATGCACGTCGCTCTGGTCGCCCTATTACGGAAAAAATGGATGGCATTTTTTAAAAAGTGGAGCAAGATCGGCATATCAGTAGTTATGACGTAGCTGAGGAACTGGGAATGAACCACAAAACAGTTTTGGCTCATTTGAAAAAAGTGGGTACACAAAAAAGCTCAATATTTGGGTACCTTACGAGCTCACTGTAAGAAAAAAAAACATTATTTTTAAGAACCTGATAACTGGTGATGAAAAGTGGATCACGTACGACAAGAACGTGCGAAAAAAGTCGTAGTTAAACGCCGATCAGGCTTCACAGACTGTGGCGAAACCCGGGTTAACTCGCAACAAGGTGATGCTTTGTGTGTGTGGTGGAATTGGAAGGGCATTATACATTATGAGCTGTTACCACCAGGCAGGACCATCGATTCTGAACTCTACTGCGAACAACTGATGAGATTAAAGCAAGAAGTTGACAGAAAGCGGCCGGAATTAATCAAACAGAAAAGGTGTGGTTTTTCATCATGATAACGCTAGACCTCACACATCTTCAGCCACTCAGCAAAAATTGAGAGAGTTGGGCTGGGAGGTGTTAATGTTCCCGCCGTATAGTCCTGACCTTGCACCTTCAGATTTCCACCTGTTTCGGTCTCTTCACAATTCTTTAGGCAGTGTCAGGTTAACATCACGAGAGGACTGCCAAAACCACTTGTCGCGGTATTTTGATCAGAAGCTTCAAAATTCCTGTAGCAATAGGATCATGTCCGTACCTACAAGATGGCAAAAAGTAATCGAACAAAATGGCATCTACATACTTTAGTTAAATGTAAATAAACAATATTAAACAACTTTAGTTAAATGTAAATAAACAATATTAAAAAATGCGAAGAAGCTTTTTCCCAACGTATTATTATATACCAAATAATACGTTGGAAAAAAGTTTTTATAGTATTATATACCAAATAATACTTTGGTAAAAAGTTTCTTCGCATTTTTTAAGAAAATTCAAAACATTTTTAATATAGTTTATTTACATTTAACTAAAGTATGTACGAGTAGGTGCCATTTTGTTCGCGGAGATCTATAGAGCGTGCTTAGCTTAAACTTAGACTTATTGCCTGTATCAGTTATTTCTTATCGATATTAAATTATTTTTGTCTTAGTTAAACACCAACTTAGACATTCGTTAGTAACATATTCAATAAGTAAGAAAATAATTAATGAGATAAGTCTGTGCTTAGCTAAGTAACGACTAATAGATCTCGGCCTTAGTAAGGAATTAGATACGCAATAAGTAGCGCATGTAACACATACAGTCTGATTGCAATATGGAAACAAGTATTTGCAATCATCAATATCTCAACCGAGGCTATCTGCCCCATACAGGGCTAACTCAGACTATGAATGTCTGCAATAAACATTAACTCTAGAATTTAAGCAAATTATGTTCACAATTATGTAATTGCCTCCCAGACAAATCACAAACATAATGTACTTCGTAAATGTTATTGTTGAGTGGGGATCGAACCCATGTCAATCGCATACTTTGAAGCTTTAAACAATTTTTGTTAAAGCAATAGAATACAAACACTGGTATGAGTTTGTTATTCAGGTACTCGTTTCAATATACATTATTGTACATCTTAACTTAGGAATAAGGTCATTTCATTGAGGTATCCTAGCAGACAGTTATTTTTTTTAATAAGTTTGGCTCGGAGAAGGTAATTTCTATCGTCAAGGTTAAATTACACATCCAATCTCGAGGAAGTAAATAAGGGAGGAAAATCGCCAAGTCATTGGGTCGAGAATAGATAAATACGTCGACATCATTTAGTCCGTGGGGGCTTCCAGGGCAGAAACCCGTCAGTAACAGGCGGAGATGGGGAAGAAATAAATATAGATGAGGTTTGAAAATATGCAACTAAATATCTTAGGTGGTATTTATTAGTGACAAATTCATCTTGTTAATCATTGGGTGTAACATATTAAATCATTAATAAATTCTTGTTGAACCAATACACATTAATTGTTGAAAATTTGATTTCAATGATTGGACACTTTAGAAGCTAATCAAGTTAATTTAGTTTTTAAAAAAACTTGTTAAAGTGTGCTGAGTTAACTAAGTAAGGTTGAATGATAATTTCTAAAATATTCGCGATCTGAGATTTCACAGACCCACAAACATACAAATACATATAAAGAACCCTCGCTCCCCACATTTACTCGCGCCGTACTCGGCAAGCGGCTAAATTACGCTGCCGAAGTCATTTGGAGTCTCTTTACGGCGCGATCTGCGCATGATACAATAATGACTTTATCGAAATACTCGTAAAGTGACTACTTCGGTGCCCTGCCGTTTTTTAAGTCCTCCATAAATTTCCTTATAATAATTTCAGTAAGGTAGCTATCAACTTTTCCCGTCTTTCATAAAGCAGTCGTAAAGGAAATCTTCGTGACAACCCGGAATACATTAACAGGATTGTTTTGGATTGTTGCACATCTTTTTGTTTGATTAACTGAGTTAGTTTCTTATATGCTTTAGCGGCATTCTACTTATTAAGAATAGAAAGATTATAATTGTCTGTAAGCCTGCTAGCTAGCTTGGCTATTACGTAGAAACTTCTTAACTGATAGGGTTTTTTACAAACTTAACTAAATTAGACAAATTAGTTAAATTAATTACTTATTTTGAGGTTAATCGTAAGCAGTTTTTACTAAAATCAGGCCTGCAACAACGGAGAAAGATATCTCGGCTCATCCCTAGCTCCAATGAAGTACTTGTAGTACGAGCTATCATACTCCCTCATGCGGTTACAGTGCGGTCTGAGAGGTCTGTGCAATGTTACCCTCAGGCCTCGACTGGGCTTAACAACTGTTATCTAGCATAATCAGTTGGGACCAACTGCTCAAAATGCTTTCCGAACACGAGAATACCCTAAAGAACACTCAGAACAATGAGGGATGTTCATATAAAGTTCATAAAGAAATTAGGCTCGCATTTCCCCCTAAGCCTGCGAGCCGGCCGCAACCCGCAGAGCTTAGCGGATGTGCCCGTGCTGTCCGGACATGATTTACCAGCGAAAGGAATATCCCCCGCTGCCTGGGTTAACGGAAGCTAACGTTGTGTAGTATATGTCACCGTATGATTATTAACACCGTAAGTTTACACTTTATCTCGCGAGATTATAAACAATCGAAAAATTGTAAACTGTAACTACCAAGCCATTCACAATTAAACGCATAATTTTTCGATAGTTTATTATCTATCCATAGCAAACTGACAAATTGTAAACTGGCATCTAACTTGCATGCGACGGAACACACTGATTGGTTGAACACCATGTGCTCCACGCCGCCATCTCGGGTTGTCATATTCGTTAGTCGCTGGACATAAACAAAACATAATATTTCAATGATTTTTAATTTTTTTGAAAACTAAAAGTGATAGAGGTACATTGAATACCTAGTCACCTAATTAAGTAAGATCAAACCTGTGATCAGGTAATAAAATCGAACAGATTGTGAACCCTGTTGGTAAGTTCAGGTTCGTTCACTCACAATTTGACGGTCTGCGACGGGAAGATTGTATACCTACTACCGAACAATTATACATTTTACTGTAAGCATTATGATACAGTTTATAATTTTTCGATAGTTTACAATTTCACGAGATAGATTGTAAACTGACGGTACTCACCATCATTTCGTTATTACTTAATAATTTCTCAAAATTTTAAAAGGAAATCAACTGTTCTTCACAAATTATTCGAGTGCCTAGTGTGGTAGTATGGAACAGCATTTTTTTTTTTTCAGTTCCTCTTGCGCAATGTCTTCTTAGTTATCGAGGCTACAATCACCCCTTAAAACATTAGTACTGATTAGAAAATAACAATTATCATAATCTTAATTGCCACAGCATGAGCTATGATAGGATGTATTCAAGATCATGATACAAACATACCTCCCAATTCAATTATGATAGTTAAAATGAGTTTTGGTATAAAAAAATAAATTTTTAATCATGTTTGTAGAGCAAACCTATGAAACGAGTTCACGGGAAATAATAAAAAGTGTGATCAACAGCAAAACTCCCGCGACATCGGAATCTACAGCATGAATCGGATTTCACATTAAAACTGTCGTATCTCAGTGTTCGAGGGAAATTTTAATTAGAAAACGTGAACGTGGGATGCTGAATTTAACTTTCGATGCAGTTCTATTTGAATGACTTTGTTTGCAGACTTGTCTACATGTCAATGCAAAAATGAAAGCCTTTGTTCAAAATGCTTTACACCGCAACGATAAAATGGCGCCCTATAAAACTCGTTATCATGTTCCTTGATTGTAAAATTATTGAAAAAAATGATGTTAAGTTATTTGTTACTTATTATTTTTATGAGATAGAATATAAATGCAATCAAGTACATGAAAATTAAGCCATTTTGACCAACTGAGGGTCACAGTATGAAAGCGAACAGTACTGTAAGCGCGCTAACTGCACGCACGCAGATCGCGCGCAGTATACGAGCCTTGCGTGAGTTGCGCTTAAGAGGCTCACCAATCAATTGCAGTAACTGCACGCGGGCAGCTGCATCTATCTCGCGAGCTGCGCATTTGCGGCGCATTCGCCAGGTCTGGACGCACTCTAACAGACGAGGCTTAAGTGGTCGATGGTGGCACGAACCTGAGTGCAGAGGACGTGCCAGGCAGAAGTGTTAGTATTTCTAAGTTTCTTAATTATAAGTCTATTGCCATGATGGAAACCACGAATACCACTAATGATTGAAAGCAGAGAATGCCTGGTGCACGTTAGCAAACGTGGCTTCCTAATTAGTTAGTTTCCGCACCCGCTGTTCACCGCGTGCTTAACAAATTGCACTGTAACCGCTCCAAACTACATCCTACACTAGACACATGCGGATGGTATTCCACAATGTAAAGAAGAGGGATGTAGAGTGATGTAGTTTGACGAACGGAAGTAGGCCTCCAGTACCCAGGGCCGTCTTAAGCACTTTAGACGCGCCGACGTTAGGCCGAATACTGGGTACAATTACTTTATTTTGCTTATCCATTTCATTTTAAGCACTCCCAGCAAGGGTAGAAAGCACTCCAAGTAAGCAAAATCACCAAAACCTTTACAAGGATGCTAACTTCATGCATCTTACAATAACTGTCATCATTAGTGCTGCCAGCTGAGTTCTGTTTTACTTTAGTTCGTTTTTATTTTATTTTTCTTTCTGAAAAACAACTCATAATGTACTTTTTATTCAGTAATCATTTTCGTTACTCGTAGCAAAAATATCCTGGATAAGCCCCAGGGAAATGGTAGTACATTATTTCGTATGAAAGAAACCATTATTGACTACAAACAAATTGTTAAACTTGCTTCGGCAATTTCCGATATTAACGAAACGAAACCCTAGGGATGTTCTAGTAATAAAGTAATAATCAAATCGTGTAAACTAAGAAATTTTAAAAGTAAGTTTAAGAATAATCGGCTTGCTAGGAGTGATCGATTTTTACCAAGGGGGCTTTTACAATCACTTGTTTTCTGTTAGTTGAATTCCTTGAACTGAAGGCAGCGAGCAATCTCGTCATTAAACATCCAGCCTAAAAGATGCATTAGTGCCAGGTAACCACTGTCTGGGGGTATCTGTCGTGTATCAGGATACCCCTCGTGGCGTGAGGAGGCCCGGCATTGGCTGGGCTGACCGCTTGGGACGATGTGGCCGGAACCCTAAGGGAATCCCACGTCGTCCCGCTAAAGCAAAGTGAAGATACACCGAGGTTCTTTTAGTGGGTATACCGCCAGCTTCACCGGCAGGGAGTCCCACACTTCCCCACCGCTCCCCCGGGCGGTGGGATAGTGCGCAAAGCATTTTTTCCTCGATAAAAAAAAGGTAACCGCTGTCTGGCTGAAAATGCAAGATCATTGTTAGATATTGCTCGCTACGCTCAGTTGAGGATATGAACTTGACAAGTTTTAAGTGATTGTAATAGGGCCCCAAAAGAAACTTCACGTACATTTGCGTTTGTGCTTTGCCCTGCTTTTTCATAATCTATCGCTTCTAAGAGTATAAAACAAATAAACATGCTACATATAATAATGTTATTGATAGAATCGACCTATTTTTTGTTATCAAAATCTACGTAAAGGTGCTCGCCTAGAGCATTTTCCTGTAATGCAACGTTACAGAAACGATCATTACATCGGTGAAAGAGAAGAACCGCGCATTACAGTGCGCAATTTGTTGTTACAATGTGTAATATTATGATACTATTTCACTGAAGTTTTGTAAGGCAGAATTGCAATGTAGTGCTCAAAATCGAATCTGGAATGAAAATTACAGGCAAATCTTCGTCACGTCGGGGAGGCAGTTCTGGGTTGGAGTGTAGCAAAGGGTGTGCAAGGCACTTAGGACTTAGAAAATTCTCATCAAAAATATCGAAATCGCTATTTTGCGTTTTAAATCGTAGAGGGGATAAAAATAAAACGTTTTAATACTTTAGATTTTTTGTCTCCGACTCTACTAATTTTCGAAATACTTCAGGTGTCAGTAGGTTAGGTTTACTTTTTTATGACCACCCAGAAACTTGATAGTTTTTGATAAAGCAAATATCTAGAGAATTATAAGTCGGAGACAAAAAGTTGAAAGTATAAAAACATTTTATTTTTATCCCTTCTACGTTAAAAAACACATAATATTGTATTTAAACGATTTCGATATTTTTGATGAAAATCCCAAATGCCTTGCACACCCTTTGCTACATTCCAACCCAATTCTGTATTGTAATGCTCAAAATCGAATCTGAAATGTTACATTACAGGAAAATACTCCAGGTGAGGGACCGTCTTAAGTATATTTTTTTATTCATTACAAAACTATTAAGCATACACTGTAGCACAAAAGCTATACGAATTCCTGGTATACTGGTATTGATATCGCCGAATCCTAAAAAATGCAAAGCTTCTCGTGGCAAACAATATCCAATTTTATTAACACTTCATTTTATCTACAATTTAATATCCATATTTATGGTCCATAATTTTCAAAAGGTATTTCATGCTCGTGAGCTTTAAGGCTGAGGCTTCCAACAAAGTTTGTGTTACAGGATATTATAGCGCGACGCCTCGGCCATTTTGTAGCTACCCACTGTGAAACGTAATTTACTATATTACGGAAATAAAGAAGGTTGCTGCGTAATATAGTGCATTATTTCCTTTGTTATGTAAAAATTAAGGTATTTTTTAACATACAGTCTTTTTGAATTTCGTACAGATTGCATAATTTAATCGACTTGGAGGATGGTTGCCGAAAGAGGACCGGCCGGCAGCGGTTAATTAAAGAAGCGCTGTAGTACTTTATGTACTGATATGGCCCATAGATTAAAAATACATAAGTGTAGTTTTTTCATTGCTTGGCCGATCTGTTTTATATGGACGATCATATTTTTTTATAATCTGCATTCGGTACTGTACAAAACTTTGAATGTTAATCTACCAAACATAAAAGGACGTTTTTGTCTCCTAGAGAAAATGGAGGCCTCTAACTAACACACTTTTTTCTAGAGACTGCCAAGTCTCGTGAATTCCATCTACATAATTTGCGGCTGGACGTCAATTTCAAGTCTAAAAACCTAAGTAACTCTTTTTGTATCCAGGAACAAATGAAGTTGCTGTCCAAGATGAAAAATGGATTATGTTGAAAGGGTCGCTGGATTACGATGCCGTTAACCGACCACTCTAGAAATAGTAAAAAATTGTCGCGTCAGCTCTCATCAACAGTCCAATTCAATTTAAAAGAGATATTTCCTATGATTAGACAATGAGTGAGAGCGTTTCCCGGGGCAGAGATGGATACATTTGTCAAAATGACAAACCCTCCACATAAAACAGAAAGGATAACGCGAGAGATTTGAAGAGATTGATGGCGGCACAGGCGGTCTTTATGGACGCTGACAGTCACAAACGTCGAGGTTTTCTACTAAGCATTCGATTTTAAAATGGCAGATGAAGACATTTACTTTCCGTTCTGCTACGAGGATTTTAAGGCTCTTTTTGACCACGAAAGAATAAAGACCGCGTCTGCCCATAGATGCCCGCGACTGCCCTCACCGCGAATACAAAGCACACGAGGTACGGAAGCAGTTAGTTCTCGACGTTCGTTCTAATGAAGAGCACGTCAGTGGAAATAGCCGCCCAAACTGGTTTGTGTGATCCATGGCGGGTAGGCACGAACATGCTGCGCCGCCAGTGCCCGCCGGGCAGCCGATGCGCGGTCTTTTTGACCTCTATGTGCGTTGGTAGTGAAGGATTTCCTTCGCGCTATCGTTCGCGGTGAAATTGACCGGCCCGCTGTCTGCAAAGCGCCTAAGTGTAGCGTGATTGTATAAATGTAGGGTCTTCTTAACTTTCAAATGTTTAATTGCTTAAATTTTGGTTCAGGATTGTTTTATAAAACTCATCTGAAGGGGCTAGCCAAAAGCAACACGCTACATTCGTTTAGACATGTCAAATTGAAAAATTTACGGGAATGATATTCTCACTCGTCTAATCGAACTGACATTTTATGTCAGTCAAAGGTTTTTTCAATTTGGTAGGCAAACCTCCTCTAGAAGCCGAAAGTCGAAACCCAACATGAAGATTGTTGATGTCTTTAAACATAGAATACTCGTATAATAAAGTATCATTTCTTTGTTTATTTTAGCATTTTGCAATGTTTGTTTTTCATATTTAAAGATGGAAAAACTAGAAAAAAAACTAATTTCAGACCTTGAAGAATCCTGCCTGATTTCTGCAAGGTCCGAAATTCGATTTTTTCTAGTTTTCGATTCGATTCGTTCTAGATCGATTTAGGTATCCTAAAGTATTATAACTATACAATTGAGTGCAAGTAGCGTTAGTAAAACAATAAAACGAACACAACTACAACTGAACAATATCATCAGTTTCGTCGCAATAATTTTGCAATGATTAATGTAGCGTCACCCACCCGGGCATCAGGACTGCCAATCACACATGGCGCAGTGATTTTTTTTATTGACTACGAAGTTATTAGGTTCTTATAATCACGACATTAAGAAACTAATAAGACTTAGAATAATAATTACTTATAGAAACCAAGTCCGCGCGCCCATTTTGAAGCACCTTAATTGGAGCCGTAAATAGCTCCAAACGAACCGCTTTGCAGTGTTCATTATAGCTGCGCAATGTTTAATATCAAAACGCGCCACACGTAAGCAAGTAATAGTCACGCATGTGTAGATCGGATTAGTGCTTCATTTTTGACGGGGCGGTTGTATGAAGACTATCCTTCTATACGTTATCATTCTAAGTATTGAGACATTATAAGACTCCTCTTGTTCCTAAAGTAAGGTTTTTGAATAGTAAAACCGTTGACAGTTTTCTTAATACAAGACGACATTGCTGTTTGAAACGAAGGAAAACTTAATTCATATATAGATACTTATGTAAGAATGAGATATTCAAAAGTCTTTGAACCAAAAGCACCGGTTCAAAACAAAAAAACTGCCTACTGGAAAGAAAACACAACCACTTACTAGCAGTGTAACTTTTAGGTAACAAGTAATAAGTATGTACAATATGGTATTTAAAATTATTTTTTTGTTAACATGATTTAAAAAGGAATCTTACTCTTTCCTATGTTGACGAATACCTACATTTTACTATTAATTAGTAACCTGTAGTAGTATTAATTACCTGAGGAGAACATACAATTATGGTCTTATAATCAAAAAAACATTTAAAAACAACTAAAGCAGCGTCATGCCTTAGTGGTTGAGCATCCCAACTCGGATAGCAGATCGTGTGGTCCCGAGTTCAAATCTGGCCAGAACCAAAATCTTTGTGTTCATTGTTATATTTCCGACTAACTCTCCGGTGATGGAAAACATGGATAAAAAACCAAATCAACCCGGATAACGGCGGAAGGCTCACCACCTACCACGTTGGGTTCTAATACCATTGGTAAAAAGTGGGCTTCTGAGTGTTCCGTTCACCATGACGGCAACAGTCACTTGCTTCTGACTACCCTGTTTGGGATAAAGTCGTGATGGTATGTAAAAACCCCTAAAAAATATTGTATTTCACACATTTTTCCCCTGACCGTACAGAAAATGCGATGCAAATTGAACATATCTCAGAAAGAAAATTCCCAGACCGAATAGCCTGTTCGAGGCGACTGACAAGAATACGTAAAGAACAAAATTTCAAACTCATAATCAAATGAGTATCAGCGAATCATTATTCGCTGGGTTCCGTTTCGGATCCGACCGAATTTTTGTTACATTGTTCAGTTGGCATGTCGCCATCCTCGCTAGAATATATCCATCAAAACAAAACAACGTTCAGAAAAAGAGAAGACAAAATCGCTGAACTGAAAGAAATATTCCTCTTTGAATATTTTACGGACGACAATGTACAATATCCAAACAGACATTAAACAAAACAAAAAACTATTGAAATGGCGTGCTTATAGCGTAATCGAACATTATTAATAAATGATTTTATCATTTAACTAAGCCACTTATACGGGTGTCAATGTTAATTTTTTTGATTACAATTTTTTCTTGCAATATTTTTTTAATTAACATGGGTGTTCTAACTCAATACATTAACTAGTCAAAGTATGACATATTACCTGCTAATCTTTTGGCAAAAAAAAATAAGTTGGCACCTTTGATATATTTTTTTAAATAGTTATTTTTGTATGGACTTGGACGATTTTCTGAAAGAACTAAAATTGATCATAACTTTTTGACGGTTAGAAATCGGACCAATACTGATAGAGTTAAAAAGGTCAGAAATGACCCCAGCTATGCGCTATTTTGATATGATCCTCACTTCCAGGGACACCCTGTATGCGTGAGCAATGTGGTTCCACTGAACAGCTATCTAGTTTATTTACATTTAACTAAAGTATGCAGGCGCCATTTTGTTCGACTACTTGTTGCTATCTTGTAGGTAGGGAAATGATCCTATTGCTATAGGAATTTTGAGGCTTCTGATCAAAACACCGCGAGAAGTGGTTTTGGCAGTCCTCTCGTGATGTAAGTAAGTAAGTTTTGATTAAACAGTTTATAACAAATTGGGAGCCAGCTTCTACCAACAAACTATTGTATAGAATGGCAGATTTTGTAAAATTAAAAACTGTAAAACTAAAAAGCAAATAAAACATTTTTATTTTTTTGTTCTTTTTATGTTACCTGACACTGCCTAAAGATTTCTGAAGAGACCGAAACAGGGGGAAATCTGAAGGTGCAAGGTCAGGACTATACGGCGCATGCATTAACACTTCCCAGCCGAACTCTCTTAATTTTTGGTGAGTCGTTAAAGATGTGTGAGTTCTAGCGTTATCATGATGAAAAACCACACCCTTTCTGTTGATTAATTCCGGCCGCTTTTTCTCAACTTCTTGTTTTAATCTCATCAATTGTTCGCAGTAGAGTTCAGAATCGATGGTCTAGCCTGGTGGTAACAGCTCATAATGAATAATACCCTTCCAATCTTACCACACACACAGCATTGCTAATTAACCCTGGTTTCGCCACAGTCTGTGAAGCCTGACCGGCCTTTGACCACGACCTTTTTTGCACGTTCTTGTCTTGCGTGATCCACTTTTCATCACCAGTTATCAGCTTTTTCAAAAATGGTTCGGTTCCATTACGTCGTAATAAAAAATCAAAAATGAGTAGACTTTTCATTAGGTTTCTTTCAGTGGCATCCATTTTATCCGTAATAGGGCGACCAGAGCGACGTGCATCTTTGACATCAAAATTTCCGGATTGAAAACGCGTAAACCAAATTTGTGCTACTCTCACAGACACTGCACTTGGTCCATAAACATCGCAAATTTTTTTCGCGGCTTGCGTGGCATTTTTACCTTTTGAAATTCTAAATTGGATCGAATTTTTCATTAGATTCACTCATCTTGACAGTAAGAAAAACACATGAAAATCACACATTTTCCTAATTTCAATTTGGAATTATCTTCTTTAAAATTTAAACTTTTAATGATACCAAAACCAGGCAGATACAAATAGTATAGCCAAAGAGATTTTATTAAAAGTTCAAACATACTATATGCGAAAAGAGTTTTTCCCCAACCTAATATACAGTTTTGAAGGCGATGATATAATTAAATATCTATCACCTTCACCAAGAACCAATAGAATTGCGAAGATAGGTGAATGAAACAATTCTATTGGTTCTCAACACACACATTCCTCGCAACGCATCCTCGCACACCTCTGGTGAAAACGCACCCTAAGTGCCAGAAACTGAGGTAGACAGACACACATACTTAACTATTTCCAAATACATACTTTTATAGATAGTAACACCCAGACACAAAACGAACCCACAGCCCACAACGCTAAAGACAGGATACAGCAAACCAGTAGGGTAATTAATTGCATCTATTAAGGGACGGGTTTTCGGAAATTATTTTACATCGATTTTGGGAAGACTTTTCATTTGTAAGACATCATAATCAGATAAACTGTTTCCATTTCAAAATGAAATAGCAACGCACTAACGACCAGTTACTTATAAAAAAGGTTTTTTAAAAGCTTGTCCGTGGTTTTTATAAAAGGCTCTAAATAAGTTCCATGATTGAACTGCAAGATTTAAGGCATTGTAAACTAGAAAAATCACTTCTTGAGAAAGCCATGGCTATAAGTTACTAATAAGTTCGTAGCTTCCTAATAATTAAACGGAAATTCATAAAAAATAGTGAAGTGGCCCATTTCAAGTCTTAGAAATGGTATAAAAGTTATAACTTACCTGTTTTCAAGTTATAAATGAAACAAATCGTAATTTTAAGCTTATTTTTATTTGCAGTTGTACTGCAAATTAATTTATAGGCAGCAAGACTGGTGGATTTCCCACTACGAAAACCATTTTGTACAATCGCCAGAACCTGATACTTTTCCAAAATCTCTAACAATCTAGCTTTAAAGATCTTTTCAAATATTCTGGAAAGCACACAGGACAGGCACAAGAGTTATAGGTCTATCATTTATGTTTTGTTTGAAGATGGATCTTGTTTGGAACCGGCCCTATTTAGGCGCACCTACCTTATGCATCTTAAACTCACCCTATTAGTCAAGAGTTAACTACCTAACTGCGATTAATCTCAAACGACCAGTAATTAACGGGCGGATAGATTTAGGTAGGACTTAGATTAGCGGTTTCAGACTAGAGTTTTTTTGCTCACGTATACGGTCGCTTTGGGATACGCGCTTATATGCGTACACGGGCTTATTGTGGCGTGTTCGCTCCAACCGGTAGTGGAGAACCGGTATCTATGGGGATTATACGAGCTTATAAGCGCGTCAACGCTCTTGGGAGTTATGGCTCGCGTACACCTAATCCGTATCAATATTCGTAACATGCAATAGAGGCGTTTGGTGATTGCCTTTGAAAGGTCAAAGCAATTCCCGTCTCTAGGCGGTTTTGGCGTCAATATACAGGGTGTAGTGAAATCAACTGCACCCTACTAATTAGGACGGCGACATCGCTCGCCTTTGACATCCTTTTGGCTATTACGAACTAGCGACTAGACGAATTTGCAGACAGTTTCAAGCTCTAAAATGTTTAAAACTTTCCTTCAAATCTTGCAGGATAGAATTTGTGCAGAATTCGATATGTGTGTGCTTCAACTTAATGAAACTATAGTTGCAAGAAGTCCGCTGCTGAACAGGGCCTAGGCCTTTCTACCGAAAAACCGTGATTACAATCATGTTGTCCTTATATCTTGCAAAATGGGCATCGCATATTGAGTTTTCCATTGGTCGCCATTTTAGCAGTTTTGTGCCCCAAAGGCCTTGACATTTTTTTTAAATGTATAGCAATAGTCGACTGGCCCCTGACTACCCCGTTTGCGATATAGTCGTAATGGTATGTACTCGTCTCTATTAATATTTCAGTACAAAAAAATCCCATGGCTAACATCTATTGCCGAAGGACACAGTGAGAGACATGTTATTTTGGTACATAGTCAGTCGACTGTTCCCGCCGTGGTGAACGGAACACTCAGAAGCTCACTTTTCACTAAGCGTAGGTATTAGATTCCAACCGGATCGAAATGAAACGGAGAACCCTGGAAATGAAAAAGTTAACTACATATGGTGACAAACATGTATATTCAACCCTGACAAATAATAATTCCCATAATAGGGTGGAACGAGATGTCAAGTCATTACTTCTAGCAAACGAAACATACGCAAGGTAAAATATGTGTTGTGTGGGCTTTGCCGATCCATGAATCAAATAAAACAAAATACGGTAAAAAAGGTCCGGAGCGCGCGAAAAACAAAAATGATTTATGAATCCCCACATTGACGGTTTAATCCCAGTACAATACGGTGTTAACTTCGATTTCACGAAGCCTACCTTGGCATTTATTGCAAAACCCATTGCAACGTTATTTTAGTATCAAAAGTAAAGTTAAAAAAAAGAAAAATTAGCCTATAAACTATCCCAGTCTAGCAGTGGGATAGTTTATAGGCAAATTTTTGCAAAGGCCTCACTCAGTGAAACCAAGTCAACGCAACTTTTGATGGGCTTACTCACCACGCTTCCCAAATGCGGGTTGGTGGTTCATTTTTATGAGTACCTAAATATAAAGATACCTCGAAGCTATATTGCTTTTAGTAGTAGTATATCTAGTTCTACTTAACGCAAACAAGCATGCAGTCTTCCTGATGGTTAACGGTTACCGGCGTCTATGAACAAGTGCAACACCAGCGAATTGCTGATCCGTATGAATAGGTCAAAGTTTGGCTTGGCTTACAAGAATAACTGCATAAATAGGAGCTAAGATATTTCCGTTTGTAAATTAGCAAACATTATAAACAATATATACAACTTCATTCAGTTTGCTGATCATTACGTTCTTAACCGCTCATCCCGCCCAAGCAAGTATCAAAATAAACCTTCCCTTAATTAAATCAATTCAGCCAACCTAACGCCATCTAGTAGAACTTGTAACAACCACACTTCCCTTTTTTCAGCCCCAAGTGCTGCCATCTACGTCGGGAGGCAAATACGTTCTTGGCTACATTTTACGTAAACACGTCCTACAAAACCGTTGCTGTAAGGAGGGAAAGGTACACTTTGAGAATGTGTAGATGGTGCTGCTTGTCTTTGGCTCAACATGAAAAAAATATACTATCTTAGTAGTCAGCATTTGCTCCACTTAAATTATGACGATATGTTCTTTAATTCATCAAGATACATACATCTACTGAATAAGGGGTGTCTCATTAAAACATGAATTTTAAAAATGAAAAAATATATATATATTTAATATTTTACTATCGTTTTTTTCTACCTAAGTATGGAGGTAGTGATGACATTTACACATGAAACAAAATATCAGTTAAATGGCCACCGTTGCACTGTTGGCAGGTATGCACTATTTTGACGAAATTTTGCAGTACATTTTGCAGTAATAATAATTAAACAAACACAAAATATGGCTGGCTCAACAATTGACAGTCGAAAATGGCGTGCAATTCGAAATTCAAGTTCTTGCTGAGACACCCTTTACTAAGCATGTTTTTAGAAAGTTAAGAGGTTGATAAGGATTTTAGTAAACAAAATACAAGTATGTTTTCAAAATCTGAATATTTATTGCATGAAATGTCCATCACAATGACATTAATATAATAAATATATATATAAATTTGCGCCAGACAACACAGTAGGGATTAATATCCCTGTGTTACGAGGTACCACGCAAGGAAATCAGCCAGGGGCGTCTCCCAACACACCCAGACCCGAGTCAATTCAGAAAAGATCGTTCCCTGAATTGACCCGACCGGGAATCGAAACGAGGAAATCAAGGCGAGAAACCGTGCTACAGCGCACTACGCCAGAAATATTTGTCGTTAGATGACGTGAACAACCAACAACCGTGGAACCAACAATCCGCAGTCAGCATTCAGGATCGCTACCAACCGTTTCATGTCCGATGGCTCTCACCCAGTAACGCCCCGAGCCAAGCATAGAGCATGCGGCACCCTTAGCACATGCTACTCGAATGTGAGTTGAGGGCGTTCTGCGTTCACCCTAAAGTTCGGTAAAGCTGTCAAGGAGTTTTTTTATTTTAATACCACATCGGTGGAAGAAAGGTAGAGAGGGTAAGCGGTTACCGCATCTCATAAACACGCGACGCGCACCACGTAGTACGAGTAGTACTCGTGCTTTGCTGATTCTGTAAGGTCTTAGCCATTTTTACGGAACATTTGTTTAGTCAACAAGAAGAAATATGGACCATATAACAGCTCCCTATTTTCATCAATCCAGATAACAGCAGTACACATATAGAAAAGAAACAAATTGGTTCAGGACTCTGCTAGCCCAGTCCTCAAAAGTATTCGTATATCATAACAACTTACTTCTGCTCCGTTTAAATCCTGTATAAACCACTCTAGCCAACGTTTGCGTTCCACGTTCGTAGCATTGTCGTAGCAAGTCGCTACGAAGGATACAATTAATGTAAAATGAGCTTGGAGAAAAATAAGCGAAGTTATTTCTGATTACTAAAAACTCTGAAATTACTGAATGAGTGCAATATCAGAATGAGTGCATCGCGGGTCCAGTTACTACCTACCCAGGTCTGGGTAAACACTACGTCTGTTTGTGTTTTGTTTTGTGTAGTTGTGGTAATATGCATTTATACATGTTTTTAAAATATTTACTTATTGTAGTGTAAGTACTAATATGAAATACTCATTGTAAAGCTCTGTTCGGTATGGCCTTGATTTAAGTCCTAGCTATATAAAAATGGAAAAATGTATAACAATGCAAGACAACAAAATAAATTAATTGATAGATTTTTTGACAGTTTACAAACTTTTCATTTCTACAGAGGGGCATAAACTTATTATTTCTATTTTATTTTTCATTATTTTAATGTTGCCTGAGTTTTTATTTTTATAGGAAAAAACAGCATTGTGAAAATACCAAAAATTAAATTCAACCTTGGTCCCTACGACCAAGAATGAATTTTCCTAGTTTCAACCTCAGATGGAAAACTAATTAGGTATATCCCTTTATTTTATAAGTTACAATTTTCCAAAACGGCATGTATCTCATGGTGCAGGCGGGTGCGGCTGCCGGCGCGGGAGGGAGGACTGACGTCACAGTCCTAGGCTACGTGCACAGAGCGACGCCTCTATCCGGGTCACCTATTTTGGGATGATGCACTTACCGTCAGATATGATGGATTCGACGGGGCTGTAGTAGGCCCCTCGTCAGGAATAAAGTGTTTAAAAAACTGTATTCAAGAAAATGTTTTACGATGGTATAAGAGGAGAATAGTTAACGAGTTAGCTGCTAGCTGTCTTAAGAAATCGAGGAGCTTAATTCATGTTAGCAGTTTCAAATTTCACACAACTATTAGACAAACTTATGAATACAGCTTAAATATTGAATGTAACATTTATAATGACTTCCGTCCGCCGGTTATTTCTACAAAGAAGATCGGTTAATTATCCAACTCCGGAGTTTTTTTTATAGGGTGTTTGTTTCTTTAATGCCAGTCAGTCATATTTTTTTTATTTCGGTACAAGTTCGGTTAATGAACAGTTTTAAAGAATAGGTACAGTTAATTCTAAAAGGCCAAAGTTCCATAATAAACACTTTTTTTATAGCTTTCATGCATTTACCTCAGAATACTATCAGGTGCTCCCTAACTTGGCATTTGCCTGTATTGTAACGTTTCAGATTCAATTTTGAGCATTACATTACAATGCGGCCTCTCTGAACTTGTATCAAAATATTATACATTGTATCATCAAGTTGCGCACTGTACTAATGCTTGGTGGTTTTTCCTCATCAACGTATTGCTCGGATCTATAACAAGACAGTTTGCGCACTGTGAAGTTTGGTTCTCCTCCCTCACTGACGTAATGTTACATTACAGGCAAATGCTGCAAGTGAGGGAACACCATTAAGTTGGTGAGGGAAAAGCACCGAGCATTACAGTGCTCAACTTGATGACACAATGTGTAATATTAGTAGGGGAAAAAGTTTTTTCGCATATAGTATGTATGAACTTGTAATAAAATCTCTTTGGCTATTTGTATCTGGCTGGTTTTGGTATCATTAAAAGTTTAAATTTTAATTCCAAATTCAAATTAGGAAAATGTGTGATTTTCATTTGTTTTTATTTCTGTCAAGATGAGTGAATCTAATGAAGAAATTCGATACTGCCAAATCCACTTGTCGCGGTATTTTGATCAGAAGCCTCAAAATTCCTATAGCAATAGGATTATGTCCCTACCTACAAGATGGCAAAAAGTAATCGAACAAAATGGCACTTACATACTTTAGTTAAATGTAAATATACTATATTAAAAAATGTTTTGAATTTTCTTAAAAAATGCGCAGAAACTTTTTCCCCGACCTATTATTTTGATACAACTTCCCTGAAGTTTTGTAAATCAGTATTGTCATGTGATGCTTATGTAAACATTCCTTGTCTGTTCAGTGATTAGCTAGACAGAAATTGCCAGCCATACTTCTGACGGCTCCTCTTGACTTAGGGTTAAAATGCCTAGTTCGAGGGTCAATGTAAGGTCAGTGTACATGATTTAGTATTTTTTTATATTCTGAATTTGTTCTAGTGAAAATACTATTAGAAATCGATATAATAAGTATTCTGGAAGGTGGAAGTACAAAACCGTTGTCAAAAAAACAAAAAGAACTTAAAAAAGTAAAATTTTGCTCCGTTTACTACAGAAAACCCCAGCAAAAAAAATACTCCAGAGCCAAAAAACGCACAGGTCGATAGAGTTTGTCAAATCTGAAATGAAGCGCCCCTCCACCGCATTCACGCACACACAAAGTAAAGTAAAGGAATTACACTATACACTGTCCCACTGCTGGACAAAGGCCTCCTTCATTGAAATTAAGTTATCGCTACAGTGGATGGAGGAAGGAGAAGATAAGGAATTATACAGTTATAGTAATAACAAACCGTCTTTTAAAGCATCGTTAAATACACACGTACATAATATGCAAGACATAGATGAAACCGAGGTAATGAATGGAATTGCTAAATTGAAATTTGAGAAAAGCCCAGGACCTGATAAGATTACCAACGAAGCTCTGAAACTAGGAAGTATCTATCTAGCAAGCCCTCTAACACAGCTTTTTAATTTGGTGTTGCAAACGGCTGATATACCTAAACAATGGACTGAATCTGATATAATCTTACTGTACAAAAAAGGAGATCCAAAGAATATTAGTAACTACCGACCAATAAGCCTACTTTCGTCAATATACAAATTATTCTCAACAATCTTAGAAAAGAGAATCAGAAGCACTATTGAAAAGCACCAACCAGTAGAGCAAGCCGGCTTTAGAAGAGGTTTCTCTACTGTGGATCATATTCACTCTATCGAAATGCTCATAGATAAATACCAAGAGTTTCATAGACCTCTCTACCTTGTGTTTATTGACTATCAAAAAGCTTTTGACACTTTGTACCATCACTCGATATGGGAGTCTCTACAACAGCAAAATGTTGAAATGCCATATCTGAAGGTACTACAACATATATACCAAAATTGCAACAGCAGAATTAAACTAGAGACGACCGGGCCCTGGATACCAATCAAAAGAGGAGTGAGACAGGGTGACGTCATCTCACCAACATTATTCATAGCAGTGTTACAACGAGTAATTGAACAACTTGATTGGGGAGAGGTTGGTTTAAATGTGAACAATCACTTTATCAGCCATTTAAGATTCGCCGACGATATTGTCCTGTTTTCTGAAAACGCAGCCGAGCTTCAGTCAATGATAAACGCCCTGCACTTCGCAAGCCAAAAAGTAGGCCTGGATATTAATCGCAGCAAAACCAACGTTATGACAAACTTTATTAAATATCCTGTATACCTTGAAAATAAAGCGCTCGAGTACGTTGACACCTACATATACCTAGGTAAGCAAATCTCGTTTGATAAGCAGAGAAATAAACATGAAATAGAAAGGAGAGTTTCAAATGCATGGAAAAAATTTTGGAGCCTAAAAGAAGTTATGAAGAGTGATATGCCAATCTTAATTAAACAAAAAATTATGGACTCCTGTATACTGCCATCATTAACCTACGCTAGCCAAACCTGGAAGCTCACACATAAAGTGAAATCTAAAATCAGAACATGTCAAAGAGGCATGGAAAGGAGTTTATTAAAAATTAGAAGAATCCATAAAATATCACACAAAACTATAAGGAAAAAGACAAAAGTTACTGATGCTCTATATCACTGCAAAAAATTAAAGTGGCGCTGGGCCGGCCACATAGCTAGACTAACAGACAATAGATGGACTCAGAGAATAACATGTTGGAACGGACCGCCGGGCACCAGGAAGAGAGGCAGACCAGCTGCCCGCTGGGCTGATGATATCGTGCAAGTGGCTGGCAAACAGTGGATGGAGATAGCGAAAGACAGGGACACTTGGAAATCTTTAGAGGAGGCCTTCACCTTCGAGAACGAGGGGTTCTTACTAGCTTAAAAGTTGATGTACATATTTTATTTGTTATATTTTATTTTTTAAGAATTTAGTGTAGTTTTTAAGTAAAATGCATGTTTTGTTAATTTATACCTATCTAGTAAGAAATAAAAGGCTTTTTTATTTTTATTTTATTTATTTTATTACAGTGGATGGGTTTCGGTTTCTTTTTTTTTTATGACGCGCCCAAAATTTGTTGGGCGCGTCATTTCTGTTAAGACAAGCTCTATTAGAAATGTTCAATCATAATGCCGTGACTATACTTCGTGCACGAAGGGTCTAAAATGCACTGAATCAGTCGTTAGAAGTCTTGAATAGACGCGGATAACAGCCACCACCTTCAAAATTAAATAAAAAAATAAATATATTGGACAAATTACACCGAGATCATCTGACCTCAAACTAAGCAGAGCTTGTACTATGGGTATCAGAGACTAATAAACATACTTCAAAAAATTCTAATACATACTTATGAGACTTTGTCTGTCTGTCTGTCATATCTAAAAAATAAAAATGTAAAACCTCCTACTTGCATTGTATTAGCGTATGCTTCAGTGTTGAGGGTCATGGTCCTAGATCGTCTTCGCTGAGACTATTTTCCACCATTTGGTTCTGGTTGTATCATTCAGCCAAAAAGTACGATAGAAATAAAAAATATCGGAGGCAAATCAATAAATAATAGATTATGGCAATCATTAAACAATATACCATCAATATACTCGTAGCTGCTACAAATCCTACTGCGAGGTATTCTGAAAACCATTATATTATATTATTAAAGTCTCTGCTTTTTTGTTATCATTCGATGCTACGAGTATAAGACGCCCACTGCTGAACAAAGGCTTCTTGCCCATAGATTTCTAGAGCAGATGGTTACTTGCCTGCATTTGCGTTAAGCATCTAATGATCTCCATTCTGAAACTCTGCTACCCCAACGGCTATCTGTAACTCCTGCTGACATACGTCGATATTCTGATTCAATAACTTATTGACATACCTGGCAAGCTTGATACTCGTAGCAGGTTGACTGACCTTAAGTTTTCGACTTTTGACAAAAATCATACCTCCAAAGTAGGCAAAGCAAAAAATGTGAAATAAATACATCTATTCGAAGGTTTGATTCACCTTGAGTTCCGTCTACAGCCATCAACCATGGTGGACCTTCACAATTAGTGGCAACTAAATTTGCGATCGAGCGAGGACGCCTCGCCCCGCGCCTTCCCCGCTCGCCCAACCTGTTTCAGAATGAAACTGACCTAATTCCACCGCTGCAATCCCCTTCCCCGCCGACTGACGTCATACCATAACCTCCGGAAGAAGAACTGCATATCCCAATTTCAACCAACATTCAACATGCAGAGATATAACAACAGCAGTAAAGTTTACAACAGCGTAGCAACAGCGGCACCATTGCATCCTTTCGGAAGTAGGTCACGGAGGTATAGAGTCAAAAAGTGGGTCATCCCGGGTTGCAAGCCTCTATTCATGAATCGAAGCACGCAGGGTGACGCGCCCGTTCATTCTTGCCCTCTCTTGTTAATCGAACGCGCTCCCACCTGCGTTGAACCGACGCATGAATCGCGAACATGTCCTACTTATCAGTTTTGCAGTCGAAACTGTATGTCACAGGGAAAATAATTTGAATCTGTGCTGCAATGTGGGGACCGAGAGTAGAGGAATGAACTTATTGAATGAACGACTTTATTGTGTCAAATATATCACACACACACTCACTACACTATCTTATGTACTAGAATGCATACGCACACACGGGTGACGTGCACACACACTACACCTCCCCCGTTTTTTTTAAAGTAAGTCGGTACATACATTATTTTATTTTTCAAAATAAAGTAAAACAAATTTAAAAACACAATTTACTAACAATTGACATATAAATTGATATTAGATTGAAGAACGTTATCTTTCATTCATACGGTAATTTAGTTTTTTAAAAATGGGACATAAATTCATAGTTAAAGACATTTGATGACAAATATAAGCTGATTTAATTTACATCTAATTTAATTTTGTTAATGAAACTGATTGGCTTATTCTTACATATTTTCAAAACTTTATCAATTTACCACTAATTTTGTATTTACATTTTGTCAAATTAAGTGATAAGTTATCACATATATTCATTCAATTATGAAAACAAAACATCTGGGAACAAAGCAAATAAATCATTCAAATTCGAAACTGAATAAGAACTATCTTTATTTCTTCTTAACATCGCAAATGTTCATTTTATGTTATGAAAAGTTGATTATTATATAATTGAATATAAGTTGACTAATTCTATGCGGAAATTGAATATGAGGACAGGTTGATTTATTTAAGCAAAATTAAAAAAGCAGCTTTGTTATTTTACCCTCATTTTGTCATCTTGATTAGAAAAAGAATGATGACTTTCCGCTTAAAAAGTTATACAATTGTGTAACTAAATTGACAAACGAAAAAGAAATACTGCACAGAAAAGTCTTATCTAGAGATGAAATAATTCCATTTGATATAATGTTACTTAATATAATAAATAGGACGTGGATACCTATTATCTAAGCTCGAATAAATTTTATTTTTTCTATCGATTACATAATTTAGATAATACCATCATAGATTATAGACATTTTCTCTAATTATAAAGCCATGTATCACTTTTCCATTACTTTTATTTTTCCCATTCTGTCAGAAAAAATATAATTTTATAGTTTACTTCCATTATCAACTGTTTCATCTCATATCAACTCTCAGTAAACAAACTTACTTTCATGGGCATTTTTCTGATATAGGCCGGCCGGTCTTTTTATTTAAATAAATCATCATTAGGTTCATATTTTGTTTAAAGTAGACTTTCATAACCAACAACAACAATGACATTTGCTATCCGCATAGTCATACTTATCAGGGTCACGTTTTAAGATCACTTGATCTCCAAACATTTACACAGAGAGAAGCTCGTCTACACCATGATCAAATGAAGGATCTGATACCCTCAACCGTACCTTGAATCATTATACTAAATCGGGTCTTCATTCAAGATCTATCTGATCTCCAACGGTTTTCACAGAGAAACCTCGTTTACACCATGATCAATCTGAAGGATTTGACACCGCCTTACACCGTCATATTTGCCCTTAATACATCTCCATTTACTATATTCTCATTTACACATCTCTTCAACTGTCAAAGCTCTCATCAATTTTTAAAAAAGACACCTCGCAAATGACTCCAACAGCATAAATGATATTTTTTGCTTTAGGGTGATCAGTCCAATTGCGTGACAATTTATACTAAAATAGTCCCAGCTTTTCTAAATATACTCGCCATACCGTACCACGCCATACTTTTGTTCATAATCCATTAATTAAACTCTGATGCTCAATAAATTTACCTGCGAATGTAACTAATGCACTCTATCTATAGGTATAATAGTACATTATTGCAAAGGCAGCGAAATAGGCAATTGCAGGTCGAGTATGAGTTTGAAGGCCGAGCCACAGGCGAGGACTTCAATGATACGAGACAGGCAATTGCCATTTGGGCCGAGGCATATATAGTGCTTTTCTTAAAAAAATGCAAGGAAATAAAAAGGGCCTTTTACATAATAAATTTAATTAATATTATTAACAAAATAACAACTCCGCTTTACCGCCAATTTGTTTTTTTTTATTTTACAATTTGTGCCGAAAGGTAAACGCACCTGTGGCTATACAGCCACGAGAACGCAATGTGTACGATAGATGAAAGAGTTCTAAATTCAAACAGCACACCGTTTCATACAACATTCCCGGCGCGCTCTTCGTTCGAAATTCAACGAACGCGCCGGGAAGTGATTTTGGGTTTTCAGTCTACGTAAATATGATACTTCGCGTGTTCTTTATTCAAAAGTAATGACAATATTTCCGAGCATGTTTAAGAAAAAGCTATTTAATACATTCGCCCTAATAACTTGAACAACAAACCAAACTTTAATGTACCACATACTTGCGAAATAAATATTTAATATATATATAATAAATAAAATAATTATATAAAATATAAATATAAAAATAATTATAATCTTCTTATTCTTTACCATTACTGAACATGAATTGACCAAAATACAAGAGTAACATTTACAAATATCATGTTTCATACACAGAAAAAAGTCTTAGGTATACACTATTTCGGTAAAGCAACTCAAACGTATTAAGTTCAGTCCAATTAGGAAAGATATGATATTACATTCGAAAACATTAACGAATTACAAACATGTTGATGACCAAAAACAACTTCTGATATTACGATACCTGATACCTGATATTGTTGGATTCCCATAAAAGGCCAGTTTCGTATTTCTTTCTGAGACATGTCGGTAACAAATAATAATGCTGATGCGTAAAAAGATACAAATATAAAAAAAAATGTTTTTACATTTTCATACATACTGAAATACATGACAATTAACTTTACTTCGGAGTTACTTAAGAAGGAATAAGAATTTCTGATCAACTATTGACCAAGATGCATAGAAAATTGTCTATTAATTCAATACTTCATTAGTCGTTTTTTTTAATGGACACTGTAAATACCGAAATTAGGAAACTCAAATTGCGTTCCTTAATTAACATTTCGTATGTATTAAGAAACAGTTTACCAATCGAAATGTTGAATTATTATTCTATTAATAAAAGAAAGAGTACAACTGATTGTAATGGATTTAAATTGATTAGTTAAATAGAACTTGCCTTTTCGAGACACAGTAAAAAATAATATTTTCAAACTTTCCGTTATCTAAACTATTAATTGTAATTTATTGCTAGGTGTTTAAATATGTAATCTTCGTCGTATTTGCGAGTGAACATAAAGAAGTGATTAAGTAATTAAAAACCAAACGAACGAACGAAACATAAAACGAACTTTCTGTCTGTATAGCAAATGACATGAGAGAAAAAATATATAATAATAATAATAAATAATAATAATAAATATCCCTGGACATTATTCCACACAGCGCCATCTAGCCCCAAAGTAAGCTAATTAAAGCTTGTGTTATGGGATACTAGACAACGGATAAACATACTTAAATACATTTTCTTTTGTAAATACATACTTATTATACATAGGAGACACCCAGACCAGTACAAACAGACATGTTCATGCACACAAATGTTTGTACTGTGCGGGGATCGAACCCGTGACCTCTGGTGTAGTAGCCAACTTCTTAACCATTACACCAAGTCGGTCGTCAAATAAACTCAAAATTTATTCGAAAACAAGCGAGAAAAATACCGAGAATTTTTTTACATATGTACTACATTTTAACAGCCTATTAAAATGTAGTACATATGTAAAAAAATTCGAAGTTGCGTTTACACTGATTAAATTGAATTTTTTATCTCCATTTACCACAGTAAATTATTTTTTGAAAGCGAATATTAATTACTTAAATATCTTCGATCCTTTGTACTGATTTTCATTAAACCCAAGTGCAATTATAATAAATTAAGTATGTATTACAACATCAAACATAATATCTTTTGTGATAATAAGACATGTTGGAAATCAAACAAACCAAAAATTGCATTTCCTAGTAGCTGATTTGCGTTAAGTAATGCTACAAACCATGAAGTAACAAACAGTCCTAGGACGAGTAGCTCAGTTTAATTAAATAATGTTCTTTAATAGCCATCGGTGCTTCGTAGATTGCCTGGAAGAAAACACTTCATACTTCTGTCTGGGATCAAACGAATACTTAAAAACATAGATGACTTACTTTTTAAGTTGTTACATAATGTTTTAGTGTAACACGCTTTTCAATATAATCAAATTATTATACATTTGAAGTTCGCTGTGTAAAACGTTTTAGATAAATCACGAATTAAAAGAAAAAGTTTATAAAATTAATTGTAAACTGTCATTATTGCAATGAAAAACAAAGATGCTCAGAAAACATAAAATTACCAGATATTGAGAACTGAGTTAATGTTTGAAGATAATCTTTTACTTTGAATAAAAAATCAATCCACAAAATAATTCAGTGTTATAAAAAGTGCAGATTGTTGCCTCGTGACTTCGAGGGCATCGTGGATATTGTTACACATTGTGCAATCAAGACACTTGCATTACATAGGTATTGAATGCTGTTACAATTTTTGTTGGTTAATTAATACAGTCAACAAGGTCCTCAGTGATATTATTCACTGGTTGGATAGTAATAATTTAAATATAAATATCAATAAAACTAAGATAATTCAATTTATTTCATATAATTCTAACTCTTTACCCCTTGACATGAATTATTATGGTGAATCTATTGACGAAATTGGCGAATTTAATTACTTAGGTATTAATATTGATAAAAATTTGAATTGGAAATCCCATGTTGACTTGATTTGTGCAAAGCTTGAACGGTACGTGTTTGCTTTAGAGAAGATTAGACAGACTGTATCTGTGGAGGCGGCATTAACCGCGTATCACGGCTATGTGTCGTCTCTCCTCAGCTATGGGTTGATAATGTTGGGCAACTCTGTTGAATTAGATAGGGTTTTTAAAATTCAAAAACGTTGTATCCGTGCCATTAATAAGGCCTGGTTTTTAGATAGCTGCCGACCACTTTTCAAAAAATGTAATGTTCTCCCACTCCCATCTACTCTTATGTACATAAGAGATGTGTGTGTCTTTACAAAATTCCACCCAGAATATTTTCTGAAACGTTGTGATATTATCAAACGACAGAAAAGAGATAAATTTATCAACATGTTATACCAACCTGCGTGTCACAACTACATATGTAAAAAATATATACAATATGTGCATTTCTATATACACAAGCTTGCCGAACGAATTGAAAATATTAAAACCTAATGTATTTAAGAAAAAATTAACGATATGGCTATTAGAAAAATGTTCTTATAGTGTTAAGGAATATATAGAGTTTTGTTCAAAATTAAGTAAAAACCAGCTAGTTTATTAAACATTTACACGTCTGCATGCAGACCGAATACAATGGACAATTTATGCTATATTTTAAGACCTTTTTGACATGTATTCTCGTAAATAAACTTTGACTTTGACTTTTTGAATATTTTGGTGAATTTTTATAATGAAAAAAATAATAACTAAACATTTGAAAAGCTTGTCATGAATTTGTTTAAAATTAGGTTTAAAAAATATATTCATAGAAAAACGCCTTAGAAATTTAACACAAAATACTTTTATTTGTTAGTTTACAATTGAAAAAAAAAAGTTTTACATGTACTTAGGTGATTTAATTGTTAGAAAAGTAAATTGCCACTTTTATAGATTAGACCTAGACCTGTCCGCTGATAAAAAGTAAGTACTTATTAACTAAACGGTGGCCACCTATTTTATTAAATATTTAATGTTCTTATTAATGTTTAAAGGTCATTTTTATATTAACTACTAATATAAAAATGACCTTCCATTACGACATCATTCAGTGTCCTAAACTTCCTTTCCTGTTTCTTCCGAAACCGAGAATCCTCTTCAGACACCAACATCTCCCGGCGCTCAGCAACAAAACAACATCGACCTCAGACACCCGCATCTCCCGGGCACCCAGCATATTCTGCACTTCCATCTGGCACCATCGACGCCCGGCTGCCAGCAGCTTTATAATTTAATCTCTTCGCAACGGCAAACATTCCACTTTTTGTCCACTATCGTCAATCCATTTATTCACTGTTTTTTCAACCGACTTCAAAAAAAGGAGGAGGTTCTCAATTCGACTGTATGTTTTTTTTTTATGTTTGTTACCTCATAACTTTCGACTGGGTTAACCTATTTTGATAATTCTTTTTTTATTTGAAAGCTGGTGCTTCCCAAATGGTCCCATTTTAATTTGTTCTAGTTCTGACTTTGGCATCCATGAGAAAACCATATAAGTCTTAAATCTAGATAGACAAAATGCGCGACAAATGTACGGTTAACTCAATATTACGCCAACTGATTTTGATAATTCTTTTTTTATTTGTAAGCTGATGCTACCCGTGTGGTCCCATTTTAATTTGGTCAAGTTCTGACAGTGGCATCCATGGGAAATCCTTAAAAGTCTTAAATCTAAATAAACCTTAAGCGCGACAAATGGACGAATAACTCATTAACACGCCAACCGATTTCGATGCTTCTTTATTGGAAAGGATATACTTCAAGGGTAGTTTGATGAGTGTCAGGTTCTGATTATGGGATCCATGACGAAGTAACGAAACTCTTCAACTCTTAGGAGCAATTGGACGATACTTTTTCGATGTATAAAATAAATAAGAACTATTCACTGAAAATCAAGAAATAAACAAAAATTTTAACAAAAAAAAACCAACTTTCAAAAAAAACTATTCCGAAACAAAGCACTAAAATGTAAAGAAATAATTGCTAAAACTTATACGATAATATAATGTAGGTACAATTATTGTTATTGTTGGAGTCGGTGTCAGCCAATGTAGGTTTGTAACTACCTACATACATACGTAAACGTGATATGTAAGAAATAGGTATCTTGTAGCGTTTCCTTGGCTGACACCGACTCCAACAATAACAATAATTGTACCTACATTATATTATCGTATAAGTTTTAGAAGAATAAGCAATTATTTCTTTACTTTTTAGTGCTTTGTTTCGGAATAGTTTTTTTTGAAGTTGGTTTTTTTATTTGTTAAAATTTTTGTTGATTTTGTGTTCAATATCACCTTTTTTATTTTCGAAACGCATTCACTTTTTATTTGCACGCACAGCGCTGCCCCAAGGCAGCACTGGCAAGGTCGCCATGCAATGTGGGGACCGAGAGTAGAGCAATGAAAAACAAAGATGTCAACAGATGCGACTTTATTGTGTCAAATATATCATTACACCATCTTATATACTAGAATGGATACGCATACATACGGGTGACGTGTACAAACACTACAGTGCGTCAGGTTTTTTTTAGATTTACTGTAACTGGGATAGCTGAACGCGCTTTCTCTTTAAGGAGCCAACTGGCTCTTAAGAATAGAATAATGATAAATATATCTCACAGTCATCAGTCAAGATCTGAAAATTCTGAAATTTAATCCCGCATCGAGCAGAGCGGTTACACCCAGGCATTTTTATCTATAAGGTAGTGTTTTGTAGTATAATATCCCTTTTTAATAAAGCTGTTTTGATGTGATTTTTGAATCTATGTAAAGGTAACTCACAAATGGTTTTTGAAATTTTGTTGTAATAATGTTTACCTTGCCCGATATAGGATCCTTAAACTTTTTGTGACCTAAAGAGTGGAAATACAATTTTATACTTATTTCTAGTATTTTTGCAATGTATGTCACTGTGTTTAGTATAGAGACCAATCTTTTTTCTCACCAAAACAATGCAATTGTAAATATATATTCACGCTACAGTGAGGATACCAATTTCCTTAAAAATCTCCCTAAGTGAAGCCCGTGCACGAAGCTTATAGATGGGTCTGATCGCTCGCTTCTGGAGGATAAAGATGGTTTGTATATCTGCCGCTTGACCCCAAAGTACAATGCCGTAAGACATTACACTGTGGAAATAACTAAAATAAACTGAACGAGCAGTATCAACATCAGTTAATAACCTAATTTTTCTCACTGCAAATGCAGCCGAACTAAGTCTGCCTGAGAGAGCTGTTATATGAGGGTTCCATTGCAGTTTTGCCTCTAATGTGATTCCAAGAAAAACTGTTGTATCTACAAGCTTCATAGTATTACCATCAATTTTTACACTAATGGGGTTAGTTTACATGCCTTTCTGATGACAAAACATGGCAATAAACGCTTCTATTCATGGTTCCTATTATTGGGTTAACTATAAATGTACGGTCACCAGAGTGAATAGATACTCTTTTTTGCATCTGAAGTCTTCAGTAAGGTCTAAAGAAGGACGGCGAACTTCCATGTAATTTCAGACCTCTACTTACGGGCCGCGTACATGAAAGAAATCGGTTGATGTTTTTAGAACTACGCTAGACTAACAAAAAAGTTAATTGTTTTAACTCTTTTGAAGCTGGGGTTAAAAAGATTTTAATGCTATTGAAGGTAGTGAGGTTATAATTTAAATCGTTGGTGTTTAATCATTTTTAATAAATACAAGGACACCGATGCTTACACATCAGTCATATTTGGACTGACGTAAGCGGATACATGTTCGGGCGTTCCACTTTCGCGTTTCGGAAGCTGTTTGGTTAGATATTTCTTATTATAGTGATACAATGCAACGTACGATATCCGCATTTTGTCTGACTAGGCACGGTTCCATGCAATGTATTCCGTTCCGGAGAATTGTGCGGATCGGCAGACAGGCCCACGTCCGTGCGACGGGTACCGTCGCGGGTATACGAACGGGCTTGTTCAGTCAACAGCGCTACATGATACGTGCAATGAAAACCCTCGATGGGTCTCATCCACCCTATACCCGCCCGTCCCATGCAAAGGCGCACTGCGAGTTTGTTAGTACGGCCGCGTGCTTTTTCTACTATGCGGCTGGCTCGTGCCGCATTGGTACGCGTCACGAGCGATCTGTCCCCTGTAGCCCTTATCACATCATCATAAAACTATAGAACTAGACAGAGAACACAATTTTGGTAGGTATGGGTAAAAAGTTGCGGAGTCTACTGAGGAAGCTTGCCTATGACAACATTTGCCGGCTTACCTCGCCAATCTGTTTTTCCCAATTTAATGTACCATCAACATAGATACCAAGGCTTTTAACTGTATCGCTGTAAGTTATTTGGATCCCGTCAAACATAATAGAAGGCATCGACTTCCACTCGATTCTCGATACCAACCACGAGCTTCCTATGATAATAACTTGAGTTTTGTTGGGATTCACCTCGAGTCCAAAATCTTTGCTCCAAACCCAAATACGAGCCAGATCAGCATTAACAGTCTGCATGACTTCATGAAGGTTTTCCAGGCTACCTTGCGAAAATATTTGAAGATCGTCTGCATATAGGTGGTAGAAAGAAGATAGGTTATGAGTGATTGAATTTATAAAAATGGAAGAAAGAAGAGGAGAGGACGCCACTTTGCGGAACACCGGCTGAAATATCGCGCCATGCGGAGAAAGCGTCCTCAAAACGAATGCGTTTCCGGCGTCCATGCAAGTAACTATGAAACCAGTCAAGCACCGCTGGAGATATGTTTAGAGAACGCAACAGGCCAAGTCAAAGTCAACTGTATTAAATGCGTTACTAAAGTCAAGCAGCGCCAACACAGTCAAACTCCTGCAGTCCATGCCACGCCGAATGTCGTCGGTAATCCTAACTAAAGCTGTAGTCGTACTATGGCCAGGTCGGAATCCGGATTGAAATGAATTTAGGAGGTTGTTTTTGGAGAGGAAACTACTGAGCTGGAGATGAACAACACGCTCAAGTACTTTGGATAGGAACGGCAGTATGTTTAAAGGACGGTGATCGGAAAAAGATGCAGGGTTGGACTTTTTTGGGAGAGGAATTACTTGAGCCTCTTTCCATATAAGTGGGAAGGTGCTCGAAAGGACAGAGCGGTTAAGGATGTGGGTGAGAATTGGATTAAGGATATCAAGGAGGTGTAAGACCATATTACTACTAACGCTATCGTTACCGATGGCATTCGATGCGACAGCCATGATATTCTTCTTAACATCACAGTCGGTCACTTGGCTAAAGACAAAGGGGGGATAATCAAGGGTTGGAAGATATGACAGTTGATTCAAAGTGTTACGTTTTGTAGTACTCTCAATAGAAGTAGATGAGCAGAAGTGGTTATTTAAGAGTTCAATGTTAACATTTTCAGTGACAAATTCACTACGTGATCTTCCAATTGCGAGCGATTTGAAGAATTTCCAGACTTTGCCAGGATTACCATTTTTAACAGAGTCGTGGATATTTTTTTTTTTTTATATTGCCCGTCAAGATGACCACACTCCACCTGATGGAAAGCGGTCGTGAGGTCCAGATATGAGGTTGACAAGCCCAGTCATTCAAACGAATCACTGGGCTGGCCATCCTCACCTTGAAGGCCTGCAGAAATGCCTTTTCACGCCCCGCTTGAAGAACCCGGAACTATAAGAGGAAGGGAACACATGTGCTGGAAGAGCGTTCCACGTCTGGATGGTACGACAAAGAAACGAGTCACTGAACCTTTTAGTTCGGGCCAACAAATGTTGAATTGTGTGTGGGTGACGCCGTAGTCCAGCACGCGTGGTACGGGAGTGGAAAGGTGAGGGTGGGATAAGCTGGAATAACTCGTCAGAGCATTCCCCATTGTAGAAGCGATAGAGAACACTTAGCCTGGCAATGTCTCTACGCAATTGGAGAGGCTCAAGGGTCAAAGTTGCCTCTGGGTTTCCAATAATACGGATAGCACGCCGCTGCAACCTGTCAAGAGCTTCGAGTAGGTACTTAGCGGAACCGTCCCAGAGATGAGAGCAGTATTCCACACACGAGCGAACTTGTGTCTTATACAAGAGACAGAGCTGCTCAGGCGTGAAGAATCGTCTCACTCTGTTCAGGACTCCGAGTTTACGGGATGCAGTTCTAATGACGCTCTCAATGTAGTCCCACTGGTTTAGATTGCTACGAACATCCATGCCAAGGATGTTTAGGCTATCCTTAATCGGTAGTGGGGTGCTCTGAAGAGTGGGATGGGAAAGGAAAGGCGACGTTGGGCGTCTCTACACAACCTATTGCAGCGATTTCTTATCAGCTTGTATTTTTTACGATTTCTGTATGAAGGGTCCATTTTTGTATTTCGATTTAGCAGCATTCTTCTTATTTCTTAACGTTTTTAGGTCATCAGACAGCCAGGGTGCAGGAAAATGTTTCATTTAAACAGAACCGAACAGGTGCGTGCTTCTTAAATAACTGGATTAGGAGTGAATCAAATAAATTGACCTTTATTTCTTTCTTTTATCTATGTCTGAGGCGTGATTTTAGAAATTATTTCCAATTATAGAGGTCCTGTAAGCAATGCCGCAAATAATAGCTGGATGACTTCAATGTTATTTAATATTACATACCTCCCCTTCAAACAGCGGACAATCAAGACAGCTTTAACGAAATCTCATTTGTAAAAGTATGATAAGTTGTTCAAAGATATTATGAGAGAACAGATTAACATACATACACCTTCACGCCGATCAAATTCATAGCCCTCCTTTTGCTTCCATAGTCGGGTAAAACGAAAGCCATTAGGATTGTTATCTGCATGAAATTGAAATACTGCAGACTGATGTCGATGTGAATGGATAAAAAAAACCTTGAATTAGAAATAGGCAGTTTAATAAAGCCATATTGCCTCTCATTGATGGGTATGGCGAGGTGACACCCGAGCCAATGCCAAAGCCATTACCTAAAATAGCAAAAATACAGGTCGTCCAAATAACGGCAGTGGGTTTAGTGAACAGGCTGTCCACGACCTTGCGGCGTGACGCACGCACCCGCCTTGGGCTGTGAATGGGACCCGCCGCGGAACAAACATAACCTAGATACCTACTGGTGGAAATTGTACTGTTAGGTTCTTGCTGGAAACTATCAGAGATCTTCGGGAACTGTTATGTGGTCTACGGGCCCCTGGGGTTAGGCCAGTGTCCGTTTTGTGGGTACACAAAATATCTTAACATTTCTACTGGGAAAAAGACATGATGATATATATATAAACATTTAGTCTTCTTGACTAATGTGTCGTTACTCGTCACGGGAAAATACAATGGAAAATGGGAAAATGGAAATGGGAATGTCAATGGTGGACAACGGTTATTCGCGTCCGCAGGAAGATTACCCCTCGTCACCCTGCACGTGTTCTCCAGGTGGTGCTAAAGAATAACCAAAATAGGCTGCTGTACTGCTCAACCAAAACCTAAGAGCCTCACAGCTTTAATTATTTATTGCCATACGAATAAATAAAAACAGGACAATATGATTTCTGTTACATTTTCGATACATCCAGTTCTGGGCCCGTGAACAACCAGTTGCCAAAACACCTTAGTCTTCAACAACTTTTTGTGATAGCTTTTGATTTTAGGCTAGACATTGAGTAGACATTTCATTTTTGATATAAGACCAAACCTACAAGTATGTACAACCTTGTTTTGCAAACACCATCTACTTTTAGTAATTATGTATTTGCTTACTTAGTGATGATACTGCCTTATGCATTTTTTTTCGTTAATCGAACATATACAGACTTCTACTAACTTTATATTTGCTACGCAGTAAAAAAACGATGTAAGGTTTCATGCAAAAAACAAAGAAAACGGGTGAAAACAAAGGATGTTAAAGGAGGGTGGGCAAAGAAGTATGGAGCTTGGACCAAGAAAAAAACTGGCGGCCACTTCTGGAAGTAGCTTCTAGTAGTGATATGTGCTTACATTTTTTTAAAACCTCACTTTGCTGTCACGGACAGTTTCAGAATTAAGATTTCTTAATATTTTGAGTTTCACTAAAGAATCATTAAGAAATGGTAAAAAAACACTGTTTCAATCAATTTTTTTTTCGTGTCGTTTTAATGTGGACTCAAGAAACTCTTAGGGTGCAGTCAAATTTGTCTGAGATCACGTTTTAACACACCATCAGATGACATCGGTTTTCATAGTAATTGTAAGCAATAGAAGCACACTTATGTTATAACACATTCCTATAAAAACGGTGTGTTAAAATACGTGGCGTCAGGCAGATGTGACCGCACCGACTTCTTTAAAATAAAAATAAAAAATAATGATTGTTTTCTTTTTTCCATTTTTATTTAGAGCCTGCGCAGACGACGTACGTGGAGAAAAAATTACGCTTCGCGAATACAAAACCCCCCGCGGATTTACCGCGAACTCAACGCACACGGTGTGCGATCATTTGTTGTCCGAGAGTTTTTAAATATTCTGAAATTACGTTGTGCTGTA
Organism: Udea olivalis; assembly: GCA_947369235.1. Classification (NCBI taxonomy): domain Eukaryota; kingdom Metazoa; phylum Arthropoda; class Insecta; order Lepidoptera; family Crambidae; genus Udea; species Udea olivalis. The sequence goes on along the minus strand of OX376346.1, from coordinate 5,583,041 downwards.
AGTAACATGAAGTTCAAGCAAAAGAGAAGACATTTTAAAAGAGAAGACATTTTAAAAGAGAAGACATTTTAAAAGAGAATACTGGGTCCATCCCATTATTTCGAATCGATTTTTAACGCGGAGTAAAATCCGCCGTGTGCGTTGACTGCTCATAGTTCGTTAGGTCTATTTTTTTCGCGGACACCCGCGCACTTAATCCGCAAAGCTCCGCGGGCGTCCGTGATGTTTCGGCGGATTTTTGGTTCGGTGGATTTTTGGTTCGGCGTACTTTTAGTAGTTCGTGTGCGTTGCTCGATACAGTTTGTAAGGGATCTATTTTGACAGAGAAAAAAACACGCCGCGGATAATGACCTGTTGGTGCAATGGCACCGGAGGTCGTGGGTTCGATCCCCACCCATGACAAACATTTATGTGACGAACATTTGTTTTTGTCATGGGTGGGGATCGAACCCACGACCTGGAATGCTTGAATGTTTCTAAATACATTTAGAAACATTCAAGCATGTTTATCAGTCTCTGACACAAATAGTACAAGCTCTGCTTAGTTTGGGGTCAGATAATCTTTGTGTAATTTGTCCTGATCTCTCATCTGCGCAGGCCTTTAGGGTTAGTGTACTTTAATACAAGCTGGAAATGTTCTGAGTTGTATTTGTGTTTTCCTTTTTGTAAGCGTAATGATTTTAATTGAAAATATAACATGAACATCATCTTCTTAACTATCCACATTTGAGAGTTATGCCCATGAAAAAAAATGAACTCAAATTCATAACTTTCATTTAAAATTAGATTCTGAAGTGGCCGCTAACTTTTATCTTTCAACCTTTGGTCCAGAGGTGACAGCCTCCTTTGTAGTTGAATGCAATAAGAAAGTTTAAAATGTAACTTTAAGAACATATGACAAAAAATGGGCAACAGAAGACGTGTTAATTTAAAAAGCTAGCTCAGTTAATAAAACGAACCCGCAGGTGCAGAAGATCAAGCAATTTGGGTTGTGCCATGAACATAAATTATTTTTATTTTTTTAAACATTTGTTGCTCAAATTTATGAATGAATTGCACTTCCAGTTATTCGTTTTCCAAGTTCCAAGCAGTACAGCTTTATGGGTGGAGGAAGGTCAAGAAGTGCAGGGTTAAAACCACCCTAATTGTCACTGAATAAAGTTGATATTTTACTAAAATACGTTTGAAGGTTGTTATGATAGATCGGTAGTCTTTCAGCTTTTTAGGCTTGAAAATAAAAATAAAACTAATTAGTTGTTGGTTAGTCATTTCCGGAACCATAATTAACCTTGGTTAAATATAAGGCTTACAATAGCGGCACCATTGTCATTATAATCTATTTCTATTTTTATCCTTAGATAACATGATTGACATTTAGAAATAACATACACAAGGACATATTAGCCATAAATAGGCTTGTCTAACATGTTAAAACTAACCAGCATTTATTTTGATCAGCAAATATAATACTTAGGTAGGTAGGTATTTAAACATCATCATCACTAAGCCAGACATAAGACGTCTACTGCAGAACATAGGCCTGCCTCACAAATTTTCAGACGGGTATCACTGTAATGAGTAATCCTGTGAGTCTAATCGATACGACACTGGATAAATATGCGCCAGACAACACACCTCTTGTAATGGTCTCGAAGTAGGGATTAATATCCCTGTGTTACGAGGTACCCCACAAGTAAATAAGCCAGGGGCGTCTCCCAACACACCCAGACACGAGTCAATTCAGAAAAGATCGGTTCCTGAATTGACCCGACCGGGAATCTAACCCGGGACACTAGGTAAATCGAGGCGAGTAACCGTGCTACAGCGCACTACGCCAATCATGTCGTCGAATAAAAAACACAAGTTGTGTTTGCACATACAAACAGACAGACACAACTTGTTGACGTATTATGGCTAATAATTTAAATGAAACTTGCAAACCTTAATATAAATAGGGTCCATCAGATTTATAAACATTTTATAAACCGGATGATTATCAAAGGACTATGAACTAAAACGACATGACATACTCGGTAAGTGATGCAGTAGCCATGTTAATAAATCAATTTACTAATTAGATTTCAACTGATTTTAATTTTAAGGATTCCATTCCATTTTCACTTAGATAATTTGTATACTGCCTACTCAACATGCCATAGCATTTTTATAAGTCTTTTGGTAATCACCCGTTATAAAATTATACATATAAGCTAACTCCACGCAGAAACTGGCAATAGCACCAAAACATACATGACCTAGGTAATTTGGGATTTATAGGTCACAAATGTTAAATATTAATAATAGCTATTTCAATTCAAAAGTAAAATAGCTATATTCAAAACTCTACTAGGGTCAATGGCAAAATAGAAAAACTAGAACAGAATAACACCACCATCTGGATGCAAAAGCAAAAAAAAAGGGAAAAATGCAAGGATAATTGGCTTGTATACATTTATCTTTTTTTTTACTATAGATCATTTGAACATTCTCGTGGCGGCGTCAATGTGGTGACCACAACATAAATAAATATAAATTATATCCAAAGCAGCGACACGAAATTTTTCATTTTGTAAATCAATGTAATTAGGCGTTAAATACACGATGACAAGTGGGAAAAACCACGGAGTCACTTTGCTTAGCTTATTGAAATATCAAATACGCTAGTGGTTCGGAAAGGTCGAATTGATAAAGGTCAATAATAACTAAGAGCAGTGAAAAACTTCTATCATCAAGCTAAATAAAACCAGAAGTTCCTTCGTCGAAGGTGGATGCTACGAGTATAATACTTGCGAGCGGACTTTACTAATCGTCGAAATGACACCTTATTTCGGGCCTTCGTCGACCATACTGACACCAGAGTAATCCTCAAGAGGCGAACAACTGTGTCAATAATACGAGTATACTCCCAATAAGGTTAACTTTATTTAAACAGCAATATTAAATTATGCATTAAATCAATTGGTCAATTAAAGCATCACCAGGCGCCTGTCACTTCAAGAACTTGCGCGTGAAAATCACCTACCAGCTGCCGGGACATGGAACTCCCATTTGGCAGTTGATTGTCAACAGCCGCGTAGAGCATTTAAATGCGAATTTTGCGGTTCAACTGACGCGATGACGTACTGTAGGTACTGACTACTGACATCTATGTCGAAAGAGGTAGCCCCAGTAATATATGCCTGACACATGAGGCTCGTGACAGCACGCATTTAGGATTAGGACAATTGACAGTTTTCCACGCGAACGATATCGTAAATTTGAAGTGGTAACTCGTGGTAGACGTACTGATGTGATGTGATTTATCTGTTACGTTAGTAACTATTAAATAACCTATGGCGTAACGGTGACTTTATCGCAAAAGTATTTGCAAGTTTGTCACCTTGCAACGCTGCTAAATGTCAAAGGGCGCAGTCGATACGGCACTTGTAACATTGGAAGTAGGTATAAGAAAAGCGTAAGTAACACTTACTTAGAGCCAAACAATCTTGTGAAATATGAAGTTGAAAATCCAAAAAAACGCTTTTTAAGTTAGGTACAGTGGGCAATCAAAGCATCGCAATGGATGTCAGCGCAAATGTTCTTGCAAGTTCCTAACCTCGCAACGCTGTTACATGTCATGTAACTATTAAGTAACCTGTGGCATAACGGTGACTTTATCGCAAAAGCACTTGCAAGTTTGTCACCTTGCAACACTGCTAAATGTCAAAGGGCGCAGTCGATACGGCACTTGTAACGTTGGAAGTATAAGAAGAGCGTAAGTAACACTTACTTAGAGACAAACAATCTTGTGAAATATGAAGCTGAAAATGTAAAAAAACTGCTTTTTAAGGTAGGTACAGGGGGCAATCAAAGCATCGCAATGGATGTCAGCGCAAATGTTCTTGCAAGTTCCTCACCTCGCAACGCTGTTACATGTCAGAGAGTGCAGTCGATACAGTTATTGTCACTAATGCAGAGAGAAACAACCGTGTTAAATATACATTTAAAATAATTCAAATAAAAACGGTTTTTGAAAGTAATCATCAAATGAAACGGTCAATCAGAGCATTACGATGACGTCATTGCAAAAGTTCTTGCAAGTTTGTCACCTCGTAACGCCGCTAAATGTCAAAGGGCGCAGTCGATACGGCACTTGTTGCGCTGACCCGGTCACGGGGGCGCGGGGCGCGGTTCACTGACCGGACGCACCCTGCCGCATGCAAGCTATTTCAGGAGCGTACCTGCATAAGCAAAGTTCGAAGGTCAAATCGGAAGGTTGCATTTTTAAATATAGTTCACTATTTCATGATTTTAGTATCTTTGCTTTTGTTTTATACGTTTCTAAAAAACCCCAAAAAATTATGATTTAGTGAAATTTAAAAACGCACCTTTCCATAATAACTGCAAACAATGCATTGTGTGTACCAATCGCTGCTTACAAACTAGGCATCTTATCTAGGGTAAGGTGGAACTTCGGACCGAGACTCTTGCCTCAGCAGTACAAAGGCAACCACAGGATATATTTGTTGCGATGACTTGATTTCTAGCATGGAGGCCCTGCCGAGCATTGTGACTATTTAAAGGTTTATATCTAATTCCACCAGTGCAACTCTCATAGTTAGATGTGTTTTCATCCTTCATCAAATGTAAGAGCTACGGTCTTTTCTGTGGAGTAACGGCCCCCCGAAACGTGTTTCTCGTGTTTTAGTTACGCCTCTTCAAAAGGAGAGTGTACTCGTAATTAAGAATCATCAACCTAAGAATATGATTGTTACTCGCTTCTTGGACATAAAAAAAATATTATATTTATTATTTGTTACTAGTTGTGGTTAAACAGAGAAAACAATAATCTGTTACAGAAAAGAAAGTCATGTTAGTTATACTTATAACTCAAAAACGGGTGGACCTTATTTTATGATTTTTGTGTTTTTGGATTTTTCTACATAGAAATAGAATAATAAGTATTAAAAACATTGGAAACTTGACGGAAAAAATAAATAAAAGCAAAAACATTTTTCGATACTAAATGTTCACAGCTGTCAAGCATTTGCCAATAACTTTTGACAGAACGAAGTTTGTCGGGGCCGCTAGTTTACTATAAATCAGGTAATGGTCACAAATTATGGCAAACAACAAAAATAGTACCGAATACCGCAAATATGTACCTAGTATGTTTTTCCTACCTCAACGAAAGACAAGGAAAAGCGTGTGATCCCTTCCTACAAACAAATCGGAAAGAAAAACGAAACCCAAGCTTGCCGCTTTTTAAGCGCTTATTATGACGACATTTATTTAGGTATAAAAATTCACATTTCCGAATTGATTTGAAATGTATATAAACTTGATTTGAATTCGTTGCTATAACGGTGGAGCAACGCTTGGCCAAGTTATTACGCTACACACTGGTGATTTCCTAAAACGATATACTCTATGAATAAACCTTACCTTTATAACTTTATCAAAAATCTAACAACTTTTGAAAGAAATATTGAAATCAAACCACATGGCATTTCAGACGTCTTGATAGCTTTCTGTCATGGAGTGTATGGGCTCAAACAACCAGGACTCCATAAAATATAGCTTCTTAAATTCTTTTTTTATATATCGACGGATATCTGTTAAGAAATACATCAAAAAACATAAAAGTAAAGTAAAAAATAATTTATTCACTTGAGCTTTTACAAAGAAGCACTTATGAAATGTCAAAAATAACAAAAATAATATATTATAAAGAAATTAAATAAAATAATACATTAATAGAACGGGTCAATTCTGACGGGTCTGGGTGTGCTGTGAGACGCCCCTGGCTTATTTCCTTGTGTTGTACCTCGTAACACAGGGATATTAATCCCTACTTCGAGAGTTCGAGACCATTACAAGAGGTGTGTTGTCTAGCGCATATTTACTATAATAAATGTGTATTTATATCGTAAAGAAACATAATGCGAATCTACCACCGGTTTGGACGTTGCTTCTTATTTTGTGATCATATTTTGTGATTCCTAAAACAATGTACAAATAAAGTGAGAAAATTAAAATTCTGAACTCTTGGTGTAAGGTTTCCTAGATACGAGTATATCTTAAAAAATAAATTTAGGTTGGATTACCAAATAAAAGCGCATTAATAACTTTTAATCAATCAAACATACGATAAAAGTAAGTTCTCCTAACTTATTTTTTTGATATCAATAAGCGCCTCATGTAGGATTCTCACAAATTTAAGACAGACTGACCTACAAACCTTTCCAGATTCTTCACGCCTACCAACAACCCAAAAACCCAAAAACGAGAAGATTCCAAAACACTTGCTATGCTATGTGCAGCACTATATAATATATAACAAAATACCAAATCGCACCCATATAATAGTTTTAAAACATCTTTGCGTAGGTGGTTGTGGGACATGACATTTTACTCACTTGATGATTTTTTGAAATATAAAGAATTGTAAAAAAAATATGTGGTTGATGCATGATTTTTAATGTTCGGCCAATAATTTGGAAAATAGCATTTAAATTTTAGTGGATAAATAAATAAATACCATTTGAATGCTATCGATTTAGTTAACAGATGCGTACCTAAGCAGTTAAGCACTGAATAAGTTACTGTAATAATTTTTTCCTAAATTATTTATTATTTGCATGCTATACAATTTTGTTAGGTGGGCTAATGCACTTCATATCATTTATATCTACTTAATGGCGAATACAATATTTGTATTTGTAAAGTAGATATATATCTTACAAAGGTGGAAACTGCAATCATATTATTGCCAATTAGAAGTCCTTAGCCTTTTAAGGGAATTATCTCGTACCAATCAAAGCGGTCTGACTCTGCAACTTGCATTCTGCAATTGCAATTTGCAAAGTTTCAATGATAAAATAACGATGAAATAATTTCCCGCTTACAGTTTCATCACGGCCATACAATGTCGCCAGTCCTTTTTTCAATCCTATCGAAAAAGCACCTATTCGTCTGAAGCTTCCTACACTACAATGCATTTGTCAACTAAAAATACCGACCTTCGAAAGTTATTAATAACGCTGTTATTCGGATGCTGAATTGCATAATGGAGGCTGGCACGTGACGTCACAGGGGCGCGCCGCGGGCTCGGCCCGGGGGCCCATTCATGTCAGCGGGCACGCACACACCCGCGCCGCCGCCTCGCCGCATCACTGTGATTTTCGTCATGACGTCACAACACACCGACCAATCGCCGCGCAGGCCCATTCAAGCCTAACTCTTCAAGGGAAATTCGTGGGATGAAGGCAGCGCAGGCCCCAGTCGACGGACGATCGCCGAACAGGCGGCTGTGCCAAGCCAACGCGATTGTGCTCGAAAGTTCTACCGAAGTTTGATGATACAGTTTTGAGGACAATTTAATGCGTTTATGATTTTGTTTATGGTTTTAATGATGGATCAGTTGGCGTATGGATACGTAAGTATTATTTATTATAAGCTTTTGAAAGTTAAACAAAACTTTGTGAAAATTTTGTTTCGGGGTTTTTCATTACTACATTAAATTTAAACTTAACAGGTTATATAATGACTCACTTAATAAATAAAAATCTTCTACCAAAAAAAGTAATGAAACATTCCGTAGCAAAAGGCGCTACCAAAAGTTGGAGCACGTGTAGTTGCTACGAGTACTACGAACGCCTACGCGCTGTCTACGCTACTGACTACGGAATACCGTAGAAGACTCGCCCCCGCATGACTCGCGAGCTTCGCCCACGCTTTCAACCGCTATTTTCACCCTCGTATCCGAAGAACTTTCACCCTAACCTTGAAATGAAACTAAGATATTTACTCCAAAATACAATGAAATAACCTTATGTGCATTTGAAATGATAGCACTTTCAAAAATATTGAAATGGCACAGTTAGCCACAAAGCACGCCAAAAATCTAGGAGGTAGTTTTTAGGAGTTCACTAAGTGAAAAAAACAACCAAAAAATACCAATAGGACATTTTTTCCGTTCTGTATTTTAGTATTACGCGAAAAGTGACCAGGGTCCTACTCCCGTTCGTCGAACACGTAGTTACGTTAATTTTCAGTCGTTAAAAAGACATACTTACCGTTGGAAATTGATGTTGAGTTTTTGGCATTCTAATAACCATATTTTAGTGTACAAAATACAGGAACCTATTCATTACATACCTAGTTTATAGTAGTGCCCTTTTACCCTTCCAGAGTTTAACGAAACTTCGCAACTTTGTACCGGAGTAGGCCCCCTGACCTTGCAGCATGTACAACAAACATTAAATGAATAATTTTCAAGTATGATTATTTTGGCATTTGTTATCGCAACGCAACGAGCACGTGACACTCAGAATTCTGTAGAAATTGGTTTGTTAATTCATCAAAAATTGCATACAAAGCTTTACTTATCGAAGCATGAATTTAATTTACTAGTTATTCAAATTTACTTAACTGGTTGTCAAAAACAACGAACTAAATATGTTATACAGCAAGGCATGACGAAATTGAGGGTATTGTATAGCTAACCAACTTTTTCCGCGACTTCGTAGTTCGTACGCGCATGAACGTATAATCCCGTTTTGCTCGAAATCCTCTCTTACTGCTACCCTACTTTCCTCAATGAACCTACGTGCTAAATGTTAGCTTTCTACGCCCTAAAATACCAGTAGTTAGTTCAGCGGTGCGTTTGCCTCTCAGTCACTCAACTCAAGGTTCGGTGACTTTTCTTTGTCGAAACATCCAGACGTGAAACGCTCTCCCACCGCATGTGTTTCCTTCCTCTTATAGTCTCGGGGTTTTCAAGCGGGTCGTGAAAAGGCATTTTTGCAGACCTTCAAGATGAGTATGGCCAGTAACTGTGCTCGTCAGTTTCATATCTGGACCTCACGGCCGCTTTCCATCAAGTGGAGTGAGGTCATCTTGACAGGCACTATAAAAAAAAGTTTCAAAAGTTTTATTTTTTATTGAAATATTTACAATCAACGAACCGCTTTACCAACTTTCCCTCTGTTAACAAAAAGCCATACGATTTGTTGTGATTTTCGGAACCGAGATCGAAGCTGGTTGAATTATTATATTTTCTAACGATATTATTAACTATTATTCTATTTGTTAGTGGTTTAATGTTGTATTTATAAAAAAAATAGTAAAGAGTCAAATTAGGAAACAACTACCTTTCCAAAGTAGGTACAATTACTGTAAATCGACGTTGAGACTCAAATAGGAGTAGCGGAACCAGTTTAGAACATAGTCAGGTAAAGTGCTTTCTTGCATGTATTCTTCGGATTCAATAAGCTTTATCTAGAACTCATCGAGAAAAATCTGGTCTAGTTTGTTCTTCTTCGTACATTTTTTCCTTATGCACTTTGTATAATAAGTAAATAATCCCATAACACAAGCTTTAATTAGCTTACTTTGGGGCTAGATGGCGCTGTGTGGAATAATGCCCAGGGATATTTATTTATTTATTTATTTAATAATTAAAAATCAATTGTAGCTTTCATGCTGTTTCTGATTTAGCAGTAATGTAACTAACATTTTGCAGAAGGTACTTCTATTTTTTGAACGTCTGATTCGCCAGTTTTCGGTGAACACTGTATTTCGGTGGGAATCGAGTAAACTTTTGACTGGCCTGTTGGTGAAATTGCAGAGGTGTGGCCTTTAATGCCGAAGGTCATGGTTAGTCCTGGGTAGCGGGACCCAGGACCCAAATTTTCAAGTGACGAACATTTGTGCTTGCTCCTAGGTCAGGGTGTTAATAACTATCATAAACACTTGTCATAATATATCAGTCTATCATTATATCTATATTCCTTCTATCAGTCCCTGAAATTCATAGTACAAGCTCTGTTTAGTTTAGGGTCAGATTGTCTTGGTGTAAGGCGTCTCAGGTATTTATAATTTATTTATTTATTTATTTCCGGATATCATTTACCTATGAGATGATATGAATAACACATTTACGAAGGTGCAAATTCTTTTCAGTAACGAATGCACACTTGCACTAACTTTTGACATTTAAGTCCGAAATATCAATACGGACGGAGACGAGCAAGGTCACTTCATATGAGGCGTCATGTAGCAGGCGTTCCAGTAAATCAGTGTTTTGAACCTGTCAGATTTTAGCTATAGTATGACCAGCCAAGCAGGGACAGTCACCTTGTTAAAAAAAGCTATGTTCATACGAATTATGTTGAAAATCTGCTGTTTGATGATCGATTTTTCTTTTTTATAGTAACATATTTTGGCCGCTCAGCTCCGGCATTTCTGTATCGGTCTGACATAGTGGAGTCCAATCATTGGACTTTTTTTTGATTGTCACTGTTTTGAAAGCACTTTTACGCATAATGTCACTGTCAATACGTTTGACTGGCCTGTTGGTGCAATGGCAGCGATCCGGCCTTTAGCACCGGAGATTTATGTGACGAACATTTCTGTTTGTTGTGTGACCGGGTGTTATCTATCTACATTTAGAAATATTTAAGTATGTTTATTAGTCTCTGATGCCTATAGTACGAGCTCAGCTTAGTTTGAAGTCAGATGATCTTGGTGTAAATTGTCCCAGATATTTATTTATTAATAGGAACATTAGTGGTCATATTGTGTGTATTGAATAGGCTCCGAAACTCCTAAACTCCTAAACCGATTTTAAAAACTCTCTCACCAATATAAAGCTACAATAACAGGGAGTGACAACGGCAATTTTTTTTTCATTAGCGATATATTTTGACGGGAAGGACTGTCTACGCGGGCAAAGCCGCTGACGGACAGCTCGTTAAACTAAAAATATATAATTATATGATTATAAAATCTATAAATGTTCAATTTGATTAATATTGGATAAATAGTTTTACATTTAGTCCTATCAAGAAAAGAGTATCTTGACACCGAGATGATGTCTCGCCGTGTTTCAAAGAGAGCGAGAGAGGCTACCACGAGTTGCCACTTTAAATTTACATTATCGTTCGCGTAAAAAAATGTATTGGGATTTGACATGACATGACATGACAATGTCAAATCCCAATACAATTTTTTACGCAAACGATAATGTAAATTTAAAGTGGCAACTCGTTGTAGACGTACTGATCACCTTCATGACTTGAATTGGACAGTTGGTCACTCATAAATTCGACCTCCCCGCCCAGGACAAACGTTCATGGGTTTTTGAAAAATAATATTTGTCCTGTTTTGGTATTACTATTAACTAGGTGTGAATTTATAAATATTTGTCAGTCTCTGATACCCATGGTATTATAACTTTATAAGCACTTCTCAGAATTCAAATTATTATTTTTATATACGGATAGTGGGATGCATACAATCTTTGCTCCCACATCACAAGGTGATCAATTTTGAGTTTCCTATATTGGAAAAATAAAAAGTTGTCAGTAATGACGCCAGTTGCAACATCAAATCTTAGATGGATTCATAACATTTACGGTAAAACTTGAAAAATTAGTCTAGAGACCGTGGCCAGAGGAAAATTATGAACAAAGATTAGGTGTGAGAGCAGGAAGTAGACAAAAACAATGAAAGAATTTCCTTTTCCGATGAAGCAAATTTCCTAATTAAGCTAGTTTTTTTTAATGTAGAATGGGTTTGCGTTTGGCCTCAGTCTGGCCTGGTGGTAAGCGATAAAGCGATGACGAGGCTGATGGTGGTACACGCTTACCCGGAAAATGCATATTCACTCTAGCCTTGAATTAACAAACCTTACACATTTGGGGTGAGAATGATCCTAACGTGACACACAAAACACAACTGAAAGCCTAAAAAGTTACTGTGTGGGCGCTTTGTGGTCAGGTGGCGTGATTGGACTTTAATTTTCAAAACAATGAAGGTATATGAGGAAGATAGGACATGTTAATCGAATATTTTTTGGCACCTCGTTAAAAGTAAATAGATTTGGTAAAAAACAGGTTTCAATAATAGGGCGCAAAATGCAACACATCAACTGAAACTTGGATGTTTTGCGAATAAAGATGTGTGTACGCAATTAATTCAGGTCAGAAATACGTCAACTGGCCGCCAAGGTCATCTGTTTAACGCCGTTAAGATTTTTTCTGGGGGTTTCTACCAAAAGTTGGGTCTAAATGGACAATCCTGCATCGTGAATGTATCGAGATTTCGATACATTCACGATGCACAATTACCTCGTACGAATTGTTTCATGTTTGAAGAATTTGAAGTCGGACATTTGACTATGGTCATCATTTATAATAAATGTTTAACTCTAAATAGGTATTATTACATCAGTGAAAAAAATAGCAATACCTATTGAGTTTTTTGTGATTTTTTTTATTGAAAGTTAGGAAGCTTCAATTGATAACTTAACTTTTATTACTCGTTTAACGAACCCTTTATTTGAATTAGGATCTTAGTATCGTATCAAAAAATCATATACCTCAAAACGAATGTGGATGGTAGTACTTCTTGTATTTTGTTAACGTTTCAGTAGGTTCCTGCATGGTGTTTTTATATTGTGATATTATCAATTTCCTCCAACGAGTTAAAACTATATAGGTAGTGTATGTGCGAAAGTAATGGACCTTAAAATGGCACACAAGTTACTGTAGTTAACTACATATTGTGTTTCACGTGACGTTAACTCATAGTAAGGGTATAACTTATTTTGGTCTTCTAAGGATACTTTAAAAAGACATGTATTAGTTAGGTTACATGTACGAGTATTTATGTTCAAAATATACGATTATTCTGACAGCAAAATTAGGTTTTCATTAAAGCGTGCTGATATTGTGAAACTCTGAAATAAATTGAAACATTGGTTTGTATTTGATGTGATGTTATTTGAAACTGTATACTTGAATAAAAAAAAACTACAGTTACTATTTCACTACAGTCATTCATGTGAGAGCATGGGCTAGTTTTTTTTCTCTTCGGTGTATTTAGCGTTGCCGTGCGCTTGGTTCATCCTGGCTTATTATTGATTATCTACGAACTCTACCTCTTTGTTCCTTGCGTCTCTAACCAAGATTATTCCTATTATGTACTGTTCTTACCCCTAATGAGTAGTAATTTCGGATTGAATTTATGCTTTATTCGAAAGGCAAAAACGTTAATTTGCGAAGTGTGCCACTTATTTAGAGTGGAACAACGGTACATGAATATTAAAGTTTCATTGGCAAATGGCTAACAACCCAAAGAACTAGCCTCTAGTCTTTTGGGTTATTTTCAATGATTTTTTACAAGATATATGCGCATTTCAACGATAACTCGCATGTATAATTTTGAATGTTGTGCATTTTTTTTATATTTAAGTACAGATCAAGATCAAGTTTCAGATTATGGGGTGGAGTAAATGATAAGCAGCGGATTGGAGAATAACTGTTTATTTCTTACTTCGTCTTTCTAGAAAACTCCAACGTCAAAAAACCCTTCAAATGCGAACCCCGCAAGCTTATATACTAAAGACTACCCACTCACTCCGCTCCGTTCATACGTTCATCATTCAGTCTTACATTCCATTGCACACAAACCATTCCCACACTCGGCCATCCTGTAGTCTGACTGTCCTCAGTCAGCCATCGACTCTTCATACAACTCATACAATATCTTACACATCATCCATACCAAAGTCAACATTCCACTAACATCTTTACACTTAAAAACTTAACAATCAGCAAAACAATACTACATTTTAGTTTAATACAGCTTAACAAAAATACAATTTCTACCTTCAAAAACAATGCTTCTGTTATCCTCATCATAATACAATATTTTTTCAATTTAAATAAAGAAAATTAAACCTTAGTTTTGTTTCATTTAAACCCATCTCAACAAAACTGTTTATGTCTTAGACATCATTAGACCTATGGATAGACATAAAGTATGTAAACAACATATCTGAGCATCTCAAAGTATCTAATACAATTATACATAAATAATTCCTAAGTTATTATGGCTGTCATTCAACTATCACACATCATCTCAACATTCTGGCTAAATCCAATAATCTGAAATAAAAGAAAGTTAATAAAATTTAAAATTTACCAGATTAATCTTCACTTTCACCAACACCTGGCCACTTCTTCATATAGTCAGCAGCTGTAGAAGTTTTCAAAGGTCCTTCAGATCCACTGTTCACTTTTTCTACATCATATCTGTCTTTACCACTCACACGCGTAACTCTATATGGTCCAAGGAAATTCGGTTTCAATTTCAGACATTTCCCAAACTGTGTTCTTTTAATGCAAATTAAATCTCCTCTTTTGTACTTGTTACTTTCTTTTCTTTTCTTGTTATAATTTTTTCTGTTTTCTTCTTGTACTTTTAGTAGTTGAATTTTCGCCTTTTCTCTCAATTCTTCTCTGTTTACCATAAAATTTTCCATTTTCTCTCGCTGCAATAAACTTATAATTTCTATATCTTCTTTTTGCTTCATTTTCACGCCTGTTAACAACTCAAATGGGCTTATGCCTATACTTCTTTGGTGAGTGCTGTTTATGGCACGCTGGGCTTTACTTACGTGCTTGTACCACTGTGTTTCATCTTCAATACACAGTTTCGTTAATACTGAAATTAAAGTCCGGTGTATGCGTTCAACTTGGCCGTTGCTTCTTGGCACACCTGTAGTAATCAGAACATGTAGAATATTTTCTTCCGCGCAGTATTCTTTGAAGTCATTGCTTGTAAATGCTGTACCACGATCTGTAATAATTCTTGATGGATTACCATAATTCTGCTGGTGAATAATTAATTTATCGAGGGTTTCCTTCGTAGTGGTTCCTTTTGTAGGGAACAACCACACAAACTTCGTAAAAGCGTCCACCATTGTAAGGATATAATTATACTTCTTCTTAGTTTCTGAAAGTGGTCCAATATGATCAAGATGTAAAGTTTCTAATGGTAAGTTTCCTTTTTCAATAACATTCAAAAATCCTTCTTGCTTGCCTTGTTTTTTCATAGCCAAAAGACATGGTATACAAGTAGTGATAAGCTCTTCTAACTTTTTTGTCAAGTCTTTGATATAGTAATCCTTATTCACAATTTCTAACATTTTCTTTTTACCAAAGTGTCCATTTGAATGTACTTGTTTTAATATTTCCATTTCCATTCCTTTTGGTATAACCAACAGTCCTTTCTCTCCTTTGTGTAATAACCCATTTTGTTCATAGTAGTCTGAGTATTCTTTCTCTTTTAAAACTTCCAGAATGGCTTTTATACCTTCGTCTTGTTGCTGCGCTTGTCTTATTTTCTCATTAGTTCCTCTTGTTATAACACCTATAAATGTACTTCTGCTAAGAGCATCAACATGACGCATCTGAGTGCCACTTCTGTGTTCAATAGTGTAGTTAAATTCTTGCAATAACATCACCCATCTTGCAA
The DNA here is from genome assembly GCA_947369235.1 of Udea olivalis. NCBI lineage: Eukaryota > Metazoa > Arthropoda > Insecta > Lepidoptera > Crambidae > Udea > Udea olivalis. The sequence continues at coordinate 5,567,735 of OX376346.1, read as the reverse complement.
CTTTTGGTGTTAAATCTTTTTTCTTTAATGTCAACTGGAAAGCCTGGCAGTCAGTTACTATCTTAAAAGGAATGCCTAATAAATATCTTCTGAACTTCTTTATGCCTTCAATGACAGCTAGAGCTTCTAATTCATAGCTGGAATATTTCTTTTCTGCATCTGTGGTCTTCTTGCTGCTATAATATACTGGATGTAAGCTTTTATCATTGGGATCTCGTTGTAGCAAAATAGCTGCATATGCTTGTTGTGAAGCATCCGTGTGTAGTTCAGTTTGCAGGTTAGGATCAAATATTCTCAACACTGGGTGCTCTGACAGCATCTTCTTTAACATCTGAAAGCTACTTCTTTCTTCATCATTTAATTCAAAACTTTTATCTTTTTTTCTTAATAAGTCTGTAAGTGGTCTTGCGATAGCAGCATAGTCTTTCATATATTTTCTGAAGTAGGAGGTCAGTCCAATAAAACTCTGAAGTTGTTTTATGTTTGAAGGCTCATGAAATTTGAGAACAGCATCAACTTTATCGGAAGAAGGTCTTATAGTTCCATTCTCAATCACATGGCCAAGGTATTCCACTCTAGTTATCAGCAACTCAGTCTTTTCCCAGTTAATCTGTAATCCGTGATCAGCTGCTACCTCCAACACTGCTTTCAGTCTCTCAAAACCTTTTTGGTACGTCTCGGCTATTAATATCATATCGTCGATGAAAATTTGTAACCAACCTCTGGAAATCAGCTCTCTGAAAATGATATTAATAAATCTGGTGAAATAACTCGGGCAAATTGAAAGTCCAAAGGGTGCTCGAGTAAATTCGTACTGATTATTATGTGTTACAAATGAAGTGTACTTTGTGCAGTCCTCTTTTATTTTCAGGTGAAAAAATGCATCTTTTAAATCAATTTTACTGAAAATCTTAGCATTGACTAGTTTGTCTATCTGATCATCTATAATTGGCAAAGGAAATTCATCTTTAACAATTTTTTCATTTAAACGTCTGTAGTCTACACAAATTCTCCATTCACCATTCTTCTTTTTAACAAGAACCAAAGGACTTGCATACTCTGAAAAACTAGGCTTAATAATACCACTCTGAAGCCACTCACCAATTTGTTTGTCAACTTCTTCCTGCTCTTTCAAAGCTAAACGTCGCGGCCTCTGAGAAACTGGTGTGTCGTCCTTCAAGATTATTTCCATTTTAATTGGAGCTTCTTTCCTTTGAACCGGATTGTAGTTACTAACCAGGCACTTGACCTCTTGTTCCAAGTTAGGGTCAATACCTCCACCTATAAAAAGTTTATCAACACACATGTTAGTCAACCATTCTTCTTCTTTCGCTTTTATCCACACAGACTTCCCATCCAAAACAGCCACTACGTTTTTAAGAAAATCGTAACCTAATACTAGCATATATGGGGAACTGTCATTCGGCACTATATAGAAACGCACGTCGTAATACTTCTGTCCATCAATTTCGATTGTTGTTGTCCACAGCGCTAAACACTTCACTTTCGTGCATTGACCGAAACCACTTAGTTTTTCGCACACGTTAACGTCGCACTTTGGAGAGCCTAACTGCTTGTAGAAGTCGTCCGTGATGAAGTTTACATCGCTGCCGGAGTCTATCAGCGCAGAATAAACATTTTCGCCTATTTTCACTTCTTTCGAAGGCTTTTCCTTCATAATTGTTTGTTGTTGTTGATCCTGGTTGACATTGTGTACGTCCATGTGACAGTGACAGCTATTACAGCATCCGCTACAATCTTCTTCTGCTTTTCCGCCATCTTGTGAGCGAATGTACATCACGTTGCGTTTTGGTGTCTGTGGTCGCTCTCTACGAAAATCGTTTCCGGCCGTCTTGGGCGATGTCGTCACATTCGATGATATCGGCGCCACCATATTCGTGCACTTTGAACCAATATGGCCGAACTCGTTACATCGGAAACATTTCAGCCCTTTTCCACGATGCGGACATGCGGATGATAGATGTTCTAGGTCACCGCAGTTAAAACAGCGTCGCTGGAAAGACTTATTTCGCTGAAATTCTAGTTTAGGCTTTCTGAAACCTTCTTCTTTTTTCATATTTTTCTTCAAATTTTCGTACATCTTTATTTTTTCTTTCAACTCCGGATAGGTTGATGCGCCGTATAATAGTATTTTATTGCTCTCGTTATCTATAATTCCGTCTATGATGTATTGTATGGCGACATAGTCGGCGAGCTTCCCTCTTTTACCCAGCTCCTTCATTTCCAGCATGTATTCGTAGCAACTTTCTTCTCGTCTTTTCTTTCTAGCGCTCATTTGTTCGTGAATGTCTTTTGTATTCGTCGTGTCTGAAAATTCTTTTGTTATAGCCTGCTTTAGTTCTTCGAAGGTCCTGAAGGCTTTCTCCGTCCTGAGCCACGTAGCCGCTGTTCCTGAGAGCGATCTACGGGCGATGAGCAATTTTTGTTGGGCGGATAACTGAAATATTTCGGCGTTATCCTCTACGTCCTGTGCCCATTTCGACGCGGAGTAGTTTTTTTCGTTACCTGTGAACTTAGGTATGGCGTCGTCAAGCAGCAGAAGGTTAAAATTCGGCGGAGAATTCATCATTTCGTCTTTGTTTTCAGCACAATCGTCGTAAGAATCGTCGTGATTTTCGTCGTTTTCACTCGCAAAACCCCCACTTACTCGTCTTCCTTGCACAGCCCACGTCTTAGCCGTTGCTTTCGCACCACACGTCGTTTTCGAAATCGTCTTTGCCGTCTTCATTTGAGATTCTCGTTACCGCCAATCATCCATCCATCCCGGACGAGCCCCCAGATTATGGGGTGGAGTAAATGATAAGCAGCGGATTGGAGAATAACTGTTTATTTCTTACTTCGTCTTTCTAGAAAACTCCAACGTCAAAAAACCCTTCAAATGCGAACCCCGCAAGCTTATATACTAAAGACTACCCACTCACTCCGCTCCGTTCATACGTTCATCATTCAGTCTTACATTCCATTGCACACAAACCATTCCCACATTGTGATATTCCTAGAGGCAAACCAGAGGCTTTACCTATTAAAAACACTATATAAATGTTTAAAGTATAAGGATATGATTTGTTTTATGACACTATTCTAGCCAGCAGTTGTCATCCAATTTTTATTAGGCTATCATTATCTATATTATAGAGTACAAGTAAGGTTCTCCAGACCTTTTTGTAGTAGAATAGTGCTGACAAGCATAATTATGTTTCAGTTACACTAATCCAAAAAAGTTTATAAATGTCCTTGTATTTTAGAGGGTGGAACCTACATGATCAGTAGAGACCACAAAGAAACAATATGATATAAAAACTGTTAAAGCAAATTCGTATGCCCGGTGCCCGAGGTTCAGGGGAGGGGGAGATCGCTTTGACGTCAGAGCTCTCACGTGACGTCATAGGTCCTTGCCACACCCGCCTTTGACGTCATCAAAGCCTCTGAACCTAGAATTTACCATAGCAGAATATTTTCATCATGTTTTTGCAACAGAATTATTTTGAGTGTGATTTTGAAAGCGGAAGAAAAATAAAAAATAAAGAAAGCGAAAGTAATGCCTAAATTAACCCTATTTTCATGAAATAATGGATATTTTTTTGAAAAAAACTCCAGGGTGGAAAGTTTAAAAACTTAATCGCAATATTTATCGATAAAATTCACTAAAGATACTTCTGAAAAGGTAAATATCTAAGCGATAACTCAATGCACTACCGCTAAGCATCTCGACCCTGTAAAATTCAATGAACGACGCGCTACGTCACGGGTCTGCAGGCTGTAGCTGTCCCACTCCCCCCTACCGCTGCGGGAGGCGCGGGAACGAGAGGCGAGACCCAGTGACCTAGTTTCCCGACCTCGCTCGGGTGGGATCGGCGTCTATTTTTAATCTGAAGGTCGATTTATTTATAGCGCTGGAGTATGGCGGCGGCGGACACACGATTCTATTGTAATTTGTTGCTAACGCTCCTCTTGGTTATTTAATATTATAATTTTAAGAAGGTTGATATGGAAAATGCTGATACCAGCAAGGTTTAGTACAGGTTAGTAACTAAGCCAGCATCTGAATAATTTCCTGAAACTTGTTACAAAATCAGCAAACGAGGCTTCTCTGAGGCTTTTCAAAACAATTTGTTTTACAAGGAGGTTTCTTAAGGGTTAGGGCTTTTCAATGTCCTTCAGCCATTTCACTTGAGCTCGGCTCTCACCTTCATTCGCCAGACAGTATATTCTCGATATTCCAGTTTTCGAAATGCAGTTTCTTCGGGTCGCTGTTAAGAATAAATGTCAAGGTAAACTCCAGATTATCCTCGTTTTCTAGATTTCTAGGACCATACAGTGTAGATACTGTTTGTTTTTTTTTGTCGCAATGCTGAAGAGAGATCTTTGCTTCCAATTTCCGCAGTAAATCTCTGTATTGCGCTGTCTCAAACCTACATTTTAATTGAACAAAGTTCTACTGCAAAACATAACTTGTGAATTTTAGGAAAATTATATGGCATGGCTATGGTAGGTGACGATAAAACTATTTTAGTGAAAATGAAAAAAAGACTGAATAAAATATCACCATTATTTCAAGGCACATAGAAAATCAGACGGACAAATGTATTTTTTTTTTAATAGAGAATCAAACTTATTTTAACAACCAAATTGCGGCGTGAGGCTCACCACCTACCACGTTGAGTTCTAGTACCATTGGTGAAAAGTGGGCTTCTAAGTGTTCCGTTCACCATGACGGACACAGTCACTTCGCCTCTGACTACCCCGTTTGAGATAAAGTCGTGATGGTATGTATGTAGATAGTTTATACATCACTTATTGAATCTGTTATATTATTTTATTTTAACTTCCCGGCAAGTGCAACTGAAAGTTTCTTCTCTTTGTTCTAAATTCTATTCGTATCAAAGTTCAAAATTATTTCAAACTTTGCGTTCGATTGGTTGGGGATACCCCCGGGCATTTAGTCTGCCATTCGTACTCATACCTGTTTTGAAAAAAAGGGAGAACGCGCATTGAAAATTATCCCCGCAGTAATTAAATAAGCTCCAAATTCAAGGCGTAAAATGTACCTACCTTATAATTATAGCAAAAGCCACGGTAATGGCAAAGTGCCATCAACCGGTGTCTTTTATCTTTTTCTTACCATGTTAAATAACGTCTTGATTTCAATAGAACCCGATTAAAAAATAAGATGAAAAAATTAATAAGTAGGTACTCGTACAAAGGCCACCAAGAATGATTCTGACCCTAAACTAAGCAGAGCTTATATATTACAATAAGAGAGTATCGGATACTCATTAAGGTTCCAAATACTCGTACATACATAAATAAATAGATAAGAACACCCAGACACAGAAAAAAGACGAAATCACATGAATTTTAGCGCTGGGTGGACACCTACGACCCTCGGGGCTACAGGCGAGATATTTAACACTGTACCAACGGGTCAGCCTATAATGCCAACGATACGATTCGTTAAGCGTTGATGTTTACCTAAAGGGAATTATTATCGGCGAATCCGGGGCTCACATATACCTATACTAGTAGAGAACCAATCATTGAGATTCATTATTGTACAGAGGCATGCGTATTGCTTACGTATCAGATTAAGAAATATAAGCAGTTTATATTTCTTGTTGATGTTAAAGCCATCCTAGCAATTATAGCAATGTAAAGCCACCCACTTATCTATTTACCTACCAAACGGGAAAAAATAGTAGAGGAACATTGGATAAATCAGACTAATAACCTTTCAAGCTCTTTTTTCAAATTTATTATTTCTTTTATTTATTTATCCACTTCTTAAATCTAAAATTTACATAAATACTCGTAAAATCATATCTACGGTTTATCCGGTTTTATTTAGTTGTCTGTATTCTCGTATTTCTATACGTTGCACAGCCCAAATTTCCTTTTCCCTTTGCCTTCTAGGCATTAAATCCGCCAGTGAAAAAATATTATTTTATTTTACGTCTAAAAAAGAATACATAAATAAATTACGTAAATTACCAGTCCCATTCTCTGGCTTCCCATAACGTCTGGCTCACACAATCTACTCGTAATGCAAGCCGGCGCTACCCGTCGTCCCCGCCGTACGGCCGGGGTGCGACTGGCTGGCCGGTGTCGGGTGGCCGCGACTTCCGCAGGCTTTGGCTTCACGACTAATCTATTACCGGCTGTCTTTCTTTAGAGATCCTTGTTTTTTTTGAGATTGAAATTAAATTCTCTGAGCACGTATTTAAGTTAAAAGTCGTAATAACGCAGCACAGAAATATAGCGAATAATATGTACAGCAATAGGTATCAGATGCAGTTCTACTTAGCTCCTATTTATCCATTTTAAGTTGGACTTTTCTTGTTATTTAACTTTTGATCATGATTAATTTTAAATATTATCTTGTAACGACTTGTAACTTGACATTATGGTTATACGATAAAGATACCAAACGCAAATAAGATGCCACATTCTAAGACATGACGAATACTTTAAAAACAACAAATCAGATTTGTTTAGTAGCTTGACTCATATTTTTTTTGTGTTTATCTCACTTTTTTTTGCATTGCAGAAGCTTTTGATCAAAACTTTGTTAAAAAAGCATTGCAATAAAACGCCATTTAGCTAAAAGTCTATTGTATCGGTCTGTGAAACTTGTATTCATAAGGATGAGGAAAATGTGTGAAAACTCGAGCTTTTAATGTAAAGGGAAGAAATAAATTAAAATCATGTGTTAACTGAAAGTAATACGATCCTGCCTTCGATCAATTATGCCAAGAGTTAAATGGAAGTATTTCATCTTGTACCTAACTATCGTAGTTATAATTAGGTATACAGAAAATAAAAAACTGTAAGCAATAAATTTAACAAAGGCTGACAAAGATACCCTTTTACTCTTTTTTCAAGTCCGCGAATGCATTACGAATACCCGAGGCTCTAGGTTTAGGACACCTGAGATATGAGAGACTCGGACCTCCTAGAAACCACTTACCATTAAGGGGAGGTGGTTCACAAACCAACAATTGGTTTTTAGAATTCACTTCTGAAGTAGTAAACAGTGAAATTAAAACCTAATAAAATTTATTGATATTGTTGAGGGAATAATGCAGGGAATCCATCCGGTGGAAACATGATTTGACAAAGTTGGCTCTATAGAATAAATTCACAAAGTTACCTCTTTTCGTGACATTTTGTCTTCTTTTTTTTGGTTTTATTCCTAAAATAATTGATCTGATAATATGGGTCCTTCACCAAAATAAAGTTTAAAGATAACTGGAGGGATTTCATTTGATGGTTTTTTTTTATTACATCTATAAATTTATTTATCGATTATTTTAGTGAGTTTCGGTCCGCGTGACGCTCACCAGTTTCCTTCGGGAAAGGTTGTGCAAGACCCCCTCGCCTTAAAACCTGACGGTTCTCGTCGAAGGAATTTTTGATGGAAGACAGAAGGATACTCGAAATGGGACGCTACTTTCCTTTCAGCTCGCACATTGGCTTACCGGCCTCGGTAGAAGCAAGTTTAAATACAGTGTAAGATATCATTGCCCACTGTTTTTTAAAACACTTGTTTATTTATTAACAATTTATAAAAAGTGCTTACGTTTCTATAGCTGCTTACAGTGTAACAAAAACCAAACATGAACCGTCCTCCTAACCACAGGAAAAACCCTTTTAGCCTTCGCAACTCGTGCTTGACCAATTTTTTAAACACAGGTTATATTCCACCGGATCTAGTCACCTAGAGCCGTATTAGGAGGATGAACGCTCCTATGAACAGACATCGTATACTTCCGTATTTTGAGTCACTTATTCGAGTTTGTTAAAAGCCAGTGCGTAAGAGAGCTTTACATGTAAGATTGGTATATTTGAATTAATGTGAGTCTTTTAAATACAAATGTTACCTACTTATTTCTTTTACATTATTCATTTCATCTATGCTACACATCTATGAACACAATTTATTGACATCTATCTCTCCGCTCCGTCTTTAGCAATATTTTTGAATTACACTGTCTATTGATGAAGATCGCATAAAAATCCGTTGCGTAGTTTAAAAGATTTGATCGTACAGACAGCCATTTTATGCTACGTAGAGACGAAAAATGTCTCGTTGGGACAGCAACACGTTATTTTTAAAACTAACGAAGGTGTCAAGCATGAACCTTGAACATCTTCCTAGTTGAACTCGGGCGCATACATGAAATGATATGGTCATTTTAAATCATCTTCATCATTCACAGCTAGAGGACATCCATTTCTACACTTTGCCATAGGTTTTTTGAGTGTCCAGTCGCAAGCGGCCTCTAACCACTGATTTCATGGCATTACGCTATGCCCAATACCACTTGAACTTACACTTGCCTGCGGGGTACTTCGATGACTAAGTCTGCCTGCAGGTTTCCTGTCTTACACACAGCTTTCTATAAGACCACGTTTTGGATCTTACTTCCAAATAAATGCATTGCATTCAATTTATTGCACGTTTTGTTGTAAAATGGGTCTTTTGGGCAAATATCGTGCAGCTTTTAGGTTTAAGATTTTTGTTTTATTACTAATTGAACATGCTATTGCCGTCCGTTAATCTTGCTTGATCTGGGTTTTTTATGAGATAAACATAAACGACTCGAAGAAATTTGTGTTACTATGTTTTGCAGTTTTCTCGATAGAAGGATTTTGGTCAATTTTCAGAGACGTGTTGTGTGTTTCCTCAAAAATGTTAAAGTTTATGAATCATTTCACTAACTTATATTATGAAACCTAAGGGTACAATTCGCTCGGAAAACAAAGACAGGGGACTCTGTTTGAGGTGTCTCGCGTCTCTGGCTCCTTTCTCGCTACCTTAACACACATTTTAGAGCTAATGCCTGTTCAGTTCGAAGTAGAATTTTAAAAAACACAATTCACGATTTTTAGTTTTCATTCTAATTTTAGAGGAATTTGGCCAACAAGTAGTAAATGAGTATAATTTTATTCGCCAATCCACGCAACATTAACACAGGCACAGCCTACTTGGCTAAATAGATCTCGTCACTCATGTAAGTGACTTACTCGTACTAATTTTTGATCTTCAGTGTGGTATGCGATGAACATAAATATATTGACCAGCCGTATTAACTGATATTGTTTCCACTAACCTCAATGACACGTTATTTAATTTTTTTTTAACTGTCAACTTCTTTATTAAGGTCATCGTCCTTATTTTTTACGAGTATGGTATAACCAAATGCTCTAACATCACAAAGTTCAGCTATTTGGACTTTTAAACAAAAGTCCAATTATTATAAATTCAATTAACGGCTTTATGAATTTGGGTGTCAAGTCTATTTTATTAAATCACTAGCTTTCCACCAGCGGCTTCACCCCGTGGACTCATTTTTCTTACACGTTGGGTTACATATCAAAAAAAATTATACGGCTCAATTATTAAAGATTAAACTTAATAGCCATCAGGGATAATGTAGCTACGAGTATTTAATAGTGAAATAATTTACCTCTTACCTACCTCAAACATACCAACTCACAAACTCTTAGCTTTTTATAATATTAGTATAGATTTAGAAATATCACATTATACATAAAAATATACATAAGCAACATTTTTATTATCATGTTTTGATTTATGTGACGTTGTCTCTATTTATTTAATATATGCTGTCAAATTATAAATAATCAAATTATAATTAATATCTTTTTCTAACTTCGTACCAAAACAGATAAACACTTCAGGTTTGCGTCAAATAAAAAAAATAAGAATTTAGTCAATACACTTTTGAAAGTTATATACCTAACTGAAAGTATGAAGTTATGTTAGGCCAGCCCGACATTTGGACTAAGCAATACCTAAGTAAAGTCCAATCTATAAGTGTAAAACCGCCGGAACTTTACATAACCTAACAACGGTCACGCGCAGGTCTAAATCTTGGCGGCGGTTGCGGGTAATCCTGTAACGAGCAGGCGCCGACCTCGTTCGCGGGGCTTCGGGCCGTCCTCAGCATTATGAGCTTACTGTAACAGTAGACTCTGTGCCTACTAACTTTGTTCCTGTGTGATGTATGAACGCCTTGGTGGACGTAGAGCGAAAATCCGCGGACATCCTGGGTGCAGGTAAAGCAAAGATTAGGGCTTTACCCGTATCATAAGTTGAAGATATCACTAGCATCTGTAGTCAAGAACTAGTTTAGGTTTTCAGTACAGCACCTTTAGTGAATAGCAACGGAACAAAAATTACATTGTAGTTGATGTAGTTAATTATCGTTCTGTGATGTCAACTGTTGGCAGACGAAGGGTTTCGTCTTTATCAGCCCGAGTTTGCAATCCCTAACCAGCAATGAGACAATTTTAGTAGTAGGTAGATAGGCTAATAACTGACAATGTTTTTATTCTTCTTGTTAGAGCTTTCGTAATTTCACGAAAGCTCGTTTTGATTTAAGATCTGTGGTATCCTTTCTACTGTAGTATTTTGGTGGTTATTGAGTACGATGAACTGTCCATACATTGTAATCATATTCGTTGCAAATTGAACCCTGTTGCAGGTACTCTATAAACACAAACGTGAATTTTGCCATTGCCGCGCGACAAAGTTGACATCAAAATTGGTACGCATAGTAAACTGAAGCGATTTTTAATCGCGTGTATTGTATAGTGGCAAGAGCCTAAAAGGTAATAGGTAATTAGAGCATATTAAACATCGGTAGCGCAAATAAAATTACATTTCCTGGCGGTTTTATTTAACTTAAATAATTCAATGTTTTGATTACTTCAAAGCAATCGTAACTGTGAAATACTTTTAAGTTAGTTTATTGATAGTTTTTTATTACAAAGTGGGAAACAAGCATACAGGCCGCCTGATGGTACCTAAGTGGTTACTGCAGCCTATGAACGCGTGCAATTCCAGGAGCATCATTCACACACACTACTACTGCTACATTCCCGACCCTGTAGAAACCTTTTCAAACCACTCTGGAAGAACTGCATGCAATGTAGTAATATAGCGTATTCGGCAGGGAGCTCATTCCCAAATTAACTTCGATGATCTACCGGATCAAAACCGGATCAAAATAAAGGAATCATTAGTCGGTGTCATAATGATCCAGAGAAGCAATGTGTGTCACTGACCAACGTAATTACTTTTTGACCTGTACAGTTTCTTTAATTCTCCCATACAACCAACCTATAGTCTATACCTATTCGCTAATCTAATTATGCTGAGGCCTCATTGCGCTTGTGCCTTGTCCCATAATAAAATTAAGGCCCACGACATGTTCACTGGAAGGCTCGCAAAGAAGCCACTTCGGGCGCCTCTGTCAAGCCACTCGCACCCCGACCTACCCCGTGTGAACACGTCTTAGTTCCATATTTTAAATAATAGCTGTCTGGTTCGAACCTTTTGTAGTGATTCGATAGTTTGTGTTTTTTTATTTGTGTTTGAGTGAGTATTTTGTTTCTTTTACTTTTTTTTTTACTTTTATGCTGGGTTGTGTCCAGTAATTATGCAATGATTGTATTTCCAGTGCTAATGCAATTGGTTACAATTGTAGCATTTGTTTATTTGAGTGACATTAATGACTGTAAAATTTTTCTTATTTGCCTTTTTCACAGTTTGGCACGTATTGTTCAAAAATATTTCATTAAGTTTATGCAAAACATACAAAGTTTATACTCTTTTATCCTATTATTGTTTTAACGGATAATCGAATCAGCTAAAAGAACATATCGTTCACCTAGGAAATAACAATAGTTTGAAAAACCAGTGTAATTTTTACAAATTTTCAAGTTTTGTGTACAGAGGCGTTCCCATCAATCTTCACACTGGGGCATCTTCGGCTGCTGGTTTCGTAAAAGTTGATGTGAACGCCTCTAATCTGTAGATACAGTAAAATAATTTAAATTTCAAATTATATGAGGTACATGATTTTCAAAGCCAAAAATTCAAACTTAGAACGTGACGTGGGCCTAAAGTAGTTAGAATAATTTTTTTAAACCTGATTTTTAACAAATTCGTGACAAGCTTTACAAATGTTTAATTTTTTTATTATTATAAGAATACACCAAAATATTGAGTAATTAAGAGGCATTTTAGTCACTAAATATTATACTGTTTGAAAATATTGTATTATTACATACCGGTCTATAATGTGGAATTTTGGAATTCTAATGTTTTCCCTCTCTTAGTTATTTTTAACTATGTAAGTAAGTATATTATAAAGAACTAAATCCTGCAGAAGCTGATAAGCGGTTCAGCTCCAGCTTCAGATTCAGTGCTTAGAAAAACCATAAGAAAATCCAAATAAGTTAGTAGACAATTAGTTTTGCCTAACCGAGAAATACAATTACCAAGGTCGCCGTCACTTAACGATGAGTTATACAGGCATTCAGTTCCGGTGTTTCGAGGAACTTTATCGGATTTAGAATCTAAACTCATTCTGCGAGAAATAAAGGGAATAAGTTTTATTACAAAAAGTCAGCAGGCATATTATTGCAAGGCATTTTTTTTAAATTAAGATTGCACCTAAAAACCACGTAGTCTATTACTACTACGAGTAATTTATGTCTAATGATGTTTTCCAACGTGCATTAGAGGTATTTTAAAAGCAGCCGGCATAACTTAAACGTTTTATTTTATAACTATTTATAATATAGTAGGTATATAAACAGTAGTTCCCTAGGACACTGGACAGGTTACTAAAACAATTCGAAACATATAACAATTAGTGAGTCAAAAACAGGTAACCGTACCTCTACTCAAAGCTTCTCGAAGTAGAATACCAGTAGGCCATATAGCGCAACAAAGTAACATGCGTACGTGAAGTTATCAACCCATACTTTTAAAATTTCCTAAGAAAGGAATCAAACTTGGATGATTATGCCATGAGCTGAGATAGTTGCCCCACTTTGGGGCCCCTTAAGCTTTTGGGATTGTAAGCCTATACTCGCCCAACAGTCAGTAGTATATCTTCGTAATTTCTAAAACAGATTAAAATTAGTAGGTGCATTTTAATAAGTTTTTTATATTGCTCTGAAGACAGATTATTATAGTCTGACGCCTGGACTGGACAATCGGCGCCATTTGTAGACCAACGAACGTCAGGGGTTCTTAACTTATCCTGGGCGCAAACATTTATATGGAAGCCATTTATATTTGTTCTTTTTCCGGGTGTTATTACTTATTTAGGTAGGCATTCAGTCAGTTTTAGGTATATTTATTTATCAGTCTTCTTAACCATGACACGCTCTGATCTCAAGCTCTAGTTAATTCGGGCTCAAATGTTTTCCTGCAAATGTTGGTTACATAATTGTATCTTAAAGGTTCAAAAACCACGCAGTAGCAAAAGGCTTGTTACCTTCGTTTTTTCTAATTTCAATATCGACCCATATGGCCTATCGCATTAGTGTCATATGTTCGTGCGTGCTTCGCTAAGCCGGTAGTAAGGTTTCCGTCTACAGGGCTTCGCCTCGCGCCACCCGACACCGACACTTTTTACCCCATCCGTCCTCGCGATACCAAATACCGTTTCATCAAATACTTTTATTTATAATCTTTTTTTACTATTGAAATACCAACCTTTTTTACAAATACCCCAAAATCAAAAATGATGGTTTCTTAATAACTTCACTATCAAGTTCAGTTTGTAATTGAAGACTTTTAAATTTGAATGTTGCTGTTAGTTAGATGTAAGCAATGAAAATGTGCTCGTTTATTAGTTTAGTCGGGATTCATTTTCCTTTAAAAATGTTTCGTGAGTTCATCACTGTTATTTTATGTTATTATTTTAATGGTTGTGTTATTTTTTTGCGCCTACCTGTGTTTTTTTCGAATAGTGGCTTATTTCTTATATTCAACTGTTGTACCTATCGGAATAAGGTTACCACCTTCTCCACAATCTCTACGATAAATTAATAGTTTCATCTGTCATTTAACGACTATTTAGTCGTCGTGGGTAGTGAGTTTCAATCAAATATTTGAATGCAACCCTAAACTTTTCAAAGTCACTTAGAACCTGCGCGTATTTTGGACATCCAAGCGCTGCAGTCGGCTATAAATAGACGTAGCTTCCACTACAGCCGAGTGCCTGAGAAGAGTTTGCGCCGGAGACAAGCATGAAGCCCAAAGCAGCTGCTGGCCACTGCACAAGATTAGTCTAGTTATACTCTTGTGCGTGTGACAGCGGCTATTGCGGGCGTTTCATAGTCACCGATGCAGCTGGAGCCTGCGATGATCCTGGGCTAGCGGCCGACCTAGTTTCCTCTCCAACCTTTTTATCAAGACTTTTGTTTGTTTTTATTTTATTATTGCTGTTCCACTGTAAGTAATAGGTAAATGTAGCAAGACCTAGCAATAAACTTCTATTAAATTCTTCTTAGTGAAAAAATAAGATACCTTCCTAAGATCCTAAGTAATAGGTAACATAATTTTTAACTTTGATCAAATATGTTCATATTTGCTAGTTCTTCATTGAGTTATAGGAACTGCACACAAATATTTCTTTGTTTAAATTTTTATTTTGCATGTTTGTTAGCTGTTGAATGTGCCGGTTGTTGTAAGGTATTATCTCTACTTACCTGTATGTAATGTTAGATTTGTTAAGTGGTTGGTATTATTGTGTTTTCAAATGTCTATACGTCATAAATGTTCTTTTCAGGTTTCAGTTTACAGATTGCGTATGGTTGGTCAATCATCATATCAATAAGTAGACCGTGATTATTCCGTTTGAACAAATAGTGAACAATAAGTCACAAAGTGGTAGTGTGATTGTTAATTTCTGCTTAGATTACTAGAATTCAAATTACTCATCATTATTGAGTTACGATTAATAAATATTAATTCAGTCGTAGAGCTTACGGTACTTCACCTTAGTAACTATGACTATACCTAACCATGGCCTAAAATAAAATTATTTTAGGGGTTGGTATGTTATGGTAATGTTACAGAACACGACAAAATTTGCCGAAATGTTTGGTCAAAATTTGAAAATATTAAACTTAAGTAGAATCCGTAAAATTATTTATCGTTTGCTCAAAAACGGGAAAACAATTAAAGCGAAACCCTTATATGGTTCCTTCGTCTGTCCACCCGTCTGTGTCAGCTGTTTGCAATTTGATGTCCAAATGAAGAATTTGATGACCTGGCTTCTTTTAAGCTGATGTAGGTTACCAATGGAGCTGAATGTCGGCAAGTTTTAGATGACTATGGTTCGAACATACAGGACGTGCATTCCAGGGAAAACTGACTTAAAGGTTCACATCGAACGGCGCGCATCGCGACGGATACCAATTACCTGAAAATATTTGTATAATTTCATACAACTCTGACATGTGCTTGGTTTAGGACTCTAGCTTATAAAAATTGAGATTGAGAGATTATAAAGCAAACCTTGATTAAATTCTCAGGGCGGGGAGTTTGTTTCGATTTTCAGTTCATTAAATATTTGCAACCTTGTGTGATAAAATCAATACCCATTCATCGTACCGATTTCTCGTTTTCAGTTTTAAATAAAATATAAAAATATCTGAGACTTTACACTACGATCATCTGAAATGAACTAAGCAAAGCTTGTGTGTCCAATGCTGATAATTAAATAATTCTAAATAGTAATTACCTGTGTGCTTATATAGATATTACCACAGAGACACAAAAAACCTCTTTTTTTTCAAGTAGAAACCTCGAGACCTTTCCCCAGGTGGGAAAGTATATCGGCTATTTAACTGCGAAAAAAACAAACATTGCTTTGCTTCTTACGAACCGGACTAGTCAGTAAAAAGTTTTAAAATAAAATGAAATCAATAGTTACACTACAAGTCAATTCACTTTTGCGGGAAGAGAAATTGACAAATTCAAAGTTGATGTGGATTAAAGCTAAAAAACACATCGTTATTCAAAGACCTGTTGCAAGCAGTTTTAAAGATCGAGATATAACAGACTAGAAAACATAACATAAAGCTGTCCTATAAGATTTCACCGTGCTGAAAATTCCTGAAAAGGCTAGATAACACAGAAGAATCGAAGAAAAAAAGAATAACAGGACTTTCATTAAACTACAATTTGTTAATGGTGAAATTACAATTTGTTAGTGGTGGCATTATTTACTTAGATAGAGCTCTTGGCTTACCTAGTCAGATCTTAGTGACATTTAGTATGGGACGATGCACTGAGGTCACAGCCAATATGGACTTCGCGGTATCTACCTGTAAAAAATGCCGTATAAGCCATTATTATTTAGAGTAAGGCAGTAGCTAATAAGCCATGCTCTGCTCATAATTTAACTAAGCATGCTGCATGATACATGATGGCGTCTCAGTGAATTCCTAATTATAACAAACTAGCAATTATGTAAAATATATCAACCTAGATGCTGTATCAAAGCATTTTTACCCATACAACTAGCAAATCTACGTGGTATCAGGTAGAGAATGCGGCAAGAAGCATAGATAAGGCATATTTTTTTTAAATATAAAATACTAGCTGTCCGTCAGCGGCTTCGCCCGAGTAGAATATTATCTACTCCCGTGAACATTAAAAAAAATACAGCCTACTCGTATGTCACTCCTTGATAATGTCGCTTTAAGTATATTGGTGAAATATTTTTTAAAATCGGTCCTGTAGTTTCGGAGCCTATTCAATACAAACAAAAAATCAAATCTTTCCTCTTTATAATATTAGTATAGATGTAACTAAGCTCAGCTGTCGTCGAGCAGAAAACAATGAAATAAAGTGCTTTAATTTGTACCGTGCGAGTTTAGCTGTTAGAGTTCAAAATTTTAATGAAAACTGATAAATCATAACAACATGTTACACTCAAAAGCGCAATCAGTTACAAACCGTGTAGTTTTAAAAAAATCGTAAGCTTTCACACCCTTCCAGCAATATGAGTTTGCTGACTTTAACTAAGATAGTTAACTACAGTATCTTGTATGCCACTTTTAGTTCCATTTAATTTCGCTAGAGACGCTGTCACGAAACGTCAAACAAATATTTTACCACAGACGCTAGCGACTATCGTCGGTGTAAACTCATGGAAAGGACTAACAATTAGACAGCACTTAACTACCCCGTTTGGGATATGGTAGTGAGCGTATGTTTGTTATACTTTTTATTATTTTTTGTAATTACTTATTGGCACTTTTTGCTAAATCACAACCTGTGTCGCCAAGCGGACGAGGTGATAAAGTCGCTATATTACTCTTACCTAACCCTTTTATCGCACATTCTATAGTTCCTCGGTGGTACTGATGGCAGACAATATCACTCACAATCGTTCTTAGTTAAATACTTTATATTTTGGATACTCAAACAATTCTATGATTTGAGCCACAATTTTTTCCACTATGATTAGGCATTCCCATTTTCATTAGGTTCACGCACGTCACAAAGCTGATGAGTCCTACTTACGGACCTATTTCATTAGGAATCCTTGGTTGCGCCACCAGTCGGTGGTTCGAAAGGTGACTGTAAATTGGTTGCGCAACCAAGCTGATACCAGGTGAGATACTCTCCATACAACTGCACATTTTGTTGATGGCGCGACCTAGTGGCGCTACCATGGTGTCCAAAATGAAAAAGGGCCCTGACATAACTGAAGCAGCTTGATAGTTCCTAAAATGGGATTTTATAACCTATACTCGTAACTTATGATCAGTTATGTCAGGGCCCTTTTTCATTTTGGACACCATAGTAGCGCCACTAGGTCGCGCCACTAAGCAAAAGTATGTTCAAAAATATTTTTCTTGTTCATTGTTTTGTTATGTTTTTTAACCTTTTAGGTTAAGATTTGATTCTATTGTATGACGGAAGAGTGTCTGGGGACTTATTATTTTTCGTATTACGAGGTGTTGTTGAAAGGCCGACATTCACTTTCCTTTGAAATTGATTCAAAAATGAATCAAAATGGCTTAAAAATAATAATGCAAATCCGTGGTTTAATTTTACACATCAAACATGACTTTTGGAAGTAATATCAAGCCTGGAAGATGCGCTAGTGGGTGACCGCTGGCTGGTTGGAAACGAAAAATCATATAACGAAATTGCTACGCTCAGTTTAGGAATGAACTTGACTAAATACAAGTATAAAGGATTGTAATAACGTCCCAATACCCAAAGCAACCCCGTGGAATTTACAAACATTGCTACTGTGTGCGTTAGTGTAAACCTAACCTATGGGACACGAATACTGATGTAACCTATATTTTCTAAGAAATTTGTTTATACGAAATGTCGATTATCAGCTTCTAGTGTACCTATACCTTGTCTGTAATTATGTGCGAATGAAACATACATGTTTAGATCAATTTGAAACTTTCTATAACTAACCTGTTTGTTAATTATAATGTCGTGTATAGATTGTTTATCTTAATAGCTTCAGAGCATTGTCTAATCGCAGATCAAGTATTATCTAACATAAATGGTTCACCTAATAGATACTTAATGACTTTCCTAATTCGTCACATTCTCATTAAAACATGTTCTGCATTAGTCGCACATGAATAAAACCCGAACAAGAATTGTGTCTACGAACAAAGAATGGGAATTTGCAAAGTAATTTAAGTTTCTACTAGTCTTAAGTCGATGGTCACTTCAACACAAGCCTTAAGCTTAGTGCAGTCACCGTTATTAACATAAATATGTAAACAATTTGGAAAATAAATTATTCTTATTCTATTGTTATTCTAAGATGTTTAGATGAAAACTTTTTATGCATACTATGTAACAGAGATAGTCGCCACCGTAAAATAAAAATCATAACTTTTATTTTAACAGTAGTTTTTACCACTGATCTTTCGTTTGTGCATAAAAAATGATTCATTTAGCACTGAATGTGTTTAATAAAACTGTCTGTATTGTTATGATATGAATAGATTTTTTTTTAGTTTTTCAATATTTCAATTAAGCATTATCTATCTATTTACAAAGATATATTGCTGTGGAGTGCCTTTTTTCAAAATCTCGAAATAAATCAGCTCTTGGTGGAATTCACAATTTTTTCTGAATAAATCGGCACACTTGGTCAAATAGATAATTTTATAGGTATATCCCTGAATCTGAGTAAAGTATTTTTAACTTTTTATAGTTTTACTTCAACTCTTCAAATATACACATTTTTTCTCCTTTTGTTATTTTGTTACTTCAATTTTGATATTTTGGTCTACGAAATAAATATTAATTTGGCGCCGAATAATTTGTATTGTGGGGTCTATTTATATATTTGATTTTATTTTTTTTTCTTTTTAGTAATCTCTCTTACTTTCAGGTTTTGCCGTCGAAGAGTCAAGATGGACACGTTCGAAGCCCAAAACAACTATTGGTCACTGCACAGGACTAGTAATTCTCATATACTCTTGTGCGTGTTCCAATAGTTATTGTGGGTGCTTCATAAACGACAGCACTTCTTTGAAGATTCCGGACCCTTCCGAGAGGATTTACTAAGGAGATATTTTTGCAAAACAATGTGATAATTTAGTAAGTGACTGTAGATTGCGCTAACTTGTGTTTTGAAAATAACTATTAATCGTATTGTACTGTGAGTGTTTAATAATATAATATCTTTATTTCAGACCAAAGATCCATATTTGTGTTAGTGAAGTGACTTAAAATTATCGTTAGTAAAGTAACCCAGTAAAGTAAACACGTAGTTAGGCCTCACATAAACTAAGAATGACCATCAAGGGAGAGGAAAAATACCCGTGACGATCACTCTCCGGACAAGGCGTCTCCATAGCGGCGATGTGAACCTATCCGCCAATGACTAAGAGTATCTATGCTAGTGAAGATTTCATGAACTTTCTTTCCATCGTGTTGGGTTGGGTAATATTACAAAGCAAGGTCCGGCCCAGCCGGCTGACCGTATTCTCTCTGCTTCTGTTCAGGAGGTCAAGTTCTAATTCATTCTACGTTCTGTCACGATCGTCAAGCCGTCGCGTCACTCAATATACAATAGAAATTGGCGTTTTAGCGTCACGTAAGGCTATAGGCTAGCTAAAGGCTATGGTGGATACCGGACCAAAGCGGAGAAGAGAGATGTGTATTGATAACCAATCAGATTGCGTAATTTCCACATTTCACAGACAGATGTAAAAATAACGAAATCTAATTGGTTATAAAAACATATTTCCTCTCCTCTCCACTTTGGTGGAAACCGGGCCTTAGCTTTGCTTTATCCCTCTAACCAGATCATCAAACCGAGGCGTTGATAGTATCATAAAACCTAGTTGTTTTTCATATGACTTAGGTTAGATTTTTTGGTTTTAGGTTAGATTGGTGAAAAAACCAAACTGCAATAGAATATTGAAAGTGTATATTTCAAGTCAAAGTACAACTTATTTTCTATACGAATGTAGACAATATTCTGATCAGTCTTAAGTACCTACATGTAGGTACAAACTATCGCAACAAAATGCACGTAACGAAAACAACGTAACAGGTGGCTTTAATAAATAACATTTGTGTAAAAAATCGTATGATGTATGACAGGTATGTTCTATAGTCATCACATTTCTTAATAACTTTACAATGGCATTATCAAAAATGCAAGTTGTTTTGTTTTTTCGACAATTAGTGTGTCAGAAAGGAAATATTTTCTTGTGCAATTAACAACATCTGGATATGACTTAACGTTCAACTAAAAATGTAAAAGAATTAATAATAATTAGACAATACTAGATCATACTTTAGTTTCATTCGTTCAGCTTGCAATTACTCACTAAGGCAACAATTGGTGTACATTGGTGGCAATTATCTTGTATTAGTATCTAAACTAACTTATTGCATTGTATTTATTTTTACTCATTCAAAATATGCGTTTTTATGTGATCAACTAATTATTATCAAGCTCTATTCATTAGCTAAGAGTAAAAAAAGGAGACCTAATTCGGAGACGGGTACGACAGGATTGCCACTAAAAGTGGTATTTCATGAATAAAACAAGATAGTAAAAATAAAATCCTAATAAGCAAGTAAAATTTAAATAACATCGAAATAATTTTGAGGTTTCGTTATTTATAGGCGGAATTGTAAACGAGCGTGTTTAAAATAAGAGGTATTTCAAATTATTAAAAGAAGTAATAAATATAAAACAAAAATCCAAATCCACCACATGGTTTAAATGAAAGCAAAGATTATATTTCCCTTATTGTGTTGTCACCTTAACTCAATAGATTGTATATACCTACACTTATAATTACAATGACGCAAAACTACAAGTTTTAGTAAAAAAATAAACCAGAGATTCCGTTGAGTTCGCAGATACCACCACTATTTGTTCGATGTAGAAAACTATTTTAACTACTTCTTTGGCGCTTAAAAATTTAACGTTTCGTATGTCCAGCTATACTATTTTCACTGTAAGATGATATGCCTGACAGCTCTTATTTTTCCGTGTCACGCAGTATTTCAAACTAAATAAAAAATAAATAAAAAAATAAAAAAACTATTGTTCTTTCGAATCTTATCTAGTAAATTATTGCTAGGATTATTAACTGTTAATAAATGAAGTAAATTAAATTAAATTAATATATCTTTACAGCGCCTGATGCGTGAAAAGGAACTCCATTCAATAGTGTATTGACACTACTGAATCGACAAAAAATCGATGAATAGGAGCGACCATTTTGTAATCACGTCATTCGCATCAGTACCAGTGCGTCTGCCTTGTATGCTATTTTTAACTTTTATTTTCGAGATACCGCGCTTTATTCATTATCCATAACCCGTTTATTAAGAATTTATTTAAAAATTAAAAATCGGTAAATCCGATTCCATTTCCTTTGCCATCTCGATTGAATTACATTTGTTACATCACTATAATTGACAATTATGAACTGTCAGGGATATCATCATACGGCGAAAGTAGTATAACCGGTTATACAAATGTAAAATTATCATCTTGGTGTTTACCGATAAACATTTTATTCTTATCTGTTGCTAGGAAATAGACAAGTCGATACCATTATTATTGTCAGAATTAGATAATTTATTTTGAAAATTTAAATTTAACACGGCAAAATTAAAAACAAAGAAAATTAAATACTACTTAACATAATATTAACATGGAAAAAGATAGGATAAGCTTAAGACCAATCACCTATTCACCTATACTTGTGTGTCGAGGAATGTTTATACTTGTGAGGGGGGCTTTATTACTACAATATAGACAGACAACGTGCTTATTTTTATCGAATATTTGTATATTACCTTAATCTTGGTTTTTAAACAGGGTTTAAGAAGCATATTGTGAAATTTATCTCAACCCTGTATGTGTACATTGTATTTTATAATTATTGTTTACAACTGATTATTATGCTTATCTAAATATTCTTAACACATATTTTCAACTGTAACTCCAATACCATCTGGCATCAACTAGAAGCATCTGATAAAGGTACGTATGAGTAGGTACATTGTCATATAAACTTGTTCGTAATACTATTCGATGGATCGAGATCTTCATTGCAGGTTTATAACTATTGATGTCTTTGGTAGTAAAAATGTTTCCAGTCAGTACCGTTTCTGTTATAATATGAACTACTAATTTAAGCCTTAGTAACAATAACAGACAGAGCTGATAACAATAAATATAAAGAAAATCGTTGTTAACGTCAAATGCGTTGTTACAGTTGGATTCTGCAACTCACTTCACATTGTAACGTCACTGACGGCGTTACTGGCAACAATGAGACCACTTAGGCGTTTCGTTTACATATTTAGGGCATAGGCCTAGGTCACAGAAACAACAAACATAAAATGAAGGATTTGAACAACTAACTACCTAACTATTTATTCCATATGGTAAGTAGACTTGAAACACTGTTTAAGTTTTCATATATACTTACCGTATTAGTAAAATAATAGAACTATTAAAATTTCCAGTAACAAGTCAATTCGTCTTCCTTTTAATTTGATCGCATAGTATTTTTTACAACAATTCAACAGATCATAATCAAGCTAGTAATTTTAACTTTATAGTATTAGTACTCCGACGTAACCCGTCGCTCTAAAGAAGTACTTAAACAAATTAATCTTTCCGGAATGATCCTGCATTCCAATATGCCCAATTTTTTATCAAAGAAAATTTATTCTTCTTTTGAATACTACCAGCTAAAGTATTCCCCAGTAACGCCATCTAGTGAACGTCCTTTTACACTAACTGAAAACTAAAACAAATGTATGTACGTATGTTTATTTTACTTGTGTTCATTAGGCTTCTCCATGTCGGTGGGATGTCCGAAGAGCATGAGACACATGGTGGCGTGGAGGCAGGCCTTGGCGGGCAGGAACTTGTCGTCGAACGTCAGCGCGTAGCGGTACATCCACACCGCCTGCTCGTATTCGTGCTGTCAAAGTGGTAGGGAGGTATCACAGAGCGGTATCGGAATCTCGACGATGAGTTTTAATAACCATTTTTCTGATCTCTAATTCAGCAGAACTTTTAAATAAGCTAGTAATAAAGCAGGTAAAAAAGAAAAGTCTCTCGGTTTGAGTGAAGTAGCCCAAATCGAAAAGTTTACCGAAATCCCATTTCGTTTCATGACCATTTTTTATTATCTGACCCCAAACTAAGCAGAGCTTGTACTATGGGTGTCAGAGTGCCATTGCGCCAACACGCCAGTCATTAGTCAGAAAACTTGCTAGGTCTGCTCGCTGACCGTTTTTCCTAGTTGGTCATCAGAGCAACGTGCCGCAAATACTAGGACGGTTTATATTACGGATAATTTGAGTTTACAGGTTTGTGCATCGGTCACAAATTAAACAAAGCCATGTAGCATATTAACTTAACTACACCGAAAATATACAAGGCTAATTTATAGCCAAGTTCATTTTTATAAGTAATTTATTATAGACCAATGGATTAGTTAGCGTAATAAAATAACACCATGAAAAGAGGATAATAATTTGGGTCAGGTGAGAACTAAAGTCTTACTTGGTTTGTATGAGAGACGCCCACCAGGAACGCGTCCATCTTATTTTTTGGTGTCATGTAAAAGGACAGGTAGGACATGTCTTTGGCGTCTCTGAATCTGTTTTGCCTGTAAACAAAAAGAACGGATTGGTGATTAACAATTACAATGTAGAAAAAATAAACTCTTATTAATATCATATTGGTTTAAGGTAACAAGTGGTTGCTGTAAGAAAATAACATTAAATTACGGGATCGCACAGATTGAACAGCCGTCGACTGGTGGATTTGCTGCGCCGATAAAACTGCCGGAAAGGCTTGTGGCTGTACAATTTACATGACCGAACTCGGTATTCTGGGGCGGCCATTACTGCAAAGCGAGATAAATTGCGTTTTGGTTTTAAGAAATAAGACCCTGTCCAGGTGTACGTGTAATCGTCGCGAGTTTCGTTATACATTGATTGCTGAGAACTAAGCTATAGTCAAATATTTCACGAGTGATGGGTACTGTGACACTTGGAGGTTATTCATTTTACGCACAATGTATTTGAAGAAATCACAAACTGAAAATCTTTAAAGCAGACTTAAAACCAAATACATCCTTAAAATATGTTTTAATTTACATTTTAAATGAAATACTGCTTTGCGGTATCCGAAATTATTAAAATTGAAATTAAAAACCTGAATCTAATTTTCTTTTTAAATTACTAAACTCGTAAATTGGAACGGTTTCGTGGTAGAGATTGACACAAAGAAATCGGTTACAAATATGAAAAAATTTCTTGATTCGTTAACTCTTTTATTTACCAATATATTTCATGGCCTAAATACAAAACTAAAAAGAGAATTATCAAGAAAATCGTACTAATCGTGATCATTAATAAATTTTTAAACAATTTTTCTGACATCTACGGCTTTCAGGTAGAAAAATATTTAGGCCACAAATTCGTGGCCGTAGGTATTAATCGTTTATAGGTTTTTACGTCATTAACTTTACTATAATTTTAGTTGAATCCTCTCAAAGGATTATTTCAAATTTTGTGCTGGCCACATTGGTTGGTCGCTGTCTTATCAAATCAAAATATAATCATTAGTACGAGTACATGACTAGGAAAGAGATGTTACTATAGATTCTCAATAAGAAATAAATGGTAGTGAAGAATCAAGTGATTCTTTGGAAAATGTATCTGTGGAAGAAATGGAGTAAGAATAAATCCCTTGAACGTGTCTTTTCTATTCACAAAATGATTGTTGCTAAAATCGATTCTCTCTATAGGTAACTTTATCTCGATAAATATTTAATATCGACTCATAATTATACGATATTCATTCACCATATCACTAGAAACTTCAAAGCCCAAACGTCACCGTACCAATCACTCGTGAAATGGACTATAGTCTGTTGATTATGCATCATAGCAATCGATGTATAACGAAACGTGCGTCAATCGCGGGTACATCTGAACTAAGCCATAAGTGTGTTCTGTGTGTTAAGAACCAATAGAATCGCGAAGCTAGGTGAATGAAACAATTCTATTGGTTCTTAACACATACATTCCCCGCAACGCATCCTCGCACCCTAAGGTTTGAATTCCAATGAGGTGAAGAATTGAGTCTCCGGCTTCCTCAGGGCCTGGTCTATTGTGAACATCTATGCCTTGGCGCCTGTTTTCGGCAAATCCGCCTGTCCGGAGTGGGAAGACCTTGCGCGGCTAGAAATCATGTAGATAAGGGCGTGTACTCACAGCAGCGTGGCTGGAGAGCGCATGGCGTTGATTTATTGTACTCACAGGTGCAGCAGCGTGGCGAGCGAGCGCGTGGTGAGCGAGGCGTCCCGCGGCGGCGCCAGCGCGTGCGCGGCGGAGAGGCAGCGCAGCGCGCAGGCGCCGCGCCCGCCCGCGCCGCACCACCAGCCCGCGGCGGCCAGCCCCACCCACCAGCGCGGACGCTGGGGCACAACAAACAAGTTAAGTTGTGCGACAGTTTTTGGCATCCGTAAATAATGTAAAAAAAACGATTCAAATTATACTAATTTCACTATATGATGATCTGCCTTACAGTTCTCATTCTTCCGTGTCACGCATACCATTTCAAACTAAATAAAAAGAAACTGGCATAAGAAAATGTTTGAAACTATTAAAAAACTATTGTCCTTTCGAATCATCATCATCCGTGCGGTATATCCCGGTCGTGAACTCACACTGGTGTGTGGGGTCCCAGGATCCGCCTTTCTCATTATTGTCCTTCCGAATCTTATCAAGTAAAGTATTGTTATTATTATTACCTGTTAATAAATGAAGTAAATGAAATAAAATTAATATCTCTTTACAGCGCCTGACAGCGCCTGATGCGTGAAAAGGAACGCCACTCAATAGTGTATTGACACTACTGAATCGACAAAAATCGATGAATAGGAGCGAACATTTTATAATCACGTCATTCGCATCAGTACGAGTGCGTCTGCCTTGTGTGCTATGTTTTTTACTATTATTTTCGAGATACCGCGTTTTATTCTATAACTTATTAGCACCGTTTGAGAATTTATTTAAAAATTAAAAATCGCTAAATCAGATTCCATTTCCTTTGGCAACTCGATTAAATTATATTCGTTACATCACTGTAATTGACAATTATGAACTGTCAGGGATATCATCATACGGCGAAAGTAGTATAGTTGAGATTAACGGTTGGAAGATTATGCAAACATCGACATATAGCTGTCCTTTTTCTACTGGCATGTGACAATATAGCATCAAATTAAATAATATATATAATAGTTGCTCTTTTTACTGTGGCATTTGATTTACCGAAGCTCGCTCTGTAGCGAAACAACTGCAAGAATTGAATATTTCATACCTGCTTCGTTGATAATTTAATTTATACTTACAGCTTCGACATACTTCGCGATCTTCGCTCCAAGCGTAACATAGTCGTAAAAATCGAACAATTCAGCGAACTGGTGCATCACACTGAGCACCGGCTCCCAGTTGTCGGTGTCGATCCGGCTGAAGCGCTCCAGGTAGAAGTCCTCCGTGGGGTCGACCGGCAGACGGCATTCGGGGATCTTCTTGCTTGAAGGGGTTGAGGACGCTATTTCTAATGGCACCCTGGATTTGGATGGAATAAGTTGGTGAAATAGCTTTTACTTTTCTTAAAAGCTTTCTTCGCCTAGGTAGAGGTACCCAAGGATGTGCAACTTTTTAGTGGCAAAACAATGGTTAATAATAAAAAATATACAGGCCAAAAAGGAGTAATAAGCGGAAACCAAGTGATAGAGCATCACTAGAGCTACCCGAATCACCCCCATGTATGTTCCGCGATTTTTGGTAGTTCGAGTTATGATTTTTTTACATATTTTTGAAAATGTCTGGTTAGAGTCAGTTTTTTGGTCACTGTGGCACGAATAATTATTGTTTTTTTTTTCGTTGTTAGCTAAATACTAGGCCTACTTGATTTAAAAGCATTTACATTTTTAAAACGACGTTTTAAAACATTTTTTTTTGACGACCGACTTGGTGTAATGGTTAAGAAGTTGGCTACTACACCAGAGGTCGCGGGTTCGATCCCCGCACAGTACAAACATTTGTGTGCATGAACATGTCTGTTTGTACTGGTCTGGGTGTCTCCTATGTATAATAAGTATGTATTTACAAAAGAAAATGTATTTAAGTATGTTTATCCGTTGTCTAGTATCCCATAACACAAGCTTTAATTAGCTTACTTTGGGGCTAGATGGCGCTGTGTGGAATAATGTCCAGGGATTTATTTATTTTATTTATTTATTTAAAACTGATCAAAAATATAAAACTGAAAAAGTGTAAAATACTGTTTTTTCCCAAAGTTGAAGCCCATTTAAAAAAAAGTTACAAATTTTATGTTTATCCAAATGTATTTCAAAAACTTCCATATTATGTCAACGATTTATAAATCAATTGCAATGGGAAAGTTCAACGGATTCATATTTTAATTTACATTCTTATTCTATCTTAAGAGTAAAATTCAAGATCTTAAGGTAGCAAATAAACCTTAATTTACATATAAGTAAACCAGCGCATGCGCGCAACACCTTCAGAGTGGACTAGAAGTGTGACGCGACTATACCGGATAATATTTTTATAAGGGAAGTGATATAGTTAGTATGTCACGTGAAAACTAATCCATACTAATATTATAAATGCGAAACTAACTCTGTCTGTCTGTCTCGCTTTCACGCCAAAACTACTGGACTGATTTAACTGGCTAGGCTACTTTTTAACTAGAAAAAAGTGTTGTAAAGGGTTGAAAAGGGCGATGAAAGGTTGTCATTTTCAGAACTAAGAGCATAAAACTTATATTATAAGCTGTTGATTAGATATAAATAAATATGGCATTCAGTATGTAAAAATGTTACCCTTAAAAAATTGCCAAAATTCGACCTCTAAGGGGTTGTTTTTGGGGTTGATGGTTTGTTTGTATGAAACTTCGTTACTTCAAGTGCTAGGAGTCTCAAATTATGCATAGGCGTTCTTATTAGGACGTAGGTGCTAACTAAGACGGATCTTTGTGACTAACAAGTATCCTAAGTCTTGAAAAATCCTATATGTCATAACTTACTTTTTAATAGAATCTCGAAGGATTATGAGAGCTCAATTTAGAAATTACTGTAACTGTTTAGTTAAAGAAATATCAAATTACCTTAGATTAGTAGTATCAAGAATTATTTGCCTGAAACTTATAATATGCAACCAATATCCTAATTGTAGATGTTGGAAAGTGCAGTCTTCATCTCTTAGCGACAAATCTTCGGGTTGTATGTCTGCAATAAAATTAAAACAGTAAATAAACTTAAATGAAACTGAAATGTAAAATGTAAATGACTGTTTAAAATAGTGAAATAGGAATAGAGCAGGTTTCATGAAAATAATATCACGAGAAAATGTGTTCGTGTGTGTGAGAGAGAGAGGAAAGAAAAATATAGAGAGAATAGTTAGAATAAGCAAATTAGTATGTGTATATCCGTTTATGTATTGGGAGTTTACCGTCACAGCCCATCGGGCCGCAGCCCTTGAGCGCAGTATCCACGCTCTTGATCATCAACTCATAGTTCTGCTGATGAGCAAACTTGTCGGTCCTCTCCGCCGGCATGCGCTCTATGAACGCGTCGAACATGCTGTCGTCCATCACGTCGGCGGTCTCTTTCTTCCCGGCGCTATTGCGCTCTTTCAGTTCCATCATCCTTGTTAGTGTGCTGCTTTCTATAATCAACATAGAAGATGGAAATAGATCTTGCAATTCGGGATTCTGATGTTAAAAATATACTTGAGTTATTTCTTCAACTTTAGATATATATAACAATTCGATTGGCCAATTGCGAAAAAAGGGGTTTTTGTAAAACTTTGCGTTAGAGTCCAAAACTGTAATATTTGGAAAAAAACAGGTTTTCACTTGTTAGTATTTTGAATGGCATTATTCAATTGAAACTCACGAGTAGTATTGTTAATATATCAATAGAAAAATTATGGAAGCAGCATCTGAGCAATTTTAGATGATGAAAACAGAAGCATAATACATATTATTATTATCTTGTTGAATTAGTATTTCTTAGATAATATCATAGTTTTCTCATTAAAGAGCTTGACAACATCGCCCCCACAATCGCATTTCATTCCATAATCTTCAATCGAATATGTTCTTCACGGTTATTGAGAAGTCGGAAATAAAAGTTGTTTTATAAGAAAATTGTTTTATTTATAGTTTTTTTAATGGAACTAATCAAGATCATCAAGGAAAGCTGCAGATGAAAAGGCTGCGCATCTGCTGAAATCAAAATCTGAAAAAACAGAAAAGTAATCATTGAGTATTCATTGTAATGCCAGAAAAATAACCCTATATATTTATAGTTCAGATTTACAATATTTCACATTTAGTACACCCAGGCGTGCATATTATCCTTACCATGGCAAAGTGGTGTTTTATACAACAGCCGCCGACACACATGATATTTTTTTAATAGTGTTCTACAAAATAAACGTTAGAAGGATTAATGCTATAACACTAACAAAACTTTACTTACCAAACATGTTAAAATGGTTAAATCCAAATCAGTGAGATACACATGCAAATCAAGAAGTCGGTATAAAAAATACGTTGAGGGAATTGGGTTCCTGCCTGCTACATCAGGGCTGTATTGCAGATTGATTTAGCGAATTTATTTTAATAATTAGCTATTCAAGAACAGCTTCTATTTTTTTTATAAAATATAAAGTCGTTTTTATTAACAGTATTATTTCAATTCAGCTCATTTTTAAAATAGATACCAAATTACAGGATCTATAGATAAGCTAAGATCACAAAGCAAGTAAGCACGAGGTCGGGTGCGTCGAGAAACCGAGTGGATTCTCGGTACTATTCCACACCGCTTTCACTTTTAGGCTTTGGCTTTTTGTTTAAGATCAAAGATTAAAAAAAACGATTCAAAATACTTTTAAAGGCATGTCTAATGTTTCATTAAATAAAGTCCCTGGACTTACCCTTCCCTGAACAGGCACAAACTTTAAAGCATAAATACAGAACTCATACAAAGGCCTATGGGACCCTTAAAGGTGCAATCAGAATTAGGTGCATGTGATGTAGTGAATAGAAATCGATTAAAGTATCCAAAAAAATATTCTTTCATTAACCAAACAAGTGTTTCGTTTGCTTACTCACTTTTATCGTGGCTGCTAAAGCACTGTATGTTGGTCATATGACAATTGGTCCCATCTTTTTCACAAACCATGTTCACTCCAGGTTCTACCTGAGTACATATATCACCGTCGCCAAACTCTGTAAAAAACAATATGAATAAATAAATATAAACCATCACATACAACCTATCTCTGATCCAAAATGTAAGCTCGTTATCGCTTACCACCAGGCGAGGCTGAGGCCAAACGCAAACCTATTTTTGAAATTAAAAAGTTATTTCTTAGAATATGGTGAAACCAGAAACAATGAAGGTACGACCTACTACAAGTGTATGAAAATTGTTGGGCGAACTGCATTTTATCGGCACGATACAACTTAGACTGCATCATCACTTAAGAGCGTTACAATGATGAAGCAAAAATTTAAGTTTTATTTTAATTCAATGAAATAATCACGAAAACCTTAAAAAATGCGACGTTTACGATCTGCCCCAAACGCAAAAAGCAAACCCTCTCAAGATCAGGTGAGAACATGATGAAATATAACTTGAAAATTGCATATGTTACCAAAAATCCGAAGCATGCTTTTCTCGACCTGGCCATAGTAGTCAGGTCCCAATCTTACGGCCAGACCTTGGACCCAGATCACTACCAAGTGGCAGCTCACAGATGGTCATTGATAAGACGAAGGCCGCGAAAACGATTCAAGCGAGTGGCATACCATTTGGCTAACGCGCGGGACATGCGGAGAAATATGAGGGTGACCTTTAGCTCAGCAGTGGGAGATTATAGTTAAAATTTATAAATGAAAGTAAATTAGAGTTTTTATATATACCTACCTACTTCCTGCAGATTGTTGATCTGCTTCAGTATACACGCCCAGCAGTTGAGCAGATTCCGAGCCACGCCGCCCAGGAACTTCGGCTCCACGCGCACCACTTGCTTAAGGTGGAACATGTGCGTGTTCCGATGCTTCTTATGCATATTCAACTCGGCTAGTATGAAATTTGTTGCCGGCTGCAAAAACATCACTAGATAAAGTAAAACTAAATAGTACACCTTTTTTTTAGTACCAAATATAGTATTGAATACAAAATAATTGAATATTAATAAAAATATTATTTCGAAATTCGAATGTTGTAAGTTGTTCAACCTTGGTCCCAAAAAATGCCCCATTAATGTAATAAAAAAATACAAAAATACTAAAACTAAGGGATCGGTAAACCAAGTTACCCAGGCTGTTCAAACCAAGAGACAAACAGTAAATTAACAAGAAAAGTTAGATCCCGTCACGTAGAAAGAACGCTGGACAGAGGAGAGGATGGGTCCATTAAGCGGTACAAATACCAATTTGGCCCAAATGCGGTTAACGCACGAGTACCCGGCCAGCGTTCTACACTATGTGACGAACACTGCACCATTACTCCTACTTACCTCATATAGACCCAATCTGAACGCCTCCTCAGCCGCCACCAAGGCCTCATCAAAGTGACCCATCTCCAAATAGACGGAAGCCAGCGAGGCGAGGACCACGTCGCGGCGCTTGGACTCCACGGAGCGCGCGGCCGACATGAGGCAGTGCAGCGCGTGCGCGTTGTTGCGCCGCACGCGCCAGTACAGAGAGGCCAGAGTGTATAGCACCCATTTCGGGGCTAGTTTCTGTTGTAGGATGTAATTGTGGCAAAAATAAATATCCTAATATAATGACTAAATTATACATCGATATATAACTGATTTGAGCTAAAAGTAATCTTAGCGCGCTAAAATGCGCCACGAATTGATGATTTATATTATTTATTTATTTAATATATTATTTATATATCACTCCTCCATTCACAGATGGATAAGGGCCCCATCTTCTCAACGCACAATCCTATTGCTCGAAGTAATTTCTGAGGCAAACAACAACGAAAATAGAGTCAAAAGTAATTTTAGCGCGCTAAAACAACTTTTTGCTCTAAAAACGCGTCCCTATTTTTATGGCAGATATCAAGACGTCACAGATGACGTCATTATGGCGCCATTTTGCAAAGCTTTCAAGATACGTGGCTAACAAGAGAGTTACAGACAGATGTAACTTCCAGTCGTCTTTCTATCTGGAGAAACGGGGATAAGAAGCAAAACAAAATCATCTGACCCCGAACTAAGCACTACCTATATATTCCAAAAACGGATAAACATATTTCAATAGTTAATGTATACTTGGTCACGAAGTAAACACAAAAGTACATCGCTATGGGCGGGATCTTTACCCGTTGCGCAAATGGGTCAGACTTAGGTACCATTCACATCGAACGGCGCGCAGCGGAGATCATCGGATCTGCGGATTACAAAGCCGCAGAGGAAATTATTATTTAATTATCAATTATTAAGGTCGTATTTGCATCCAACTAATACATTTTGCGCGAGCATGCCGCGGCAGCCGGTCGGGTCCGAGCTTATTCCACGGAACACGACCGACTGCGCGCGGATGCCGTCGGCTCCGCTCGGCTGCCGTCGCATGCGCTGGGACCTTCGATCAACAATACACTAGATCAACAATATACTACCGAACGGAAGTGGTCGGTCACTCCCATGAGACTCAGAACAGTTTACTTTTTGTATGGGGAAAATATACTCGTAGATCCCATTTCTTGCCGAATGGTCAGCTTCTGTTACTGTAGTGTTGTTGGATTACTGGAGTTTTTTTATAATAAACCATCAAAAACAAAACTTGTAAAAAAGTTTCATCGTGTCGCAACCCAGTCATTCTACCGTAAAAAGTTGTGAGATTAATTTATTCTTCTAATTTATTCTTCTTCTAAAGTTGTGAGATTAATTTATTCTTCAGGGCAAAAGTTGGTAATTTTGTAATTGTAAGCCAATTAAGGAATAAAGCTTAAAAGTATGTTAAAATCATGTGGTTTGTAAGTATCAATTTTTTTTACTTGTTGTGAGATTAATTTATTCTTCAGGGCAAAAGTTGGTAATTTTGTAATTGTAAGCCAATTAAGGAATAAAGCTTAAAAGTATGTTAAAATCATGTGGTTTGTAAGTATCAATTTTTTTTACTTCACATGTATTTATGAGTAAAAGTACTTATAATTTGAAAATCGTAATAAAATATTGTGTTATTAAACTAGCGTTTCATTTCATAAAGTAAAAATTAAAGATTTTAAAAAGAATTAACTAAAAAAAATTTTAGTTTACCGATATTGATGAAATACTGCTACCATAAACATCGATATCGAGCACTATAATCAGATGTCGACAGGTAGATGATAATGTTGGCACTTACGTTATTTTCCTGTAAGTTGATAGTAAAAGTATTATTTTGCCTCAAAACTACTTGTTCGGAGTTCCGTCTCTTAAAACGTAGTGTTTATATACTCTTTAGTGGTCGGCCCCAGTCGTATACGCCTGCATCTGTCGCGATGCGAGCCGCTGCGCGCCGATGCGCGCCGTTCGATGTGAATCGTACCTTATTTAGCTCTACTAAGAGTTAAGTCCCTTATATCATAACATTCATAACATAAAACACCATAAACCTGTAAAAAACGAAGCTTTAGTTTCATTCAATGAATGATTTAAGCGTACATTGAATGGTTATGAGTAAAAACGAGTCGGCAAACGTAGTGTAGGACGCCCCCCGGCCAGGTGGGGTGATGATTTGCGAAAGGATGCTGGCAGAAACTGGCTGCGTCAAGCTGAGAAAAGGGCACGATGGCGCGCTGCGGAGGAGGCCTATGTCCAGTAGTGGACCATGATAGGCTGATGATGATGTGCCAGTAGAAATCGTTATGATTAAAGATTAGTGGGTGAGCAAAAATAGCAACCATTTGCATAGCGGTGTAAATCCGGTGGCCAATCTCGACGTCCTGCATGCGCATCCCCGCGCCCTGGTCCCCGTCGCCGACGTATTCCAGAAGCTTCTGCCGCAAGTAGCCTGTGTCCACCACGTCATTCGGCGGTTGCTGCCTGTGAAGTGCCAGAATTTATTTGGCACAAGTAAAAAGGAAGAAAATTATTAATTGACTTGTTGATCTTACTACTCTTACTAACATTATCTTGCTTATATTATAAATGAGAACTAATATTATAAATGAAAAAGTTTGTGAGGATATTTGTTACTCTTTCAAGCAAAAACTACTGAACAGATTTACATGAAACTTTACAGAAAATAAAGCTTAACATCATCATCATAACACATAGGCTACCATTTATAAAGATTTTATTTACACATGTTACAGAAATGAAGTTCACGCAGGCGAAGCCGCGGGCGGAAAGCTAGTAATATATAAAAATTTAATTCCAACAAATAATCAAATAACAGACAGACACGGACAAATTCCGTGTCAACATATTCTGAAGAAGTATGCACACATGCAAGTGTGCCACAATACTATACTACTTTCGCCGTATGATGATATCCCTGACAGTTCATAATTGTCAATTATAGTGAGTGCTGTAACGAATGTAATTTTTAGATTTACCGATTTTTAATTTTTAAATAAAATCTTAATAAACGGGTTATGGCTAATGAGTAATAGAATAAAACGCGGTATCTCTAAAATAATAGTTTAAAAATTGCACACCAAGCAGACGCACTGGTACTGATGCGAATGACGTGATTACAAATTACAAAATGGTCGCTCTTATTCATCGATTCTTTGTCGATTCAGTAGTGTCCATACACTATTGAATGGCGTTCCTATTGACGCATCAGGAGATAAAGATATATTAATTTGATTTCAAATACTTCATTTATTAACGGTTAATAATAATAACAATAATTTACTTAATAAGATTCGAAAGAACAATCGTTTTTAATAGTTTATAACATTTTATTTTGCCAGTTTTTTTTATTTACGTTTTTTTTTTTTTTTTAATAAATATCCCTGGACATTATTCCACACAGCGCCATCTAGCCCCAAAGTAAGC
The DNA here is from genome assembly GCA_947369235.1 of Udea olivalis. NCBI lineage: Eukaryota > Metazoa > Arthropoda > Insecta > Lepidoptera > Crambidae > Udea > Udea olivalis. The sequence continues at coordinate 5,532,271 of OX376346.1, read as the reverse complement.
TAATTAAAGCTTGTGTTAAGGGATACTAGACAACGGATTAACATACTTAAATACATTTTCTTTTGTAAATACATACTTATTATACATAGGAGACACCCAGACCAGTACAAACAGACATGTTCATGCACACAAATGTTTGTACTGTGCGGGGATCGAACCCGCGACCTCTGGTGTAGTAGCCAACTTCTTAACCATTACACCAAGTCGGTCGTCGATTTAAGTAGTTTGAAATAGTAAGCTTGACACGAAACAAAAAGAGCTGTCAGGCATATCATCTTACAGTGAAAATAGTATAGCCTATCACTACTTCGGATTAACAGCTTGACACAAGTCAAGTATTTGCGTATTTATAAAGGCCTTTGTTTCACTGACCTGGAAATTTAACTCGTCCAATAGGGTGTTTTTGTTCATGTAAACAGTGTTAGCTGGAGGTGGATCGAAAACGTTGCATTTTGTAAGATTTTCGTGATTATTTCATTGAATTGAAATAATACTTACATTTTTGCTCTATTATTGTGTGCATAATACTATTTAAAAACACATTGAATTGTCTAAAACTAGGTAGTCGCCAACTATTTGCTAAATAAAATAAAAAAGCGTTTTTTGTTTTAAAATCGATAAGACACTTAAAAATTTCCTGTATTATTTATTAACTTTAACTGTGTACAGTAAATTTTTATGAATAATTATTATGAAATTAAAAGGTGCATTCAATAATAGAGAGATAATTTATACTTAATTTGAATTCAGCTAAATAATCACGAATACCTTAAAAAAGTGCGACGCAAAACGCAAAAAGCAAACCCTCTTAAAAAGAATTGAACTTACTTAGCAGATTTCTTATTAGTGAACGCTAGCGCATCTTTATCTTGGGGACAAAATGGAGGATGCCAAGGCAGTTCATGTTCTACATTAACCGGTACTCCTATTTTGTCAGTCAATAATGACTTTAATCTGTAAACAACATTATACATTATATCAATTATGAGGGTAATGTGGCAATATTATGATAACTAATTTGTATTGTATCATACCTTATGCCTTTGTTTTCAAAGGGTAATATCACAGGAAATATCGCCTCTACATTTTCAGGGAAGCTTGGAGCACTGTCTTTACAAAATTTACTGGATGGCCAATCTGGCTCTCTGTCGAAGTCTTCCACATTCCGATTGATTTTCATAGTTGATGGATACCTATAAAATGGAAGAAATACAAATACTATATTGAATTCTGTTGCTGATTAGATCAGTTCTAGTTTCAGGTTTAATATTGGCACAACCACACAATGAAAGATACTTAAGTATAACGGGTGATGTAGCCAAAATCTAAGGGAGAATCATTTTGTTTTCAGTAATTGTTTGTTGCAAGAACCGGTTAGGATTAGAATTAGTAGTTAAAATGCAACAAGAGAGTTTAAAATGTATTAAGCGTACAGTTTCCTACAATAACTTACATGACATGGCCAATAAATAATTTGGAGAACTCATTTTCAGGTTGACTTGTTGACTTTTTTTCTGGCAGTGGGCGAGTTTCTGGCTTCACTTCTTTTGGCTCAAAAGACGGAGCTACTAAGGAAAAATTGGATTTGAAAAGCTTCGCTTATTTGAATTAATATAAAAGTTCACAAACAAAAACTTTACTTTTAACATCAGGCAACATATCAGGAAAAACAGGCATGGGTCCGATCTCCTTAGCAATTTCATAATCTGACTTCCAATCTTTAATTTCATTAAGGTCAGGCTGTACATAATTAGATGCCTTAATGGCATGCTTATCAACATGCTTGACCAGTTTTTGCAGGCTGTATACAGAGTCTAGCGCGTAGACCCCTTTTCTCTCTAACTTTTCATTAAGTAATACTGGACCATCAAGAAAATATTGTATCACTGAGTTCCTATCACCAGCTTTTTTTTTTTCTTTAATATTGAGCCCAGTCAGCTCTGCAATTTTTTCACAATTTTTCTCCACATTTCTGTAATCTGTAAAAGTTTTATTAATATTATAAAAATGGCTAAAGACGCATATTTAACACACAAGAACATGTTTGTAAACCAGCTTTTACCAGTGACTTCATCATTCAATAGCTCTATGTATTTTTCTCTTAAATTCATAGAGCTCAGATTACATAACAAATTCAAATAATAAAATATTGTATCATTAAGTATTACCAAATTCCTTGTCCTGTTTCATACTCCTCAATAAAGCGGCCTGAGATTTAAGCCAGTGTGACTCCCTCCTGTTGTATTCAATTATTTCTTTACGTAATTTTTCGACTATACTGTAAACAAAATCAATATTAACCCTTTCCCTGTCCTATGTATCATAATAGGTTAGGGAAAAAGTTTCTTCGCATTTTTTAAGAAAATTCAAAACATTTATCATGATATTAGTTTATTTACATTTAACTAAATTATGTAGGTGCCATTTTGTTCGATTACTTTATGCCATATTGTAGGTAGGGGCATGATCCCATTGCTATAGGAATAATTTTAGCAGTCCTCTCGTGATGTTAGCCTGACACTGCCTAAATAATTCTGAAGAGACCGAACCAGGTGGAAATCTGATGATGCAAGGTCAGGACTATACGGCGGATAGCCAGCCAAACTCTCCTAATTTTTGCTAAGTGGCTAAAGATGTGTGAGTTCTAGCGTTATCATGTTTCTGTTGATTATTTCCGTCCGCTTTTTTTCAACTTCTTGCTTTAATCTCATCAGTTGTTCGCAGTAGAGTTCAGATTCGATGGTCCGGCCTGGTAGTAACAGCTCATAATGAATAATGCCCTTCCAATCCCACCACACAGACAGCATCACCTTGTTGCGAGTTAACCCAAGTTTCGCCACAGTCTGTAAAGCCTGACCGGCCTTTGACCACGACCTTTTTCGCACGTTCTTGTCGTACGTGATCCACTTTTCATCACCAGTTATCAGCTTCTTCAAAAATGGTTCGGTTTCATTACGTCGTAATAAAGAATCACAAATGAGTACACGGTTCATTAGGTTTCTTTCAGTGAGCTCGTAAGGTACCCAAATATCGAGCTTTTTTGTGTACCCAGTTTTTTTCAAATGCGCCAAAACTGTTTTGTGGTCAATTCCCAGTTCTTCAGCTACGTCGTAACTACTGATATACCGATCATGCTCCACTTTTTCAAAAATGGCATCAATTTTATCCATAATAGGGCGACCAGAGCTACGACGTGTATCTTTGACATCAACATTTCCGGATTAAAAACGCTTAAACCAAATTTGTGCTACTCTCACAGACACTGCACTAGGTCCATAAACATCGCAATTTTTTTGCATTTTTACCTGTTTATAGTAAAATTTTAAAATGTATCGAATTTCTTCATTAGATTCACTCATCTTGACAGTAAGAAAAACAAATGAAAACCACACATTTTCCTAATTTGAATTTGGAATTATCTTCTTTAAAATTTAACCTATAATGATACCAAAACCAGCCAGATACAAATAGTATATATATATAGCCAAAGAGATTTTATTACAAGTTCATACATACTATATGCAAAAAGACTTTTTCCCCAACCTAATATATGATATATAACAATGGATTTTCTTTAAGGAACCTGTTAAGGTTTGATATAACCACTAAATGTAGTTTTTTTTACCATTATCAGCTGAATAAGAGACTATACTGCCTTACATCACTGTTTTTTTTCTTGGTGAGTAGAGATAAAAAAGGGGTTTTAGTAATTATAATGATTATTTACTTACTTTTTAAAAACATCCATTTTTTCCCACAAAGCAATATGGCATAAAACACCAAATCTATATCTAATGGCTAAATCAAAGCCTGGGTTTAGGTCTAGACACTGATCCATATGCTTCAGGGAACTGTTGAACTCTCCTAGAACAGCATAAGTGGTGGCCAGGATGAAGTGGCCAATGTGGTAGTCAGGGTTGTGGTCTGTTGCTGCTGCAAGAACTGTGGCTGCATCTTCAGTCTTTTTGCTGCGGTGCAGAATTGACCCTAGGCTCAAAAGAGCCACATCTTTGTATTCCCTACAATGTACGAGTATTAGTAGCTAGTGTAATAATAATATTGAAATATTATTTATTTTGGAGGAATGAAACTTGTACAGAGCATAAGAATTCTATCCAGCTTTTTTAAATTACTCGTAGAATGGTACAAAAAATAGGTAAGATACAAAGGGAAGGGGAAGATGACATAATACACATTCATGATGGTGAATCTAACATTCACCTAGGCGCATAATGTATTGCACGGCGACTGCACTCCATTGCTTTCGGCGCATTTCCTCTCACCCGCCAGTACAAGGACGCCATGTTATAGTGGAGCCACGAGGAGCTGTTCTTGCGCAGGCACACTGCAGCCCAATGGCCAAACTGGTCTACTGTCATGATAGGAGAAATCAGCTCAGGAAGTGTCATCTCTGGATTAGCAGTTAAGTTCTCCCTTTGTGCCACACCCTGGAATTAAAAGATAATAACATAAATAGTGACAGTACATACTAAATATTCTAAGAATGCTGGCAAATAAGCATACAAACTGCTCGTATCAATGCAAAAAATACATAATTTAACTTCCAGTAAGACTGCATAAGTAATTCCTACCTTAGGTCATTTCATTATTTGCTAGTCAAAGTATAAAATATTTTAAGACTGGCCTGTTTGGCAATGAGGTTGTGGGTTCGACCCCCCCCCCCCCCCCCCCCATGACAAACATTTATGTGAGGAACATTTGTGTTTTGTGTCTGGTTGTGTGTGAATGTGTTTATTACCTATTTTTATGGTCTGAACTCTGTTCATTTGATTATTGTAAAATAAACAAAGTTGAACAGAATAACTATCAAGTTTCTTGTTGGAGTTTTCTTCATAGAATCAAATCTGAACAAGTGGTAGAGTCACATCATTTTCATTAATAATAATTAATATTTTAGTAATTTTCTTGACAGTTTGTTAATGTTTTTTCAAGCTTAAATGAATAATTAATTTCAGACTTAACTTTTATTATAACACGGTTTAAAGTTCAATGGTGAAACAGAACAGATAATAACCAGCAGATAAAGAATAGAAATGGGTTATTTATAAGCTGACACAGCAACTTTTAAGAATAAATTCTTCAAGGTAAGATGGAAACTTGTCCTTAGGCTTTTGATCCACTATGTTATTCAACAGTTGCATAAACCATTAAGTTTTTTATTAAATGATTAAGTAATATGTATTATTGAACAAACCTCTAAGTGCTCAAAGGCAAACATGCTGAAAGTTAATGAGGATATCTTCTTGCAATCTGGTACATCTGTGTCTTGGCCATCCGAGGGCTTATACAGCATATACTCCTCCTCAGGAATGTTCTGTGATTTGCCATCCTCTAAAAATGATGCATACCAATCCAGAAAGTTTAGTTGCCCAGCTTTAACACAGTTGTCATTTTTAGCAACAACTGAACTCATGTCAGATTTTCTTTTGATATCTGACCACAACTTGTCCACCAGAGCCTGCCTTTTGTACAAGTCATGGTACAAATTTATTATATTTTCCCACCGGGTGTCTTGGTTAAGGAAAGAAAGCAGATCAAAAGGATGTGTTAGCTCGAAGGGCGACTCAGCCTGCAAAGATATACCTGTTAATACAGTTCAAAATAGGCAAATCAAACTTCTCTCCCCTAATCACACTAAACCTAATACCGTGTTGATGTGGACTGAAAAAACATATTAAGTGAGCCACCGGTAGCTATGGGCTATCATAAAAAATTTAAGTTGGCCTAATTAATAAGTGTAAAAATTACAGCATCAAGACAGTCCAATGTTGTGTAGTTCCAGAGACAAAAAGTGGGGAAATTGGCGTTGAGTATATTCAAGTCCTTAGAGAGAAGTTAATTGTGAAAACTGAGGTAATTAATTAATTAAATACCAACCTTTGGTTGGATCAAGCCACTTTCGGTGACCATCCAGTGCGTCGAAGCCTGTATATTCATGGAGCACATACTGAACAACCACAATAGTACTATGAATTTCATCTTTTTAATTGTGCCGATCAATTTAGCTACGTAAAAGCATTCCATTTAGTTATAAAGCTAAAGATTTCATAATTTTTGCTAAAATACGTACGAGGCGAAACAAATTCAACAAACTGACATCTGTCGCATCTGTCTGTCAATCAATTGTCATTTTGACAATCTTCATCGTTATGGTTATTAGGTACGTTCAAAAACGAAATATGTTGCTATCTTACAATCTGTTTATGAACGCAAGAAAAGATAAAAGGAGCTTGGCCTGCACTTATTGTGGAGGTTTAATAAAGGTTTATCACTCTAGCTTGGAACTCGTGTGATACGAGATTACATCTGGGCAGAACCATCTTTGTGTTCATTGTTTTATGAGATCATTTTTTTAGTGAGCGTCGTCGTAGTGGCCTTTGGATAAGTGGGCACTCCAACTCGGATCGCAGATCGTGTGGTCCCGACTTCCCGAGTTCAAATCTAGCCAGAACCAAAATCTTTGTGTTCATTGTTTAATTTCCGACTAACTCTCTGGTAATGGAAAACATCGATAAAAAACTAAATCCACCCGGCTAACGGCGGAAGACTCACCACCTGCCACGTTGGGTTCTTATACTACTGGTGAAAAGTGGGCTTCTGAGTGTTCCGTTCAGCATGATGACGGCAACAGTCACTTGCCTCTGACCAGCCCGTTTGGGATAAATAATATAATAAATATAAAGTAAATTAATTTATTCGATCATTATTCAGATAAAGTCGTAATAGTACGTTGTGTTATTTTTTTTAAACCTTTTCTGAAAGTACCGGCCAGCAAAAAAAAAAGTAAGTACGTATAGTTAGACCTGTTCTTAAGGAGCAATAGTTATTAAGGAACAAAAGTAGTAGATTGTCACACGCCAAGTTATACGGGTTCAAAAATTCTTCATTTTCTTACATTTATTGATTTTTGAAAGTGCTGGGAAACGTAAAATAATTTTTCACTTCTCATGCTCTAAAAGTACGCCAAATAGCCCTATGAAGCGGGCCTAAAGTGACTTTAGCCCATAAGGAGTAAGAAGTAATTAGTTTTTTTAATTTCCTTTATGTGACATAGACAAACTCAGACAGCCAGTAAATATACTATTATCTGTGGTTTGTCCGCAAAGAAGGTGGCGCCATGTGTTTTAAATTGTTAATCTATCTGTGACTGGTTTAGAAAAAAAAACAGACCGCGTAAATTTCAGAATTTTGGTCGCGTGGAAATTCGTTCGGTTTTGAATAAATTTACATATTATGAATGTCATGTGACAGTGAAGAGTTTGACGTCGAGCAAAGAGCAAAAGACTTAGTAGATAATCTTTTGCCGCCAAAATCGCAGAAGATTTACCTAAAAACTTACGAAAGTGTATGGACTGGAGGAATAAGAAACATTTGTGATTTTTATTTTATTATCTGATATTTATTAAATGTTTTTGTACTAAATTGACTATTTTTCTCGCACTCAAAGTGAAAAGTACAGTTTGCACCTCGAGACTAAACGCCAACTTAATATACCCTCGGTTTCATTGACTCCCTCGCACGCTCGGGAGTCAAACCACCTCTGGTATATTGTGGCTTCGTTTAGTCCAGTCTTTTCCAACGTGGGCGATAACGCCCCCTTGTGGGCGCTGCAGGCCTAAAGGGGGGCGGTAAGAGACCCAGAAAAAAGGGGGCATTGTGTAGGGCTTTGGGGTCGATTTATAATTTCATCTACCTAGCTAGGAAGAATCTTAGACTCCGACTGAGCTCTCGACTCTCGACTACATCTTGTGAACATCAACTAATATTAATTAAGATATAGCTCAAACTCGGTTCGATATAATAGACCACGGGCAATCATGTTTTAACAAGTTTTTGTTAAATAATCCGAGTTGTACATTCCTATACCAATCGGCTGGTTCTATAATACTTGTTCTTGCTTGTCGAGTACGATTGGGCGTCGAATGAGATAAACGAGTTTATGCACGTTTGTCTTATTCCTGTTGGTGCGTGCTGCTTATGCAATCCTATAAACTTATTTTATTTTCATTTGCGGTTTCGCGCATAATAGATAAGCAGTACTTGATTTCAACACTTACGTATTTCTTAAAACAAAACAATGTCGGAAGTAAAAAAGAAGAGACGGCAATACTCTGCGGAATATATTAAATTCGGATTTATTGAAAATCCCACAAACCCGTCGTCGCCTTTGTGTCTTCTATGTCTAAAAACATTTTCGAACGAAGCAATGAAGCCTTCAAGACTGCAAGATCATTTGAATAAAATGCATCCAGATAAGACAGAAAAGAATGTAGCATATTTTCAAGACCTAGAGAAGAAGCATAATACTCAGCCAAGTGTATCAAAACTATTTTCGGCGGCTGCTAAGCAAGATGACGACGGACTTCGAGCTTCGTACAATATCTCTTTGTTAATTGCTCCAAAAGGCAAACCACACAACATCGGAGAAGAGTTAATTTTGCCAGCAATAAAGGAAGTAATAACTACTGTGCTTCATAAACCGGCCGCAGATATTATCCGAAAAATTCCTTTGAGTAATAATTCTGTGCAAAGACGAATTGATGAAATGGCTGAAAACATTGAAGAATCATTGTGCAATCATCTGAGGACTAGTCAATTCTCAATTCAGCTCGATGAGCCCACTTTACCAACTAATGAAGCGTTGTTGCTATCTTACGTGAGGTTTATTAAAGATGAGAAAATACGTGAAGAACTATTGTTTGCCAGAAATTTGGAGACAGATACAAAAGGCGAAACCATATTCAATACATTGGAAAAGTTTTGTGAAGAGAAAGAGATTCCTTTGAAAAATATTATATCAGTTGCTACGGATGGCGCTCCGACTATGACAGGGCGCCATAAAGGCTTCATAGCATACTTAAAGAATAAAATTCCAGATGTCCTTGCTATACATTGCGTTATTCATAGACAACATTTGGTTGCTAGAAACTTAAGTGAACGACTATTTCAATCACTGCAATATGTCATCAAAGCAGTCAATAAAATCCGTAGCAGCTCTTTGAATGATAGATTATTTCATCAGCTTTGTGTTACTAATGACGAAGATTTCAACCGTTTGTTGCTTCATACTGAAGTTCATTGGCTGTCAAGAGGCAATTGTCTGATTCGATTTTACAACCTGTTTGACTCTATGATAGAGTTCTTGGAAACTAAAGATACAGAACTGCGCAACAAGCTCATAACATCAAAGCATGATATAGCTTATATGACAGACCTGTATAAAATGTTCAACGACATGAACCTCCAACTGCAAGGCGATGAACTAAATTTAATTAAAACAAAAAATGTCGTTGCTACTTTCGCAGCCAAACTGCTTCTGCACAAAAAGAATATGGGCAGACGTGAGTTTCACAATTTTCCGAATTTATCAGTATACTGCAGTAACGACGACTTGTTTGCCTACTGCCAACATTTGGAAAACCTCCACATTGACTTCACCGAACGATACCAGGACATTTTAAACTTGGAAATACCAGACTGGGTGTTGGATCCGTTTTCAAATGTCAACACAGCAATGTCACCTCAGCTGGAAGAAGAACTTATAGAATTGACAACAAACGAAGAAATAAAAATCAAGTTCAAAAATGGATATCAAGAATTTTGGCTACAAAAACCGATCCCGCAATTGTACCCTGGATTGTGGTCAATTGTTCAACGATTTTTGATAGCATTCCCATCGTCATAGTTGTGTGAACGTGGATTTAGTGCTGTGGCAACGCTGCTAACTAAAAAGAGAAATCGTTTGCGTGTTACCGAACGTGGCGACTTGCGGCTGTTTTTGAGTAAATTGGAACCTGATATCAACAAACTTATTGAACAGCATCAGATTCAACCTTCACATTAGTTTTTATATAAGAATTGATTATGTTTGTTTTATTTTCAATAAAAGATACTCTGTCCGAATACTTTAAATTTGCGTTTCAATAATCAGTTATAAATACTTAGTGGTTTTTAAGTATGTTTAAAAAGGGGGGCGTTAAAAAATAATTTATTCTTAAAGTGGGCAGTAGACAAAAAAAGGTTGGGAACCCCTGGACTTAAGTCCCTCGATATAAATATACTATTAAATGAACTGAAGCATTTTTACCTTGGCCGCAAATATGTCAGCTAGAAAACCGTCATTTTCGCAATTAGACGAAAAAATACCTTACCCTGCATTTATAACCGATTTCTTTCCTGAAAGTGCCGGCCAACTAAAAAATGGTACGTATAGTTAGAACTATACGGAGCAACAGTTATCAGAACTCAAAGTTCGTATAATTGCCACAAGCCAAGATAAACGAGTTCAAAGATTCGTAATTTTCATACATTGGCAACCCTACGATTTTTGTGATATACAGACCACAGACACAGAACAGACTAACTATTGATCCGTATTCAGACTCGTTTTAACTGTATTTCATTCAAAATAAGAATAATAAGCGTTAAAATATCGATTGAATAGTTTTTAAATACAAAAATAATCGTTAGGAAACTATGTATTAGAAGGTATACAGAGTGGCGCCCACCACACGGCAATAAATAAATGAAAGCTTAACTAAGTTATTAATGTTTTCATTAGTTTGATGTTGAAGTGCTCATCAGCCTTTATAATAGTGTAAGCTATGGAAATAAAAGGACTAATAATGTCAAATAAAATTTTCCATTCTTTCATTTATTGTCTGTCTGTAGATACATATTAATTTTGTTTTTAATATCGAAACTTACCTAGATAATGAACCGTTACTCGTAGTCCATTTCTGTATGTTAGTTAAGTTTGTATGTGTGCCAATAGATGGCGTTGTGTTAGCAATTTGCATTCCTGAAACGCGGTGTCAGGATTTTTCTCCTGTCGTCAGGGTGTCCCTGGTGGAAGTAAGGATCAAATCAAAATATAACTGTTTTGCATTACAACAAAACAACTATTAAGTGTTAGAGAAAACACAGTATAAGCTGTGAAGAAAGCAGTCCCGACATTTATCTTCGATAATGAAAACTTAAAAAATGTTTCGTTGTTTTTACTATGTGGCTTGACACCTGAGGGCCAGGTGCGTAACTTACTTGGCTTTGCAACCTGTCAAGGCTGTGAAATTTAATAGTCTTCTCACCAGCAAGGCCATGCCGCAACACTGTGTTTTCTCCAACACGTAATAGTTGTTTTGTTCTAATGCAAAACAGTTATATATGTGTCTTCTAAAACACAGTGTTGGCTGTGAAGACCTGTTTGTTATCTGCTGGTGTCAAGCAAAACGCTATTTTTGAATAAAAAATAATATTGTTGGCTACTATCATTATAATTAAAAATATTTTATTATTTTAGACGATTCTCTCTATTTAAGGCTCTATTAGAAATTATTAGAAGAAATATCGACAAACCATTTCTAACCAAGCTTAGAAACCTTATATGTGTAGATAGTCATGCATCCTTTCCTTCCAGTTAAGTTAATCTATATCAATTAATCTTACTCCTTCCTGTGTCTACTTTGGTTATTTTGTTGTTATTATTACAATGTCCTGTCCTGTATCATATGTTTATATTTTATGGTTACATAATTTTTTGTATTTATTATATGTAAAATTATCTAATTTATTTATTAGTTTTTTTTTTAAATCCTTTTTTATATCTCTGCACTTGCTGACCCTTTCTGTCATCTTTCCTCTAGTAGGTTGTCTGGAAGAAATTGCTTTTAGCAACAAGACCGCCTAAATTGTCCATCAACTATCTTTGTAATTGTTGATTTTTCCTGTTTTTGTGCAATAAAGAGTATCTGATCTTACTTAACAAACAAAGGTAGAGATAATTGTAAAATGAATTTCTCACACATTGAATAACAAAATAAAGTTAATCTTCTTAATTCAGTTTTGGAAGAAAATTAGATAGATTTATGCATAAACAACCAAATCAAGTTGATCTTCTTTTCAAGTTTTGAAAGAAAATTAAGGTGATTTAAGCATTCTCAAATAATTTGAATAGGTACTCCAAAAAATATCACATAGTTAATCAGCACAATAATTGCTTTGAGAAGTGCACTTTTATTTTTCAGGCAGTAATGTTACCGAAACCTTCAGTTTACTCTTTTAAGGATATTAATCCATGGTCTTCCTTCCAAGTCCGAGGGTTGCTACTGCAGACCAAAAAAAACCTCTGTGAGCAGAATAAATTAATCTTAATAAATGGCCGTTCCTAATTTGCAATATGCAGGGTTGATTTTGTAAATTAAAATTGTCATCCCTTGAGAGGGCAGTGCATTTTGCAGTTTTTCTTGGACCAGCTGTCAACTATGTCACTATGTCACATAATTATGGATAAAGTTCCATGAAGGATTATTAGAATGCATGCACCGATCAATTTAATTCTGAGAGGCACAAATTCACCTTTTACTACCTATATTTGACAGGTATGCTTAGTTACGGTCCATCGAGATGACCTCGTAGCACTGGAGTCTATTCTAGACTAGACTTCAACTGATTTTTAAATAAGCATGTCTTGTATGAACCCAATACAGAAAAGCCATGCATTCTACGCCCATAAAGCAAGACGGAGAATCTAAATAGTCCTTCAAGACTCATTCAAAATGTTAGTTGAATAATAAAACCAGAGTTCTCTGAATATCTCGCTTAGCAAGAAAAAATTGTTTCAACTACTGATGTGACACAGAATTTGGACACAACTAGTAGTTACACAATACACATAGGCCTTTAGTTCACTGTTTATCCTCAAAAAATAGTACCTATTCCCAAGAATATAGCTACCTTTTTATTGCCTGTCGGTAGGTTTATTATAATATTGTGACAGCTGCAACAATACATTGTTATAGATCATCATAGTACCTATATGGGGGCCCATTAAGAAGATGGAGTTCTCTCACAGAAACTATGTGGGAGATTCGTTCTATACACGCCCGATCTTCCATAGCAGGAGGACCATTTGTCCACATAGGAAGGGCCTTGGAACTGTTCAATCTACCAAGGTCTTCCGCAGATCCTTTGTAGGTGATGGGTCTTATAGTTATCTGGTTCGGGGAAGTCAGAAGAAAAAGAAGGGCCACTGGGGAACCACTATGATGATTGACTCTTTTATTACATCATGTAATATGCACTTTACATTAGTAAAGTATGCTAAAACTAGCAGTATCAGGTTAGGATTTGGAAGCCCTCATATCAGTAGATAGTCTCAAAAGGCGTCGCATAATAAAATTAGGTACTCATCTGTTGTGTCTAAAGCGACATCGCCTGGAACAGCTGCTGTGGCATTTAAAACAAATAATTTTCTAGATCCCCATATGTTGAATATGGCCTCCGCGGCCAGGGGCAATAGACGCCAGTCGCGAGCCACTCCATCTTGGACATGTGGTCAGCAATTTTGCTTCAGAAGTTTGGTGGCCAATTTTAGGAGTGACAGAGATCTGAGCGCCTCTACTGTTTATGTCTTAATAGCATGGCATACTACTAGTTTTGCTGTTCAGTTGTTCATGAATGTGGGCTATCTGCACTACCTGTAATGCATTGTGTTGGTATAGGATCGATACATACACTGCATACAACTCCTAGACATAGGAGTGCCACATTAAATGTGAGTTAAATTTAATGTCTTCAGCTTATAAGCATAAGTCGTTCAATCAAGCTCCTCACCCTGCATCTGCTGCGTTGGTGGTAAGGAATTGTCTGACTTCTTTGTAGCGCGCTGCGCGCAGCGGAGTATACTGTACTTAAATTCAGTTCGTGAACAGTGTTAGACAGGAATCTTCTTTCTCTGAGATGTCCTCCCTAAAATCCTTTCAGAAATAATCGCATTTTGCAACTTTGTAAACGTCCTCCGGGAACAGTCAATGTTGCAAGACTCAAAAGGCAATAATAAGCTTTGAAATTCCTTAATCTGCTTAATTTTTTTTTGTTAATATATTCATACTGATCTGTGTTTCTGAGAGTATCCTAGTGTATACCTGCTCCTGTGTGGGCCATAAAGTAGGCTTTGGATAAGTCTCTAGCATTTCAGTGTTTCCGCAATTTGAGTGACTAGAATTGACCTGTCCCAATGGACTAGAGTTCTAGAAGCTTGTATTTTCAATACCCTATCATTCAACACCTAAGGCATAGAGGGTTTCCGCAACCCAATTGAACACTGCTAAGTAAATCTGTAGTGTTGAAGAGATGCCAGATGTCGATAGTTGTAAATCACTATGAAGAACCATCTGTGAGGCTCTGCTAATGGTAGTTCTGAGAAAGTATTTGGAGGTTGATTTTCACACACTAGTCCTGATGCTAAAGTTCACTACATGTGCATCTAGACTTGACTTGACTTCTGCAGTCTTTGAGTTGAATTATCATTGAATCATTGGCCTCATTTCACTTTCTTGCTTTTTGGTTACCAAAAACATTTTTCATTAATTTTTGGATGGAAACTGAAATGGGAGACAATTAAATGGAACTCTACAATTACAACACATTTTTAATAGTAGGTACTGATTTGAAATATTGTCCATGAGACATCCACAATAGTTCATTCTGAGAATTTGTAAAATGGTTATCGAGACCAAAAGGCGTCTTTGGCGCCAATTTTGATAAATGCATTGTAATACAATTAAAACTTGTAATATTATTTAAGTACAAATAAATTGCATATTATTTAGCACCTACGAGTACATTACTCCTGGTAAGTATAAATCTTTACCTGCGACATTAAAAATAACAATGGGAACAGGTAATTATGTCTGCTATGCAGTTCATCGGTTAGTTTTAAATTAGTTAAAGGTTCATCATCATCATCCGTGCGGTCTATCCCTCTTGTGAACCCACACTGGTGTGTGGGATCCCAGGGTCCGCCTTTCTTATTTTCTTGACCCACTTCGCGCGGTCTTGTGCATCCTCAGTGGTGAGTCTGTTGGCACGCATGTCACCTTTAACGACGTCGAGCCACTGCTTCTTAGGTCGACCTCTTCTACCGGTACCTGGAGGGGGCGGCATGGCCAGACATTTGTTGCCCACGTAGTTTGCCGATCTCCGTGAGACATGACCATACCAACGAAGGCGGTACTCCTGCAGCTTGTCTGCGAAGTCACGAACACGAAGGTTGCCGCGGATGTGGGTGTTACGCACGCGATCTTTGCGTGAGACTCCACACATCCACTGCAGCATCTTCATTTCCGTGACGCGCAGCTCCTGCTTGTGTCGCTCTAGTAACGGCCATGTTTCACTGCCATATAAAAGAACACGCCTAATGATGGTTTTATAGACCTGCGCCCCTTCAGCTTAATCGGCATTTTGGGGTCACAAATGACACCAGTCACCTCACGCCATTTGGCCCAGGCTGCGGAAATTCGGGCTCTGACGTCGCGGTCGATTAGTTAAAGGTTCTCTGTATTAAAATCATTTAGCAATATTTAACCACATCCAATAACCACTCTTGCATACTTTAGAGTTTTAAAAACAAGTGACAAAGCTTTATGAATAAAACATATTCTAAGCTCAGCGGTACATTGATATCTTATCAGAGAGTACTGACTGTACATTCCATTGTCCACTATTAATTTTATACACTCTTATTTGCTTATTCCCCAAGATTTGCAGTGTCACTTCTGCATCTTAAGGGAAAGCAGAATTTGGACAAAAAAGAAAAGGCCAAATTGACCACATTTAAGTAACTCCGCTGGGTTTGCAGAAAACATCTTCAAAACGTCTCGTTGTTGTTGTTGAATAAGATGTTTCTGTTCTAAATGGCTTAAGATAAACTAAAAGGCAGGCCATATGGGTCTCAGAAAAGGCTATATGGTGTAAGTCATATTCAACTGTGCGCCCAACCTTGCATGCAGCGGATGTGGTGGTGGTAAAGTGTGACTTCTCCTCATCGCAATGATTTTATTAAAAGTTACACTGACTTTTTAAAGCTTGTGGGCGGGCTAACCATTCAATAGTGCATTGAAACCTGTATCAAAAGCCTTTTTGTAGCTGAGAGTCAAACTATTGTAACTTATATCGTTTAGATTCACAGGATGTGTAATTTTATTTCCGTCATAGTTGACGCTAAGCCCACTTAAAGACACAGCTTAGTAAAGCCTCTGTTAATTGGATAGGTAGGTACGTTAACACTCTGTATGAATAGGTACCTACTAAGTCAAAATAATGTCCATTCACGCATTGTTGCTTATACGAGAGTGATAAATTGTTAATAAATTATAAGACTCACCAATGTTGAATCGATTCGTATTCGGTGGAAATAGCGAACTTTTAAATGAAAAATATGAAAAGTTTTCGTCCTCCGAGGATGCAAAGGAATCCGAACAATTCGGTAACACAAGTCACGCTTAGCTATACACTTTTTAATTTAATGATAAAATTTGACGTTTAACTGGAAAATATCAAAACGCTATTGAATTTCACAGCCTTGACAGGTTGCAAAGCCAAGTAACTTGGCCCTCAGGTGACAAGCCACGAAAAATTTGGTAACTTAATAGCGCATAGCTAAGGTCAATTATGACCTTTTTTACCGTATCAATGTTGGTCGGACTTCCAACCTGCAAAAAAGTTATGATCAATTTTAGTAATGATAAGTAAAAAGTACATGCAAAAATAATTATTAAAAAAAATGTATCAAAGTGTACCAACTATTAGCCAAAAGATTATCAGGTGATTTGTCTTACTTTGACTTGTTATTTTATTGATCTGGAAATCCATGTCAATTTAAAAAATAATATTATTGCCAAAAGAAACAAAATCAAAAAATTTACTTCATGTACAAGCAGATGTAGTGAAAAAAATATACTACTGTAAGTTGTCCGAGTATTTAAAAAACTTGCTCATTTAATAAAAATTCTTTATAGCTATAAATTGCAGAGTTATTCTAATAATTTCTAAAGTTGTGAGTATTTTGAACAAGAAAGTCCATTTAATGTTACTTTCTGGCAACTGCAGGATGGTTGTAAGCTTAGTACCTACTATTAATCTTATTAAAAAACATTTTTTTGAATACGAGTAATTTTCAACAAAATGGAATCTGATAATTCAATGAAAATCCATTTTATTTTTTCGAACATTGACCATTTGAGCCATTGCTTTACTGTTGGGTTAGTTCATGGTCCTTCTAGACGCTGGAGCAGACTGGAGCTGGTAAGTTGAAGCCACTTCGGGCACTTATTTAGTGCAGGATAAAGGCGCTTTTTGTTTGGATTGAACGGGCAGTGGATCGTTGTCGCAAACAGGACATAAGGCTGTATTGCAGTCAGACTGCAGTACGCGATCAGGAGAAGGCAGAGCCTGGAGGTGCATTGGCGCTACCTGGTAGAACTCTGAGAAAACTTGAAGACCACGGAAAATCTAGTATTTGTCTGTGTGTAAGTGAAACAGATTACAAACGGATACGTCTATGAGAACTTTTAGTATCAACCTTATTTCAATGTGTAAATTAACTTGTGTTATCAAAATAGGGAGACAAGGAGTGAAGTAATTGAACTTTAAATATTAATGGACATTAACTTAAAAATAATTTGTAGTTTTAGTTCTACAATTTAGGACTTAGAATTGTTTTATAAAAAACGGAGGTACGGGGAACCTATGCGCAATTTTCCCCAGGGCTTAAATACTGCCTTGATTTTGAATTATTTGTAAAGTTTTATTGTGTCTTTTAGGGGCTCGTTTGCGCAGGTAGGTTAAAGTGTTAATATTATATTAATTCGTCGATTGCGATAATAAAATTTGATGTTTGTTTGGTGATCACTGATCTTTTGTAAATTGTTTAGTTTTTTGTGCTGCCATATTACTTAGTTGGCTATACTGAATTCTTTGCTAACTTAACTTAATTTCTTCGGTTCACTGTTGTGAAAAGGGCTCATAATTTTGTTTTGTTATTTTTGGCTATTTACAATGGTGTCGTTGATTAATTTTCAAGTAAATCTTTAATGTCGTTTCAATCAGGCTTTGTCTAACTATGAAAAGTGTCCCAAAGACCGCATTACATGGTATTGTATAGTCCATTTCTGTATGTAAGTTTAGTTTGTTTGTGTGCCAATAGATGGCGTTGTTTTATTAAACCTTTTGCATTTCTGAAACGCGGTGTTAGTATTTTTATTCGCTTTTATAGAGTATTTTAGAACTTTTAATCAATGTGTCGCTCTCTTTAAATCCATTTGACGTTTTATTTATTCGACTATTGACCATTTGAATTAGCGCTTTGCTTTTGGGTTTTGTTGAGTTATTAAATGACAAAATATACGAGTATCATGCATGTTTGAAATTAATATTTTATTTATCAAAAATAAATAAAGAGAGCCTATTTTCCTAACAAAATAAATCAAATCAACCCTGATGCGATGAAACGTAACTTGGTGAGTTTTGATGACTTATTATGAATAACCTACGTAAAAAGTAAAAAAAAAATCTTTTTCATAAAGACATAAAAAGTACACAGTATTATCTGTGGAGTGTGGACGGACCATCTTCATTGCGAAAATGTTGAGAGTTTTAGTTCCATAATTTGTCCACAAAGGACACGGCCAACAAAACAAAGTCATTTTTAGCTTCCGAAAAAGTACAACTCGTCACCCTTCTTGCGCATAGCCCCGACCTAGCACCCTGTGATTTCTGTATTTTCCTCAAAATCAAAGATTTGATGAGAGGTTTCACTTTTACCAACTCCGAAGAGGCAGTGATAGCGTTCAATCAGCACGTAGAAAACATGCCTTCAGATCTGTGGTCCTCCTGTTTTAAAAAATGGTTCGATCGCATTAAATAGTATATTTTATATCGAGGGAAGGTTTAAGGTAAATCTTCTGCGATTTTGGTGGCAAAATATTATCTAATAAGTCTTTTGCTCTTAGCTCGACGTCAAACTCTTCACTGTCACAGGACATCTTAATAAATTTATTTAAAACCGAACAAATTTACACTCGACAAAATTCTGAAATTTACGCGGTCAGTTTTTTTTTCTTCTAAACCAGTCACAGATTAACAATTTAAAACACTTGGCGCCTCTTCTTTGCGGACAAACTATGGAACTAAAACTCTCAACATTTTCGCAATGAAGATGGTCCATCCACACTCCACAGATAATAGTATATTTACTGGCTGTTTGAGTTTATCTATGTCACATGAAGGAAATTAAAAAACTAAATTACTACACAAGGAAATAAGCCAGGGGGGTCTCCCAACACACCCAGACCTGAGTCAATTCAGAAAAGATCGTTTCCTGAATTGACTTGACTGGGAATCGAACCCGGGGCACAACGGAAATCGAGGCGAGAAACCGTGCTACAGCGCACTACGCTAACCGTGTCATCGAGTTAGATTTAATTCCCTTACTTCGCCTTCGTTTTGAAAAAGAGCCCATCTGATTGGTCAGGTTGATAAGTGTGTTGATGTGTCAGACTATCTTCATTCAGCGGAAACATTTAAAAATATGCAAAATTCATGTTGAAATCAGGCGAAGTTACAGGAGTTGACGGTACGGAAACTGATGTTATTCAATTCAAAATTGACAACAAGCGTTTTAATACAATGCGCCACTCCCGCCGCGTGTGTGTAAGGTGAAGTGTATGGTAGGCCCCGGCTTCACCGCACCTTGCTCGCCCCGCATACCCCACACGATTGCCCTGTCTAGCTAGACGTGCCCGTTCGCGTTGGATGACATGCGTAACTAGTTGCGTGCTATGTAGGTACTTACTTTGAATATGCATTCACTAATTTGAATGTCAGAATACGCTACTGGTACCTAAATCGTGCTTCTACGTGGTCTAAATCCCTAAACAATAATTGGATGGTCTTTGGAGTAAAAATCTGTCTGATTTACTCTTGTGTGATGATCCTGAGACAATATGTAACTGTTTAGTCTCTCGCATTTTTGAAGCTTTTAAAGAACACACATGCGTCAAACCAATCCCAAAAACGCAACGAATTATTAAGCCTTGGATAACTGAAGGGGTATTACGTTGCATTAAGAACAGAAATAATATTTAAAAAACTAAGTTCCAATACTCATGATGAAATCCTAAAAGTTACCTACAAACGATACCACAATCACTATGATAAACTATTAAAGAAGCTAAAGCATAACTATGAAAGACTATTGCTCGAAAAATCATCCAAAAACTCAAAATGCTTGTGGAAAAATATCAAAAAGATAAGATATTCACATGAATCAGAACAAAACTGAAAACGACACACTCCTCAACATAAAAACCTACCGCTAAGTAATCTGTCGACCATGTAAATGGGTTTTTCGCAGGTATAGGAGAGAAACTAGCTAGTAAGATAATTCCACTTGAACCAACTCAAAGTTTGTCTGTCTCTCATGTAAGAACATGAGAGACATGTTCATGATGTACATGATATGCTTATGAGCTTAAAAACGGACAGTGGCCCCGGCTGGGATAGTATTTCAGTTCGTTTTCTTAAATTAAGCAGCCACATATTGGTTCCAGTCCTCTCCCACTTGTTTATACTTGCTGCACAAAGGTGTCTTTCCAACTCTACTGAAACAAGCAGTCGTTACCCCAGTTCGTAAGGGTGAGAGTAGAGTAGGTAGAGAGGATATAAATAACTATCGACCAATATCGCTACTGCCTTCGTTGTCCAAAATATTAGAGACACTCTTAAATAAAAGATTGGCTGACTACCTGAGAAAGTACAATATTTTATCTGAGACACAATATAGATTTCAGGCAGGTAAATACACTCAGGATGCAGTTCTTAGTGTTCTGACGCTGTCTTCTCTAATAACTGGCCAATTGGACAGTGGAGGTAAATGTTTCAAGGTTTTCCTGGACCTTAAGAAGGCCTTTGACACCGTCTCTATTCCCATACTCGTGCAGAAACTAAATAACATTGGAGTAAGAGGCCATCCTCTGAACTGGTTTAAAAACTACCTCAGTGGTAGGGGACAAAAGGTGAGGGTGGGCCAGTTTCTGGGTGGTGATGCTGACTTGTCCTACGGGGTGCCCCAGGGCTCCGTCCTGGGACCAACCCTATTTCTTATCAATGACCTATGTAAGACGAAGCTTCATGGCACTAGGGTCTTATCTTATGCTGATGATACTGCCATGGTGATCTCCGGCCATTTATGGGAGTCCATAAAAAGGACGCGGAACTTGCACTAGCCACTACCGCTCTCTGGCAGAGACAAAACCTTCTGACTCTGAACACTGCCAAGACTAATTTCATGTGTTTTACGATTAACAGCAGAACTCAGCCACACCCCGATTCTGGTTGGAAAATACATACTTGTAATATGCTCAGCAACAATAAATGCGATTGCCGTAAGATTAATAAGGTAGACACCACCAAATATCTGGGTATCATAGTTGATAAAAATCTCTTCTGGCACCCCCAAATCGATCTAATCGCTAGCCGAATCAGGAAGCTGATTCAAAACCCTTATTTACTCTTCTAGTAAGAAGATTTTAAGTAAAATATATATAGCCTTAGCACAGTCAATTATGATTTATTGCGTACCAGTGTGGGGAGGTGCGTCTTAAACAACATTTTTGGAGGCAGAGCGGGCTCAAAGGATACTCCTGAAGCTTATGCATTGTAAAAAACGTATATTCCCAATCGATACTCTGTATGCAATAGCAGACTTACTGACTGTTCGGCAATTATATATCCTGCACACTGTAAAAGCAAAACATAAAGTTCTTCCAGTTGATAGCACTGTGTTATGAAGAAGACGTAATGATATTAGTAGCCAAACCCGAAAATAGACCTACTTTGCTAGACACCAATACACATATCAGTCATCTTATCTTTATAATTCTGTTGATAAAATTATTAAACTTTATCCAAAATCTAGCTTTGAATGCAAAAAACTGTTGACAGACTGGCTAAAATCCTTAAATTATGAGGAAACAGAAAATGTTATAGTACATATTATAAAGTAGTAGGTTTTTGTACAAGGGCTATCGTTTATTGATTTCTAATGTGTACACACACACGCACACACATATATACACACACGTGCACACGCACGCACGTACAACACACGCTTCAATTACTTCATTATTACTTGCTTAACTACTTAAAATAATGTAAATTGAACTAAAATAATTCAAAAATTAAGTAATGTATTAGTTAATACGCAATAGGAAAATTGTATTCTGCTAATGGGAGAGCGGCTGCTTCTGTCCAAGTGTTTTCACACTTAAAAGGAGAAGTCAACCTTAATTTATGTAGAACCTACTTATTATCAACAATAAACCATTTTTCATAATTAACAGAGAGATAAAGTCGTAGGCCTACGATTTTTCATTTTTTTTATTATCTTAGGTAGAGTAGATTGGTAATTATGAATAAAATTATTTTGAGACTTATTCGATTCCATCGGCACACTCCACCTTGATACCAAATAATCTGTGATGTTAGTAAGGTTTTCCCGGGTTACTATACAGACAACTGCATCCGTGAACAACGCAATATCCACAAAGGGGTGCTGAAGCCACCCCTCGCATAGCGCCCAGTGCGCAGGTCCAAATAACCTCATTCAATCCACGCCTTAGGTCATCCACGCGCTATTTGCCATTGTGCTCTTAAATTACAAAACTACCGAAAGCACAAAGGAGTTTGGTATAATAAATACCATATTTTCATATAAACGTACCGTCAGCTTTCATTATTCTCCGAGTGATCAATGTTTGATTTCCCTAATGGAGGCGCGCCCGTCTCGCTCAACGCGAATCAAGGTGTTAAAGTACAGATGAAGGGAGATAATTTGAGGAGTATGTGATTTTTGTGAGTGCAGAGCAAGAAGAAAATGGTAAATGACGCACAAGTACAGTCGCCACCAAATTTGGTTGTGCGTGATGGGGACGACCGCACAAACGAGGCGTGCAATGTAAATAGTACTGTGACTGTGAAACAATTGGAATATAAGGTGAAGATGGCTGGTTTTTCTTTTCTTTATTATACAGTGATCAATTTATAACTTTACTAAAATAATGGGAATTTTCCTTTTTAGGGAGTTCTGTGGACATGTGGTCTAAGGGAAATCTGTTTAGCTGCTCTTTGGCTTCCATTAGGTGCTTTAATATTCTGTTATGCGACAGCTTCTATGTTTCAAGCAGATGACATACACGAAACACATTGTAGGGTAAGTCATTACCTTATAATATGTAGGTAGATAAGTGCAATCTTCTCGTACCAATATCAGACTGTGACCTGATGCATCGATTTTGGTATGACATTGATGTGATGTAATAGGAGTACCTATGTTACCTAAGTTGTGCATGCTGTCAGTGTTACTCAAACGTTATGTATTACGTACAGTCAGCATCATAAGTCACTGAAGCCAAATTGCTTTCGATATGTTCGCCAAACCCCTGTAAATGAAGTGTAGCAAAGTACTTAAACTTGAATGTTCAGCATTTTTAGTGAATATGAATGCACTCAATAGGTATATTCTCAAAGTGTAGTGTATTGTACCTTGTGAAACTTTGACAGTAATGTAGCGCCAGGCCCCAAACTAAAAAAACAACTAATTCATATTCTTAAAAATTTAGGTAAAGGGTTTCTCGAGTAGGCATTTTCCACGGTTTGTTAAGGTTGTTCTGGGCCAAATAAATAGAGATAACTCATCCTCAACTCATGTTCACACTCGGTATTTTCTATGTAATTCAGAAAGCTTTAAAGAGACCTTTACACCCAGATAACTATAGGAAAAGCATTTGGTCCGTTAGAGCTTCCGAATTGTTTAATGCTGAAGATTAAGATTTCTTGAGGACGATTATAAATAGCGGTGATAGATTTAGTTGCCTCTACATGCCAGAGTCGTCACAAAGAATGAAATTAACGTCTAAATTACATTAGTATACATTAGTTAGTTATGAAATAAATAAATAAGCGCCAGCCAGACAAGACAACACACTAAATTGTCATAGTCACGAAGTAAGGATACATTTTATTTTCCTTCACGAAGATAATTGTCTTTGTGTTATCATGAGGTACCAGACGATGATTTAAGCCAGGGCGTCTCCCAGCACACCCATACCTGAGCCAATTTAGAACAGTTCGTTTTTTGAATTGACCATACCGGGAATCGAAACACTACGCAAATCATGGCCAGAAACCGTTCCAAGCACACTGCGCCAATCGTGTCGTCAATCAGACTTAAAAATGAATTGTTATAACTTATACTTGATTTTTCCTTTGTTTTTGTGCAATAAAGAGTATCTTATCTTATACTCACAGCTCTGTGTTCACAGCTTTAGGTACACTATTAGGTCGTTCTATCCAAGCTCCTTTGTATTTGTGAGGGAACAAAGCTCAAATTAAGCAATTTTTTTTTTCAGGTTTACAATGTAGTACCTTCGATAAGTGCGATTACGGGTATCAGCCCGCAGCGGTACGTATGGAGGATATGCGTGGCTTTCCACCTAGGACCAAGATTGTTAATAGGATCCCTGTATTACAATTACCATAAGGAGCGCACTGCGCATATCGTCGAGGAAAAGGTATCAAAAAAACGAAATTCTATTCTAGAAAATATTCTAGCAATAACTACAATTGCTTACACAATGCTGTCTTCTGATTGCAGGCTCGAGATTTAGCTATTAAATTAGGCGACGCCTGCTACTGGCTCAATTTGATAGAGTTGTTCGCACTTACCGGAGTGACGTACGTTTCCAATAGGGAAAATTATTGTAAGTATTATTTAGATTTTTCAATGAATTTTCGTGATGTCAATGACTATTTAATTAATCTGATAAAACTTTTGATTTCCAGTTGTTCACGAGAAGATATTCATAGTGTTTATGGTAGTATCGTTGTTGCACATGTTTTGCCGCGCACGCGTCGGTGGAGTTGGCAGTGATGCCGTGGAGCCAGTGAGGACCAATAAGTTGGTGTGGACGCTGTTCTATGTTGCTATCGCAGCTACCGTTGGGCTAATTATATTCTTCCTAAGGCACCGGCTGCTTTGTCGCCCTTTAGGTAAGTGTTATAAAAAGTTCGATAGTTTAAATAAAACAGGAATATGGCAATTGCGTCCAGAAGCTAGCAAACACTAATGAACAACCCCCCGATTCAGAACGAAGTTATCGCCCGATTCGGTAAATTTGTTTTAATTATGGTAAATGACCCTCTGAACGGTAGCAATCTATATTTTTATATGTTTAAGCCAAGGCCTTTAGTTTTCATAAATTCAATAATATTAAAACTACCCATACTTAAAAATTAATTGAAAATAAAAGAAAATAACCGAATCGGTCGATAACTTTGCTCTGAATCGGAGGGCTGGTGTAGACTGCCATCGCAGCTACCTTCGGGGCAATCAGCACCAGCTGCTGTCCTTTATAGAGGTTTAGCTCTATCTTCATTCCATTGCCGCACAAAAGGTGGTTCTCAATCAGCCATCGGAATTCCTTCCGTCTCTCCAAGGGTCAGCCATAAGTTCTACTACTCCGACATTCTTCAGAATCCGTTATTCACCATCCGCCTTTAATATAACTCATTGGGGCACTTACGTCAACATTCTAGGAGCTGTAACTGAACAAATTATGACTAGGAGTTAAGAATAGTCTGTTAAAGTCCTTAATTAATTGTTATTTTCTGTAACTGTCGAAAGCTTTCAATTATAAAACCAAGTATGTATTCTTATAATAAGTTTTACAGCAGTATCTCATTGAAATCATTTCACATTCCAGCTTTCACATGGTTTTCGGTGTGCGAGTACATCCTGGCCACGGCAAACATGGCGTTCCACGCGCTGATCGTTCGCGACCTGCCGCTCCACAGGCTGCAAGTCGTCTGCCCCACTCATAGTAAGGCGAACTAACGTACGTAATGTACTATCCACATGCTAATCGTCGAAATCAAAAAGGTCATTTTAGGTATGTCAAATAAATATTGCCAAAATAAAATTGAGGAGTAAGTCTTTTTCGGTTTCAAAAGCATACATTCTTGTACACTGCGTATCATGCGAGTTTGAAATACCTAGAAAGAAAGAATATAATATGAAAGCGTGCACAACGACAAGAAAATCAGCTATCTGCCAACCCAATATAAATAAATAAATAAATTGTTTGTAGTGAATAGGCTCCAAAACTACTGATCCGATCGTGAAAATTATTTCCCTAACAGAAAGCTAAGTTATTCAGGAGTGGTAGGCTATATTTTTTTTTAATTAAACAATAAATTCAGTGACAAATAATAGTAAATGTAAATCAAGTCGGAGAAAAGCGGGCAAAATGGACACCAGCTGTCAAACATTTGACTGAACGAAGTCTGGGCAGCTCGTAAATAAATAAGTTTAGATGTCAATTGCCTATCAGATAGATTCCTTAAGTCAACAATCATCGACCACGCACGCCATGAGGTAAGGCAACCCATGCTAATTGTAGTTATATATGTAGTATATGGTCGACGGTTGTCTTAACTTATTTAATGGCATAGGTACCCAATGTATGAACTTTTTTAAGTGAATAACTAGCGTTTTTCAAAACTAGCCTGACTATAACACTTATCCCATAAAAACGATAGGAAATCATTTGAATACGTGTAGAGTCCGCTATGAAAGTTACAAGCTTGCGACCAAAATTGTTTTCAAATTTACTTATTTGAATCATCCTATTTACTTGCATAAAATATGCTGTCTGTTTATAATAATTTTCAGTCTTCCCTTACCTAGATATGAGTGATATTCTAACGGTATTTCTACCTAATAAAAGGAATTTTTAAAAATTTCAGTATCGCAAAATGTAGGTACCTAATCAAAACTGTTAATTTCTGGCCATAATGATGATGTACTCATAATACCTACAGCTAAATTGTGCACTAACTTGTGTTATGAATTATGATAAATAAGGCTTTTACTTTATAAGGTGATGATAAATTAAGTTCTTTCTTATCACCATCTTTGAAAATTATCAGTGTAATTATCAGTGAAAATAATTAGCACTGCATGTATGACATTTGCACCTCAGAAACAAATAAAAATCATCGTTACCCTTTAAACCTGGGTACTGACCAACGTTACGAGGCGTAATGTAACATGTTACACATCAAGCATTCGTCAAGTCAGTATGGGGAAACAAGCGAAAAACCCGTACTGACTTGATGAAAGCTCGCTGTGTAACATGTTACATTACGCCGCGTAACGTTGGTCAGTACCCAGCTTTAAAGGTTTATTTCACGACAAATTTTAGTAATAATTCAAACTTATCTGTTCATATCTGGCAAGTAAGCCATCTTTGTGTTCATTGTTAAAATTCCGACTAACTCTCTGTCTCCGGTGATGGAAAACATCGATAAAAACCAAATCAACTCGGATATCGGCGGACGGAAGGTTCACCTCCTACCACGTTCTAATACCATTGGTGACAAGTGGGCTTCTGAGTGTTAGTGCCTCTGAATACCCCGTTTGGGATATTCGTGATGGTGTGTTAAGTTATTACCTGACCTTACGTCAAACTCCTTACAAATCTCTTTCTTAATATCAGATAGTTAAAATCCCCTTCGCCATCTATATCCTACTACACGTTTTAACAAGCATGATTAATGTGTTAGTTCAAACATAGTACCTACTTTAATACATAAGACAACATAATGACGCAAATTGTAATAGAGCTTCTTGGATAGTTTAAGACAGTTTGTAGGAATTTACTTTCTTGGCCTTCCACTTTTTTATACTTCCCTTGTCAATAGCTTCCACTTTTTTGTCGCAAGAAACAAAGTTATTCTAATAACTCTTAACTTGTCATCACATTGACAAAATACATACTATCTAACTACCTGAATCAGCTTTAAATTCTTCGTTGCTTTCATGGCTGCCATGGACACTTAAGTAGATTTTTATTACATTCCATACAATCCTGTTAACAATTCTAAACCACTTCCGAAAATTTGACTCCTCCTTCCAAAGTAATTCTTTATATTATGTACCGGTATAAATACAAATGTATTTATACTGGAAACAAAAGATTCGCCCCACTTACCAATTGTTAACTCTAGTTCTACTTACAATTTGAGCAAATGATAGAAGAATACTATCACGCCGAATAAAAAATATAATTATTTCATGAATGACATAATTTTATTGAATGTTATCAGTTTAATCCGTTTTTTGCTCAGTCTGTAAATTTATCTGTTTAATCGTGTGGTTGACTGGTAGAGAATGCCTTTTGGCATTAAGTCCGCCTATTGTGCTGTGTATTTTGTGCAATGAAGAATAAATGAATAAATAAATTATTTGTAAGAAGTTGAGACATTTTTTTTTCTTTTATCATTCAACACTATATTTGTAGACTGTTGCCAAACTGAAAATACAAACTATGGATAGACCAACAATAATAATAGTATTTATAGGTATATAGATTAAATTAAATGTTTGCCAAGCACCCATTCAATAGTTCAAATGAATTTACAGTTTGTGGGACAATCTGCCTGTCCTACAGGTTGCCTGCCTTACTAATTATTATTTCAATAATACCGTAAATTTTGGCCTCGTGGCTTCCAACTTTCAATCACGTTTGAAAAGCAGTAGGTATAAAATGCTGTTCATCGAACAATGACTTCGGCACTAGGCATCAAGACTAGTAAAGAGAAGGATTATTATTTCATTTATCTATTTATGCTTGCATAATTCCATCGTACACAACGATACCTATTTACCAATATTTTTCATCCAACCTTTTCCACGTTCATGCGAGGCCATTGTGGAAGTCGTCGATTTACTTTTTCTTATAGGAATGATTGAAGAGAAAGAAATATTTTTCGGCTTGTTTATTCTGAAAACCACAAGGCAACCGTCAGCTTGCCTCAGCTTTAATTATCGCACCTGTATTTCCTACTTGTGCGAATTATAACTTCTTCTTGTTTTATGCATCGGTTAATAGGGACATAGTGAGGAATCAAAGAAAGGCACACAAACTGATTGCCTTCAATACATTGTATGAGTCCGGTAGGTAAAGATTATGTAAGTGATCGTATAATATGCAGATTTTCAATCGTTTAGATCAAAGGACCAAGCATTTATTGAGAATAGCCACGTTCTATACAATGTATTTGAACATATCTCTTCCAATCCTTATCATGTATCGTTAATTTCTTTCAGAACTTAAATTAACTAATTGGACACTTTAGCAATGTCAAAAGTTGTATTATGTCTTATTTTGTGAAATTCCATGCATGAAATATTACAGACATGTTGTCCTAGGCTGGGGACTAGACTTGGCTATTCGCAAGCTAACCTAGGAATAAATGTTTTTTTCAAACCCGTGACATACCAAAACTAACAACATAGGTATATTGTTAACTCCAACATCAATATGCAATGGGCTTAACATGTCGCAGTAAAATTGGTTAAGAATTGGAATTAAAAAATCTACACGTTGGTGTTGACATACGATGATTTGTTGCCACTGGTGTAAGGGTGGGCTATGTAAGTTAGCGAAAAACTGTCCTGGGGGCAGATAAACCACCTAGTTCAGTTGTTCGTCTATACTTACAACTTCCAATTAAATTATAGTTAAGCTGTAGGTACTTATTGCTACGAAGCTCTCTCATACATAAGTTCGTTGTTATTATTGATAGCGTGGCAGAAGTAATTATAGACACACTAGGTTCATAAGTTAGTTCATTAAAATTATGAAATGTAAGTATTATTACTCTTCGTTTGTTGGAACATTTTTTGTCTTTTATCGTTAGGGTACCTATTTTGTTATCGTTATATAAATGTTGTAACTTTACAAAATTGTTATTGCAACCTGAGTGATTATTGTATCCTAAGAAATTGGAGCAGTAGAGCATTATATTTATTTATAAGTACTTAAGTAATACCTATGCGAAACTTTAGCACTTAAAATATTCAATTAATAGATACTATTACTTAAAACCTAGGACAAAGAATAGGTATATTCAATAAGAATAGTGTACATCGGGAAATACTTTATAATGTCTGATGTATGAAAAAATATTTTCTTGAACGTAATGTAAATACTAATTACCTACCTTCATATTATATTCTGTAAGTAATTTCAATTTTCATTTCGCACAAAAACATCAAAATGAAGCTTTTTCTTTGTGTAATAAATGAACTCTCTTATACTATTGCCACATATTTCTTGAAAATGATCGTTACATACTTATTTTAAATTTGTCTTAAAGCAACGACAACATTTTTTATCGAAATCTTTGTTCTGTAATATTTAGCAGAAACAAATAGGTACTTAGAAATCTTAAGAAAGTTCTTAATGTACTCGTAGATATTTATTAAAATTGCCTTACCATAACAGTTAACACCAACAAATATTGCGCGTCGTCGATTTTCGTACGCACAGATAGAGAAACAAGCTCCGAAAACACCGGCCTTACTAAATGTTTACAATGAATCTTGACACAATTGTTAAAGGTGTAAAATACTGATTGTCGTGCAATCTACTGCGGTTTCGCTCACCAGTCACCGCACGTCAGCTGCCATTATGTGCTCGTATGTTGAATTGACATTAAATTGACTTGAATACCTATGATGGGCAGTGAAACCCATAAAAATTGTACCTCATGCTGCCTATGATAGTTAAGGGAGTAGATTACGGTATAATTTATAAACACAGTCTGTAAGAAAGAACACACTTCTTAATATTATGTAGTTACCTATTCGTTCACTATCCCTTTGGTGGTAGTAACGAAAAAGAATGTAAGACGGTTTTTTAAGTTCATTTATATTGTGTATTACCAAAACATAATGTTTTATTTTAAATTGAAGATTCATGCTGGTCCTACCTATTTACCTACTTATATTGTAATTAGTAATGATTATTTATATTTTTGTTAAAACATTTTATTAAGTACTTACCTATGTAAACAAAAATAATAAACATTGTAAACAAAAATATATCTAAAATTTAAAAAGTATTAAGCCGTTTCACATATTGTTATTAGATGCTATAATTCATAGATTAGTGTCATGACATGACTGAAACCCTGTTAAAAACCCAAAATAAATTTGTTGAGGTCAGAGTGTAATTCAACTTAATTTATTTACAGGTTTTAAAGAATCTGTGGTTTAATGTAATAAATAAGCTAATAATAAATTGTGTGTTTATTTTTCTACCGAGCATCCTACTGATTCCTACTAAGTATCCAAACATTGGTGAATACTCAGCAACCCATTAATTTGGAAGGATATGTACTTGTATTCAATATGAAACAATCAGTCAGGCAGAAATAATAACTAAGTAGGTACTATTACTCTACCCGCTACATTGATTAAGTCAATTAAATCACGCAAAAAGGCATTAATTAAGGACACTGAAATAAAACGAAAACGACGCCTACTTGTCAACTAAAAGATTTTTAGAAAGTCTCAAGAGTCAATGTAGCGCTATAAAAAGTGTTAAGTTGCTTAAATATTTAATGTGACGTTATCACACATATGTAGATAATATCTGTTTTTAATTTAGTTGGACTCTATTAATTTTGAGAATGGCTTACTGGCTTATATGATAACTTGATGCTTTTTGAGTCCGTGTTTTGTTTAAATTTTTCACGGTTTTAGCGCCATCTATCGTTTCAACACTGTATCCGCTAAAGTCCGTTAGATGTCGCTAGAAGTACGAATGCAAGAAATAGACACATCTTCTATCTCCTTTCCCCTTTAAATATGGCGGAGTTCGGGAGCTAGGGCAGGTATAAACTTTAAAGGTGTGCGTGTATACGTACACAAAATTTCACGTTTGACCACTCTGGGTACACACACTGGCACAAAAAACCGGGTGAGCGAGGGGCAAGGGGAGTAACGTCCGTGAAGTTGTGTCAGCATATGCGCAAACGAGGTGCGCATTCGTCGCGTGCGTTGTCGGGATTCTTTGTGCCATTCTTCGCATACCAATAAGAGAATATTCTTAAAATTTACGCTCAAATTATCATTTAATCAAAATTCGCCCGTTTACTTCACCTTCAAACACCATAATAGGTAAGTGAAAAAATCTTTATAAGTGATTTTCATACATTTAAGCCGAGAATTTGGTGATTTTTATTCGGGAATGTCAACAATGCGATCGCGATCCTGCAATATTTTACATACTTGTCGTGTTTGCTTCTCTGCGACTTCCGGTCGTTCGGGTGTCGGCATTTCGCGATGTAAACATTATCTAGTTTTGAGATTTGACCGCATTTAGAAGAACTGTCGGGAATGAAGTGTGCTCAAGGTGCTTTTGTGTTGTTAATTTCGCCTGAGTGTGCTTACTGGGATGGCGCAATTTTCGAAAGACGCGGTATGGTATCGTTCGTCCGTGGTACACTTCAGTCGCGTTTGTGGCTGCACGCGATTTGACGTATTTTGCGCGCTGTGATGTCACTTGTCAGGTTATTTTATGAAATGTCAAACGTTTTACATGGAATTCGCGAGTGAATTGTAAACATATTGACAGTGAAAATAAATGAAGTGTTAATGATACGCGAGTGACATGGACTGTTATTATTCGAAATTTTACCCGAGGCGTGAGTATTTTTACGGATTATTCAAAACAAACAAACAAAATACTTCGAATACTTTTGTGCATTCGTAGCATACTTCTCACATTTCCCGTGTCATTAGAACCGTATTACCCGCCTGCTTTTTCCAAAATGAATTAGAATGATAATGTAGACGCAGTGCCTTTACTTATTAATTAATAAATACTTCTTCTTAATAGATAGATACTTAATTCAATAAGAATTAGAAAATAGTCAATCTAATATTTTCTAACAAAGCGATCATGTTTAAGTACTCATTTTTAATAATTATTATTAATTTGCGTTCTTCGTATTTTAATCCAATTCTCTGGCATGACCAAAACTAAGTTATTTGGGGAAAAGAATTTGTGAGTTTACCTTTGTAACACAGTTACGATTTATAAAATGAAATTGCATTGTTATCTGCATTACTTAAGAACTTTTACATTTATTTATTGGTCTAAAAAGGTATATTTGATTTCTTTAAAATTATAAATTTATAAAAAAAAAGTATTTCAATAACTATTTATGTCGGAGTACATAGTTTTAATTATAGCTGATTAAACAATGGATTGGTTTGTAATAGTAATTATTTTGATCAATTATTATTCAACACTTAGGTGAGTAGGTAGGTACGTACCTGTCCAATAATCGGTTTTTGTTCCAGTTTTTAGTGTGCTGTTATTATTTAGTTCAAGATTGATAAAAAAGAACATAAATACGTTGAACTTATCATAAATCTTGGCAACATTTTTGTATGATGTTAACAATAATTTGGAGTTTCTTGCCTAACGTTCAATTTTTTTGTGCATAAACATATAATAATGGTTTGATTTCAAGTAGTCTGTGACACCCATAGCACAAGCTTTGCTTAGTTTGGGGTCAGAATATCTTGCTGTAAATTGTCCCAGATTTTTATTATTATTATTTGAAACATTAACAAAATTTTAAATTTTACTTTCTGCAGCTTACTTTTATTTACAAAAAAAGACTAATTTTTACCAATTATCATTAATGATTTTTAATATAATGTTATTCATTCATCCATCACTTCAAATATTGGACCAAGAACACCAAAAGACTTATTTATTTTGATCAACATTTACTGATTTTTTTACTTACACTACTTTTATTAATGGATGTTTTAAAAAGTACCTTTGAAAAAATTACCATGGCAATACAATTTTGATGAGCTTAGCTTGATTCCATGAACAACAAAAACATAAACAGTGGGTTTTAGCAATAAGGCTTCAAATTTATTTAGTAAGGAATAAAGAAAAAAATATTTAAGCATGATATTTATAATTAGGCACACTCACCTAAAAATTACTCTAAATGGTGTGCAGTAAAGGATTTCTGTCTCAAAATCAAATTCAAAATTATTTTCCAATGGTGTGCAAATGTGCCTGCATGGCAATTTCGTTCACATGTTTTTTTAATGCTTATTTCTGGGCTTGTAACCGGTTTTTAGATGAAGATTTGTTTATTTACGTATTGCCAGTATTTCGCTTATAAATTTCCGCTTTTCCAGTTTAGAACTCCCTATAAATTTTCATAGTTTAGAACTACCCATCCGTTTTCTATTTTTGGTTAATAACTAGTTATCCGTAAAATAATAGTTTATTTATACAAATTAATTTAGTGGCAAAAAGATACACAATCGTTGATCAGTGATCGCAACATGGCATTAAATAAAACATGTTCGTGCTGGCTGCTATAGTAAGTAGGTACTTCTAATATAGCATAAATAGTAAGTACCTATAGTGCGATAGCGCGCAGATCCGCGGAGATCACGAACCGCTTCACTTGCAGTATATCTGTCGGACTCTCGAATGGGTGCCAAGAGTTATTTTGGTCAATACGGTTGATGTTTTTATTGCACGTCGCGACGCCGGCTCGGGCTGCACGACAAGCAATAAGACGTGTAAACTGCTGACGCTTCGGGCCCTCACGCGGCGTCACATCTAATGGCCGATTCGGAACGATTTATCACGTATTCTGTCTTAGGGAAATTGAATTCAGCCCCATTTGCTTCCCCGTCGACGGTTATTACTTTCCTTTATTAAACTCTTCCATTTTTAAACAGATTTACTTAATGTACTGCGAATCAGGCTGCGATGTAGATAATCTTCATAAGGGCTCTGGTGAATGTAGTAGTTGTTTGAGCGGATACTCAATTTAAGGCTCAACTTGTCGCTCTAAAATACTAAATGCTTGAACTAGTGTAAATAACTAATAAGAAATTTTTTCGTGATAATGACATATTTAACTGATAAGGCGAGAAAAATGCTTCTTAAATTTCTTAAAAGCATTTCTTAGCTGCAATAACATCTAAATACCAGTAGGATACTGGTGGTTGGATAAGAAATAGTTTAACGCTGACTTACTGAAATTATCACTAGCATTAGTTAATCATTGAGAAAGGCTATTAACTTAAACGTTATTAGTCTTATAATATACGAGTAAGTACTGTTTCGTCTCTATCATCCTTTGTATATCAAAATGATGACTTCAATGATTAGTAATTCTGCTCGTCAATTACAGTGACTTACGTAGGTATGGGTGAGGGAGTCGAACTGCTCACGGTACTGACACAATCAAATGGCGAAGTGAAACTCTTGCAAAGTGCACCTAAGTGATGTTGTCCAAACTGTAAAGCATGTAATATGCATGCTTAATTGGTGTGCGGTTGATGGGCGCTCGAAGCCCGGATGCTGTAACCGTAGACCCCTGCCCATTCACTACACGAACTTGGTTCACTTAATGCAGCGTGCACCAAACTGGCAAACAACATATTGCAATGTGTGCTGACACGCGATCTTGACTTTTGCTTTTTATTGGTAAATTAGAATGCGACAAAGTTTTCTTCGTATTTACGATAATGTGTTACAACGGTTAGCGGTTATTTAATGACTCAGTTTTTTCTAAACGTTTATCAAACAAGGTTATTTTCTTTAGTTTTTTATACAATTTCAATACAATTTTATTAACTCTAATTTAAACAGCCCTTGAACTGACTATATCTCGTCTTTTTATTAAAAGTAGTTTAAGTATTATAATGTAGCATTTTCCTTTTATTTTACAGTTAAATATGAGTACCTATTTTTTTCATAATTGAGGCTTAAATTGTATATATTAAATTATAATTTTACAATTTGGCCGCTTGTGAACTAGCTGAACACTACACCCATTGTAACCTAATCGACTATTACTCTTTGAAATATTCTACTTCTTCTTGCAAATAAATAAATACCAATGATTATGATTTTGTTTCATATTATGATTAAAGCGACTATCAAAGACACGAGATCTAAATCATTCATAATAGTGTTGTATACTGCCATGGACTACTAATTAGCGCAATAATAATCAGCATCTTCATTAGAATTCGTGGTGTAGAGATATAATGCATCCCTTCTCGTGATTAAGTGTAATATCTATCTCACATAACATATAACCGGGAAACCGTAATCCCAACGTGCGGGTATTGAATGACAGTATCCGACCACCATGCGCGCGGTTGTTCTACCTGCTCTTATTGACCTGCGAAGGTTCACTGTAATCCCCGAACAACCTCCCTAACCACGAATCAAATTCATTCAGTGGTAGCTGGAAGGTGCCCGGCCTTTAGAGCATTTACGATTTATTGACGCATTTGGATCCAATTCGCGTTATTGAAAATACTGATGCAGTTATTATTATCTTCTTTGTTCTAGCTTTTGAACTATTTGAACTTTTTACACAGGTAAACAAAGGGAGGCTTCTGAGTGTTCCGTTCCGTTGTTAGAGTTAGAGTATCTTTATTATTATTTATTAGCAGTGGAGATTAAACTTTTATACAGTACTTATAAGAATTGTGATTTGAAAGAGGTAAATTATATAAAGTGCTCAAGATCGCCACAGGTGTAGCAATTAATAAATCAACGAAGACTTTAATGCGTTTATTTATGTTTATTCATATACCAGCGGAGACACAAAGTCTATAAAACACGCAAACTTGCGTCACAGCAAACTCGAGCGTTGAAAAAGTTCGCGTCACTGGCTGGAGATATGATTGCGGCGAGTGTCCAGTAGCCTCGCTCTATTCTCGGACTCCTATTTGTGGATTACTCTCGTGTGAAACCCTCCGTATTGTCTAGATGAAATCAGCCGTAATGGCCAAGAAATAAAGCCTAAACCCACTTGTAATCGTTAGCGACTTCTGCCCTTCTCCCGAGGCGGGGAGATCCGAGCGAAAGGACCCACTCCTTGCCTCTTATTTATCTTAA
Source organism: Udea olivalis (assembly GCA_947369235.1). Lineage (NCBI taxonomy): Eukaryota > Metazoa > Arthropoda > Insecta > Lepidoptera > Crambidae > Udea > Udea olivalis. The sequence goes on along the minus strand of OX376346.1, from coordinate 5,495,597 downwards.
TTTCGCTCTCCAAAGAAGTGACAAATGAGGATTATGGCTGTGTGAAATCGGTGTCAGGCTTACTTTTATTACATTTAACACAAGTGTTAATTTAAGCTTTATTAAATTGGGTTTACATATTGGATAAGTTGGTTATTTTGGTTACGTACTATAAATATGTAGTGGTGGAGTGGTGGTGGTGTACCAGTATTCGCGTGGCTGAGTACTGGTCGAAGTATATATGACTTGCCGGAATCGATTCGATAAGAAGAAGAATATGTAGTTGAATTTATCAGACTGGCAAACCTGTTTGGTTCCAAATTTTGAGTCATTTTCATTTAAAAGTCAGAAGCTCTCAGTATTTCTATTGTAGTTAAGGTAAAGCTACTACTATTTAAACTGACTTTCTAAATTGATAACAAAGCCATTTATTTGTTATAATTTTGGTTTTGGTAGAGATATAAATCCGCAATTGATAAAGAATTTACAAACAATTTTCATAAATAAATGTCTTTTTATAACACAGTTTTAACATCATGATACTTGTTAATTGTGCTTAATAGAGCGAAACAAAACTTTAATCCAAACCAAAGAATGCTGCTGTACACAATTTAGACAACTCGTTGTGATCGTTCTCACTTGAGAAAAGGAGACACTTTTCACCAACTCAGTTCTTATCTTTACAGCAGGGGTCTTAAAAATCTCTTGACTGGATTTTCAAGCTCATTCATTCATTGAGTTAGCGAGCAGTTCAGCCTAGAAGATGCAGGTTTCCACTGACTGTCTGGAAAGGAAAGATCAGTTTGGGGAATGAACTAGACGAGCTATAAAAAAAGGGATTGCAATGTCCACATTTTGCACTAAGGCCCCAGTACAAAATGTGTGACCAGGATTGTTAACGATCCGAAAAAGCTGCTTAGCTTAGAATCGTTAAATCTGAAAGATACTTCTAGAGCCATTTTATTTTCTATTACATCTATAGAAAACATGCTTGCTTGTTATTGATTTCGTAGAAAAAGGTGAAGAAGAGCAGACTGTTTAAAGCGACTCTAAACATCAAAGCACACTCGAATTCAAAGCAATGCTTACCTCGTGCGTTAAAGTTGCAATGATCAATTAACTAGATCGCTGTTCCAGAACAGCAGCAGGCAGCGAAGCAGAGATATGAAGCGCTTCGAGTTAACTATTTAACTATCGCTGGTGGAATTGTTTCCGCGGCGCCCGCACAGTCCGGTCTTGGCGATTTAATTAAACTTGCTATTTGTACGTTTTATTTCGCAATTGGGCCCGTGTTCGCTTTGATTGTCTGTCGGTCTGCGAGACCTACCTTTTGTCTTGTCTGCGCCGTTTTCATGTTGAGTTCCAAACTAACTGGCTATTCAGTCTGTTACAACAAAATAGTCAAAAGTTGCAAACGTTTGTATTCGAACGAGACTACGAGAGCAGTTTCCCTCACTCGCGAAATCACTTAACTGTAGGTAATCTTTCACGATGCGAACTCATTTGCTATGCATTATGTGAGTTAGGCGTTCCCTCGGTGTGTTCTCGGAAATCGATTGTACGGATATTTTAGTTAATCTCGCGTTGTATAAAAATATGTGACGCGCGCGCCAAAGAAGTTAATAGGCAATGTTATGAAGTTAGGTAGGCAATGTTTTTTTGCACTTGATAATATAAGACTCAACTTGTTCTTTGAAAATTAAATTATGGTTTTTGGTTGAGCGTCACTTTTCAGAAGCGCCATATCGATAGCCCGGGATATGTGGGTGGACCTGATTAAGTAATATTCAAAACTAGAGACCCCAAAATTTCACCCAATTGCTTTTACGTTAACGAATGAATAAAAAATCTTGATTTTATAACGCAGTTGAATCAATTTCATTAAGTTGTTTGATGTGCAGAACATTGCATGTTCTTTTTAATTAATTAATTCCGACAGTTCGACCTATCTGGTCAAAGTTTGGCGAAAAAGCGTATTTTTGCAAATTTTGTGACCATAATGGAAACATCAGAGACTCGAACTGTTAGAAGTTCCTGTTTTACTTCATTAGCACTCCGTCGAGGTTCGATAATACCGCCCCTCTGTAAAAATGTTGGATGCGCAGTTTTTAACAAAGTCGTTCGACCTGCGTTATTTGACGATCTCTAAAGAATTGGCTAATTTAAAGTATGTTCACTGAATCTGTGCATATTCTGTGTAGCGCAAATGGTCGTGTATTCAACTACCACATAATATAATGTAAAGATTATTTATGTTACTTGTCTACGATGGTATGGTATAAGTATCTGAGTACTTACATATCTTAAACTTTTCTTAATTTAGTCCTGGATAATGTTGGTGTAACATTGTTTTTTTTATACAATAAAAATATCGGAAGCTAGTTTAAGACTTGAAACTTCGTTTCTTATAAAAATCATAACTTAAAACAAAAAAAAATAATAAAAAAAACAATCTTCAAAAAAAAACTTCCAAAACAAAACACTAAAAAGTAAAAAAATAATTGCGTATTCTTCTAAAACGATAATAATATAATGTAGGTACAATTATTGTTATTGTTGGAGTCGGTGTCAGCCAAGGAAACACTACAATATACCTATTTTTTACATCTCACGTTTAAGTATGTATGTAGGTAGTTACAAACCTACATTGGCTGACACCGACTCCAACAATAACAATAATTGTACCTACATAATATTATTATCGTATAAGTTATAGAAGAATACGCAATATTTTTTTTACTTTTTAGTGTTTTGTTTTGGAAGCTTTTTTTTGAACTTGGTTTTTTTTGTTAAAAGTTTTGTTTATTTCTTGATTTTCAGTAAACCGTTCTTGTTCATTTTATTTCATACATCGAAAAAAAATCGTTCATTTGCTCCTAAGAATTGAAGATTCCGTTTCTTGGTCATGGATCCCATAATCAGAATTTAACCAAACTCTCACCAAACTACCCTTGAAGTACACACATCCAGAGTGTCTAGGGATCAAGCATTTTTATGCGGATTTCTTGAGATTGAGATGTGGCTTTGTAATAAATTTATGATTTTATAAATTTATATGGATCCTTTTTGGTGCATTTCATAATTTGAAACAGGAACTGTCAATCAAATTCGAGTAAAAGATGAAAATCAGCTGTCAATATTTTCCCTATAAAAACATACAACGCATTGAAGACATTATTAGTCCTACTGTTTCCCTACTACTGATTAAAACCAACGTTATTATGGAGCGGGGACTTCATTTAAGCAGGGAAGAAATGCTCAGAGCCTAGGGAATGATAGAAGCTGGTTCCCGGCAACGTACTGTGGCTTTAGCTCTGAATACAAGTCAGAGTGTTATCAGTCGACTTTGGACACGTTACCGAATCACTGGAACCGTGGCTGAGCGCCATGGAGGACGGTATCGCTGCACCACACGGAGACAAGACCGATACATTCAAATCACAACTCGAAGAGCTCCAACAATAACCGCCATGATGTTAGCCGTGAGGCTTCATCACTCTTCAGGGAACTTAATTAGCGACCAAACAGTCAGAAACCGCTTGCATGAGGTGAACCTTCATTCCCGAAGACCGCTAAGGGTACCACCTATAGCAATGCACAATCGTAGGATTCGATATCAATGGGCTCTTGAACACAGAAATTGGGCAGAAGAACAATGGCGTTTCGTGTGCTTTTCTGATGAGTCTCGTTTTGGTATGAGACCGGATACAAGACGTATACGACACTGGAAAACCCCTGGACGCCAACAGCGATTAAAATCCTGCCAGGAAGTCCATCCTTATAGTGGTGGAACCATCATGGTATGGGCGGGTATTTGGATCGGCGGAAGAACTGAGTTGATTTGGATCAGAGGCAACCTCAACGCTCAAATTTATGCTGAGACGATTGTATCAGACGTCATCGTTCCTCTACAAGTGCAAATCGGTCCCTTATTTCAGTTAATGCATGATAATGCACGACCGCACACCGCAAGAGTTGTAAGACAGACTCTCGCCGCAGCTAACATCAATGTCCTGCCCTGGCCTGCTCAGTCACCAGACTTGACCGACTGACTGACACCGATTGAGCATGCATGGGATATGCTACAGAGAAGAGCTCTGCCGAATATGGAGGGTATCCAGTCGCAAGAAGACCTTTTTTTGTTGTTGCAACGAACATGGGCGGCCATTCCACAGCGTGATTTGGATGAACTCATTTTGAGTATGCCAAACCGATGTTCTTGTGTTGTTAGTGTTCGCGGTAGAAACACGGATTATTAATTGTTTAAGTTACCCAATAAAATTTTAAAGAAAACTGTTATTTCAGTCTTTTTTTCGAACTTTAATGTTAGTGGTTCAAATGTCAAAAATCCCTTTATTAGGAAAATGGCAAATTTCTTTATTAATGCAAAGGTGACTTGGTTTATCGTTACTGTAGACAAACGAAAACACTTTATTTGATGAATCCTTAAAAAAAAATTTAATTAATATCAATCAGGAGAAAAGTTATTGCAAAAATATATGTTGATCCCTAGACACTTTTGATGTGTGTATATCCTTTCCAAAAAAAAGAAGCATCGAAATTGTGTGGCGTGAAATTGAGTTACTCGTCCATTTGTCGCGCATAAAGTTTATCTAGATTTAAGACTTATGTTTTTATATGGTTTTCTTATGGATGCCACTGTCAGAACTGCACCAAATTAAAATGGGACCGCACGGGCAGCATCAACTTTCAAATAAAAAAATATATATCAAAATCGGTTTACCCAGTCAAAAGTTATGAGGTAACAAACATTTAAAAGAACATACAGTCGAATTGAGAACCTCCTCCTTTTTTGAAGTCGGTTAAAAAACTTATATCTGCAGTGAAGGAAAGTTTGGTTGAACTTAATTTTCAAAGAGGATCGGAATTCTTTTCATCGATGTCCTAGGGATGCCAATTGCAACACCAACAATTCGTTTTTTTTATTTTCTACTGATTTCGCTGACTAACAAAAATTGATAATGTTAGTTCAACCCATTTTACCTGGCTGGCATGTTATTCATTTTAAAAATTAATAGCTATAAATTTTTTATTTTGGCACCCTATGAGTGATACTCCGTAGCAAATTAAATTCATGCCATATTGCAGAACCAAATAATATACATTTCATAATATGTGTAAGCTAGGTAAGTATTGCGCCTGGCCTGCCTCAAGGTTCTCCTTCGTTGCGTCAGATTTGGGCAAATTAACTATTATAATATAAATAATAAATAAATATCTGGGACAATTCACACCAAGATCATCTGACCCCAAACTAAGCAGAGCTTGTAATATGGGCGTCAGAGACTGATAAACATACTTAAAAATTTCTAAATACATACTTAAATAGACAATAACACCCAGACACACAACAAATATAAATGTTCGTCACACAAATGTTTATCATGGGTGGGGATCGAACCCACGACCTCCGGCGCTAAAGGCAGGATCGCTGCCATTGCGCCAACAGGCCAGTCAAAGTAAATAGACTTTTATAGCTGATATAAAATTCAGAAAGTGCCCACTAAACTCGTAAATCTTTAAAGCTGCGCCAACAGAATCAAATACACAATACGCATTTAGAAATGCCACTTTGTAAATTATAGCTTCGGAATGAACTATTTTATTTCCTATATAAAAGTCAATATGCGATATTACTGCCATATTATTTTAAGACGCGCCTTCGAAATTCATACACGCACTTTGACCTAGTAATAAAATATAAAACTCGTCTAGGTCATTGAAATACCCTTAATATTCTTTTTAAATAAATAAATAAATAAAAATATGCGCCAGACAACACACCTCTTGTCATGGTCTCGAAGTAGGGATAAATAACCCTGTGTTACGAGGTACCACACAAAGAATTAAGCCAGGGGCGTCTCCCAGCACACCCAGACCCAGGCCAATTTAGAAAAGATCATTTCCTGAATTGACCTGACCGGGGATCGAACCCGGGACACTACGGAATTAAAGGCGAGAAACCGTGCTACAGCGCAATACGCCATTCGTGTCTACAATATTGTGGTTCAAGTTAATGCAATTAAAATACAGCAGTTTCTGTTTTAAACTAATTGAATTAAAGTAACATTAATAATAAATATCTGGGACAAATTACACAAGATCATCTGACCCCCAACTAAGCAGAACTCGTACTATGGGCATGAGAGACTGATCAACATACTTAAATATTTCTACGTACCTACATATCTTAGACATAGATCATAAAAAACCCCCCGACACACAATAAACACAAATGTTTGACATTCGTTGATAAGCATAAAGATATCCGATCACCCTGTTCCAATTTCAATCTTGTTGAATTTGTGCACTTCCTCACTCTTTCTGTCGTCTTTTCTCTGCCTGTATGTTGTCTAAAACCGATTGCTTTTAGCAGTAAGGGTGCGTTACCACCAGAGATGTGCGTTGCGAGGAATGTGTTTGTTATCAACCAATAGAATCGCAAAGCCACACATTCCTCACAAAGCATCCTCGCACATCTCTGGTTGAAACGCACCCTTAGACTGCCAACATTTTTCAACGACACGATTGGCGTAGTGCGCTGTAGCACGGTTTCTCGCCTCGATTTCCGTAGTCACGGGTTCGATTCCCGGTCGGGTCAATTCAGGAAACGATCTTTTCTGAATTGACTCGGGTCTGGGTGTGCTGGGAGACGCTCCTGGCTTATTTCCTTGTGTGGTACCTCGTAACACAGGGATATTAACCCCTACTTCGAGACCACTACAAGAGGTGTGTTGTCTGGCGCAAAAAAAATTGCACATTCACAACACGTTTTTTAGTTTGCTGTGCAATAAAGTGTTTATTTTGTTGCTCGTTGTCAGTAACGTCCGTGCACCACTGTTGTTCACTATGGGGCACCTTCATGGTTCCGGAAGTTCAGTATCTGTTTGTGGATTTCTGCACTCAACCTAACGCTCGGTAACGCTGTCAAAACTATCTGCGTCTATACTCCATTCATTATAGCATGAGACAGAAGTAAAAAAGGTTCTTTTTAGGGTACACTTTGTGGTAAAAGTACAATAAACATTATTACTTTTAGGATTTATGCCGAATTTATTAAAATCTACTTATATAGCAGCTGTCACACTTAATTGTTCTCATTTAAAGTAAAAGAACTTCAGAATTTATGAGGCTTTTGCTTAAATAAATTATTTTGTCTTGCATCAAACTATATTGTCGATGTAAAAACCTAAAACAGGCAGGGGTTTTAATTTTTACTGTCACTCTAACTCTACTAAATCTAAAATGTTACATAATCCTTTAATACGTTGTGGCGGAAGGGGTTTTCAATTTAGCCAGGTTATACTCAGATATCTTATCGTCATGGCAACATCAAATGCAAATTGCCATTCATTTTAGCCCCTCTGCTTCTTATTTCTAATGTTACAATGAATGAAGTATAGTCATATAGAAGGAGAAAGGAGCCCTTGTTATTAGTAATGCCTAACAATAGAATATTTTTTCTTACTCTACTTGCCGAGTGTCAAAACTTTGAACTCTCGTTAATATGCTAGGTTAATTTTCGATATTATGTTTCTAAACTAAACTCAAAATTACCCTATACTAGAATTATGATATGGTTAAATTAGTAGAGTTGTCATGAAATAAATTAATAATTAACAATATTCATAATGCAGAGGTTATTTGTAAAATGTTTGTGAGTACTAAGACAATAATTATCGGAAATATTATTTTAAATACGCTTTAATGATAACTAGCGACCCGCCCCAGCTTTGTAGGGGTGCAATTTAGATACTAATGTGGTATCAGGCTTTTCTCTACTATAATAATTATGCAAAAAGTTTATAATATAATACACAAAAACTTCCTCGAATTACTTTGTATATTGATGAAAACTGCATCAAAATACGAGTACATTGCGCAGTTTAAAAGATCTAAGCGTACTGAAGGCGGAAAGCGACTTTGTTTTATAATATGTAGAGATGAGGTTGGAGTAGTCGTAAAAACTTATGTGACCTATCATTAATTCTTCAATGTTTTAGGGCCGGATGGGGTCGGATCTGATACAAATGAATGTGGGTGAGATGGCTTAATTGAGGTTTCAAAATGGAGAAACTCGTTATTAAGCAAATTGCTAAATCTTGTGGAAAATTAAATAATAATTAGAAAATTCCCAGTTAAAGTTTTTTTTATTATTTTTGTATTTAACAATGCACTATTTTCTACGCAAAGATAGAAACTAGCATATTAAACATACATCTAAATAAAAATAATAATAGAGAAATAGTTTAAAATGGAAATGTAGGCTTTCGTTTATTTTATTATCTTTAAAATATGGTAGATAATCTTACAAATAAGCACAAATACACAACGCATACTCTACTGTAACTAATCATAATAATGAGCGAAGTGATGGTAATAAAATATAATTAGTAGTTCGTAATATGCCTCCGTTTAAAAATAGACTTTGTGTTCTCAATGCAGCTGCTAGCCGGCCTAATGAAGGAACTAAGTGGTTCTAGAAACACAATCACTGCAGTCCGCTAATTCTTGTTTAAATGATATTTCAACAGCTTGACTGTTTCTTTTTAGGGTTGTTTATTGCTTATAATAACTTCTCACAACCGGTATAATATATTTCTAATTATTGTAATGTAATTTACAAATGAAAATAATTATAAATTTAGATATTCCAGTTTTCAAAGAATCAATAAAATAAGGTTCCTAACGTTAATTTATTTTAATTTGGCAGCAACTACGATGTTCACCAATATTTTAAATACATTTAACCACACGATGTTTACGATGCTACGAGCAGCGTTTATTATTTTGCTGATTGGCTACGCATTGCCAACATCTCAAAGTGCGATGAACTGGCGACAGTGTAACTATATTACAGTATTTAGTTGTCTGCAATTAATAATTTTACAGCTTTACGGTTACATTACGTAGATTGCATAAAACGACACCGCGCCCGACTCCGAGTCGCAAGATTGATGTCGCGCTACGCCGCGTCGAGCAGCACGGCTGTCCTGCGATAAATTAAAAGCAACTTGCATTAGAGCCGCCTAATGAAACACACGACCGACCCTCTCCGCCCTTAACGAAGATTCCTTGAGAGACAGGGACGCAAACTGCAGCGGCCTGACTACCTTTTTTTATTCCGCGCCGGAACCGTTAACTTTGTGACTCTGGTCCTTTAATGACAACACTAACGTCTGTAATTTTATGACGATTCCTTTTTATGTGCTTTTATGAACTGCTTGAACTAATTTGAAAGTGACAACTTTATAATCAATGCTCGAATCGGCCGTGTTATTAAAAAGTATACCGTACCTACACTAATAGTGCTTCTTATCGAGCAATCAGAGTTTAATTGGAGACAATCACGCAGTCTCGAAACCTCATTATCCGCTATGAAAAGAAATATTTCTTACTTATTTAGGTTAAACATTATATGTAGCAACAAGTATGCGCGTGAAGCGATCTGACCAGATTACTTGGTCGACCATGGCGTATCTGCAATCGGTAAATGGTTACTTTAAGTCTCGATATGCGAAGTATTCCCCATGGAATGCCACCGTCGCTATGCTGTACTTATATGCGCTCGGCGGACTGAATTTTTTCTTATCGTCGATGCATTTTCTGCAAGTTTTCAATGCGAGCGACAAGACGCGTCCACAGTGACTTTTAGTCGATTTTATTTTAGTTTGATATTCCAGTAATTTTGGTGTTAAAAGCCAAAGTCTTGTGGTTTTGTTTGATTCGAATGAAGTTTTTCATCGTCTAATTCTCTACGGGTGTGGATATTAAGCCGGCAGTAATAACTGAGCTTGCAGCCATCCATCACGGCGGTGCAATCGTCTCGCTGTCAATCTATTCCTGGACGCTCCGTTTTCGCTAATGATTCCTCGCCGTGAGATCACGCGACATTTACAAAGGGCGATTGTGCCGGCGGTTGTTCGCACAAATCGCTTCTTCATCTCATCTCGACTCACCGTCGATTTATCAGATACACTCGGGAGATAACGCGCGTGATATCATCGCTGCGATGTCAGCGGCGAGCCGGAGTGCGACGTAGTTCACTATTAAATAAACTCACTCCAACTTTCTACTTTTCCAATCAATTTCAAATACCACATTAGATATCAATAACTAATTGGTTCCGGCATCGCTCATTAGGAAAGAAAGATTTCCCTTTGTCATCTCGTAACGTTTATTATATTACCTGCAATAATAGCGATAAAAGTTAGAGCGAGGTTAAAAAGACCGTTCATTTTTAAAATACGCACGTGGGTACGCAGGCATGTAAAGCACAAGTTCAGTAGGATTGTTAATTAATTCAATGCCCCCTCCCGTGTCATCGCTCAAAAACTCGCCCGCAACACGGCGAACAAAGCTCGGTTTATTCGTTTCACATAAAGCGTTCGTATGCCGCATCGCGTTCCACGTGAGAGAGTTTATAATTTATTTGCGTCGCAGTTTTCTGGCGACGATTTTCCCACAGGGCGGCGTCTCAAACGAGCCGCGCCCGCCCTTTATGTGGTTTTTTGTGGCGGCACAAAATGCCCCGGTGGAAAACATTCAGTGATAACTGGCAACAATCGCAGCCGCCCGGATGCTCCCTGCCATTCCGCGCATAACTCGCGCTGGACCTCGCCGATGCTTTTTCATCTAGCACTCGTCTGCCGGCCAGTTGCGTCCGCGACTGAACGCACATGAGCCTCGTGACAAGACTTCGGAACGACTCATTATTCACATGTAGATCACTTTTTAAAATTGGAACGCAATAATTTTAAGCCTTATTTTCAACAGGAAAGCAACCTTCTCCTTTGTTTTCAAGGAATAGGTAGCCCATTTTGAAAAGTTTGATACTTTAACATGATTTTGAATTATGTTAAATCAACATGTTCCGAAAAAATACAGAAACATCATTGAATCATGAGATTAGTCAACAAAACTCGCGCTTTTTAAAGTTTTTACCCCGTGTATAATATCAAGTATGTACTCTGTACATACTTCTATATTGTATCCAGCTCTTTTAGTACAACACAATACAATCCACCTAAAAGGTTTCACGTGATAATGGAAGCACTGGAGCATACAAACACAGGGACACAAATTCTATCAAATGTTATTTTCATAATCAGCATCATTCTTATCAAAGTAAAAAGCAATCGATTTTCCAAAAATATACTCGTAAAATACAGACGTACAGTTTTACGTCGATTTCTGTTTTATTATAAGTTAACAATGCTTAGATTTATGTCTGTTGCAAAACTTAACCCACTCTTTAGAAGCTACATTATTTTGTGGTCGTAATTTAAAGATGAGTGGGCGATCCAAGCACTATAAATGTCAGCCATCTTGGCGAATTACAAGTTATGTGTAGTAAATGTTTCATGCTTAGAAGTCTTAGAACCTATTGTTGAAGTTTAACTTTTCTAAAATGAAATGCTAGTTAATGTAGAGAATTTACTAAAAATCCAAAAGTAATAAAAAAAGGTATTGCGGCTACTCATTGATTTTACGGCCTATATTGAAATGGCAACTAATCCAGATACTTTCACGAAACGGTGTACACTAATGTTTGTTCTAATACCAAGAACGTTTGGTACGGCCGGCCGGTTCATTAGCAGAGGCGCGCTTCACTCGGCGTATTTCATTGTTCCATTGTTTTATTTGCCCCTGTCCAGCGCTTACTGAAAGACATACAGCCCCTGCGCTACGCTGCTCCGTCGCTTGACACCTGTAACCAGCACTATTCCCCCGCAGTAACAAACATTTTATTGCATTACATACATACGCAGCCGGAATCGAGCAACTCGAACGGAACGCAATTCATGCTTCGCTCCAGTAAGAGTTTTATTAACATCCTATTGTTTCTTAATCGCCTACAGATTTGATATCACGATAAGTTTCCGTTAAAACATAAAGTTAACAAAGTTAAAACGGTAAGGTCGCTGCCGATAGTGTTTCTGACCGAAAGCGGCCGTCAGATCTGTAACCCGATGTGTTATCTGGCGGTACGATCGCACAACCGCCGTCCGCTGCGTTGTTGAGCCGAGACGTCGATTTTTCAACTCGTAAACCAGATTCAGTGACACGCCACGTAAAATATCAACCGATCGGCTACTTTGTAGAGTATTTGAAATCTAGTTCCGTAATTAAAAAGGCAAAAACTAGTCAATTAACAGATCGAAAGTTATTATTTTGAGCGTGACATTTTTCGACTGCTAGACGATAATTTGTCTTATCTTTTCAATGTTTTAGACTATTCATCCGAGTGCGACACGGCTGCCGCACAAATCTCACGCTAGACGTATCGTTGTTCCAGTTTGCTGACAATAAATCGTATGTTTAGCGACGCGGTGACTTGTATAATTAACAATAGCAGCATTATACGCGATTTCCAAACTGAGCGTCACAACGGAGATCGTTTGTCACGACGCAAATTGCTATTTATGAGGATTATCTATACTTAAACGGGGTAAATTGTTTTGTGTGGATAGGCTTTGTTAAAAGCTTCTTAGACATTTAGTCTTATTCCTTGACTAGTACTCGTCTTACAGTGGAAATAGAATTAGTTACCTGTACGTCTACCACGAGTTGCCACTTTAAATTTACATTATCTTTCCCGTAAAAAAATGATGTATTGGGATTTGACATGACATGACATGACAATGTCAAATCCCTATCAATTATTTACGCGAACGATAACGTAAATTTAAAGTGACAACTCGTGGTAGACGTACTGATTTTGTTACGGTCGTTTTGTTTTTCCCCTTGTGACAATCATTCTAATGATGTTCGAGAAACGTTTGAAATTTCAAGTGGGAATGTGGTTTAAGTATTTTTTTTATTGTCTTCCTAAACTTGCTGAGTTAAACAATGAGATAAAGATGTACGAGTACCTAAGGCATGTAGCCGTGAAATGTGTTCCCTCCCCGAGACCTTTCACCTCTGGGCACTGTAAGCCGCAAACGGCGCAGCGCGTAAATAAGCCAATGCTATTTAGCTAACAATCGAGCTCCGATGGGCATTTGGTCAGATTCCGAAGCCGGCAGTCGTGGCAGCCACGTGTGTACGAACCCGCATGCCGGCCCGGGTATGCAGTGTGCATGCTCTGCCTAGCATTTTGGATTCTCCAGAATATGCAGTGCAAATAATGCCGGACGACGCAGTCCATGCGAGCCGAATTCGGATTAACTGTATTTCACTTAATCGGACTGCGCTTATTGGCAAAATTAATGCGACCGCCGACAATGATGCATGATATGAAGTATTCGGTCTGTCCGTACAGTGAAATACGAAAGTTTTAATTAACGTTTTGTAGCGGATCAGTTTCATGATAGATATAAGTGGTCCAGATTAAACTTGTACTTTTCTATTTTCATTAAAATTTTGCTAGGTCAGTTTTATGCACAGGGTGTATGATTGAAGCCATTTTTAACTCATGTGAAGGCAAACTTAGACTATTTTTTGGTCTTCAAAAAGGTTTTATTTTTAAAATTATTATTGTTACCTCCTCAGTGGTTTCTCATTTTGTAAAAAGAAACTATTTCTATTTTTTCGTTCCCATTCCTACTCTAAAATTGTATCTATTGTCTCGGATAGTCTGTGTAAAATAGATGACTGTAAATGACGAATACTTATATCACTATTAACCAGTTACATTTAATATAAGAGTATATGCATGCACATTATTACATTCTGCGGTCTGTCAAAAATGTAATCAGTTTATAGCTTATTCCACCCTCACCTTTTCACTCCCGTACCACGCGTGCTGGACTACGGCGTCATCCACACACAATCCAACATTTGTTCACCCGAACTAAAAGGTTCAGTGACTCGTTTCTTTGTCGTACCATCCAGACGTGGAACGCTCTTCCAGCACATGTGTTTCCTTCCTCTTATAGTTCCGGGTTCTTTTAGCGGGGCGTGAAAAGGCATTTCTGCAGGCCTTCAAGGTAAGGATGGCCCAGTGATTCGTTTGAATGACTGGGCTTGTCAGCCTCATATCTGGACCTCACGACCGCTTTCCATCAGGTGGAGTGAGGTCATCTTGACGGGCAATATAAAAAAAAGTTTATTTGATATCGATAATAATATTCAACATAGGCTACAAGAATGTAACTAGAGTTAATGACTTAAGTTTCTGTGTGTTATGTCTAAAATGTATTCATCCATAACTTCGAAACAATTGAAAACTAGTTTTCATACTTCAAAAATGTATATGAACTTATTAAAAAGTAAACCACACAAATTATCCTGCTGATCAATATACATCAATGAAAAAAAATAATGTCTACCGCGTGGCCATGATTTGACGCGACCGATCTAGAAAACCTTGAACAGACTACGGACACGGGTCGGTCGCTGCAAGGACAATCTTTTCAGATGGGGATACTCGTACATCGAGGGTGCAAAGAATGTGTGCGAATGCGGTGCATCCCCGCAGACTATGGATCTCCTTTTGTCATGCCCCTCGTGTCCGAACAGCTGCTCTCACGATGACCTTATATGTGCCAATGCTGAAGCTACTCGTATTAAGGTGGCAGAATACTGGTCAAATGAAATTTGATGTTGCTGTCGACACGAAAGAAGACGAATAAAAAAAATTAAGCTTAGGGTACAAAGGAATATACTCGTAATATAGAACCTTGCTTCCCGTCGTGTCTATAGTTCTATACGCTTAATTTTTTCAAACTACCTAACGGATTTAATTCAGGTTTCATCCATAGGCAAGAGTGATTCAAAAGGAAGGTTTACTCGTATTTATATGTACATAGTACATGCATATGCATTATAATATAATGGAGAAAACACATTGCACCCGTGCAAAGCCGGGGCGGATCGCTAGTAAAATATAAATAAGGAGGCTAAACATGAAATATAAATTACCCTAACCAAATTATGTATTTTAAGTTTTTCTAATGTTTTGAAGTACTTTCCATGTTACGAAAAGAAGCGTATCAAAGACAGATAATTCAGGCAGATCTGAATATCGTGCTGGTACCTCTGTACCATTTTGGATAGCAGTCATCGCAACTCGGGACTTGTATGCGGGGGCGTTATCTTGGTGAAGCATTTTCAGGCATTTTATTACTTTTTTACTTTTTTAACCCCTCGTAAGGTGCCCCCTATCTAAAAGTTGATGTGAACGCCTCTGTACAACAGTCTGAACAGGTTCTTTTAGCCATTACATGTTGGCATAACAGATTGTAATAATATAGGTTAAAAAACACCGTCACAGAAAATTTATCACCTCATAATAATACATGTTTGGTAGATTTAGTGTTATTCAGGATAAGGAAAAAATCGTTCAGATGTGGAGGATGGGTAGATGTTATTTGAAGATGTTTTGTTCACACGATATTTTGTTTATTATAGGTAAGTGACAAATGGAAAATTTGCGCGGTGAAAGATACTGAGATGATGCACCCGGCAGGATACTACGCAAACCTTGGTAAGGGAGAAAATACCTTTTGAACTGCTTTCCTTCAACTCTGTACTGCCATTTTGGATATGAAATGCTAGGATTTAGGTAAATAGTTATTTGAATTCTTTTAAAATAATTTTGCAAAAAGAAATCCTTTCAAGCCTAGCAAGCAATTATTTCATATGCCTTTTTAAAGATAAATAAAGAAAAGGCATTCTTTACATAGTATAAAACAAAGTCGCTTCCCGCCGTCTATACGCTGACAAATTGTATATGTTGAATACATGCATATTTTACTAGAGAAAACCATTTTTAACATTGCACCCTTACGAAGCCGGGGCGTGTCGCGAGTGCAGTACTGCAGTAAAGTGGGTTCATTATACTGATTTACTCATCTACAATCCACCAAAATTTTCACACTCCAAAGTATAACAGTTTAGCTGCTGTATTTTAAAGTGGTCATCAAAAATCATTTTAAGAATTCGGTCATAAGAGTTATAGTTTTATTTGGGCTTACGTATATAAATTGATGACAATTGCATTTGATTTACTCGTACCCACAAGTATTGTGAGTATGTGACGTAAGCTTCAGTGGAGATAATCTCAAGATTAGCAGATATCTTTCAAATTTATCGCGCGTTGTTTTATATAAGTGCAGATTTGTATATAAGCAGAAAAAGTAATTCATATGTATGAAGCAGATATCGACGACACGTATTTCCGGTTGTAATGTTTATTGATAAGGGTGCTAAGATAATCCAATATTTTTTAACAACTTAGTAGGTACTTGTCTAGAATATCATATTAATTAATGGTTGAGGGCTTTCAATATGTGGCTGGAAGAGTAGCATTTTAATCTGGTGAAATATCTACAAAACTGAATTGTCACTATAAATCAGTTTATTAGGTAAGCGAGCTTAACATCTTTTACTACTATGCATTTAACGAATATCTTCTAAGAATACACCGATACAAGCTACCGGCACTTGCTGGTTCGCTTAAGAACTTTGGGTAAAAATTCCGACAAAATGACAATTACTGCAGTAAATAAGTGTAACAACATTATCAGAAAAGCAAGAACAATATTCATATATAACAATTCAGTAACGTACTCGTAGATTAGAGCGCCTCTGCACGGATTTATCCTGAGTTTTGTCCAGAACAAATCCATGCATAGGCGCTTTCGTGATGCCAAAATCAACTGTCACAACTTTTTTTTTGTTCTCTGTATCTGGCATCACGAAGAGCGCCTCTGCATGGATTTATTCCCAGTGTTGTCTCCGTCTGCTTCAAAAGGGAGTAACAGTAGCTATTCAGAAGATAAAAAACTCAAAGTATCTTCGGTCTTTCTAAACACGCTAATCTTTTCACCTTATTGCTATTTTTAATTCTTTCTTATCACCTTATCGGGTTCCCAGAACTACCGATAGCGTGTTGTGACGTCACCAGCCAGGACGTTTTGACAATGCACATGTTTGATTTAAACAAATCTTGTGCTCACTAATTATGATCTAAAATAGCTAAATAAGACTAAAATATCTGGTACAAAAGATTCCATGATTAGTGCGTCATGCACGATGCGTTATTTTTTATAGGTGTGCCGGAAATAATGCTACTGTCTATTCATTCTTGAACTTTCCACGTACTTATAAAGCATAAGGTTGAAATTTATTTATATATAAATACATAGTGGTATAGTTTATTTGCTTTTGTCAGTAAATAAATTAAAGTATTAAATTTTTAGGAAGTAAATTCTACTGTCCTACTTGACGAATAAGATATCGAATTTTACCGGATTTTATCTTTCATCTGAAGATACATACCTACTATTGTTGCATATTAGTAATTTTTGAATGAACGAAATTTTTGACAGAATAATCTCCGCTTTTCGAGGTTACCTTGTTATTGTTTTGGGTCTTGCATAATTGGAACACTTATTTGCGCCAAATATATTTAGCAGAAAGAGACAAAACACAACTATTCTGACACTTTTTCGGTTTTGCTTCTGATCTCAGTCGCTCTGTTCTATCGAACTGCCATTAAACTTTACTCAACTTGCTTAGCGCTTGAGGGTGGCCTTAAGTCCTCAACATGAGTCTTTCCGTGAATATAAATAAGTGATGTGATCGATTTGCGAAAGACTTGTTGCATTGACCTGTTGCCTCTGTGCAACCTTCTCAGTTGCTGATTACACTTTATTGCCAATTAGTAAGTGACTAGCTAGATTTTTTTCAACTTATGTATGTTATGATTTTATAATTTGCGAATAGTACCTGAATTTGAAAATTATTAAAAAACAATAATAATAATCCACCAGCAACTTGCTCTTCGATATGGCCTTGTCGAGTCGGAGGTACCGTACTATAAGTACGCACCGGTACCAGTTCTCGAAAATAGTCGTGCATTGCTCTATTGGGATCGCTCTATCATCACGGACAGGACTATTGTAGCCAATAAGCCTGATATCGTGCTGGTAGACCGATCCCAACGCCAGGCAGTGCTCGTCGATATCACCATTCCACATGACGATAACCTCGTAAAAGCTGAGAAGGACAAACTCAGCAAGTACCTTGACTTGGCTCACGAGGTGACCGCCATGTGGAATGTTGATTCGACGATTATTGTCCTGATAGTCGTGTCGGCAAACGGCTTAATAGCGAAGAGCCTCGACCAACACCTCGAGAGGCTCTCGCTCAGCGGTTGGATCAAGGGTCAGATGCAGAAGGCGGTACTCCTGGACACGGCTCGCATTGTCAGGAGGTTCCTCTCTCTGCAGCCCTAACCACCGGTAGTCTGGGCCTTGCCTGCCCTGCTGCCGGCGGCACCCTAGGTTAAGGTTTTTATAGTATTTTTATAAATCATTGTTTTATAACTTTAATTTAGGCTTAGGTTTTATAATTGTGATTATGTATTTTGTTTTTATAATTATAATTCTTAAGTTGTTTTATTGTTGTAAATCTTTGTTTTTATAAGAATACTGTACAAATTTTATACCTAAGTTTTATGCTAAATAAAGAGAATAATAATAATAATAAATATTCTTAATTGCACATCAAAAAAGAATAACAATGAAGGTTTGTATTACACGAAATAGTAAGATGACACAAATAGGCGGTCTTATTGCTAAAAAGCAATCTCTTCCAGACAACCCAAGTAGAGGAAAATGTAAAAAAAAGGGTAAGTATGTGCACTATAATAGTCAAATGTAAATTTAAATAACAAAATAATAATACAGGATATGTACTTATTAGCCCACCAATAACCAAAGAGATCAGAAAAGGAAAATGAGTTAAATGAACGGACGAGGAGAAGTGAAAGGAGGAAAGTAATTAGGAGAAAAAGTAGAGTGTTAAAGGCCGAGGAAATGTGCTTTAATCCTCTTCTTAAAAATAGATGAAGACTCTGACTCCCTAATAAATAAGGGTAAGGAGTTCCAAAGTCGTACAGATTTAACCGTAAACGACTGTGTGTAGGAGTGTGAGGAATGAGGAGGGAATTGAAGGCGAAGCTTCTTAGATGACCGCATCGCCTGACCTCGTACTGGCTGCAGAAATTTGAAACGCTCCTTGAGGTAACGTGGCGACGAAGGGTCAAATAAGATGTTATAAAGAAGAAAAAGAACATGGGAATCTCGACGATAACGGATAGGAAGCCAGTTGAGCTGAGATCTGTACTCTGAGACATGATCATACTTGCGCAGTCCAAAAATAATGCGAATGCAAAAATTCTGGAGCCGCTCAAGTTTGTCAAGTAGATTCTCAGTAAGATCTAAAAAGCAGCAATCTGCGTAGTCAAGAATAGGAAAGAGTAAGGCCTGAACAAGCGCAATTTTGGTGGGTATTGGCAAAAAATTTCGTAGCCTACTTAAAGAACCTGCAGCAGCAAACATTTTCCGGCTAACCTGACCAACCTGAGTTGTCCAAGTTAATGTATTGTCAATATAAACACCTAAATTCTTGACAGTTTTACTGAAAGGAACTACAACGCCATCAAATACAACTGAAGGCAGAACATCCCAGTCTACCCTGGAAATCAGCCATGAACCACCCACAATTATTACTTGAGTTTTAGCGGGGTTAACTGCTAACCCAAACGTCTTGCTCCAGTCTGAAATAAGATTCAAGTCAGTATTTATGGTTTGAATAACACTAGGCAGGTCAACAAGACTACCTTGAGAGTAAATTTGAAGATCGTCGGCATATAGGTGATAAGAAGAAGATAGATTTTGGGTAATAGAATTAATAAAAGTAGCAAAGAGAAGAGGAGACAAGACGCCACCTTGCGGTACACCGGCATTGAGGTCGCACCATGACGAGGAGGCATTCTCAGCACGAATGCATTGCCGGCGCCCATGTAAGTAGCTATGAAACCAGTTGATTACGATTGGAGATATGTTGAGAGAACGCAACACGCCAAGTAGGATGTCAAAATCAACAGTGTTGAAGGCATTGCTGAAATCCAGAAGTGCCAATACCGAGAGACATTTCTGGTCCATGCCAAGGCGAATGTCATCTGTAATTTTGACAAGTGCAGTAGTCGTACTATGACCAGGACGGAAACCGGATTGGAAGTTATTGAGGAGTTGGTTTTTGGCAAGGAAAGCACTGAGCTGTTGATGGACAATACGCTCAAGTACTTTTGATAGGAAAGGTAAAATGGATATAGGACGGTAATCTGAGTATACAGAAGGATTTGCTTTCTTAGGGAGAGGAACTATTTGAGCATCTTTCCACGCTTTAGGAAAAGCTCCAGACAGGAGAGAATGATTGAGGATTCGGGTAATGACAGGTGAAAGGATATCGAGAATAGGAATGATCATATTACGACTAATGCAATCACTACCCACCGCATTAGATGCGATGGAGCGAACGTACTTCTCAACATCACAATCATAAATCTGACTAAAATTAAAAGGGGTGTAGTCAGGAATTGGAAGTGATAAAAGACGACGAAGTGTGTCAGATTTAAGTGTACTATTAGCAGGAGTAAACGAAGAGAAGTGCCTATTCAAAAGGTCAATATTTACATCATGTGAGATAGATTCTTTACGTGTTTTTCCAATTCCAAGAGACTTAAGAAACCTCCAGACTTTACAATACAAACAAACAATATGAACAGACCTGAATAAATCCAGTCGAATCTTTGAGGGTTACCAATGGCTTCCACCGCTGTCACTTTATTAAAAGTCTTGTTCATGAAAACTTAAGAATATTTTCGCTAATAAACACAGCAAACAGTGTTTACTGATTGAGTATGAGTAAGAAATGAAATTCGTGGTAACCACATATTGAGACCAGCTTCATATACAAACCACACAATTACGTTCAAAAATGATTTTGACATAAATATTTAATGTTATAAATAAAATGTATTGCACTAGATCTAGATTAGTAATAGCGACCTATGAGACCAAAGTTGTCGCAGTAATCAATATATCGTTAGTGGCCCGGTCATTAAGAAAATTAATTAATGTTTTTATGATGTCAATGAATATGATTGCAATATTATTACCCTTAATAAATATATCTGAATATTATTCAAAATATTATCTTCTGTAATAAACCTCTTACGGTTCTACCTTTATCATTATCTACTCCTGGCCACCATACTTGTTTGCCCGGACCTCATTTCATACCCCAAACTCATCAAAAAAAAATTTGTGGCTTTGCCATCATGCTCGTAAAAAGAACCAGTTATAACAAAATAGCTTTCTATCTTTAGCTAGAAGACGAGTGTGTGATGAGTGTGTCAGTGGAATTCACGTTAATATAGATTTTAGAACACGAGTTAGTTATCTCAAATACGATCTAATTATTGAGATCGAAATCGGAAAAGTTCGCACTGAAGTTTCCTCGGCCAAAGCATACAAATGGTCGGCAATTCACAACACTTGCACTTTGCTTAATTACTCGCTGTTGTTTGCCAGCCGATTGATTGGCCAATTATACACCACTAATGCCTGCCGATCCTCCGAAACCATTTTGTTAACAGAGTTCAAATTAAACTCGCCAAAGATTTTTTGTTCGTGTTGTCTTTCGAACTCACAATCTACACGGGTCCCATTCCGGTTTCGGCAGTAGTTAGTAGAATTTCGATCGAAGCCGCCATTCTGAGGTTTTATCAGAATCAATCTGTGAATCAACAGGCCATTTGGGCTCGAAAGCCTACATTTTATGGATGTTAATTATTTTAATTATCTTTTTTATCTGTTCAGGTTGTTCCCATAAATCATGATGTTACCAGCTTTGATCTTATTTTTATGTAAGAGTTCTCTGTACACGTGCACATTCATGACTAGGTTGTTAGCAAAGTTGATTTTATCTCTGAATCAAGTACACTACAATGAAGGACACCAGAATGTCTAGAAGTTCCTTGTTAACTTTCCACAATGAAAACTTGTCTTCATACGAGAAAGTCTTCGTATAGCATAGCGAATCTTGTCGCAATCCTGACTACGGTCTCCTGTCGGACCCCGATCAAATATATCTCGGGTTCGGTTCGTAAGTTTCGCACCTCTATTCTATTAACTGTTGTTTGGTAACTCTTATGGTGCAACGTAAGGAAAGTTTATTGTTTTTCCGGCATCAATACAGCGACGGGAAACGTTTCCTTGATGTAAACGAGGTTTCATTTTATACAGCCTACATTTCATCAATCAATCGGCCTATCATGCTGTCTTTGATTTCCGTATCTGACTAATTAGGGAAGGACCGTTTACTAACTAACTGTGCATGTCATTTATTCTGAGATTGTTGCAAGTAGTTTCCGATCATTTGGTGGAGATGCACCACGAGCATCTAGGCGCCAATGCCCAGGTGTGACTCAAGTGTGATTTGCGTAGAGACGACTAGAATGTAAATGGCTTCTAATTTGAATACATTATCTAATCGACTTACTCTATTAACATCTTACTATTTGTTCCTTGATTTCTGGATGGTTCGATTACTACAAGTTTGGTGAGGGTGAATAGTATTTTTTTTGTCTAATGCTAAAGCCAAAGAGAGCTTTCACCGGACTATAGTTTTTCAATTGTGGAGACACGTGACGCTTTGACTCCGGTGTTAATGATTTTTATAACAAATCATTTGAATAAAATGCTTTTTTCATATTATATTGAAAACTTCAATTCACTGTTTATGCGTTCCAACCACCATCTATATCGTATCCAGAGCGTTATTGCATCGATTGCTTTGTTAATCTCACAAATGTGTTATTTCTAACTTATTGTTTAAAATTTAGTTTCGCTGGGGGCGTATCGAAAAGTATAGCTCCACAATTCCACATACGTGCGGAAGCCGCAGGCGCACACGCTCTACCACGTTAGAAACGTCCAGTTTATCGCTAAGAATAACCATAAAAGTATGATTTATAAACGTAGCGTCGCCTCACCATCGGTTTGAACAATAAAACCGAGCGCTTTGTGCCTTTAGATCCTGCTATTTCTATTGAATGTCGTTTATTTCTGCATAAGGTTTCTACCTATATTTGCTAGCATGAGTAACACATTCAATCGACGACAATACTAGTACTAATGCTGTTGTAAACTGTCGCTAATAAAACTCAAAAGGACTATAACCCAAATGAAATCGACGTGATAGTTCATTCAACCGTTGAAGTAGTGTTTGCTGGTGTCTTGACATTTATCTGACAGTGAACCCGAGGCTTTTGACGAGCGATAATAATGAAGAGCCGGGAAGTCGGCTGTTGCACACGAGTGCAGCGAGGCACTCGCGCCCGCATCGGACGCCTCCACCGCTCGCCCCGCCCCCGCGCTCTCGCTCTCCCGCCCAGCGCGCGAACGAGACAAAAACACTCCCTCCGCTGAAGCCTCCACGCTGTACTGTTTCCGAGAAAAGCCAACTGTTATTATCCGACGCGGATTGTTCTCGACCTCTCGCCGCTTCATTTGGCCGATCTCATGAATGAATCGCGGCGCCCGCAGGTGCGCGCCCTGAGGCGCTCTCCGTATCGACAATTACCCGTCCAAATTCGATAGATGCAATTTCCAGCACGCCACGCGGCAATTTTCAGTGGCGGACCCTGCCATGCTTTCCGCCAATTTTAGGCTGCGCAGGAAGTGGTCGTTCGGAGGCACTTTCGCCTTATTTTGATAGCTCTGATCGCTGCTGTCAGCCGCCTACACTCTTTCGTACGAATAAACGGCCGCGGGCCGGCCATCAATCAGCCATCTATTGGCACTAAGACACGCGATAATTTCAGCATGTGTGGGAAGATATATTTATTGACCGATGCCAACGGTTGGATAATCGAATCATAGCGGCAATTAATAAAAAATACAATTGTAACAACTGAGATGTACGTACGAGTACATGTTGAGTGGACGCGTGATACTGATGACTAGCATCATTAAGTCCCTGCACGCTGACAGCTTACATACATATAATATATTACAACAATACATTATGAAATCGAGGATATTATAGGTAGCGAAAGTATACTAACATATTTGATTTTAGTTCAGTTAGTTACCAGTCGTTCCATCAGTTTTATTTCAACTCATAATCATGATTGATTACATATAGATGAAGCATTAGAAACTATAGAGGCACTGGGAGTATCCCCATCTACCGTTACGTTTTCCTTCCTGTGAACTTGTATTTTTTCATAATTCTCAAAATTACTTCTGAATGAAGTTTATCATTTACCTCAAACACTGAATGAGATGATAACGATCCATAATATTACATAAAGACTGATCAATGGTCTGACTGATTGCAGTGTAGGCAACTAGTGCTTAACTTATTAGTTTTTCGACAGAGGTTACTAGTCATACTTAGTTATTATTTACAGGACAAAAAACTACAGTACATTAGTCAGGAGTTGTTTTGGAAACGTGACAATAAGTGTATAGGGCAGGCGTAAGGATGCTAACAGAGTTGGCACGGGATCGGCGGCAAACAAGAAATGATTTATAAATAATGTAAGCACACGCTGACAGATAAATAGTTTCCCGCGAAATACACGTGGCTTGATAAGATTTGCTATATTCAATGTTGTGGTAAATAAAATGTTAATTTCATTGAGTTCTTAATTATTTGAAATTGAAGTATTTTGAATGTTGATGTGAAGCTGACAGCCGCTAATCACTACATTGCTACCCAAATCCAGAAACGTCACAAAGATATACATTTTTATCTGTCTATTTCATTTCTACTCACATTTGACTGGACAGCAAAAATTTTAAGTAGAGTACACTTAAAATTTTTGCTGACTTTGATTATAGTTTTTGGATCTAGGGATTAGAGACCTAAAACACTCGTGACACTCGGGAGACTGAGCGAAACCAGCACCTTCTCTATCTGGTTAATAGATAGAGATACAATTTCAATATCGTATTGTATCTCATTACGTACTTGTGCGATGTAATGTAAAACGCACGGTTTATCAAGAAGCTCCGTCTTAAACGACTCGTACCTTTTATAATTTCCCACAATGCTGAATTACCTACGAAATGAAATGTTTTCAAATATGAAAAATACGGGTTAGTAGATAGTAAATTTAATCGCTTCCACACGTCGATTTATTTTGTTCTTCACCACCTCAACGTTGTCATTTAAACATACCAACTACAAATTGTTTGAATTCAAACTATTACCATTCAACTTCAATATCCATCACTAGTAAAAATATTTCCATTACTGTCCGCTTCTTTGTAACTAACAAGCAGTAGACTTGAAACATCTCAAGGTTGTATTTACTTTTTCTAGTGCACGTCATCGAAGTCATACTCATAATTCACGCGTTTTGCGTTAGTTACACTACACTCGCCGCGGCTCGTGAGACGATTTGCTGCCGTCTGATAAGAAATTAATTACAGTCGCACCGATAAGGGGCGAAAGCGGCGAGATGGTCGAACATACGGCCAGTTTTGGCTCACAAATCGAGAAATAACCAACAGCGATTGACAGATTGCGAAGTGGATTGTAGGTTTAAGGAAAGCCGAACCAAATGCGGCAGGAAATAGGACTGAACACATGACGGTGTTAGATGTGATACTTTGATTGCATTAACATAATATCAGCGTAGCTGGTGGATAAATCATATCAGAAACACATTTATTTCTTCACCTACTTAGTATAACAATATTTACTTTGGTTTTGCTTTGTACCTACGCTTTTAAACGGTCACTGAGTTCGTATGAGTACTGTATAGTGTTCGTATATTATATTACGTTTAATTATGACTTTTAATCTATCTGCTCGTTTGGTAGAGTCACTCACGAGTATTTCCATTTAAGTGGTACCTGAAACATGTTCATCTAGGAACAACTTATGAGTACTTACTTAGTTTATTTTCATTAAGGTAATTAATTCATTAAGGTAAAAAATTTGACAACCGACTTGGTGTAATGGTTAAGAAGTTGGCTACTACACCAGAGGTCGCGGGTTCGATCCCCGCACAGTACAAACATTTGTGTGCATGAACATGTCTGTTTGTACTGGTCTGGGTGTCTCCTATGTATAATAAGTATGTATTTACAAAAAAGAAAATGTATTTAAGTATGTTTATCCGTTGTCTAGTATCCCATAACACAAGCTTTAATTAGCTTACTTTGGGGCTAGATGGCGCTGTGTGGAATAATGTCCAGGGATATTTATTTTATTTTATTTATTTATTTATTTAATTAAACTATATTCAGTGTATATGATATCTTCAACCTACTTTATACCTTGTCGGTATGATGTTCTGCAAATTGAGTGCACTGACTTTATTTTGTAATTCTATTATTAGTTATTACAAAGAAGCATTGTTAAAAAGAGTAACTTATTGAAGTCTCCTCGAGGCGGTGGTAGAGTAACGCTATGTTCAATAATTTCATACTTATACTAGTTAAATATTATTTTATTTTTAACATAAATTAAGGTTATTTTCACATGACTTACGCTAGTTGAGCTTTATTTTCAACTTATTTGGTGTTGTGCTGCTATTGTGCTACCTCTATAATCGTTAACCTATCATCGTCATCCATAAAATAGGTTCAACTCAGATCTCCCATCTCTATCCCTCCTATTATAACCAAGTTTCGTAGCCTGCGCCCGCGCCGAGCGGTGGTGTTAAGGCGTGTTAAGGCTGTGATTGGCGCCGTTTCGGTAGTGGAAGCGGTCAAACCGGTCGGCGCTGTCGTAACAGTAGCCACGATTGTGGGCTCACGATAAAATTATGCTTGTTCCGTTTTATATGGGCCGGGACCACCTCTTATCAAGTCGTTGGTCGGATAGATTAATAGGGTTTCATTGGCGCTAAGAATTGTATTACTTGAATAAAAGGATTTCATTGACATTTTTATTCCAATAATAACGGAAAATTTACTGATTTCTGAAAGCTTGAATAGGAAATAAAATGAAATTTGCTCTCCTAAAACAAGTTTTCCTAGTAAGCCTTATCACGATTAAATATTACATACTTTCCCCATGCACAATTTTCTCAAATTATTGTAATCTTTACGTAACTTTCTATTAGTTTCCATACACGTCGATTACAATAAGTTACCATGAAAACTAAACGCATATTTCTTGCTTTATGGGTTTCACAATGCACTATTAAATTCTTGAATATTTTAAGCGCGCAATAAAATTGAATAAAATAGATAAAAACAATAGTTTTTATTTGTTCACGGTTCGGGTGTTTTTCCGAAGCAAGTGCCGTATACATACCAGAGATAAGAAAACCATAACTTCAATAGGCGAAATGCACGCTATAGCTAGACTTTATGATATTTTAAATCTACACTTCAGTAAAGCTAACAATTAGTTATTGTTAGATACCAACTAACTCTTACGACAAGAGGCTATTTTTGTAAATTTTGAACCATCGAAAATTTATTTGATGTATTTTTTTAAGGTATGTTGTCTTATTGAAATTCAGCCTTACTTCAACCAAAAAAGTCCTAAGAAAGGCTTTGTAAAACTTAGAGTTACATACTTGTGCGCCGGTGATGGCAGACATAAAGGTTAGAGCAAAAATAAATCTTAAAAAGGAATCTCTACATTGTATACCACAAAGTGATACACGTATGACTTTGTGGTACTGATTGGTTACGTGATTAGATTTTTGAAATTGCGCGCCAAATTTTAATACGGTTTATTTTGATTTATAGATAGAGTAATTGAAGGGGAATGTTTACATTCACAATACTTGCATGTTATAGTAAAGATAAGCCTGAAACCACATTAGGATCAACATTGCTCCCGTGCAAAGCCAGGACAGGTCGCTAGTAGGGAATTAATATCTACATCTTTCAAATATTGAGCGGCACTAAATCTCGCAACAAAGTCACGATTGCACAGAACAAAAGGCACGAATAAGTACCTTCCAGTCTATTGACAAGTCAGTTGTCGATCAAATCGCCATGCAAAGACGCTAATTACCTATTGATACTATGATATAGTTAGAAAGTGATTTATTGCGTAGGAACTGTAGCGTAATTTGTAGGGAGAGAAAACGTAGACACTTACCAGCTAATGTAACTCAATCTAGTTGTTCAGCGCAGATTTATTCTGACAACTAGTACGCTAAGGTTCTGTATCTTTGGTTCTTGGTTGGCTCGATGCTAGATAACGTTGCATTCTCCGAGAAATCTAATTTAATTTAAAAAATGTAAAGAGGTATTTTTGTTAATTAAAGGACGTCGTGATCTTGGTATGCGTAGTAGAGCTTTAAATTGAATAGCCAATGAAGTATCTTAAAAAACTCACCTTCAGAGCATTCACTTTTTTAATAAAGTTTTACAAAGTGGTATCATAGAGCACGTGGAGGATCTTAATTTTTTATCTGTAAAGCAAATCAGCGTTCCCAAAAAGGCTTATATATGATATGTTCCTTGTAATTGTCACTTAACTTTGCTGACAACTTGCCTGTTTCTTTCCAAGCCACTTTAGCCACGATGCATCTCAAATTATTACATTAATTTGGTCATTTCAAACAGAATTTGAGGGTTACGTTACAATTAAAATATATTCGCTTTATAAGTGGCGTGAAAATTCGTGCAATTTGCTGCTGGTTTTGTTAATTAGAGGGTGTGCAACAAAAGACAAGAAGAAATCTATACTTGTAGAATTTACACACGCCTTTAATGATGCAAAAACGAAACATGAAATGTGAAATTCGTTTCCCACATTAGGATACCTCGGCCTATTGTTGCGCCTGCGCACGTATCTGACCCAGCTTTATTTTAATCATTGTGATCCCAAAAAAATATGAACAATTCTTAATGACTGACAAATTAAGGGTTATGATTTAACGTCCATTATATAATGAATTTTCTATAAATCAATCTTTGCGAAACTTCAAAATAACATAATATTAATCTTATATCCCACAGCAAAACAAATTTTCTTATCTGGTTAGGTTAGATTGACGTGTTCAAGATAACGATAACACTTTTTACTTACTATCTGAATTAAATAATATCAATTAGTATACACTGTTTGTGTATAGGTCACGATTGTTTTCTATACTATAATATTAAAAAGAGGAAAGCGTTTGTGAGTTTGTATGTTTTAGGTAGGTAATTTCTGAAATTTAAAAAACCGATTTTAAAAATTCCTTAACAATATAAAGCTACATTGTCAGCGAGTGACATCGGTTACTTTTTTTTTTTAATTTACATCAATATTTGACGGTAAACACAGTCTACGCGGGCGTGGCCACTGACGGACATCTAGCAGATAGTAAAGAATAATTCATACTAAGTTGAGTGTAACGACTATGCAAAAAAAATGTTTGTTACTACTATTTGTTTTGCCTGCTATTGTTTCACACTAAATTATTCAAAGAATAAAAAGTATAATTCCTAAAATAGATTTGGCTGATCTCCTGGCAGTGTTTAACAACAAACGGCCGCTCAGTGCCAGCGGTTTACGTAACTTGTCAAACAAAATAATTTCCTATGAATAAAAGATCACACAAGATTCGTGGCGAATAAATAGTTGAACGACACGCGCTGGATGTAGAAGATAATGTAGAGGCTTCAGAGTGTGCTAATCTACGAGTACAATTCCACACTAATATTTTAGAGAGGTAAGCGTTTTTGAGTTTGTATGTTGAGGTAGGTAATCTCCGAAACTACCGAACCGATTTCAAAAAATATTTCATTGTTAAAAAGCTACATTATCCCTGATTGCTATAGGCATATAAATTTTTCAAAAACGTTATGGATCCGTATGAAAACTTTGATATGTAACCCTAAGTGTGAGAAAAAAGAGCACGCGGGCGAAGCCGCGGGTGGAAAGCTAGTCCATTACCAAATAATTCCTGCACCTGCCTGCACACTTACTATATCTATAATTTATATACAAGTACAATAGGCTTCATGAGCTAAATCTACTGGCTTTCTAAGACTAATTAGAGCGCCATTAACTACTGCAATTGCTCATTAATTGGTGCTGATATTAGACATCAATGAACGATACAGTTAACACCTGATTGACTCAACTATAGTCTGTGGCTTATAAAGCAGACGTACTGTCGGTTAATTTAAATAAGGTATTGATTACAAATAGGCGTCACTCAAACAGTCAGCTATGCATTGAGATATTGGGTGAACCAAAAAAATCATTCAAGTTTCAATTGGGGATTTTTCATTGAACAAAAAATGTTTGTTCTATCAATCGTCCTGAAAACGACCGGTACCCAACATTCCGATCATTTAACAATGTAAACCATTAGTCAACACAAGTCGAATCGAATTCGAAATTTAAATTCCCCTAGATTTATTTGTGTGGTTTTAAAGAAAAAAAATTGGTATTACTTGTCGGCTCTATATTTTGCCAACCCTACGTATCGTTAACAAAATCCTTGCAACAATTGTAGCAAAGTGTATAATTTCGAGATGAAGACGTGCGTTTTCTCCGCGCGCAAAAACGCGTAATGATTCACCGCCCGCGATCATTTCCACCGGCTCGGAAAATTCCTGTGATCGCGGACTTTCGCGGCGTTCTGCACATCGCTGCGGATCTCACGCGACGCGTGCGCAGGCGGTGGCTCTTCCTGTATCGCTAAACTATTAATCTTTACCTGTATTGTCGAGATGTTTGCGAACACATTTTGAAACTATTAGCTTTCGCCAGGGACTTCACTTCAAAACAAAACAAAAAAATGAGCGTCTCATCTGAAATAGTCGTCTTATTTGGTTGAAGAGGAAAACCACCCATCATTATCGCAGATATTACTATTCTTCTTGATCTCAATTCCCAAGCCAGTAAACATTTTAAAATAGATGTTCTTTCCACGATTTACTGCCGCTAAAACATAAGAATCTATTTGGTTATGAATACATCATTCAATGCTAATTAAAAATATATTACCATGGACATTATATTTTTCTCAGAAATCTGTGTATGGTGATGACTAAACTGCTTTGTTAATTTGCATTATTATTGCTAAAACGTAATATCTTAAATTAAACTCATTCCAAACTACTTATGTGATCATTTTAACGTTGCTTGCTCATGCACCTTGTTAAACTTGGCATTAGTCTCTTCGTTAGAACCCAAAACATACAAATGTTAAGTTATGTTTTATCATATTCTAGATAAGAGCACCGAAGTGGTGGTGACATCACCCCGTCGCAGACCACGTCCAAAGACACTGTTCAGTAGGCTTTACCTGATAAGATAAATAGCAAATTGGCTGATTCTTAACCACACTAATGGTCTGTAAACATATCAAAAGTCGTATCCTGACTGACATAAACATTAGTAGCACTTAACCACTCAACTTAAAATTATTACCAGGGTTCACAGTGATAATTATCCCGAGCATTTTCACGATCAATGATAATATTTATCTTAATCAATATAGACTGGAAACAACATCTTAATAATATAAAGGTTCTTTGCAATTAAGAAACGCGTGCTCTAGTTGCAAATGCTTGTAATTAAGCTAAAGTTTTATAAATAAGAGTGACTAGATGTTACAGTAAGTATTTATTTATCGTCAAACAAAACTAATCAACTTAGATTCTAGGCATGGATAATTTGATTAAAAATACAGACAATACCTACTCAGAGCCAGATTCAGAAAGTAGTTTTGATAACTCAAAATGTATTTAATTACAGTGAATATTGCATTATATTTACTGTGCGGTTTCGGAAGAACTCAAGCGTTGACAACTTTATCTGGTACTTTTAATGCAGCTCATAATATTTAATTACGTTCTGGTCAAAAAAAGGAGACGTGATCTACGACTTCCCTAAAATTGCTGAACGCCAGTAGATAAGAGCAGCCTCTACTCGAGTGAAGTCTACTTGACACAGGAGCATATCGGATCGAAACTCGAAATCTTAAACCGGTTTTCTGAAGTGCTGCATCCTTGTCTCTCACGGGGCGAGGTGCATGCCTCCGTCTCTGTCAGTGAGTCACCGTTTCTACGTATCGGCCGGCAGCCGCTCTACGCACTTCATGGCCACTCGTTCGGCTCCGTCACGCTTTGTCTGCAATGACTGGACGTTTAATGCGACAATATATTAATGTCCAAAGTAATAAGTAAATAGATTTCTTGTCATAAACGAAGCAACGTTTCGAAACTTAGATTCAACGATTGTATCTCATTCATTGGCGCAGATATATATAATTTAGTATTTCGGTGCGCTATGCAATTATTTGTTGCCGTAATCGTAGTTCCACGGTGCTGATATTTTATGAGTCATACCTAAACCATAATTAATTCGTTAATGATCATAATAATTACTCTACCCCCACGCAATAATCCTTTATGCCTCTATGAAAGAAAATTAATCATAACGTTACCATGATTCCTTTCAGTCTTGCTTCAAGTAAAAGGACGTATTAATTGTCAACACTCTACCCAGATTAAACGAAAAATTTACAGCTCTTTAAACGTTTACGTGCGATTTGGCAAGTTGTCGTATAAACACTGCGATCCTTAATTCTGGTTTTAATTTTAAAACTCTTATGATAATAACTGTTCACATAAATTCGTGTGTGACAAGTATCATAAAGTTAGGAGCGTTGTAAACAGAGAGATGATCAGAAATATTTAAGTCAGTTACTGTTACAGAGCGAGCCCGTTGTTGTGCGAGAGATTACGGTGTATGATTCATATGTTTTATTTATTGATGTAACAAATGGCGCCAAACAAGGTACACGCTCGGAGGTGTAGAAAGAGAAAGGGAACTTATTCAAAAGTAGGTAATGTTTTTGCGTCGGTGTGTGCGCGACGCGTGCGTGTGTGCGGCATGATTCATCGGCGCGTGGGCTGAGCTTATTGTGCCTCTATCTATTCAAACTAGATAACTTTAACTATTCCTTTTGGCTTAAGCATCTTCACTGTCTATTTTTTATAATCCGTCAATTTAATCCTTCGATTTCGCTTTCGTTGAATTGAAATAGAATACAAACAATTTTACCGCTGAAAACAATTTGTCTGTCCGATTGCATTGTGTAAACATAAAGTTTAATTCGACTTCGTAACAATTGGAAATGTGCAAAAGTTGTCGCAAGATCTGAAACAGGCGTTCATTAAGACTTCATTGTTGTTCTCGAGGAGTGTTATTTACCTTTCGCCGTGTCACCCGCTGTCTAAACGCTCCTTTGTATCGAAACAGATCCTTCCAACTCTGTGTGCAGAGGTGTACCTCTCTAGTTTTACTTTTGTGATTGTTTCATTTTAACATATTTGTGTTTTTGCTTTTATGGATTCGTTGTTTGTAGAGGCGAGATCAACATTTGTCGTTTGAAAAGATCCTGTTCTAAATGAGGGTCAATCTAAAATATAGGTAAGCTTTGTAAATATTTGATTTGATGAATGTAGAATTATAATACCATCATCCATTCGTCACAGTACGAAACTCTCAAAATGGTGCCCCGTTAGTAGACCAATCTCAATGTTATGTGGCAATGTAGTTATACCTTGAGTTTATATCAAACAGCAAAAAAACATTTGAATTCCCCTTTTCTCGCAAAGGTTCAAGAAGTTCACTTGAACCTGCAATGGTGTCAACTGATATTATTAGTGGCTGACCTTTTATGTGTCGATACTC
The DNA here is from genome assembly GCA_947369235.1 of Udea olivalis. NCBI lineage: Eukaryota > Metazoa > Arthropoda > Insecta > Lepidoptera > Crambidae > Udea > Udea olivalis. The sequence goes on along the minus strand of OX376346.1, from coordinate 5,462,171 downwards.
GATACACTCGGAGGCGGGTGCCGACGATGTCGCAAACGCGCTTTGTCCCGCTCGGGCTGCGCGCGCGCACCGGGTAGGGATGCCACCCCTGTAACAGTATTTTGAATGTTAACTTCGCAAGAAGGGACCTTTCTTGCCCCCGTCTGTCAACGCGACAAGGTGCTGACGTGTTAAAGGTACTGAACTAGCCCCTTTGAGCCAAACAGTCTTTCTCTAACTCTTTTGCTGGTTATTAAACTATCTTATTCATCCGATTAGTTGAATCTAACTCGATGGTTGGAGGCCGATGTGAACGCAATATGTGAGATCACAGGCAGATTAATTTCTTGTGTATCTATCTCCCTTAAAATATGTTCCTAAATCTAAAAATGCTATGGTCAACATTTTAGTCCCGTGTTCTCTGATATAATATACGAGCAGCCCTATCAGCGGGCTTTCTCACCGTGGCATTGTGTTGTGGCTCGAGTGAACGGCGCGAACCTCTATGCTAATAAAAACGTTTAGTTAGCTCGTTGTGTGAATTCATTCTGAATGATTTGATGTAAATATATCGTGTTGTAATTTGTAAGTTAATCTTTTAAACTTTCAAAAGTAGAAAAGTTACTTTAACATTGTGACTATTTATTGCTGTATTCGTATGTCCGTTCTTTTCATCTTATTTATTATATTTCTAGAGCACTTTCAATAGTGTCTGCTATTGAAAGCCGCAGATTGCCTAAGCCACACTAAATGAAGCAGTTAGTTATAAGAACACAAAATAACCACTAAAAGCATAAACTTTCAGAATGTTTACTTCCGTTGTCTACGAGTATGTATGGTAGTAGTAATACCAATTCCCAAGTTGCAAAATGATGGATGAATGAACGAACAATATTTCTTTAACGACGATCGTTACAAGTTTTATTTCCAGCACTTCCGCGGACATTCTTCGACACCTGTCGCCGACGTGTGTCGAGTGTCGACCGACAATACGACATGACGTAATGATATTCATGACGTAATAAAAGTGCATCGTGTAGCCGGCGACTCGCGGGCGCAATGGGTCAATATCCCGTTTGCATCCAGGGACGCGAAGTTCATTCGCAACTCTTTTTAAAAGAACATTTAGCAAAAGTTTATTACTTGATTTTTATTCTCAATTTGAAAAAAACATCAGTAAGCTTCCTTAAACTTCATTTGTTAGTTTGATATACAGTAAACGCTATTGACACATCGTAATTAAAAATTGTAGTATTCTATTTCAAATAATCTCTCTTTTAATTCGGCCTATAAGTAGTTACTATCAACATAACCGAGAACGATTTCACTAGAGATGGAATGAGATATTATTTAACCTCATTGTTTAATACTACAGAAATTAAACAGTTGTAAACAAGACTTCTTCAAACAGCGGCTTGTCTTTTTCAACACAAACGTTAGAGACAAAATGTTCTTAAATAACTTGTATAAGACTCGCTCAACTTGCGTATTTAATAATTTATGTGGTATGGTCACCATACCACTGTCACCATACTATGGTGTGTGTGTGTGTCTATATAAACAGAACAAAGTCGAGTCCTCCAAGTCCACTAGTCACGATTTCTATATTAAGTCACAACATTCCTAATTGACATTTTGGCACGTCAAACTTTTGTCACGGAGTGCACGAGTGACATGGGCTATATGTCATAGAAAACAAATTAACGATATGCAATGTAAAAATAGTTTTATCGGAACGTTTGGCCTTACAAGATAGGCACAAGAGGATACTCATTAAGCTCTGATTTATTATGATAAAACAATTTTCGTGTAGATATGTTTGCTGTATCAGTCGCTCACTCCCATTGTAGGAATTGCCAGTCCTGATACTACCATAATACCATTACCCAGACCTGATGTCCCAGATTTAATTATTTTTATTTATTGATGAATGGATTTGAATACTGACAACGGGAGACTATTGTTATAAAAGTGCAGTACAGTTACATCTCTCAATGTGATTATAAATCAAATTAGTTTTCTAACGCTTCAACATCACGAAACAATCATTCAACTATTGCGTAATGCCACTACTGTGGAAGAGGCTCATCTCGAAGACTACTAAACAAGAGTTTGAAAGTCAACATGAGACGATTCTATTGCAGGCAAAAGCTCACTTCTTTCTTTAAAAATGTAATGTTAATAGGTGCAAATTGTATATTTTTTACTGCTCTTAATATGATGGATGAACAGACAAAGACATTGATAAGACGCTTGAATTGTATGGTTGTCAATTTCGGACCTTAGCACTACTATTTAAACTTGGTATTGATAATTGTAACAAGAGCATCCTTACGTGATTTTTTATATTTTTAGCATTTAACAATGCACTATTTTCTACACAAAGATAGAAACTAGAAAAATTTGACCTGATTCTAGGGAATCAAGTGGGATTCGAACCCGCGACCTTCCGCAATCCGAATGGCTGCTCTGCCAACTGAGCTACCGAGGCCTCTAACAGACCCGGCAAATTTATCTAGGATCAGGTCGAATTTTTATGGAACCTTTGTGTAGAAAATAATGCATTGTTAAATGCTAAAGAAAATTGAAAATTCACTTATCAGCTCTAGCTAGTTTCATCTTAATCGAAAGTCAAAATATTTGCAAAAATACTTCTTTCGGGTGTTATAGGCGCTTGCCTATAACATTGATGAAACAACGTTGGCTTACAACGTAAAATACACTAGATAAATGCCGGGTCGGTTGACGGCCTCGGTAGCTCAGTTGGAAGAGCAGCCACCCGGATTGTGGAAGGTCGCGGGTTCGAATCCGCTTGAGTCCCTAGGATCAGGTCGAATTTTTCTAGTTTCTATCTTTGTGTAAAAAAAAGAGTATCCTTGCCTTAAAACTCGAAATGAAATAATTTATTCAAGTATTTCGAATGTGACGAGACCTAAATGGTCCCGTGTAATCTCGACTGGAAGCCACAAATGGCTTGCCTCATTGCAGCTCCGCTTAGTCAGTAAACGTACCGTTACTCCTGTGTACCTTCACCTGGCACACGTTCACTTTGTGGATCTCTATTGGGTCTTGGAAAACAATTAGCACTCGTAAAATACAATTTTCTTCTTAATTGTGACGTCTGGATTTCTAGAATCATCAGGAACTAAGTATAATTGTAAATGTTTTTGGTCTTGAGTCTTGATGGAAAAAAAATTTAGGGCTTTCTTTGATTTAGGCGCCAACATCATGATCAAACTCGCCTATTTTATTTCAAAGTTTGAGTTTTATTTAAAAGATACTACTACATACTTCCAATTTATTTTCTCTAAAATAATATGGTATCTTAAGTAAACAACTAACTCCAGTCAAATCTATCACACCTACTACTCCATATCTACGTATAGAATAGTGAGCTTATAATGTAAATTTATAACCTAACACACCATTTGCTGATTTTATCATTTTAGTGGCATGAAAGCGGATACTTATGTTACTAAACTCACAAATTAATTGTTATGCGTATTAATAAGCTACTAGAGAAATTGGGCCAAAGCAGTTGGCTGCTTTCCTTTAAGTTCAGACCGACTGCTGGTTAGGAGAATCGTATAATTAAAATCGCTATAGTTAGATATCTAGGCGATTACGATCGATTATAATAAAGACAAGATTCAGTTAAAGATGGCAATGTTATTAAGGGCACAGGAAGTGAAATTAGCGCATAATTATCGCCATACAGCTTTCATACCCCGGCTTGACTTCTTTATTATCTATAGATACTAATATTATAAAGAGGAAAGATTTGACTGTTTGTTTGTTTTTTTGTTTGTTTGTATTGAATAGGCTCCGAAATTACTGGACCGATTTTAAAAATTATTTCACCAATATGAAGCTACATTATCAGGGAGTGACATAGGCTATATTTTATTATGATTGAACAAAACAAAACAAGTAAATCAAGTCGGAGAAACGCAGACAAGATGACGCTTTACCGACGCCGCGACGTGCAATAATCAATAATTAATTACAGTACATACTGGAACTTGAATATGTTTACAGGATTCCTTTCTGCGGCTCGGCCTCGTGTACTATTTCTCCCGTTAAAAAAGCTAATAAAGCCTTATGTTACTCCAGTTTTAATACTGGTGAAAGGTTTTTCAGAATCCGCTCAGTAGTTTTGAGTTTATCCATTACAAACTAAAAATCAAAACTTGCTTCTTTATATTAAGATTATTAGTAGTAGATTGCTAATGCAGTCAATGATTATTTATGATTTGCCAGCTTCATCGATTATCTGATAGCGATAATGTGATCTCAGACAGGCCTCAGGCCTGGTAGGTAATTTGTTAAATAAAGAGAGATTATAATGCTATTGCCGTTGAAATAGTATTTATGAGAAGACGTGATTCGCATTGCAATTTACCTATATTATTCGTTTGAAAACGATCTTATGGCTATTTATTATTAAGTCTGATAACATAAGTTAATAGACCACATTTGACATTTTATTTGTGGTTTAATAAAAGCACCGTTCTAAAGAAATTTTGCAGTTCTATATAGTATCACAAACGGCAAACTTCAAACAGGCAGTGGGCTCGAGATATTTGATTACCAATCTTATCACAGATCTCAAATTGATGAGTCACATAAATCAACATCTCTATCTGTCCTATATTTCGTGGAATTGAATCATAACAACGTCAGACTGTTACATTTGCAATGCTAATTTATACAGGAATAAATATTGCATACTTAGTTTGCCCGGTGCAATTGTACTAATGCAGCAGTGCAATCTACAGTTCACTGAACCCACAAGTCATTTTAAAACCTAAACATCGTTGTTGAATTAAGTTCTAAAATGGTTTACACTTAACTTGAACTTTATGGTCGTCGGCCTTTAACATCTAATAGGAATTATCGTTTACTTCAAAGAGCCTATATTTGTAGTTACAAGATTAAAATACAATATCTGACGAAACGAATCAGTGATATTTTGTTTTTATGATCTATTCTATTCTATCTAAGATTTATTAAGCTCGAGCAAATGATAAGTTGAGCTTCCTAGTAAACTAGAACTCTGCGGAAGCTACTGAACTGTTTTTTTTCGCAGCGCTAGTCACTATTATCTTCATTATTATAATATAATAGATAGGTACGACCGATCAGTGCAATAAAATCACCGAAACCAAAGTTAAAAAAAATTCTCAACTCTACATTTCGCCTTGGCGCTGTTGTACACTTTTTCATCTCACTAGTAATTTTTATTTAAGAAATTACCTTCAGTTAGTCAGTGGTTACTCGTACAAGTACGGGAATTAGGTGTATTTGTCGTAACTGGTAACAGAATCAAAATGACGTTGTGCACCTCGGCGCAACAAATCAGCAGCAGGCGCGGCGCATGCATTATTCACGAGTCATTTCTATGCAACGCGACGGTTACGATAAAAACTTCTCGTTTGACAACTTGGACGCCTGCACCCTTTGTGCCGACGTCATGCACCCCATCCCGAACCTAAGGCTCTCAAAATATAACCCCTGGATGATGCAGGGGTTGTTAGTTAGATTGAACTGTAATTAAATTTGGAAATAATTTTAACTAAATGGATTTTCCTTATTAATCTATTCGTAATAGCATATAGAAAAATTATAATCGGTAGACAAAGGCTAAGGGTATTTTTCACCACTAAACAGAAAAAATCGCCAGAGAACATAAGAAGTTTGGTGGTTGCACTAAATCACCAAAGTTCGCTCCAACGGCTGTGTGTGTTCTGGGTATAGCCAGTTTGAATCTAACAAAAGTAAGACTAGTGACGAAATCACAAAATAATCCAAGAAACACCGAACAGCCCCAATAAATTATTAACCAAAATACTTTCTTGAAAATTTTTATTACAACAAGCTTGTCGTGGTTGCTTTTACGAGGTTTTGAAATAAGGGAGAAGTTAAGTTTGAGAAATCATGACAAACATCACGCACGTGCCACTCGTACTTTAGGTGGACGATGATTGTCATTTCAAATTAAGTTTATTGCACAAATTACTCTTAAAACTAAACTCCTCCGACTTCTAGCAGTCAAATAACTATTATAGTAGTCTCCGTTAGTAAGTAGTTGTCGATAATTAAAAATTTTAACAAAAAAAAACCAACTTAAAAAAAACTACTCTAAAACAAAGCACTAAAAAGTAAAGAAATAATTGAGTATTCTTCTAAAACTTATACGATAATATAATGTAGGTACAATTATTGTTATTGTTGGAGTCGGTGTCAGCCAAGGAAACACTACAATATACCTAGCAATATACCTATTTCTTACATATCACGTTTACGTATCTATGTAGGTAGTTACAAACCTACATTGGCTGACACCGACTCCAACAATAACAATAATTGTACCTACATTATATTATCGTATAAGTTTTAGAAGAATACTCAATTATTTCTTTACTTTTTAGTGCTTTGTTTTAGAGTAGTTTTTTTGAAGTTGGTTTTTTTTATGTTAAAATTTTTGTTCATTTCTTGATTTTCAGTGAATAGTTCTTATTTATTTTATACATCAAAAAAGTATCGTCCAATTGCTCCTAAGAATTAAAGAGTTCCGTTACTTTGTCATGGGTCCCATAATCAGAACCTAACACTCATCAAACTACCCTTGAAGTATATCCTTTCCAATAAAAAAAGAAGCATCGCAATCGGTTGGCGTGATAATGAGTTATTCTCCATTTGTCGCGCATATGGTTTATCTAGATTTAAGACTTATATGGATTTCCCATGGATGCCACTGTCAGAACTGGACCAAATTAAAATGGGACCACACGGGCAGCATCAGCTTTCAAATAAAAAAAGAATTATCAAAATCGGTTTGCGTAATATTGAGTTAAACGTCCATTTGTCGCGCATTTTGTCTATTTAGATTTAAGACTTATATGGATTTCCCATGGATGCCACTGTCAGAACTAGACCAAATTAAAATGGGACCACACGGGCACCATCAGCTTTCAAATAAATAAAGAATTATGAAAATCGGTTCACCCAGTCGAAAGTTATGAGGTAACAAACAAAACAAAAAACATACAGTCGAATTGAGAACCTCCTCCTTTTTTCGAAGTCGGTTGAAAATGGTTTGAAGGGCTTATTTTAATATCTTAGACCATGTTAGCTTGTACATTTTTATTCCTATTTTTGTAGGTACGCAAACCCCGAAACAAAGGATTTTTCCCCGTCAACTTCCATACTAATTTCGAATTTGTTATTCAAAACAGCAAGAATACAAATAGCAACTGTCGTAAAATTGCCTGGAAGTGGGGTCAAAGTTGTCTTCTGACTGAAGGAAATGTTCCAAAATTGACAAATACAAATAAAAGTTTGGAATTGATACCGTTTAGGAAAATATAGTCGTGTTTGCGAGTTTTAAAATCTGTAATCATCATAATACATCATAGAAAGTTCCTTGTCCTTCATTAATTGTAAATTGATCGTGTTGTTCTAAGGTCAGAGATCAAATAAGTCGTTCTACTATAGGGTTATCACATCTCCAAATGTTTGATTTTATTCTAATATTAACATTTTAGGATAAGTTTTTTTCAGAGCCAAACACCAAACTTTTTTGAGCAATGACTCAGCTTAGGCATTCCGTTTAATCATTCGATGCGGAATTGATGATGATTAATTTTAAGCAACCGAAATATACTTCAACAGAGATCGTTAGTACGTTTTGTCTGAAATAATATTAGAGTTTGAAAGATGCCATATTTGCTCCTATATAGGTATGTCTCATTGCCTGCTCAAATGTAAACGTGTCGGCAGCCCTAGCGGCCGATCCTTCGCTCAAAGCTTCGGCGCGTGATCAATTCGGCCCACTTTCCAACCACTAGTTTGTTATTAACGTCTTTATTTTGAGCCCATTCGCACTTTGTTGTCTGAATGCAGCGATCAATATTAGCCCTCGGGCAACTAGGCAGTTTGTGATATCTATAACTTCCTTGTATTATATTATGTTAAGTTAAATTCAGGATAACGATAACTGTAGTTTTCAATGAACCAGTATAGTATCACACATTGTAACTCTACTGGGTGATTGCAAATTGTGAATAAAGAGCTTTTTACTGACTAATGCATCAACATTATTGTTTCCTTTAAAACATGTTCGCGATTATAATTCTTTCAAACAATCCCAAAGATTTAATCTTATGAGAAGTTAATGTTTATAAAACTCAAAAGATGTAAATGTAGCAAAGAAACATAGGCCACCCAAAGACCTATTAATATGGTTGTACGGGAGTAGTTAAGCTGATACCAGTTGTAGAGTTGTTAGAGCCATGTCTGTAACAGGTTTTTGACATTGCCTCACATACTCGTAAACCGACAAGCTATTCATCATATTAATAGGTATAAGCGAGATAAGACCATGTTATCGTTTGACGACTCATCTAACTCATATGGTGCTTTCGTAACCGTTTTTTCCAGATTTACAAAAGAAAATACTGAACAATTAAGGATTTATAATTTATTTATTATTTATTTATTTATTTATTTATAACAATTTATCCTGTGCGTAAAATAGGTACGTACTTCTAACATATTGAAGTTAATTTGTCCTCATGTCATAAAAATTTAATTTGTTTGGCGAAATATAATCTATCATTCATTATTCATCTTCAAACCAAGCGAGCAGCAAACCCTAGAATGAGAGCGAAGGGAAAAATATAAGATTTAATATTATGTTTCTAAGATCGCACCATTTAATAGTAACTATTCAGAAGTTGCGAAGGAAGAAATGTTTCTTATTTAGTTTATTAATTAGTCTAGATTAATTGCTTGTCTTCACGCGTTATTATTTGAAGCACACAACATTAGACATGGCAGCGTTCGCTCATAATTAATCAGCTCCGATGTTGTAGAACAACGTGGCGTGCTAATCAACCTCGTTCCGGTCAATGGGTGACTTCGTAATGAAATTAGCAAAGTCAAATCGATCCGCGACAATGTTGCAGCAAGTTATTCATCTACTGACATTGTTGCCATGAATGGGCGTTTGTAAAAAATAAACAGTGCAGGTTTAACTTTTTTTGCAAAAAAGGTTTTTTAAGCCTCATAAGAAAGGTCAGCACGACACAACTCGCCACAGAGAATGCTCAATATTTCTTCAGAACTTCGGAAGGACACAGACCGGAAATTTACTATTGTTCGATCAGAAAAGCTCTAGAATGGAAATCATTGTCATGACAAACGCAACGTAAACGTTTTTGTGTTTGCAAGCTAACTTGTAACAGGCTCTGAAAATCTAGGGAGAAATTTAAAGCAGTCTATTTGGCAGTGAATCTCTCTCTTATGACTGCGAATGTGAAGTTTCGTAAAATAATTTAACAAATATTCCATTCAAACGATGTTGTCTGTATACATATCGTCCTACTCCTCGTTATAGTGACAAAGTTAACTGCCTAATCCGTTATTATTGAAACATAAATAACTCGTACCGACACATCGTACAAAACATATTGTTACGAGCAGTAGAAGAATTAGTAATGCTCCAGCGAACAGGTTCCATTTTAAAATCTGTTCACGGCTCTTAACTCGCTAATGTTGTATTTATAGTTTAAAAAACCCAATATTAGGCATATCAGATGACAAGTGGACAGGCCGCATCGTCTTATAATAGGGCTGTCGCAGCTTCTAAAACAATTTTTTCTCTGATAGAAATAGTGTTTGCGACAATGTGTGGCTGAAAAGCCGATATTGCTTCAGCATGGCCCGAGATCGTTGCGCGTAAAAGCTAGGTTTCAATTCAGGTTTATTGATTTATTAAAACTAAATTCACTCGCCCAGCTTTCCATAAGAATGTGAATAATGCAGCAGCTAGTAATAAAATTGTCGATTGTATATTTCATTTGGAAATAACTCGAATTTATAATTTGAGAATAAGGCCTTACCAATAGGCAATTGGTAAGCAATCGCCTATTGGTAAGGCCTTATTCTTATTTGCCTCAATAAGTAGGTAGGTAGGTAAGGGAGTACATACGCGCACTGAGTTAGCGTTTATGTCAGTCGATCGAAGTACTTAACCAAAAACCCAAGGTTTAACATTCGAGTAAACATTACTCGAATTAACATTTGAATTTATCATACTTTGTAATTACGGCATGAGTAAATGTACGACTCCTCCCTTTGTCCGTTCTAGACAGACTGGACCTTCTCGTTGTTTGGCACTTCAAATGGGCAGCAATCTAGTTTGACCAGATAATTTGTTGTGACCTATGTAGTGCATATATTTTGAGTTTAAATGTTAATTTACATCTGCTCGTTCTTAGGAATTCGCAGTAGATGAAACACCCTTTTAGTTTTTCGTCATACCATGTCTTTTGCAGAAATTTTTCTAGATAATTATCTGTAATTAAAGACTTGAATTTGGCAGAATTAACATTAACGCTAAGCTCGTGCAATACAACTAGGGCACCGCCCCGCGCCATGAAGAGTATCTATATTATTTACTATTCACGCCACTTCTTATCATTTAGGCTATTTTTGACTTTGTATGTTTTAAAAAAGGATGCTTTTTTTAAGATCTTTTTGATTTAATTAACTGTTAATCAAATATTTAAGTGGACATCCCTAATATCGGGTGCGGAAGCGCGTGAACGGTGACCGTTCGCCGCTGGCACAGTGCCCATGCCAAGCCTTTACAGTTACACTACTGCTGAGTCGCAGAAACGCCCTTACTACATTCTCAATAAAGTTTATATTTTCTAAAAACATCCCACTAAACAGAGTGCAGAAAAGAAAGTTTTCCCACAGAAGTGCACTTGGTAGCAATTATTTATTAGGCAAAACCACGACACTTGAAATCAACTTTGTTGTTAACAACAAATTTCAAGTTTCCGGACAGAAAATTTGAAACGCGACTGGTATCAAATTCTCTGTCAAACAGTTCGCTTCCCACCCAGAGCAAACTTCATGGGGCGAACCTTATGTTTGTTTTGAGTCTGAGTGTTATAGATCATTTGAAGTACATTTCATAAACTTAAACTACCTACAAATTTAAAGGCCGGTGGACACAATTTGCCCGCGCCAAACTCACACCCTACCATTATCACGACCTTCAGACATGAAGGACCGACCAGAGAGAGAGAGAGAGAAAGAGAGTGTCTCGACACCCATTGTACTTAGTTTGGGCATACAATGCGTAACAGTATGGTTTGAAGTATAGTATATATAAACTACACGATAGGGGTTTCTCACCATTATCATTAAAATTTAATACATTCATACTAGATAGACCTAAAGATGCTGCCAATATTTAAAAACTCACTGTTTTCCTAGCAGGGAAAAACAATACACTGCTACATGTTTAAATTACTTAGCACATAAACGCTGAATTTAATTTGCGGATAATTTTTTTCTAAATTAAAATGATTTGGGAATGAATGAACTCGCCGATCCGCTTGTCGGCTAATTTCGCATTCTGTCTGTGGCTTAAAGCAGGTTAGTAGGTACATGCTTTTTTTGATAAGTGTCATTTTTTCGGCGTTCAATTCAAAATATGTAGTTTCAAGGTGGTATATGAATGATACCGTAGCTTTAGGAAGTTTTTTACAGCAACAAAGCTAAAAATGTAATGGATCTTCCTTTAAGTCTTTGACTGCCGCAAAACCAGACACAATAGAAAATGTAGTGACCGCCATCGCCACGTTGATACTATAATGATGGTAAGGTCAGCAACTAGTCTCTTAAAACTTTGTAGCTGTCAATACCTTGTTACATTAACTATTAAATTGTCTTAAATATGGACAGGTGGAGGTATTAAGTTAATTTAGTTACGAAGTACCAACCGCAAATTAACTACTTGCTTCAGTCCTTATAATAAGTTAAGTACAAAAGACAACAACAAATACGACACGTGTACTTTCGATTGTTTAAGTATTCGGCGCCGTACACCGCGAAATAAGCTGCATTTGTGAACGGTGCGAATGCAATTGCACCTTATAATCACCCGCATAGACGCGGCCGCGGCGTCTGTGTCGCAACCCGCTAGTGTTGTTGAGCTGTCACGCAGTAGAATCTTTTGTAACCTATTATAAACAATTTGCGTTAGAAATTCTCCGGATTTTGGGATTTTTTTAATTTTTTTTTCGCCGTGAATGTGAGCTGATTCTACCAGGAAAATAGAAAAATATGGTAAGAGCGCTCTAATTAGACGGCGGTTTCTTTTTTCTTATTTGCCTACCGTACACACGAAGGTCTCTTCCTGTTTTCAGTATACGTTTGTCGTTTAAATTTAAAAATATGAATTCAATAAATGAGATATTTTCTTGATTACGGATATTTTCATTGAAACATTATAATATTCACAAACGAACTACGATTGAATGTTGTTATCATTTTGAAAAGCTAAGGTTATTTCTTGAATTAGCAGAATTCGCAACTTTTTTATTCAATATAACAACAGTTTTACAAGCATAAACAGACGAGTCATTTGTCCTTTCGGTGGTTATGATATGTTCCAATATTTATTGCATCTTCATGACGTCCCTACTTCACGCTCTCCGTGGGTCGTGCCGCGCTGTCGCAACCGCTCATTTCTAATTACCATGGCAATTTTATTAGCAAGCATTACGCAAGCTTACAATTATTGAAAATTACCTGTACTTAACGTTTTACAAACATATGCCGTGTGTAAAGCATGCCCTAGGGGCTTGTCGCGCTAAATAGGTACCTGGTACTCGCTTTACAAGGTAAACCCTTGATTAAAATGGTAAATGAAAACTATCGAAGAACATTTTTTTTGTTATATCTTTTTTTTTTTGACATGTATGTAACTGGTTATCTTTTATTCGATGCATCTGAACAAACATCCCGCATCATCACAAAAGTTTAATGTAATTCAATACATAAAAATATCTGTAATAATTTATATCGTTCTTTCAAGTTTACAATCTCGTAGATCTCATTAATCACTTATGCATACATAATGTATGAAAGCAGTATCGGTTTAGCAGAAACTAAATAATTGCTTCTCAACATAACGGGTGCATCATAGTCGTCGGACGATGAACATAAATGGCAAATCAACAGAACAACTACTTGTACGGCTATTAAGCCCATAATGTATGTCGCAAGAGCCTTGTTTTTTAGCATTTATATGTTCTATTGCGAGGTAGGAATTCCGCTAATCGTCGCTGGTAGCATTTCGCACATGCCATGGACGTCGTTTCTTTATCATCACATTATTAATTGATCCAGTAACTAGTGTTTACCTACTCATACGCTCGAACAACTAAAATCAGGTTTCGTTTTAGTTTAACCCAATTTGTATGATTCTAAACGTAGGTTCATAGACTAGGACCCATACCATGAGTTTACCTCAAATAAACTACCATAGTTAACTACAGTATCTTGTATACATGCCATTTTGAGTTCCATTTCTGTTTACTAGCAGCGCTGTCACGTAATGTCATACAAATCAGTGCAAACTCATGGAGAGTACGGATATTTTTGAATATGCCAAATCGTAACCATTTCCTTATGGACAATAACAAAGCAAGTGAATGCTAGACATTATGACGTGTGCTCCGGTGGACAGAACATGACGCGTCCTCTTTGCGGTTTGTTATTCGTCAGTGCCCGTGTCGGGATGTCTGTAGCTGCAGGTGTTATCGGGCAGGACGTCGCCCACGCCGCCGAGTAAATCACCAAACGCGCCCGCCGCGCCCGCGCTATACGCCACAATCTATGCAAATCGCGGGCTCAAACTTATTGCTCTTGCCTCGACTCCTTTCCAAATGCATACTAAATAGCACCGACCACACCGGTCTTTGTTTTAAGTTTTTCACTTAAGTCCCAGTCTCTGTTATTTTGAATGAAGATATTCAGTTGTGTTTATCGTTACGTCTTTCACTAGAAAGTGGTAATATTTTCCAGATACAAATCAACTACAACAACTTAATTCCTTATGTTGAGTGTGCAGCTAATAAAATCCGCAGATGAGGAATATCACATCATTTTGTTCCGATTAGGTATTCATTATTCATCGAACGCATGCAAGATGTAAATTAGAAGGCAGTTAAAGTTCAATTTCTCATAATTGGTAGTTTAAATCAGTTATTTTTCTTTTGACAGAAATTTCCTCTTGCGGGCTTGATTTGACTTTGTTTCTCTCAAAAATTATACCAATTAGGGATAATACTTACCAGCTTCATTATCTTTAAATTTTGGTTTAATACAATCTTTTTCCTGCAGATATCATATTGTCATTCTTTTTGGTGGTTGTTTTATGAGTAACATTAAGTCTTTCTTAGTTATTATTTTTCCTCGTTAAATGTGAAACCTTGCTAATTATTTGACCAAGTTCACCATTAAAACTTTTCATTCAGCGAGTTAAATGGTACATTCACTTAGAAAAGTTGTTTATCTAGAAACCCAACCTACAAACGAGGCCGAGGTAGGTATTCCCATGGTGTTCTCAGAATAAGACACAGAATGTAACGAGAGACGATACTGCCATTCTTCCGCATAGGCTCTCGCATTGCGATCCAATTATACTTGATACGACTAGAAATATTATTGCACGGATTTGCAGCTACCTACCTGGATAATTACTGTGAGAATCACAAACGGACAATGAAGCCCAAGTATGGTCGTAATGCTTAACTATGTCATTTACGTTACTAATCAGTTTCCTGTTTTGTGGCGTGGAGTTTTTCTTTTACTGTGTGCTTACTTAATGCCTTTGTATACCGTGTAGATATTAAAAAAAAACCGGCAAATATGGCATTGCTCTGCTTGTCCTGTCACTAATAAATTTATTTAACTAATAAATTGAATTTGGTCCGCTGAATCATTTTCAAACCTAGTTTTTTGCTTTGAAGAGCTTTGAAAATCCTTTCATACGAAATACCGGTTAAACCCCTTTATAACACTAAAAACAAGGTCGATGGTATTTTAAATTAATTCCTGCGATATTTTCATGCAATTAAAATATACGAGTACCTTCACGATTGAACGTAAATATTTTTCTGCGTTTGTTTAGTCCTGGCGTCGGTTTTGCTTTCACTACTGAACGCTTTTAGAGCAGAGTTTTCCAGAGGTAAATAATCGCAGTTCGAGTGGTCAACGCCCTTCGCGAATCGCCGATAACATTTGTCTTAACAGAACCAGCATCTGTCTCACCGTGACTGTCGTTAATTACTTAACTGCCATCGTTTAGTAGCCCTTCACGAACACCCGCAAACCAAACAAGCCATTCCAGCCAAAGCTCGTCAAGTGAAGCGTATGAAACTATTAGAGGAAACACTCGAGCGGCTCTATATGGCTTAACCGATTTCAAAGCACTCAAGACGTTCCTAACAAACTTGTTGCGCGCTAAGAGCGTACCTAGCATAGTCACAAACTTAGTTAAATCCTGTGTCGGCAACATTGCCGGCTTCAATGCAGTTCAAATTAATTCGATTATCAGCGCACCTTGATCTCACTAAATCTCTCAGATTCCCTTCATTAGCCGTCGTGAATAATGAAACAAACATGACCTAACGTAAATTGGATCCTGAGGTAAGAATATACGTTTAATTTTCTATTCAGTGTAAGTTTTAGAAATATTTAACCTGTTACTTAATATTCAGATGGCGGGCGTTCCGAACTCACGCACTGTATTGGAAGTTGGTCATGAATTCATTGTTTTTGACGTACCTAGTCGTGTGATATTGAACCACAATAGTGAAGAGTTCAGGTCACGTCTGAAGTCTGTACGGTCAAAGAATAATAAGGTTCAAATATTGAATGGGCAGAGTTTTTAGAATTCCTGCACTTACCAATAGGTGTTGCGTATTGATGATCACTCGTTGATTTGCTGTGTTCTTTCTCATAAATAGAGTCATTTAAAGGTGAATTGTATGTGTTGTCGAGAGCGCTTGCGCCACGATGGCATGCCCGGCTGTAATATTGCAGCGGTGGGTTGTGTTTATTATGATTAGTCGTAAGACGTGGATGCACCGGACCTACTTAGCCGGCGTTGTGTGGCTGCTCGGCTATCGTATCGGTTACGTCATTTCTTTGCACATCGTCTTTGTGCTTAGTAGAGACGTTATTTGCGTGAGCATTTTTCACGTGTATTATAAACGTAAGGTCAAGGGTATCTTTTATATGTAGCACTTTTGTTTGGATGAGAATTTAATAATGCGAGTATTACAACTATAACCTAGTTACAGCTATTGACGTGTGTTTTATGCTGCACGAAAGTAACTAAGAACTTCATAACTCTCACCTTCTTTGTTCCTTTTCTATTATCATATTGCAAACCGTAGTCAGAACCGTAGACAGGTGTTATATTGTGGCTGCATCTTTGTTTTGAAGTCTAAAGAACACTAAGAAGTAGGTCACTTAATAGGGCTACAACTTTATGCAGACACGGAAAAGTCACATTATGAGGTAAGAAATGTGTTCAAACGTGTGAATTTGCGAATCTTATTTGATGTGATACATGGAGATACGTTCAAACTATTCTCTTTAAGTATAACGGCAGCAAAAGTGCATTAATTTTGCTGATGTTACAGTGTGAAGCTGGTAAAAATTTTTTTTGGTGAATTGTATTCTTTATAAATCCATACCTACTGGAATATATTCTCTATATGACTTATGAAGTGCACAAAACAAACGCGATGCGGTTTGATAGGGTAGCTGTAGGTACACTAAGGGTAAAAATTGTTCTGATGCCTTGCAGAGCGTTTGGTATGCTTTGTCCCGTGTTTATATAAGCATACAAAAGTAGCCAGATTATTACATCCTCAGACTAAGAAGTACGCACATGTTTTTCCCAAACAGTAACTTATTCCGCGGCGTGCGGTGTGCACTTCCAGCCCATTCGTATTGCCTTAACGCTCCTGCGCCGGCGAAGCCTTATCTCTGTTGCCGTTCCGCGCTGACGCCTCCATTTTGCGCCACTCCGAAAGTAATCTGCGCATCCGTTTGCGAAACCTATCGTTTAACTGGTGCATAGTTTTGCATTTTAATGGTGATTATAGATCGTGAACGCTGTTGTGGACTAGTTCGTTTACTCGACACGTGCTTTGCAATACGTTCACTGCTACCGTATCACTGATTTCATTTGTCTGATGAAATCGGCTGGTGATACAGGTTCTTTCACTAAGATTATTCAAAGACAAACAGATCTTGACATAAACGTGAATGAATATTTATGGCCTTAATATGGAAAAGAAATAGCACTACATTAGCTTACGGTCAAGAATGGCGATTCAACAGAAGGATATATCGTGAAAGCTAGTGCTCCTGGTGCTCGATCACGCGGACATAATGTCCTGTGACATATTACTTTATATTCAGACGAGCGTCCGCGGCCGGCGGGCGTCGGCATACGACATTATTTACATACAAGTCGTTGTTCCTGGCTCATTCATGGCCCGCCGAGCCGGAGAACTCTGATTTATCGGCTTAATTTCATAAGTATATCTTTGTTACCATGGCACCTATATCATCATGTTTGAATAATATTGCTCCTTTATTGAACACGCCGAGGAAAGGTCGTGCGAGCTTGTAATCTATTTGATAAAACATCGCTATTAGAGCGTCCAACGATTCACTTTCTCATATTGAAGCATATAATCAAGTTCCCCGTAAGTAATTGGTTGAAATAGTACTGTTAACAGGTGTCGCATTGGCTGAGGATATCAAATTATAACCACGCACTGATAAATATTACGTATGGACCTGATTTTGCTGTCACTAATCATCATTTCAGCATTTTGTTTTATTCATTTAGTCTGTTACACGTAGAAACTTCAAATCCATCGTAATTTTTCCCAATCTTACTATGTTCCTCTAAAGTATGTGAGGATGTAGTATGTTTGTTACTCCTTCACGCAAAAACTACTGAATGAATTTGGATGAAACTTTGCAAAAATACAGCTTAGGTATACATCGGAATAACACATGGGCTCCAACTTATAAAGATTTCATGTAATTTGGCCATAATATATAACGATAAAGCGGGCGAAGTTGCGGGCGGAAAGTTAGTGTTCAATATAATCAACATGCTTAGTCAGTTTATTTGCGAAGGTGTAGATTGAATGACACGATAAATATTATTACTCGAATCAAATTGTAATGTCATTCATAACGATTGTTGTTCTCCCGTGCAACGTGAGCTGCGATATTCGCGGGCACAGCAATCAGCAAGCAACTTGAGTCTTCACTCGCAGCTGCGACTGACCACGATGATTCACCAACACTATGTTTAGTTCACTCAGTGTTTCGCTTGTTAACGTTACATAAAGTTTAAAGTTGTGCAACGGTAGACCAGAAGATACGTCCTTACATTTGGCAATAATCGAAGTTGGCAAGCTCGCGCGTGATTCAGCGGTACTCCCGAGTTCCGAGATTATCAACGTGTTGGTCGATCAAATTTAAATACTGCCTCGAATCTTACTCACAGAAGTAAATAGAAACATTCCCGCTTTCCCAAATTCTGGTATTTATAAAATGCGAGTGTTTTCCTCATTTTCTTCGAAGAAATCAGGGATGATGAGACGATTGGATAAAAAACAGGTGCGCTTATCGAGACTAATGGGAAGTTTTCTATGTATCATACTCGTATTATTACTGAATAAATAAATATCAGTGAACAACTATAAAACAACAAACTATTTAACTATATGAAACAACATATTTAACACACTGATTCTGGCAACACTGAGTTGTCAGCATACAAAACATAGTATCTAAATTTTGACATTGACATTGGTTTAGTTTTGTTTGCTGACGTACAACCATCTGTTGCAAAGACACGCGTGCACGCACTCGCACGTCTAGTTATACGAAACCTTCACAATTAGTAAACATTCTCACAACCACGTAAACATCTTTTATAACAGTAACCGCTAGAACCAATGAGTGCGTCAGATCTGCGATTGTTTATCGGCGCTGACGCAGAAATGGTCTTTGCGCAGGTATGGCCATTTGTAAATATTTACCCTATCGGGTGAAACCTTTGTGGAAACCTAGACAATAGGAAATATACTACTACGCCTTATTGTTAACTCCACTTATGATTGTGAACTTATGAACTTTGGCCTTTGATTGATTTAAGTTAGTTTATACGAGTAATTAGTCATATGAAACTAAATCCTGAATTTTGAAATGTAACTTCAACTTGAACGCTTTTTAATCTGATATTGTCCCGTCACATGGGAGTGTAGATAAAAATAGCGGCTCTGAACATGTAAGAATATCGCCTAACGAAGTAAAATGTATTCAACTGGGTTTGACTCCAACTGCCCCAAAATATCCAGAGCTGACTTCTCATACGTCCTAAAAGGCAAACAAAAAGTTAAGCACATTCTTGTATACTGTCTGCCAATTACATGACGAGTTAGACTCCTCTGCATGGTGACTTGTGTACAATCTTTTATGCACAGTTATTTAATTACCTCGATGACCGTATCAGAGCAGTAGAGTAGGCAGCGCAAAGACTACAAACGCGCCACGTGGGCCGCTGCGTACGCGTCGCTCGTAAACACCGGCGCTTTGGTAAACATCTTGCTGCGAATACTCGCCAGCCGCACGCGCACAAACACTTCGTTTGACCCAATTACCGGGGACACTCGTAGAAATAGAAAACGCACATTTGGACTTTCAAAAATCTCAAAAAATAAGAGGCTGTCAAAAAAGATTAAAGGATTCCTAAAACCAAAATCATTTATCCAGGCCTTCCAGATGAGGTTGACCAGCTCTTGAGTCAACTGGCTCACGGCCAATTTCCATCAGGTAGCGTGAGAAAATCTTGAATTGCAAAAAAAAGCAAAAGGTGGTCCATTTTAACAATTGCTGAGCTTAGTTTCCAATATTGCAATAATTTCACGTCGCATAGTAACAAAACTAGCACTTGCGTTTGTGAAATACACAAAGGTTAGTCTATATATCTATAGGATCCATAAAGTCCTTCAGATAATATCAGTTTGCTGTACCTACAGACATTGTGGATGTTTTTAGGTTTCCGAATAAGCGAATATGTGGTTTCATAGTAAGTAGTTATCATTTTAGGTATGTCTTTAACCATGCGTCTTATTTCCTTTACAAAAATAAGTTTTATTTATGTCGAAGGTAAAATGTCTTTCTATTAATTCAAACAATCCAAACATTTTATCTTCTTAGTAAACCTCGCAAAAGTCTAAGTTATTTACAAACGGCTTCAATAATTTCGTCTGATATAAAAAATTACCATGACAAACTCCGATATTAATTTCCCGATTAAATATGCCGATGAAGAATTAATAAAAGCCCATTGCCCCATTTTCTAGTAAAGGGCGGTTGTCCATTGAATAATTAATAAAACAGGGGCGACGAAATTTAGTCGAAGGGGACGGACCCATTATGTTATTGATTTGATAACTGTTCGTTTGTGTTACGTATGTGTTAAGGTTTTTCTTATAACAGACGTACAAGATTTAGGGACTTTGTCTTTTATTACTAATGGCCAATTTCGGGCCAGTAAGCGAAAGTCAACAAAACAAAATCCAAGCAACATTTTTAACTACTTATACTACTTATCTTCATGCCAATACTTGGTATATTTCTAATCAGTCATATTGTAATCCTGACTGTGGTGGTTTAAATATTTAGTAACATTGCTCTTTAGGTCAAACTGCGCTTTACTTTAGCTTCTTAATCCCGTCCCCCGTTAATGGCCATTAAAATACGTTGATCATATTGAAATTATTCCCAAAAGTTTACCTTTTATTGCTACATTATTTTGTTTTGATCACATTCCTGTGCCTGAGCTTTTCCCTAATTTGCACAATATTCCTTAAACATTTTCTAGCACATTTCATCGTAATTTGCGATATTAAAAACGTGTTAATAACGTAGAGTTGAAAACAAAAAAGGCAAACCGCACAGGCCGATCGGCGAGCGAGTGGACGGCCGGAGCCGAAAATTAATTAACATACTTTGGCAACCCTCGCGCACACAGGTGGCCGCGCCACCCCTGGCTGCGTGCGTGGCTAGGGGTGCCTGCTGATTTACTTTACTGATCATTTTTGTAAACAAGGATAACAAACACAAAAGTCACTTGAAGGCAATACCGGTGATGACCCCGATGATGTACGCTTAATACACATGGGTGTATTAAGCATACATTTCAGATTTTAAAACAAGCTTGACCTAGTTGATGTTGATGGACCGAAGAAACGATTAATGAATAGTCACTCATCAGTTTCAGGTTCAATTTATTATACCGTTGTCTTAGCAAATAAAATAGGTATATTATGTACTCGTATGATATATGTCGATCATTCACTAGTCACTACTACCTACTACCTATTCTAAGCTGCGAACAAAAATTTCTTACTAACTTTCAAATTTATTCGGGTCATCATGATATGAAAAACCTTCAAAATTCATTTGATTGTTTGTTTGAGTTTCTAAATAATAAAAATGACTTTATTTAATATTTCTTTCACAGTATGTTCACCAAAAATCCGAGCTATGTTGCCAAGTTGCCATTGTTATTCTACCGCCAGCCCTACGGCTCTCCCCTGCCTTCCGCAGCCGATATTACGGGCGTTTCGCTGCACTGGAGATACCCCAGATGTTGCTCGATTTGCACTATAAATAAAATCAGACATTATTAGTTGATCAGATAGCTGGCCACGGTAATAAATATTCGGTGACACTATTCACTAAATCACGTTTAGGCCCACTTGCACCAAAAAATTCTTCTGTCTTTGCAAGTTTGGAAAATGTCGTCACCTTTGGCGATGTCGACTTGTTCTTGCTCGTCGTTTTAGTCCTAGGGTGATAGCAAAAGCAGCACAAAGCAAATTTTACTAATTTTGTGTTGCTTTTGATTAACCCAACTTTCAGGATTTCGTCTTCATTCATCAATACCGGTTAAACACATTAGTCTGTCAACATGTAAATAACAATAACATTGACTATTCAAACTTTTACATGAAAATACGTACTATACATATATAACGGGTATAGTATGCTACAGTCAATGTCATCAAATAGGGTTATAGTCAAACAATAGGTTTAAGTAATTCAGGTTCTACGTAAGAGCTCATTCGGCTTAATTCAGAGAAATGATTTACAGAAGTTAATGGAAATGCTAAATTTAGGTAAAGAGTAAGCTCACTGGAGGTTCGTTTAGAGTGCGTGGCACAAAACAGTATTAGCACAAAACCAATTAAAGTTGCTATAATTTTTAGCCTTAATGAAATTGAACAACATTCTAAGGAATCGCTAATATTGAAGAGTTATAGTTGTTTTACGGTACTTATTGATACTGATATCAGTATATTCAATGAAAAAATATTAACGAGTATTTTATTTGTGGGTCTTAGATGAGAATTACACATTTGTGTCAAGTAAGTGTGGTATTTACACACATGTAACGACCAAATTACAGAAAAAAACTTAGTACTTATTTTTGGTCGTCGCAATATTTATTCAAAATATTAATTTAAAAATTTGAAAAGCGATGAAGCAACATCTCAATAAAAGGCTATTTGGTAAATCACTTGCGGCTTAGTGGGGAAATCTGTCGCAAATCGCAATCGACCTCAACAGATTTAAACGAAAGACAGTGACCTTATAGAATTGTATTGATTGATTATGATAAAATAGATTGGTGCGTGCCAAAGTTTTTCTACCACTTTTATCTGAGACTGCCTCGCGAAATACTTGAGAGCCAATGTATAAGCTAAGCGGCGATTTTAACGATATGTCACACTGACAGTTTAGACATAACATCAGTGGAAACTTAACTGATTTTAGTGTTATTTATTTTAAGTAATCTTAAGGTAGAATGAAAATTGTTCGTTTCCTAAATAAAATAAATAAAAAAATATATATTTTAGGTTAGATTCAATTGGACACAGTGAGATTTATATTCTCGAATACTTGAGTTGCTTGAATAACTTTTAGGCATTTTAGTGTCAGTTTAAATGATAATTATTTAATAATTGTTTTTCATGCAAACATGTTCGAGCAAGATTATTTGATTACTGATGTTTGTTGAAGATAGTATACTAGCAATTAATACGAATTTAACTGAATATTAAGTCAGTATTTAATATCTATACGATACTGACTGTCCTAGCCACAATGCATAGTTTGCACCGACCTATGTTCCAATGGAGAGAATAAATTGATGCGCGAAACAAATAGTTCATTTCAATAATGATTTAATTAATTAATGCTTGATGGCAAGTTTTTATTATAGCTGCCAAAGGTCTTCAAAAGTCAATTCCCACTAAACAAACGCCTTATATTGAAGTTCATGGGCGCAACATGAGATAATTGGCATAATCGTCGTCACTACGTCCAATTTGTTGAAATGTCTATTTAAGTAGGAGGGGAAGGGAAAAATCCTGGTGAATGAGACAAGCTTAGGATGTAAGAAATTTAAAATGCTAGTGGTTAAGCTCTTGCTTGATTTAAAAGCAATCGTCTAAATTACCTAATAAATAACCATACTTAACGTCTGTTCCTTTTTAAACTATCGATATTTAGCAGAACATTATTAACAAGAAATAAATATCTTGCATTATTGGTACCTAAATCCTAATTTCGCAAGCATAAAGTATCGCAATGGTGAAATAAAAATAACCAATGTAAAATTATAGCAAAACACAAATGCTTGTTTGCATACGCAAAATGTGTAACTATAACTTCGTTAATGACACGGGTCGATGTTCACCCTGTCCTGTCCTTCCCCACCTAATGTGTGACATACAAATAAGAAAGCTCCCCGTTTCAAAGCCGTTCAAACCACCATCACATTCCCCACAGTGAATCGCAACACGGTTGAATGTCATCAAAAGTGAGCGTTCGCAGCGAGGGTCCCACTTATTGCGGACACTTGTCATATGAACACAATGAGCAGGGCCCCTCGGTGCTTTATTATTTTAATTATTGCACGTTCATGCGCCCTTTATGACAGTGAGCGGCTATGTCACTCGAATTAGTCATACTAGACACTAGAATATTGCGCATGATTGTGGCAATTAAACACCCTCTTGTTGAGTGTAGAGCTCTTGACAGTACATCAAATTATTATCTTAGACTAGTAAATGGCATTACACTGAAATCAGAAGTAGTAGTTGGGCTCAATGTCACTCGGTCGGTACGCAACACTCAGTCACGTCTACATCCCACGGGTAGTCGGATCGGAGGCAAGTTGGCTGTTGCCGTCATGGCTAACAGAACATACAAAAACTCACACTTATTTGAAGACCACGTGGTAAATAGCACTCAATAGGCTCATTCGAACGCAATGGGCAAGCCTACAGTTATTATTTTTAAGTTGTTTAGGAAATAGTTTCATTTGCCATACATACAATGAGCACGAAAGTGGATATTCTCAGGGCCAGGCCTCAACTTTTGATGAAGCAGGAATTATATTTGATAATAAAGATGAACTTTCGAAAACCTATAAACCTACTCAATTTGTAGTTTCAATACCCACTTCTCGATTGACGGCAAGGGTACGGAACTGAGAAGCGATCCTAAATATAAATCCTGAAGCTAACGCATTTCATAGTGGTCGTAAAGTGAAAATAAACGTCTATGACGTATCTAATAATTTATGCTTAGTATTAGTGTTATCACCAGTAAAATACAAACGGCAAAGTCTAGGACATGTCATGTTTATTTCTAGGAAGCAGTTTAAATCAGATGCAATAGATGCCCTTTATTCAATGCACTTTGCCCTTTGGAGAGTATGTGGTGGCGAGGACAGGAATATCAACGCTTTAATACTGTAAAGACTGTAATACTTCATTCCTTCATAGACGATCGTACTTAAAATAAAATTTACTTAATTGCTGCTTATAAACAATATCAAAAAAATTGAGACACCATGACACCAAGTAAGCTGAGGAACATTCTCGTCATTTCATAAATGATCAAACTAATAACAAGTCGAAGACGCAAGCGTAAAGTATTTCAACAAGTTATCAAATATAGACAATGGCAATCAATCCAAAATTTAAAGCGCAGTCAACACTGTGTTGCTGATCCATACTGAATTAACTTTAGACACCATAGACAGCTATAAACGCTCCATTCACTATGAGCGAAAATACCTACGAAATAATTACCTATGGAATCAAAACATCATTGTAAGTAACAGTCAGTTGTTCGGAAATAATATATCTACCCATTTGCACCTTAACGCCTCCGACTAGGTAACACACGTGTTCTTTCTGAATCTTAATAAGGTTATTCAAAATTCTGGTTATCTTGTAAGTGTAATCCTTTAAATCAATCATGTTGTTATTTTGTTTTATTTCATTACTAAAACATTTTTAAATATTATCTCTAGGAGACTGCGAGCACGTTCGATCGTAAGAAACATTTTGCGTAAAAATATGAGTTCGGTATGTAGTGAAAGATGGGATTTTATGAAGTAACAAGTAGGTAAGGCTCAGCCTCGTGAAGGCGGGCGGGCGAATACTTTCCGCTACGGATCCGATTTTCATAAAGAAATTCTCTGTTTTAATATTATATTTATACTGTAAACATTTCTTACCTGCATATTTCTAGCAGTAAATATGAAAATTTCCGGAATGCTTACGACCTCGTCTTGGATATTAAGGAAACAAAGATTATTCGGTATTAAGAAAATTTCCTGCAGAGAGATTAAGCACAGATTGAATTTTTCAGTTTTATTGTTGAACAGTAAACATTCTTGGCGGCACGCGTTCCGGGGGTATTTAACATTTAGGAATAACTCCGTTTATGTCTTTATGGTAAGGGGTCCATTTTACGGTTATCGCTGTGTAATTTGACGGTGATGCATTCGTTTAATTGAAAAAGAGTTTAAGCGTGCCTGCGTGTTTTTGCTTTCTGTGTAGCTTACTTACATTCCTCTAATGACTAGATTGATTGCATGATTGAAGCATGAATCTAAAGGCCTACCAATCAAAGTGAACGCCTGCACTAATCACCTGAACTTACTAGCGCAGGTGATTAGTGCAGGTGATTAGTGATTAAGAGAAAACACGTGTGGACAGCGATTGATTAGAGCGATTGAATAGAACACGCTTCTAATCACTTCACGACGCAGGATACTAATCACTCCCAATAATCCATCGCTGTATACACGTGTTTTCTCATCACTAAGCAAATGCACTAATCAACTGCACTCGCTTTAGTCAAAGTGAACACGGGCTTTAAGCTACATCTGATTAAATTCAATGTCAAAAGTCGGAGTAGTCAATCGAGAAGAAGACCCACGGTCGAAACAAGCCATCTTACCAAGGATTAAATGGGTTCTGCAACCCAATGCTTGTTTTGGGAAACAAAAGGCTGACGAGCAGTAAAACTGTACCTACGAGTAACTCCTGCATATAACGAGCAAACTAGTGAGATACTAGCCAACAAGTTAATATCGACAGCAGAAACTATTCTAGCGAACATCGCAGACTGTTCCAAACGTGTGCGTTTATCGCGCTGCTGGAGATCACGGCTGCTTACATTGATGTATTAGCGTATAACCACAATACGATTGGAAGTTTACAACGCGGCATCCGAAGGGGTAAACAAACACAACGCCTGACGTCAACCACCGCTCATATAGGGCTGCCTCAGGTCATGCCAGTTTTGGTATCTTTTTAACACTATTAAAAGAAAATTAAGAATTTGTCATAACCACTAAGATTAAATGAAGGCAAATCTGTTGTGAGGAAAGATTAGAAAGAACGATAGTACCACTAACATCTGGAGTGTTTCACCCATAAATATTTTGCTGATGTGGGAATTTATCCTTTCATCGCGTTTACCGGGTCGTCCAAGATTTATAAGATAGTTTAGAATTACTATTTGTCTAATTTCTGAATGAATAAAATGCAGAACCTTAATTTGACATCCCTAAGCTCTCGGCGAAGTAGTGTGGTCATGCTAAACGCATACTACATGCTGTTAACTTTTATTGCAGTTTCAGCCCGTTTTCACCGGGGATGCGCTCAAACATGCACTTTTGAGCATTCATTTGTTTTGACTTTTCTCTAATAGTTTATTAACAGTGGTTGCTTCAGATCAGCTATAGCGTACATAGCACATGTTATTACGTACAAATTGTGAAAAAAAATTTTGCAAAAGGAAACTAGGATTTTACTGCAATACAGATCGTTGAGAGGAAATAAATACTTCCTTGTCATAACTAGACTAATGGCAAATCTCTTTAATGGTATCTTTAGAAGGGACATGACTGAACCAGAGTTACGTAGCGGAAACTAATAGGGAGGAAAAGGAGTAAAATATTATACATACGACATGTATGATAGATAAACCAATAAGTTGCGTCAGTGATACACCTAAGTACGGAAACAAATAAATGGAAGCAGGGAATAAGCACGATAAATAGGAAAATATTCCCCAGTGATGATAAACAGATGATGAATAAGAATATTCATCATCTGTTTATCAGAAGAGTACTCCCGCTCTTGCATCACTTGAATGGGCTATTTGCGTGAAACCGCAAGCTCAATTACGTTAGAAGAAGTGTCAAAGGTGATTCACTATTGTAATTCGGTTCACCGTTAGATATAAAGAGGTGCCAGCTGCTTAACAATGTGCGCTAGAAACAATGCACGAGCGCCAATCAACACAAAACAAACCCTAAAACGATACAAAAATATTGAATAGACTGGACTGTGACAAAGTTCGATAACAACATGTGCGTTTTTAGTAATTCAGGGAATTACAGTTTACAAACTCTCCTGATAATCACAAGAATAGCGATTCTGTAAATCTGCTCCTGTCGTTGTTGCCAATTATATTCTCCGCTGAGCTTGGCTGTATTCACTGGAGAATAGAATTGGCATTTTTATATTAATTTCCACCGATACACAGCGAAAATTGCAACACTGCTTGCATTAATATAGAAACTAGAAAAAATCGTGAGTGGCTTAGGGAGAAATGTTTATATTCAATCAATGAATATATGAACCATAAATTGACTTAATGAGAAATAGTAGTAGTAACTTCCTTTCATTGCTGACTACTATTTAAACACTAAAATATTGACACTTTTTTTTTCAATTTACTGACATTTTATGATTTGTAATTTTAAATATTAATCGAACTGACGTATAACGATATATAAATAATTTCTATAACTTAATTAATGTTTCAAATATGGACTTCATATTTTATGGTGTAAATACTGCCTTATATAATGTTTAAATCAGTATTTTTAAATTATCATTTCATGATTATATTATTAATTAATATTTGCATGCCTACCTGTTTAAAGGCAGAAGACTGTTGATTCCAAGTAATATTGCAGACTATCGCTATATAAGTACACAGTTTTGAGCAAATAAATTATTTCTATTTCGACCTGATCCTGGGACTCAAGCGGGATCCGAACCCGCGACCTTTCACAATCCGGGTGACTGCTCTTCCAACTGAGCTACCGAGGCAAATATTAGCAGCACTGAACTCTCAATAAAATATTGTATCTCCTTGTTACAGCGAGCGGTGCGCTCGCAGCCGGCACCATTGCGTCTCCGTGGAGCACGCCAGCCGGCGCGCCCGATACCAACGGCTCGGGCGGCGCCGACGCCAAACACCTCGACGTTGGCGATGCGAGCGACGATGAAAAGGTACAAGCAATTCTCAATTCAAAAGATAAGATTAGACGGAGACTACGAGACGCCGGGAGAGCTTCCACTTCCACCCCCATTCGGTCGTTTCTAGCAATCCGCACTCAACGGTTTCCTGTAATTTTGGATCCGCACCGCTAGGAAGTGTAACGCTCTCCTTGCGTCTGTGTTCCCGAGAACAAACAACCTTGGTGTCAAACCTGTTTGTCTGATAATTAGTAAGCATATACTGAAAAGATTCGTTCGTCCCTCTGAGGTTTCGCTCAGTGGTTTAAAGCAGTCGCCCGGATTGTGAAAGACGCGGGTTCGATTCCCGCTCGAGATCATCAAAGTACGGAACCGAATTTTTCCAGTTTTTCTATCTTTAGATATGAAAAACAAGCATTGTAAAATGCTAAAATAATCAAAGTAATAACCTTGGTATTTTCGAAGCAAGAGGCATTTACTCTAATCGTGTTTCACCATAGGCCTCATCATCGCTTACTACCAGGCGGGAAATCGCATTTCTATTAGGTAAAAAAAAGACCACAAGCGACCAGTTACAACTCCAGCACCATAAAACTCCGCGCAGTCAGCACCATTAACCGAGTGCATAAAAATCGAAACGGCAGGTCTAAGGAATGTACTTCATTGATTGGACGAAAATCTTAGAAAAGAACGCTGCAAACCATGCCAAAAGTTCTCGCTGGCTAGATTTCGATCAGTGATAGAGTTCAGTTCATTGTGGTATCGGAATTTGTCCAACCGCCCACTGGCCCTTGATGTGGATTAACGATTAATAACAGTTATCCGAAACATGAAATCGGTCAGATATCCATCCAATTGTCTCCTGCTGTAAACATTGCTCACCTTCCGATCACTTTTGCTGGCTGCTCGACTATATTGTTGTAACTCACTCATGTTCAGCCAGACTGTTTTTATTGGATTTAATGCAAACATATCTGCATCACCGACCTGATATAATAAGCTATTCAGAACTAGCAAACTGTTATGTAAATACTTTTAAAGCTCTTTAAAGTCTTTTGTGGACATCAAGTTCATTTATTGCCCAAAATGCAAAATAGCTCTACCCAGTAAGTAACATGTTATATGCTAATTCTGATTAAACAACTATAAAAATCCACCAACAAAGATCATAAGTTGAGACGTCAATATAGTGTACTACTAATTGCGAAGAGAATTAAAATGTAAATATTGACTCCGCCGGTTAGCGAAACCAGAAACAGCTACGTTTCGAGTGGTTTCAAGGAACTGTGATTCACGGTGTTTTCGAAGCTTCGACTGACTGAGGGCGGTTATTTTTATTTTCTTTTGAGAATAGAAGCGAGTCTATTAATTACAATGACGCACTCTTCGCCTTGTGTCCGAAACTGTAGGCAGAACGTCGTAACTGCGGATGTTACAACATCTGCTTTATTTTCCGTACTGTTTTGTGATTGCCTGTGGAAGTGGAATTGACTGCCGTTTCATTGATAAACTCATTGTTAGTATCAGTGATTTGGCAAGATGCATGCATATGGCCAAACAGTCTTAAAGGCATACTGTTTGGTGTCGAGAACGAGATTGAAAGTTTGTTTACTGTTCGACAACAACAACCGTCGTTCTGTTCTTTCTCAAAATCAACTCATTCAATATGTATTGCATAAACTCTACTTTACCAATCCAAAAAATGGCCTTTGGATTTTACGCGTTTGCGATCGTGCGTGACACATGCTTTTTTCACAAAATTGAAATTATTTTCGTTATTGACGTACATTTTTTTTTCCTTGATTATCTGCAGGCAGATTTAATTCTAAGAGCGTGTTTTAAAAGCTTATAACCTCAGGGTTATTTTCGAGGATCAAACAGTCGTAGTGAACACACCACATTTCCTTGGGTGATAAATTAAATTCCAGTATCGAAACACAATATTATAAATTTCAGGACTTATCGGCGGCGGATGCGGAGGGAGTATGGAGTCCGGACATCGAACAGAGCTTCCAAGAGGCGCTGGCGATCTACCCGCCATGCGGCAGACGCAAGATCATCCTTTCCGACGAGGGCAAGATGTACGGTGAGTCCGGACATGCTAGAGTACCTTACCATAGGAGTTCCTTAGAGCACAGCAATAAAACTGACAGTTAAAATGTCAGTTCGATTTCCCTGTTAATAAGTGTGCTAATCGGAAATAAAGCGATTTATTACATACTCGTAAATTCGTAGTTCTGACGCTTGATTCAATAATAAATCATTGAGCTTCTTTTTATTGAGTCGACAGTTATTTTCGATTTTTAACGATTAAGAGAGATCACTATTAGCTGCGTTGCCAGATACCGGGCAAGTTATAGCCTATTTTTTATTTGTCTGGATAATTCTGCGTCTAAAATCATAATCATAATTTACTCGTACCTCGACTTTAGGCATACCTGTACGTCCACGTTTACGTAATCGCTCCACAAATTTACGTTAGAGCTCGCGTAAAAAAATGTATTGGGATTTTTTTACGCGAACGATAACGAAAATTTAAAGTGGCACCTCGTGGTAGACGCACTGATAACGTACATGGAGAAATACAAATTGAAACAGCTTGCGCTTACATTACTAAATCAACTACATGTCAATTTGGCTGAATTATGAACCGGTATCAAGGCCGTAGCCAAACAATGGCTGTAGCTCGAGACAAAGCAGTTGATATTGATGTCGCCGACATGGCGGTTTGCGCAATAGGATTCCGAGGAAAGACGTGGACCAGCAATTATTATCTTCAGATCAGATCGTGTCGCTGATTCGTGGAAAGTATGTGCAGTAAGTCCGCGTCTATCATTTAAGGAATTAATTGCAAAGCCTCTCTAAAGGACCGGTTGAGTTAATACACTAACGTGGAACGCTAGGTAATTTATGATCACAATTTTATATTCTGACTATTTGTTGAAATTAAACGAGTTTATAAAGTTTATAACAAAAATATTTCAGGAAAACAGTGTAATAAAAGTTTCCATAACCGTAAGAAACGTTTTTCTAGGTAAAGTAAATCATTTCACCACAAAAGAGAGACAGGATCTTCTAGAAGCATTCGATTTTGGTTTCATCCAAGTCATGTAGTATTTACTTAAAAACTCAGATTTGCAAACCAGATAGCTGAATGGATGCCTCAAGACCATAAGCCTGAAATCACTTCGAGTTAATGAAATAAACATCGAGGTCATACAAAACGAATCCTAAGATCATTCATAAATGTGAAGGATAATTACACAATACAAAGTGTCAGTGATTAAAATGAAAGCTCGCTCTTGTCTGAGGGCGAAGCGAATTTTTTCACGTTACAGTGTTAAAGAAGCTCGTTAACGCGACGTGACGATTGCTACTTAAAATAAACCTTTGCCTTCAGTAAATTAACAGCTGGGAAAATCCCTCCGGCGACTGTTGTTTTTCTGATTTATGAATTGTTAATAATCTCACAGTGTTATCTTTAATAAATAAGAAGGTGCCTTTGTTTATGTTTTTCGATTTGTAATGCCGTTGTGTATTAATTAATAACATATTATTGTATTTATTCACTTATAGTGACATGAAAGTTCACTTGAACCAATATTCTAGACCTCTACGGGTAGCTCGCCTCCTAGTTAGAGGATATCTATACGTAACTAGTAAATAAGAAGCTCGTGTCTAAAATACTTAACTGATATAGGTTGTTGGTTCAGGAAGTGCTCGCAACTGTTATGTAGGTGTGAGTAAGAGTTCTGAAAATGGAAAAGTTAATGGCTAACTCACTTTTAACTTAGTATAAACTTATAATACTTGTCAAATGTATTGAAAATGTCTTTCAGTGGTTTTTTGGCAAGGAGTACTCACCTACGTTGGTAAAAAATTAAGTAGGTTCTCGCGTTAGGGCAATCGACGTAGAATAATTTCAAGAGAGCCACTGGCATGACCGGACGAACATTAAGTCGGCGGCAACATTACCCGGTTTTAATTAAAGGACTGGCCGCTCAGCCCGTCCCGTGCCAAATGGAATTGCTAAACAAATTCACCACGAGCGATGTGTCCACCTTAAGTGATTTAATAGACGGAAAGAAATGCAATGTTTTAATTGCTTAAATCTTAACCGCCATCTGGACAAAATTAAGCGCCCTCAGGTAGTAATTTGGGCGGTTGGACTTGGAACTTGACGACGCTTTCGTTTAACCCTTTTGGGCTTTTGAGATACTGGAGAATAAAACAGGGTTGAGATTGCTGTTGTAGACACATTTAAGAGGTGAGACATCAACTGCATTGAGAGTTGTTTTTGGTATCATGTACCTATATCTATGAAGTCTGATCAATAACATGTTGTGGTAAGGTGAATTCCGGCCTTATCCAAATAGTGCGATTTGTACTACTCGTATGTAGTTTATCCGAGATACATTGTCCTTCTGTCTGTCTGTCTCAAAGAAAGCCTTTATTTGGTTATCATTACCAAAAAAAAAGCGACAAATACTCAAAATCACGGAAACGGTTTTATCAACAGGCATTCTTATCAAGGATCAAACCCACTATACTTTACTTCTTAGCCGGCTCATTGAATCTATTTTCCTGCTTTCAACCTTCTTTGAAACTGTAAGAAAGAAGAGGCCTTGTCTTCAATATTCCGCAAAAGGCCGCAACCCTCAGTTTAATACAGAACAGTTGTATAGTGTCTTAAAACACAAGTTCAATAAACGTGCTTACTCCCAAGCCCCAATAACGCTCCCAATAAAAATCAGCAAATGCTCCGTGGCAATGTAAAAGACATCTTCTATATTTAGTCGGCGTTATCCGTACTATAATTGCGGACACGCGTCGCCCGGACAATATATGACCACATTACTCGAGGACGTGTCCTGCCCGGCGTAATCTACCGCTCAAGTGCGTCACCCTCGTCGGCTGCTTCGGGCTGTATTCCCTCTCCTGTGAGAGCGCGTTTAGGATTAAGCACTATTTTTAACGTATCGTTCATTCATGCTTTGCAAATGAAAAAGCAATCGTTGGCACGGGTCGGGTCGTATTAAAAATCCAGAGTTACATTTATTCATGTAGGCTTCACGTCTGATTCCAAACAAATGTCTTTTCAGTTATCTTTGAAAGTGGGAATATGCTCAGGCAAGCAACAAGTATCTTATGAATTTCCCTTGCAGAATTGATAAGCTCTTTTTCTTTAATCGATTGTAGAACAGGAACTAGTGCATCATTAATCCAAATTTTAAATCCACTCAAAATGTAAGTTCAGGAAACCCTGTTAGGAAAAGTTGTTGCTTCTTGCAACTCGCTGAAACTTATACTGCCCTAAGCCAATCTGAATCCTATCAGCTAGATTACAATTTATTATTATGAGCTGATAGATTTCAGATTCTGTGTACAGCAAAAGCAGAAAAACAAAAACTAGCTGTTCATAAATCAATCAAATCCTACCCACTTTCAAAACAATTCCATACAAGTTGAGCAAAGTTCTGCGCGAAGTTCTAACTTTCTGCTATCATGTTTCGCTGAAGTGCTTCTAATAGAGATCCCGATCGCGCTATATTGTTATAATTCACTGTAACGTGTGCAAACTATTCCAATCAATCGCCGCTTCTTAACCTGCGATTGGTGCGAGTTTTTAAGTACGGGATCAGTAACAGTTGCACGTGAGTAAGTTACCAGTGGGCGGTGCAGTGCAAGTTCGACAAAGGCGAGCTGGTGGCGGCACGTTCGTGAGTTAAGACATTCAAAACCGCTCAATATCCTGGGAGTATGAAAGTTTCGTCGGCGCACGGCTTCACGTGGTCCGGGGTGGAGGGCGCGGGGTTCGCCGGGAGGGCTAAACTATGCGAAGAATGCGCAATTAGTGAGCGAGCGAGCGTGTAAGGGGCTCCGGCCGCGCCGCTAGGCGGCGAACGCAGTAAGAAAATATAAAGAAGGGGCGGGCCGCCCGCGCCCGTTGTTTAGCGCCCCGCCCGCCTTCGGGCATAACTCCCGATTGTCTCCCAAGAAATCCTCCTTAGACCCGTCGCAACTCAACCCTTTCTCGAGGATTCGCATCGCATACCTCCTGTTTGGGTCAGCGTGAATTTCCTTCGAATCCAGATACAACTCAAAGTCTCATGTTTCTTTTATTGGGTATCACTTTGATTCAAAAATGTATGCCAAGACGACTTTAGTCTTCTTTTATGAAACGCTTTTTAGCTCTACCTTTAAACGTATCGTTTTAATAAAATTATTCGAAGTAAAATAGGTTTAGGCTATTCGAGATTTATAAAAGACTACATAAATTCTAATCGCACTAAAGCCTTGCCAGAAGACAATCTACAGACCATGCCTATAAAACGACGTTAATGTATTTCTGATGGATCTTCAATATCCCCAAGTTTACGAATAAATTATCTCTGCGTACCCTTACGACCACAATATATATTTTTATTGTAAATATTAGGTCTCAAATGAGTGTCGCAAGAACATTGAAAATGTAATAAATTGGATCTGCGAAAAGATAAACAAGATATCAAAGTCTCAATGACTAAGTGAATGAAAATAGTGCTTTTAACAGTACCGCTGAAGAAATTGGTTGATATTCATATGGAGCTAACTCACGCACAATTTCATCCGTGCGGAGTGCGCGAGAGCGCGACGCTGGCAATGGACCAAATTAGCTAACTAACGAACTAATAAATTATGATCTCTTGTTTTTCTATTCACTGTGGAATAGAAACGTTCCGACTTGATCCCTCTGCATGCACCGCTATTTATAGAGAGATGCACACGACGTTTCGGGTGAAAGCACTCTTAATTCGCGGCCGGCGTGTCAACTTAACTCACAAATGGAAGTTACGTTTACCGAGGAATAACGTACGACTTGTTTATCCTCCTCACTAATTCGTTCTTACAGCAAATTTGTTAGAGTGGCCACACTCACTAATTTTAGCTTAACACTCGCCGTGAAAAGTTTACGACGGTGCCATAATTTCGGAGCAATTTCAAGAATGTTTGGCTTAGCAGTTTCAAGTTTCTTTTGCGAGCTGGCAGTCGAGTCTTTAATTTCGAGATTAATATTAAGGTAGTCGATATTTGTTAAATCAAACCCGTTATTACTAAATACATTTTTGGTTTGGCGAAAGGCTTTGTGTTGGACAAATTGATGGAGCTGTGGACCGATGGGCATATGAGTAGTTAGACGTATGCTCGCCTCAACAAGCAGCAAGGGGTTAATTAAATTCGCACCAGCCGCCTCTCGTCGCCATCGCATTCCCCGAATTCAATGAGATTTCAATTTACTTTGGTCAGGTCTTCCTCTGCGGTGTCCACAAATTAATATAGTTAAGCGTTATTAGAATAGACTAGTGAAATGAATAGTTGCTGTAGTTAATGTTATTCAAATACTACTGGAATGTTTATGCCAAAGAAGGCATTGACCACGACCTCGTCTTTAAATAAATTAGTATCACTTTTGAACTCATCGCTACCTGTACCAAAACTAAGCATAGCTTGTACTAATGGGTGTTAAAACCGATAACCGACATAATAACAGGATTTTCATCAAGAGGAACACTTTATGTTCGTCTAGGGTGGGGCGAGAACCAAACCCACCACCAGAGGCTTATAACTCAGAAATCTAGCCAGTCAATCTATCTCTAACTCTAGTGTCTAAAAATAGTAAATACGAAATTTAGATTGGAGTAAAAAAATTAATAAGTACATACCTTTTACCTAAGATATTTTGAAAACTGCGACATATTTCCATTTTAGCTATAATCTCTATTTGAAAATATCTAGCGAAAAGGATAACTCTGTGCAAACTTTAAAACAAACGTATATTTTACTCCAACTATCTATTCCCCAATGAAAATTGTTTAACAATGGCAGCCGGCATTTACTCCGGCAATCCACCCCGAATTCCAACCCGCTGCAGTTTCAATGATTGAAAATAGCTATTCAAAATATTTTGAAAATTGTTTCATAACGGGATCGGCAGTGCTACGCTTGAATTGCATTGTATAACGAAACGCAACGCCCGCTCATTCTGGCACGCGGGGTATGCACCGGTTATGTCAATCGGCACATGATTCTGATCCCTTTTTCACTGATTTCATAGGGGTTTTACTCGATTACGGTAGCGATATGTAATGTTCGTTAATTGGCATTCCATTTCGGAGGTAATATTTTGTTATGGTAGGTATTTTTATTCATTGATGAATGTATTTTGTAAAAAATGTCCGTTATCATTCATCTCCATTCGTAGCTATCGACTTCTAGACTGGTTGAAGGCGCCCTGTTTCCAACCGAATCCTGCTACCTTTATCAGATCTTCAGTCCACCATATCTGTT
Organism: Udea olivalis; assembly: GCA_947369235.1. NCBI lineage: Eukaryota > Metazoa > Arthropoda > Insecta > Lepidoptera > Crambidae > Udea > Udea olivalis. The sequence continues at coordinate 5,425,305 of OX376346.1, read as the reverse complement.
GAATATATTTATGGTTATAAAGAAAATCATAGTAGGTACCCAAATAGCAGTGTATGCCCTTTACTTAATTTTCAAGACTAAAACTTGTTCCCAGGTTGTTTGCTTATGTAGTTGAACATTATATTTCAGGAAGGAACGAGCTAATAGCGAGGTATATAAAATTAAGGACAGGCAAGACCCGGACGAGGAAGCAGGTCTCGTCGCACATACAGGTGCTAGCTAGGCGGAAACTGCGGGAAATACAGGCCAAACTCAAAGTGGTAAGCATGCCTTACACATTTTACTTATCCTAAAATTATATTCACACAAAGAACGTGCACTATAGCATTTGTATTAAATACAGTAAGAATCTCTCTTAGTACGCCGAAGGTGCCGTTGAAGGTGCCGAAGGTGTCGTTTTCATTTTCCCTTTCGCCCTTTTCACCCTTTTCGGGGCTTAGGGCCGCAAATAGCGAACGAAAGCGGATTTCGACCAAATACTTACATAGGCCCTATATACATTGGGTTAAAATGCCATATTTCGTTTCTATGACCAATAAACTTCTAATATTTATTCGATAGATGTTTATGAAGCTATAAAAAGTTCATGGTCAAGGTCAACCGAGACTGGAAACTTGAAACTTCAAAGCATTTCAATACAATTGCCAATTTACATAGCATGTGCCGATTTCATTGATGACCTAAAGCGGAGTTCAATAAAATAGTTGAAGTGAATGTATAAAATCTAGGATGGTGGGATGATGAAGGAAAAGGCCATGCAGTCGATGAGTACTCTCTCCAGCGCCCAGATAGTGGCTGGCCTGCCGCACCCGGCGTACCACCACACGGTACCGTTGATGCAGGCATGCCTTGTGTTACTGAACAAAAAGGACCAACCCCGACACTTACATCTTCTAATAACTTAACCAACAGCCAGTGAATCTTTGAAAGTAGTGTAAGTTATTGGAAAAAGTAAATGGCGGAACAAGTCCTGAGCCTTACGTTTGAGCGCTACTAAACTTAGGCATGATACATGCTATGCACGCGTTACATACGCGCTACAAATAACAGCTGTTTTAAAGGCATTACTTACTAGACGATAATATTACTAGACAAGTTAATAATTAAAAAGTGTTCTTTTACATACTACATACACTATATTCTACACATATTACAAAACCAAAAAATGAAGGCTTCAGACTTCAATTAGGGTTATGAGTATGATCTAGCTCTACATTATACTCTCGCTGTCGTTTACTGTTAAACTTAAAATATATATTTAAAGTATTCAGTGTTTCTATACCTCTAAGCTTGTATCATACATAGTTGCAATAACGAAGTGTTGTTGTTGCCGCCACGTTGGTAGATCAGTGTAAATTAAAATAATAACCATCTCATGCGCTTCAAGTATAGCAGTGTGTAGAGCAAAAATAACCGTTGAGCAAATAACAACGAAAGCTTTATAATATGTTTGCTATTCGACTGTCTATATTAAATACATTAATTTTTCATTTCAGCAATTTTGGCAACCTGGATTACAAGCGGGGACGTCACAAGAGTACGTATAATTTGATAATTTCCCAAAATTTTTCACATGAAAAATTTATTTTCGTTTACTTTTCCTTTTCGTCTTTGGTAATTTGAACTCAAAAAGGTAGCTTTCGTGCAACGATGGTATCACAATTTAATTTCGGAGAAATCAGACACAATATAGATAATAATATAGGTACATTATAAAATATGATGAATCGAGGCACTTTTGTGCTGCCTCAGGAGTTCCTCAAGGTTCACACTTACGGCCAATGCTTTTTCTTATATTCATAGACGATATTACCTCATTGATAAAACACAGTAAGTTTTTTTACTTTTAGCTGATGATCTGAAGATATACAAGACTATTCACTCTATCTTAGACATGAATATGATTCAGGAGGACCTCAATAGCATTCAGTGTTGGTGTGATTCAAACGGTATGCCCCTGAATGGTAGCAAATGCTCCCACATAAAAATCACAAACAATAAAAGAATTATTCCAACAAACTATGACTTGAACGGCACCGTTCTCTCGGAAGTAAAAGAGCTTCGTGACTTGGGTGTAATAGTAGATGGTAAATTAAGCTTTGTTTCGCATATTAATAGTATAGTCAAGAAAGCTTCCAAGATGTTGGGATTCATCAAAAGAGTATCTAAGGGTTTTCGATCAGTCAAAACTCGAGTAATTTTAACCAACGCGTTAGTCCATAGTTTGTTGGAGTACGCAAGTGTAGTGTGGAACCCATCGTATGCAGTACATTCTCAACGGATTGAGGGTATTCTGCGTTCGTTCACGAGACACCTTGCGTTTATTTCATCAGGCATATCGCATAGAGAACCTTATGACCAAAGATTGTCTTTCTTAAAAACGTTTTTGCACGGACTTCTCCATGGATTTATGAAATGTAAAGAACTTCTGAAGGATGTCTCGCTTTCGGTTACATCGCGTATTCCTCGTCATCGTATACAAAAGACCTTTGCTCTGCCATTTTCAAGGATGAATGTAGGCAAAAACGCTCCTTTAAACAGATGTTGTGCAAGGTATAACGCATTAAACGATAGAAATGGCACCGTTGGTTTAGACATCTTCCACGACAGGCGGCCAAAGTTCAAGCATGCTATCCACCAAAAACTGAAAGTGTAACTATGAGATTAACAGGTAAATTTTTTAGCTCACCAGTTAGTTCCTAACAGTTACATTTTCATCTATTTTAGGTTTCATTATTATGAATGTTGTGTACACCTATAATAGGTACTTATATAGGAAAAAATATTTTTACTGTTGTTTTAAAATGTGTTTTTCCATAAATAAATAATATATTCATTATTTTTAAATGATATTTGTGTTGACCTGTGAATGGGACGTGATACATTCGGTTTAATTATAATCACTAATCAACCAGCATTGACTACCGTTTTTTTCTCAACTCTGTTCTCCACCTCAAGATTGCCTGGAAAAAATCGCTTTTAGTTTAGCGATATACTTATGGTTTATCTGCTAAATAGTTAGCATTAGCGATCATAATGATAGGTGCGAAAGTTCTTGTCAGTGGAGGTGCCGCCTTTCTCCCTTTCTGAATTCTACCACCATCTTCAGGTTACGCCGTTAGTTTGTTCCCCTCTTTCTCTTCTGTCTATTTTCCTTCTTATGATTTCCGTAGGGGTCAGCACAGAAGCACGGAAGCACCCCAAGTCAGATCGTGGTTTGTGTGTTCTGAAATCTGGACAGAACCAAAATCTTTGGGTTCATTGTTAAATTTCTGACTGAAAATCACAGCATAATTTCACGGCGCAGCAACAGCATGGAGCGGTGCCGGCATCGCCTCGTATTAAAAACATTGTTTCATATTGACATTGTAAAATATATCATAGTATCACACAATTCAATGCTCTAATGTGAACGACAATTTAATTGCTGGAGCGGTGCCGTTGCCGCGCCGTGAAAATGTGCGGTGACCTTAACTCTCCGGTGATGGGAATCATCGATAAAAAACCCAATAAATTCGGATAACGGCGGAAGGCTCATCGCCTACCACGTTGGGTTTTGATACTATTGGTGAAAACTGGGCTTCTGAGTGTTCAATTCACCTTGACGGCAATAGTCGCTTGCCTGTGACTACCTCGTTTGGGATATAGTCGTGATGGTATGTGTGTACAGTGGGTCACTAAACGAGACTCCTATTGGTTTAGCTGGGCGACTAGCTGAACTAGGGCCACTAGCCGTCACTTAAACGCGGGCAGTCGTGTGGCGCCACGAGAAGCCGGTGATTGCGCCGCTACACCGAGAGACAGGCAGCTTGCTGAATGCCATTCTAACTGTAGAAATCCTCGTCCGCAGCTTGTGGCGCTCAGTTGTGAACTTGTGACCCAATGTGCGGCAGCACTATGAGTTTTTTCAATTAGTTTGACTCACCAACTGTCATCTCTTCCAGCGTGAAGCCGTTCCCCGGCGCAGGGTACAAGGGCGTGGGCGTGCCGGGCGGCGTGGGCGTGCCGGGCGGCGCGGACGTGGCGCCGCCGCCGTGGGAGGGCCGCGCCATCGCCACGCACAAGCTGAGGCTGGTCGAGTTCTCGGCGTTCGTGGAGCACCCGAGGGACCCTGATACGGTGAGTTTGCTGCTTCATATTTAGGTTCAACCTTCGTGCGCATCAACGCCAAACTGTATAGGAGTGGATTAGTCGCCGTGACCGAAAACCGTCGGACCCCAATCATTATCATCAGGTTCAACCTGTAGATATGTTCGCTACAGTCTTGATGTTCTTGTCCCATGAGCGTGTTGTTGTGGCGTGGACTGCTTCATAACGGTAGGAGGTAGAATTACTAGTAAACAAGGGGAGTTATCAGGAGAAGCTATGCAGAAGATAATACCACCAGGCATGATAGAGTGATTTCGCTGCCTGCCCAGATGGACCGTGCTAACAGGCGCGAGGTGGACTTTAGTTCGATCGTAGCTCAACGGGTCCCCAATTGCGATTGGAAAGTCCACCAGTTGCTTGTAGCACGAAATATCTTTTTTGAACTATTAAGGACACAGCACGGTCAAGAGAATTGAAAAATAGGTATTTGTATAATCTATTGCTGTGTTTTGTAAACCTCGAGCGCCCTGCAGAATACGATAGAGACAAATGCGAACCGAGATTACCTATCAAAAGTACACAAAGTCAACGTTTCGTAGTCTCCTAATCCCTTTTCGAAAAGTTGACCGATTGAGTTACTTTTTTCATTAAAAATTAAAGAAGGACTATGCCCGTGTTCCTATGTTTTTCTTTTATTGAAATCAACTAGTCAAATTAGTTTTCTGGACGATTAAACACACCGGAAAATCTATTTTAGTAATTAATTTATTAATAAAAGGAAAACATAGGGACATGCCAATATTAGCAATAGATTTTTTGGGAAAAAATCATTCCTCTAGGAGTCTAGGTACTAGCAAAATCCAGGGAGGAAACAGGGGACTACGTTTGTACGAAAAAACGGCGCTTCTGTATCCTCATAAGGCTAATATAACTTAGTATTTGGTTTGCTTAGTTTGGGGTCAGATGGTGTAATTGTCCCAGGTATCTATTTATGTATTGCCAACTTGGTATTAGTTCCAGTTTAGTGGCACTTTTTAGGTTCTTAGATAACCAGCAAGCCCCAAACTTGACCTTTTTGGTGGTTTGTTCAAAAGCTTGGAAATATTATGTGATCGTAGTGACTTTTAGTGAAATACGATTGACAATATTGTTACAACAAAAGGCTTAACTTTTATATTGATGAACAACAATAAAGGCTATTCAAAGCTTCATCAGAAAATGTTAAGTTCCATTTCCAAAAAGGGAAGCCCTAAGCTATGCCCCTTAACGATAACCTATACTGTAACGTACTGACGCCGATTCCTTAACTTGAATCAGAAAAGCCTTCTCATGAAAAGGATATGCGATTTCTAGGCTACAGATGGATAAAACTCCGAAGTCAGTCATATTTCCAAAATACTCAATCGTTAAATTAGTCTCCGTCGCATCACGACGACCCTGACACGACAAGAATGATACAACCAGTATGAAATAAGACCCGTAGCAAATGTTACAAATATGGACGGATGAACCTTGAACTTTGAATGCCGTGATACACTTTCCAGATCGCAGCTTTAAATGTAACTTGAATACTCTTAAGTCACAATAACCTTTACACTTCAATAGTGAATATTGATGATAGTTCTCATTTTAGTAAAAATAATTACGGCGGCCCCAACAGGTGTGCCAAATTATTTAATCTGTGAATGTACTGGTTAATACAGTCGTAAATAATTGGGGCAAAGGGCAGCAGAACTATTGTAAGAAGATGGTTAAGGTTGTTTTTTTATCTCTGTTTTATATTCTTTTAGGTTTATTAGGATCAAAATAACACATTGTACTTTACTAACGCCTGTTGCCGAAACAAGTTTAAAAGAGTAACTGCTGAGTTTCTCGCCGGGTTTTCTCAGCGAGAAACAACTCTGACGCGGTGGTAGGGTCGCATTGAGTTTGTACCATAATAATATGGGTATATAAATACACAGGTTTTTATATAGGTACCTATGCATATTATTATGGTATTTATGTCCATTATTTAGTATATTTTGCTTTAAATTTAACGATTTCAAAGTACTGAAACAGTCTATTTCAATGAAGTTAAGTATTTGAGTTTGAAGAAGAAATATATTTTCGAATGAACTGACCACTTTTATGAGAGATTTATTTATTATTTTAATTTTTTGCGGGACATATGTTAGTTCAAAAGTGTATGTTTTTATATTCTAATAAACTTTAAATATTAATAATAATAGTTTCTCGATTACCATTTTCGAAAACGTTTTACGATGACATTGATGTTTTAACTTCAAAAGCAATAAAATCTCTGTCGTCAATTGTTGCCTATTGATACTAAATTACATTTGGCTATGCTTATAGTGACGACTTTTATAATAATGAATCGCGATTCGTGATCTCTATACCATTTCATTAGCTGTCAGTGATGTCACTGCTACATAACAATATTAAGAACATCCCTAAATCGTCATAAACGCCGTGAAGGAATCTAGACAAAGTGATATTAGATCTAACTTGTATTTTATTTGTTTCCAGTACCCTCCAAGCGCAGCGCCGGCGCAGCATCTGTTTGTACATATAGGTGGCACAGTGACATACGCGGACCCGTTATTGGAAGTATGTATAGTTTTTATATACTACCTACTACTGCTATTATTACCAATCTAAGTAGCTTTAACTTATTCAATCAATGTTACTCAGGATCCGAATTTGATACGAATCCTTGAATGTAATTTTCATAAAAACAAAAACATTAAAACACTTTTTACACAACTCTACAAAATACATAATACTAAATGTAATGTTATTTTTACAGTCCGTAGATGTTCAACAAATAAACGACAAATTCCCTGAGAAGAAAGGTGGACTGAAGGAACTATACGAAAAAGGGCCTAGAAACGCCTTTTTCCTGGTCAAATTCTGGGCAGACCTCAACACGAGTAATCTGGACGACCCCAGTGCTTTCTATGGGGTCACTAGTGTGTAAGTATATTCATTTATAAGTTCTTTTCTCTCTCTTCATCTTTGGACATCCAAACTTTATTCGACGCGACTATGACGACGATGTCGAATTTGACAGTAAACACAAATGGACGAAATATTGGCATTAAAAGAGACATCACTCATCATCGTCAGCCTACTAGTCTACTGCTGGACTTGTAAGCAATTTTTTTAAGGCCCATCGCTGCTCCGGTTTTAGAGCCTTCCGTACTCAGTCCGATCTTGGGTACTTACACACTAACGCAATGTCCGTAGTTTTGGGATAACTATCATGGTCTTAATCTGAATAATATAATATATCATTTATTTCGGACCATGATCCATGTGTTAGTAACAATTATATTTTACGTTTATGTTAGTTATTACATTTAAATTACAGTGTAGGTAGGTACTTAATTAGCTAGCTCCCCAGTTGTTAGTAACAACGTGAGTAGCCGTGAGATGGCGAACTATCGGGCTATGCACCCTTTCTGCTACAGTGCCCAGGAGGCTGTTCGCGCTGGCCCGCATGCGCTGCACCAGCGAGGCGACACGCTTACGTATAATGGCCTGAAGGCCGTCAATGCGAGCCTCCGCGAACATTCCTGAGGCGCTACTATGCCTCGGTACACCGAACAGCGTCCTAAACGCATTATTATATTGAACACGGAGAACGTTGGCAGCCCGCTGAGTAAAGTTCATCCACAAACTGCACTCTAAATAAAGTTAATTTTACTCTTTTTTTACTATTTTTATAAAAACGAAGATAATTTTAACAACCGACATGTAGTATCATCTTAAATATGATATTCAGCATGCACCATTAAATATTCAAGAACATCATATTGTTGTAGGTTTTTTTTGACACATTAGTTTGATCGTAACTACGGACGTTTCTTTTGTGAGTTTCCTGGCACCTTCCAATCATCGGTACAACTTATCAAGCCAATGCGTTACAGGTGGCCCGCTAAATCATTCTTATTTATTTTTTGACGACACGATCGGCGTAAGGCGCTGTAGCACGGTTTCTCGCCTTGAATTCCGTAGTATCCCGGGTTCGATCCCCGGTCAGGTCAATTCAGAAAACGATTTTTTCTAAATTAGCTTGGGTCTGGGTATGCTGGGAGACGCCCCTGGCTTGATTTCTTGACTGGCACCTCGTAACACAGGGTGATATCTACTGCCACCTACCTACCTACTTCGAGATCATGACAGCTGTGTTGTCTGGCGCGTCTATACTAATATTATAAACACGGACGAGTAAAAAAAACACTTCAAAACTACCAATCTGATCATGAAAATTCTTTTACTAACAGAAAGCTGAATTATTCAGAAGTGATATGGGCTATTAAACCAACATGTAAACCAAGTCGGAAAAAAGCGGGAAAATGGACACCAGCTTTCAAACATTTGGCAGGACGATGTCTGTCTGGGCAGTTCGTATTTAAATATATTTGTTCATTTATTTTGCAGATATGAAAGCAACGAGAACATGACGATAACGTGCAGCACGAAGGTCTGCTCCTTCGGCAAGCAAGTGGTGGAGAAGGTGGAGACGGAGTACGCGCGCTTCGAGAGCGGCCGCTTCGTGTACCGCATCCAGCGCTCGCCCATGTGCGAGTACATGGTCAACTTCATACACAAGCTCAAGCATCTGCCCGAGAAGTACATGATGAACAGCGTGCTCGAGAACTTCACTATACTTCAGGTGAGTGGCATTTTAAGAAGGAAATATCTTACAGATGTAGCGGGGTTTTGGGGCAGGAACTTCCTAAAACGATATTTTGATCACAAGCAGTCCGTTTTTTTTTCTAAATAAGTAGTGCGCTTAAAGGCGTCAGTGACAGATAGAGTTACGTCATTAATGACGTCACTATCACCAAGTGCCATGTGACATCATAGAAAACTGTCAATTTTGTTAATTGTAAATGCGTGCTGTCATGTTACAGGCATTTAATTCGAGGGCTATCTCTTTCGATATAAATGTTAGTAGTAAGTACTTATTTTACGTCATCGTAAATATTGAGGTTGTGTGACAGTAATTATATGGTCGATTTGGACGCTGGATAGTCACTTTTTTTCAATTTGGACATTGTGAAAAGGGCTTAAAGCGCATAAAGTCACATACGAAACAAACTATCTACCAGCGCTTGAGCAACAAAAAATATAAAATTGAAACCTTAGAATAATTATATATAGAAACCACCGCGCGCCCATTTTGAAGCACCTTAATTTGAGCCAGTGTTCATTACAGCTCCGCAATGTTCGATGTCAAAGCGCGCCGTACGTAAGCAAGCAATAGTCACGCAAGCGTGGATCGGATTAGTGCTTCATTTTTGACGGGGCGGTTGTATGAAGACTATCGCTCTATACGTTATTATTCTATGATTGAAACCTGGATAGGGACCAGAGTTTAAAAGGTCTGAAATAACCCGATCGATTGATTTGATCCCGACTTTCTGCTAATCACAAAATCATGCCTAACATTTTATATTGTTACAGGTGGTGTCAAATAGAGATACTCAAGAGACATTGTTATGTGCGGCGTTCGTGTTCGAGGTGTCCAACAGCGAGCACGGCGCGCAGCACCACATCTACAGGCTCGTCAAAGACTGAACCCGGGACTCTGCGCGCGCGGGTGAGCGCCCGCCGCAGTGAGACAGGTGCCCGTTGTTGTGTTGTTCTCAGCGCTGATGAACTGTTAAACGTTTTCGTGATACCGAATTGTTCGTTTCCTTTCGCAGAGCTCAACTTGAACTCAATCCAGATTAATAATCTTGGCCCCAGTGTATTCTGCGGTAGACTGCTTGGAATATTAAAGTTGAACCTGGATTTAACGTTGAGCGCAAGTCAGCCTTACTATGTTTCTAATTTAGTTATGACCGGTGAATTGAAGTGGTTTTATTCTCGTTAAAAATTCTTAGGTCTATTCATTCATGTAAAAAACTCAAAATATACAGGTTCATACAAACATTATTAGACCCAAACCTTTAATAGGACTCGGTCCTTAAGTTAGACATCATATTTTAAATTTTATTTCCATGAGATAAGGATGAAAACCCATGAAAAACTGTAAATGTTGTGCCTTTTTAAGGGTTAAAGCTGATTTTCAAACGAAATGGACTATAATTCAGAGGGTGAAATAGTTGGACTGTAACTAACACAGGAGTATTCAAATGGACGCACAATCACCATCACCGGTTTTACCATTTTATCTGAAAGATTTTTTTCAAATCGGGAGACTTGTCTATCAAGAGTTTTTTACATAAACGGTTGATTCACTCTTTACTTTCCTTCCCATTAAGTATTTGTCATTCAGTTAGGCATCTTAGCCATTTTCACCTCTAAACTAGGATTCCAAGTTACTTGATCGACGCTCAAACTGTCATCATTGCCACTTGGCACACACTGCTCTGTCACTGATTAGATTGAAACTAATAATCGCTATATGAACCTAAAATAGCAAATTGTGATCTGAAAATTACGCTACAAGTATTTTTGTAACTGAACGTTTATTGTATAGCTCAATTTTTAATATCTCTACTATAATTTTAAACTGTTTTCCCGATTGTTTTTCATTGCATATATAATGTATATAAAATTATATTAACCACCACAATGGTCAGAGTGGTATCTTTACTTGAAACATATGAGAGTAACAATAATATTTTACATATATTCTTTAAATGCTGAATGACGTTCGGTATAGTTGTGTAAAATATTGTCAAATAAGGAAATATAGAATTGAATACACACAGTGCCTCTATAATTATGTTACATTAACATAAATTACTTGAGCAGTTTAATCTTTTCACTGGTTTAGACATAAGAGAGGATAATAACTATAGCTGTAGCAGTGAAAAGATTAAAGTTTTAGTGTAGGGTACCTTGAATCATGTGTAGGTTAATCATAGAATGTATTAAGTGTCTCTTAAATACCGCCTGTTGTCTCAAACGGCTTGTGGTACAATGTTATTAGTTGCTACGATTTCCTGTCAAATCACTCAGATGCGAGTGGTACCTCTGGCGTTGCTAGTGTCCATAGGCTGCGGTAACCGATGATTATTAGGTGGTCCGCATCCTCGGTCACTTACGAGTACGTTGTGTAAATGTGAAAAAAAAACTAAATTCTTTAATTTCATTGCCTTCACGAATTCTACTCACTACTCCTTCATGCTTCTTCTCGTCTTTTCTTCTGTTTCGATTGTAAGTAATTCTGTTCTTTATTTAGTAATAATTTGCCAGATAATTATACTAGTAACAGTCTTTGCCACAAAAAGAATTTGCGAATGTTGTACCTACTTGTAAATAGTGTACCTACGTTAAAGTGTTCATGTGTTCACATGGTCTGCCAGTTAGGGGGTTGAACTAAATTGTATCATAAATGAGAGAAATTAGAATTTCCGTCACACGTTTAATGTAAGGAATGTATGTTATTTCTTTTGCCCCGTTTCATTAGGTCTTTATTTTCTTGGCAGCTCTATTCTAAGGTCGATTTTTAACAACGTGATCCTTATCGTTATAATTTGTGTGATCTCATTGATTCATGACAACTTACTTCTTTAGGGAATTACACATTGGAAGACAAATAAAAAAACTGGAATTTCACTATTTATGATAGAGCTGAATCTGATGTTCTCCAATGCTCTGCTCCAAAATTGAGGACTGAGGATCACTTTGTTGATATCGTTGGCGCGTCCGAGTGCTGACTGCAAGTCTGAATCTAGAACTGTGCCTTTACTAAGAGTTCACGTCACATGAACTACGATAGATGTAATTTTTAGTTGCATTTCTATTCAATGGAGTACTACAACCTCGTTGACGTAAACGCATGGTACTGGTCAGCTGCGGCCGCTTCTCTTTCAAGTTTCAAAGTACAAATGAGTATGGACGTTACTCACAGGCCTGCCGGTTATACAATAAGTTTACGTGGCAATGATTTGATCTCTCTTTTAGTCAAATATTTTAAGGGCCCTCCCGTCGGTGCGCTTGCGCACACATTATTTTTAAACAGTTAAGTTTATGTGCATTACATAGTATTTAGTTTCAAGACATGAAGTAGGAAAATATTATCTTAGATAATAATAAGAGATTTTTGTATTTATTTCATAGAGTTATAATAGGTAAATTGTAAAGTGAATAGCTTTAAGTTTCTTTGTTTTATGGCGATGGTCGTTCAGAAATTGTAGGTAATATTATCACGTCTAGGTACTTAGCGATTGAACTTAATTTCAAATAAGTAATGGGGTTTTTGACTACCAAAAAATATATTTTATGGACCAAGAAAGTAGAGAATTTAAATATCCTTATTATTTTGCCAAAAATATTAAGTCTATTTTAAAAATGTCTAACATAATCACTTTTAAAAGTTGAAGTAGTCAAACAACCTGTTACAGAATTTCCTATTTCGTTTTCTGAAGGAAATTATAATTTGGCACAACATGAAAAGTTTCCTAACTCCGAACTCGGGATGTTCTTTGGCAATTTTCATTGATTGTGAAGATAACAAGCAAAAGAGATCTGCTTTGTTGTGATTTTATACTATTGTATATTATTATGTACTCATATGAGATTCAACTGAATATTATTCGATTCTTTTGCTAGAATAGTATTAAAGGAATTGTTTGAAAAGCCAAATAAAGGCAATATGCAATAATATCTAGGTCGTGTCATGTAAATAAAGTATACTTTAGTGCATTTTTCAGTTATTAGTACTTTAAGCGATTTTTGCTTCTATAAAGTTTTTCATATCGACAATCTGCCATATCAAACGAAAATATTAAAGATTTAGTCGGCAGGGTTGGAGACAATCATTTGCTTGAACTGTAGATTGTTCTAAAAACATTTAAATAAAAAAACTCTGCAAATACTTAGATAATAAATTCGTTTAGTAAACAGCAAATGATTCCCTACAAAACTAGCCGACATTGTACAGTATTTTAAAGATAATATTACGTTAAAGATTTGTATGAAAATTTAATTATATTGTCTTCTTAAATTTACGTGTTTATTATTTACTAGCTTTCCGCCCGCGGCTTCGCCCGCGTGAACTTCATTTTTATGACATAGGGTTTTTTTCTGACTTACGATACTTGTTATTCACAAAATTCCGTCTTAGTAACACTAACACTTGAAGTAGGTAACGAAGTTTCATACAAACAAACTATCAACCCCAAAAACAACCCCTTAGAGGTCGAATTTCGCAAATACCTGTCTTAGTCAGCACCTACGTCCTAAAAAGAACCCCAATGTAAAAAATTTAACTCCTAGCACTTGTAGTTTCTGAAATTTCGTGATGAGTGACCTTTCGCTTTTATATATTTTAATAATTTAGCGTGCGTATTTTTTATTTCACTATATATCAGTGTTTAGAGCTTGCGTGTGTGGATCGTCTGGGTGCAGGATTACTCGTTTGTTTAAATGAATCGTTTATTTTACGAATTAGAAAATATTATTTATTCTTGGTGTTACAAACTGGTAGTTAATACGATGAAAAAACGTCTGTACTATTTTAAATCGTAGCTGCTAGGTAGTGTGAAGTTCGCATGTGTCCCCGCCGCCCGAGGGGTAGTCCGTGAGGGGGGGGTCGTAGCTCGTAGCCAGCTTCACTCCGGTTTACCGGTCCGCGCTGCGTTGTCGCGGTCGTCCCAGAAGATGGCGGTAGCGTAAACATGGCCCCGCCTTTGAAAGCAGCAGGTTTCAAAATGAGCAGGATACAGTTAATTATTTCCCTTGTTGTCATCTGCATCTGAGGGCTGCAGTGGAAGCGGACATATCTTTGAGGTGGCACGCTGTATGGTGCCCGTCGCTGTATGTATGTCAGCTACACGTGATACTCCATCCTTGCCTGGGTAGATGCGGGTGACACGACCCAATCGCCATTTCAGCGGCGGAAGGTTATCTTCTTTGATAAGAACCAATGCGTTTTGTGCAATGTCTGGTCGATGCACCTTCCACTTTGTTCTGGTCTGGAGCTCCGCCACGTATTCCTTTGACCACCGTTGCCAAAAATGCTGTCGCATTTGTTCCACTCGATCATGTCGCATCAAACGGTGTGTCTCAGTGGTCGTCAAGTCTCTGCATGGTGGAGCGGTCAGAGGCCGACCAATAAGAAAGTGGGCAGGAGTGAGGGGAAGGAGATCATTAGGGTCGGAAGAAAGCGGGAACATAGGACGTGAATTCAGGACAGCTTCAATCTGTGTGAGAACAGTGCTAAATTCTTCATATGTAAGGTTGCAATTTCCTAAAACCCGTTTAAGGTGGTATTTGCACGATTTTACCCCTGCCTCCCACAAACCACCAAAATGAGGAGCGTATGGTGGTATGAAAATTAATTTTATGCCTTCATTAGCTGCAAAGTCTACGATTTCTTTGCCATTATCTTTTATAAATACTGATAGCTCCTTTTTTGAGCCTACAAAATGTTTACCGTTGTCACTAAATATGTCTAATGGTTTCCCTCGACGAGAAATAAACCGTTTTAAAGCGAGTAAATAATCGTTTGTAGTAAGACTCGACACTAATTCCAAGTGAATTGCTCGTGTAATAAAGCAAACGAATAAACATATATAGCATTTTATAAGTTTAGCTCCCCTGCCTCTACGACTCAGTATCATCAATGGTCCAGCGTAGTCAACGCCGCAGCGCATGAAGGGGTAACCTGGCTCCAGACGCTCGGCAGGTAAGTTGCCCATGATAGGTGTCAAGGTTTCTCCCTTCAGGCGCGTGCACATGATGCACAAACGAACCGTTTTCCTAGCCAAATTCCTACCTGCTAGTGGCCACCAAGTTTCACGAATTGTTGATAAAAGCAGTTGGGGCCCCGCATGAAGTAGGTTTTTGTGTTCGTTTCTAAATAGAAGAACAGTAAAGTAACTTTTGCTACACAGTAATAGTGGATGTTTTTTATTATAATCGAAATTACTGGCGGAGTTCAATCTGCCTCCGACTCTAATTAGACCATCTTTATCCAAAAATAAGTTAAGACCAGAGACTTTACTAGAATCACCTTTACATTTTAACGTTAACCTTTTCGCTAAATTATTATATTCATTCGGAAAGGATTGCAGCTGTGCTACGCGCGTAAGCATTCTTGTCGACGCGCTCAGCTCGTCCACCGATAAGGAACCGGTTTGCCGCCCGGCGCCGGTGTGTTTACTTGCTGCGCGCGCATTAGCTATGAATCGTAATACATACGCTCCGCTACGTATAAGACGCTGAAATGAGGAGAATCGTGAGAAATCTATAACTGATTTTTGCGAATTTGTGGTTACGGCGCACACGGTTTCCTTTTTTACCTCTGGCAATTCAATACAGTCGTAAGTGCTGTGATTAACCTCGAAATTAAATTGTTTTTCTTGCAAAAATGTGGGTCCGTTCCACCATAGCGTACAGTTAGCAAGCGTTTCGAGGTACATTCCTCTAGATACTAAGTCAACTGGGTTTTCTTTGCCGCTGACGTGCAACCACACGGAATCGCCAGTTAGTTCGTTTATCTCTGTAACGCGGTGTTGTACGAACGTTTTTAATTGGTGAGGTGACATACGAACCCAGCCCATAACTATAGTGGAGTCCGTCCAGAAGTAGACCTTATCGAAACACAATCGAAGCGAATTTACAATTTTATTATATAATTTTGCGCCTAATAAGGCGCCACATAATTCCAATCTTGGGATCGTAACAACTTTAATTGGCGACACCTTGCTTTTGGCGCATAATAATCTAACCGTAATTAAATCACTACTGTCGCTATACGTACGTATGTAGGCACATGCGCCGTATGCATTCTGAGATGCGTCCGTAAAAATGTGTAACTCTTTTATCTCATCTGCACTATTCATTACGTGTCGCAGAATTCTTAACTCGTTTAAACAACTCAACGCTTGAACAAAATAAGACCAATCGTTTTCTATCCTTTTAGGAACTTTATCGTCCCAACCTATTTTGCACAACCACAACTTTTGCAATAGCATTTTTGCGATAATTGTGGCCGGCGCAAGGAGGCCTAACGGATCATAGATCTGAGCGATAACAGACAGCATAGTTCGCTTTGTGGCGTCAGGCGCATTCGTCACCGCAGTAGTGAAGTGCAATCTATCGGTAGTGTTGGACCAACCCATCCCGAGAGTTTTGTTTTGACAATGTTCGCCTATAAATAATTCTTTAGAAGTGTCAGCTGATATATCGAAATTGAAAGTCCACTTGCGCAGTGGAAAACAACCTGACGATAACAATTTATAGATCTTTCCGCAGATATCAGTTAGTAGATTCTGATCATCATGGCCTAGAATTAGGTCGTCTACGTAGAAGTCTTCCCTTATTATGCGAGATATATCAGCATCATCACATTCGTATACCAGTTGTCTTAAGCAACGCATGCTCAAGTACGGCGCAGACGCAGTTCCGTAAGTTACCGTGTTCAACTGATAAATCTCTAACGGATCTGAAGAACATTCCCTCCACACAATGAGTTGTAAATTCCTCTGATCAGGCTGTATCAAAATTTGTCTAAACATCTTCTCAACATCGGCACAAGCTACATATTTGTATTGCCTAAAACGTAATAATATTGAGAAGATGTCATTCTGAAGAGGCGGACCGACAAACTGAATATCGTTAAGCGATTTGTTCGACGTGGTCACAGCACTAGCATCGAAGACGACTCGCAATTTAGTCGTCAAACTGTGTTCCCGAAAAACTCCATGGTGTGGAAGAAAATAGTTCTGTTTATCATACGTATCTATTTTAGTCATATGACCTAAACTGACATATTCACGTATAAAATCGCGATACATATTTTTATAATGTGGTAATCGGTTTAACTTGCGTTCCAATGCTAGAAAACGGGTTTTAGCAAGTGCGTATGAGTCACCGAGGTTATCAGCTGGTTCCCGTAAGGGAATGCGCACAGAAAATCTACCGTCGACTTCACGTTTAGTCGTAGTAATAAACAAATTTTCGCATTTTCGTTCGTCTTCTGTTAGTATTTGTTTAGTACTATTTATTTCCTCTAATTCCCAGAACTGCTTTAGCTGGGAATCTATTGCCTGGGTAAAATGACAATGAACCGAGCGACCGGCTCGCGAATTACCTATGAAACCCGATACTAACCATCCTAACTTGGAACTTTGTAAGAAAGGTCCACTCGATAACTGAAACCGATCTTCGTTTAAAATATTCCAATACAAATCCGCGCCGATTAATAAGTCTATCTCGGAAGGTTCATAAAAGGCGGGATCTGCAAGTTGAATGCCATTAGGGATATGTAATGATTTGTAATCAATGTTTGTCGAAGGTATACTTGAAGTAAGATGCGGTAAAACCAAACACCTAATCTTCGTATCGTAATTGCATGTTTTTGAACGTATAGTAATTTCGCATATTCTATTCGATTGAGTAATAGATTGTCCCACACCCGATATTTGAATAGTGGACTGTATTGAAGATACGTTTAATCGTTTAAATAAGTTATTCGTAATAAAGCTATGCTGACTACCGTTGTCCAGCAAAGCGCGTATAGTGAAACGTTTATTATTGCTATCGACTACCTCAACAAGCGCAGTACATAATAAGACTTGCTGCATGGGCAATAACATCTGTTGTAAATCGCTTGAATTATTCGTATTAGAATGAAGCGCCGTCAGCGTACCTAGCACCTTGTTATCAGTGGGCTGTGAATCATGCGCACGCTCAGCTGATCTTGTGCTGTCAGTATGTAATAGGCTGTTATGTTTCTGTTGACATTGTTTGCACGGCCCGAACAAGCATTCGTTTATCGTATGCCCAGCGCGCAAGCAATTACGACATAAAGCTTCATCGTTTACTAATTTGATTCTATCTCTAACCGTTAAATTTAAAAATGAAGTGCAAGTATAAAGTGCGTGATTTTGGCGACACATTACGCAGACACGTACTCGTTTATCATTCGATTTGTTGGTGTTGCGGGTAGAAATATAACTATGAGAAACATGTGATTGATTCGAAAGCCTTTTAGAATCGTATAATGGCTTTCGATCAAGAGCAGGTTTATTATTTTGTGGTTTATGAGTGATTTCCAACAAATCAGCTTTGTTTTTTAAAAAACTTAGCAAATCGTCTAACTTTAATTTATCTTTATGATCACTATATTGACTTGAGAGTGAACTTTTATGATTCTCCCACTCTTTTTCCGTTAAGGCGTCTAATTTAGTTGAAATTAAATAAATAATCAAGGTATCCCAAGACTCGGTTGGTTCACCTAAGGTTTGCAAAGCACGTAAATTTCTTAAAATCGTATCAATTAATTTTCTAATCTGTAAAGGTGATTCTTTTGTGACTGTCGGAGCGGAAAATAACGATCTCACATGATTGTACACTAATAGTCGATTATTATGAAATCTATTTTCGAGCAATTCCCAAGCATGAGCATAATTAGAAGCTGTGAACTCCAAAGCACTGATGACTTGTAGTGCACAACCACTGAGAGAAGACTTTAAATAGTGAAGTTTTTGAATTGATTCTAAATCAGTTCGTTTATGAATCATGGTTAAATACGAATTTCGAAATTCCAACCACTGATCATAGGAGCCGTCAAAGGAGGGCAGTTTAATTTCTGGTAACTTAACTGGCAAGAACTTTTGAACTGCTACAGTATCCGAATGTAAGCACTTGGAATTAGTAGTTACGTCTTCTTCAATCAAACATTTAGCAACTGCGAGATTCCTATAGTATTGTTCCTCTATTGACTCTCTATAATCTAATTGCAAATAGGAACCTTCCTCATCAATTATTAGTGCATCTATTTGATCTTGAATATCACAATAATTTTTAAAACATTCTGTAATCGTTTGAATTCGCAAAGTTACTTCAGTGACTTGCGTTTTTGGTAAAGTTACAGTTGACTTAAACTTTTTAACGAATTTTTCAAATAATGTAAATCTTCCCTTAATTGTGCTTCTAAGTTTTTTAAGCTCATTAAGTTTACTTAGCTCGTCTATTCTATTTTCATCATTCTGAGAACTATCACCATATTCGTTATCACTCATTTTGGAGGGTTGAGAAAAGACTGAGGTACTTACGATTTTTCTCGCGAATCAGCCACAAACTCGAATCAGGAAATCGCGTAGCGAGTTAACTGTAATATGATAATGTAACACTATTAACACAAGATCGTTTAGGAGTTGGGTAAGGCAGGAATGGTGGCTCTGACCGTATACTCGCTGGTTCTTCAGTGTAGCTCCGGCGACGAAGACCATATGTTTAGAGCTTGCGTGTGTGGATCGTCTGGGTGCAGGATTACTCGTTTGTTTAAATGAATCGTTTATTTTACGAATTAGAAAATATTATTTATTCTTGGTGTTACAAACTGGTAGTTAATACGATGAAAAAACGTCTGTACTATTTTAAATCGTAGCTGCTAGGTAGTGTGAAGTTCGCATGTGTCCCCGCCGCCCGAGGGGTAGTCCGTGAGGGGGGGGTCGTAGCTCGTAGCCAGCTTCACTCCGGTTTACCGGTCCGCGCTGCGTTGTCGCGGTCGTCCCAGAAGATGGCGGTAGCGTAAACAATCAGAATCTATTAATCCAATTAAGGTGACAAAATTTATGTTTTAAATTCTTGTGTAGTAATAGGTAATTCTCAAAATCTACCTTTTAATTTACATTTTTTTAACACATGACATACCTTATAGCTACTTATTCATAAAATATAGATGTATTGTGTCGCGGACTTTTTTATGGATCTACTACAAACCTTTTTTTTGTACATTGTATGCATGTATAATCAACAGTGGGGCCAGCGCACGCACGAAAAGATTTACGGTGGCGCTTTTTTTCCGGATCACTTGATAAGTGTTAATTGATCTGGCTGAAAACTAATTATTTAAAAACAAATACATGCCTATAGCAATCAGGGTTATTAGCTTTTTAACAGTAAAATAATTTTTGAAATCGGTTCGGCAGTTTCGGAGATTACCTTTTCTTTTTTTTTCCGGGTGAGAAATGCCTTACGCACTATCCCACTGCCTGGGTGGGACAGTGGGGGAGTGTGGGACTCTCCGCCGGTGGAGCCGGCGGCATACCCACTAAAAAACACCCGGGTATACCCTCACCGCTTTGGAATAGTGCGACATGGAGCCTTGCGGATTACCACGTCGCCCCAGCGGTAGGCCCGGCCTACGTGCCGAGCCTCCTCACGCTGCGGGGCGTACCGGTATACTAGGCACCCCCAGACGGGCGCACCGTGCAATGGGGTGAAAGCCCCCCGGCTAACACCCCGGTGCTGCTTTCAGGGAGCAGGAGGAGGGCGAGCGAACCGCCGTCTTCTTGCCCCCGGCCGTCTGCGTCGGAGAGGGGCTGCGAGAGGGTCATCTTCTCGGGCCCTCTCCGCGTTCTCCTTCTGCGTCATCACCTCCCCGCAGAAGGAGACCATTGCCTCCCATGCTTGCTCGCTCCCTAACATGGCCTGAATAACGGCCAGAAGCGAGAGGTCGCCTCCGATGATGGCAACCAGAGGGACTTCCCGAAACACCCGTGTCCAGAAAGTACCTGTACCAGCCGATACGTCAAAGGCCCCTTTCTGGCTGAGGACCGGCCGTATTGCCTCTATGGTGTCGCTACCGTAGAGCGGGTCGGCCAGGTCCTCCGCCCACCTCCGCAAAAGCGCTTCCTGCGCCCTCCTTCTTATGCCCTTAGCCGTGTCCAGTGAGGGGCGCTCGCTTTGCGCTCTCGCTGCTGCCCTATTCTGGTAGACAACAGCGAGCACTCATGCCTCTAGTTCCCACGGGGGCATGCCTGCTAAGACGCATGCAGCCCCCGTTGAAATCGTCCGGTATTCTCGGATGGCTCTCATCGCCATGACCCTTTGCGGGGCCCGCAGGAGGGTGATATTGTGGGCGGTGAGAGCTTCTGCCCAGATTGGCTCCCTGTAGAACGCCATACTACGTATAATGCCGGGGTAAAGTCGCCGGCATGACTGGTCTGGGCCGCGCATATTTGGTAGGAGCCGACCCAGAGCACCCGCTGCACGGATAAGACAGGGGGCGAGGCAGGTGAAGTGTGCCTCAAACCGCCACCGTCCATCCAATGTGGGACCCAGATATTTCATCTGGACCCCAACCCGCACATTCACGCCATTAAATCATACTGAGGCGCCAGGAGGCGGCCCCTGACGAGGTCCATGAAAAAGTAGGGTCTCGGTCTTTTTCAGGGCCACCCTGAGACCCAACGCCTCGATGCGGCTGATGACGAGGCTGGCGCCAACTTCCGCTAGCCTCTGTGCCTCTGAGAAGCTGTTTAGCAGATGACGCGCATCCTCGGAAGGAGCGGGCCGCGGAGCACCCAGTCGTAGCCAAGGTTCCAAAGTAGGGGCCCTAAGACGGACCCCTGAGGAACTCCACACCGCATCGAGCGACGAAGCAGCACACCGTCGCCCCCTTCGTATAACACCCGACGGTAGTCGGTAGCCTCCCTGCCCCGGAGGTAGTCTTCGAGTAGCCTGCCGAGATAAGAGGGCACTCCGAAATATTGGATTGCCTCTCTTATCACGCCAAACGGCAGGCTTTTAAAGGCGTTGGCTATGTCAAGGCTTATCGCCAACGCCCTCTCTCCACGGGCAGACGAAGCCTCCGTTTCTTGCCTCAGAAGTGCCAAGGCGTCTACCGTGGAGGGGCCGGCCCTAAACCCGAACTGTGACTTCGAAAGGTTCGGGCCTACCTCACTTATATGCTGGATGAGGCGGGAAGCAATAATTCGCTCTAACCCTTTCCCGGTCTCATCCAGTATGACAATGGGCCGGTACGCTCCAGCTTTCCCTAGAGGTCTCCCATCCTTTTTCAGGAGGCATAACCGCCCCTCCTTCCACTGAAGGCCACGTGAGCGCTGCGTCGTAAATTCCCCGAAGCTGCCCTCCGAGATGTCCAAGGGCAAGGGCGAGCACCTTGCCTGGCACTCCATCAGGCCCTGGGGCCTTCTTCTTGGCCTTGACCCGATCGACCACCGTCTCCATCTCCTCGTCGGTGACGGGTGGAATCGGCTCACCCTCAGTTCCCCTCGCGGGACCAGGAAGAGACATCGTTGGAGGAATGTGCACTGGGGGCTCCGGAAACCGCTCCCTTACTATCCTCTCCAACACCTCCGGCTGGAGGGTCTCTATGACGGGGGGACCTTGAAAGCGCAGCTTGTCTCGCGCAGCGCGATACGGCCTCCCCCATGGGTCACGATCGAGAGCCTCCAGCATCTCCTCCCGAGCTCTAGCTTTCGCCTGTCTTATGGCCAGCTGCAATGCCTTCTTGTCGGCGTTATAGACAGCATACAGCTGGCCCTCACTCTCAATGTCGCGGTTTCTACGACGTCGCGCTCGGGTAGAGGCTCTTCGCGACATCGAGCACTGCTCCCTCAAAAGAGCAATCTCCTTGCTCCACCAGTAAACCTGGTGGCGCCGTGGAGGAGGACCTCTGATCTGAGGCATGGCAGCGTTGCAAACTCCCGCTATTCGGTCCCGAAACCTGCTCGCCGCCTCATCGACCCCTGATGATGAGGGGGTCGCGCCCCATGCCGCCACTATGGCCGCCTCTTCTGCCCGCTCTCTGTCCAATTTGGCGATAGCCCAGCGCGGGAATGCAGAGTTACCTTTACGTCTGGGCAGCGCTACCGAGCCACTGGAAGTGGACACTTCGAACCGTATATATTTATGGTCCGAAATTGTTTCCACCTCGCTCAGCACTCGCCAGTTCCGTACGCGATGTGCGAGGGCAGGGGTGGCGAACGAGAGGTCCACCACGGACCCCCCAATCCTGCGCACACACGTAAATGATGTACACATTAAGTAGGGACAACCCGGAGCTGACTGCCCAGTCCTCAACGGCCCGAACCCTCAAATTGGTCGACACACTCCCCCAGAGGGACGACCAAGCATTAAGGTCGCCCATGACGAGAACTGGGAGAGGAGCCATCCGTAACACCAGTGGAGTCAGGCCCTGCAAAAAAGCCTCTAGTGTGGCAAGACTTACGTTCGGGGAGACATACTCGTATACGCCGATAATGGCGATGTCTCTCCCCATGTGGCAGCCACGTATCCTTGCCCCCTCGCCTTTATTGTCAGCGGCCGTGAATGTGTACTACCCGCCGCTACAACTATGGCCACAGAGTCATTGGTGTCCCCTGCCCATTTGGGGAACCACAAAATATGGCTCTGCGGCCACCGCCACGTCTATCTCCCACTGCGCCATAGTCCATAGTCCATGGACTGGATCATGAGATCCTGTGCCCCGGCGCAGTGGTTGAGGTTCGCCTGCAGGAAATTGAAATGCTGGGTGAAGCTCATTCTTGCATTCCAATTTCCACTGGCGCAGGTATTATGCGCCTCCCACTCGTGGCGGCCTGGGTCCAGAAGGCCGCTCGCGCTTTGGTGGGGGGAGGATTACAATTCCTCCCACTTTCGGAGATTACCTGTCCCGAACATACAAACTTACGATCTCACAAACTCACAAACGCTTACCTCTTTATATTATTAATAGATTTACACATTCTCGTATAATCACGATAACTACAAGTGGCTGTACCAAATTCCCGCGTATCAGTTAATATTAGTGATTATCGTTTAATTCACTAAGCTATGGCATCCATGCAAATATAAAAAACAAATGTTAGCAGAAAAAATACCGAATTTTGTGCACCTTGAAAGCATACTGCCATACCTGGGATACCTTCACTTCGTAGCAGGATACCTCTTTTTAGCTTTTAGAATGTTTTATGTTTATTTTTATGTTACCCCTTCTATTTTACCGCACTTACTACACCCACACATATACACATCAGATAAGTATAATAATTAAAGTGTAATCTATCCGATAACTAATAAGTACATAATGCTAATCTCTCAGTAAGACCCGGGAGGTATTTTTAATAATTAAATTCCTTTTAGTGCCCTAGTGGTAAGTAGACTTTTTTGTTTTTTCATAAATTATTACTGTTCCTCTCGTATTTTTACGACTCGGTGATATATGAATAAATTCATGTAACATATGAAAAAAAAAGTGTAAATTAGCAAGGTTGTTTCTTAACAGTATAAGCTATTTTATGCGTATATTTCATAAGTACTGAAATATTGATCAGCTATGACAAACTGACCATAAAATAGTTGCCTGCATATATGGCCACAAGGCGAAACACATTTTTGGCTAACGACATTTCGAATTCTTAGATGGCGATACGACTAGGATTCTTGACAATAGCTTTGCTATTTTTAACCACACAGACAACAAGTGGTAAGTGTTGAAGATCTTGACTAATAGTTTACTAATATGTGTGTACCTCAGATGCTTATTTATTTATTTAATCTTTATTGCACAAAAGAAAAACGTACAAATGGCCTATTATAATCCTAGTGCACTGAATGTAAAAACTTTACTGACATGTCTATGATTCACCAATCTTAACACCATAATATTAATATTTCAGAAGACATACCATGCCTTGCTCGTGACTTAGGGATTGAAGGACGCTCCATAGTTTGTGTTTGCAATGCCAACTACTGCGACACCATCACCAGAGAAGACCCGAAACCTGGCACTTACGTGGTCTACACATCTAGCAATGTAAGAACGTTTACCATCCACTAGCACAATATATCTAGGCCTAGATGACGGAACTCTTTCCCTTGATACCACGGTTAGCTACGATATCTTGGCTGTAGGAGACAGGAACAAATTAAAAAACACATTCCGAAAAACGTGTTCATAACAACATCACGAATTCACTACCCATTTAACACACAAAGGCAACGGTGCAAAGAGTATAGGTACCAAATCCGTTCTTAGATGTGATTTATAGCATTTTTAGCACTAGTGGCATTTTACCAACAAGTTTAGCTGAGCTTTGAATGCGACTAAAAAGTCTAACTCGTGATACTGTAGGTATTTTGTAAACCTTCTTAATATGGTAGTGTTTTTTGACTGGTGTTATTATTTGAAGCTGCCAACTTGAACTTGCGTTCATATTGCTTTCAACTTATTTACGACTGCATTATCAAGCAATCTCAATCTTGTTATGGCATGACACTCTGGACCACTTAAGTAGCTAGGTTTAACCATTTTTTGATAAGATAATTCCCAAATTATCAGGTATCAGTTAATTAGACTTATAATTATCTTTTTACGTCAATGTTTCTAGGCCGGTCAACGATTTGAAAAGTTTTTTGGAGAACTAAAGGACATACCAGTTACTACAACAACTGAATCGCCGACCACTGGAACTACGCCAGATGATGAGGAGGAAACGCCAGAATTTTCAGAAACACCTGTATCAGGTGTTCCTGACTTCGGCCCGGACACTTGGGCTTATGATAGCGACAACGTGGAGTTACCAAACGGTAAGACTAACTAATAAGTAATAACTTAGTCCGCGGTTTTTGGTAGTTTTCGAGCTATTTATTTTTCAAGAATTTTCGAAAAAATTCTGGGCTAAGCCACTTTTTTGGTTACTAGGTGGCGCGAATAGCTGAAATACGCGTTTAATTTTTTTGCATTGTCAGTGTAATACTAGGCCTTGATTTAGAAGCATTTTCATTCATAGCACTGAAAAATACTTCAGAAAAAATATGAAACAGAAAAATTGGGATATACTGTTCTTTCCCTAAATATTAAAGGCCATTTTAAAATATAGATATTCCTATGTAAACTATAAACTATTCATCATGTAAGTAAACAATGAAATATTTTAACGGCATCATACTTAAACTTTCATTCACTGTATCGGAAGTGTAAAAATTCAGGATCTTATGGTAGCAAATAATAAAACTTAATTAGCTGTGTATGTAAATCAAATGCATTTCAAAAACTGCATCACAGTAGGGCCACAAAATTGCGACTTTCTTGTTTAATACAGATTCTAGTCCTTTCTTTCGA
This sequence comes from Udea olivalis, assembly GCA_947369235.1. Taxonomy (NCBI): domain Eukaryota; kingdom Metazoa; phylum Arthropoda; class Insecta; order Lepidoptera; family Crambidae; genus Udea; species Udea olivalis. Next base: position 5,399,366 of record OX376346.1, on the reverse strand, counting down.
CGGTAGGTATCTCAGATTTTTCTGCAATATCTTTACAATTAGCCTATAGGCTACTGGTTACCAGTATACTGGACCTAGTCAGCCAGTGTCAAACTAAGCTGACTTTATGAATAAACGTGCAGTAGAGAACTTAAGAAAATACTAACACCCAGACACAGCACAAATAAACTATATGGAAATTTTACAGCAACCATATGGAATACTGTGAACCTAAGAATATTGACCAACATGCGATTCCAACGCATCGAGGGTTTCGGTGGGTCCGTGACTGACGCTGCTGCCATCAACTGGCGTAAGCTGTCTGACGCTGCTCAAGTTCGATTTATTCAGTAAGTGCCTTCAAACTTAACGGCATTTACTGTTTATACATCAGTAGGTATACTGGCACTCAGTAGTGCCAGAGGTAATTTTGTATCTTTATCTTAGGCCAAAACTATTTTTCAAACCATACAACTTAGAAACGGTGTAAAGTTGGGGAAAAATTTAGTTAAAAATGCCAAAACAATTGCCAATTAACAATGTCATATTTATAAATACTCGTAGATAAATGTCCCAAGATTTGACTGACTCGATGGCTAACGTAACGGTAATCAATCCTGCCGGATACGCCGGTGGTCGTGAGTTCAATTCTCATTCAGGAGGAACATTCAATAAAACATGTTATTTGATAGTAATTATATAAAAATTAAAAATAGCAAACATAGTTATGCTTTTGGAACACCATAGAAATGGAATAAAATAAGACTTTCTTATACCCGTATTGTGAATAGATCCTCTTATTTGCAGTTCCTACTTCGGTCCCGAAGGTCTGGAGTACAACCTGATCAGGGTGCCGATAGCCGGCGCAGACTTCTCCACACACCCGTACACATACAACGAGTATCCCTGGCACGATGCGGCGCTCAGTAACTTCTCACTCACTGACGAAGATTACTTCTTGAAGGTAATGTTTAGACAAATGAACAAAAACAAGGAAATAATAAAATAAACCAATATTTTTTTATGGGGATCGACAGCAGATAACCAACCAAAATAGCGAAGTGGGAAACAACCAAAAATTCTGATTTTAAGTACACACGGGCAGAAGCTAGTCGGACCAGCATGCCTGCAGAAGACGCCATGACTCATAATATGCCTGAGTAGGTAATGTGTACAAAATAAGTTTGGCCATCATAATTCCAGCTACCCATGATCAGAAGGAGTCTCCGCGTGGCCACCGACGAGGTCAAGATTACTGCCAGCACGTGGTCGCCCCCAGTCTGGATGAAGACCAACGAACGCATCACCGGCTTCGGCCAACTGAGACCTCAATACTATCAGGCTTTTGCTGACTACCATTTACGGTAAATCATTTGTATCGGTATACTTATCTACTATGTACTGCCTTTACTTATTGTTGGCTTCGCACAGGTGGTCATCTATCTATACATATACCACGTGTTAATGAAAAAGCGCAAAATCGACTAATAAAAAATAGGGGTTAAATTTTAACCAAAAAAGTAAGTTAAGATAAAGATAAATATACTATTTTTTTTTTTATTTATTCTTTATTGCACATTTATAAAAATAGGTACAATTGGCGGACTTAATGCCTAGAGGCATTCTCTACCAGTCAACCGCAAGGTTTAACAGAGAACATACAAAATTTGGGCTATATTGTACAACTACAAAGAAAATAATTACGACAGTGCTTAAAAACGAATAAAAACTTAGTCTAGTACAATTCAGGCGGCCTTATCGCTAGGAAGCAACCCACGCGTCAGGAATTTACTAACAAAATAAGAGAAGTGGGTAAGGTAACGAGAGATCATGAGATAAATTAAAACATTCCCATTCATGAGTACTCCCATACACAGGTCGTGAATTTAAAATGGATAATAATAATATAATATAAACATATAACATACGTGTTAGAGATAAATATGAACATACACAAAGAAATTGTATATAATAAGGATAACCAGAATATTAGGGGTTACACACACTTGCCAGAATTTCATCTGCTATAATGGTCAACAGACATCATATTGTTTCTCATAATTTCATATGTCATACTCATTGTTTACTATATTAGTCACGTGCTAGAAACATTGTTTCCCATAAAGTCAATTTCAATAATATCATTTGCTATTATGATTGTGAGCCGTATTATCACAAGCCATAACATCATTTGCCATCAAAATAACTTCTAGAAAAAGAACATAAATTGGTTTTATACTAAATGATCAATAGGTTTAGGTATGGTTTGGTTTGGTTAGGTTAGAACATGAAAGAAAACGAAAAAGCCAGAAAGCTAATCGCTTTTTAGAACAAAGGCGTTAGGTTAAATTTGTACGGAAGTGACTTGGATAGTTTATAGAGGTACTAGATAAGTAGGTATTAGAAATAAAAACAATTAAACTATATAATCAATCAATCAGATAGATTCGAAAACCATTTTGTACGGCTTTTCAATATTCTGTTGAATAATATTATTGCAATTAATAAAATGGATAACAATACGTATGGCACTCGTATCATTGATGTAAACTATCAAACACTCAAAGATCTGTATAGCCATTTAATACGACTCGTACGTCTACTCGATACAAAAGCTTAAAGGAATCTAATTTTAGGGCGAATAAGAATATGTCACATATTATGTATATTATGGTCAACAAAACATTCGGGCAAATGAAATTCTGGCATTTGAATATTATGGCATATATTCTTGGGGAAAACAATAGACAACCGAATATTAGTTTTGGCTTATCCACGCACTAGATAGATACAAAACAGGTTACAGAGAGAGGAAATATGCTTTCACTCGGGACTTGAAAGTATGTAAGGACTGGGATTGCCTGATAAGTGACAGTAACGAGTTCCACAAGCTAGATGAATGAAAAGGGGAAGCTAGGAGGAGTTCCCGGCTTGAACGCATATCATTAAACCTGGCAGACTCCTGAAAAAGCAACAGCTCCTTGAGATACGGAGGAGACCGGGGATCAAACAAAACAGAGTACAGTAAAGAGAGAATATGAAGATGTCGTCGGCGACGAATTGGAAGCCATTTTAATTGGGCCCGGAAAGTATTTTAATTACACCGTGTTTAATCATTACTTAACGCTATTATTGCGGCTGCACGCGAAGCGGCAACGTCTAAATCGCGCGTAATTACCATAGACTTTGTAATTTGCAACAAACACAAGAAAACAAAAGAAGCTAATATCTTCGTAAATAATACGCGAAAATTTAATTTAATAATTTACGTAATTCTTTTATAATAAAAATAAGTTGGGGTGTCTGAGGTTTTGCGCTTTTTCATTAACACGTTGTATAATTTTAATATGAAAAGGAAAGATTTGATTGTTTGTTTGTTTGTATTGAATAGGCTCGAAGCTACTGGACCAATTTTAAAAAATATTTTGCCAATACAAAGCTACATTATCAACGAGTAACGTAGGCTATAATATTTGAACGGGCAAAATAGTGGGAAAAAAGGTTCAATTGTTGCTCTTTAGAGAAAAACCTATTTGCTAAGAACGCAACTTTCACTGTTTTTTAAAAAGTAGCGGATTACCTTTTTTATTATTATTAACTGACAAGGTGGAGGCTAACTTTTTTGCCTTATTGTTTCTAGGTTCATAGAAGAATACGCTAAAGCCCAAGTCAAGATCTGGGCTATTACTACGACAAATGAACCGATCAACGGCATTGTTCCACTGGCGCCATTCAATTCCTTAGGGTGGTTACCTTCGCAAATGGTTTGTATTAACTGAAGTATCAGAAATAGTTAATATCAGTAATAATTATCTGAGTGCCACCATCAGTAGCATCAGTGGCTGATCGATTAAGATATTAAGTTTTAATAACCTTAACTTAACGGATGAACTAATAAATAAATAAATAAATAATAAATAAATATCCCTGGACATTATTCCACACAGCGCCATCTAGCCCCAAAGTAAGCTAATTAAAGCTTGTGTTATGGGATACTAGACAACGGATAAACATACTTAAATACATTTTCTTTTGTAAATACATACTTATTATACATAGGAGACACCCAGACCAGTACAAACAGACATGTTCATGCACACAAATGTTTGTACTGTGCGGGGATCGAACCCGCGACCTCTGGTGTAGTAGCCAACTTCTTAACCATTACACCAAGTCGGTCGTCAAAAAAATAATAAAAGGTTTTTGGTAGTTACTACTTACGATCTCAGACCTACCTAGGTAGGAGGTCTATGTTTAGCAATCGACATTTTGCCTCGAATGATGAAATAAAGAAATAATTGGTAAAGTATTAGTGAATGATAATTAGATATTGACAGCCAAACACAGAACAAACATAAATGTTCGTTACATTAACCTGCAAACGAACCATAATATTAACCTTTTATATAAATATTAAAATAGCTTTACTTGACTGGCGTGTTAGTGCAATGGCAGCGATCCTGACTTTAGCACCGGGGGTCGTGGGTTCGAACCCCACCAATGGCAAACATTTATGTGACGAACATTTGTGTTTGTTGTGTGTTTGGGTGTTATTATCTATTTAAGTATGTATTTAGAAATATTTAAGTATGTTTATCAGTCTCTGACACCCATAGTACAAGCTCTGCTAGGTTTGGGTTCAGATGATCTTGGTGTAACTGTCTCAGATATTTATTATTATTTATTTATTATTATAATGACATTATGAATGTCATCCTGAGACAATTACTGATAACACTTTGACGTATGAGTATTATTGATTAAATATTGCTCTAAGGGCTCATAGTGAGGCTCTTGAAGCAATGTCCAAAACGGTTTTGCAAGGCAATGTCACATATTTAATTTCTTTTAGTTTTATTATTACTGTTCTTTACAGGCCCGGTGGGTAGCCAACAACCTTGGACCAACGATAAGAAATTCAAAATTCAATGATACTCTTATCTTTGGGGCAGATGAACAACGCTACCTATTGCACTTTTACTTAGTTGGTGTGAGTATCTTAGTAATTCTGTATTATAAGTACGAGAGCGAGCCTTGGTCCAAGGAATTCAATACAGCGCAGCGTACAACAAAGCTCATAAGGCTTGTGAAAAGTCTGCGCCTATTGGTGAAGAAGACTAGACGGTCTCACAACCGAAAACTGCATTATGAAATGAACCCCCGAGGTGGAGGAGCTTTGTGCAAAGAAGACCACACTCGCATCTTATAGCTGCTAACGCGCTCCGTGCTGCAGTTATTTAAAGTGTTCTCTCAAAGTTGATATTTAGAACGATGCATAGAATAATAAATACAAGTGCTAACAAGTGCGAACGACCAATAGGTCAACCCAATGGCAATTTTATTTTAGGGGTAATATTTTTTGTTGATCCAAAATTCATGAATATTAAGATAAATAGTTGAATATACGCGCAGACTCTTAAGTCGGTTAAAGTATTTCCTAAGGCCTGTACTATCGGGATCTTAAGACGATCAGTGCCTACAGAAGAAAGTAAAAAGAAAGGTAGGTACTAACATCAATAATAAATGTTTTACAGATGGAGAGAGAAGACCCGAAATCAATCGACTACCTTGACGGAATCGCGATCCATTACTACGGTAACTTTGTACCCCCGGCGATTCTGACTCATCTACAGAGACGCTACCCCAACAAGATTTTACTGTCTACGGAAGCTTGCGAAGGTTTGTAAAGATTCAGTACCTAACTAAGTTGAATTGTTGTAAGATGTGATTGATTATGCATTGATCAGTCTTTCAAAAACTGGAGGTGCAATTACTGTTAGTCATAATATGATTTCAGAAACTGTAATCACGAAAGATGGAATCATCGAAATTTAAATCAGAAAAACATTGCAGTAATACATTGTTTCGGCTCTGAGCAGAAGTAGTAGTACTCAGCTTTCATAAATACTAATTCAGAAGTGGTATAGTACCTGTTAACTTGTTGTTCCGTATCTATCCGTAATAATATTTCGTTATATGTTTTCAGGACCTATGCCCTGGCACCAGATGAGAGTAGAAATTGGATCTTGGCGCCGCGCAAGACGATATGTCACCTCGATCCTGGAAGTAAGACAACTCACTTAAAATACCAAAGAGTGAACCCTTTTTATGGTTACTTCAATGTCATATTAAGATTTACGACAGATTTGCTAATTGAATATATTTGTATGCCCACTGCTAGGACGCTAGGTTTTAGTCTTTTTGTCTTGCCCTTAATTTTATATATGTCCCTGTCGTCAGCTAAGATCTGCCTGGAATGGTTTGATATGTCATCGCACAACGGTATATTGTGTGGAAATTTCAGGAAATTTTTAAAAATAAAAAATATTTCAGGATCTGAACAACTACGTGGTGGGCTGGATAGATTGGAATCTCTGCCTGAGCCCAACAGGAGGCCCTAACTGGGCTAACAATTTCGTAGACGCGCCTATATTAGTATTTGGCGAAGATGACGAATTCATAAAACAGCCCATGTTTTATGCCATGGGCCACTTCTCTAAATTTATACCTAGAGGATCGCAAAGGATTTTGGTGTCCCGCACTACTTTGATAGGACTGGAACACTTGGCAGTGATAACTCCCAAAGGAAATATTGTCATGGTGATCCAAAACAGGTATGTTTAAAGAATTACAATGACCCAAAATGCTTGGGTTATGGTCCAACACCGCTGTCATAAGATGAGCTCTTATTGCCTTAAGCTTCCAAACTACGCAAGAATGGCACAGTCCGCAACAGATATCTATATATATACACTAACAATCCTTCAAGTAAAACTTGTATGCTATTATTTAGCTAACTTTTAACTTGACTTATCAACAACTCTATCTGAAGTTTAAGTTACAACTACGATTGTTAACTACAGCAACTCATATAAACGTCACTTTTAGTTGGTTTTTCTATTCAAAGAATATTGGCTTTTTTTCTGTAGTAAAGACTAAAGAGTTGAGTTTTGCATACTTACATGGTACCCAGATTTTTATCCTACATACTGAGTGGTCCAAACATACACGTAAATAATTTTTTAGCTTCCTCACACTTAGGAGTATCCGAAAATACCCGGATTTTAAGTTACTCATTGAAATTTACAAGGTAAATAGTTAAGAGTATAGTAAATTTTTTGAAAAGATTGGGATGAAAAATTTTAGATAACTCTTTTTTTAAACGGCCTTCAAAGTTCAGGGAAAAAACAGCTTTTTAGTTTCATAATTTTTTTAGAGTTATATTGAGCGTTAAGGATGTGAATTCTTCAGAATCATCTAGCGCTATTATTAATCTAACAAAGAAAAAAAAACAGGCATTTATCTTAATAGATCGCGCTACAGTGACCGAAAAAGTAACCCAACCCAAAAAAAATTCAAAAATTCGTAAATAAATTCACAACTGGAAAAAAAAATCGGGTAACATACATGGGGTATTTTCGGATACCCTTGAGTGTGAGGAAGCTAAAAAATATTCATTGACGTGTATGTTTGGACCAACCTGTCCAATCAATGGCAATATCTTTAAATTGCCTTTTCGTCCAAAAATGTATGCCACAAATAGGTTGGCTGGAGAAGATGGATTAAATAAAAAGTGTGAAATGTTACTGGTCAGACATAATATTCTGGGTATGAAATAAACAAAAAATTTCAAGGCTATATCCACAATGATCTAATTCATGTAATTTCTGTTCCAGATACAATCGGGTGATGAATGTGAATATTCGCCTTGGAAGAAAATATTTAGAGTTCAGGATGGAAGCGCAATCAGTGAAGACCATTGAAATCAACCATAATTAAAATAGACCAGCTCATTATTTATTAAAAAAATATAATTGAAACAATAAACATCTTTTATTTATGTACAAACAATATCACGGAAGACAATCAACCTTTGTCAACTTGCCAACAAAGCAACTTTTGCTCTATACATTTTATCTTGTTAAGGTCAACAAATATAAAATATAAACAAGATATAACATAACACACTGTACAGTCTGCCTATGCAAGCTGAATTAGTTCTATTGATAAGATGATACAACCATTCAATTACATCACTTATACATCACAACTATTTTAGTATTCAGTCAATGACGTAATTTTGTCTAAAGGCCAAACACGGCACACAACTCTGCTTCTAACTAACCCTTCAGGAACTGGACCATACACTCTAGAATCTGCAGAGTTACCAGAATTGTCTCCCTCTAACCACACATGTCCCCTCGGCACAATTTGATTGCGTTTAGGAAAGTGGCCTTTTACCTTGTCACCAGGCAAACCCACTATTCGTTTGCATATGTTCTGCCTAGGGTTAGTGGGACTCTTGGCTATGATAATATCCCCTCTGCGCAGTCTCTGGAGCCGTGGGGTTACATGCTCGGTGAAAAGGATGTTGTTGGACTCCAATGTAGGCTCCATCGAAGGTCCAGAACACTGCAATCAAAAAACAGATTAAGTACTGAACAAATACTGGCACCCGCTGCTGGAGGGCTATTACCTTTTAACTGCCTTGTTTAAGATAACTAAAAATGCCATCCAACTAGGATTCCCCAGATTTGTTCTAGTTTAGAGCGTGTCCGACCGGATTTACCTTATCAATATGTGTCCAGGAACCCAGACATTCAATGTGTTTTTTTGTAAAATTGATAAACTGATAAAAATCTTAGTTCAGTGAATGAAAAGTATAGTAAACAACCAGATTGAGGTTTATAGCAAAACTGAATTATTTCAAACTAAGTCACAGCTACCCACATAAGTTTTAACAAAAGTGACAATCAACTCTAACATAACTTAAGGTATGTTCGAGTTGCCATCATAAGTAACAAACTTAATTTTGATTCTCAAATTCATTATCTGGTCGATCCCAAGATAACCTTGGTTGAATAATAGTCTGTGCCTGAGGCACAGCTCTAGTCAATATCTGGTCAGCATGTCTTCTATGCAACTCTCCATCTTCTATTCTTAACCTATACGTCGTAGGCCCTTCAACAGTTTCTATTCAGCCCTTTAACCACTTTTCTCTTGGACCATATATGCGTATCAAACAAGGCTGGTTAACTGTGAAGGGCCCGATTTGGCGGGCGGTGTGCTGCTGCCTCTAATTGTTGGTCAGCTGTACCTTCCACATTATCAGGGTGAAGTAAAGAACTGCAGTTTTAAATTTACGTCCATTCAACATTTCTGCTGGTGTCTTGTTTGTACAATTGGGCACAGTACGAAGGTAATAACGCTATCGCAAGTTTTTCTGACCAAGACACACGATCATCCGACATCTTCTGTCTTCATCTGAGCTTATTCCTAAAAGTCTGTATTGCCCGTTCAATTTGTCCATTACTTGCCGGATGGTATAGTGGAGAATACAAGTTGCTGATGGAGTTCTTTTTCAGAAAAAGATTAAATTCATCAGAGCTGAAAGCGCTACCATTATCAGACACCAGCACCTCCGGTAGCCCTTGGTATGCGAAAATTTTCCTTAATATGGTAATAACCGAGCCACTACTCATTGATGGTACGATTTCTGCCTCAAACCACTTACTATAGCTGTCAATTAGAACCAAGAACGTTTTGCCTTGGAATGGGCCTACAAAGTCCACGTGAACACGGACTCCATGGCTTATCATGGCTAATCCATCTCTGAGGATCTCTAGGTGGATTATTTCTGACCACTTGACATTGTTCACATTCCGCCACAATTCTTTCAATTTCAGTATCCATTTCTGCCCACCATACATATCCCCTTGCGAATAACCGCATGTGGGGCATGTAATAATTGCAAAACCTCCAAGGTTGTTGGTATAATAACCCTATTTGATTACGCCGACACTTGTTTTGTGGATATCAGTGAACACTTTCTCGATAAGCTTGAACGACTACAAAATTTGTAAGCCAAAACGGTTGTAAGTTTGGATCTGGATTAGTGCGCGGCCAGCCATGGACAACAAAAAAGATTACCCTTTGCAGAAGCTGGCCCTTACGAGTCTCTTTCGCAATTCTATTTGCATCGATTTCCCAGCCATTTGGGCTTTCTTCTAATAAAAGCACTCCTTTAAGGTCTTTCTCTTTTACTACTGAAGTATTTGGAGCATTACACCGCAGAGAATCGGCGTTGCCTACATAGTCATATCAACTAAGTTTCAATGACCATCTCAGCATTCTCGGTGATATCTGATCAGGTATTGGTTTTTCCGGATTAAATATGCCCCTGAATCAATATCCATCAGCACTGTTGCCCTATCAATAGTCAAATCTGCTGTTATCTGCGGCTGGTAACTTTCTGAACAGTTGTCAATACCATTCATGTTTTCAGAGGCCTGTCTATCAGAACTACTACTCTCTTCCTGAACCTGATGAAATGGACAATGTTCCCCGGGTTTGTGTATTCATGCACAATGCACACACTCATTAGACTTGAGTCTACCAATGTCCATAGGTTTGGTGACACTGGACGGAGTTTGCTTCACTTCAACATGATCAGGGTATAAATCAGGAAATGTCACTTGGTAATTTAGACATCTGTAATGCAGTCTCATAAGTTTATTGTTTTGTTTTTAACAGTTCTCTTCTTAAGCGATTATCTCGTACACCCCACACTCATCTGTCCCTCAATTGACGTTTTAAGTCCACAAAATTACACTTGGCAGCGAGTAAGCTTATCGCAGCCACGAAGTCCTGCACGCTTTCACCTTGTGATTGTTGACGTCTATGAAATTTGCCTGCTTGCAAAATTTCATTAATTTCCGGTTCATAAAACTGGTCCAAAACACGTAAAATTTCCGAAAAACACACATCCGTAGGTCGATTTGGTACCAGTAGTGACGCAATTAGAGCGAAAGTGTCTTTTCTGCACTGAGATAGGAACAAAGAACGCGCCTTGTCAATGTTCTTATTTTCATCACCTGCGGCGTCGAGAGCACTTAACTGTTCCTTGTTCGCCACTTGTCCGTTTTTGGGGTAAAAGGGCCCAGAAACACTATGTTCGCGATATTTGACGCCATTATTCACACAATCACTATTATTTTCCGAAGTCGCCAATGTACCACCAGATTGAGGTTTATAGCAAAACTGATTTATTTCAAACTAAGTTACAGCTACCCACATAGGTTTTAACAAAAGTGACAATCAACTCGAACATAACAAGAAGCATAATTTATCATCATTGTTTTTATTTTCAACTTCAAAAATATCTTTTTCTAGGGTTTCAGAGGAAACAAGTATTTTTACCTAAATACTTGGGGCTTTGTCTTTATCCCAGGCCAGCACTAATCACTAATTATGGTTTTAATAAAGATAAAAATTAATCTGAGTTTAACAGATATCATGCATTCATTCCACAAAGCTCTAACAGTAAGTTAAATGAACTTAAAATATTACTACAGTTAGAAGAGTTCTTACCATGACAAAGTCCCCGATGTATTCGAATGTACAGTGGGTAACACAGGCATATTGGAGCACATAGCCCATGAATCCGCAAGTTTTGCTAAGAATTCTCAAAACGGGCATCATACAATATTTTCTCTATTTACAGCATCGGCCAAATTCAAAATTAGACAACCTTGCGAGAACTCCAAATAACCTAAAAGATGAACCTAAAACTAATGTAATGTGCACTAATGTAACCTAAAACTTTGAAACAGATAAAACATTTCGCGTAGTTAAATAATTAGGAGCGGGAAAGTGAAATTCTTGACTCAAAACAAATATTCTGTTTGGTGCTCCAAACCAAAACAACATTGAAAAATGAAAATGTTACTTGTCGTTTAGACAGGACACGGACAGCTGACTCTGAGCTAACTGACATTTGCTTATGGCTGCGTTCCTGTGCGTACGAGTGGAATTTAACAAATTATTTCATCTGTGGTTTAGGTAGACTGACAGTAACTCCCGAACCAAACGCCGGATTGGCTTTACCTTTACTGTCACCAAAAAAATTGTTGAACCTTACCCTTTTGGAATAAGGTTCATAAATTACTTGATTGACATTTCTGCAACAAAATTCTGTTCAAGAGTCAGGGGCCAGATATCAATTCGTTTTATAGATCTATTATCGAAAACTGGAACATAAACGCGTTGCGTTAGGGCTTAGCTACACTTAACGGAAATTCCGACTCCGAACTTTCGTTGAGGTAAATTCGTTACAGACCGATCTTCCTTTTTAAAAAGAAGTTACATATTCTTTACTCATTTGATTGACACTGGTAAGTTATACACCATGTTATAGGCTGAGAGGCTGGTTGTTTAGTGATATATTTGAAAATAGAACACACATATTTTTTTTATATTTTATTTGAATGAGCATCATTTTTCCGACAATCTGGCGGGAATCCGCTTGCAGCAATGGAGCTCAGTCAACATGATTTTCGCTCTATGATTTATTAGGACTATGAAAAGGTTTAAAGCCTCAAGAATGTTTTGAACTTTTGGCTACTACTTTTGGTGAGTCTGCTAATCTGCTTGTTCACGAGCAACAGTATTTATTTGGTATGCTGAATTTAAAAGAGGATGGGATTGTCTGGAAGATGAAGCGAAGACAAGTCGGCCACCAACCGCGGTTACACAAGAAAACGTTCGTGCAGTCGAAAAACTTTTTGACGTGACAACGTCTTAAATTAGGTTGCGGCTGGGAGTCACTTATGAAAAAGTGTAACGCTCGGTAACGTTACGATGAGTCACCGAACGAGAGAGAGGCCCGCCGAATGCCTTGCGTCTCTCTCCCACTCAACTATGATCGGAAGACGTTGTCACGTAAAATCTTCGCCCGTAAAACCGACTTTACAGGCAACCATTTTTCGCCAAAACCGACGAATTACGTATGTAGAGCTGGAGCGAGAACTGGGAATTTGATCAGCAGCGATGCAAACCATAATTCACGACCACCTTTCTCTCCGTAAACGTTGTTCGAGATGGGTGCCGCAGAAACTTACCGATGAGCAGAAAGACCGGACGGGTGGATTTGTGCCTATTCATGATAGATAAATTCGACGGTGGCGAGAAAAAATAGTGTATGACACACTGACTGGTAACGAAACAACGTTTTAACTAAAAAGCGCAAAACCTCAGACACCCCAACTTATTTTTATCATAATAGAATAATGTAAATTATTAAATTAAATATTCACGTATTGATTACGAAGATATTCGTTTTGACGTGACAACGTCTTAAATTAGGTTGCGGCTGGGAGTCACTTATGAAAAAGTGTAACGCTCGGTAACGTTACGATGAGTCACCGAACGAGAGAGAGGCCCGCCGAATGCCTTGCGTCTCTCTCCCACTCAACTATGATCGGTCTGCCGCAATTCTTATTTTCATTCAATTCCTTGTTCCTATTGTGCAATTTAATTATATTCATATCAATAAATATTCTACCGAGAAAAAGACGTTGTCACGTAAAATCTTCGCCCGTAAAACCGACTTTACAGGCAACCATTTTTTTTTTGTTTCTTGTCTTTGTTGCAAAATAAAAAAGTTTATGGTGATAATGCGCGAGCTAGTGCGACGTTCCCGCTTCGTGTGCCGCCGCAATAATAGAGTTAAGTAATGATTAAACACGGCGTAATGAAAATATTTTTTTGGTTAAAATTTTACCCCTTTTTTTTATAAGTGGAATCGATTCTACTCTCGATTTTGAACAAACTTATTTCAGGTTTTGCGCTTTTTCATTAACACGTCGTTTAACTATGATCCCGAAACAAAGTGACAGTCGACTGTATGATATTTTGAAGATAAACCAACTCCTACGAAATGTCGCCGAGCACTAAGCACACAGAAACAAATGGTCGCCTCGTTTTTCTGCAAAATGGATCATATTGCTACTGTAGTGCTAGATAATCAAAGAACAGGGAATGGGTCACGTGACGTCATATGACGTAACCCTGACGTAGCAGTGGCGGCGGCCTAGCGGTGGACACACACTACGCACCAGGACGTCTTGTTAGCAGCACCATTTTTTACTTTTATTAAAATTACTATTTTTATTAAAATTACATAAATTCTGTAAAGTTTAACGAGGAATATACTTCATACACAAGATCCAATGCCTCATTTCACCCCTGAAGATTCAGCGCAGTCAAACTGAATATTCTACCTCTCAGAGGCCAGACTGTTAGTAAGAGTGTTAAATGATAGTTGTGGCCCGCCATGCAATAGTTTTTTATGATACTGTGTAAACAGCAACTTTGTAAAAATGTGATTGGTTTCTAACAAGATAGGATGTTTCTTTTCGTAGGTTTCACTGGAGCAACTTCAGTTCTCGCGCAAAGATACCTGACTAAGACGTTACTCAATTCATCAATAATTGACCCAATATAAATAGTAGCCGCGTACGCTACTTGGGACACATCTAAAAATGAATGCAACTCATTATACCGACTTGGTGTAATGGTTAAGAAGTTGGCTACTACACCAGAGGTCGCGGGTTCGATCCCCGCACAGTACAAACATTTGTGTGCATGAACATGTCTGTTTGTACTGGTCTGGGTGTCTCCTATGTATAATAAGTATGTATTTACAAAAAAAAAATGTATTTAAGTATGTTTATCCGTTGTCTAGTATCCCATAACACAAGCTTTAATTAGCTTACTTTGGGGCTAGATGGCGCTGTGTGGAATAATGTCCAGGGATATTTATTAATAGATTTAGCATTTTTGATAATAACACATCTGGGAATCTCTAGTTTGGATAGTTCATTCAAGTTCGATGTGAAATTATGCCATTTATTTTCTCATTTGATGATCTACTAAATCATAGCAATCTAGCATCCACAGCCACAGTTTTTGTAATATTATTTCAGGTATTATTGTGCATAAACTAAGCAAACCTAGTATTTTGGAGCAGTTTCTTGATTGGTAGTTACTTGGCTTGTGGCAACCCTACGACTCGGGCGGCCATGAACGTATACTTACGTGCGCCTTATTAGAAAAACTACTTTTTGGGGAGAAAACTAGCTTCCGTTATTCGATCTATATTTGCAAGGTTTGTTTAGGAAACAATAATAGTAAATCGAACTCCTTTTTATTCAATTGAACATGTAAGTCGATGTATGCTATTTCATACTTTGGTGACAGCAGCCAGATCCAATAATTAAAAAACATAAAGTCTCTTTACTTTTTGGTTGGCAGGACCGTAAATTGACTTTTGTGAGGAGAGGATGGTTTGTAGGTTGTGTAGAATTTATTTTGTAAAGCTTTATCGGGTGTGTTGAGTGTGGTCTAATTCGTCACGAGTCTCGTTCCGATAAAGCGTTAAACAAGTCTTCACGCCAGCAATATGTAACAAAATCCTTTGTTCAATAGTAAAATCATAGTGTATACAACATTTTGTTGTGTGATTATTTCGAGCTTTCACGCGAGTTTTTCTTGTTACATTAGAAAATTCTGTGAGCTGAGTTGTCAGAATTTACAGTACATTATCGCGTTTTTGTATTTGTTTATTTTTTTAACTAAACGAGGTTCACCGCCTTTGTACCTGCCTGTTGTTGAATCGATATTACATGGGTGCATTTAATCATTGTGGTGAAATGAGTGTGCATATTTTGTGACAAACGTTCCTCCTGATGGGTGTTCCTATCTAGTACGAGCACAAAAGTTAATTGAAAAGTAAAAAAACGTGTAAGTATTGGTCATCTAGTATTCGTTTTTATGTGTGTTGTTGTGACGGTTTCCTGTGCATTACCTCTTCAGATGTTACATACATAAATCTTTTATTAGGTATGTATGTAAAAAAATATATGCTTTTTGTACAAGGTCTGTTTTCTTAGTTTTGTTCTTGTCACTTCATGATTTTTTTCATGTGAGAATGCTTGAAATGACCATTACTACTTGTGTTTTTTGAATGGATGTTATGTTTTAATTTGTATGGAACTGTGAATATTTTATATACCAATGGGTATTTGGTATATATTGTATGGCTAGACAGTATTTTGATCACAATTGCACCTGGTTTTAAGTAACAATGTGATATATGATGAATCATGTCCTCATGTGCCTTTTCACTCTTGACTTGGAAACCCAATCAATATTTTTTTAATATTCAATCCATTTGGACTTTAAAGAATAGTATGCATAAAGATAGTATTGAATTTAGAGCCTTGTAATAATGTTCCTTCGAAAGTGTCCTTCATAATATTATAACACTAGCTGTCCATCAGAGGCTTTGTCTGCACATACTATTTCTTCCATAAAAATATGAGTTAAAAAATATTTAAATATGATACCTACTTTTTATAATTAATTTTTAAAATCGGTCTAGCATTAATACGGTCTACTATTTGTTTATAAACATCTTTCATTATATTACATTATACCATAAAGAATCTTTAGATATGAAAAAACAAGGGATTGAAATTCTATAGATAGTAGTTATGAAATAAAAATGAATAAACAAAAATTAAAATAGATTACACAAACAATTTCAAAAATGTTTGCCCTTCAATAGGTACATTAGTTTCTGTTGATTTGAAATGAATTTACAATAATGACTTGATGAAATTGATTTATCACACCAAATTAAAAATAAAACTATTAACGAACAACAAGCTTTCCTTTGAGTTACATGATAATTCCTCTTTCAGAAACAATGGGGAGGTACTCAGGGAAGAAATGTCGACTGCTGTCGATGTTGTGGCTAACTGGGGGGTTCTTTTTTGTGGAACTGATTGTGGGCTACATCACCAACTCCATGGCTCTGGTAGCAGACTCCTTTCATATGCTGAGTGATGTTGCTGCACTAGTAATCGCATTCTTATCTGTTAAAGTGAGTATAATCATACAATACAGACCTTTATCTGCTATCTTAGCCAATAGCTAATATCTCTATTACTTTATGTAACAAAATTTGAAATAAATAAATATTATAAAGAAGGTTATATCAACATTTTCTGAAAAAAAAATGGTTACTAGATTTAATTTACCTTTGTAATGTGAGAGTGCGTGTTCTACGAGGAGGCTGAGCTTAGCCATACCAGTCAAACCATAGCTGTCATTCTATTTTTATAAATGTGAGCATTCTCTTGTACCAGAACATTGAGCAGTCATTTGAATAAAACACTGATAATTTTGCCTGTATTGTGCCTTTCGAAAAATGGTTAATTACTTACAATGAAATGTTCTAGCTAGTCTATACCCACCTTTAAAGGTTGCTACAGCTATTCATACTAGTGACACTGATGATGGATCATGGATTTTTCATAATATCAAATAAATAAGAATAAAAAATATTTATTGTCCAACATCCAACATACAACAATTCTTATTATTAAATCCTATGTACTAAATTTAAGTGGACAAAAGGAACAGGTGCTCAGCATTTGCTGCCGCGGAAAGTATAATTCCCGAGTAGCGCTAGTTTTCAGCACCTCCCTACCCTCTACGATGATATGCGAGAGTAACCTGTAATTGCTGGCGGACAATATTTTATAAATTTAAAATAATTATGTACTTATTTAAAAAAACTTAGTAAAAATGCCCCTATAATTTTTTTAATATAAAAATATGTTTTTATGTTTCTGTTAATTGGTTATCTATTATAATGTGGTAATGAACAATATCTATGATGTCTTTATTGTCAATATTAATATTTGTGTGAATGTAAAGATTTTATTTTTTATCAGACTATACTTCTGATATGACTTATTTCTTATTTAACAACTTACCTATTTAAATATGAAAGTTTCATGTTAGGAAACTTACTTGTTTTATTTATTGTAAATTTGAAAATTGACTATTGGTCAAAATTATAATATTAGGACGCGAGAATCCTAATAATGCGAGAACTAAAGCCGATAAATTAAATTATGCCGTTAATGTGGATGATGATCGTGTCATAAATAGAAGTCAGCAACCGGTTACTAAGGTTAACAACCTCTCAAAGTTTTTGCCTAAATACGTCCCACTCCCAAACAATGATTGTAACAATTGTAGGTTTGGTTTAAAATATATGCGCCAGACAACACACCTCTTGTTGGTCTCGAAGTAGGGGTTAATATGCCTGTGTTACGAGGTACCATACAAGGAAGTAAGCCAGGGGTGTCTCCCAGCACATACTCAAAACAGTGAAGAGATTCAGTCTTTTGATACGATGTGACTTTTACTCGCATCCCTAGAGATTCAAGCACGTGTATTGGCGGAATATCTCAGTACAAATACACCGTCTTGTTTGCGAACGGTAATCAAATAACTACCAATATTGATGCTACCCAAATAGATCGTTTTCAATATATTAGTAAATGACTACATGGTTACTAATGTTTCCACCACCCCCAGTTTACACGTGGTGAAAGCGCCAACTAAGTTTGTTGTCTTAGCTACTGTACACGCTGCTCGCTTTTAGATAAGTTAAATCATGTTAATTGCATAAATAAACAAATGTAGCCAGTAGACACTCAAATCAACAATTTCGGCGGTCTTGTCGCCACAAAGCGATCTCTGTAGGTACTCTCTCTCTGAGAGAGATCTGTACGATCTCCGTACAACCATTTTGAAAGGAAATAAACTTATTTGTTATAAACGAATGCTATAAAACAGGGAAATAGAAACACCTTTAACTAGGTTTTAGTAAACTTACGGACTTGTCCTCATCGTGTACAAATTACCAGTTTTGCTAATATCCTCGTTTTGTATGACACACTCATAGATTCTCGGAAGTAGGTGATGTGGTTCATGTTGTAAGCATGTGTGACTCACACATTCCATGGGCTTCCCCTCTTAACTACTATGCGAGCTTCTAATCCATTAAAGTTATTCGTCGTTAATCAAATGGGTCTTATTCAAGCTCCTTGCGTAGCATATTCCTAATTCATCTTCTTGGTAGTTACTTTTACGTAAATGCTAGTTTTGCATATGAATGCGAGTTTGAGCGAAGGTAGAAAGGAACTGATGACGTAAGTCAAAGTCAAAGTATTTAATGCATACTAAGTGAAGTGGTACAATGGTGTTAAATACAGGTTTTTAAGTTCTTAAGACTTAGTCGTCCTTTTCGGACACAGCAAAATTTTCACAAACTTATGAAAACTCTGAACCAGAAAGTATCTGGAACTGCTGACAACTAGATTTTCTGACCTAAGGCCCGCACTATGTGACAAAGAGTGAATGATAAATATATGATCCTAGATACATACATACCTACTCTTTTGACAGCACCCACGCAGATGTCCGTCCCGACCGGGAATCGAAATCGAATCGTTCAGGGGCAGTATGTACTATTGCACCAGCTAGACTAACGTACAGTGTAGTCCCCGTCATCTTAAAAGAAGCGTAACGTCACAATTTTTTTAAATATAACTTGAAAAGTTTACGTTAGACCTTTGGCCGTAGGTACAATCAAACAAACACAAATCTATCATGCTTAGTGCAGGTAGGTGTCCTTTATTACGATTTTATAAAGTGGTATCAATTGAAAAAGCGTTCTGCCGAAGTAGTAAAACTAACCACTATCGGAGCGTAATACTTAGCTTTCATACCGCCCCTGTGCAGTGAGTGAGAGCAAGGAGAGCTCACCTCACGATCGCATTGTTACGGTCCAACGGTGGTCTTCAGGGCAACACTAGGCCGCAGCGATTCAGGTTGCTTAACCCTTTAATGGCGTTCTGGATGTTACACATAAGGTTAAAAATAAGGCGTTAACAACTCTTCCAATGTCTTTAAAAACTTGAAAAGAGTTATAAAAAGTATTTTCTTCGCAACAGATGTCACCAAAGAAATGGTCGAAAAATACATTCGGTTGGGCGCGAGCGGAGGTCTTAGGGGCCCTCGTGAACGCCGTGTTCCTAGTCGCTCTGTGCTTTAGCATTACTGTGGAGGCCGTCAAGAGGTTCATCGAGATCGAGAAGATACATGACGAGAAATGGCTGCTGGCTGTCGGCACCTTGGGGCTGATTCTTAATATATTTGGACTCTTCCTATTTCATGGTAAGTATTTTTGGCATGATTCAGATTTTTACTCCTGAGTTAGTAATAACAATCTCGCATTTGATTAGCGTAGTGATTAAGCTTATATTCAGGCTAGTTGTTTCTTTCACGATTAGTTCTTTAAAAACTTGGATGTCCATTATTACAATGAATACTTATGCATTGGTTTAAAAGCACGTTTCATAATCCTAATGGGTCTAATTAGCCGTCATTTTAAAATAATCAATATTTTTTAGATGATTAACTTCTTAATACTACTAACTAAATGTCCTCAGTAAATACCTATAAAATAATGGGTCACAATTATAGCCGCAAAATGAATTAACAAGCTTTAACAGCGAGCAGGGTAACTCTATTGTTATAGTCGTAGTATCCTCCTTAGTTTCAAAGGAACACAAACATGAATTGTTTACATATAGCGCTGGTAACAAAACAACTCCTACACGAAGATAAATATTATTCAAGCGTCCAAAACAATTTTACCATTTGTGTACATAATATGTTGCTCTTACGAAACACATTCATTTATCATAACGTGTTGTATTGTATTTGCATCTTTTAGCTAAATGAGATAAGGCTTTCAGAAATATCCTCAATATTGTGGTTAAGTATGTGCTCTCGATCTCCAATTTTTAGTATTTTATTTCGCCGAAATGAAAATCAAGGTGTTCATTAAGAAGGCTTCTTATTATGAAGCAACTTATGTAAATTGTATATGGATGGATACTTTTCACGTCATAGTGTCGTCGTCAAAGGACAACTAACACGAAGTTATATGATAACTTTAAAAGTCTGCTAAATACTATGGGTAGCCAAGTTTGAGCACTTAAATATTTGAATTTGCTATATTTAGATAGATACTTAAATAGTTAATAAAACCTAGATTCGTTAGACTTTGGTTGATAGCGCTCACATTCTTCGATGCCATAGGCTCTACCTTCGCAAAATCGGGCTAGTCATTTTCCCTTCGCATTTATTATCATTTGATTACCACCACTAAGAAGCTTAAGATGAACCTCTCTTTTAGAGCATGGCAGCAGTCACGGGCACTCGCACGGAGTGGTTCCGCCACCTTCCAACGTGCGGCATCTCACCGAAATCGTGAACAGCAACGCTGACATGGCGCTCGGTCACAACGCCACAGACCACGAGGAGACGGACGAGATGGTGCCTCCGAAGGCGCTGAAGGTCCCCAACAATAACAAGCAGACTCCTCGCCGGGTACATAACGATCCGGGGCATATGAACATGAAGGGAGTCTTTCTTCATGTGCTGTCCGATGCTTTGGGTAAGTTGTTCATTTATTTCAAGGTACAATCTGCGGATCTGTTTCGCTGCCGGCCAATGTGCCGGAATGTGGCTAAAACGAGGCCACTTTCATGACAGTCATGAAGTTCGGGAATAGGGCCAAAATATTCCATTTTGAAGCACTAAGTTCTCCTGTGCCGTTCAATAGCAGTCGATCTGTTTCATTTAACATATGATTTCCTTGGCTGACAGAGATCGTGAACGGCAACGCCAGTTTTCATTTGGGCCCTTTATACACTGCGTCTTCTTGCAACGATACAAACGCGCGATAGTCTCCATCGCGATTTTATCGTGCTTGCCTTTAGTAAAGTACTGTGTCGATGCTGCATAGCTACTGAACTTGTTGGTAACCAAGTTAGCCAAACAGATCAACTATGACATAAATATATATTACTTTAAGGGCAAAGTATTAAGATTACATTATTTAATTCTCAATATTAATACATAATATGTATCATAAATAACTTTGAATGTCAAGATAGAATTAGATGTTTAAAAAGTGACATAGTTTTTAATCATCGTACTTACATTTTTAAATAATCATAGCTTTATGTTTCTGCGTGTAGGTAGGTGTTTTGACTAGATATAGTGTTTTCAGAAATATGTTCAGTATTAGTATACGTTTAGGGTGCAATTTTGGTATTTCATTCGGCTACAATCTGTCTCGTGTTACGTAATACGGAACATAGGGTGCATCAGTTCATTCAGTGAGCTGTGGAAACCGCGAAAAGAATTCAGCCAATAACCGTGACGATAGGCGCACTAACTGTTACAAATGTGAAGTGAACCAGTCCTTTGTCAATAATTTCCTTCGGGTGTTGTCCTATTATATTCTCTTCAGCCGCTAACGAGCGCCACCACGCATTAAAGTTGCCTTCTCTGAGACCGCCCGCAAACGTAAGCTGTTGTAATCCAAAGTTTGCTATACTCTGGTCTGGGTTTACACGAACTCACCTGGATGTGAAGAAAACATAATTGATAAGTGCCCGTTTATCTAATCAGCCAATCGTATTTATAGTTCATAGCAGGACATAATGATTTCGTAAGCAAGCCATAACATCCAATTATTGAAATGCATGCAGAATTAGAAAGAGACGAAATAGTTTATCGCGAGAGTTAAATATTGAGATCATGTACTTGGAAAACATAATATTTAATTTTGAAATTATGTCATAAATCACGACATAGATGCTCACATTTTTATGAAGTTATCTCATGATAAAAAACTCTGATTTTGTGAAATCTATCTTACATTATGTCTGTTTGTACTGGTCTGGGTGTCTCCTATGTATAATAAGTATGTATTTACAAAAGAAAATGTATTTAAGTATGTTTATCCGTTGTCTAGTATCCCATAACACAAGCTTTAATTAGCTTACTTTGGGGCTAGATGGCGCTGTGTGGAATAATGTCCAGGGATATTTATTTATTATTTATTATTTTATTATCATGTCTTTTGACACTTATCTTCGAAGCCATTCATATCCTCGACTTCAAGAGGAATTGATAACTCTATTTTTCGTTAATGTAATATATGGTTAAAGATGAAAATACCTAAAATACTTAAGTGGATACTTAAGTTTTGTTTTTCTAGTTTGTCACTCCTTTTGAAAACTTCAGCATTTGTTTCTATGCTAGTAACGTGGATCTTCAAGTTGTATACTTTAATAGATTTCTTCATCAACTTCGACATTGACTTTTACTTTCAATGAGGAAGTTGTGGATAGATCAGATCTTGTTGAACCGTAACAAATTTTCGAGAAAATTAACTCGTTACATTTCCTTGCTAAGTGACGACTTCACAAAAAACTAACCGAATCGTTATACAATTAACATTTTATAAGGTTGAATACATGAATCAGAATGTTTAGAATTGCAGTGATTTCTTCATCTAACCTTGCATTGCTGCATAGGTCCTCGCCTTGGGGAATGAACAGTTATTTGCAGGAAATTATGTCTTGTAAATTATAAATCAATACGATATTGAATACGTACCGCAGTTAGCCATTTGTTTTGTTTTTGAATTAGTACAGCTATTTTTTAATTTGATGGAAGCTATGGTCACTGTTATTTACATAATGCTATGTAGTAATGGGGAACACATTTATCCTCTCCTCTGAGCTTTATCACATTTCTGTGGTGTTTTTTGTTTGATATCGTATTCCAAAATTTTGTGTAGTGAGTACCTACCCGATATATTTATCGTTTCATTTTATAAGTATTTAAAGGCTTTTGTGTAGATCGTAGCGTGAAGTAGCATTATCTCCTCCCAACTTTGACCGGGTATATTTTGAAAAGTCCTGAATAGCTTTTAGAGAATATTAGAGTTATTTATTTATATATATTATTTATATTAGAGTTAGTTATTGGCCATACAGTACTTAAATACTCACTGGTACTGGTATTCTATTTATCCTTCAATATTGTCAGAACTGAGAAATAAACGAGCTCGTAACAAAATTCAGGGTTTTATTTTGCCATCCTCATCAATGAGATTAGCCGCTCTTTAGTAAAATGCAATGTCAAGATATTTATTTCAACAAATAGTAACAAAATTCAAGGATGTTGTTGGATGATGTTGCCACCACGGCCTCGTACATCTTGTCAGTCACGTCAACAGCACCTGTGGGGCGAATCAATTAGTTTCATTCTTCGCGCCCATTCGACCCTCAGTGTTTTAATGTTTTGTGAATAAGTCATATTTACGTAAATATATGCGTTGTAATAGGTACATTTACGTTGCTATGCGAGAATGTTTTTCACGTAGCACGTGTGCAAAAATGTTAATCTATGAATTTATGTATGTCTCTAGAGGAGGAGGATTCCGGATATAGGATTCCGGATCTAGTTAATAGATAGTTAAATTAAGTCATGTATCAAAATCGGACATTAACTTTGCATAAGCGAATATAAATTTCTGATAATTCCCAACTTTTTAGGTGGTCTTATCGTCTTATTTCGCCCGCGTAGACTTTTTTTCCCTTTAAAATATGGCGAAGAAAATAGTCTTTGTCACTTCCTGAGAATGTAGCTTAATATTGACAAAAGAATTATTAAAATCGGTCCAGCTGAGCCTATTCAATAAAAACAATCAAATCTTTCCTCCTGGTAATATTATTGGTATATAAATTAAGTAAAAGTCAGCCATGTAACCCAAGTCGGTAATGCATCTGTAGCTTCAGTCTCTCGCAAATTTTGCTTGCCAGTTGCCCTGAAAATAACGGAATTAAACAGTACCCACATTATGTAATCGTCATCAGCCTCTAATAGTCCACTGCTGGACAAGGGTCTCATCAGTAAATTACAATGAGTTAAAAAGGGTTGATAAGACTAATAGGGCTCTTTTGAATAAGCAGCTAATGAAATGGTATTGACAAGTGGCCTTGTGGCTATGATGGGCTTATTATCAATGTAGCTTTATATTTATGTCTTCACCTCATTAGGTCGCACCTCATTCTATGTTTAAGATGTTATCGATATGATTAAAGAATACAGTTCAATGTTTTGTGAATGTCGAAATATATTAATGTATTGTTTGTACAGATGAGGCCATCAAACACTAAATGTAATATGAAATGACTTATGTTGCTTTAGTTTAAAGCGATAACCAACTGTAAAAGTCAAATAACTCTTGACTTAAATAGCTATCGGTACTTGGGAAAATTTGAAAGGATATTCTTAGGTTAACGATTTGATGAACGTAAGCACCATCAATATCTAAAATTAAAGGCTATTCCCGTTGAAAAGAATTGAATCATGTGTCAAATGGTCGTCATAATAACGTTGCTATTCACAATTTACAAACTCATCATCACTGTTGATCCCTGAACCTTGGATCAGGGAATCCTAGCAACTAAAAAGTTAAAGGTTTCGTCCCGGTTGCCTCGCGAACCTACACGCCTGTGTAGTTTCCGCCAACGTTTGGCAACCCTGAGTGACCTTAGTCTTGAATGTTCGTCACTTGTTTTCCCCAAGCGGAAATCAAATCCTTTCGCGTAACCGGTCAAAGATTTCGCGGTCGCGCGCTGTCATCAAGGTTGTCACTTTTGACAACCTCATTCTGTAATATTGCCGATTTGTGTACGACTAACGTGCGAAGTGTAACCTTGTGCCAGTTTCGTACACTTATCATTATTACACGTTAGGTGATCATGATCAGTTGCAACGATCGCTTTTGATACGTTTAGATTGATAATTTCGCTCTCAGGGTCAGGTTAATAACAGGAGTGCCAATTATTAGTTACAAAATCAATGTAAAAAATATTTTATTTATTGAGTTCGTTGATAGTGAAACAGGTCAAGTGTAATGCGGTTAGTTATTTTCGATAGAAATCAGATAAGATACGAATATCTTGCTCGTAGGTTTTTTAGATTTTAGTTTTCGTTATGGCTAGCAATATGTCAAAAGTTTTTTTACTCAAAAACCTAACAATAAAATATCTATGCCACGATTTTGGTGTGGTAAGTTTTTGTGATTGACATATAAATTAATCGTTTCCCTCACTTGAACAATCGAGAAACCAACTCGAGTTTATCAAAGCGCTAACAAAGGTTTGTTACTCTTCTGTCGGCGTAAATCTTATCAGAGCGCGAGGGTGATATGGAAATCTGCAGATTTGCATAAGTGCATTAGTCAGAACAAAACTTATAAAATAACATCTTTGGGTTAGCTAAATTCTAGCTGAATATACCTAGGTAGGAATGTCAATTGCTGGTTACACCCACGTCGTGAGTTGCCACATAAAACTGTTAAATGAAATACATTAATTAAAAAAAACTAAAAATTAACAGTACAAGTTTTAAATAAGTAAGCTTTTTGTAATAAAAAGATATTTAATTGATGAGCCTACTTGAACAATATACCTAGAGTTCATCAGCTAACAAAAGCTTATGTGGTTTTCCAGGAGTTTGATGTCAAAATCTAAAGAGAATTGCATAGGTGCATTAGTCAGAACAAATTCTTGCAAAAAAACATGCTTAGGTCTGCTGGAGGACTCCAGGCTGATGGTTCACCGTTTCCTTGTTGCTAAGAATACAGAGATAATGGATAATGGCCTGCTTTAGTCGCTTTCGTGGAATTAGGATGAATACTAAGAATGTGTATTTAATTTTATCAGTCTTTAATTAGAAGCGGAACTGGCTTTGTTTAACCTTGAAATGAAGAGTGGCCTCACCTCCGTTTGCTACGCTGCTTCTCGTTAAAATAGCGCAGTGAGATGGTTTATAAGGCTAGTACCTGCACGGTAGAAGTTTAATTAAAGAATTACTAACATAACTCTTATTTCTATGGGTGTTAATGTCAACCTAATAACACCAAATTTTTGGAAAACGAGATTGAAAATAAAATCAGAGCATTAAGTATTCCACCAAATAAATTGTTTTAGGTTGATCACAAATTTAGTGGTATAATAGAGCTTTTGTTTAGTCTGCGCGCATGAAAACCGTTACTGCGCGTCTAATTTGTTTGGTCTGGATTGGGTCGAATGGTTCAGTTAATGATCCATCTGTGTAGAATAATCGGTATCAATATTCCTTTTGTTAACTAAATGTGTCCTGAGTTTTTAAATCAGCTTGTGATAGTAACTCCTCCTTATTTCAATACACTCAGTCTAATGCCAATGACGAGCAGCAATCCCTTCAATATATACCTTTTCATCTCGTGTTCTCGTACCTTCTGTTGGCCTCTATTGTTCTTTCGGTAGGTCATCTCTGGTCCGGATCTAGAGAAGACCTTCATCCATGAAAATGCTGCGACCTTAGAAGGTTCTTTTTCTTCCATATTAACCTAAGCCTAAGCCTCTCTTAGTCAATAATCTAAGCTTGTTTTACACTAACCCATCCCCTCTTACCACAGGTTCGCTCATCGTGGTCGGCTCAGCGCTGGTTGTCTGGCTCACTGACTGGGAGTACAAATACTACATCGACCCAGCGCTCAGTATAGTCCTGGTCATCCTGATTCTGGCGTCAGTGTGGCCGCTGTTGCGGGAGTCCTCGCTCATTCTGTTGCAGACTGTACCTACACATATCCAGGTAACAACTTCATGTAGCAATTTTCAAGGTTTAAGAGACACTAGCGTGATTTGGACGTTGCGTTCTCTGCGCGCCGAGCGACGCGTCACGCCTTGCAGACGCCCTATACAGTCAATGAGAAAATGGATTTAGACTGTTTTTTCTAAAATCACTCATACAACTTCTCTCACTAAAGAAAGTACTATTTATTGGGTTCTAGGGAGAAAACTTACCTTTATTATTTCTCTTTTCTCTTCCTCTCTTTTTTATGGTCCTTCGAGCCGGATTTTAACCAGCGTGGCGGTGGGTTCTCATCTCGGTGATTTCGATTTCTTCAGTTCTCTTCCCCCAAAAAATACTATTTTACCTGACTTGTCCTGTCAATATGGTCGATATAACAGTTTTTCCTAATTGTCCTCTTAAATATTTTATTCCTAGTTACACAATTACCACGTAAGACGGCAGAAGCTCTGCCACTATCGTTCTTAATTGCGAAAAAAGTACACTATAGCATGTTTACTTATCCCGAAATCCTTCATCATAATATTCCATTCGTGTGCTGAGCGACCTGACAGTTTGTGACACAAACTACTGTGCTCATAATGAACGACGAGGTGCCCTCAATTCACACCCGACCACATGGTAAGCGATGATTCGCATTACACTGACCAATTACTTGCTAAGTCTTTGATTGCGTTATAACTCTATATCTGCTGTATTAGCCTATATTTTTCTAGCTTTTGTGAGCCACTTTGTACGCCTTTACTCGTTATTTTCAGTAGGAATTTTGGGGAAATCCTCTTTTAGTGCTTACCCATCCAAGGAACATACGAGTTCCTGACAAATTTCAGCTTTCTACATCCAGTAGTTTTGGCTGTCAGTCACTCAGTAACGAAAGACTTTAATATAGATTGATGATTGAATACGGTATTGCGTGCTTAAAACACTGTGTGTATGTTTATTCAAGCACGTGTAAGCATAAATCACGCTGAAAAGTGTAATCGATTACGACTAGGCCTTCGAACTGCAAAGCCGCGACAACATGAACTGCAAAGCTATCTCTCACCTTAATAGAAGTATGCCTCAATTCAACATTAGCATAGTTACTTTGCCCCAAACTCGAAGCAACACTTTGATTTGCCAAATCCTGGGATGTTATGGAGGATACTCGCAAGCTTAGCTTGTGTTAAATACTTCAGATATCGAAGAATTTAATTAAAGAAAAGGTGCTTGCGATGTCCTATATACTTACTCTTAAACGTTTTAAAGCTGGTACATTGCACACAATTGCTTGCTCTCAGTGTATCCCCTACTGTAATCGATGTTAGAAACCCAAAAACGTGATTCTCGAAGTTACCATAACCGTGTCCTAGTCAATTACAGCTTACATATTTTGTAAGTTTTCTATTCTCCTTCTGAGCTCAGACATGGCAAATCAGCGTAACAAAACCTAGGTGGCCAGGGTCGCGTCTTGTAACCAATGTCACTGTTGATCAGGTGGACGCGATACAGAGGCGGCTTTTGGAGAAGGTGGATGGAGTGTTGGCTGTTCATGAGTTCCACGTGTGGCAGCTAGCGGGAGACAGGATCATCGCCAGTGCACATATTAGGTAAGCATACTCTCTTGTTCGCAAGAAAAAAAAAATGATGCCACAGACAAGCGTGCCATCTTTTTGACGCCTATTGTGTCATCACGATCACGTTTTGTAAGAAAAATCAGCCATTTCTTAAGTATTTTTTCTGTAGTTCATGAAGAAAGAGTGCATAGTACCTATATACACTTGCGTCGTCTATTTATATATAGGTATGTGTGACGCTGTCCACACATCATGCTGGCTTGCGCTTATAAATGCAAAAAAATAATCAAATATCAATCTCAATTTTGCTTATTGAAATCTCATTTTCTAGGAATTGCGTCAATAATGGTTTATTAGAGTTAGTGTACTTTATCGCTCAGAGAAATAACAGGAATGTTAGATTGAATCGCAAACAGTAGGAGGTACAAGGAAAATCGACTTGCAAATAACATAAAGAACTGAGCGGATACTTACTCTAACAAAACAACATGATTGAAGAATGTTTGCAAAAAATACTAAAGATTTTTTCTGGGTTAATTAAATATGAACCATGATTATTTTTAAAGGTGGTGCTTGTACAATTATTCTCTTTGCGTCTGGTTGTATGCCTACCAATAATAGTTATCTGACTTTCGAATCTCCATTAGAGAAATAAAAACAATTAATAAGCAGATAACAAGGAGATAAGAAAAATGTGCACTCCACTAGTGCCTGCAAACCTTTTTTGTTTGCTATTTGTTCCGTTTACAATTTCGGTAATCCTTTTTTTCTGTCATACCGTACTTAAAAGTATCTAGTCTAAGGTTGGATCAAAAATATAAAAAATCATAAAGCGCCAGTAAGATCTGTTAAGTCTGTTTTCAGTAAATTATGCATGCGTCAATATTCGAATACAACATTTTATGACAAGTTTCGGTTGATCGTCATTCACTAATACACTCGCATATTCGGTATTTTTCTTGTTAAAATACTACAAACAAATGGAGGAAATAAGAAGAATCAAACGCCTTTGTTTGCCTCTAGTCAACTAACTATTCAGAAGTTGACGAAACTCGTCGGCGAAGGCACAAAGCCTACCTCCCGGTATAAGTGGCTTATCATTAGTTATAGCGGCTAATAACGACACGATAACCGAAGCCTTTTACGATTCCACGATAAGAATCACTCGAACAAAAATCGCTTTAGACAACCTACACTTATACAATGACTTTCGCCTTTATTGACCTTAGTATAAAGTCATGCATTCTGTGTGCGCTACAAATGTCATTTGTATAACGCTATTTGCGTTAAATAATATTTTAATCAAGTCTTGATATTTATTAATGTTTCAGTAGTGTAGTTTCAAGTTCTTATTCTAACAATGCCTCATTAATTAATCAGCCATTATTACAATACTAATAAACCAAATTAACTGTTTAAATTACTTATGTTTACTAACTTATGTAAACTGTTTATATTACGCTACTCTGAACATCACAAGGGGCGTTGCTACGATAATGTACTGAATTTCTATGCGTTTAAAGTAGTAAATGCGCTGCACCCGCGTGCCATCACATCGCTTTAAAATCACGATGAAAAGCGACAAAACAAGAATTATTTTATTTAAGCAAAACTTTGAAGAAAAAATGGTTCTTTAGCATTGTGAATATTAATGATGTCCATGAAGCAATTTCGTATTGAAAATCTAATTACGTTTATTATTTCTTAAACTTACTTATTTTTCGAGCTCTCTTCGAAATTAAAATATGTCAGGGCAATTTTTGTGAATTGTGTTTCTGGTTCTTGTCATTTCCAGATAAAGGTACCTATGAAAGAATGTATAAAATCAGACCATAAAAACGCCCTTTTCGAAGTATCATCTTGAGAATAAGCATTAACTTGCTTGTAATATTTATTACTTGAACGGTTTATAGAACTGTCAAGTTAAACTTAATTCTTATATGAAATAATGTTTTAATTTGAAAGATAGCAGTTAGTTATATGCAGTCTACTTTAAAACCTGAAGGAAATAATCTTTGAGAAAGTTTGTTTCACAAATAAAAGTTTTTTGGCAAGTTCCCAAGCCAAACAATTCTTTGTCCCAGAATCAATGTCAATGAACTAATGCGCGGATTCGCTACATTTCCAGCTAGTCTTGGCCGATAAATAAGTGGTTCTGTATTTTTATACTTGATTTCGTAGTGATGCAACAAAAAACATTCACTACTCGTCAAACACGAATTGAAAAGTGAATTACCAACGGCATAAAATACGCTGCAGTGCTGAAATAAATAAACAAGCTGAAGCAGGAGTTATAGGTGAATCTTAGATTTACTTAAACAGCTATACGACATACGTTTGTCCAAGTTGAAAACAAAAAAATTAACAAAAAAAAACCAACTTCAAAAAAACTATTCCAAAACAAAGCACTTAAAAGTAAAGAAATAATTGCGTATTCTTCTAAAACTTATACGATAATATGATGTAGGTACAATTATTGTTATTGTTGGAGTCGGTGTCAGCCAAGGAAACACTACAATATACCTAGCAATATACCTATTTCTTACATATCACGTTTACGTATGTATGTAGGTAGTTACAAACCTACATTGGCTGACACAGACTCCAACAATAACAATAATTGTACCTACATTATATTATCGTATATGTTTTAGAAGAAAACGCAATTATTTCTTTACTTTTAAGTGCTTTGTTTTGGAATAGTTTTTATTGAAGTTGTTTTTTTTTTGTTAAAATTTTTGTTTATTTCTTGATTTTCAGTGAATAGTTCTTATTTATTTTATACATCGAAAAAGTATCGTCCAATTGCTCCTAAGAATTGAAGAGTTCCGTTACTTTGTCATGGATCCCATAATCAGAACCTAACACTCATCAGACTACTCTTGAAGTATATCCTTTCCAATAAGAAAAGAAGCATCGCAATCGGTTGGCGTGATAATGAGTTATTCGTCCATTTGTCGCGCATATGGTTTATCTAGATTTAAGACTTACATGGATTTCCCATGGATGCCACTGTCAGAACTGGACCAAATTAAAATGGGACCACACGGACAGCATCAGTTTTCAAATAAAAAAAGAATTATCAAAATCGGTTGGCGTAATATTGAGTTACCCGTCCATTTGTCGCGCATTTTGTCTATTTAGATTTAAGACTTATATGGATTTCTCATGGATGCCACTGTCAGAACTGGACCAAATAAAAATGGGACCACACGGGCACCATCAGTTTTCAAATAAATTAAGAATTATCAAAATAGGTTGACGTAATATTGAGTTATTCGTCCATTTGTCGCGCATTTTGTCTATCTAGTTTTAAGACTTATATGGTTTTCTCATGTATGCCACTGTCAGAACTAGACCAAATTAAAATGGGACCATTTGGGAAGCACCAGCTTTCAAATAAAAAAAGAATGATCAAAATCGGTTCACCCAGTCGAAAGTTATGAGGTAACAAACATAAAAAAAATAAAAAACATACAGTCGAATTGAGAACCTCCTCCTTTTTTTGAAGTCGGTTGAAAAGTGGTTAAATCTGTTTGTTTATTGCCTTGCCTGCCCGTGAAAAAGGCAATCTAAGTTCTTATAATCAGTTTTCCATTACATTTTTTTCCAATTGATCGAAAAGCCCCCAAATCTCGTTGACACTACTAAAAGTTACGAGACATTTTTATTATAAAATATTACTTTTTATTATAAAATAGTACAATTGAACTGCAGCAGTTTTTTGTGGAACTGAATAATACCAAACTAGTATTGATCCTCATTTGCGAATTGACTGGTATTCAACAAATATACTTAAGTAGGCGCAACACTAATATTTGATTCACGTGTAACTGAACTAATTTTACACTATATTGTTTTGAGAAGTAACCCGAATTCTACTTTCAAGTAGGCGATTGATGTTGGTGACTGTCAAATCAATGTTAATGTTGATGAAAACGTTTCAAAGTTTGACGACACGATTGGCGTAGTGCGCTGTAGCACGGTTTTTCGCCTCTATTTCCGTAGTGTCCCGAGTTCGATTCCCGGTCGGGTCAATTCAGGACACGATCTTTTCTGAATTGACTCGGGTCTGGTTGTGCTGGGAGACGCCCCTGGCTTATGTGGTGTTTCCTTGTGTGGTAACTCGTAACACAGGGATATCAATCCCTGCTTCGAGACCATTACAAGAGGTGTGTTGTCTGGCGCATATATTTTTTATATTGTTCTGAATAATAAACACAAACATTTGTTTGATAATTTTGCATAGTTACAACTTAAATGTCGTTTGGAAAATGATAAGCATTTAGTTATTTATAAGGTATTTGATTAAATTAAATTCACTAGTTGATAAAATCTTTCGTTGTTCATAAAATATCGAATGATGATTATTTCCTTAAAATGTACAATATTCAATATACGAACATATACGAACTTTTTTGTAGAATAAATCGATACGTGCGTAGACTGGTGAAGATAAAAATAATATTTGCATGTTCTGTAGTTGTTTTTTTATTCAGTATTGAATATTATCGAAGAATAGTGTAACAGATGTCCGTTTTACAAAAGGCTTATAATCATAAAGCCTGTAATAATGGTTACGGGTGTAAACCATTAGAAAATTCATTACATTTCGAGATTTATTACGCTTAGCCATAGCGACGCCCTTGTTTACGCACCGTGTATCGATGTCGAAAAGCGCCTGTGTATAGAGCCATGATATCTGGAAACTGGAAACTCCTCTCTTCTCTCTCCCTAAAAGCTAAACCCTATTCCTAGCTACTTGCGACTTTCTTACAAAGGTTTCAAGTTCGTCGTTCCACATCTGCTGCACTTATTTGGCCTCTTTTCTCTCTTCGAAAGAAAACATCCGTTAAGCTGTCAGTATACTCCCTAAATTTTATAAACATTCTACGTAAACATGAGTAAATAATAAATATGTGCTATGACACATTGTAATGTATATTTACTTTCTTTAACGTCAGGCATGCAAACATAAGACAAGTTTGAATATGCACTAGGTATATTACACACGTTGTTGAAATAACATTTAATGATATAACCTTTGTTGGAGATACCAGTGCGATACGTGAGAAAATCGCTTGCAGTGTCAAGTATCTTAACGGTAATTTAATAATGTTATCAATATCAATAATGAAACGATCTGATATATCTTTGCGGTCGCAAAGTACACGTGTGCGACTGTATTCCGTTCAGGTCAACAAGGCGGCAGTTTCAATTTACGATTTCTAATTACTCTAATAATCTTACTTTTTCTGATAAGAATACTTAAAGTGCACCTCATGTAAACCTTATGATAATGAACTATGTTATAATAACACCTTAAATAAATTTTAAATGCGCCAGACAACACACCACTTGTCATGGTTTTGAAGTAGGGATAAAAATCCCTGTGTTACAAGGTACCAGACAAGGAATTAAGCCAGGGGCGCTCTCTCTCAGCACACCCAGACCCGAGCCAATTTAGAAAAGATCGTTTTCTGAATTGACCTGACCGGGAATCTAACCCGGTCTTCGGAAATCTAGGTGAGAAACCGTGCTACAACGCACCACGCCAATCGTGTCGTCAAACACCTTTAACTGACGTGCTTAGCCTCTCTTATGCTTAGCGCTGTAAACATTTGGGAGATGTTGACAGCGCTTGCTAAAGTAATAATCTTTCTTTATGATACATATTTATCTAGCAAAGAGTATTAGCAGTACTCGTAAAAGTAACAACTTCTCACTTCGTTTCTCATTAATTATTTCTGATTATTATTATGTTTCAGTTTTTCACTAACGAGCATAATTGCTTTTTCAGACTCTTGAAGGTATTTTAATTGGATGTATGTATACATTAAAAATACCCAATTTCAGTTAATAATCGAAAGCAATATCAATTTTCATCGATTCGAATGCGTATTTTTTCGTTTATCGCTTGCAGTAAATATAAATATTCACCGTTTTACACTTGGGTTCACTGCGATGTCATTGAATTTCTATAAAACACGCCTTAGATTTTAGCCTTTTATTCTAAGTACTCTACACCGATACTAATAAAGTTAATGTATTGTTGCAGATGTAGGAATTTGTCAGAGTACATGAAGATAGCTGAGAAGGTGAAGGAGTTCTTCCACAATGAGGGTATTCACTCTACCACCATACAGCCCGAGTTTGTCGAGCTGCCACTGGGAGGGAATGAGGTACGAGTAATATGCTTCTCTCTGCATGGTAGCTTATCGGTCTGTATATCTTTCAAATGGTCTGTGTACTGCACTTCTTGCTACATTTAAGTCTTGTCGTTCCCCAGTGGTGTCTTAAGAGCCAACTGGTATATAGTCACTTCTACGATAAGCCAAGGCTTCATGAGATAGTCAATTGCCAAGCTTGTACCGACTGTATTATAATTATAAATACCATACTTATAAACTTCACATATAATTTGTCTGTGACCACGCAGTTCTATATCAATATTTTTAAATAATGGGTCTGGTATGACTGCTTCAAGGGAATCGTAGCAGTTTTATTTCCAAGTGGTTGAATTTAGAAGCTATTTTAGCCTTTAATCAATAAATCTCAGATTACAGAACTAAAGTCTGATAAAAAGTCATCAAATTAGACTGACTGAGCTTGTACCATGGGCAGGTCCCTGTCACTTCACGAACTTGCTCGTGAAAATTGCCTACCAGCTGCCGGGACATGGAACTCCCATTTCGCAGTTGATTGTCAACAGCCACGTATTTGTATCTTGCGGTTCAACTGACGCGATGACGTAATGTAGGTACTGACTACTGACATCCATATCGAAAGAGCCCTTTCAATATATGCCTGTCACATGACAGCACGCATTTAGGATTAAGAAAATTGGTCATTTTTCTATTGATGTGATTTATCTGTTACGTCACCGATAAAAAACAATTCGATTGAGTTACATTAGCGATTAGTTTTACATGTCACCTTCTTTGACAAAACATTTGCTCTGACACTGTATCTTCATTACAACCTGTACTTCCATGTATGAATGAATCCAAATAACATCACCCAACGTCACCTTATCTTATCGTAGATAACGAGCGGCGCGTCGGCGGAGGCGCCGTGCGCGCTGCACTGCCCGCCCAGCGACCTGTGCCACAACGCCACGTGCTGCGGGCCCAACCAGCAGGTTAGCGACGCCGACACAGTGCCCATGCTCGTCTACTCGGAATGACAACAACACCTACACTTGTATATTATATTAGGTCACATTACACACATTTAAAGACACTGTCGATCAACAAAACTCACAAAAAAATTATAATTGGTTTAAACATAACGAGCGAATGCCTATTCTATCCCCACTATATCATATTATCTTTATGTGATAGTCGTCTCTGTTTACACAAAGATAATTTGCTAGAAAGGGGATCGAATGGTTCGTTTGCATGCGCTCGTTTGGTTTAAATCCACCGTGCAACGCGACTCGATTGCTAGTCGCTCGCATTATGGCTTCTTGTCTGCCATTGACGATGCAGTTTACAAAGTCAAAGAGCAACATTAGGTTTTCTTGCGATTGGGGTTAGAGTAGTGAATATTCTGAATAGCCCAGGGGGTAATTATTTATACTGTAAGGAAATGACATTCTCAGGAGGTAACGTAGAAACTATTCAAGTGAAAATTAGATTTCTACTTTGAGGATTGGGAAACCCAAACGAAACTTTCTTATTTTGTAATACATGCCAAATCATTTTCCTTACGGTATATCATCCGTTATGAGGTAATTCGTTTTATGAAACCAATGTAAGGTACACAGTTAGGGACAAAATTAGACATAAAATACTTAAAAGCCAACAATAAAAATGGCTCTTCTGTTTCACTAAAATCATGTTATCGTTACATTGATAATGTTGGTGCTAAATAAAATACTAAAACATATTTTTAAATTGTTTCATAAATATAAATGCCACGTCCAGATTTTAGGAGAAATTCAATGAGTTGCAAGTAATTTCGCGCTTTGTCTCGTGTAAATTCAGCATATCACAAAGAGGTTATTTCCGGGATAAACACGTAAAATGAATCATCTTTCAGGCGGCCATATTTAGCACTGGTCTTTGTTTGACATCACGTGGAAAACGTTTATTGTATTATAAAACATTATTTTTACATTTAATACACACCATAACTAATTAATAATTTTCATGGTTTTGGCTTGTTTACGATAACTTTGCATAATATTAGTCGCCAAGGTGGACAAATGTTAGTGTAGTTCATTACATGCAATTTGTAAGAAGACGTAATGTCTCTAATTAAACAGTATTGTTTTTTGTTAAACTGAACAATTGAACATTCATTAAAAATAATGATAGTTGCTGTCATTTCGAGTAAAAATATTCGTAGCTAATAGATGTATTATAGTAGACATTTATTGTAATATTAGATAAACGAATTTATACCTAAGGATCGCTTTATATAATTTTGTACAAACTAAGTGTGCCTAGCAGCATAGGAAGGTATCGTGGTTAAAGTGACATGGTTTCTATCAGCTCAGTAAATACCGAGCGTTGTATTGTTAGCAAAACTTTTTGAGTGCCTGTGAAAGTATGTATATCACTTTAAAAAAAAAAGTTAAAAAATATTTAAATCATTTTGGGACGTCTGAGCACAAAACCATCTGACCCCCCCCCCCCCCCAACGAATGATATGCATTATTAGATAAATATTACACATACCCACAACGAATGCAAAATATCGGTACTTGAATGTTTTGTACAGGAAAATCGGACCCACAACCTGTGTCGTAGTGGCTGTAGTACTTTCATAAATCCAAGCCAACCAGCCAGTCAGTATTATGTCCAATTATGACTATAGTCATAGACGTTCTATTTCAGGAAGACCTTTTTACTATGCTTGTAGCAGTTACATATACAATAGTGTACATACACTCTTTCTTAGTGCCACTAGTGTCAATTTGTTCCCGCTCAGAGCACGCACACTAGCGTATGTCATACTGGTATGTCAGTTCATGTCACCACTACAAGCATAGGTAAACGGTCTTCATAAAATAGACAGACTTTACCAAAGTACCCCTACCAAAATTATAAGCTGCTTAACTCAGCGGAATTCTGTTTATTTCCAATTGCAGTTTTTCAGTTTAGAAACGATAAGGGTTCGATAATCTTTTTCAAGGAGATAACGTTGAAAAGAGATGTATACCCGGAGCAGCCTCGTCCCGCCAGGGAACTGAAGATTGTCACAGAGGCTTAATCTTACCACAGTGCATTTTATATTGTGATATTATTTTATATGCAGATCGATCCAGATTGTTGTTTAATTATGTAGATTTTATACGTAGAAATAAATTAATCATGATTCATGACTTATTATTATACTGTTTGTGCCAATGTTTTTGAAATGTATAAATTTTTATGTGTAAAAATAGTAAAATATTGAATTTTCTAACCGCCTTTGAATTACTGTGTTTGTGTTGTCTTTTAAAATATGATACATACTTACTTCCTTTACACAATACTATAGATATTGTTGTCACAGACGTGCATTTGTTTACGCTGGTGTGATAAATATTTACACAATGTGGACATCCAAAACAAAGTGGCCAAGTGCGAAATAGACTCACGCATCAAGAGTTGAACATTAATAGGATTTATGCAGATTTAAAAAAGCGATTTAACTATGTCATTGATTTTTTCTGCAATATTCAAAGCCTATTTCGAACCGCTTCAGAAAAAAAGATTACAAAGTAAGATTTTATATTAAAATATAAAAACTATCGATGCTATTTGAAATCAGCATTAGTTGCTCAGTGCGGCTGAGGCAGGCAGTTTTATGTCATGAAATAGGGCTCTCTTTCACAACTTCATGACGGAACCCTATAAATATGAAAGTATTCTATTGCATTTTTTACTACATTATTCTATCTATCTATAAACTTAATCATATTCGACGCAAATAATCTTCAGTGGACTATTATGTGACATTACCAGAAGGTCACCACATCAGTGCAATTCCCACGGATCAATATCCTTTGCAGTTTTGATGAATACGTGGAAAATTGGTCTAACCTTTATTTCCTATGGAAATTGCTTATCGAGAACGGAAAATATTTACCTGCGGCCTTTCAAAGGTAAAAATTATGCCTAATAGTAGCAAACAGTTTTTCAGTAACGTAGTCTTGTTTGATAGAAAATGTAAATTGTGTCGAGAAACGTTTCGGTATGTAGCCGTATTTTACTGCGCCGCATAATGCAATTACTTATTCCTTTAGATACAAAAGTAAACAGTTATTATCTTTCTAGCTAAATTACCGTTATTAAAACCCACTTGCTTACTTTGATGTATTAGCGGTTAGAAGTAAATGTTCACATTTACTTGAAATGTAATTTGTTTACATGCCAGGTACCCCGTAGCACAGTAATATTCGACTTGTAAAATTGTAAGTAATAGTGAAACATTGAGATGAAATTGCATTTACATCGCTTTTAGAATCATAGTTCATGAAGTCCATTTGTGAATGGGTGAAGTTGACTATGATTTTAAAGTCGCAGCTAGGTTTCAGAGTGATGTCGATTTGTGCCTTGACCACATGCTATTCTCATTAGTGCTTGAATGAACATCAAAGACGCTTAGTGTTACATCATCATGTTTGAAGCGATATCAATTTCTTCATACAAGAGTGCGTTTTTAATTTACAGGAGCACAGTACCCCGTCGCCCCCCGTGACGCCGTACCTTTGCAGGCAGAGGAGCATGGGATCGAGGGCGGAGTCTGCCAGCTCCATGGCTGGCAACGGACAGCAAACCAGGTCCGCTTCTTGGAACCTTGAAGCTTTAGAATGCGGGTCAGTGGAATGAGTAGAGAAATTGCACAGAAGGACCCACATCCGGCACAAAGGACCATATTTTGTAATTGCTAAAATATTCGATTTCTAAATAATTTCTCTCCAGCTGCATGTTTAGAGCACGCACTTTTTATTATTATTTTGAACCCGTTCTATGGAACAGATTATTGGAAGTTTAACTAGTCCGGTTGTGGGCGGGAATTAATCCTTTAGGTGCAATAATTGAAACAGGACGCATTCTAAGCTTCAAAGGTTTACTTTTTTTGATTACTATTTATTTTTTATTTTTTACAAAGTTGTTGGTAGACCAGCAGTAATATCTTGCAGCCCCGCTAGATATTTTTGTTGACCTTTTTATTTCTCGAAAACTATTATGTTATCGCTAGACAACCTACACAATGAAAGTAAAGACTAAGGGTGATTGAAAATATACATCCATTTTAAATCTTCTCGTGGTATCGAACTGCCAAGATATTCCGTTTGTGATAACATTGTCACTGTCACCTGATTTATTTACTTCTCTTGTTGAATTTCACTTTGCATATACCCAACTCATTTAATCATCATTAAAATGCAAAATGCATGCATGCCACGCATGAACTTTTGCAGTTTCATATCATATTTCATTCAAAATTGAATCAAATTCCTTGCATGTGAATCATCACGTGGTAGAATAATGAGCTCCATAGACCGCTGTGAACTGTGTCAGAAATATCCTTGATCAGTACTTCTAATGTGTCTTATATCACTGTTATTTATATAGCTTTTGCTCGCGACTTCGTCCGCGTGGAATAGTTACTTTCCTCCACTCCGCTCCTATTGTTCTTAGCGTGATAATATACAACGTGTTAATTAAAAAGCGCAAAACCTTAGACATCCCAACTTATTTTTATTTTATAAGAATAATGTAAATTATTAAATTGAATTTTCGCGTATTATTTACCAAGATATTACCTTTTTTTTGTTTCTTGTCTCTATGGTAATAACGCGCGAGTTAGTGCGACGTTCCCGCTTCGCGTGCCGCCGCAATAATAGAGTTAAGTAATGATTAAACACGGCGTAATGAAAATATTTTTTTGGGTTAAATTTTACCCCTATTTTTTATTAGTGGAATCGATTCTACTCTCGATTCTGAACAAACTAATTTCAGGTTTTGCGCTTTTTCATTAACACGTTGTATAGCCTATAGCCTTCCTCGATAAATGGGCTATCTAACACTGAAAGATTTTTTCAAATCGGACTAGTATCTCCTGAGATTAGCGCGTTCAAGCAAGCAAACAAACTCTTCAGCTTTTTAATATTATAAGTATAGATGTCTTAACAGATACTGTAAATGTCCATTTCGGATCTAAAACAACAGGTAATAGCAGAAATTTTACAGTCTATTGTTTCCGACTGTCTTCTGTTTTGAAATGTCTGAGAATCCATTCCAGGTAATGCTGTACAAGTACAACGAGAAATTTGAAACTGCCATTCGATCTATTTCTTTTAGAGCCAGTATGTGGATAATGGTATCGAGTAAGGTGAATTGAGGTCTTCGGCTGTTTTGATTGCGTGGTTAACTCCAATTGGTGGTTAGTAAAATAGTAATGTTGTTATAGCTCTCTGCTGCCCACTCCATTGGTGGAAGGAGACCTCGCGGTCTGACAGGCGGGTGCGGCGACCGTCGCCACCGTATTCAGACCGGAATCCTGCGTGTACAGTGTCGCGTGAATGAACCTAAATGATGTTCACGTGTGAAGTGATTTCCTGATGGAAACCCCCTCCTAAAATCACCGCTTTTAGTAAATCATATGACGTTTCTTGATTTTTCAAAATCATAAAAGTGTAATAACTGTAGACCGTTTATTTATATGGAGCATTTTGTGCTTCTAATATGATTCGCATAAAATGATGGTGATCATATTGACAACCCATTGTTTTTTTTTATACGTAAAAGTTTCTATAGAAAGATCATTAAAAATAAAAGTTTGGTTCACAATAATTATTTATACTGTCCAATGCAATATAATAGGAACACAGTGCATTGGAATAATTCGTTATAAGTCTGACAATAATTTCGTTAAAAGTCATTTGCAGGATTGTAATAAAATTAATCATTTGTTCCTTAAGGAGATCACTGTAACGTTTATTCTTAGGAAATAAATTATGGACTTGCTTCGATAACTAGCAATGTTAGAATTGTTAAAAACTCAGTTAAAATAAAAGAAATGAAATGTAATATTCTGCATCTATAATCATGAGCAAACATAATGCAGGGTAAATTTATCATTGTGGATATTTAATAAAATTCATTTCATTTCATTTAAACGTACAGGGTGTGCACCATAATTGTTTTTAAATAGAATCCCATAAGATGAAACAAATTATTTTGTAATTATGTCTTGTCATAAGGTACCAACACTTTCTGGGATTTGTAATCCCGATACAAATAATACCCAAGTGGTAACGGTGCAAAGTTCAATACTTAAGCATAGTTTGGTTGCAATTCAGATGTGTTGTTAACTAAATCATAGAGAATAAAATTAAGGTATAATACGTTTATTTAATATTAATTCCTTCGAAATAAGAGGGTAAAAACCAAAACAAAGTTGTTGACTTCTTTGCTAATATTTTTACTTTATTTTAAATCGTATTTTATTGTCTGTAAGACGTAGTTTCATTATTGAATCTTTTTAGTATAATATGTATATTCTTATAGTAAAATTATTTTTGAATCATTTAAAACTATATTCCAAAGTTGTATTTGGTTGATATTATACCATGTACGTTAGAAAAACATATTACTTAAAGTGAAAAGCAATAATTTCATCCTTACTTTACGTCTTGTGCTAGTGGCGCCAACTAGTGTAGGAAAGCAACAGCAAGTTAATTTACAGTGATGTGGCGCCCTCTGTATTAAACTTTTCGTTGTGAAATTATTCAAATCTCTAGAGGAAGAGGGAAGTGCTTATTTATTTAATTAAATATAATCATATATCTTTACGGATATCGAAATCCAAAGAAGAAATATAGTTATTAAGTGATCCGGTTTAAGTATATTATTATACTTTATACTAATTGACATCTCTAACTTTTCAATCACCAAGTACAATATTGACATTTTATTCCCGCAATTTTATGAAATAATTAATAGAAACGTTTAAATAATGTTGACTGGTGGAATATAACTGGGAAAGTGGGGAACGAGGTCGATGACCCGTTAAGTCTCACCACGTGTATATGCGACACACTTTACCTAAAACAATCTTATCAATATATCATCAGATAATTATGTTAAGTATCTCGAGTATTACGCATTACATTTACTTGGATACACGAGTATCATTTAACTCATGCTGTCGGGAAGTTTTTATCAACCGAATACGTTAGATCGGCAGAAAAAAAAGGGTTTCTTATTGCTGAGGAAGATACCTGAGTTTCTCAATAAACAGTAGTATACTGGCTGTTATATTTATACAGTGAGGCAAATCATATGACAAAGTCATACTTTGTATGAAAACCTCACAATAAAAGTTGGTTCAAAATTCAAATTTTCACTTATCTGGCTAAGTGACTATACAACACCTACTGAATATGCAATATAAATATCCTTACATCCTACAAATATACGAAAAAGAATATTATGTCATAGGCGCTTCCGCAGCATGGGTGATCATTTTGAAGGTTACGTCAGGCCTTAATAACTCGTTGAATGTGTTCATAACCACCTGAGGACGTATACCTCGAATGTAATGGCATTGTTTAAGTAAAGAATAGAATAACTGTCCAAATATATGCATTTGTAGACCGTTCACGATGTAAATACAAAGGCTTAGAATAATAACGTTTAGAAGAACAGTCTCCATACAACCGCCCCGTCAGAAATTAAGCACTAATCCGATCCACA
Organism: Udea olivalis; assembly: GCA_947369235.1. Lineage (NCBI taxonomy): Eukaryota > Metazoa > Arthropoda > Insecta > Lepidoptera > Crambidae > Udea > Udea olivalis. Next base: position 5,355,916 of record OX376346.1, on the reverse strand, counting down.
CATGCGTGACTATTGCTTGCTTACGTGCGGCGCGCTTTGACATTGAACATTGCGGAGCTGTTATGAACACTACAAAGCGGTCAACAAAAGGTGCTTCAAAATGGGCGCGCGTCTTTGGTTTCTAAATGTAATTATTCTAAGTACAAAGGTGATAAATATTTAAGTTCTCCAAATCCCAAAAAATGGTGGCAATTTTTTAGTTCAGTTGACAACAGCTAAACTGTAAATTACCGACCACTGACGTCCACGTAGTATCCGTCGGCTGACTGTACCTACCATTAACAATGATAACATAAATACACCTTTTTCACCACAGTGAATTAATTACATTTCAGAACTCATTGACGGGATCTCTCTTATCTCACCGTTTGGCACCGTTTTAGTTTTATAGCTATTAGCTATATTTTTCATTCACGAAAGGGATAAAGGTATTTAAGTTAGTGTGGTTAAAGAACAGAATAACTACCATTCCCTACTAATGAGGATTAGGTGTTTCATAAACTTAAAAATGTGATGCTAACTCTTATTATAGTTTAGGTAACGCCTGATATGGCTAGCATTTTATAGTGTATTCGACATTAGAGAATGCGGGTAACAAGTTGCAATAAAGTCTAAACTAGATAGAAAATCTTATTATAGGAAGTATTAGTTGTTGCACATTATTACGATATCCCCATCACTTTTTTCACAAGTTAGCTGGAAAATCACTGAATTCTAACTTATCGAGTATTCTAACTTAAGAATGTCTATTGATACAAATTTTGCTATGAAAATAATTCAAAAATACGTCTTATGAATAATAAATATTGCTGCGGCTAAGATTATGGTTATTATCTTGATTTCAAAATAGCAAACAGTGTAAAAAAATAAAATAAATACCTTTTAAAAAACAGTTTTTATTCCCTTGATTAAAATATTGAAGGCATTCGTTTGATTAACTGTATGTTGTTTCAAAATGTTAAAATATAAACCGCAGCACTACTTCTAAATAGCGATAACCTAATTCATTGCATTTTATCGTTCAATTGTATCTAGGGTACCCACTGTCCTTAACGGTGCATAATATTTACGAACGGTGGTCTGATAGCGATGAAGTAAATTTCCAATCGATTACAACTAGACTTAATATCCCATTATTTATTAATAAACGGTATGTAGTTATAAAGATGCATTTATATAAATGCTTATTTAAATCAAGTTAGATATTTATGAATCTGTAGTGATAAACATGCATACAAATTGATAGCGGAATAATAGTGAAAAATCAGCGTGGCTAGTTAGTAATTCTAGGTATATTCGTACTTTTATTACGAGCTTTCTATTCAGTAGGTTCTCACTTAAAAATCAAAACAAGGAAATCACATTCTGCATAATTTATAATAGTTATCTTAGTAGCATTACTGTGATACTAAAGATTTTTGGAAATATAAAAGAACTCTTGTTGTCTCGTCTCTAGGTCATTTCATCGAAAGAGTGAGTGAGAAAGTATACTGTTTTTTTCTTACGATGTTACTGCGATGCGGTTAAACGGTTTGTCAAATTTAACTCAATATAATTTACTTATTAGAACCTTTGTCTTAAGCTCCAGTAATTATTGTATTCCTAAATGTAATACTGAAATAACGTCTACACTGTAAATCTTTCTCCTATACTCGGTTTGTGCCCGTTTTTCTTCTTTACTTCGTACATTTTAATTAATAAATTAGCGATACCGTATAATTTTATGCCTGAAATGAATATACTAACAAACATGATTTTTTTGTTGTAAAGTTGTTATGATGACGGTAAAGTATTCACGACTGATGTATTGCGTGGCTCAATGAATGAAATGTACCTACTTATATAAAAATGTAGAAATAATATTGTTCAGTGACTATCTGGGCTCTGCTGATGTGATTAAAAACACCAGAGTCTAAGATACATACAAGCTTCAAAGTTAAATATGGATTAAGCTTTTTTATTCTGTAAATTCTTTAAAACAAGAATTCGCTAATTGGGTAGAGTTAAATTTGGCAAAGAAAAATCACTACGCTACATGCTGTGTCTATTATTAAAACTAAGCTATTTCCTATTTACGTGAACATTTGTACAGAACATCAACCTTTACAAAACCATTGCAAAATGGGTCTTATGTCATCAGCTTCGGGTGCCCCTATGTAAAGGTTGATGTGAACGCCTCTGTACCACTGATAGTAATGGGATGCAATGAGAAATAGTAAACGCTGATATGAACCTTAGTCTCAGGTTATTCACTCATGCATGTGGCCATAAGGCCACAGGATGATATAAATCAAGACAGTTTTGTTACACATTTTCTTTTTGTACCTTTATTTTACAATAATTGTATAATTTTTTAAGCCAATTCAATGCTGTTCAACAGGCCTGAATAGTTTTAATTTATCTAATACGTAACGATAAGTTTCTTGATTTAAAAAACGGAACGTTGAGAAATGTTATTTGAATGTTAGAGAGCATTGTGAAAATGTGTTTCACAGTAAATAAAAATATTATGTATTGAAACCCTTTTTATTTCATTTATTACAATTAATTATTTACTTACATAAAACCAAACTACTAACACTAAAATATGTTCTGCTCCCATGTGCACAGTGTTTATATGTTAATCAAAACTTCTAAGAAAATATCAGATACAAGCATCTAACTAAGTTAAGGTTACATACACACCATTTATTAAGGTAATTAGTAAAACTATTGACTAGTCAAGACATCTTCAAACTAACAATATCTAAAATCACTATTATAACTAATGTATACTATTCTAACAAAAAAATATATAAATATACCTAAATATTTTTCATGTGTTCAATTATATGATCTCCAATTTACTTCTTCAAATTCAAAAATAATAGTTCCTTTGCAGACGCGAACATAAATTTGCTATTTTATCGCAATGAGACTACCGCACCTACCAGTAGTACCACAGTTGAGATGTTATATCATTTACCTGTCCAGATGATAGAGGAAAGCCGACGGCGTCCTCACTGGGATCAGCCGGGTGTCTCCATTTCCGGCGTCTATGACCAGATACTCTCTGCCATTGATGATTTGCCTCTTAGCAGTGTCAGATACCTAAGATAAGATAAACAATCTTAATTGCACCAACAAATACATCAGGTAAAACAGAAGAAACAAATAAAAGTACAATTTAGAAGGTGTAATCGCTACAGAGCGATCTCTTCCAGACAATCTTCGGCAGAGAGATTTAGAACGGAGGAGTGACGGATCGCGCACACATATCCGTCATCGGCCGTTCTTTGCTTGGCCGTCATCGCCCAAGCATAGACAAACGAGTAGTTCTGTCCGCCATCAGCCGCCAAAATGTTGTGTACGCATCCGTTTTTCTATATACCTACGTTTGATTTGATCGGCCGATGACGGCCGCGCATAGTTCGGCCGATAACGGAATAGGTGTACGCGAATATTATACTAACATAAAAATAAAAAAGACATTTCGTCATGCTGAAAGAAAAAGGATTACCTAGCACCAGTTTTCGTAAGTAAATAATAAATGATAACAACGTAAAAACAAAGTCAGCGTGAGGAAGTAAGAATAAAATAATATTATTTGAATGGGTTTGCGTGGATAAGTACTGGAAGGCGGAGTACATAACTTTATTATGCAGCATGCATGATAGAATTAATAATTTAATAAAATAAGTTGTGTAGCTGGAAATTGTTTCTTTCGTTTCTTGGAATACTGTTACTATAGATTAAGATGAGAACTGCTGCCGATAAACTGCGCCTGTAGTTTGGCAGAATTGTAAAATTAGCTTATTAAGTTTTAAGAAAAAGAAAATTAATTTTATTAATAAATATAAGTACCTTTATCTTAGGCTTCCGCCCAAAGATGGACTCGTATGGCGGAGGGCGGCTGTCGTCGTGTTTGTGGACGCGAGGGTTCTCATTAAATTTCGTCTTCTTGCGTTTTGGCTTGCCTTTGCTGACAGACGCCTTGGTGATGTAGCGCTTGATGAAAAGCTGTTGAAAGGGGACGAGCCAAGGATCAAATCACAAAAGGAAGTAAAATGCTTTCTTGGCAAAAATCTTACCATATGGACATGTTGGTCTTATTAAGTTAATCTCTAAAAAATACTCATGTTTTCAGAGATAAACGAGTGGTCGCGAAGCAAGATGCGTAAATCAGTCCCTACTTAAAAAAAATATATAGTGACCATCAAGCATACGGACCGCCCCTGCTGGTAAGCGGTTACCCCCAATGGACAGAGGACACGTGCAACACTTGCCCTGTGTGACGGACGAGTTATTGAACGAAATCTTAACTATATTTACCTCGCCAACAAAGATGGCGACCGCCGCTGAAAGTCCCGTAACCATGATCATGTAGGTCATCAGGAGGTCGCTATTCCGAAGCTGCCGGTCCTTGGATTGCAGGTCTAGGGGACAGATCTTCGTGCTTGGCAGGTCTCTCTTCTCGAGGAAATCTACTATACCCGCTTGAAGGACGTATGTGAGGCTGGAAATGGTAAGACTGTTAAGGATATGATCGGAAAAGCCATTAGCTCGATTTATGGAATTCAGGGGCCCGAATTGTGGATCAGATTTTTTGAGTTTACTGAGTATTCTAAAACAAAAACTGTACCTACTAGAGTACCTACCTATAGATGTGAGTGACGTTTTTGTATGAACTGACGTTTTGAAATCTCTACTCAAGCACAGATCGGTGCTTGAGTACGATTCTAGAATACGAGCCGAACGGAACTTGCCGTTTTACGGGAAGATGCCGAACTTTAGGTTGTGTTTCAGAATTTGGGGAAGAAGCTGATCAATACAATGTACCTGTCTACTTATTCAAATATTTCTTATTATGAAAATATTAGAGATGTGCCGATAGTCGCCGACTAGTCTGTTAAGCCGACTATCCGGCCGCTATAGTAGTGCGGCGATTATTCAGCAAGGAGCGCGGACTATCCGGCCACATATTACGTATGTATTTCTCAATGAAAATAAAGGTTTTTCTTTGATGTAATAGCAGAACTTAACAGGCTTAAGTATCAGGGTTGGATGTTGGTGTTTAATATGGTTGTTCATGCTTGTATTATTTGCTGTTTTTCCCTGCCCACCACGAGAGATTATCATTTGGCACTGGTTATATTTAACTTTATGCGAATCATAGACTAATTCAAAAAACATCCATACACGAGTTTTTTTTTTTTCGGGATGTTGATTAAACAATTGATAATTGAATTGATTGATGATACAGTAAAATGTTATCTTTGTTAATTACTTTTCCTTTCTTTTACTAACAATATTTTAATTTTATTTTTATTTTATGTTTAATTTTGTATTTTTACTAACCCATGGACTGTATGTTGTCTGAAATAAAGAAGTATTATTATTATTATTATTATTAATTGAGCTCTTTCACTTTAATTAACACAAAACAGTATTATCTCAACAAATAAATACTTTTCACACAAAAATACTGCTCCGACCCTTTCAAAAGCTAAAATCAAAAAACAATGCGACGTAAACAAAACACGTTCGTTTGCGACTTGTGCACGCGAATGAGCTGTAAACGTTATGGAAATCGCCAAAACCGTGATCGGCTTGCATGCGGCCGTCTCGGCCGATTTGCAACCGTCTTATCAGCTAGTCGGCCAAAGTCATGATCGGCACATCTCTAAAAAATATGCAAATAATAGTACCCGTACACACAACAAACTAGTGTTCGTTTCGGCAGGACCCATGCCCATTGCGCCAATTGTGTCATTGATGGTATTAATTTTAAATACTTACTGGTGCTAGAAAGGCTAAAATCGTTTTTTTTTACTATCTAAGTGTTGAGGCCTTCCTTATCTTTTAGTTGATGTGCAATGCACCGGACGGTAACTTACGGAAATTTAACTAAAAGTTAGCTAAACTTATACTTACAATAGTTTATACTTACACAGTATCGAAGGGCCTCATCAAATTGCTGCCCTTCGGGTATGCGAAGGCTCTCAACTTTTTCATGAACGCATACGGCGCGACGACGTAAGTGCACCTTTCTGCCTCTGCCACTCCTTCCCTAGCCTTCCTCTGGTAGTCCCCATACATCAGCTCGTCTATGCCAATCTGATCCTTAACCAGAACTGCTCCTCCGTTCACGAGAGGCAAATAGTCGTAGTCACTGCTCATGGAACGAAACTCTGCGCGGCCAGTGGATATCATTCGGCTGAGGTAGTACATGCCTTCGTTTGGCTGTTTCGAACATTATAGAAGGCCTTTACTAACGCAGACGACGGACACAATTATCGGCGACTTGGCGAGGGGACGAATTGGACGGTACATAAAATATCGTTTAGAGAATTTCCTAAGAGTCAGTAAAACGCGTATCTAAGCACAATGTTTTCGCCTGCCCTGCAGTCTTTTTCATGATTAAAAGTCTTTAGTGTCAAAAATATAGGTCTCACGAAGTAGGTAAGCTTAAGCAAAGTATCACTTACGAGTCACAGATATTCAGGGCTGTTTATAGACAGCAAACTAGAAAAAAACGAATTTCGGATATTGAAGATATCGAGCGAGATGAGGCTGTGTGGTGGGCCCGTGAAGTTAGTGGTCCTAAGAGCCTAGCACAAATTCCTTTTCTAGATCTGTGTGTTTATGGTTACCTTATCAGGTACACATTTACCTTCAGACTTAAAGAGCAGATAATAATACTCATGATAACCTTATGATACTCAAGTTTGCCAAACACCAAGTTTAAACTTACACTGGTCACCATGTAATGAACAGAACCACCCTCAGCAGCCACCCATTGGTAGTTCTTCTGGTACAAGTCCCGAGGAGTCTCGATGACCAGAGTGAACTTGGAGAGCGTGAGGAAGGCGGTCAAGTTTGCCGTGTAGAAAGCTGACAGTAAGATGATAAAGATCCACCAGGTCGTGAACAGGACGCGAGTTGTGTCTGGAGAAAAGTGTAATAAATAATTTTCGGCTTGTGAGCTGTGATTTTATTTTAAGTATGATTCCAAAACCTAATCTGTCTCCCGATTAGTAAAGTTGGGAAGAAGATTTCATCCGAAATGAATTACAGAGGATGAGGATGACCGAGTTAGCCTTTTTTTGCTGATTAATTTATGGACTTGTTCTTCTATCCTTATTTCTACGTAAGTACATGTACTTATCAGTATTGAGAATCCAGCATGTTTAGGAACCTTACTAAAGCAATAACGTAGGTACCTACTCGTAGTTATTTGGGTCAGAATCCGTTAGTATACGGATAAGAAATTTTAAGTTCCTAAACGTATTAAATAATTAATTAGTAAATATTATATAATTAAGTAAAAAAAAGTTAATAACTTTCTGATAAAAATATATTTTATAAACACGGGCAAGGTCGTGATTCTTCACTTAACTGACACTGTAATTTATCAAAATGTCGTCCCCGACATGCTTTCGGGTGTAATTACTTTGACCATAGCAATCATGACGAAAGGGTGTGATTCGACGTGATGGATGACAGTACCATTAGCAGATACCATCGCTCGTGTCACCTCACCTCAGGCCGGCATCATGCCACCTATCACCTAACATATTTCTATAAGGCTTTGTTATCTTCCATTACCTACCTAAATGCTAGTTGCTGCGTGTAATTTTTAGGCAACCAACCATCGGTCGATGTTTAGATTTCTCGGACCAAAAAACCTAATCAGTCACAATCACAAATGATTTTGGTACGGACGGACGGTGTGAGGGTTCATTCTTTCTAACAATTTCGTTTTGTCACAATCTTGGCAATTTGACAGCACGGTTTCCTACAATGACTTTAGATTTTATCATTATACGACGCCGTTGAAAGCACAATTTTTAATAGCTAATAAATATCATCATTGGCAGCCATATACGCCTTCGTCCACTGCTGAACAAAGGCCAAAAATTTTCAGAGCGGCAGGTTGTAGAACTGCGTCGAATTGAATCCCACGACCTTTAAAGGGTTGTTTCGTCCGTCCTTGCGCTTCGTACGTTTGCAAAATATTACCGCGGATTTTAAAGATAAGAGTCTACCTTCAGGAATAATACAATTTTTGTTTAAATTATTGAGTTTGTTTTTGAACTTACTTGCGTCAGGCGCCAAGTTGGTGCCTTGCTTGATGAAGGCGCCGTACACGAACCAAACGCTGGGCGAGAGAGAGATGTACTTTTCACCGTCAGGGACCAGTTTGTTCCTCAAACGAGTCAGCAGTGTGATGCAAGGGCCGTACGAGAGCACGGCCACCAGTATTAGGTACCTAGTGGAAACATTTGTGTTATATAATTAGGACAACACATGACGGGTGGAGAAAGTGCGGTCTGCGCTTGCTAATTCGCTTGCCAGAAGTCTGCGAATAAATGATGAAAAATCTACGGCCGCAGATTTCAATGTAGATATGTTTGTTCTGTGGGGTGTCTTTCTGTTTAATAGTACATTATGATATAAGTGCGGTAAGTTGAAAATTACAGCCGAGGCGATATTGCTAGCCCGAGCCGTAGGCGAGGGCTACAAGAAAGCAGAGGCTGTAATTATCAAAGCGCACGTATGTCATACGACGTTTTATAACATATTTGCGAGGAAATAAATAAAACTCGGACTTTTTTAAACGATTAAATCTTTAATCACTTGTTAAAGCAGTTATAAAAATTTGAACAATTTGTAAAATTGATTATTACGTTGCCCGTTGGCATTTTTAATGTTGTCAAGTTATTATTATTATTTACAATTTCACCAGTCTCTCTCTCACTCTGTTGAGTGAAAGTAGGAGAAACGAGACCACAGAGTTCTGCAGTCGGTGGCGGCGGCGGCGCGGCGGCGGCGACGATGGTGGAATGTACGCACGTGTGCTCGTAGATGGTCGAGAGTCAACACTTGGCTCCAAATTTATATTCCTTGTGATGCGGGAGCTAATTTCTTCTTTATTTCTCATCGAGTCATCTATGTAGCCCTCGGCTACACTGTTCGACCGCCACTCTCCATGGCGTTTTAGTGTCAATAAGTCCGCACCTGAATCGGCGAGCAATGTAGCCGAGGACCTTCTGAAACTGTGCCCTGTGTATTCATGTGGATCATTCAAGTTTAAGAAAGTGGCAATTTGTTTCGGCATTGCTCCAAATTTATTTAAGCCGATGGGTTGGCTAGTGCATTTTCCATTTTGGTAATTTTGAAAAAATCTGTTAGACATCGCTTTTGTTGAACGAAGCGCTTCGTATTTCTTCACTATGTCGTAAAAAGGACCTTGTATTGTGAACGATCTTGGAATTTTATTTTTTGTGTTTTTGACCTGGACAAAAAGAAGCCTCCCATGGTTCTCGACATCATTAGTTGTGATGCTTGCCAACTCTTGACGTCTACATGCACCATTTATACCGAATATTAATACAACCTGAAAAGACATAAAAACAGCGTACAAAACACCTATAATGTAAAGACATACGAAAGTGAAAGAAGTTAATAACAATAAGTAATTTAGTTTCAACTGACCTTTGTTGCTAAAGATTGGGAATCCGGAGCTTCTTTTAGGAACTTCCCGACATTGTCAGCCGAAAATACTTTCGATTTTTTACTCACATGGCCACTTGAGCGTCTTTTTAGAAATGTGAGCAAGTTGGAGTATGACTTGATATCAATACCATGTTTTCACAGTGCTTTTTAGCATTGAATAGTAGCACCACAATGAGCTTGACTTATATTTTTGAGAAAGTTCCATGAAATAGGCTAAAAACACACTTTCTGAAAATGAATTTGCATCTTTGCTTGTTTTCCATATGATGAAATTTTGATACGCTTGTAAGTATCTATCGGTCGATTTTTCGGGCAAGAGGCTTAGAGTAAGTAGCCTTTTTCGCTGCCTCTGAGACTTCTGGCGGTGTTGAATTAATAAATTCATCACTAGTTGATGACATTTCCAAATAAAAACAATACAGCGAAAAGAAAAAGCGCGCGGAATAATTTTTACTTGTTCACAAATTAGCGCTGCGCGCGCATCAGTGTTTTTTAAGGCAAAGGCATAAAAACCAGCCAGTATTACTAAAAAAGTAAATTAATATTTTTGTGTTTTTGTTACAGATGTTATTGTAATTTAATGTAAGCTATTGTCAAAATTAATTAAATTAAAGAATTAAATGTTTATGTTTGTATATTTTATCTCCCAAAGTTAATTTTATTCATAAATGTTGACCTCTTTTCCGACATAAAAACTCTTTGCTAAGATTTAAAAAAAGTACCGTTCGTTTTAGACGGAGCGTCTTGATAAACCGTGCGTTTTACATTACATTATCGCACAAGTGCGTAATGAGATACATTACAATATTGAAATTGGTGAAATAAGAGACCCTTTACGAGCAAATATGTTATAAAATAATATTTACCTAACAGCTTTTTGCCTACCGCAGAACCCTTACCAAACAGCGTTGTTGAAGGGAGCTAGCAGTCCTGAACCGGCAGCTGACTCCTTTGGCCGCTTGAGCATCATCATCCACACGCCTTCGTCTAGATCGAAGGAAAAAGACGCTTTCTCGTAAAACCGGCCGGCCTTAGGTAAAAATGCAGCTGCCATATCTACCAACTGGGAAACATACAGAAACACAACATGATTTGATCACTATCGCACAGCTTTATACTTGCTAAAATGTCATCAAAATTAGGCAATATAAGAGGATAGGTACAGAAGCGCCGTTTTTACATACAACGTAGTCCCCTTTCCTACCTGGATATTGCTAGTAGAGGAATATTTTTTTCCCAAAAAATCTATTGCTACTATTGTCATGTCTCTGTGTTTTCCATTTTTTATTTTCTATTTCCAAGACCATAAATTATAAAAGTAATTCATCTGAATATACGCCAGACAACAGACCACTTGTCATGGTCTCGCAGGGATAAATGTCCACCACATGTGTGTTACGAGATACCAGACAAGGAATTGGGTCTTAGACAACATCTTCGGATTCTAATAATTATCCAATATTATAGGAAAATACAGTAAAAAAAGGGCAAATTTTATAGCCCTTCAAACTTGCGTGGGAAACCCCATTCTTCAAAAGTGCAAATTGAATAAAAACAGAGATCGAAAATCTACACAATTAATGACAACTTTTGTTAGGAACCATTTTCATAAACGCAATATTTAATATAATAGCTGCCGCACAAATGTTTTGCAAAACACATAGAAATTGACGTCACGTCACTATCTCAAGACAATTTGTATGAAGCGTTTTGGGCAAGTCCAAATTAATATATGATTTTTAAAATTGCAATATCTCGGGGAGTTTTAGTGCTATCGGAATATTTTCTTTACCAATATTTCTATTTTTGAGAGCTCTTTTGATAACACATCAAAAAAATAGTCAAATACCCGATTTGACAGTGATTATTGCTATTTGACGTAAAATACTGCATCGTCTTTGGCTGACATGCTGTCAAAATGCAAGCGACTAGCATTCGACTGGAGTTACTAGGTAAAGAATAAGGGGGCCGAGACAATTTTTAGATGTATCGTTTCCTGAATTGACTCCACCGGAAAACGAACCCGGGACACTACATACCTAAGTCAAGGCGATAAACCGTGCAGCGCACTACGCCAACCATGTCATCGTAATAATATAAGAGGAACTCAAAGAACTCCTTTCCTAGTTATTTTTCTTTTTCATTTTTGTTCTCCGAAACACAGTTACCTACATGGACATCCAAATTAAGAGCCAGCCGAAAGTATTAAATTACTTAATCAAGTGTTTAAAATAACAATTTCCACTTACGCTGTTGTTGACAAGGCCGATGAGAGAGTCTTTGGGACTCGCGCCGCCTATTACGTAGTTCTTTTCTGGGACCACCACCTCATAGGTGAAGTTGAACTTTTCCTGAAGTATGCCCACGATAGCGAACGCCACTCCATGCCCGGTGAGAGTGCCATTCTCGCCACGCTCGACCCAGCTCATAGGCCGGTTCTGCAGAAAAGTCTTTCAAGTATAAGTTTTTGAAAGGTTAAGTCCGAGTAAAAGTTTATTTTGAGTGAAAAAAAACATTTTATGTACTGCTGCTACACAAGATAACTGGTGACTGTTTCCACAGGCCCAGAATGCAGCTAAAAATACAGTTTAAGACAACTTCAAAAAACTAAAGAAACTGGCTTTTTCTAAGTCTCGTCATGGTACAGTGGTAACTCGTACGGTAAGCGATAAATAAAGCACTGCGAATTTTAAATACCCGTTATCTAAATACTTTTCTTCAAAATAAAGTCACTTCCAAACTTACGTTATACGTTGCAATTTTCAGGTGTTTTCCATTAATTTCCTTAATCATAGCATTGAGTTCGGACACTACTGTCGACGCCTTCGAGTCTAAAATGCAAATTTAAAACGCTTTCCATTTTACAACATTTAAAAAAACGGTTTTATCTATTCACAGTTTTAGTCACTAGTGTCACTACATACAGTGAAAAAACACGACAAGTAAATAATCCTTTACCTAACATAGGATTGTCGTAAACGGGCTCGCAAAACGTGGCGTTGCATATCGTCGATAAGATCAGCTCTATTCCGGTGGCCATGGCAATTTAGTCTTCCACCTGGTTTCTATCATTTGCGGCGAGGCATGTTACCTAGCGAAGGTTGATTTCGTTAAGGAAAAGCTTCGTGGTTTTGAGCTAAGGTTAGTCGCGGTCCGCGGTCTGCCTGTGCGACGGACATGTCGGGCTGACATGTCGCCGCGAAGTGATTGGGATGCGCCACGCGACGAAGCGATGTACCTACACACGACATAATGCACGTTAGCTTAATGTGGACTCGCCTTTTGAATTTTCTGTATAGAAGAACAATATAAAGTTTCTGTAGATTTTATATCAAACCATATACAATCTGTTTTCAATTTGATATGGAAACTGCCGACATACAAACAAGAACACTAATAAAATGTATCAGGCACATCTAGTAAATCAAATTCTACTGACAAAAGCTGAGGGTGAGAACTCATTGCTATAAACTCTTGTAAATTTTAACGCTTGTGCTCACCAGATATAGCATAATCACAAATGTTCGGCAGTGAATTTCTCATCATTTGAGAATTGAACTCACAATCTTCAGCGTTTTTCCATCCACGTCATTTATACATACTTTCTACCAAATAATCTATAATCATGGTGATTTCAAAGTTCTATTTTTATGAACAAATATCCAGGAAGTGTTCTTTCAAGTTAGGAATCTAATCTGAAAACTTCGACCATCACGGCAAAAAAGTTTCACATTAGAAATTAGTGCAATATAGTCCACAACCACATCCATATAAAACTTTCGTCATAATCACTTTTGTTGACATATTCGTTTAATGGGGTAAGGGTTGACGGTTTGTCAATGTAACTACCGCATAATATGAATGGAAGGCGTAAAAATTATATTGTTAATGACCATCATTACTTCTGGTACACACAGCAGATTGGGTACATGTGGGCCAGCCACCTTATGCTGCTATCATAAGACTCAAATTGCAATGGTATCGTAAAGGTTGACCTGCCGTCCTACCTTTGTGCCCACAGCACTTGTAATGTCTATATCCTTACAGTAGATAACAATTTAAAATAGAATGACCTGAGTGAATTACTTCGTAGGTAAATACTGGTACTTAACGTAGCTCAGACATGTTAATGAATTAGTCTTTTGCCACCATCCATTATAAATATCATGGTCCTCTTGATTGGTTCACCAAAACCTCTGTCAGATAGAAGAGGTCTGGGGGCCAAGATCAACACGCTTTAAGCGTTATTCTGCTTACATGTCAAAACTTTAAAATGTATGGGCTGACTCGCCAAATTGGCGACATTCAAGGTGACATTAATTCCACACCAATAATTTTTAATGTTTGGTACAAGTAAAAACTTGGTTACTCCTGGAAAAATACAGTTGCGGGTAACGCACAGTTGAGTTTTTTTCGTATGGAAAATGGATTAGTAGCGTACCTCCTTAATTGGTGTTAGAAATAAAAGAACGCTTATGCAAAGTTTACAAAAAAATATGAATTAAATTGTAGATGAAAGAATTTTGAACAAAAAGAGTGAAGCTACTTCATGTTCTCTCGGCTTAATCTGAGCGTTCAAGTGGCCGAGTCCGAGCCACAAGCTATTTGTGGCCCGGCTCCTGCGCAAATTTGACCACAGTCATAGGCTACCTGTTTCGTCCCAGTCGCCTTTAATGGCCTCGTCTAGTGGCTTAGCTCAACTACTACTCGCCGCGCCTAATGGCTGCGAGTAGTGGCCCAATGTCCGGTAACACTTAAAAAAAATGTTTGATAAAATTACATAATCATGTCAATAATTCATATCTATTACCCATTGACGTTTTTATCGATGCTACGATCATTTATTAGAATACGGTTTTTTTTTTTTTGCGTCAGGAAATGCATTTAGGCATTCCCAAGGCCCTGGGTTCGGGACACCTGGGATATGTGGGACTCGGAACTTCTGGGAAACAGAGACCCCTACCCACTAAAACCTGACGGTGGTCATCTTCGGCGCAGAATGGAAGGGACCCGGGATCCCCAACGAGGGAGAGACTCCTCGCAGGACCCTTCGGCGCGCAAGGCCGCCTGGCAGCCAGCCTCGGGAGGAGCAAGCTCAACTCCAGTGCACGATAACACAGACCACTGTGTCCGAAGACACGCGTTACCGTCATCCTCGGGATCGCAAACCGAAACACACGCAGGCCCCCCCGCGTGCGCTTCGCGACCCCAAGGGCCCTTTTAGTCGCCTCTTACGACAGGCAGGGATACCTCGGTAGTATTCTCGTCCCCTAACCGCAGGGAACACCTAACTTTCTACCTGCCTTATCCCATTTTTAAAGTTCACAGAAATCGTCCGTGAAGTGTCAGCTTTGATACTACGACAAAGTATTTCTGCCCAATCTTGTAACGTTACGAATTTAATCCAAACGGAAATCAATAATTCACACGATGAAACAAACTTTAAAATATTTCCGCCATTGTACATAGCGAGAACGGAAAAGGATGTGATATTTTTTTTATAAGCATAAAAAATGTTTTACTTGGCAGACAGTTTTTTGGCCAGTTAAATAGTTCAATTGAATGTGTGGTGTCTCCAAAATAGTGCCCATCCCTATTATTATACTTTTTTAATTTAATATCCATCATAACCTGTGGACAAAGCGGCCGATGTCTCTTTTTCTGCTATTCAGCGTTGTCACCAGCGTACATTTTACACATTTTACGTACCTTTTTAGCCTCCTATGTGCGAATGTGTAATTTTACCATTTTACGTACTTTTTGAACATTTTTAGTGTCTCAAAAATATATCAATTTCTCAAAAACAAATGATATAAGTATAGTGTGTTGAAGAGTGACTTGAAGGTTTGTTGAACTGATTGTTTTTTTAAATGCCCTAATTAATAAAATAGGTAAGTTTTCGCACGCCTAGAACCGATAAAATAACACTTCTTTTGGCGAAAGAAGCTTCATGGGTGATTTTAGTTAAAAAAAAATGCTTATGTACCCACCTTTCTTACCCCAAAATGTACCTTTTTAGCGCTGGTTGTGTACTTTTTGGAGATCAGTTGCGGCAACACTGCTGTTAATCTGTGTCCGCCGCTGTCCTGTCAACCAGATAAATTGTTTCGCGTGTTTTGAAAAATCTAACCAAAAACATTAATTCACTTTGTTGTATTATTGTTGATAATCTTGGTTACATACATTTTCAGAAAAGCCAAAATGCGAGAAGTATTTCTCTCTAACTGTGAAAAAAACTTTATACAGAAAATAGTATCTGAGGGACATGTAAGTAATATGTTTGTAACTAATTTAGTATATTGTTTCAATCTTGTTATGTCTGATATTCGTAATATTTTCAGAGATTAGATGGAAGAAATTACAATGAAAGTAGAGCTTTAGATATATCATTTGGTTCGGATTATGGAAGTTGTATTGTATCATTAGGAGAAACCAAGTAAGTGGTCTGTCTGCAAGAAATCTTTTTAAATCGAATTATAAACTATTTTGCATAGTGTATTATCTCTTATTGACCTACGCTTATAAATAAGTTTTTTACTGACATGAAAAAAAACATGTAAAGAAGAAAACTACATTAAAAACTTATAACAGACAATTTTAAAATCTCCATAAACATTGTAATATAGGTCCTCAACTAGTTCGTGTTTATTGATGAGGTTGATATTTTAGTTGGGTTGATGTTTGTTTCTGGTTATCACAGAGAAAATGTTTAAGATCATTGCAAATGAAGAATCATATGCATTACCTAGGTACTAATTTTCTACTTGAATAATAGTAGCGTATATATTTTTTATTATTCACTTACTGTTTCTACACTCCAAGTTTATAAAAAAAAAAACATGAGAGTAATGGCTTTTTGCCTCAATAATTATGAATATTTTTATGTCCATAATTTCAGAGTACTTGCCCAAGTATCATGTGAAGTTGTACAGCCCAAGCAGATCAGACCCAATGAGGGCATTCTTTACATCAACGTAGAGATCAACCCCATGGCTGGTCCCCAGTTTGAAGCCAACAGACAGACTGACCTCACAGTATACCTTAATCGGTTGCTTGAGAAGTGCTACAAAGACTCGAAGTGCCTAGATCTTGAGTCCCTGTGTATAGTTGTTGAAGAAAAGGTGAGCATTTGTATTTTTTTTCTCTTTTGTCTCCTAACGGTAGCTTGATGTAAATTTGGGGAGAATATTTCAATTTCAATCGTTTAAATAAAGTACCTGAAGTAACATATGTATACGTTACTTAACATTAGATCACAGTTAAGTTGTTTTTGTACATCTTATAATACCTCACAAAAGTGTAATAATATTAACAACCTATAATATTACAATCTACTGTTAATTTTTTTCTACTAACATAAAATATATGTATGCTGCATCATAATATAACTATTTTCAGGTATGGTCACTCAGAGTCGACATCAAAGTACTCAACCATGCGGGCAACCTCATAGAATGTGCTAGCATAGCCACTCTGACTTCTCTAGCTCACTTTAAACGGCCAGATGTGACTCGGAGTGGCGATAGTGTCATAATACACACAATAGCTGAAAAAGATCCCATACCCACAGTATTGTATCACTATCCAGTTTGTGTGACATTTGGTATACTTGGCAGTGAGTAAGTGTTTTATCATTAACATTCATACAATACAAACTACTAACTAATCTGATTCTCCCTATGGGGTCCTCCCTTATTCCATAAACAAATGAATCAACCATTTGCTAGTATTATCTCTGAATGTTTTCTAATTTCTTAGTATTCAATGTGTGATTTTATTTGCCTACAAATTGCATTCATTTAGAAAGAAATTACAACTTATTTTTTTTACAGTATCCTACTATCAGACCCCAGCTTCATTGAAGAGTCTGTATGCACCAGTAGCACAGAAGAGGGCATAAACACAGGAGGAGGCCTGCTTGTTCTAGGCATGAACCAGTACAAAGAGTTATGTCTTCTTGATTTGACTGGTGCTGCACTCGACAGTTCCGGTGTAGTACACAAAGCAATCACAAGTGCAGCAGAGAGGAGTAAAAATATTGTGGATTTGGTGAAGAAGACTATTATAGGTGATGATACTTTACGGTAAGACAAACAAGTACTGTTTGGACGCTTTGCAGTATTCGGTACATTCAACATGTTAACTAAATGTTCATATTCGGCCAAACATTCTGTTGATATGCTGCACTATTACCCAATGTTTATATAATTTTTAATATTCATGATGATGATTGTGCATTCACCCAGCTAGGACTAAGCCCTATCTGGTCAATCCGGCAAACCAGGGGACGCGATTTTTGTTAGGAAGGACACACTCTGGGAGGATGTTCAAATTATTTTTAATATTTTTAAAAAATCATATTATCAAAAATTTATGTAACTTAATTTGCAAATTTGGACAGAGTATTTGTAAATGTAGGAAACACTACTTTGTGCACCAATTATTTATTGACAATATAAAAAAGATTACCTTTACCAATCACTTTAATTAAAATGTTAATCAAATAAACTTCTGTTTTTTTAGAAATTTTAATAAAAACTAAATTAAATTTCTATGAAATAAACAATTTTAAGAACACTGCTTAGTGTAAGAACTTTTTTCAGATTATTTTTAAAAAATAAATTCTACTTCAATCTTCTTAGCACATTTTTGGTTTTAGTTCGGGGCACCATACTGTTACAGCCCTACTGAAATTTATTACAGATGACATTTAGACATGCCATGGAACTTATTCAACTTAACCTTCACCCTTTACTTTACTCCCTTGACTTTAGCAGTGCATTTTAACTCAGTTGACTTTGACGTGCTTCTAAGTATCCTTGAGTCTCCTAACATATCTACAGTTGCAATAGAATGGTTTAGCTCTTATCTTAGAGGTGTTGTTTATCAGTGTTCGTGCTGACAAGACAATGTTAAACTTTCAAATAAATTTCAATATATGCTAAATAACATACTATTTATGAAATAGACAATAAACAAAAGCCTGAGTAACAAATATTAACACACACAGAGGGCCCCTATGCATCGGAAGTGAAATCGAGAGCAATATGTCAATGATCTTTGCCAACAACGACCTAACAAGGAAAGAAAAGATTTTCGACAAAAAATACAGAGTACACATAGGACAAAGAGACGAATGGAATATAGACACGAGCGGAACAGTGTGCTACACAGATGGCTCTAGGATTGTGTCACTGAAGCTATCTGGCGCGGGTGTGCACATAAGGTGCGAGGACGGCACTGTTATAAATAGATCAATCTGCCTAGGCAGGTTTGCCAGCGTATTTTAAACAGAAATATACGCCATCAAGGAATGTGCTGACATATTAGACCACCAGGACAACGTCACCAAGGCCACCATATACAGTGACAGCCAGGCAGCGTTGAAAGCACTTAGCAAAGCAGAAACGACATCAGTAACTGTCAAAGAATGCAAAAAAGCTCTAGGAAGACTTGCAAACAAAACAGAAGTAGTGATTGCTTGGGTTCCTGGACACGAGGGGAATGCTGGCAATGAGCTAGCAGACAAACTAGCCAGAGGTGGTGCCGCTGAAGGCTTAATGGGTCCGGAACCCAGGCTGCCAATAGCCCACAACATCACCAAGAGAGTAATCAAAAGGAAAATCATAGAAGCAACAAATAGACGATGGAAGACAACAACAGGCATGCGACAGTCCAAAATGTTCATCAGCGCCATGAACACGAAGAGGACAGGTCAACTGATGAAGCTGTCAAGGAATAGTGCACGCATGGTCATAGAGCTCGCCACAGGACACTCCAGACTTAACAGGCACCTTACAGTGATAGGTATCGAAGATGACCCCACATGCCCGGAGTGCATGGACAGCGAGGAAACGAGTTTCCACTTACTCGCCGAATGCCCAATGTACTCACAAATTCGATGGGAACTCATGGGGTCAGATTCATTAGACGAAGAGGACTTGAAAGAACTGACGGTGGATCAGATAGCAAGATTCTGCAGAGCCACGGGAAAATTCAATGGGACGCCGTGAAAATGGGACAACCTAAAGACCCCCTGCAAGGGGGGCCCGGGGAAATGGGTGAAATGGCCCACCACAAACGGACCTATCACCCGGCCCACTGCCAGCGTCCCCAGTTGAAAATAATAATTAATAATAATAATAATAAATATTAATGAAAGTATCTAGTCTAGTGGCCATTTAGTCATCATCATCATCCGTGCGGTCTATCCCGGTTATGAACCCACACTGGTGTGTGGGGTCCAGGGTCCGCCTTTCTTATTTTCTTGGCCCACTTCGCGCGGTCTTGTGCATCCTCAGTGGTGAGTTTGTTGGCAGGCATGTCCCCCTTAACGACGTCGAGCCACCGCTCTTCTTGGGTCGACCTCTTCTACCGGTACCTGGCGGGGACGGCATGGCCAGACATTTGTTGCCCACGTAGTTTGCCGATCTCCGTGAGACGTGACCATACCAACGAAGGCGGCACTCCTGCAGCTTGTCTGTCATGTCAAAAACACGAATTCTGCCGCGGATGTGGGTGCTACGCACGCGATCTTTGCGTGAGACTCCACACATCCACCGCAGCATCTTCATTTCCGTGACGCGCAGCTCCTTCTTGTGTCGCTCTAGTAACGGCCATGTTTCACTGCCATATAAAAGGACAGGCCTAATGATGGTTTTATAGACCTGCCCCTTCAGCTTGATCAGCATTTTGGGGTCACAAATGACACCAGTCACCTCACGCCATTTGGCTCAAGCCGCGGAAATTCGGGCTCTGACGTCGCGGTCGATGTACCTACCCGGACGCGCTTAACACAGATCCCAGGTATTTGACACGGTCCGTGCCCTCGACCACGTCAACGCCTATGCGGACGGACTGGGGATCTGTGGTGTTGCAGGCCATGTACTCCGTCTTCGCCACATTAAGTTCCAGACCGCCGTTTTCAAGTGAACTTTTCCACTTATTCACCCGTTGTACCAGCCGTCCCCTGTCCGAATCTGCTAGTACAATATCATCAGCATACATGAGCAACCAGGGTGGTTGCTCGTGGTGGTCTAGAATGCTGTTTGACAGAACGTCTAATATTACGCTGAACAGAAACGGGCTAAGCACGGAGCCTTGGTGTACTCCAACGGTGATAGGGAAGCGTGTCACCAACCGCAGTCCTAACTGTAACTGGAATCGTGGTACATGTCCCGGATAATGTCAATAAAAACTTCGGGAACGGCCCTGGACCGTAGCGCCCAGCCGATCATCTCACGAGGGACACAGTCGAAAGCCTTCTGCATGTCTAAGAAAAGGAGATGCAGAGGTGTATTCTTCAGTCTGTATCCCTCCATGAGCATTCTCAAGGCAAATACGGGGTCCATGCTCCCGCAACCCGGTCGAAACCCATACTGACATTCCGAGATTGTACACTCCTGTCGAGAGTCCGAGAGTCCACAATGCGCTCGAGGAGCTTCATGGTGTAGGACATCACCTTTATGCCACGATAATTGCTGCACTCCTGCACCGAGCCCATGCCCTTGAAGACTGGCGTGATAATACTCAGTCTCCATTGGTCAGGTATCTTCCCGGTGAGGAGAATGCGGTTGAAAAGGTGGGTAAGTATGCCCACACCACGAGAGCCCATCGATTTCCACGCTTCGATAGGGACTCCATCGGGTCCGACAGCTTTCCGGTTCTTCATGCGGCGAAGAGCCAACTGGACTTCATCAGGCGTTACCGTGGGCACTAGTCCTTGATTTGGAGGTAGTTCAGGAGGCTGCATCTCTTTGTGCTGCTTGTTGAGCAGCTCGTGGAAATAAGAGCGCCATCTCTCTTTCACCGCGCGGTCCTCGCATAGCAGGTTACCGAGAGTGTCATTTACACAGCGGCAAATGCAAATATCTTGGGCCGCTTTGACTCTCGAACGTGCCAACTTGTAAACGAGCTTCTGCCCCTTCGACGACTTCAACTTATCGTACAATGGACGTAAGTGGTCACGTCTGGCTCTGGCTAAAGCTCGTTTAGAGGCACGTGAAAACCACCATGAACACGCCCGTATTCCTCACACTGTACACCCACATGACCGTTCGGATCGCCACCCAGAACGACGCCTTGGGACAATGGAATGGTGCATAGGAGCTGGTCGATTTGCTACCAAAACAGTGCCTTATCTGACCGACCTGCGGTGCGTAGGCACTTATCAAATTGGTTGTGACCCCTTCGATAAGCACCCTCACGACCACAAGGCGGTCGCTAACGCGATTTACTTCCAAGACACTATTCTGGAATTCCTCGGACAGCACCACCCCCACTCCATTGGCCCCACCAGGAGAACCTGCGTAGATCAGCTTGTAGCCGTGCCCCATGTTCCGGGACCTGTTGCCTCTCCAGCGAGTCTCCTGCAGGAACGCCACGGCCTCCCTCCGCCTGGCGAGCACATCGGCCAGCTCGCGAGCGCGTCCCGTCAGCGTGCCAACATTCCACGATGCGAAGCGGACTATTTTCTGGACTAATGTATTTAACCGGGCTCGCCCATGGCCCGCCCATGCCCGGTAGCCCTAACCCACTCAACACAGGAGTAGGGCGCCCCCTGCGCGTCGTTTTCTGGTGACGCCCTGTCCAAGTCGGGTAATCTATGCTGATTTTCCATTGTTTTTGGCTTGAGTTGGCTTTACGGGAGAGACTCCCATCTGACCTCCCAACCCATAAAGGGGAGCCGTCGCCAGAGCCTCCTTCGTTGATCAGCAGGGTGCACCAGCTTGCAGGCGAGGTTGGCTTGGGGCCCGAAGATGCTGGAGGACCCCTTTACACCCCAACCAGTGGCCATTTAGTAAATAGCAAATCCAGCCGCTAGAGGTTCGGGACACCTGGGATATGTGGGACTCGGAACTCCTGGGAAAACAGAGACCCCTACCCACTAAAACCTGACGGTGGTCATCTTCGGTGCAGAATGGAAGGGACCCGGGATCCCCAACGAGGGAGAGACTCCTCGCAGGACCCTTCGGCGCGCAAGGCCGCCTGGCAGCCAGCCTCGGGAGGAGCAAGCTCAACTCCAGTGCACGATAACACAGACCACTGTGTCCGAAGACACGCGTTACCGTCATCCTCGGGATCGCAAACCGAAACACACGCAGGCCCCCCCGCGTGCGCTTCGCGACCCCAAGGGCCCTTTTAGTCGCCTCTTACGACAGGCAGGGATACCTCGGTAGTATTCTCGTCCCCTAACCGCAGGGAACCGCCGGGATTACGCACCACCACCCCGGCGGCCTCGCCTCCGACGTCGGGCGGGATTGTCCAGCTCGCGCTGGCGCTCGGCGCTCTCCTTCTGCGACACGACGGCATCGCAGAAGGAGAGCACCGCATCCCACGAGCTCGCGCTCGCCACCATGGCAGAAACCACGGAGAGGGAACTACACCTAACCTAACCGAAACTAACCTTGTTGAGTTCAACGCCAACAAAACCCAGGCTTGTCTGTTCTCTGCCAAACGGAGTCCATTCAATCTGACTCCTACTTTCCTGAATGAACCGATACCGATAACCAACCACCTCGAGCTCCTAGGTATGGAACTCTCGTCTAACGACAACTTTGGTAGCTCTATTGAGTCAAAATCAAAAACCGCTGCCAAAAAACTTGGTATCCTCTATAAGGTTTGGCGATACTTCACACCGGAACAGCTGCTCCACTTGTATCAAGCACAAGTTCAGTCGTGTATGAAGTACTGCTGCCACCTGTGGGATGGCTCTGCCAAGCACCAGTTCGATGCAATGAACTCAGTGGACCGAAGAGCTAGGAGACTCATAGGCGACGATGCGCTCGTTGGAATCAAACTTCAGGGTTTGGAGCATCGGCGTAAAGTCGCCTGTCAATCGGTTTTTTATAAGGTGTATTTTGGAGAGTGTGCGCAGAAACTACACAACCTGATACCACCCTCTACTTTCTACCATCGGACCACTAGACGTCGGGAGGGCTTCCACCCCCATGTGGTTGACTTTCCAACAATCCGTACCCAACGGTTTGCTGCGTCGTTTCTGGTACGCACCGCTAGGGAGTGGAACGCTCTCCCTGCGTCTGTGTTTCCGGATACTTCCAACTTTAGTATCTTCAAGGCCAGAGTGAATAGGCAATTTCTGGGTAAGCGTCCACCATCACCACCATCGGCCTCGTCATCGCTTACCACCAGGCGAGACTGAGGCCAAACGCAAACCCATTTTAAATGAATAAAAAAAATACCTTATTAATATCGCAGTGAAGTTAGCACCTTAATGTCAACGAAAACATAACCTTTATGAAAAGTTTTCTCTTCTATTGTTTTTGTTTCGGCGTACTTTCTTAACATAACTGCTTAACATAACTTTTTCTTAACATAACTGCTTTGCGTTACTGTAACTATAAGTGATCTTAGCTACAAAATTATGTAGAAATGAGTGTTAGTTACCCAGAATTTTCATCTTTGGAACTTTTAGATCAATAAGTATATTAGAAACTATGAGACTGAAAACTGTGTGCAAATGTGGAAACGGGATTTTCGAACAGTAGAAAGGATGAAAGCTGTGTGAAGCTGCCGCCAGAATTGAAATATTACAGCAATATTTATGCGTGTAAAAAGGGGGGCAGACAGTTTAAGTCTAAGAGTTAGGTTACGGCAGTCTTCGACTTACTTATAGGGATAACTGATGAAAATTAGGTTGACTTTAACCAACGATGGCACCAAACTTAAAATAGTGCGTATGGTTGAAACCCACAAACACCCTGTAAACAGGGAACTGATAACAACATTCGTTATTCGTTTAGCATTAGGATGTCGGCCAAGCGATTAACCACTGCGACCAGGACTGATCTATTGTGGTCATCATCCCATCTAAGACTCTCCAGGCCTGAATTATTTTGAGTGATGTCAATGACGTCCGAAGGGGCAAGCTTGTGTCCGCCGAGAACGCGGCTTCTGCTGGGTATTAAAGCATCACAGTCAGGACATGGACCGGGGTCTCTTGCTCTTCGCGACAGAATCTACAGGTTGGTGACTCAGCGGTACCAATCCTGTGTCCGTGCTTGTTCAGCCTACAGTGCCCCGTAAGGATGTGTCCCCTTCTTAGTCCAAGGGCCTTTGTGGTGAACTTATGTGAGTAGCCTTCGATAAGTGCCTTCGCATGTACCATACCATTGCTGCTGGTCCAGTGTTTCCTGCAAGGTATTCCATTCGGGCTAATAGCGGCAGCCCTCAGGGCGCATTTAGGTACACAGTTACAGGCTCAGGGGCATGTGTGATGGTTGCCGCACCCGCCTTGGCCGGTTCGTCTCCTGTTTCGTTACCTGGGATATCAGTGTCCCGGTACCCAGCGTATCGTCACCATATTGTTGGCCCCGAGTTTGTTCAGGGCTGCGGCACAATCAAGGGTGAGTTTTGAGTTGATTTCAGCTGCGTCAAGCGCTCTTAAGCACTGCCTGACTGTCTGATAGTATATACAGGGTGACTGGGGATTCATGAGCATCCTTTTGGAATAAGAACCTACTCATGATATACAGTACTTTCCCCAAGTATGATGCTTTTTCATAGGTACACAATTGCATATTTGTATACCTTATAAATAATTGCCAAGCAATAAACATGATGTTTATAAGGTTTAAAAATATGCAGTTTTGCATCCTTAACATGAGGTTATATAATAGGTACAAAATTTTCATATTTTTAAACCGTACATAAACAACTGCGGAGTATTAAACGTGATGTTTATAAGGCTAAAATATGCAATTCAGTACCTATTAAATAGCCTCATACTTGGCTAGAGTACTGTATATCATGAGTAGGTTCGTATTTTAAAAGGATGCCAATGAATCCCCAGTCACCCTGTATATACTCTTATTTTTAAAAGCGTGTTCCAGGTTTTCCTGTGCGCAGTGCAAGATGGCGGTCATTTCAGCCTGAAAGACGGTGGCGTGTGGGCCCAGACTGCGCTTTTGGTCTCTCGCCATAAGACTCCATAGCCAGTCAGCCCATCTATCTTGGAGCCATCAGTATACCACACGATGTGAAAGTTTTCAGGAGTACCATCCTCCCACTCCTTCCTACCTGGTATTTCAACTGACAACCATTTTTTTAAAAGATACGGTACCGCCATGCTGTCCTTAGGCATGAGCATGACTGGCATTTTGTGCAGCTCAGCTTTCAGGTCATTCATTCCTTTTCCTGGTGAACGGCACCAGTGTGGTTTTGTCTGCGTTGACCGACAGGCCAACTACCCGGCACCAGTTCTCCACAAGACTAAGAGCACCTTGCATTCGCCTTGAGATAGTGTTCAGGCATTTGCCAACCACCATTATCACCAAGTCTTCCGCATATTCCTCAACGATAATCGACCACTCCAGGGGAGACAGTAGTAGGCAGCCTCTTGTCACTTTGACTTCTACGTGCACATCTAAGAGGGACGTTCTTACTGTCCTTGATGTTAGCATGGATTTAATCCACCTTAGGGTGGTTTCGTCCACGCCCTTGTTCCTCATACATTTGATTATGATTTCGGTTGGTGTGTTATCAAATGCACCCTCCACCTCAACGTTAAGGAAGGCGCAAAGAGGTGTCTCTTTGTCCTCCATAGCCTTTACCAAAATGCCCGAGCAAAGAAAATTACAACCGGATGAAAAAGGAGAGGCATAATCAATGTTAAAACATGCATTGCAACCAAAAACTACTACAAGCCGGAAAGACCATACAACTCAAAGACTTGAAAAATTTGCGTTCTAGTTGCAAATACTCTCAAATTAATAAAGGCAAAATAATGGCATTGCTCAAGTAGCAGTTAATGAAGATTTGTTGACCTGCTTGGTATTTACCACCAAACCCCTTATATATGAAGAACTGCTTTACTGCTTACCCAAAATTAATTAAAACAAAAATATTTATGACAGACAAGGATTTGGAGAGAAGACCGTTCTTTATGATGAGTTCCCAGGAGCTTCAGATCAACTATGTTTGTTTCATGTTTTGAAACGTTTCCGCGCCGCTACCACAACTAAATTAATGCAAATTACTGCTACACAAAGAAAAACAATTTTAGAGATCCTGCAAAATATAGCTTTTTCAAAATCTGGGGCGCATAAAAAAAAAAATTAATGTCAGAACAATAAACCTATTTGCAACATAAAAACTAGAAATTGACATAACTATTTTTAGTTTCGATAGGCCCTGCCCCAGAATACCAGCAGCCTTGTACTGCAGCGACACATGCTAAGGGTATGACCTGATAAGGGTTATAATTGTGTGGTATGAAATATGCCTTTCGTAACGGATAATTAATTAACATGAAAAAAATACACATTTGAGAAATTAAATAATAACGTTTGCGGTTGCGCCCGGGCAGTTAAGAGGGCGGTGGCAAACGCCGCCCGGCTCTTGCAGAGCGCCACATCGACGTTACAAAGCTGCTTTTCTGACGTGTACAAACTTGAATAATTCGGCCGAATCATTCGGTTCGGTACATTGTGGACCGAATGTTCGGCCGAACAATCGTATTCGGTTGAACCTACATTCGGCACATCTCTACTTAGCAGGATAATCTAACATCAGTAAGGATATTCTGAGAAATTCAAACTTTCATTCAGTCAGATGATCAAACACTATATTATTAAATATACTTTTTGGGCAAACAATTTTTATACCCGAAATGTCGAAATATAATTTCACCTAGTTCTTTTCACTGAGGCCTCAATTCTTCGCTTTCGTGTGTACCAGCATACTAAAGTTGCATTTCGCAGCGGATTAAAGTGTGCGAAATTAAGACGTAAGATTTTCAAGAGTCCTACTGAGCACAATCTTAGCTGATCTGAAGTGCTGATGTGGTTTAACTTTGTGGTTTAACTCACGAACGGCTAAAATATTGACACTGTCAGTAAGAAAGAAAAAAATCCTGAAGGCGGGGCATTTTCTTAGTCGGCGACTATAGTCGCCAGGATTTTTTTCTTTCGTCACCTGACAGTGTGACAGTGTCAATATTTCAGCACGTGGCTTTGCATTGAATTGAAAAGGGTTACCAATGTTAAGCAATCAGTCAATACATCTAGTAGTTTGGATCACTACTCCGACTGAAATTTAGTGATGTAGTTTTCCAGCATCTCCTGTTGTTAAGATTATGATGTAAATGTTGTGTATGGGTGTCGTGTCGTCTGTGACACCGTATATCATAATAGCTATAACACAATGTAGTAATAATTTTATTATCCTTTTAATTTCAGGCAAAAACGGGTTCGTATCAGCTTCTCCAACATAATTACCGAAGACCATATCCTGTCATTAACTCAAAAAGATCTTAGTATTCGTCTCAAGAATTACAATGTTGATGATATGGACTCCCAGGATGAGGACATGATGTCTAACGTGGATAGTGACACTGATATGAAGCCAGAGCCTAGTAAATATGATGGTAAGTTCAGCTCTTATCACCACTTGACATTTTCACTGTTCAAGACCATATTATAATATGCAACTCACCTACTAATAGTTGCACTGTGAAGTAAATTACATACTAAAATCAAACTAATGTAATGAGTATGAGTATGTACAATTTATATTTCAAACATTGTGGAAATTCCATATTATATTTTGACTATTTTTAAGTAGCAAGCGATGATATCTTTCTTATAAAGTTGATACTACTAAAATAATTGTAAGTATCTGTTACTTGTATGTTTATTTACAAAAAAATGAAGAAAATTTAATTTATGACTGTAAACACAGAATGTGTATATAATAAGATGTGTAGGTACAGAGGCGTTCACATCAACCTTTACATAGGGGCACCTTATGCTGCTGACATAAGAACCATTTTGCAATGGTTTTGTAAAGGTTGATGTGAACGCCTCTGTACATAAAATTCACATTTGTTTCAGTGGTGCCATCCATGCCACAGACTGCAGAAATCATTGCAAACAAGGGTGCATCAAGCTGGATAGAAATTTCATCAGACTCAGAAGAAGAAAATTAATAATGCAGTTTGTAATTTATGATGAATAAAATGTGAATTAAACTTTATGTATATTTTTCCTTATTGAAACTTATTTATTATTAATTCTTAACTTAAAAGTATTTAAGAATTGCATTTCCCATGGACTGTTTTTTTTAGTATTGCCTGTCAAAATAACCTCACTCCACCTGATGGAAAGTGGTTGTGAGGTCCAGATATGAGGCTGACAAGCCCAGTCATCCAAACGAATCACTGGGCTGGCCATCCTCACCGTGAACTTGACTGTATAGGTATGAAAATGCATTTTTTAAACCAGTGGATTCAATGACCTACAATTTATGAAATATAATTTTTAATGTCTAATTTAAAACTAACCAATGAAAAACAAGTCAAGATTACAGGGTTTACAATGGTTGAATGAAAATAGTTATCTTAATAATGCATTAACAATTTGGCATGAAGTAACATACTTCAAAATAATGTTATGATTTCAAATTCATACATTTATTCTCATTTACAAAAAATATATAAATGAAATCATCGAAAGTCTAAAACCTAAATATAAATTAAATCTAAATAATTCCATAAATTACATATTCAGTAAAATACTTTAACCTATACTGAGTCAGAGTTCACTCCATTTTTCTGGTCCAGTTTGTTGCTATTTGTTTTCACCATGTAGATAAAATATGTCATAATCTCCTTTTCATTTACAGGTAAAGTCTTGAAATGTTTTTGAATAGCCTGTAATTTAAAAAATATTTTGTAATATTTTTTGTGATGGAAATAAATCTTTTATTGCTAGAATATGACAAAGTAGAATATCTATCAAGAATTTGGATTCATAACTGAAACGGCTGAATAAAACTATACATTAAAAATCTTGGTAAAGAACTAATTATGTGGATATTAAATTCAAGCATAACTTACATCTGCTAATTGAGCCTTGTTCAGGCCTGGCCTTGTGGGCACTTTGTAATGCCTCTTGTACCTTCTCAGTGTTGGCACTTGCAGTTGGAACCAGTCTACTTCTGGAGAATCCATCTCAGCCTCATTGCTATCATCCTCAGAGTCCTTTGGCCTTCTCTGCTTTGTTCTTGCACATTGTATCATGTTTTTGTGGTAATCACAAATGTATGTATGCCTTGCCTAAAAAATAATAGTGTTGTTAAAAATACCTATGTATTCTTTCTAATTTAAAAATAATAATTCATACAGCCAAGTCCCTAGATAAATCGTTTCTAAGTGTTAAAAAATACCTTGTGTTATAATAATGGTTCTCGTGTTTTGCCTAAGTTTATTAGTTAGCAGATATAGGTAGTAACTTAATAATATGTTTTCTGTTAGCAGTTTGGAAAATAATAGCATGTGCATTATTTTTTAAATCATATGCTCATATGTCATTCCTTTATTTTGGTTTTTTAAAAAAGCTTTGGTAATAAATGATTAACACTGGTTAAAAAAACCTGTCAATATTTTTATTGAGTTTAGTAAATGCCCCACGTAAATAAAATACCACACAATGATGATTCCAAATGAACTGTTTTAGTTTATTTTGTGGTCTCATAAATGATAGTAAGCAAACAATAGATTACCTGAGGGTCAATGTTAAGTTTGAGCTTTCGTTGCATCACAGTCTTCTGTATACGTTTGCTATACGCGGCGTTGCCTGCTGGTCGCCTGCAACGCTCACTGTCATCCACAAGGCAACATATTTGGTCGGAATTGCCCCTAGAGTCCTCCTCTCCAGTACTGAACCCGTTATTCATTTGATACTCCCGTTGAATCATATATAACAATGAGTGAAACTTGTGTCTTAGATCATGCACCAGGCGATGGCAAAAAGATCGACGTATTCACAAAGACGCACTATTGAGGTTATGATTTTTAACAACACAGGACAACTCTAAGCTAAATAAGAAATATAAAAATCCAGAAGATGGACCGCTAACTCGATTATGTGTAGCAATCACTATTTTGGGTGTGCAAATACTTATTCACAGCAATTATGCACCAAAATCTTCATCGCTTTTTCGTAAGTTTTTCTACACCTCGATTCGTCAATTTCTGGCACTTTGTCAATTAATTAATTTACTACGTGCACCAAAAGTAAAGATCTTTGTCTGATTCACTAACAACGAGCACATTTAGGCAAATTAAATTACTATCTTTGGATAAACAATAGGACAGACTTTCGCACCGACCGATCGCCATTTGACTGACAATTCGAGTAGGTATTCGCCTATTTCGACTTCGACTCGTTCGAGTTTCGTTGTCAGTCTTTTCACGCTACTCATTCAATCATTCGTTCAAAGAAATGTTAACCCTAAACTGTGCGTAGTAAGTTTCAGATTACAGTAACAACTTACTTTTTGTGATGCGTTGAAAAAATGTTAAATTTGTGAATGTGTGTATAGTTGCTGTGGTCGTAAGGGAGATTGCATTATAAACAAAAAATAAAGCGGACGCCTGGGTACCGATTGGCTGCGACGTGGCGGGGCATTCAATTTGAACCAATGAGATTTTTTTTCCATTGACATTGCTTGCTCTCGTATTCATAGCGGCGAACGCGAAGTTCCCTACGTAATAAGCGCTGAAATCGTGTGCTCGATGTTATAAACACTGTGGGTGAGTTATATCATTTTTTATAATTATCAATTCCATTCCGAAGAAAACATTGCATGTGTTAATTTGAACACAAATTTCGACGTTTAAATGTAGTAAAAGTAGTTCTCCAAGTGATATTTATAGTGTTACATTCTAATTTTGTAAGCAAATGGCTGCCGAGGGCCGAAGTAAAGTGACAATATACACATGACAACACAAAGTGATAAGTGTGAGTACATACCTATACCTGACTAGGTACTTACTATGCGGGGGAAGCCTCAGAGGAATTAAAAGAAGGTTCTATTTATCATACTATTGACATAACCTAACCACCAATAACTTACTGCGCATTTAGTAAACATGAGATAGTAAATATTGAAATAAAATTTATTGTTTTAAATATCGTAATAAAATTTTAGTGAGTACCTATCCTATTTTTATTAAATCAGACTTAAATATAATATTTAATTAACTGATTCCAAATTGAAATAAGTTGATATATGACTCCAAACAAGTTTCACATCAACCAATAAGAAACCCTCATAAGTTTACCGGCAAAGTACAATACAGTTTATTGTTATTGTTGTTATCTATCGATATTGATGTCTCTTAAAATGATGTTGGTTTTTGTGTCCAATTCGGCTCACAAATTATTATTTTTTGCCGTTTAACAGTGTTGATAGTTCATTGATTTCAGTATGTTATGATGACACAGATAAATATTTCTGCAATAAACATATTTACGCAATA
The DNA here is from genome assembly GCA_947369235.1 of Udea olivalis. Classification (NCBI taxonomy): domain Eukaryota; kingdom Metazoa; phylum Arthropoda; class Insecta; order Lepidoptera; family Crambidae; genus Udea; species Udea olivalis. The sequence goes on along the minus strand of OX376346.1, from coordinate 5,324,136 downwards.
TTTCGTTAAAATATGTTTTTAGGAAAAAAAAAAATTCGAAGGGATAAACATTTGTCCTTCACGCTTAACGCCAAAGGTTTAAACCAAAACCTTTATTATATAAATAATAATATGAAAAATCCAATGCTAAAAAAAATACTTTTTTTATTTATATTTGGCTTAATAGGGCATTCTCTAAGATCACCCATTTCGAAATACCTACCTAGGTATCTCAAAACATAATTGTTACTTTGCCGATAAATTAGTTATAATTATTTATTTCGTAGGTATTTCGAAATGGGTGATCTTAGAGAATGCCCTATTAAGCCAAATATAAATAAAAAAAGTATTTTTTTTAGCATTGGATTTTTCATATTATTTTTTATTTAATAAAGGTTTTGGTTTACACCTTTGGCGTTAAGCGTGAAGGACAAATGTTTATCCCTTCGAATATATTTTTTTTCCTAAAAACATATTTTAACGAAATATTGCGTAAATATGTTTATTGCAGAAATATTTATCTGTGTCATCATAACATACTGAAATCAATGAACTATCAACACTGTTAAACGGCAAAAATAATTAATTTGTGAGCCGAATTTGACACAAAAACCAACATCATTTTAAGAGACATCAATATCGATAGATAAATAATAACAACAATAACAATAAACTGTATTGTACTTTGCCGGTAAACTTATGAGGGTGTCTGACTAATCTTAGTCAGACAGTTCCCACTCCTATTTAGTTCAGTTCTAAAACAATGATGACATTTACAATATACGAAGAAAGCAAAGGAAAGGAAAAAGCTACCTATTAAAAACGGTGAAGACATAATATATTTACATCACACGTATGTACGAACGAATGCATAAGGAATTGAAAACCCCCCTATCTGTAGTTCTCATTTCCTTACAATATTTAGCTTTTTTCTGCCACATTTTTTGGTATAAAAATTCTATCATCAGTTGTTTAAAAATACCACCCCTAAAATAGTTTATTTTTCTTATTTACCTTTGACGTAATTAATCGAGAAAGTAAAATTTTATGTAAAATGAAAAATAATCTTACGAACGGATTGATTGACTGTGAAATACCTACCTAGCCTTCTGTAACCTATTAGTAGGTGTGTGTTCAAATTTTAGACAAAATGATTTGGGTAGCGCAGAGCTAGTCGCGAGCATCATTGCCATTCGCTTGTCGCATGTAGGTAAGTAGTTTGTAGAAAATTATTTTTTATTAAAAAAAGATATTATTTTATCCTTTGAAGGATAAAACGATATGTTTAACAATAAGTTAGGCTTATCATTCTTCGAGACACAAACAAAAGAAATTGAGTATCGAGGCGAATGAATATCTCGAGCTACGCTAATCGTCTTATTGACCGGTTGCTGGACGAACTTGTTGCCGATTCGTGCATATTCGGTGTCCCTCGTATATTTTCGATCGTTTCCGTAATGGCCGCTGCGAGTTGAGGGCGCCTGTGTGCAGTTGTTTAGCGTCTCGCTATGCGACGTTGCCAACTTTATTGACTTAAGTACAAACGAAGACAAAACGTTCGCGCGTGGAGTAGAACTTACAGCCGGTAGCTTTTGGATAAAACAACTCGCAAAACCTTGTGAAATTACATTTTTAAATGAAAGAATCAAGTGTTAGAATGATTTGTTATATATGAACATATTAAGTCTTTGTGATAAAAACTAATTCATAGGAACAGTGGCAGTGTTATAAGTGATAACATATAAAACTATATGTGCGCCCGCTTTGTTAGCATTATTGAGAAAAGGACATGATTTTTGTAACATACGCACAAAGAGAATCTTGAAGTAGGTACTAGCCGGTGGAACATAAAGAAACTGGTTAGCCGAAAGCGGCGATTGTAACATGGGGGACAGAGGCGCGACGGGGGGCGCTTGGGGTGCGCGCGACGAAGCCTCGTGGTGGCCGGGTGGCGCAGGTGAACTTCAGCACCAACAACAATTAAATGAGGATATCGTAGCAAGAAGTACTGCAGCAGCTACTCAACAACTATACACTTATAAAATGACTAGTGGATTTTCTAATAACGGCGGGGATAATTCTACGGCTAGTTATGATACTTACCGATTAGTACCAAACTCGAATACCAGAGAGCAATCACCTCAGCAACCATGGTGGTATTCTCAAGGGTCGGTCGACTCGCAACAGACATCATCACCCACGGTACGAAGCTTTTCTTATTGATCCATCGTAAGGGATAAGCAATAAAAGGTCGCGCCCTTTAATTATACGCAGTACAAAATAATATATTGATTATATATGAACTACCCTGTACCAAGTTAATAACGTTAAAAGCGAACGGCATATATTTAATGTCCGTGAATTACCATTCACAGGATTTCTAGTTCAAGTTTCAACATTTGTATCGATCTTTGCTTTAAAAAAAAACAGTTTGATGTTGTGTTTGATAGGTTTTCAAATATTATAGGTAATGAACATTGCTCCAATATCAAAAAAACATAAAATTGAGTTAAGCTCATTTTCAAATTTAGTTAATCACGGTTTCTTGTATTATTTCTATCTCTTCTAATAATTAAACTAGATATTAATTATTCCGTAGAAAATAAGGTAGGAAATTTCGTTATAATAATATAGATATATCTTTGGTAAATTTAAGAAGCAAATGATTTTATTGTTGATTCTGACTTCTGACAACTCTAAATTTAGGAGTACAGCTATCAAATAACTTTGGTTAAGTTAGAAGGTTTTCTATGGCGATAAACAGAAAATAGTTATGTGAAGCTAAAATCTTTTTTTTATTATGAATAAAGAACCTCATTTCCATATTTTATTCCGTGAAATTAATGATATTTATTTTATTCAATATCAGAGCAAAAAATGTGAGGTTCAGGCAATAGCTCACTGAGCTCACTCATCTTTTTAGAGAACGCTTAGACTTTCCTTTGCGCGCTCTATGTAGGAACGATTCCCCAAAAAATTACTGACACACCCTTGCAAAATATCTACTCTGGCGTTATGGACGTCGTGTGTTCGACTGAAGTGTGTTTATATTACGAATTATTCAAAGAAATCAAAGACTCAACTCGAAAGATATTACATCTGGGACGTCTTACACCAAGATCTTCTGACTCCAAGCAAAGCATAATACTGATCTCCGAAATCTGTAACTACGATAAAAGTTACACAAAATGATGATGTCTTGTCACATGTTAGAAGATGTAGAAGGGACAGCTTAGCATGTGATTTTTGCTCTACTTTGACTGTCGTGACAGAATTCGGACGAGAAAGTGATAAACAGGCTTAATATTACTAAAAACAAACATCAATAGGTGATGATAACATAGTTTGGGTTTTAAAGCCACTGCATTTGACTCTTTGAGAGCATTGGCGCAATATAAAATTACTGGACGTTTAAAAAGCATAGTTTAAAAAAAACTACGTGATTCAAATGCTCTAAAGTTAATGTCATCTATCAATAAAAATAGAACTACCCAAAAGTAGAACAAGAGTAAAATATGTAAAGAGAACTAGAACAAGTGTTATAATTTGCAATTCTATTTGCATCAAGCAGTTATTATTTCGCGGGCCAATTTATCATTTTGCCGCAGTCCGATAAATAATTTTGCTGGCCTACCTGTCTACTGAAAAAGCGACGAATGAAGAATTTAATAAAAAATAATAATTGTGGATGATGGATATTTCTGTGGATCCTAAATAAAAAAGCTGACGCAATGGTTTTATTTTATTATTCACAGAAATATGAAATGCTGTATTAACCTGTAACCTCAGAATAATTATACCTAGAAGGATAGTTCCATACAAAAAATCGCGCCATTTGTGATGCCGAAATCAACTGTCAAAAATAGTCAAAATATCTAACAATTTGTTACACATGTAATCACAATTTTCAGTATTTAACATGTATTAATACTACTTTGCTTTTATGTTATGTTGTTGCAACCATTTACTGCACAAATAAATATTTTGAAGAAACTCTTACCTACCTCAAGAAATTAACATCGGTAAGTTCAGATCCAGACGTGACGTCCTGATATTTGTGGCATCAACACGGGATCAGACTCTCCTTCTAATATTCTAAGCCTGTAACATCTTTCTTAAAGTAGATGCTATAATTATTTAAAGGGTTAACTTGAACATTCGTTCTTTTATGTTTCCGGTTCCGATTTGGGCTATACCGACTTCCGCTTTCTACAAGGGGTCGACCAAAGCATTACTATGATCGAAAAGGTCAGATAGCACTATTGCAGTTGTTTGACAAAGTTTTAAACAAAACCAAAGAACACATACATATGAACATAAGGCTAAATAAATACCACCAGAGTAAAAATAAAGGAGGCAAAGAGGCCTGTATTTTTTAAGTAAAAGCAATAGAAAACATTGAGTGTTTATCGGCATTATCGCTTTTAGTGTAAGTACTAACCACTTTTCATACTTCGAAAGTTTTCATTTTCGTCGTATAATTTTTTGCGAATTAGTGATTTCAGATTAATTAAAGTGAAGTTACGAAGGGTTAAGTACCTTTTTCCCAATTTTTTTTTCAAAATAGCATCACGTTGTTGACGCAGTTTTTTTTAGATCAACTACTTTTAAATGCCTGCAGGGTGCCATGTTAAGTCATTAAATGAAACTATAACGATTTGATAAGTTTTTACTGATTATTTGTTACGATTACCAACGACATCGTTGGTATTTATTTTAGCGCTCTCAGCGTCGAACTTTGCGTATCTAAAGACCCGGTCGTATCATAAAAATTTGCTTCTTCATAAAGTAGACTTTAGGCGACTTAGTAGCAGCAGCCGTCAACATAGCAACTGGTCACCTCTTACTCTTCCTCAAGGATAGAGTTGAATGTTGTCTTTTTCTTACTTACTTGTTCTTACTTACTGGGGACCTATATTACGATCTCTTAAGCGAGACAAGCTAATTTGAGGGCAGCGAGTAATTTCGTCAGTAAATATCTGGACTAGAGGCTAGAGGATGCATTATCGACAGATAATCGCTGACTTGCCGGGAATGAAAAAGCTCTGCCCCCCGATTTAGAACAAAGTTATAGACCGATCATGAACATGAAATAGAAATAGAAATTTATTTGCAAAACCAAGTGTTACAAGGGGTCTTAAATAAAATGGGTACTTACAAATTAAAAATACTATACTAACATGAACCGACTGACTGACCGAAGGTTGAAGGATTTATTTTTGATTCAATGTTACAGTATGCGGAGACATTTATTAAAAACATAAACGTTGTTGGAGCGTGTACTTTAGTGAAATTAAAAGATATTTACTGAGTTCGTTATCTTACTTCGTTCTAAATCAGGGGGGGAAGGAGGCTTACCATAAGCACATAATAGGTAATAGTACTCCGCCTTAAGCCTTCAGAGCAATATTGAATCAATATTACTGAAACATCAACGTCTTTTTTGTATTTGTTTGTTCGTCTAGGGTTGCTAATATTCAGACGTCATTTAATTTAAGGTTTAATTTATAAATTATTTCTAAAACAGTAACACCTCGTACGTTGTCAGATTGACAGATCGTGCAAAATTAGATTCGATTGTAATTTGGCGGAATTCTAATGCTACCATCTCACAAAAAAAAAACGGAATGTACAGATTACATACGGCTTCTAATGTATTTGTCTATGGAAAAGTTAAACAGGCAATATTTACATCTATTTCTTATTAGAAACAAGGTTCAAACTCCAAGGGCAGTTTTGGTAGCAGGCCTGACTTGCGTAGCGCAGAACGAAACGGACACAAAACGAATTACGACGGACGATGTACGTACACAAACGTCAAAATAGGTAACCAAAAAAAGTTACTTGATTGTGAATTATTACGGGAATTACTTATTACGTGAATTTTAATACATTTCGATAAGGTTTATAATATAACGTTAGGGGTCTGGTTATCTTTTTACTAATATTGTAAATTAAAGAATAAAATAATTGATTGTTTACTTGACCGAATTGAAAAATAATTTCAACAGTTACATTTATCAGCGACAGCGAGTAACATCTTAAGCTTTACGATCTACCACAAACGCAAAAAGCAAACCCTCATAATATCTTCAAGAATATTAGATCGGTGTTATACCATCGGCAAGATCGGGAGCAGTAGTCCACGACGCGGGCGCAGCCGCTGGCGAAAAGCTAGTTAGTAATAAACCTAAGTTGTCATATTAAATACCCAACCTTTTTGAATCCTATTTAATTTTATTGTAATAAGAGCATGAATATTCTGTAAATTATTGCTATCATGTATGATGGGATTCATACTACCACAGAGTAGGTAATAGTACTCCATACTACTGCTGCTAGTGGTAGCTGTTAGTGGAAAAGAATGAAACTCTAAAAAAAAATAGATATGTGTGGTAATAAACTTTTTATAACTGTTATCGAATTGATAAATTTTGAATAATGAACTTGGGTTGAGATCTCACTGTTAAAGCCCCTGTCCACATCATTCCAGTAGTAGCATTCCAGTCCAGCGCTGAAATACCACTCGAATAATGTGAACCAGCACTGGAATGTACACATTGATTGAGCGCTGGGCTTGGGATGTGAACAGGGCATTATGTAAGACACAAAATCAGGAAGCAAGATTAATTCGATAGGTGTGACGACAGTAAATAATCAAAGATGTAATGATTTTACATGTAAGGCTAAACTTCGCTAAACTTCAGTTTATTACTGAAATAAATATTTTGTTGTAAACAGTAAACGTGTACCCACATTGCAGGAGAGGATTTCAAAATCTTTTGTCATGCCTATTCATTGTGTTTTGTTTATTGGCATACATTGTTTCAAGTAGGCGATTGATGTTGGTGACTGTCAAATCAATTTTGATGTTGATGAAAACGTTTCAAAGTTTGACGACACGATTGGCGCAGTGCGCTGTAGCACGGTTTCTCGCCCCGATTTCCGTAGTGTCCGGGGTTCGATTCCCGGTCCGGTCAATTCAGGAAACGATCTTTTCTGAATTGACTCGGGTCTGGGTGTGCTGGGAGACGCCCCTGGCTTATTTCCTTGTGTGGTACCTCGTAACAAAGGGATATTAATCCCTTCTTCAAGACCATTACAAGAGGTGTGTTGTCTGGCGCATATTTATATTTATTATTTATTTATGTGCAAGCAGTTTGCCTTTAGATCCAGCGGGTCAGGTCAAGGGACCTTGATCCGCATTGCACGGATCAGGAACAGGAGCCGGGCTTACCTTGAGGCCCGGCGGCACTACGGGGACAGTGTGGTAATACTAGTTATAATAATAATTATCTTTAATAATAGAACATTATAACAAAAACAATTTACAATACAACAGTTTGGGAATGTACATTCAACAGTGCCGGTTAACAGCGGTTATCACACTAGGACGAGCCTGTATCGTGGTAACCATTTTAAATACATTTTTAACATTGCGAGCATAGTAACAAAAATATTTCTTTGAGAAAACAAAACAAAAGTTATTCTGACAATTAAGAACATAATAAAAATTTAAATATTTACAAGTTTGTGTGTGTATATATGCGCGTGTGTTGTGTGTGTGTGTGTGTGTGTGTGTGTGTGTGTGTGTGTATGTATGTATTGATGTGTGTGTGTATGTTTTGATGCGTGTGTGTATGAGCTGCTGCGTGTGCGTAAGTGTGTGGTTCTGTATTTTCGTGTATTGCTGTGTGTGTATATATATGGGTGTGTGTGTGTGTATGTGCGTGTGTGTTTGCGTAAGTGTGTGGTTCTGTATTTTCGTGTGTCTGGTGTGCTCACGTGTTATCGTTTATCGATTTCTCCCTAACGTCTCCAAAAGTGGTTAAGTCCAAAAAGTCAGGTTTTTAGTCGGCAGGAGTCCGACATAACCACGTTGTTACCCCGGAAAGCGTGGTATCCATGACGATTTTCGTGACTGAAAAAAACCTGTTACCTAAAAATATTATGCATATGAGACAGTTTATAAGCCATCATGACGTGAACCATGGCAGGGATAGTATAAATAAGCTCGCAAGTAACGTTCTGGCGGCTACGGCGGCACATGTCTTACTCAAACTTTTTTTTTATTATCGTGGGGAAATCCTCGTGGACACCTCGCCGCCCGGGGGACCGACGAGGTTATGCTGGACTTCTACCGACTAAAACCCCACGGTAATATTGGAGTCCCCTCCAGCCGACCCCCCAATGTAGAAGGGAGGAATTTTATTAAGTTAAGAATAAATATAAACACAAAATCTCTTTTTGGAATATGAGAATAAAGGTTTTTTTTTATTATAATAGGTGATAAACGACTCAATGTAGCTACGGTTGTAGCACTGTGGCACTTGACCAACATTAAGTCAACTCTGCAATTATCGGAGCCCCGCCGTCTAGCCTAGCTGTAAAGAACTAAGTAAACGTCGGACATCCACCACACACCCTAATGTTTATCCTTCTTTGCAGCCTCAAAACCAGTCGAGCCCGGACCCTGATCAGGGGAACCAGCAATCGAACGGCATCCAACAAAGCCACCAAGTCCTCCAGGGCAACCAGGAGCAGAACCAGTCGATCCAACAGCAGCTGCAACAGCATCAGCAGCAGAACTTGCAGCAGCAGCAGCAGCGGCACACGCAGACGCTGCAGCAGACTCTGCAGCAGCAACAGTTGCAGAGCCAGCAGACGCTGCAGCAGATGCTACAGCAGCATCAACAGCAGCAACAGCAACAACAACAGCAGCAGCAACAGCAGCAACAACAGCAGGCCTTGCAGCAGAGCATACAGCAGACTCTGCAAGTGAGCCAGGCTCAGGCACAGGCGATTGTGCAGGCTCAAGCCATTGTTCAGGCACAGGCAGCTTTACAGCAACAGGTACTTTAAAGAATTGCAAAGGTATCTCTGTTAATTTTAGGCACTTTTTAATACATTATGAGTGACATGCAGGCTCCTTTGATGGAAATCATTTTAAAACACCTTGAACGTCAGTTGCACTCAACCGTAAAAACAGCGCTTCATCACGGAAGCACTGGAAACTTGGGGAAGCATAGGCCTTTTTTTTGCGTCAGGAAATGCATTTAGGCATTCCCAAGGCCCTGGGTTCGGGACACCTGGGATATGTGCGACTCGGAACTCCTAGGAAAACAGACTCCTACCCACCAAAACCTGACGATGGTCATCTTCGGCGCAGAATGGAAGGGACCCAGGATCCCCAACAAGGGAGAGACTCCTCGCAGGACTCTTCGGCGCGCAAGGCCGCCTGGCAGCCAGCCTCAGGAGGAGTAAGCTCGACTCCAGTGCACGATAACACAGACCACTGTGTCCGAAGACACGCGTTACCGTCTTCCTCGGGATCGCAAACCAAAACACACGCAGGCCCCCCCGCGTGCGCTTCGCGACCCCAAGGACTCTTTTAGTCGCCTCTTACGACAGGCAGGGATACCTCGGTAGTATTCTCTTCCCCTAACCGCAGGGAACGGGGAGCATAGGCCTGTTCCAACCCACCGCACATTCTTGTGTCTCTCGCTTTCCTAGTTGACGGCCAGCGAATGCTTTCAAGCTGTTCACTTATCTCATGGGTGGCCCTCAGGCCCACACACTGCTCTACTCTTACAATTAATCGCAATTATTATGGCTGATCCTTTGGCTCGCGGCCAAAAATCGCAAAAACTCGGATCTGTGGGCAAGGAGCAAAACGTAAGGTAGAACGAATGATATTTCGATTCTAAGTGTTCTTTCTTTCATTCTTTCCTCGCTACTTCTCATGCCACTGACGCATTCGTCAGCCCTGCCAGAGCCATTAGGCTTTCGTGTAGTCTTCAAGACGCACATTGGTGAACTTTATGAAGTTTTGCATCGTAGTAGGTTTTGTTCTGATTATCTCAACCTTGTATTGTCGTGTGCAGGAAAGGATTGTCGCTCAAACGCTGCAGCAACAGCAACAGACGCTGCATGATCACATGCAAGCGGTCCAGCAGCAGCAAATACAGGCTGCTCTGCAACGCCAGTCCGCCAGCTTACAGGTATGTTCTTATTATAAAGGTAATTTTTATTTCCTATTCGATTTTTTTAATTCAAGGTGATCAAGTACTGACCAACAGCTCGGCCTGTGACGGAATTCCAGCTGTGATTGGCTTTACAAATTTTCATTAAATGCCACTTCCGTGAGAGCATTTTTTCTTAAAAACTACCAAACCAACCTTCTAGTTCTGGGAATCCGCCATTTCTCAATCGATTTTGATAAAGTTCAGAAGTATGTATAAATCAATTTCATTCTGACATCCGTTGCCATAAAAGTTGACCGTGGGCTTCATGCAGCAGCGAAGAGGTACACTGCACTATTTTGAATTATGTTCACTCTCGACATCTATAACTTAGACGTTCTCACTGCGCAAAACTCAAAGAAAATCCTGCTGCAAAATCTTCAATATTATAGCAGAACTATTCCTTAGGAGCTGCAACAGCAAGCCCAACAGCAAGCTATCGCCCAAGCGCCCGTAAAGACCAGGATGCCGCGCGCTCGGCCGTACAACAAGCCGCGCGGGCGCATGACGGCGTACGCATTCTTCGTGCAGACGTGCCGCGAGGAACACAAGAAGAAACATCCCGAGGAGGTCGTCGTCTTCGCGGCTTTCTCCAAGAAGTGCGCTGAGAGGTGGAATGTGAGTTTTGTACTTAATAGGCAGTAGAGGGATCACGTTGAGTCAATGTCTTCGAACAGCTTTTATGGCCTTTTACCCTGTACCTAATCACAGCGTTTGATATCAGAATCAGATCCTATTAATAGTATATTTTATATCGAGGGCCTAAACAAAGCCATAATATACCAGAGGTGGTTTGAGGAGAGTCAAACCACCTCTGGTATATTTACAATTAAGTTGGCGTTTAGTCTCAAGGTGCAAACTGTACTTTTTACTTTGAGTGCGAGAAAAATAGTCAATTTAGTACAAAAACCTTTAAAACCGAACAAATTTCCACTCGATAAAAGTTCTGAAATTTTCGCGGTCAGTTTTTTTTTCCGAACTGAACCTATTAATTTAAAACACATGGCGCCACCTTCTTTGCGGACAAACCAGGAAACTAAAACTCTCAACATTTTCGCAATGAGAATGGTCCACACTCCACAGATAATAGTATGCTTTTACTGGCTGTTCGAGTTTGTCTGCGTCACATGAAGGAAATTAAAAAGCGGAATTACTTTTTATTCCCTAGGGCCTAAAGTGGTCACTTGTCCCGCTTCGTAGGGGTGTATTGGCGTACTTTTAGAGCATGAGAAGTGAAAATGATATTTAAGTGGTCGATGTATGATTCAGCTGGCATCGGAACGAGTTTGGTATTCATTGGAAAAATTTAAATTCTCTCATGCCACATATAAAAGCCACTTTTCTTGACTTGACGTGACATTTAGAGCGAGTAGAAATTCTGTAATGGCCCTAATGAAACAATGAATTTATTATGAACTCAACTGTATTGATTGAATGTGTAAAGTAAGTACATAATTTTTTACTCCTTAAATACGTTTGCTTTATCAGTTCTTCATATTAGTTAGGTACTAAGACCCCACACACAACAACTTTTGGCGCTCAAGGCAGGACCCCTACCCATTAAATACTACACGAAATCAACAGACCAGGCGAACATTGTTGTATAACTATTATTTGAACCGGAATTAAAGAGAGTGCTTCTGCAATTCGGCCTCGGTTAAAAAATAAACATTTAGATACTATTCCTATAGTTTGTCCAATTTAGGATGATAATTTTGACTGTTCACGCCTATGAAGTATTTCATTTTTTTTCGGTAAAGTGTACTACAAATAATATCGTACTTTTTGACGGGTACCGCCCACTTAGTGAAGTGCCTTGCTACCGAATAGCAATAGAAAATATAAAATCGGTTGTGAAATAAAATTATCTAACATGTAAAATTAAGGGTGGCTAGCACGACATTTTATTTCAATAAAGTTTAATTTTGATTAGTATCAAAGTTGTTTGAAATTATCTATCATACGATTATTCTTAAAAACATTGCTCAAATATAATAAAGATTTTGAACTTAAATATTATTCGATTGTGCGTTTGTGAACAAGAATTGATAACAAACTTAAGGGACAGTTCTTCTAGTGATAATTACGATAGTGAATAAGAACGTGATTCCTATAGGCTGTGCATCATTATATAAGTGATAAATAACTTCAAATCCTAATACCTACCTTATTAAATTTACTAATATAATTTTTATCCATTTAATTATCTCTTTATTGCAACGATTTCAAGTTCTATGAAATAATAAATCGATAATCTAGAAGATTCACTAACGCATTATAAAATACCCCATCCCTTTTGAAAGCTGACAAAATTATCATCCTAAATTGGACAAACTAGTCGGAATGCCAATCGTAGTTTTTTTCTGGCGCTAGCCCTAAGCCGTCGATTGCGCTAAACTTAAGCTACAGTTACACATGCTCTAAAATAAAACTAGCATGCTCACTTTTCACTGAAATGAGCATGCTCATTATTGGCAATGCTTCGACATGCATGCTACTGAGTAGCACTTTCTCAATAGTAGCAATCTTTCGTGCTAGTAATGAGCATGTGCAACTGTAGCTTAAATTATGTCTTAATTGACAGTTTATAAAACTCATGGAAGTCATGTCAGACTTGGGTCACATTCAAAGACTAGTATGGTCACATTTGCGGCCACAAGTAGTCGAGATTTATCAATCAATCGTTATTGTATGTTTTAGTTGTCATTTTTGTTTTTCTAGTTTAATTTTTGGATTATTTTAATTATATTGTAAGTGATTTAGTAAAATATAGCCTAAATTAATAAAAAATATAGCCTTTGTCACTCCCTGATATTGATATCCTGAGGTTTATATTGGTTAAATATTTTTTTGGTCCAGTAGTTTCGGAGCCTATTCAATACAAACAAACAAACAAGAAAACAAATCTCTCCTCTTTATAATATTAGTGTAGATATAGATTAGTGTGGCATCAGCGCAGCCTTAGTGCTTCCAGTGGCTTAAGCGTATCTCAAGTTAGGTGGAACCGGGCATGACTAAAAAAATACTTTATCTTCTACAGACAATGTCAGAGAAAGAAAAGGAGCGGTTCCACGAGATGGCGGAACAGGACAAGGGGCGGTACGACCGCGAGATGCAGAACTACGTGCCGCCCAAGGACGTGAAGGTGCGCGGCCGCAAGCGGCAAGTTAAGGACCCCAACGCGCCCAAGCGATCCTTGTGAGTCCGGTCAACACACTTTTTTGAATAGTTTTTCAGGAGTTGAGAGCGTCGGGGCCTAGTGGTTAAGCTTTCCAACTCTGATCGCGGATCGTGTGGTCCCGAGTTTAAATCTGGCCAGAACCAACATCTTTGTGTTCATTGTTTAATTTCCGATTAACTCTCCGGTGATGCAAAACATCGATAAAAAACCAAATCAACCCGGCGGAAAGCTCACCACCTACCACGTTGGGTTCTTATACTATTGGTGAAAAGTGGGCTTCTGAGTGTTCCGTTCACCATGACGGCAACAGTCACTAGCCTCTGACTACCCCGTTTGGATAGTCGTGAATGATATGTTTTGTTTTTAAGGAGTTTAGGGTCTAGGTCTCTGTTTAGTTAGATACTGGCTGTTGCCAGACTTGCACACACTCATGCTTCAGTAACTACAGCTGAGTAAAGGCCTCCATCATTGAAGTTAAGCTATCGCTACAGTTGATGGGTCAAGGCTTGCCAAACGCGATTTGTTGATCACAAACTCGGGGTATGTCCAGAAGAGTCCCTCGAGAAAATGGTAAGAAACGCGATATTAAGCGGTGACAGCGCTTGTGGACGCGTGCAACACCAATCGCATCACTCATTTCATCCCTTTTCAAATCAATCTTGAAGAGCTTTGTATTCCATACGAGTACTATAGCTTATTGGTAAAACCTCGACAGAGAGCGCATTCCACAATTTAACCGTTCTCGGAAAAAAGCATATCTGAAACCATGATAGGGCCCCATGGTGGATCCCGAATGTGAGGATAAACTCGTGACGTCATGCCATACAATTATCCTGAGTTTAAATCAACGAGGTCGTGAGAAACGAATATAGGTACATCATCACGCTATTTTAAGATACCCAAGCATTAATTTGATCCATAAATCCCTTAAGGAGGTAAAGTTAACGATCGAAAGACTGCTTCTATCTTTTAACTACGACGAAACAGAATCACTTATTCCAAATAGATAAACACATACATTGTCTCACTCACACATAAACTTGTTTATGAATAATATGTTACTGCTTTTATTTTATGTCTAAGCCTTAACTGTGAAATTTAAATGTAAATCGGTTTCCCAAGAACCAGGCCTAGCCTAGTTTGGGAACCTCTGCTAATGTAGAGAGTAGTTTTTCACTGTGTTATTATTTATTACACATAGTCTGTGTTACAAAGGGCGGACTTAATACCTAGAGGCATTCTCTACCAGTCAACCAAACAGTCAGACAGAGATATTACAGGCAGTGCTAAAGATAAAAGTTTTAAATTAGGTGTACAGAAGGTGAAATGGTTTAAATCAGAATAAGATGATTTCAAAGAGATTTCATAAACATATACAGGGTGGCTAGAAAAGTGACGTAAAAAATTTTTTTTAAGTGCCTCGTGTTGAGAGGTGTCTGAATCACCCCTATGTATGTTCTGCGATTTTTCGTAGTTTTCAAGTTAAGAATTTTTTTATGTATTTTTCCATAATTACGACCAGATCCGTTTGAAAAATTTCTAAAAAAAAGTAGAGGGTTTCTTCCATTTTTCTTCTTGCGGCTAAATCTCTATGAACTGTGCATTTATGCATAAAATAACCAGCCTCATAACGTCAATGAAAGTTACTACAAAATTTACCTAAAGTTGAGAATTTATGTTAAGTGAGTAATCATTTAAATTTTCAACTTAAAATAAAAAATCTAAACTGTTAATTTCTTAGTTTCTAAGTAGCTTCAGAAAATACGCTAGAATCTAAGCTTTCATAATAATGATAAAAAAGTAGTACTTTATAGGGTAGTTTTCACTGAAATCAGCCATCAAAGACGAAGCGAGGTAGATTTTTTTTGTTTTATTAATAATAAAGTCAAAAATTAATTATTGAAAATACTGGAAAATAGCTTATCAGGTTTTGTACATTGGATGGATTGATTCAATAAAACAAAGATGATTGTAATAAAATTAAATTTATTTACAATAGGTTTTCAAAATGCCTCGTGTCGTAAGAAAACCTGCGTAAGAAATTATCCTTTAAATGTCTGAAAGCTTCACGATTTGTTCTAACCACTCTTTTGGCTTCTTCAATCTTCCCTCTAAGCTCTTCTTCGCTCGAGCATTCTCGGGCGTATGTGATTTCTTTGTAGTAGCCCCAGATGAAATAATCAATGGGATTGAGGTCGGGAGAGCGTGGTGGTCATCTGATTGGTCCGTTGCGTCCGATCCATCTGTTAGGGTACGTTTCGTTAAGATAACGTCGGACTTGCGTTGCGTAATGACATGGGGCAATGTCATTCTGAAACACCATGGTTCGCCTGAGTTCCAAATTGACAACAATTTTCGGTCGCCCACGTGTGCAAATTATGAATATTGAAGATTCCAACACGTTCAAACCGTGACTCATCAGTCCATAAGATTTTATTAAAAAATCTAGGATCCTCTTGCTCTCTCCTTAAGATTGTTTGACAAAAATCAACCCGCAATTGGTGATCTACTGGCAGTAAAGATTGGACTCGTTGAATGTGGAACGCGTGGTATCCTTCTTCGTGAAGTATGTTTTGAATAGACGCCCTTGGAATATCCAAAGTCCGAGCCAAACTTCTCGTACTTGTGGATGGATTTTGTTGAATTTCTTCAAGCACCATTTCTCTGCGATCCGGATCAACTCTAGGGACTCCTCCACGTGGCCCATCTCTACCAGGAATGCGACCTGCCATTAGGGTGTTGTGCGTATTAATAAAAACACGATGGTCAGGATATCGTTTCGGTTGTGGTCCACCTCGGCGTCGAAGTTGGTCACGATACAGTCGCGCTGCGGCATGGCCGTTTCCTTGTGCAATTCCATAAAAATAATGCATCTCTGCATATTCACTTAACGTGTAACTCATCTCTAACACCTCCAAGTAAGCACAGTCCAAATCACAATGCGAAACAGAGTCCAATAAACGAGCAGTGGTCAAATCAATCAAAAGCAGCGGAGTCCGTGGGCAAAGCGAGTGTAGTAGTGGAGACAAAATGGTGACACGAGTAGCAGTAAACACAAGTGCGAACGACTAACGTGATTTTTATTTATGGCTTAGAGGGGCTAGAGGGCTGCGCGGGGCGCGAGCGCAGCGCCGATTGGCCAGTCGCATTCCCCCCCCCCCCCCCCCTCATACGAGGCTTTGCGGAATTCCGACTACTATTGTGTGAAACGAGTGATAAAGTATTGCAGTGCCGTTCATTGTTATTGTATTTTAAAAATGTACAAATTCCATAAATTTCCACCTCGCTGTCTTTGATGGCTGATTTCAGCGAAAAATACCCTATGAAGTACTACTTTTTTATTATTATTATGAAAGGTTAGATTCTAGCGTATTTTCTGAAGCTACTTAGAAATTAAGAAATTATCAGTTTAGATTTTTAATTTTAAGTTGAAAATTTAAATGATAACTCACATAAATTCTCAACTTTTGGTAAATTTTGTAGTAACTTTCAGTAACGTTATGAATGAGGCTGGTTATTTTATGCATAAATGCACGGTTCATAGATATTTAGCTGCAAAAAAAAAAATGGAAGAAACCCTCTACTTTTTTTTTAGAAATTTTTCAAACGTACCTGGTCGCAATTTTGGAAAAAATCATAAAAAAATTCGTAACTCGAAGACTACAAAAAATCGCAGAACATACATAGGGGTGATTCAGATACCTCTCAACACGAGGCACTTAAAAAAATTTTTGGACGTCACTTTTCTGGCCACCCTGTATATAATAGCAATTACACATTATATAAACAAAAAGTAAAAAAAAAATACCAGACAGATGATAGGTGGATCCAAGAGAATGACAAAACTACAGTTCTTGGGGCGTCATCAATCTTTTAAAGTGCGCACGCAAAGCCTTTTTAAATACATATTTACTGCACGCTTTTCTGACCAAGACCGGCAGTTCGTTCCAAAGTCGTATTGCCGAAACAGTGAAGGAACTAGACAAAAAGCCAAAAGAATATGCGGGTGTAAGGAGAGAGAGAGAGAGAGAGTATTTATAGAACCCAATTGACGACTGTGCGAATTATGAAGGCAGTGAAATTCATTTTTTAAATAAGCAGGAGAATTAGGGTCAAAGAGGATTGAGAAAAGTGTGCACAAAATATGAATGCATCTTCGCTGACGGATAGGTAGCCAGTTCAGCTTCATCCGGAAGCTAGAAACATGGTCGTATTGGCGAAGCCCAAAGATGAAGCGAATGCAATTGTTAATCTGACGTTCAATTTTGTTTAGGAGATCTTGTGAAATGTTGCTATAACAAACATCGCCGTAATCGATGAGAGGCAGGATGAGAGCTTGTACCAGCAGAGCCTTGGTCGATGTGGAAAGAAAGTTCTTGAATCGGTATAGAGCACGAAGAGTCCCAGTAACTTTTCTACTGAGTTCAGTTACTTACCTAGTCCAACTAAGCGTGCTGTCCAAAGGGAGACCAAGATTTTTGACACTGGGAGAGTATGGGACCACAACACCGTCCATTAAAACAGGTAGAACAGAACAAGTATCCAGTTTAACCAGTTGTCGTGAGCTACCGATAATAGACGCTTGGCACTTGTCAGGATAAACCTTAATGCCAAATTTGGCAGATCAATCAGCAACGCACTTGAGATCATGATTGAGTTGCTATCACTGTTAACCTCATGTGTTATTATTAATAAATATCAGAAGTTAGTATAGGGTGACGAGCAGCGTTTTCAGTAAGACACCTTATTTCACAGCGTATCACTTTATTGGTTATCCAATTTGACATCAAGATGTACACTAAGACTGCCAGCTTTGGCTTTACACGACACTTTTATACCGCATTGAATTTCTAACTTCTAACGTTGGTGTCGTTCACAACTTCTCATTTAGCCGGAAATGTATTTTAATATTTCGACGGAAATACAATATTTTTATTAATAATTCTACCGGAAATGAGTTTTAATATTCCAAGGGAAATACAATATTTTAACGACAAAAATCCTACCCGAAGTGTGCCTTAATATTCCAATGGAAATACATCATTTTAACAATCAATAATTCTACCGGAAATACTATAAAATAATTATAACATTACTTAACTTGTAAGAAATATGTTGACAATACACAGAAACAAAATAAATCATTTAATAAAACTTAATTTTAACAATATGAATATAAATTGCAAAGACTACAAAGATAGAATATTTGATGTGAACGGAAGTACTTAGTACAATAACAATAATTTATCCTTAAATATTTAGCCTGTATTACAGTTATTAAAATACTAAAATTGGATATTACAATGCAAATTCTTACATTATGGTATTGTATTTATTTTTAATGTTGTCAATAATCTTTTTTTTTTTAATTTATAGTAAATGCCTTTTTGGTGTCAAAATGTGTCACCCTATTTTATCTGCACACTTTTCTTGTTTTTATTTGTACTGTTTTGTCACCAAACAAATGATTCTCTTTCTTTCTTTCTTTAAATATAATTTTAACATAAAATCATAGAGAAAATATTCACTACGTTATAAGAGTTGGCACTTCCCTACAAGCACTAAACCGAATTAGGAACGTACTTTGTGCCAACCTTAAAAATAGTAGTACCAACATTAGACAAGCAACTGCCACACGTTTTGACCCTAGGGCTTGATAAATCCAGACTGCCTACTTATCGATATCGATAAATGGTTGATTACGCGTAGCTGACAATTTGTGTCGTATAAGAATAAATAAATTGGTATACGTTGGAATAGTTCAATACGGGATTACTACCATTTACTTTATCGACATGGTAGCAATCCTGTTTTGAACTATCCTAACGTTAGCGACCATGAAATTTAAAAGAAATAAATAAACATACGCTATAAAAAATCGTTTATTTATCGAAATAAACGTGTATTCTTCTAGTAAAATAATAGTAGACTACTGCTGCGGTCTGTAAATACTGCATTGCTAGCTGTGCTCCGTTGAGGGATGAAAGTGCAGTTACAGCCCCTCACAGCGTTTTTCTTCATAGGCCGGGACACATAATATAAACTTATTTTCAGTTAGGCTTTGTATAGGTAAATACGCCAAGTCCTCGTTTCTAGTTAACTTTACCCATAAACGACCTCTAAAACAAATAATCGTTTATCGATAAGTCTTAGACTACTTGTTTTAATGATTTTCATATAAAAATAGCTCAAATTTACAGAATATACGTGGAATATTAGTTCGTCAATAAAACTGTGAAGTAATTAATGCATTCTCGGAAGTCAAGAAACATAAAGTTTACCTGGCCGGGTCAAGTGAGGATACGGCTAGAAATATGTCGGAATATCTTCTTCTGACACGCCTGATATTACAAACTTCACATTTCCTTAAAGATTTGCCTCCTATTAGCACAAATACAATGCCCAAGGATTATAAAACGCAATAAAATTTAATAAATACACTCTAGCCGCTCGGCGACGATTTTATTGACACGCCGGGACGTTTCTGCTGATTGACATGACAGGTAGTGTCTCCGGACGTTTGAGTGGTTAACGCGTCTAAATTAAATAGTAGTTATGACACTTAGTACCCATACACGAAAGTACACATTTTAAATACTCGTAGGTAAGAGTTCAACGAGTTATTTTATATCGTAATTTTGGTACAAAGTACGTTCATAACTCCATATAAATGTTTATTTGTATGCAGTGTCGATGGGCTGCATAAAATGTGGACTTTGGTTGTCACATCAGTGTCATGTCTGTTTTATGTTTATCTTGAATGCTTATTCCTCAGATCGGCGTTCTTCTGGTTCTGCAACGACGAGCGCTCGAAGGTGAAGGCGAGCAACCCCATGTACACGATGGGCGACATCGCGAAGGAGCTGGGGCGCCTGTGGGCCGCCGCCGCGCCCGGCACCAAGGCCAAGTACGAGGCGCTGTCGGAGCAGGACAAGGCGCGCTACGACCGGGTGAGCAGACACGCATTACTGTTGTTGACCTCGGAAATCTATCATACTATCGATAGTCCTATTTAAAATATCGACATTCTGCAATATTATCGATAGTTTGACGACACGATTGGCGTTGCGCGCTGTAGCACGGTTTCTCGCCTCGATTTCCTTAGTGTCCCGGGTTCGATTCCCGGTCGGGTCAATTCAGGAAACGATCTTTTCTCAATTGCCTCGGGTCTGGGAGTGCCCTTGTGTGGTAAATGGTAACACAGGGATATTAATCCCTACTTCGAGACCATTACAAGAAGTGTGTTGTCTGGCGCATATTTACATATTTACTATTACATATTTATTTACAGAAGTATCGATAGTGAAAATTTACCGATACTATTGACTTTATTCGATGCTATCGACTCAATCGATAGTATCGAGCCATTAAAGTATACTATCGATACTAATTCATACTAATTATGATATATCGACGAATATCGATAGTTTTGCTTTAGAAACTATCGAGACATTTTCGATTTTATATGAACTTATATGAGACAGAAACTGTTTTAATCAGATATATTTGGTTATCGTTCCAGATAAGTAGTTTATAATTTTCTTGATTTTTAGTTATCCCCTTAATGTGAAATGTTGTACTCTAATGTTGCATGGTCGCGCATGTTATCATCATCTCTATTGATGGAATTGATATTATCGACAAGCATCCATCGATAGTATAGATAAAAGTAAAGTAAAAGTAAAAAATATCTTTATTCATATAGACTTATAAAAAGTACTTATGACAAGTCATATAAAAAAATAAATTGTAGCAAAAATATACTGAATAAAAATAAACTTACACAAAATAATACTATGATAGTTCATATCATATTTAAATATAATGTGACTCTACCACCGGTTCGGAGGTTGTTTCCGATCGATCAGACTCTTTTCAATCTTGTTTTTATACACAAAAATTGAATTGACACAAAAAAGTATGCAGAGGAGCAGGTTATACCTAAGCTGACCACAAATTCTTATCATTTAAGAAATCCTCAACACTATAATGCACATGCACACTCAACGCTTCATTAACTTAGCTTTAATTCGTGACTTAAACTTGTGAAGAGGCAGTTCAACAAGAGTTTGCGGAATCTTATTAAAATATTTTACACATTGACCAACAAATGATTTCCCTACCTTATGCAGTCTTAGACTGGGAGTTACAAGCTTATTTTTATTTCTGGTATTATTGGTATTAATGATAGTATCGATGCTATTGATCTTTAGCAATAGTATTCCTTATTTTTAACAACCGATACAATAGGATCCATAGTATTGTCAAGGGTTAATAGTTTCGATATGACTATCAATAGTATGACTGATTCTCGAAGTCACGATAGTATCACGAAACTATCGATAAACTATCGCTATCGCAACAACACTAGTACACATTACTTTTCTTATTTTACTGCTATTTCTAAGTTAAAAGAACTTTAAACACAAAAGAACTACGCGTTGAGATGTCTTGATTTATGAATCAACTAGCTTTCCACCAGCGTTGATTACACGTTTTTGGCAGTTCCGTTTAAAAATAACTAAAAATATTAGACCCGCAGCTTTGTAGGAAAGGAATGCACTGTCAACAAAGTCAACTACATTTATAATCTTTTTGGTACTTTGAGCCGGATGAGGCATAGTGAAGATAACCGCTGAATATAGCATGACCACTGAAACGTCCGGAGACACTACCTGCCAATCGGCAGAAACGTCCCGGAGCTAGTGTCAAAATTTGCGCACCAATTAGCCCGTTAGCTGTTTCCGTTAACACATTTATTAATATAAAACTATGCAAGCTAGGTCTAAACTACCCCCTGCAAGGGGGCCCGGGGAAATGGGTGAAATGGCCCATAACCAGCGGACCGATCACCCGGCCCACTGCCAGAGCGTCCCCAGTCGAAATAATAATAATAATAATAGGTCTAAACTAAAAATACCACTGTGTAGCCTAATATGCACAGAAAACAATTACTTAAAAGTATATGCTTAAAAGTATATAACCCAGATCTAAATACTCCAAATAAATCGAGAACGTAATTATTATAGGTATTTTTTTTCCTATTACCGTAATTTTTTAATTTGTATTTTTTTTATTTATGACGCGAATAAAACTATGATATTTTCACATCACAAACACGAGCAGATCCTCAGGAAAATGTTGATATATAACACTATAAGATGTAAGCAATGAGAAAAGAATAATTACGACATAATTGCGGACAATCCTTGGAGTAACGCACACATCCAAGCACCCGAAATTTCAACTTGATGTAGAAAAAACAGATTATAAAGCAATGTCTATAACGGCTTCGTTATTTTGACCTCTGTCTACTAAATACCACAGATTAAATATCCGTTACTTCAATACAACGTAATAGCCGTTTTTGTGAACGCGGTCATAGCATTTTTTGTAGGAGATACTTTAATATCGTCGGACGTAAGTCGCGAAAAAAATTTGGTACACTAAAGTGTCTCCGGACGTTTGAGTGGATGAACCAGTCAAATAGCGACAAATCACAAAAATATTTTTAATTTTTATCTCCGAAAGCACCTAAAATATAAATAAGCATTGCCTTGACTTCATGAATTATGTTGGTCTTTCAGGAAATGACAGCATACAAGATGGGTCACATAGCATTAGTGCAGCAACAGCCGCCCGAAGAAGAAGAGGTCGAGTTCGACGCGGAGGCCGACTACGAGGGCGAAGCGACCACTGCCTAGGCCTTCGCTCAGTCCCAGAACTACAAATTCAAGAAACTCGGGCTGAAAAGACCCTCAAAATGGATCTGCCGTCGTACCACTACTTTTGTAAGTATTTTTTTTATGCCATCAAAGGTCACACTAAACTAGTCCTATTACAAAAAGAGTATGACAGTATTGCGACTTAAAAATTACTGATCTGGAATGTGTCATAACTTAACTAAGTATAATACATTTTAATGTGTCATGCATTTCAATATGGTTAGCATATTTAGGGTCAGGGTTATCTGTAAATACTGAAGTTTTTGTAATAAGAATTTTAGATATGGTTTTTTACAACCTCGATAGTTTACATTTGCGTAGTAATGCCATGACAAGAAGGTTCGTTAAACTTCTTGCTGTACTTACATTTAGTTGATTAAAAAGGTTACAATAACATATTTAAATGATATAACGTAACAATTTATTAAAAAATATTGCTACTTGTAGAAAATCTACCGGCTTATACTTATGATTAGTGAATTGGTATTTGAGAAGCAAAGGCACTTATTTTTTACACGTGAGTTTAAAGAGTATTCGTGATGTGAACGAAAATTATAATTTGTTTGAATTGAGATTTGAATAAGTCCTAACGTAAAGTATGGTAGTTCAAGATCTTGTCTATTCTCATGACAAAAATTTGTTCTCTTATAATTTTCCCAAAAGTTTTGTTTAATTTGATTTTGTGGTACGGCCTACGTAGTACCTATATTATATATGTACGTTATGAATCTTAATTAAACTATTTGCAGTCGTACGGTAATGTTGAGACCAGAAGAAAGCTGAAATGGTCTGCTTCGTATTGTCTAGAATTAGAATGTACGCGGGTCAATATAATATTATGTGATTAAGGGGCGCGACGGCGTCGCTTTTATTACTCGCCTCTCAGTTGCACAATAATTGTGTGAGAGCGAGATCCATCCAGGCCGCATTGCCGTAATCCTAATATACCTACATTAATTATTACCTTTTATTTTTATCTAGATAGAAATATCAGGAAATATAGTTTTAAAAATATATAATAGTTTATTTAAAAGTAAATTTTAAAATGTTTCTTTTTAAGCTCAGCCAAGTTTTAAATTGTTAGTACGTTACAGTATTGGTTTTCATTTCTGTTGTTGTTAGTTGAATATTTATTTTTCATTGTTGGTCCCTTTCGTATAATGTTAGTGTGAAGAAAAGTGTCATTTGAAATTAATTTAATTGTACCATTTTAAGATCTAAAAAGAAGTATTTTTTGACGACGCATATACATTTTTATGTAAATCGTGGATTAATATTTCCAACGTTACACCCTTACCAATAAACCTAGAAGAGTGACTGTACTTTTTGTCTCTACTTGCCAGTACCAATTA
The DNA here is from genome assembly GCA_947369235.1 of Udea olivalis. Classification (NCBI taxonomy): domain Eukaryota; kingdom Metazoa; phylum Arthropoda; class Insecta; order Lepidoptera; family Crambidae; genus Udea; species Udea olivalis. Next base: position 5,299,877 of record OX376346.1, on the reverse strand, counting down.
TTACTGTATAAAATATTTTATATCATAAGAGGGCTCCTTGGTAAGGGAGTAATATCTTGGCCAATGTTGGAGAATTTTGGCTTTTAATAGTAGTTAGATTTCATCAAATACCATCATTATTGATTTTAAGGAACGTATGTTATCCATTATTTGGTACCAAGACACTTCTGTGGGTCTGACAAAGTTACTATCTCTCTCAAACTGTAGGCTAATGTTTATCTTTTTGTGTATTTTCACGACCAGCATTAAGAGCGTTAGCTGGGGGTGGATCGAAAACGTTGCATTTTTGTAAGATTTTCGTGATTATTTCATTGAATTGAAATAAACTTAAATTTTTGCTTATGTGTCTGCATAATACTGTTTAAAAACACATTGAATTGTCTTAAATTAGGCTGTCGCCAATTATTTGCTAAATTTAATTCAATACCGTTTTTTAAAAAAAAAAGTGTTTTTTTTTATATTGCCCGTCAAGTTGACCTCACTCCACCTGATGGAAAGCGGTCGTGAGGTCCAGATATGAGGTTGACTAGCCCAGTCATTCAAACGAATCACTGGGCTGGCCATCCTCACCTTGAAGGCCTGCAGAAATGCCTTTTCACGCCCCGCTTGAAGAACCGGGGACTATACGAGGAAGGAAACACATGTGCTGGAAGAGCGTTCCACGTCTGGATGGTACGACAAAGAAACGAGTCACCGAACCTTTTAGTTCGGGCCAACAAATGTTGAATTGTGTGTGGGTGACTCCGTAGTCCAGCACGCGTGGTACGGGAGTGGAAGGGTGAGGGTGGGATAAGCTGGAATAACTCGTCAGAGCATTCCCCATTGTAGAAGCGATAGAGAAAACTTAGCCTGGCAATGTCTCTACGCAATTGGAGAGGCTCAAGGGTCAAAGTTGCCTCTGGGTTTCCAATAATACGGATAGCACGCCGCTGCAACCTGTCAAGAGCTTCGAGTAGGTACTTAGCAGAACCGTCCCAGAGATGAGAGCAGTATTCCACACACGAGCGAACTTGTGTCTTATACAAGAGACAGAGCTGCTCAGGCGTGAAGAATCGTCTCACTCTGTTCAGGACTCCGAGTTTACGGGATGCAGTTCTAATGACGCTCTCAATGTAGTCCCGCTGGTTTAGGTTGCTACGAACATCCATGCCAAGGATGTTTAGGCTATCCTTAATCGGTAGCAGGGTGCTCTAAAGAGTGGGATGGGAAAGGAACGGCGACGCCTTTGCTGTGAATGCACACACCTGCGTTTTCTTGGCATTGAACTCTACAAGATTGCATGCACCCATTCTGAAATGCGGTCCAACACTCCGTCAAGGTCAACAACAAGACTTCGCCTCTTCTCCGCGATGTCAGTCTGCTTTGCCCCAGGGCGCTCGAAATAACGCGCGTGGACCGTGCTATCATCCGCATAGCAATGAATATTACCAAGAGATAACATGTCATTGATATGCAGAAGAAACAACGTCGGCGACAAGACGGAGCTCTGCGGCACTCCGGCATTAATCTGGAGAAAGCGTGATTTTCGACCATCGCAAAGGACACGGATTCTACGTCCCTCCAGAAATCCGGCGACCCAGTCGCATAGGCGAGGTGGCAGACCATATGCCGGAACCTTGGAAAGAAGCGAACGATGCCATACACGGTCGAAAGCTTTGGCAATGTCAAGGCTGACGACCAAAGATTCCCCATGCTTGTCCATAGCCTCCCCCCAGATGTGTGTTACGTACGCTAGAAGATCACCCGTAGACCGTTTTGGTCGGAAGCCGTACTGACGGTCGTGAATGAGAGAGTGATCCTCTAGGTAGCGGATGAGCTGCGTGTTTATGATCCGCTCAAACACTTTAGCTAAAACTGAGGTTACGGCTATTGGACGGTAATTGGCAGGGTCAGACCGGTCCTCTTTTATGGGAACTGGTTGAACGTTCGCCTCCCTCCAAGACAGCGGCACAAGACCCGAATTGTAGGAGAGGCGATACAGGCTAGTGAACACTGGAGACAACTCCGCTGCACATTTCTTCAGCACCACAGCTGGAATTCCATCAGGGCCACTGGCTTTCCTGACATCGAGTGACTGCAGTTCGGCACGAACATCACACTGCCTGATACGAATATCAGGCATTGTGGAGCCGCAATGTGGAATTTCAGGCGGCGCAACACCGCAGTCATCGATGCAAGAGTTTGCGGCAAAGAGGTTAGCCAGTAAATCTGCTTTGTCTTGTGGCTGATGAGCCAACGATCCATCAGGGAATCTTAGTGGGGGCAGCGAAGGCACGCAGAAGTTAGATTGCACTTGTTTAGCCAGTCGCCAGTAGGCTACCCGTAGAGTGCGTGATGAGTTCTTGGCCAACACGTGCAATTCACTGGGCGTCTGCTCTAATGTAAGCCCTCTTCGTGGACTTGGTGGCTTTATTAAAGGCTGCTTTCAGGGAGGCAAGGTTTGACTGATCATTGAGTGCCTGGGCCCCAGACCAAGCACGGTACGCCGCCTGTTTTTGTTCAACAGCTGTGGCACACTTGCGATTGAACCAGGGACCAGTTTTGCTAGCACTGACGACATCAGTAAAAGGAATGTAGTATTCCATTCCGGTACTGATCTCGTCAGCGATAGCAGATGCACTCTCTGAAGCATCCCTTTCTCCAAAGCAGCACTGCCGCCAAGGGACGGATGCAAAATATTCTCGCAATCCGTCCCAATCTGCCGACGAGTAGTGCCATAACCGCCGCGTCACCTCCACAGGTTGTGGGGGAGCTGCACAAGGCACTGTAGCGCCAACCAGACAGTGATCGGAGGAGCCCAATGGAGCACCAACCGACACTTTATACCCGGCTGGGTGACTCGTCAGCAGAAGGTCCAATAAGGAGGGTGTATGACCGACAATATCTGGTACCCGGGTGGCCTGGTGTACCAGTTGCGTCAGGTCTTGCGTGAGAGCAAACGCATGGGCAGTTCAGCCTGCATGGTCTGTTTTTGATGAGCCTAACCAGGACTCATGGTGGGCATTGAAGTCTCCCAAAAACACCATTTCGGCATTTGGGAACTGCGCCTGAGCGTTGTCTGCGGCCTGACTCAGATGCTCGAAAAGTCGAGTTGTCTCGGCGTCGCCTTTGTGGGATATGCACGCATAGACCCGGCTTGTGGAGCCCAGGTCAACGTGCGCCCAGAGGGTGGAGAAGGAAGGAAGGAAGGAAGGAAGTAAGACACTTAAAAGTTTACTGTACACAGTTAAAGATATAATTATGAAATTAAAAACTGCATTCAATAATAAAGAGATAATTTATACTCAATTTGAATTCAGCTATATAATCACAAAAAGCTTAAAAAAATGCGACGTTTACGATCTACCCCAAACGCAAAAAGCAAACTCTCTTAAAGCAATTTAATACTTTAAGTACAAGTGTCAATATATCCGTACTTACTTATATCTAGAGGATAACAGCTTTATTTGTGTTTTAAAATGAGCATTTGCTAATTACATCGTAGTAAAGGGCTGTAAGCCTGTTGTGCTATAAAGGTTGTAAACTCTTTGGTTACTATTAAAACTATGTTACCATGGAAGTATACTGGTCAAATATTTTTAAATAAATATTGTGAAAATTCAAAATTGAAGGTGTGGCCTTATTCTAATGTAGATTCAAGTAATACAGCAATACTTTCAAGAACAAATAAAACAACATTAAATTAAGTCCATCGAAAAATAATAAATGTTAGTCGATATTAGAAAATTAAGTGTGAGGTTGCGCAGAGTGCGAGATTTTTGTTATTTTTGACGGAAAATTGTACATAGTTAATTGAATTATATTCCTTTAAATTTTTACCTTAAATATTATATTGATTTCGTTTAAAATGTTGTTTACAGATTATAATTAAAGAAAATTGTGTACTTGTGTGAAGAAAACAAAATTAAAAAAAAAAACTATTGATAGATATTGTTAAAGTGTGAATAAAAGGACTGCAAATCGTGATAGTACTTAACTTTACGAGTGTAACCATTGTCTTGAGTAATGCTAGATTATCCTGTCTGCTTGTTTTTTTTTAATGGTAATAAGTTCGAAGATAAGTAAAGCAAAAATGTAATTTCTTCAAATCTTCAAAGTCTAAATACAGAAAGGTTAGGCCAATTGGTTTAGGTAACATGAATAAAATTTAAATGGGTTAATAAAAAAAGCGCGGTACAAAATTGCTAGAAGAATAGACTTTCGGAAAAATTAATAGGTAACAAGATTTTTTCTATTTGCGATCCTCATATTGCTATCAAAAAGTTATATTTTTATTTATTTCGTGCTGGCCAGTGGCTGTAGGAAAATGCTTGCAAAGAAAAAAAGGCAAATAAATAATTGCAGACTGGCAGTACAGTACACAATTTAAAAATCTAAGAGATTTTATCGAAAGTAAATTATAGGTAACTTTTTGTTTTCTGAAATTTTCATTTATTATTAACGTTTACGGGCTCTCTAACGGCCTAAGCCAAAGTCCGTGCCCAACGAGGCCTTCAGGCTTGTAACTTATTTTTTTTTATTGTGAGCCCTCCGCTCGGCCTAACGCTTTGTGCGGCTAGGCAGCATAAAGCCTTGTTCAAATTGTTCCAGTGGTATTCCAGTGCTGGACTGGAATGCTGCTACTGGAATAATGTGAACAAGGCTTTAGTCAGCAAAAGTACATGTCGATGCACCGTCCGACGGTAAATTGTATTGTTTTTCTGTTGTGTCTAGCACATAGGTACGACATACTATGAGTTAGCTTTGTGTTTGGCTTATAGTTAGTTTTTGGGAATTGTTATTGCTGGTTTTGGCAGTATTCAATATGATATGCCCAAGAAGGCTAGAGACTAAGGAGAGATAACTCCCTGGAAAGGGTTGGACTAAATCCGTATCCCACAGTGACGCATGCGCATTACGCTTCTTTGCCGCGATCCTCGCGAAGTGTCAAAATTGGTCAACACAACCTCGAAAAACAACAACTGTCGCACGTGACACCGTTCAAAACAAAACCATGTGACCATGAAATGACAAATAGCTGCCGCTGCACATGCGCAATACAGCGTTTTGCCCGGCACAGAGTATACGACTTTCGGCCCTCGAAAGCTTACCCCCACTTCGGGAGTTATCTCTCCTTAGTTTCTAGCCTTCTTGGATATGCCTTTTACAAACGTATCGTTCGTGTCAAACTTCTAGTCCCCTCTGAAGTTGTTCGCGCAAGCGCAATACCTTTTTTTCAGAAAAAATATCTCTTCTCGTGTTCAGTACGTCTACCACGAGAAAAAAAAGTAATGGGATGACACATTACATGGCATGTCAATATCAAATCCCAATACAATTTTTTACGCGAACGATAACGTAAATTTAAAGTGGCATCTCGTGGTAGACGTACAGAGCTGACAAGAAGTTTGACACGAACTATACTTATTCGTTTTTTGTCGCTATGGAAAATGATCATAAATGACACTTTACTTATTTTCGCCAGCTTCACCGACTTAATTGTTTTAAATGTACCTTGGCAGTCATCTCTAATGTGAGCAACTGTTCTATGCCACAGTTATTTAGTTCCATTCATTGTAAAAGTGACACTTAGTGGAAACGAATGAGAATTATTTTTAAGATATTCGCGTGTATTATGGCGATATTGTCTTGAATTTGTGAATTGCTCACTGTACAAAACAATATAGTGAATCTTTTACACAATTATCGTTCTTTTATTTTCTTGTTTACGTACCTTCCACTCGTTCTAGTATTGATGGTAGATCAACAGTAAATAACCAAACTGTAATAACCATACGTAATAGTTTTGCGACATTCAAATATCCAATTAACGGTAATACATATTCTGAATCTTGAGTAGTATTCCATGCTTGGTTCTTCTTCAATGGAGCGCCTCCCGCTTAAGCACACATATAAACTCTGAAAGAGAACGTCACCGTATCGCCTTTCGCCTGGCCATCAAAGTGTTAGCCATACTGTGCCGAAAGTACGCGAACGAAGTTCTGCGGCTAATTTTACGTTCCGACGTATTCGGCTGATATGACACGCCATAGGTGCCGAATTTAAGCGGCAGAAATATAGCTTATGTACGGAAGTGAGAGTTGGGTATGGCAAAAGAAGGATGAAAGTAGGATAAATGCAGTGGAAATGAGAGCATTGGGAAGTTTGGCAGGAGTGACATTGAGTGATAAAGTAAGGAATAGCATAATAAGAGAGCGATGTGGTGTGAAATAGGATGTTGTCACAAAAATTGAGATGGGAATGCTAAGATGGTTTGGGCATATGGAAAGGATGGATGAAAGGCGATTAACGAAACATATTTACAAGGCGAGGGTGGATGGAGCTGTTGAAAGGGGAAGGCCTAGACGGACGTACTTAGACGTGCTCAGAAAAGGTCAGGTCAGGAATACCCATAATCGAAGAGCATGTATGAAAGGAATAATGAGAGTGGAAGAAGCGCAAGAGGTGTGTCAGGACCGTAGCAAGTGGAAAGATGTGGTCTCTGCCTACCCCGGGAAAAAGGCGTGATGGTATGTATGTATGTATGTAAATTCAGTTGATCATCTTTGTGTGTGTATTCAAAGTCTATAATTGTGTGCTCTACAGAATAAGTGGCGGCTGAACTTACGCCCGACCGAAGTTAGGCTGTACGCTACGACGCAACGTAATTTCGGCTTAATGTGTCATCAGTAATTCAAATATACTTATATAATATGCATAGTTGCAGGCGTAATCATGCCGAACTTCCGTCGCGTACCTTCGTCATAGTGTGTTTAGACTGGCTTGTCTTGGTATCAACTACGATATGTAGGTACCCTTACCTGCTTTTAGCCCATAAATGTGAGTACGGAAAATTAAAACATACATTGACTCATTTGAAACATCATTTTATTTTATAAAAATAAACGTTTTGACGACAAATAGTTTATAATATTCGGGGTCCTTACGAAATCACCAACTTGCGTCAGAGTGAAGTACCACCAGGAATGTTTCAAGACATTGTAAAAAATTCAGTTTTTACAAAAGTTACTTCTTTATCTTAAAACATTAACAACATTACATTTTCACATCTAAATCTAATAACGGTCGATCACTTTCATTTATTTTTACAATATAACATTAGCCCTTACGAAAATAATATTTTTATTGGTTGTTGATGAGAGCGAACGCTAGGCTGGACCAAGTGCCAGCATTTTATTCAGTTTTAAAATTTTATAAAAAAAATATTTGAATAATTTTATCAGGCCGACGTAATATGGTTATATACTTATCAGTTTGAATCACTCGATACAGTTATTATACTAGAGTGAATTGAAATTAAAACCGCTCTTTGACTAATGAGCGTATTGGGGCATACGTTTTCTCTTGTACAATTTTACTATATGTATGTAATGACGTCATTATTTATTTAGTTACATTAATTAGATAATGTTATTCAGTACGGGGTAGTTTCATGCGGGGTTGCTATCGCTACTTCCGACCTCTAATCGAAGCGTGGGCAAATACAACAATGCAATCTCTTACTAACTAAAAATACACAGATTTCAAAGTAAGATATTAGAACAGAACCATTTATTTTGACTTTATTCTTGAAAAATCAATTATTTATTAGGCCTCTTTAAAAAACAACATTTATATTTTTGTTAGCTTTGCCCGTTATTGGGTTTTCCATTTTATCATTTTTTTATTACGACCTAGAAACAATATTTGTGATAGATCAATCGCCCGTTTGATATCGTATCGTTTAAACTTAAATGAATTCAAAATGAGCATTGCATTGTGACTAGATTAAAGTACGAAGGTATTCTTCAAACATGTACAAGTTTCTATCGAACTGTTTTTCCATTTAGTTCGTTTTACATAATCAGTTTAATCCGTATACCAGGCTAATAATGACGAAAGCTCGTTCCAACGTACTCTACGTAATATCTATTAATATAGTACACATGGCATACATAATTTTACAGTTACCGTGTAATTAACTAATATCACGAAACGCCGTATGCAAACCATAAGCGACGAGATCGAGCGGCCGAGTCCGGCGCGGGAGTCGCACAACGGAGCAAACAAGGATAAGTACCCTGATCGTTAAGAAAAATATCAATGAATAAAAATAGGTATCTACAGGGCGACGTTGAGATGACGAGATCCTTTTAAACTAAAATTTCAATATTGGACACCTACATATCATTCAACGATTTGGAGTGCATAAAGTCTTAACATCTGGAAATGGCCAATAACACCGGGTGTTCATATTTTTTCTCAAAATAATAAATTACATGAGTTGAAAGATGCATTTACCATTTCACTACAAATTAGGTATTTTTAAGGAAACCTTGTAAGTTACCTAAGTATTATGCTGGCTCTCTGCAGCATATTTTGAAATGACCACTTCACAAAATGTGTTTTGATGTGACTTTGAACCTGCAATTACAGTTTGCAGAATGCAAATACAGTTTCAAAAGAGAATAATTGTATACCTGTGAAGTGAGTGTAGGTCTTAGGGTATCATGCGAAGTTTAGTTTAAAAGTACCCCAGTTTCAATGTCCACCTCTATACGTATCGGCCGAATCTTTGTTGTAAGGTTCTAGTCTATGTACAGATCGCGCAATCGCTATGAGTCGTCGATCTCGTGGGGGTCGGGCGGCTGTTGCGGGATGTAGTTCCATCGCGCGCGCACTTCGGTCGTGGCGGTGGGCGTGGCTTGTGCTGAGGGCGTGGCCTGGAAACAGAGATGGTTTTTAGATTGTTGGTAATTCGAAAGACAAGCAGAAAATGGTAAGTACCTAAATCGTATTGAATGTGAGAGCAGAGCCTCTGGCGGTAGGCTAGGGAATTTAAGTACTTCACTAACGAAGGGTTAAAATACTCTTCCACTTGCCTATACTGATATTATAAAAGAATTGTATGTTTTGTTTGTTTGTTTGTATTGAATAGGCTTCGAAACTGTAGGACCGATTTAAAAAAATATTTAACCAATATGAAGCTACATTAACAGGAAGTGATATAGAGACTATATAATTATTAATTTAGGCTATATTTTGACGGGAGAAATAGTCTACGCGGGCGAAGCTGCTGACGGACACATTATTATAAAAAAATAAAGCCTATGCTATGTCACTCTCTGATAATGTAGCTTTATATTGGTGAAAGAATTTTTAAAATCGGTCCAGTAGATTCGCAGCCTATTCAATACAAACTAACCAAATTTTCCTCTTTATAATATTATATTATATAGACGTATAGATGATAATAAACAGGGAAGTGAAAAAGATGTTTTGTTTTCCATTGGGAGTGAATTCTATAACTAGCGCTGAAACAATGCTATAAAAACAAAAGATTTATTTATTTATTTATATTTATTTATTTACAAGTTGCGCAGGGCCAGATGTCAACGGTTGAAATCCGAGGTCCATCCAAGAGTGTCTTACCCGAGGATATTACCCAGTTAATTGACCACTCACTCGGATTTAGCAAGCGTGAGAACATAACTCATTAATGGTAGCGATATGACTCTGGAGTTTCACTGAAATCTCCAATGGTCGGGAGTTAATCCAGGAGCACACTACCTGAAGTGCATGACTCCTACAACGCTGCAAAAGACAAAATGCAAGTTGGACATTCTCACGCTTTAAAAAACAAAAGAAGGCTGTAAATAACATTTTCATTTCTCATACACGGAAAGTACGCTTGAAGTTGCCTGAGCATAGGGTAGGGCTGTAAAGTTTTTTTCAGCCCTAGGGCTATAAAATTGTTTAGGCCTAGGGCTGAAAGTAAATAACTGTCAAATGTCACCTTCTATTTTGACATTCCTTTTGCGGCAAGTCGATGTATTCTATTCAGCCACAGCTGTATTTGAAATTTCTTTATCTTGATTTCAAATGAATATTTAAACAATCGAAGCAGGAATATACTCATTAATGTATGTTTCACTTAATTAGTATTTAATTGAATAAATTTGAGCTAAGCATTTACGATAGATATGAAAAAAAATCAATATTTTCTTTAAATAAAATAAGGCGGGGGAATTCCATCATCATTGTCTAAGTATGCTTTTTTACAATTATAAAAAAAAAATGGTTGAATTCCACAGACAAAAAAAAAGGCGGGATTGCAACTATTCGAACTTCATTCAGTTGTTTCGTTTATCGAGTGAGAAGTTTATTTGTTTGAACTTATGTATCTGATTTTTATTAACTTTCCTTATATTCGTAATGAAAAGCAGAGTGTTCACCTCGTAAGAAAGACCTTTCAATGCCCTCGAACTATTAGCGCTCTCGCTACGCTCGCGCGCCAATCCATCTATTCAATCGCGCGCGCGGGCGCTGAAAAAATGCTCTATAAAACAAAAGACTGTCGTAGGTAAGGGAGCATACTCACCTGCCCGCGTGGTCGCGGCTACAACACTAAAAAAAAACTTCGTAGAAAAAATTTCAATGCAAACCCTCCCCCCCGCAAACTTCCACATCACTTCGCTAACACCTTGGCGGGCCCGCAAACTTACTTACTGGCTCGAGTCGCAGCAGATTTAAAAACAAAGGAACGTCGTCTTCCTCACCTGCGCGGGCACGTTAGTACTAGCGGCAGCCCGCCTCGCGCGCACGACCGCCAGGTGGCGCTGGATGTAGTGCTCGTGCGGCGCCAGCGCGGCGGCGCGCGCCAGGCACTCCTCGGCGGCGGCCAGCGCGCCGCGCTCCACCGCCACCACGCACAGGTTGTGCAGCGCCTGCACGTTCTCTGGCTCCAGCTCTAGGATGCGGCGGTAGCACTGGAGAAACGGACAATTATCATTTAAAATTCTAGAAAAATATTCAAAAACATCTAAGGGTAATTTTTACGGTGTTGTACGAGCTACGTCGCACATTTCACAGTCGTCAGCAGCCTAGCAGCCTACTTACGCCAGCCTAGTGACCGATGGACCGATTACCTTCAAGCAATAACCTTCAGTAGTGTGCATTACCTAAATGATCTATATAAACATATACATTTTACAAATAAACTAGATTTCAACCGAGCGTGTTGACTTCTCATTTCCCACCGCAGCGGCCAAGACACCTTTCGCCGTTAGTATCATGATCGATAGCGTGAGCCTGCGCTATTGGCAGCGGTTCCAACACCCCTACCTACTACCCTAACTATTCCCAATTTACCCGGGCACCCCGGTAGCAAGTTCTTTTCACTTCTTGTCGCTGTGCGGCCGGGATACGGTACCTTACAACCACTTAGCTTCCCGACCGTACATTCCCAACTCTTTCCGGTTTCCCCTCCGGGCACCCCGGGAGTAAGCTTTTTTTTAGCTTTTCTATTTATTTATATATTATTGTGCAGGGCTAGCGACCTAGCGTCTCGGCGCAAGGGACTCTAGGCTTACTAGGGAGTTATGTTCTTTTTCTAACGCTTTATTCCTTCACAGTGCGGCCGGGACGCGGTGACTTACAACCACTAAGCTCCCTGCTCACTCAGGTGTTGCACTCGAAATTACATATACTCACACTTGTGTCACAATGTACATACTGGCAATTTTTAAGTTTGTCAGGCAACATCCAGAATTATTCAAACGGGCCTCTGCACAAAAAAGCTGTTACTTCATGTTCGTTAGGGTGTTTAGTAAGATTCCCAACCAATATAAGCATGGTCCGGTTAGGCTGATGTTAAGCTTCGCCAATGGCTAATAAATAAAGGCTATTATATTATAGCGTTAAGGAATTTTTAGAAAATAGATAATTTTGCATGTTGATGTTTATTAACTGAATAGCGATTTTAAATTGTAAAATCATATTTAACAACTTCTGTACCACCTATTCTTTGCAAATTAAGACTTTGACCTTGAAAATATATAATCAACCTTTGTTCTAGGTGGAAAGTTGTGTTCTCACAATCATCATCCTAGCTTTATCCCAATTGCGTCCTTTCGGGGCCCAGGGTCCGCTGTCCTACTTTCCTTCTTTCCTCCATCCTTTATGGTGAAGCCGTTTTCACGCATATCATCGGCTACAACATTAAGTCAGCACTTCTAAGTGTGTGTGTCTTCTCACAACATGACTCTTAAATATTATTTATTTATAAGACTTTATAAAACTGGAGTTCATCTTTAATACTAAAGTTTTTTCAGAAGAAGTGACTACCACATTTTGGATTCATCTGTATTATATATTAGTGATATACAGTTATAGTACGACCGTCTAAATCAGTCTTCGCCTGCGCGGTACAGGTGTGCGGGGGTAGGGCGACAACGGGGACCGAGAGAGGTGCGGGCGGCAGGTGCATTTTTGTAACAACTCAGTTCAGTACGCTCGCTACACGGTTAGCGATCACTCGTGTTGATAGTTCTGGACGCTTTACGACAGTTATACATGAGATTGCATTCTCAAGATGAGTCGAAATATCTTCGGACATAAAATTAATAGCCAGTGCAAGCAAATGGCTTTTAACGTATATGAATATTATAGAAAAAAGAAACTGGATCCAAATTTCACTGAATATCTGCAAGATATAAATTTGAACAAAACCGTAGCAGAGGTTACTGGACTATCGGATAAATCTGTAGCTAGAATGTACAACAAAGGAGACTATTGAAAGATAACGAAATATTTAAATCACCAAAAAACCAAAACAAGTGCGCAGAAAAAGAGTTGAAATAGACGATTTTGCAAAAGGAGTAGTAAGAAGAAAAGTCTCTCAATTTTATACAATTCATAAAAAAATACCAACTCTAAAAACTTTGAATGTTATACTTAGAGAAGAGAATATATTACACTGCGGAAGGGAATATTTAAGGCTATTATTACATGATCTTGGTTTCAAATTTAAGAAATGCGGATCCAAAAGGAAACTTTTTATCGAACAGCCAAATATAACATCATGGAGGTGGAAATACCTACAGTCTATAAAAAAATATCGTAGGGAAGGAAGAAATATTATATATCTTGACGAAACTTATGTCAATGCGTCTCATAACGTATCAAAGTGTTGGCAATCAAAGGATGAACACGGCGTGCTGTCTAATATCGGTAAAGGGGACCGTTTGATCATTGTTCATTGTGGAGGCCAAACTGGATTTGTAGACGGGGCACTTTTAATATTCAAATCCAAGTGTAAAACAGGTGATTATCACGATTCCATGAATTTTGTGAATTTCATGAAATGGATAAATGAAAAGCTGATGCCGAATATACCACCAAATTCTGTCATAGTGATGGATAACGCTGCTTATCATTCGGTTCGAGAGGAGAAAAAGCCGAGTATGGCTTCTACTAAGCCAGCTATGCAAGCATGGCTACGACGACATGACGTGCCATTTGATGATAAACTAAGGAAGGATGAGTTAAAAGGCATTTCACAGAAGACATTTATAAAATTGACGAGTTATTAAAAAGAAACGGACATGAAGTGCTACGTTTGCCCCCTTACCATCCAGACCTGAACCCCATTGAGTTATTCTGGGGTGATGTTAAAGAACAATTAGCTCAAAAAAGTGTCGACTCTAATTTGGACCAAAAAAAAAGTATATTAGAGGGATTATTTGCTGAATATTCTGCAGAAAAGTGGGAGCATTGCGTTAACCACGTAATTAAAATTGAGGACCAATACTGCAAACATGATGGTATTGTAGATGCTGTTGATTTTATTATTAATGTGCAGAACGATTCTGATGATTCTGAGGATGGCTGCTCCGAAAGTGAAGAATCAAGTTCAAGTGATATTGATATGGACATATGTGATTGATTTCGATGATTTGATTTTTGGTTTTGATGATTCTTGTAATAAACAATATTATAGTTTGTTACCTAAATATTAAATTAGTTGTTTCATTCAAATTTGCCGTCCCTGCTTTAAAAAAAATATAAAAATCCACTATGACGTCACATAAATCTTAAGAACTGTCTATTACGCATTTCACCTCATGTGCGTAACGCTTCGCGCGCCCGCCCCCGCACCTCTCTCGATCCCCGTTGTCGTCCTACCCCCTCACCCCTGTACCGCGCAGGCGAAGACTGATTTAGACGGTCGTACTATAGCTGATTCAATCAGAAAAGTACTTGCTCGATAAAATACTTGAAATTAGAACTTATTTAAGTTGGAGCCTGGCGCACTTTATCAAAATTACCAAACACTACCGAAGGACCTAAACATGAACAACGTTGAAAAGTTTCTTCGATTTCTAAAGGTGCACCAAATAAAGAAAAAGAAAATGCACTCACGCTCTCAGCTGCATCCAAATCCTTGACGGAGTTGATGTAAATATCGCCCAACAGCACCAAAGCCTTCACATGGTCGGGGTGGTGCCTGACCAGCTGCTTGAGGAAGGGCGCGGCCTCCAGCGGGCGCCGGCGGTCGGCCAGCAGCAGCGCCAAGTTGAACAGCGCCGAGCGGAAGTCCGGCTTGAGGTGCACGGCGGCGCGGAACCAGCGCTCGGCGCACTCCGCGTCGCCCTCGTCCATGCACACCATGCCGAGGTTGAAGTGCACGCGTTCGTTCGTTGCTGCAGGTGCCAACAAAATGCGTTCCCATTCTTATTACTTATAATCAGTGCCGGATTAAGACTACTTGATGCCCTAAGCAATTTGGTTCTGGGACCCCCTAAGACGAGATACACTAAGCAATTGCTTGCCATAACTATCCGTTTCTGGTGACCCCTCCTCCCTAGTCACGATGTTATAAGCACCCGTTTCTGGTGCCCCTCAAGACGTGATGCCCTAAGCAATTGCTTAATTTGTTTACGGACTAATCCGGTACTGTTTATAACTAATCTTACTAATAAAGTTTGTGAGGATGTATGTATGTGTGTGTGTGTGTATGTTATGTTTGTTAATCTTTCACGCAAAAACTACTGAACGGATTTAGAAGAAACTTTACAGTAATACAGCTTATACATCAGAGTAACGCATAAGCTACAATTCATGAAGATTTTATGTAATTCGGCCATAATATATAACGATAAGTTCACGCGGGCGAAGCCGCGGGCGGAAAGCTAATTATTATATTCAATAAGGATTTGTTAACACTAACGAGTGTTGTTAGATTCGCATTTGCCACTCTGTCAAACGGTACGGCAGTTTAGCATAGACAAATAGTAGTAGAGCATAATCCAGTCTGAGACATTTTAATTTACAACCAATACAAGACGAAGTACCTACTATTCGCTCACTGAGGCCCGTATTCTAGAATCATACTCAAGCATTGATCTGTACTTGAGTAGAGATTTGAAAACGTCAGTTCATACAAAAACATCACTTAAATCTATGCTCAAGTGCAGATTTTGTTTCAGAATACGAGCCTATTACTAGCTCTTTATTTTTAAGATATCAGGATAAAATAATGTTTTTGAGGAAATAAATCAAATTGACAACTGTGAGAACCTTTGTAACCGATGAGAAAGCGATTGTGTAATTCTTTTAAGGAGCGACCTGCCCTTAAACTAGTAATAATAGAGCCACTTTGTCACTTAAGGAAGGCCAATAACACATTTTTATAAATTTATTAACTAACAGAATTTGTGTGTGATGTGTGCAAGCGCGTGTGTGCACATAAGTTGTAGCGTTCGGCTTGAAGTGTGTTTAACCAATGACTTACCATCTTTATCCAGCAGCTTCAAAAGCCGCTGCCTCGCGAGATGCCTCAAGTCTGCAGCCCCCAACTCTTGCAGCAAGATGGCGGAGTTCAGCAAAGCCTGCTCGTGTTCCGGTTCCAGCTCCAAGGCTTTGTCCAGATAGGCCAGAGCCTGGGACGCCTTGCCTTGCTCTAGGAGTACCACGCCCAACTGTAATATGGAAGAAAATGTTTCTTAAGATTGGACTATTTGCACAAAAAAGATTACAAAAATAAGAAACATGCTACTTTTTGTTGCAATGTCTTGATTTTAATGAAGAAGGACTTGCTAAGGAATGGTAGGTACAGTTTAAACTTACTTCTTTACTTCCCTTTGCTATTTTTTATGTTGGAAGCACACAACGAATGAAATGCACAAATTAATGAGCCTACACAAATGCTCAATAATTTGTGCTATTTCTGTGTGAGCCCACACATAGTTAAATAAAAGTTACAACTGTGTATATGGCTCATTACTATGTGCAATTTCATTCGTACAGCAGTGTAGGCTTTCGCTGTAGAAATGAAGTCATCACTACAATTGAAGAGTTATGGTAGGGGTAAAACCACGTTTGCTAAATACGGGATGATGATCACAAATCCAAGCTATGTTCGGTACGATTTTAGAACACTTTATTAGGCCAGACGCTCTCAAT
The DNA here is from genome assembly GCA_947369235.1 of Udea olivalis. Lineage (NCBI taxonomy): Eukaryota > Metazoa > Arthropoda > Insecta > Lepidoptera > Crambidae > Udea > Udea olivalis. The sequence goes on along the minus strand of OX376346.1, from coordinate 5,283,653 downwards.
AACACCTACAATATGATTAAAATGACTTGACCTTTATGCTGTAATAGGAACTTAATGTTTCAAGCATACACTTGTATAAGATTAAAAACCGTGACAAGCAAAATGCTTAGTTGACCTATATCTTTAAAGGTTAAAACGACACTACGGCCATTACACCTCACAAAAATATTTTTTCCTAAGTATACTATATTATTGTTTAAGTATCGACAGAATAAAGTGTTTACTTACATTATAATAAATATCAGGGTTCCCGCTGTCATAAAGAAGGGCCCTTTCATATACTTCTTGAGCTTCCTTTGTCCTGTTCAATTTAATTAAAATGTCTCCTCTATTGATGTACGCTTGCGTGTAATCAGCCCGCATGCTGATCGCTTGCCTATATAGCATATCTGCTTCCTCCAGCCTCGTTGCGTTCTTGGAGATTAGGTTTGCCAGATTGAGGAAGACATTTAAATGGTTGGGTGCTATCCTTGCTTGGTAGGATTCTCCCGGTTTGGCCTTCGGTAGTAGTGACTTGGCTTTGACGTAAGCATCTTCAGCTTCCTGGTACCGTCCGAGGTGGTTGTAGGTCCGGCCGACGTTGATGTGCGCGCCGACGTCGTCCGGTTGCACGCTCACGGCGGTGTTGAAGAACTCCAGCGCTTCGCCATATCGCCCGTCGGCTTCTAGGGCGTGGCCTACGTTGTTGTATAGCTTTGCGTTGTGACGGTTCACCTGGAGCGGGAGGAGATATTGTTTAGTCAAAAAGCTTCAATGGTTTGGCTTTATTTAAAAAGCCGTAACGTAAAAAACAGTTAGTGCGGAAAAAATGCAGAGTATTGTTTTATATGGTTGCAGTTATCGCAGTTCACGCCACGTTTGAAATAACATATAATTTACGAACCAGGAAAGCTTAAGTAAATAACTTGTTGCATTACATTTTAATTTCAACTTCAAGTTTAGGAAAGAAGTCTCATTAATTTGTTAAAGAAAAATCCCAATCAAACCTCACGCTGGGTTCTAGACTTAGAGTAAAGTAAAAAGTAAAAGTAAAAGTAAAAAATATCTTTATTCATATAGACTTATAGAAAGTACTTATGACAAGTCATATAGTTACAAAAAAAAATTAAAGCAAAAATATATCTACTAAAATAAACTTACATAAAATAATACTATGATAGTTAATATCATAAATAAACATAATGTGACTCTACCACCGGTTCGGAGGTTGTTTCCGATCGAGAAGACTCCGGCAAGAAACTCGGTGGTTACTCTTTTCAATCTTATTTTTTAACACAAAAATTGAATTGACAGAGTAAAGTCATAACAAAAAAGTGTGCAGAGGAGCAGATTATACCTAAGATGACCACAAATTCTTATCATTTAAGAAATCCACAACACTATAATAACCTCGCTTCATTAACTTAGCTTTAATTTGTGACTTAAACTGGTGAAAAGGCAGTTCAACAAGAGTTTGCGGAATCTTATTAAAATATTTAACACATTGACCAAAAAATTATTTTCGTACCTTATGCAATCTTAGACTGGGAGTTACGAGCTTATTTTTATTTCTAGTATTGAGTTTATGAAATTCACTGTTTTTCTTGAAGAGATGCAAGTTTTTACGGACATATACTACATTATCATAAATAAATAGAATCACGTATTTCACAAACCCAAACAACGACAAGAACGTAACAAAAACCTAGAACCATCGTCAACTAGCCTACTAACTTACCTTCAGTCCCGAAGCAAAAATAGTATATTCAGTCTTCCAATCCCAGTTTCTGACGTAGGTCTTGGCGCTGAACGCCAGAAGTAGAAATATGAGCGCGGCGGCCGCCATTTTGGCGCGCTTCTGGGCGAGTACCCGCCACCCGTGCGCCACGAGCAGGCACCAGCCCATCGAAGGCATGTAGAGAACTCGCTCGGCCACTACAAAGCCGACAGGGAAGAACAGGTTCGATGCTGGCAGGAATGGAAGCACTAGCAGCGCGAGACCCTGGAAAATTAAACAGATGTCATTGTAACTTCATTGTGCGTCGCAACGAGGTGGTTCTTAGAGATATTTAAGCTTTTTTTATAAGAAAACTGGTAGCCTTTGTCCTGTTTTCACATACCTACAAGTTATTGTAATTTTAAATATTTTTAGTATAAATAAAGAACACAAGCATTTTTTAAACTATGGAAAGTTTAACTTTTTAAGGTACCTAACCTGATAATCAAGATGATGGAACCCTAAAAACATAATGCAATTCTGTTTCTTTTTCAAATTCGCATGTCAAGCATCTTCTGCAATCTTGGTCAAAATAATTTAGTATTATAGAATAGTTCGTTAGCAAGTCCGTCATAAGATTGCTACTATATAAGAGCAACAGAGTTCCAGTTTATCCAGATACTCAAAACATACACACTGCATCGTTGAGAGTAGCGGCTAGAGCTACTGCGATATTGTCAGGAAGCGTAGAACCCCCATTAAAGTACGCGCCACAAATATCGTAATTTTTATAACGAGTACTTACCATAGAAAGAGCAGAAGACCTAGTCCTCAACGCGTGCACGGCTGCAGCGATGAGGATGGTGGCCATTGCGAGCGTGGCGAGGTTCCTCGGGTCTCGCCAGGAGCGGAGCAGTGCCACAGTGCCCATGGTCCAGTCGCAGCAGAGCGCCTCCGGCAGGGTGAGCAGCCATGCGTTCAGTGCCGGCAGGTACGCGAAGGTTAAGTGTCTGGAATACAATGAATGAAAATACTGGGTTATGACTGCTGGGTTGCTGACTGCCATCGATCATGATAGCTGGACCATTATGGGTCTCATTGTAGACGAATAGACAAGCCAAACTTCGAAAAGACTACAGCTACGAACATCACTTTTAAAAACCGCCCATATGGCGAATTTATTTCATGTCACCCCACCCACATACAGCAAATTACCAGACTGATAACGACGAGGTGAATTGCTTTAAAAATTCGTAATTAGATAATAGTTCAAAATCAAGTGACCCAGGAGGTTTGTTATAGGTACTGTTCCCTTTTATTTTAATGAAGTTTAGAAATTAAGGCCCAAAGTAATGAAATGAACATTTTGTCAACATACGCTAATTAAATTAAATACCTAACGAATACGGAGTGTATTATAAATATAAATAGGAACAGTAGATCATGTTCGCGAAAACACGAGGGGTCGATTAGACGCTATTTGTCAACACCTCCGAAGAAACTGAATAGAGACCAATTAATTTCTGTCAGCGGCGAGTCACCGACCTCTGACTTCGGGTCGGGTTTTACGTAATTTTAAGCTTTCGTTTAACTTGAGGGTGGAACTACCGGGGCAGGAAAATCCACCTTTAAACAATGAACGGCAGCGATGATCGTAAAATTAATGTGCCCTAGCTTTCCCGCGCGCTTTAGGCACGAAAGTGCTTGTCAAAGCCGACCATTATCTCCGATCGCGATTACTTCGTAAAGATCATCTCCCTGGACTCTTTGTGATTTTTTAAAGTATGACTGCTGAGTTTCTTGCTAGGCAAGTAGAAAGAACTCTACGACGCCGGTGATAGAGACAAACTATTTTTATGTATTGGATATAAAATTTTAAGGCTCAAATTATTAATAAATAGACAACTTATAATCTTAAACGATTAGTTTGAATAACCTTATTTTGACTTATGTTCTTCTTTAGAGCATTTTACATTAGATGATTGGTAAAAACATGCGAGATACTCGTACCTGGTTTCTTAAATCTAAGGTGCTTGCAGGTCACGTACACAATAGACAGTAATTTGAGTAAGGTACTCTTAAAATTTGATGATTCGAGACACTCGCTAGATGAAATCTCGTTATAGAGGGTTTTCACCGATCCGACGAGAATTAGGAGCTGGCCGGGTGATGAACCTCGTAAAGTTTGCAATTTGAGCGTCGTGCAAGTTGTCGTAGTATCTCGCTGGTAAACCAAAAGTCACTGACCTTGTCTGATGTAACCTCGCAACAAACTCGTGCTACATTATGTAAATAATTGTTCTAAGCTGCACTTTTTTTAAAGCAAATAAAAGAACTGACAAACTAAACATACTCTTATTTGATTTGAAACAAAGTCTACTTTTCCTTACAGCGTTGTTAAAACTGGCTGGTTTCCAGCGATGCTGGCAAGGCAGGGCCGGTTGAGTAGTTGTGTGAGTAAATGTAAAATACGGCGTAAAATTTATTTGATTTTGGTCACGCTAGTAAATTAAATTAGCGATTCTTCTGCTTAACGCCTATGATAGATATAATTTATTAGGCACTATAAAAATCAATGACTACTAACGAGGAAACTCAATCTAATAAGTAAATACTTATAAGCTGCAGTATTTAATGTACGCCGGATTTTAATTGGCATATCAGAACTATAGAAAACACTTCTACATCGTATAGTGGTGCTCTCTCACCTAGCAGGAGGCGTTGCCGCTCCAGCGGGATTGTCAAATCGCGTGAAGACCGGCAACTGCGCGCCCATGACGTGCAGCCTGGCAGCCAACAGCGCGAGCGTGGCGCAGCATACGGTGGCCACGCGCCGCGCCGCCTCGCCGCACGCCATGCCCAAGCCGGAGCCTTTGCCCCACGCTTCTAGCCACGACCACCGGCTGCCTCCACCGGTACTGCGACGCTGGGGAGGAAAGTTCATTAAATAGATGCTGTTGTCCGTACTGTTTTATTGCCCGTCAAGATGACCTCACTCCATCTGATGGAAAGTGGTCGTAAGGTTCAGTATGAGGCTGACAAGCCCAGTCATGCAAACTAATCACTGGGCTGGCCATCCTAACCTTGAGGGCCTGCAGTAATTCCTTTTCACGCCCCGCTTGAAGACCCCGGGACTCTACGACGGACTGTACGACAAAGGAACAAAAGTCACAGTATAGACAACGGCATAATGACAGTTTATGGTAACTGTAGGATATCTTTAATAAAATGGAATTTGGCACACTTATTAGGCAACAGATTTTCATTTTGTGTCTCGTTCCACGGATGTGAAAGACTTATCTAAAAATAAATGGTAAATTAAGCGGCATTCTTGCAAAGGGAAGGTGATCCGTCCTTAGAAGTTAACGGAGGCAACAAATGAAACAGCATTTAAATGGAAGTTTTAAGTTGCAGTGAAAGAATTTTAACACATTCAAAGAAAAAATTAAGACCAGATTTCTGGACATCCGGCACTGAAATAAGAGTAAAAATTGCGCGGAATTACTGAGTGCACTGTAGCGTGGCAATGTGTCGGCACTGAGGAAATAATACTTTTTTATTAACTCAACTAAAACAGTCTCAAGAGATAGAAAGTAAGACTAAAAAGAAAAATTGAACCAAGCAGCAAGCTGGCAAAAAGTAATTTCCATTTACAAAGCTCTGGAACTGGGTCGTAGAAATACTGAGTATTGAACTCCGGGAAAACAGATAATGTCGCCGTGTTACGCGACGAGACAGGGCCTTATTGCGCGTGAGTAGAGATGAAATTAGCTTGAAGAGATAAGAGGTGGCAATCTTGGCCGGGACTTCGCTAGATCTGTTTTTCTGCAATATAAAAAGAAACTCCTGGACATCGCGCAATGACGCCTCTCTCTACATGTTGAATTGTTGATGCTGTCAATTGATTGTATTAATGGAATTTTGAAAAATGTTTAGTTAAAAACACAATTCTACTTTACTTGTTTGCCCAAATTGTACTTTTATTTATTGTAAATTATTTCTGTACTGTAAGTTTTGTGTGCAATAAAGAATATATTATTTATTATTATTAATTCTTTGCATAAATTTATTTATTTATTTATATTGCAGGTCATGTCTTTTAAAATGGTATGGTTTGTCTAAAATTCTGGCCATTACTTAGGAGTAATCTAGGGATTATTCAAGTAACATGCAACTGTAATTAAACTTTTCCGATTTGTTTTTTTCCGTTTATCTGTAAAATTTGGTGATAAAATTTCCATAATTTGTACGCCTATTTTACCAAAAGCTAAATTACTGACGTAAGAAATCAATTTGCGTAGGAAAAGTACTTATTGTACCAATTAAGATAATGTAGGATGATAGATGAAACACTTACAACAACAAAGTTGTAGCCTCCCCCCCCGCATGACGTCATTCCTCACACTATGCATAATTTATAGCCGTGTTGTTCCCGCCGAGGGCGAAAGTTGGCTATTTATTACAGTCTATCTTTTATTTTATGATTGTTTTGCGAATTTCACTAACACGGAAGGATTTGACGCAAATAGAACTAACAAAGCTGATAGCTTTATAAAATATCTGTTTATTTTCGAGATGTCAGGATGTCTTAAACAAATGAATAGGAGTTTAAATGGATTTTCTGGGAGTTACGCAGGTAGTCCGAAGCTTAGTCCACCAAAACAAGTAACTCCTTTAAAAGAATTAACTACGGTATTTTTAAAAATGTTGATAATTTTATTAAGATGATCAAAAAATTTATCAAAATGAGTCAGAGACCCCTGCTCAAGAAAACATAAATGCAGGACGAACTATTTAGGACTAGAATTGAGATAGAGCTTATGTTGAGCGGACGTTACAAAATGTTTCACATGTTTATAATAGCTCTACCTAAAAGAGAATAAACAAACCAAAAATACACATGAAACTACTTTAAGTGAACTTAATTAGCGCGTTAAAATGAAACCGATAAGAGCTTATTACCAAAAAGAAGCGTGTGAATAATTTCGGTTAGTTCTCCCACGAGTTAAGATTAATCATAAAATTGCTTGCGGTTCAATCGCAGTCCATCCACCTTGAACATGATACCACTTCGGCTGGGCTATTCACTAACTTCGATCACCAGAAAATCGCTATTTTGACAGCGATTATCGCTATTTGACGTCGAATATGGCATCGCCATTGGCTGCATAGCTATCAAAACGCGAGCGACTAGCAATCAATTCGCGTTGCTAGTTATAGAATAAGGGGGCGGGCTTGGGCTTATAGGCGCACGACACGCATTTCCCACGTGTGAAACATGCGAATTACGAAATAAATTCGCAACATTTCCTCGCAAATTACATCTTGCTGAGCAGGCCAAATCGACAATCTAACGCAGGATTTTCAATTGTTTATCATTTGCCTCCTGATCCGTACCCCTTGGACACTTTTGGGTGGGCTGCGCACAATCTGTGCCATCAAATAGTGCACAAATTGTACACCTACCTTCTGCGCTACGAAAAGCTCGTAGACGACGCAAACGCCGGTGACGGTGATGCCTTGCTCCTTGCAGAGCATGGCGACGCCCACGCACGCGGTACATGCGGCAACGTACCGCCAGTCTGCAACACAAACGCTTATGTCATATTCAAATTTTTACCTGAGACTCCTTCCACCAAGATGTGTAGATCTTAAACTAAGCAGTGCTTACAGACAGAAACTGATAAACATACTCAAGTTTTTCTAAATACAGAACTAAAACTCTCAAATTCTAGTTTTATTTGGTTATTTTCCGTAAAGTAGTTTTTATGAGAGCATCAGCACATCTTTTATTTACCAATTTACTTTTCCTGTGTGGCATTAGTTATAAATAAATAAAATAAATAAATATATGCGCCAGACAACACACCCCTTGTAATGGTCTCGAAGTAGGGATTGATATCCCTGTGTTACGAGTTACCACACAAGGAAATGAGCCAGGGGCGTCTCCCAGCACACCCAGACCTGAGTCAATTCAGAAATATGTTTCCTGAATTGACCCGACCGGGAATCGAACCCGGGACACTACGGATATCGAGGCGAAAGACCGTGCTACAGCGCACTACGCCAATCGTGTTATCATTTATTATTATCTTCAACGGAAACAGAACTTGACTCATGAGCCTAGCGTCAGTCTTGTGATGTGACCTCGAACCCTTACATGCAGAAAAAAGAGACGCAAAATAACCATCCGTAATGTGGTTTCAGTGAAAATTGATTGGACAAACATTGCAAGGTTGCTGGCATGGTTCAAGTTTAGTCTCAGATTTCAATAAAACTATTTTGGTTTCTCAGGTATCCTTTGGTGAAGCCTAATAAAACTACCACTCTTCCAAGAACAAACCCTGTGGTGATTTTAAACAGAAATCTATTGATTACAAATAAACAGGAACACAATACACGTACCTAACAGCAATTATTTCGGCTAGGAAACGATTTCAATTTTAGGTAAAAGCTTAGTTCAAATCTGAATTCTTACAGTTTTGTTTATGTTGCATTAAATGGTCAGTCAGTACTAAAAGCTGTTTAGGAGACTTGAACTGCTGTCTTAATGAGGGTTGTAAAGGGCAGAAGTATTCGACTTCTGCGCTAATGTTGAAAAGGGCTATCATTACAGACGTTTATTGGCTCATCTAAACTTATCTATTAATATAAAGGTGTTTTAAACTATAAGGTAATGAAAATACAAAACTATTAAGACATCCCGTATAAATGATTTAATAAATTTAAGAAAAGCTACGAAGGACTTGCTAACGAAAATTACAGAAACACAAATTCTAATAAGAGCAGACCATTTATATGTACAGGTAAATGGAAAATTAATATCGACGGCAGAATGTAGTTTAATTTTAGCCGTCACGAAAACGGATCAACAAATTTCTGTATGAAAGTAAGTAGGACGCGTTATTTATGGTTGAGTGGTTTTTAATTCCTGACGGCTTACAGACAAGATGACAGTATTTTTCCGAGACATAATTATCTATAAGTACTAATATTATGAAGAGGTAAGCGTTTGTGAGTTTGTATGTTTGAAGTAGGTAATCGCCGAAACTAACGAACCGATTTTGAAATTTCCTTCACCAATCTAAAGCTACATTATCAGGGAGTGACATTATTTTAATTTAGGCTACATTTTGACGGGAAAGACAGTCTACGCGGGCGGAGCCGCTGACGGACAGTTAGTTTGTAATAAAACCTGTATACCTGTATATCTTCTCCTATTGGCCGCGCGCGCGTAACAAAGGAGCGCGCCCAGGAAGAACACGGAGGACAGCATTTCCGCCCTGCCCACCACACCGGTCACCTGTGGACAAATGATAATATAGATGACGTAAGCTTGACTATAGCGTATGATGATATTTCCTAGACAATTTCAGTCGCAATTAAAATAGTAAGACGTTTCTTTTGAGTTAGAGCGTTTGTCTTAACCGTAAAGAGTCTCCTCTCAGAGATTGTAATAACCTAAACAATATTCGTTAAGTACAGACAGTTAGATCTAGTTAAGATGTTAATTGATAGAACTTAATGAAAAAAATGTCCGAAATTGGCCATATAAAGATAATAAACTAGATAAATTCGATTTCGGATCTTGATGATTTCGAGCGGGATTCGGATGTAGCCTTAAAACATGAGGTACTAGCCTTAAAACCTTTGCCACAATGCCTGAAGACCAAGGTGTTTGATCAGTACGTCCTACCGGTCATGACATACGGAGCCGAGACGTGGAACCTGACAGTGACACTAGCCCACCGATTACACGTCACTAAGAGAGCTATGGAAAGGTGCATGCTAGGAATCTCGTTAAGGGACAAGGTCCGGAACGAGATAATCCGGCTAAGAACCAGAGTGACTGACGTAGTCCAGAAGTGTAGCAAACTGAAGTGGCAGTGGGCTGGTCACATCTGTCACAGAACCGATGGTCGGTGGAGTAGACGGGTTCTCGAGTGGAGACCACAACTCGGCAAGCGTAGTGTTAGACGTTCACCGCCACGTTGGACCGACGACCTAAAGAAAGTGGCTGGTAGTGACTGTATGGCAAAAACCGGAGATCGGGCTTTGTGGCGACTGCTATAGGCTGAAAAGAAGAAGCCTTAAAACATTGATGGAATAACGTTGGCTTGCGAGGTAAGTTTACTGGAAAGATTCGTTCGCTCCGTTTAGGTTTCGGTAACTCAGTGGTTAGATCAGTCACCCGGATTGTGAAAGACGTGGGTTCGATTCCTGCTCAAGATCATCAAGTTCCGAAATTGAATATTTCTAGTTTTCTATTTTTGGATAAGTAAACAAGCATTGTAAAATGCTAAAATTATCAAAGTAATTAGTCATATAACTTTGTACTTATCAGCATAAAGCTTTACGCGGCAATCGGTGCAACATTAGACTCCGAATTATTACAAACGTTATTCAAAGTCAAGTAACTTCCAAGATTAGCTTTTATTTTCTGTTGTACTTACATAACAGCATTAACTAGTAAGATAGTCTCATTCATAATTCTTTTAACAAGGGAATCGTTTGTCAATACAACACACACATCAAAGATTCTCATCCGAAAAGGCTCAATGTTCCGAATTTCGGATCCGATTTATTGAAGTAGGTCATGCCGAGGACTGCAGCATCATTTATTGACTTCGGTTGAATAAGAGATTCGGCCATAAAACGTTCTTTGTCTGCAAAGGCTATATGATATTCATGGCGAGACAACAATTCCGTGATGGTCACTTAGCGAAGGCACTGCAGTAGCACTGGCCGCATTACTGTTTCCGTCAAGCCGGTCGCTTTACGCTCACTTAACTATAAACTTGATGATCTTTCAGCTACCATTTACGCCGGGTTTCCAATTAGAGACGCTCGTTTTAACAGCGCCATAATAAATATACAAAGCGCTATTCTTGCCCGCCATTTGCAACAGGCAGGAAGGTAGTTACTTTGTAGATCAAATTGCTGAAACAGGGTAAGAAGATCTCCAAAAAATAATGTCTCTAATTTCGGAATCACGAGAAATATTGCCATTGCACAGTTGCAGTTTTCTGGAACATCGTTACACTAACGGACGTTTCAATTTTGTTTGTCGTCACAGAATAATGTGTAGATTTGAGATTCGCATTCCCTTTGTCGCAGGACGTGAACAAACCGGTTCAATTCCACGAGAGCTGGTGCCGAGACGGTACTCTGGACGGATTGGGGTCGTTAAGCGTCTTGGAAATCGGATGTGGGTTGACGAGACGTGACAAGTGCAGTGCAGACAGGGAACGAATAGACAGTTAAATGAACATTAAGCCACGGGATGCAACTTCGAATAGGAATCCATAGTTCTATACGGGAATACACGAGCTTTTGTCTTTGGATTATTTGTCTTATATCATGCTACATGACTATTCCTGTCGATTAGGTACTATAAGTTTAACAAATGACATTCTTAGGCCTTCGTACATTACAAAAAGGAATTTAAACTATGTTTCTGCCTAGTACTACTAGCGAAGACTAAGAACTATTCCACTACCATGATTCTAATTTATACTAACCCAATCCGTCCCCTGCCGTTTTTTAAATATCTTTTATAACATATTTGCTCGTAAAGGGTCTCTTATTTCACCAATTTCAATATCGTATTGTATCTCATTACGCACTTGTGCGTTATTGTAATGTAAAACGCACGAGTTTTTTATTATTAAGGTAGAACGCACGGTTAATCAAGATGCTCCGTCTAAAAGGAACGGTCCTTTTTTAAATTTTAGCAAAGAGTTTTTATGTCCGAAAAAGAGGTCAACCTTATATGAATAAAATTAGCTTTGGGAGATAAAATATAATAAATAAACATTTAATTCTTTAATTTAATTAATTTTGACAATAAATTACAACCATTTATCTGTAACAAAAACACAAAAATATTTATTTACTTTAGTAAAACTGGCTGTTTTTTATGCCTTTGCCTTTAAAAAAAGCGCTGATGCGCGCGCAACGCTAATTTGTGAACAAGTAAAATTTTTTATAACTGCTTTATCAAGTGATTAAAGATTTATTTGTTTAAGAAAGTCCGAGTTTTATTTATTTCCTCGCAAATATGTTATAAAACGTCGTATGACATACGTGCGCTTTGATAATTACAGCCTCTGCTTTCTTCTAGCTATATCGCCTCGGCTGTAATTTTTTTTTATATCATAATGTACTATAATTGACGCTTTCAAAGTCAGACTACAGTGATAATTTATTTAACTTATAAATTTATTTTGGCGAAACGGCACAATCCCTAGATCAGTGATTTTCAAACTGTGGGTCGCGACCCCTACGGGGGTCGCGATACCTTACTCAGGGGGTCCCCGGTGTCAACGGAGGTCGTCTCCTCATCGGATGGAGCTCGGTGCAGGTCCGAGCTCTCGACGCACTCCCCATGCGCTGCTTCAAGTGCATGGGGATCGGGCACACGCGCCTGCTGTGCCCGTCCGATAAGGAGAGGGTGGACCTGTGCTTCCGGTGTGGACGGCCGGGGCACAGGGCCGCCGGATGTACGGCGGCGGCACACTGCGTCGTGTGCGCCGAAGCGGGTCGGCCTTCGGGCCACACGATGGGCGGGAGGAGTTGCAACCCTCCCCCCACTAAAGCAAGGGCGGCTCCAAGGACCCAGGCCGCCGCCGATAGCGGGAGGCGCGTAGCGCCAGCGGAAGCTGTAATGGAGCAATGAGTTCAGTCCTCCATTACAGCTTTCTACAGGGGAACCTCAACCACTGCGCCGGGGCTCAGGACTTGCTCATGCAGTCCATGGCGCAGTGGGAGATTGCGATGAGTGGGACGTGGCGGTGGCTGCAGAGCCCTATTTTGTTTCTCCCTAGCCTAACTGGGCCGGGGATACTGCTGGCTCTGTGGCCATAGTGGTTGCAGCGGGGTCTCGCTCGCAGCCGCTACAAGTGCGAGAAAGGGGGGCCGGATATGTGGCCGCCACCTGGGGGAACATTGCAGTTGTGGGTGTATATGTCTCCCCCAACACTGGGCTTGCCAGCCTGGAGTCCTTTTTGAGGGGGCTCGGTCCGGTGATCCAGCGGTTGGCACCTCTCCCAGTTTTGGTCTTGGGCGACCTGAATGCATGGTCGACCCTCTGGGGGAGCGTGTCAACAAACGTGAGGGGCCTAGCCGTCGAGGAATGGGCTGTCAGCTCCGGGATGTCCCCTCTCAATCAGGGGACATCCTTCACGTGTGTGCGTAGGGCAGGGGGGTCCGTGGTGGACGTAACGTTTGCCACCCCTTCCCTCGCACGGCGCGTCCGGGGCTGGCGGGTGTTGAGTGAGGTGGAGACGATCTCGGACCACAAATATATTAGGTTCGAGGTCTCCACCTCCGACGGCTCGGCGGCGCCGAGTAGACGGGAGGGCCACGCATTTTTCGCGCGGTGGGCCCTCACCAAGCTGGATCCCGAGCTGGCTGAGGAGGCGGCCATAGTGGCGGCCTGGGGCGCGACCCCCACAACATCTAGGGTCGACGAGGCGGCGAGCAGGTTCCGGGACATGATCTCGGGAGTTTGCAACGCCGCCATGCCCCGAATTAGAGGTGACCCTCCAAGGCGCCACCAGGTTTACTGGTGGTGCGAGGAGGTAGCCCTCCTGAGGGAGCAGTGCTCATTGTCGCGCAGGGCTTTTACGCGGGCCAAACGACGACGCGTCAGGGACCCGGAGATGGAGGGCCAGCTGTATGCCTCTTACAACGCCGACAAGAAGGCATTGCAGCTGGCCATCAGCCAGGCGAAAGCCAGGGCTCGGGAGGAGATGTTGGAGGATCTCAACCGAGACCCATGGGGGAGGCCATACCGCGCGGCACGCGACAAGTTGCGCTTTCATGGCCCCCCAGTGGTAGAGACCCTCCAACCAGAGGTCCTGGAGAGGGTAGTGCGGGAACTGTTTCCAGATCCCCCAGCGCACACCTCTCCAACAATATCTCCTCCCGCGCGAAGAGTAGAGGATGAGCCGGTCCCACCAGTCACCGACGAAGAGATGGCGACAGTGATTGACCGGCTCAAGGCCAAAAAAAAGGACCCGGGACCTGACGGAGTGCCCGGCAAGGTTCTTGCCCTTGCCCTAAAGCACCTGGGGGCACAACTTCGGGACATTTTCAACGTTGCACTAACATCCGCGCGTTTCCCGAAGTTGTGGAAGGAGGGACGTCTGTGCCTCCTTCAAAAGACGGGCAGACCCCCAGGTGAAGCTGGCGGCTACCGCCCAATAGTGCTTTTGGACGAGGCGGGTAAGCTGTTCGAGCGGATAATCGCTTTCCGCCTCGTCCAGCACCTTAACGAAGTGGGGCCCAATCTGTCTCCAGTGCAGTTTGGGTTCAGGGCAGGGCACTCCACAATCGACGCCCTGTCGCTCCTGAAGGAGGAGACGGAAGGGGCATCCGCTCGGGGCGAGCGGTCGTTGGCGGTGAGCCTGGACATCGCCAACGCCTTCAACAGCCTGCCGTTCGGCGTGATACGAGAGGCACTCCATTACTTCGGAGTGCCCCCGTATCTCGGCAGGCTGTTGGAGGACTACCTCCGTGGCCGAGAGGTTTTATACCAGAGGGGCGACGGTGTTCTGGTCCGGCACCCGATGCGCTGTGGTGTTCCCCAGGGGTCCGTTCTAGGGCCCCTGTTGTGGAACTTGGGCTACGACTGGGTTCTCCGCGGCGCGCTCCTTCCCAGGATGCGCGTCATATGCTACGCGGATGATACCCTAGTCGTAGCCACAGGAAAGGACTTTCCGGAGGTCCAGAGACTGGCCGAGGTGGGCGCAAGCCTCGTCATAGGGCGAATAGAGGCACTGGGGCTCAGGGTGGCGATCAGTAAGACCGAGGCCCTGCTTTTCCACGGGCCTCGGCGGGGGCCGCCTCCTGGTGCCTCGGTTCGCCTAAACGGCGAAACTGTGAGGGTGGGGGCCCAGATGAAGTATCTGGGCCTCACATTGGACGGACGGTGGAGGTTTGAGGCCCATTTTACCCGCCTCGCCCCCCGTCTGATCCGCGCGGCGGGCGCGTTGGGCCACTTGCTGCCCAACGAGCGCGACCCGGGCCAAGCGTGCCGCAAACTCTATGCGGGTATAGTCAGGAGTGTGGCGCTCTACGGAGCGCCAATCTGGGCGCAGGCTCTTACCGCCCACAACGTTGCACTTTTGCGGGCCCCGCAAAGGGTAATGGCGGTAAGAGCCATCAGAGGGTACCGCACCATTTCGGCGGGGGCTGCTTGTGTCCTTGCAGGCATGCCCCCATGGGAAATGGAGGCCCAGGTTCTCGCTGCTGTCTACCAGCGCAGGGCAGTGGCGAGAGCACAAGGCGAGCGCCCCTATTTCGATGAAATAGAGGGCGTTCGCAGGCAGGCGCAAAACGCGCTCCTACGGCGGTGGGCAGAGGACCTGGCTGACGCCGTCTATGGCCGGCACACCATAGACGCCATCAGGCCGGTCCTCAAACAGTGGGTGCGCAGGGAAGGGCGGCCACTGACATACCGGCTGGTGCCGATACTTTCCGGGCATGGGTGCTTCGGAAAGTATCTGCACAAAGTGGCCCGGAGAGAGCCTGAACCGACGTGCCACGAGTGTGGCGCCGAAGAGGACACCGCCCAGCACACGCTAGAGGCGTGCGTGGCTTGGGCGGATCAGCGCCGCAACCTTACGGCCATTGTGGGGCAAAGCCTCTCACTCCCGGCCCTAGTACGGGCCATGCTCGGGAGTGAGGAGGCATGGCAGGCTATGGTCTCCTTCTGCGAGGAGGTAATGACGCAGAAGGAGACCGCGGAGAGGGCCCGAGAGGATGATCCTCTAGCGGCACCTCTCCGACGCAGACGGCGGGGGGCACGAAGACGGCGGTTCGCCCGTCCTCCTCCTGCTCCCTAAAAGTAGCACCGGGGTGTAAGCCGGGGGGCTTACACCCTATTCCATGGTGCTCCCGTCTGGGGGTGTCCCCAGTATACAGGGACGCCCCCGCAGCGTGAGGAGGCCCGGCGCATAGGCCAGGCCGACCGCTGGGGCGACCTGGTAATCCGCAAGGCTCCATGTCGCCCTATTCCAAAGCGGTGAGGGTATACCCGGGTGTGTTTTAGTGGGTATGCCGTCGGCTTTACCGGCGGAGAGTCCCACACTCCCCCACTGCCCGACCCAGGCAGTGGGATAGTGCGTAATGCATTTCACACCCGGAGAACAAAAAAAAAAAAAAAAAGGGGGGTCTCCGGCAAAAAAAAGTAAGGTTTTTACACTACAATAAAAACACAATTTTAGTGAGAAGGATGGGCTGGTTCAATTAAAAAAAAAAAATGGTGCTATTTTTGGAACATTAATAATCAAATCAGTATCTAATTCGCACGTCATTTAAATCAGAAGGTACTAACTTAGCAGCTAGAGCTTATCGATGAAGAATTGTGTGTCCATGATATTATGTTTGGCATTATCGAATTCAATTTCGCAACGATTCCGCTCATGCCAGTCATAGCTTAAGCGCCATCATTGTTAACTAATAGCGATACATTATTTTCAATCAATGTTTTGGCCCGTGCGAGCTGACGTAAAAGTCGAAGGCCGCCGTTGTCTTATACCTCGTACTTACTTTAAAAAAAAAGCCTTCGCGGCCTAATGCAAAGTGTACGTTTTAACAAGAAATAAAGGTATCAAAATAGAGAAAGTCATTAACGTAGTCTTCCCAATAATTTCTTGGTCTGTCTATGGCACAAGGGGTATTAAGAAAGAATGAAAAACACTGCCCTAGATAATCAAATTGTAGTGTTCAAATAATAGTTGATTGTTACACAAGGTGAGAAAGTTTTTCAATCCACGAGATGGTTTGGCGCGCGAGCGTAGCGAGAGCGCTAATAGTTCGAGGGCATTAAAAAGGTCTTTCTTCCGAGGTAAACACTCTGCTTTTCATTACGAATATAAGGAAAGTAAATAAAAATCAGATACATAAGTTCAACCAACAAAAAATTATTGAAACATTACCTACAACAAAATTGATGATGTTTCTATTTAATGTTTATATTAAAATTAGAGCAATTGTTAAACGAGAGATAGAGGTTACTTCCTGGGAGTTAATAGTTGATATTTTTTGTGAAACTTGAGCATCTTGAGTAAATGTTGGTGATAGTAAAAGAATGTCAAAATAGAAGGTGACATTTGATAGTTATTTACTTTCAGCCCTAGGGCTGAAAAAAACTTCACAGCCCTAGGGCTGAAAGTGAAGCTTTCAACCCTATGTTCAGGCAACTTCAAGCGTACTTTCCGTGTATGAGTAATGAAAAATAGTTTGACAGACTTTATTTCGCAGCTGAAATACGAATGATTAAAAGCACCGATACACCGTTCTAGCAAAACACGGGTTTTAAATACAGTTCGAAAGCCTGGATAGTCATTCAGCCGGAAACAATAGTGGTCAAATGCACGTTAAACGATATAGCCGACAAAAATGGAGATAAATCACTGCAATGATAAAAATGCGAATGCTATTTGGATCCTGGAATTTCCACAGGTAATTCCTGCCTTTTTAGTTAAGCCAATCCTGTCACGCCGAATAGTGCTGTTTAATTTTAAACCTCCGTCGCTTCCGTTCAATGAAAAAAAACATTTGCAACGCGATTAGGAATCTTTTCCTTGCTAAATTAGGTTAATTAAATTGTGAGAGCATTATTTTATGAATAGTTAATGCTGAGTTTATTGCAGTTTCCTTAGAAGATAGCGCTACTAGCTTTTAAGACCCCTATGATGGTAGTCATATTATTTTGTTTTTTAATATGTAATTACTTAAATATAGGTTAATTTTTCAACAAGAGTAAAAGTTTACTTTGTAGTTTGGCAACTGCGTTGGTAGTCAATTTATGATATACCTATAGGAGCAGCAAAATATGGGTTGGGTCACGAAATAAACCGTCACAGTGGTTGCATCTGTTGTTCAAATTTTTCCCGGCAGTATTACTGATACGTCGACATTTTGTCGGATCAAAGTTGTGAGCGCACGGCGGAAATTGAAGTGTGTCGACTACTCGCAACCTGTCACCTGTGTGTGACGTGGCGTGTCGTGTTGGGGCTCACGTATCTTGGTCAGTACCAGTCAGGACTTTTTTGACGAAACAGCTTTTGAACAGGAGTTTTTATGAAGAGATTTGTAATTTAGCATTTTACTAGCAAAATTGGTGGGTAAGGCACAAAAGTACTTAAACATAGGATCAGGGTACACTTTCACGCTTTTCCGAGTCGAAACCCTGGGTCCGTGGGCTCCAAGTGCACAAAATCTCATTATTATTAAAATACTTGGCACCTTACCGCAGGGGCAAAATTTAGTAGTTTTTAGTTTTATTATTTTATTTTAAGTTTTTCTTTTTAATTTTTATTGAACTGTATATACAAACATCAAAAGTGTCTAGGGATCAAGCATTTTTATGCGGATTTCTTGAGATTGAGATGTGGCTTTGTAATAAATTTATGATTTTATAAATTTATATGGATCCTTTTTGGTGCATTTCATAATTTGAAACAGGAACTGTCAATCAAATTCGAGTAAAAGATGAAAATCAGCTGTCAATATTTTCCCTATAAAAACATACAACGCATTGAAGACATTATTAGTGCTACTGTTTCCCTACTACTGATTAAAACCAACGTTATTATGGAGCAGCGACGTCATTTAAGCAGGGAAGAAATGCTCAGAGCCATGGGAATGATAGAAGCTGGTTCCCGGCAACGTACTGTGGCTTTAGCTCTGAATACAAGTCAGAGTGTTATCAGTCGACTTTGGACACGTTACCGAAGAACTGGTACCGTGGCTGAGCGCCATGGTCCTCCATGTAGCGGTATCGCTGCACCACACGGAGACAAGACCGATACATTCAAATCACAACTCGAAGAGCTCCAACAATAACCGCCATGATGTTAGCCGTGAGGCTTCATCACTCTTCAGGGAACTTAATTAGCGACCAAACAGTCAGAAACCGCTTGCATGAAGTGAACCTTCATTCCCGAAGACCGCTAAGGGTACCACCTATAGCAATGCACAATCGTAGGATTCGATATCAATGGGCTCTTGAACACAGAAATTGGGCAGAAGAACAATGGCGTTTCGTGTGCTTTTCTGATGAGTCTCGTTTTGGTATGAGGCCGGATACAAGACCTATACGACACTGGAGAACCCCTGGACGCCAACAGCGATTAAAATCCTGCCAGGAAGTCCATCCTTATAGTGGTGGAACCATCATGGTATGGGCGGGTATTTGGATCGGCGGAAGAACTGAGTTGATTTGGATCAGAGGCAACCTCAACGCTCAAATTTATGCTGAGACGATTGTATCAGACGTCATCGTTCCTCTACAAGTGCAAATCGGTCCCTTATTTCAGTTAATGCATGATAATGCACGACCGCACACCGCAAGAGTTGTAAGACAGACTCTCGCCGCAGCTAACATCAATGTCCTGCCCTGGCCTGCTCAGACTTCAACCCGATTGAGCATGCATGGGATATGATACAGAGAAGAGCTCTGCCGAATATGGAGGGTATCCAGTCGCAAGAAGACCTTTTTTTGTTGTTGCAACGAACATGGGCGGCCATTCCACAGCGTGATTTGGATGAACTCATTTTGAGTATGCCAAACCGATGTTCTTGTGTTGTTAGTGTTCGCGGTAGAAACACGGATTATTAATTGTTTAAGTTACCCAATAAAATTTTAAAGAAAACGGTTATTTCAGTCTTTTTTTTGAACTTTAATGTTAGTGGTTCAAATGTCAAAAATCCCTTTATTAGGAAAATGGCAAATTTCTTTATTAATTCAAAGGTGACTTGGTTTATCGTTACTGTAGACAAACGAAAACACTTTATTTGATGAATCCTTAAAGAAAATTTTAATTAATATCAATCAGGAGAAAAGTTATTGCAAAAATATATGTTGATCCCTAGACACTTTTGATGTGTGTATATATATATTACTTTATTGTTCTTAATTAATGATTACATACTTTCCTATTGGGTAAGTTATTATTAAAAAACCACACTCCAAAGTTGGGCACTTGAAATAACTATAACTATAATATTCGGCTGACAAGTTTACCTATTTTAACTAGTATGTAGTTTCAATGTTATTTAAAACAAAATTCCTCTAAAACACTTAACTATGGAAGGACTTATGAATAAACTATTAAAGATGTAGAGGTACTTTAAAGTAATTTAGGTCCATAGCAGTTTAAAAAGCCGTGGTTGTTTATAGCATTAACTAACTACTTATTCTTGCATTTCAGTATATGCTAATGCCTCAGGATTATTTGTACTTTTAGGGTGACCAACATATAAACGGTCCATTTGCCTTATTTATTTCGTAGGTGCGTCAAGTAATCATCTATCTTTCTTTTATCTATTGAGTTAATTATTAAAAATTAAAAATCTCAAACTTGATGTGTTATTACCATAGTGATCGGATAATCGGATGCATATTTACCTAAAGTTGAGGTGTTGGCTATTATGGAGTGCGCTTTTGAATCGAAAAAATCCCGGGATTTCGAAAGCGATAAATTGAGGTTTTTTACTATATAATCAAATCGGGTGTGGGTATATTTATTTATTTAAATGTGTCGGCTTATATGCGATAATTATCGAATGCACTTTTGAATCGAAAATCCCGGGATCTCGAAATCGACAAATTTTGTGTTTTTATTATAGAATTACTCAAATCGGGCGTAGTAGTGTAGTGTTGATATACTTTTTTAATTTGTTTAACAAAAGAAAACCCTTAAAATAAAAATTACCTCTTATTTTTCTTTAATTTTTAAAACAATTATCTCTAAAAGAGTTACAGTATCACCAACAAATCAACAAACACAACAAGTCTGATTGACAAAATCGTATTAAACGGCTAAGTTGAAAGTTTAAGATACAAATTATCTATGTGACTTTAGTGCCGTCTACCACAAGTGGTCGTGTTACATAACTTGGCAAATTTGGGTGGTCATCAGCTGTCGGTAAGTATTGTAGGCTATCTCTTGTTTTTAATTTTGTCGTATTGTCATTAGCGCTGTCAATAGAAATGGACAGCTCACGCGCAACGTTGTCAGATCTCCATAAACCGGCTTGTAAAGACAAAAGAGTGGTACAATAGAGAAGGCTATGGCATTTCATAGTGCTTGCGAGTGAGACAATAAATTATAATCCTGCTTGTATTGTGTCTTTTAGGTACTCGGAAGCAGTCCCTATTTCGTCGTCTCGTCACCATGTAACAGATCAGTTTCGCATTCCCGAAGATTCCGCAATCCGGGATTTAAATTTGAAAAAAAATAGTTAAGAAGCTGCTTCCATACTATCTTAGCTAAAATGAACTTTAGGTAAATATGCATCCGATTATCCGATCACTAGTTATTACGACCTTTTACTACGAAATAAGATATACCATCACCAAATTGCGTTCAAATAACAGTTAACAGCATTTTGGCCAACTTTTATTCACTGCTAGCGAGTTCCGAATATTCCCGACTAACTACTTTATTGGACATTGAAAACCTTTTTGCGCTCCAAAATAAAATTACTTGCCCATTCAGCATCTTTATTTATCACGCGGCAAAAGGTTTTTAAAAGCACGTGTTTTAAAGACTGCTTTGTTGGTGTTTTTTACCGCATAGGGGTCGCCTCAAAGAAGTGACAACAAGGGGCTCAGGCGGGTCGGAATGAATGAAAAATTGTTTGACTTATTTCTGCGGACAGCCCCCATAGTTTTTAACAGAGGGGATTTACCATACGTTCAAAAGTAAATTTACAGCTTAAAAGCGCAATGATAAATGAAAGTTATGGTTTTGAATAAAACATTTTACTTACATCATAAAATGTACGAGGAGTGAAATAATTATTAATCGATTATCAAAATCTATGCTAACAAGTAATGTTTTTTTTTAAATAGCAATAGGTTCAGCGTTTGCTTAGTCAATAACTAAATTTTCTTCGAAACACTGATGAAACTTTAAGGTCGAAACGAGAACAAGCAAATTTATAATTCTAGATTCAGTTTGACCAATCTCTAGCTATGTTTTGTCGTATGTTAGTCAGATTTTTAGGAAAAAAGAACACTACAGTACTTACACAGATTTTTTCCCCTTTATTTTGATTACAGTTTTTTTTTTAATATGAAAAATATTTTTTTTTCGTCTACTGTCTGTGGATACTGATATTGCCTGTGAATGATCTGTTTCGGGTATTTATAACATATATATATATAAATATATATGTTATAAATAAATATATATATATATATATATATATATCGGAAAATTTGTGAGAATTTGACTCTGATACGTCGTCCTGTCACATCATAAACAAAGTTCACGTTCACAAACAAACACAAAACAAACCTCAAAACTATAAAACTTTCAGCCATTGTTTATATTGACAGATGTCAAATATCAAAGCCCACCGAAATACTGACCATAGGTAATAAAAGTCACTGCTATTTCACCACTAGATAGTTCAATCAGTAGATACTTCACGCGTATTATTGTTTCTCTAGTATTTGTAATACTTTCCTGCCGACGTATATACAACGTGTTAATGACCAAGCGCAAAACCTGAAAATGATTGTTCAGAATCGAGAGTAGAATCGATTCCACTAATAAAAAACAGGTGTCAAATTTTGACCAAAATATTTTTTTATTACGCCGTGTTTAATCATTAACTCTTTTATTGCGGCGGCACGCGAAGCGGCAACGTCACATTAGATCGCGCGTTATTACCATAGACTTTTTAATTTACAGACAAACACAAGAAAACAAAAAAAGCTTAAATCCTCGTAAATGATCCGCGAAAATTTAATTTAATAATTTACTTAATTCTTTTATAATATAAATAAGTTGGGGTGTGTGAGGTTTTGCGCTTTTTTTTTACTTATTTCTGCGGACAGCCCGCATAGTTTGTAAAAGAGGGGATTTACCGTACGTTCAAAAGTAAATTTACAACGTAAAAGCGTAAATGATCCGCGAAAATTTAATTTAACAATTTACTTAATTCTTTTATAATAAAAATAAGTTGGGGTGTCTGAGATATTGCGTTTTTTTTATTAACACGTTGTATATGTATGTATTTATTAAGGTTTAAGTTATATGTTTTTGTAGTTAGAATTAAAGTCAATTCAAGATTATTCAAAGTTAGAATACTTACAGCTTCAGTGTGAATAGGGTGCACGGCGAACAGTATCGCCGCGACGAAACTTGCGAACTCCGGGAGGAACATGGCGCAGACCCTGCAACAAGCAACAGAACAGTCACAACGTGCTAAGATATCTTAAATTCTTAGGCGAATAGAAATATATTGCATTAGTAAGTTTGACTTTGTACATGTATCTTGTCCAGTACATAAAAATTAGGTCTCTATTGTGTTAATGGAACTGTTGGGACATCTGTCTTTTAGACTGTCAAGTACAAGTAAGATAATCATAATTGCATTTTGAAAAAAAAAGTCTGTCGAAAGTAAACGACATCCATGAAAAGGATTTTAATGTTGAACATGGTTAAGGTAACTATGGCAGACCCCAGATATACGAGTATCAGTGTAATCCTAAGTGTACGGCGCGAACCGTGCAACTGGGTGAACTGGGTCACAGCGGGAAAAACCAAACGAAATGTGCACATCTGACATTAGTGGAACTATACTCGTACAAAAAGGCTAAGGCCTTACAGGGTCGGTTATGCACGAGTAATCTAGTGGTGCACGTGTTCAGAGGCTGCGGTAACCGCTTATTACCAGGCGGTCCGTTTGGTTTATTCCTAACAACGTTGGTAATGATAAAAGTAATTAATAAGTTAAATGTAAAAACGATAAAATACAAGAAAAGCTTAGACGAAAAAAAGGAAAAAGGATTGGTCTTAAGACAATGCTAACGCATATTTCAGGCCGAAATGCATCAGTATAATCCTTAGTCTTCGGTGCGGACCGAGAAACTTGCACCTTCACGTGGGACTAATACACCTTTCAGATTAAATTACAACACAACAGAAAAAGAATCCATATCTAGCATGATTGCTATAATATCTGAAAAAAGTGCGTATTGAACACAAACGACATAAAAACACCACGCCTTAACATGGATTTAGGATTTAAAAATTGTGCTGGCACATGGTGTGCTGAATCCACCATGACCCAAGAATACACCAGCATAATCCTAAGTCTTCAGCGCGGACCGAGCAACTTGTAACTGGGTCAGAGCTGGAAAAATCGAGTGCAACTAGTGCAATGTGCCGTCTCGAGCTTCCGCGATAGTTGCTGTTAGATTCTTGAGGGAATACCTTGCAGGTTAGGTAACGAAGTGGAGATAGTATCGCAACACCTTATTACCTACACTCAAGACTAAAAAGCTATCAGGGACCGATTTAATAAAAGCCATGTGTTAATTTTTGGTGTCTTCAGGTGCGAACTAAGTAAAAAATAGGTACGAGTCTGAGAACACTCAATATATATATATATATATATGTATACCAAGAGTCTTATCCTCAAATACTGACACATTAATGAATAAGTATATGCAAAGATAGTGATATTCTATTTACGCAAAAGTAATAAAATTAATTTAATTTTTTCATTAAACCAAAAAATCAAGTAAAAGTAATGTGCCTGTATACTTTCCCACAGCTGATCAAATGTAGGCGACATTATGGACATTATCTCATAAAGACACTTCCTGGTATTTTTTAATCACCGAAAAATACGATACACACGAAGTCTTGAATCCGTTTGAATTTCGAGCCAAGTTCTTTTATCATAACGGCCAACAATTAAAAACAATAAATTTCTGGGACACTAAAATGTTTTATTTTCTCTGGCTCTTTTGTGTGTTCACTAAAATGATCTGAACCCAACAAGAAGAGCTCATGGCTGCTAGTGACACATATTCAAACACACACCTATGCGTAAACATTCACACCCAGATACAAAACACACATATATGTTTGTCCAAACAAATGAATGAATCAATCAAAGGCAGACTGAATCACAAATCATAGCGAAACAAACCAGTCGTGTGATAATTTTTTTACAATCCAAAAACTCTTTGAATAATTCATGCTTTATTTATAAGCCAGTTTTAATCTTGAATGAACAAGAAACATCAGGCTCAAAAACTTAGAAGGCACAGCGTGTACAAGCCTTTAAAACTTAGAAGGGGCATTAAGAAGAGCTCTAATGAACACAGTCCACCCGAGGGGGTCGACTCCGAAAGTTCGTGCGACACAGTGGACCGAACTATTTTTAAACAGTTGAATTATCGCCGCAGGAGGCGGACGCTCAGTCGCAGGAGTGCGGTGTTCGAGTGACAATAATTGGCCAAGTTTGCCGGGGACGTGGTGTTTGGCTCGCAGCAACTCTGGGTGCTTGCAATTCCGACACATGCCGATGTATCGTACCGGCTTGACTCTACTTTTACGGGCGTAATTCTGGAATAGGATGGAAATTCATTTCTGTGATAAAGTAGGTACCTAAACTAGGAAATTGTTTACTGCCTTTTCAATAGTGACTAATAATGTTGATTTAAAGAAAAGATGACCTCAAAAGTTGGGTCTGACCTAAAAGTACTGATCCTCTATTTCAGCAGTCTGCTGATCGAGTACATAAGGTATTGGCAAGGATTGCTGATCAATGGGGTGGTCTTAGATCCTTTTATGTATCAGAAAACGCTGTTACGTTTGCGCAATGCCCTGAAATTTGGATAACAGAGTTATATGAGACTTGAAACATCTTCAAACACGAGAGCGTCGTGGCCTAGTGGTTAAGCAATCTACTCGGATCGCGGATCGTGTGGTCCCGAGTTCCAATCTGGCCAGAACCAAAAATCTTTGTGTTCATTGTTTAATTTCCGACTAACTCTCCGGTGATGGAAAACATCGATAAAAAAACAAAACAACCCGGATAGCGGCGGAAAGCTCACGGCACCTACCCCGTCGAGTTCTACAACCATTGGTAAAAAGTGGGCTTCTGAGTGCTCCGTTCACCATGACGGCAACAGTCACTTGCCTCTGACTACCCCGTTTGGGATAAAGTGGTGATGGTATGTTATGTTATATGAAACATGTGGGAGACAGAGCCTAACGCCTAAGATTTCGACAAGAATCATAATAAGCGTAATAAGTTACATTGTGAGATAGGTTGAAGGTGCTAAATTCACTAAAGATTTCTCATACAATTTATAGAAGAGAACAACACGCGACATCACAAATCAACACGCCTAAACACTAGACAAACCACATGGCGTCTTTACATTTTTGGTTCAAGATAAAATTATATCCAACAGTAAGCAAAAACATTAAAATGTCCTAAGCAGCTAATTAGTTCGAAAGCCTCCTCCAAATAGTCAAGTTCGAAAATCTAAAATGTTTCTCCTCACAAATTAGTTTTTGAGTAGAATCTTCGGTAAGCCGTCTTGGAGCGACTATTAATTCGAGAGCGAAGCGACAAGGTGCAGCCAATCGCCGTCGGCTAACTTCTATCGGAATTAAGCCACTCGTTAGTGACTTTTTGCGAAAGTGGCAAGTCTCGCAGACTTTGCGAAAAACACTTACGTGTAGTTTGTTTGGGTATAACGAGCCCTCCATCGGACTATTACAAAAAGATTTTATGGCACCTAAGCAGGAAACTTATCCAAGTCGTCCTTCAATATTGAACTTCTAGTTCAGTTCTATTTAAATCATAAATACTGACAATAACAAAAAAAACCAACTTCAAAAAAAACTATTCCAAAACAAAGCACTAAAAAGTAAAGAAATTGCGTATTCTTATAAAACTTATACGATAATATAATGTAGGTAGCATTGTTATTGTTGAAGTCGGTGTCAGCCAAGGAAACAATATACCTAGCAATATACCTATTTCTTTCATATCACGTTTACGTATGTACTCGTAAGTACACACATCAAAAGTGTCTAGGGATCAACATATATTTTTGCAATAACTTTTCTCCTAATTGATATTAATTAAAATTTTCTTTAAGGATTCATCAAATAAAGTGTTTTCGTTTGTCTACAGTAACGATAAACCAAGTCACCTTTGCATTAATAAAGAAATTTGCCATTTTCCTAATAAAGGGATTTTTGACATTTGAACCACTAACATTAAAGTTCGAAAAAAAGACTGAAATAACAGTTTTCTTTAAAATTTTATTGGGTAACTTAAACAATTAATAATCCGTGTTTCTACCGCGAACACTAACAACACAAGAACATCGGTTTGGCATACTCAAAATGAGTTCATCCAAATCACGCTGTGGAATGGCCGCCCATGTTCGTTGCAACAACAAAAAAAGGTCTTCTTGCGACTGGATACCCTTCATATTCGGCAGAGCTCTTCTCTGTAGCATATCCCATGCATGCTCAATCGGGTTCAAGTCTGGCGACTGAGCAGGCCAGGGCAGGACATTGATGTTAGCTGCGGCGAGAGTCTGTCTTACAACTCTTGCGGTGTGCGGTCGTGCATTATCATGCATTAACTGAAATAAGGGACCGATTTGCACTTGTAGAGGAACGATGACGTCTGATACAATCGTCTCAGCATAAATTTGAGCGTTGAGGTTGCCTCTGATCCAAATCAACTCAGTTCTTCCGCCGATCCAAATACCCGCCCATAACATGATGGTTCCACCACTATAAGGATGGACTTCCTGGCAGGATTTTAATCGCTGTTGGCGTCCAGGGGTTCTCCAGTGTCGTATACGTCTTGTATCCGGTCTCATACCAAAACGAGACTCATCAGAAAAGCACACGAAACGCCATTGTTCTTCTGCCCAATTTCTGTGTTCAAGAGCCCATTGATATCGAATCCTACGATTGTGCATTGCTATAGGTGGTACCCTTAGCGGTCTTCGGGAATGAAGGTTCACTTCATGCAAGCGGTTTCTGACTGTTTGTTCGCTAATTAAGTTCCCTGAAGAGTGATGAAGCCTCACGGCTAACATCATAGCGGTTATTGTTGGAGCTCTTCGAGTTGTGATTTGAATGTATCGGTCTTGTCTCCGTGTGGTGCAGCGATACCGTCCTTCATGGCGCTCAGCCACGGTACCAGTGCTTCGGTAACGTATCCAAAGTCGACTGATAACACTCTGACTTGTATTCAGAGCTAAAGCCACAGTACGTTGCCGGGAACTAGCTTCTATCATTCCCACGGCTCTGAGCATTTCTTCCGCGCTTAAATGACGTCGCCGCTCCATAAAAACGTTGGTTTTAATCAGTAGTAGGGAAACAGTAGCACTAATAATGTCTTCAATGCGTATTGAAGACATTATTAGTGCTACTGTTTCCGATATACAAAAAATATTGACAGCTGATTTTCATCTTTTACTCGAATTTGATTGACAGTTCCTGTTTCAAATTATGAAATGCACCAAAAAGGATCCATTTAAATTTATAAAATCATAAATTTATTACAAAGCCACATCTCAATCTCAAGAAATCCGCATAAAAATGCTTGATCCCTAGACACTTTTGATGTGTGTAGTTACAAACCTACATTGGCTGACACCGACTCCAACAATAACAATAATTGTACCTACATTATTATTATCGTATAAGTTTTATAGAATAGCTATTATTTATTTTATACATCGAAAAAGTATCATCCAATTGCTCCTAAGAATTGAAGAGTTCCGTTACTTTGTCATGAATCCCATAATCAGAACCTAACCATACTCTCATCAAACTACCCTTGATGTATATCCTTTCCAATAAAAAAAGAAACATCGAAATCGGTTGGCGTGATAATGAGTTATTCGTCCATTTGTCGCGCATTTTGTCTATCTAGATTTGAGACTTATATGGATTTCCCACGGATGCCACTCTCAGAGCTGGACCAAATTAAAATGGGACCACACGGGCAGCATCAGCTTTCAAATAAAAAAAGAATTATTAAAATCGGTTGGCGTAATATTGAGTTTTTCGTCCATTTGTCGCGCATTTTGTCTATCTAGATTTAAGACTTATATGGTTTTCTCATGGATATCACTGTTAGAACTAAACCAAATTAAAATGTGACCATTCGGGAAGCACCAGCTTTCAAATAAAAAAGAGTAATCAAAATCGGTTCACCCAGTCGAAAGTTATGAGGTAACAAACATAAAAAAAATATGAAAAAACCATACAGTCGAATTGAGAACCTCCTCATTTTTTGAAGTCGGTTGAAAAAGTAGATGCTATTAAAATTATAGTGCTTAATTTTTAGGGACCGTCATAGTACCCAACGTGTGTTAGTGTTAAAAAATTTTTTTAAAAAAATCACATCGACCAAGTGCCTGATTAATCGTGGACTGGTCTTCCATCACATCGTGAAAGATTAGAGTCAAGAGGGTACTTGAGTAGTAGAGTGAGTAGGCAGCCACGGCTGATTTTCAATGGTACCACAATTATGTCAGTAACAATACACTACATCCTACCTACATATATTTTGGGCTCATAGTTCTGCCCTTATTAATTCAAAATTATAATATAACATGGCAATAGCGGAAAATACCACCTAAGTATTTGAAAATAGTAATTACAATTTTCAGAGGCAATCTAAACGTGTCTGAATATAAAATTTTAAGTGTGCGACAGTAAAATAAACTCATGGTATTACTATAAACACATACGTGTATAATAATATGTGTTCAAAATAAGTACAACGACAGTAAAATGCCAGAAAACTCTGCAGTGAACCTTCACCGCATTACAGTTAAACATGCTGCTAAAGTACCGAGTCCTTACGTAGAAAAACAAAACCTTCGACATCAACGCGATATTTGACGTCAAAGTTTCGGACCAAAAAGCGGAGAGCAAGTTGCGAAATTGCAACGCCGTCATATTGGCCTCTAACTCGTAAGTAGCGAATAAAGCGGCCAATCAAAGTCCGTTTTGAAGTCGAGCTAACATGTGCACCGCGATCAAATTATCCCCCTTTTTCCTCGCGCTTATATTATTGAACATTTGGCTGAATGGACTTTTCAAAAATAAACGCGAGGTTTCACAGTCGGCACGGAATGCCGCAAATGCCGTGTGTTGGCCGCTTCCCTAAACACTGACAGTTAACCACGTTTGGCGTCGGAGAGCCACTTGTATGGAAATCAAGCAAGTTAGTATCTCTGTAATATTGTATTTCTAGGAAAGAAAACCATACTGGAATTCCTGCTTGAAAAAATACAGGTGTGTATTCAATAAATTGCACTCTCCCTAATACAGATAAATGTGGCTCTTAAAATCAAAAGTAATTATTTGATTCACATCATACAACTTTTAGTGGTTAACAAAGGTTGGTGGTTAAAAAAAAATTAAACTCATAATACACGTCATGCTTTTGTTACGTATAACAAAAACATGACGTGTATTATGAGTTCAATTTTTTCTGATACTAGCAGATCCTATTTAAAAAAAGAAAAGACCTTAGCAGTTAGCATAGTTCTCTCGATCAACAGAAGAGTCTTCCTACGCTTCAATAACTTCATTTGTCTGCCCTCTGTTGGGTTTAATTACGTATCAAAATTAAATATATTGTAGACGTTATTATATTAACTTAATTATTACGTGTATTTTACAGTCGCTACTAGGATACTAGCTTTCCGCCCGCGGCTTCGCCCGCGTGAACTTCATCATTACATATTATGGCTAAATTACATAAAATCTTTATAAATTGTAGCCAATGTGTTATTCTGATGTATGAGCTGTATAACTACAAGGTTTCATCTAAATCCGTTTAGTAGTTTTCGCGTGAAAGCGTAACAAACATACACACATACATACATCCTCACAAACATTCGCATTTAGAATGTTAACAAGATAGTCATCAAGGCCGTTGAAGATTTAGATGTCAGTTTTTCTTGTAAGAATTTTTAGTATTATACTTTAATAGTATCATATCTTTCCAGTTAGCCCTAATATCAAAATCCCTAATATTCAAACTACTAAAATGTAAGTAATAAAATGTCAATGCTAAAAAAGTATAAACCCGGCATAACTTTATATAACGTTATAAATTTACAGAAACTAAATCTTACTATAATAAATGCGAAAGTTTGTAAGGATGTATGTATGTATGTTTGTTACTCTTTTACGCGAAAATACTGAACGGATTTAGATGAAACTTATAAAAGTTTTATGTACACATGTTACAGATAAATTTAAAGTAATTTTTTTTTTAAATGGCCTTCAAAGTTAAAGGAAAAAACAGCATTGCTAACTTTTTCAATTGCATAATTTTTTTAGAGTTACAATAGGCGTTATGGATGTGAATTCCTCAGAATCATCTAGCTCTATTGTTAGATAGAAAAGAAAATCAGGCATTTATCTCAACAGATCGCGTGACAAAGTCTGAAAAAGTGACTCATTCCAGAACTTTTCAATTTAAAAAAAAAACATTACTCGAAAACTACAAAAAATCGGCTAAGATACATGGGGTATTTTTGGATACCCCTGACTGTGAGGCACCTAAAAAAAAGTTTAGATGTCACCTTTATGGCCACCCTGTAAAAATCATTTCATCGAAGTTTTCAACAGGAGCGTTTTACACCTTTGCGTTTACACTTTGTGATTATCAAATTTAGTTTATGAACGGTTCGGCCTAAACTCGACCTAAACTTCACTTCCATCAAGAATCAAGTGAAGTTTAGGTCAACTATTAGGGGCAAAGCATTAGGCGATCCAATAATCCCGGTACTGCCTTTTAAATTTGAACCAAATCGCGACATAACAAACACAATAAGTTTACCTGAAAGAGTCTTATGTCATAAAAATACAGTTGCTTTTATGACAAAAAAAGAAAGATTCAATATTTGAAATTCAATGTGACTCAGTCACCTGGCGTCTCTCTGGTGACTTATTGCCAATGATGCCATAACAATGGGTTGTCTTGGCTACGTCTTTCTATTTGTAAGTGGCGAGTTAAATGGTAATTGTACGTGTGCTGTTTATTTCCATTGGTGGTGTTTCTTATATCCTGACGTGGCAGTTTGTGACAATATGCTATTCACTGGCACTTTCTGAATGACTGAATTCCCTTTACAAATTATAAATAAGTCACTTAAGGTGCCATAAAGCATGTAAGTGTCATATGAAACTTATGATCTCCACGCACTGGTCTGCGACCAGCCGTGAACCGCCGTTGTCGTCACGACGGACCGCAGGGCGCAGCGTGCTCTTGCATGCATGCCCTGCGGTCTGCCTTAGCTACCTTTGATTATCAATAGCCTCGGATTTGATAAGAAAATTACTGAAAGTGCTATTTAGCTATGATTACTTAACACCTACAGAAAAGTTATATAAAGAGACAAAATTATTAGACATAAATAAAATCTATAAATACTACTCATGTATATTAGTTAGGAAAATACTCTCAAAAGAGATTCACACAAATATAGTTTTCTATACTAGACAGGATCATCCGAATCTGAAGCAACTAAGAAGTCAAAGTAATTTAGTACTACGAGCACCAAGAACTAATTATGGAAAGAAAAATATTACCTATGAAAGTGCACAACTATACAACAAGCTTCCTACATATATAAAGTTGTCGGAAACAATGCACCTGTTTAAGAAACGGCTAAAAGCCCACCTGCATTAATTAATTTTAGTAATTTGTTTCAAGTCAATTTATAAATACGATATACCTATTTTAAACTATAAAAAAATCAAACTTCCGCTTAAATTAAAATTGGTGACAAATCATTTTAAATCCTTAATAATAATAAAATTGTTCCAATATATAAATTATTAAAATAACAATAAATATGATAAAGTGCTAAATTCAATTTAGCTATTCAATTATTTAACCTAAAAATCAATATTACTTATTAATTAATAATGCAAATCTCTCAATGCATAAAAATAAATTAATTGAATATATTTCATTTACTCAATTACAAATTATTAATGTACTGTACTAACTTCAGTTAATATGATAGAACAGTGTTTAAAATAAAAGATTAAATAAAAAAATAAAAAATAATTTGATACTAATAATAATTGAATAATTTAATGAAGTCAAATAAAATAATATAAATGATCCACACTTAATGAATTGATCCTCATTTGCACATATATTTATTAAAACGCAGCGCGCTATTAGCATCGGGCGGAATAGCACGAGCCACATCTAGTAGCTGTTATTCTTTGTAATTACGCGCGGACGCTCGCACCGTTCTTTATGTCGACAGTCGCATTGGTCAAGATCTTTAAACTAACACAAAAGTACCCACGTTTCTGTTGATTTTTATGCTAACTGGTATGCTTCGTGTTGTTTGAATGTACTCGTATTTAATTTATAGTACCTCTCGGCATAATATCGTTATCGCATGTTGTTTATTTAATGTTTTATACTAAGTTCTCAACTAAGTGAAATATGTAATTTCTTATGAGAATAAAAATTCTATAAACCGAACATGATACGAACTCTTTTTTGAATATCTGCATACAAAACAGCACCCAGAACAGTCCTTTTACTGACGGAGGCACCAGAAGGTCCCAGGAGTTAAAATATGCTTTTCAAAGGTGTTGGTTATAATTTTGGGTTTGGGCACATAAAAAGTCACAAGGAGTTTATCTGGTAAGGGTCTGGTAAACGGGTATAAGGGTACCAAGATACGAATCCCTCAATAGCATATGTATCCGAGTAGGATTCTATTTGGAGCTGCTACTTCCAATATTCTGCCAATTCTAGCCCTTAGCTTGCTAGATCGCTACTCACATCCCGTGTGGATGAGTGCACCACTTAGTTCAACTTTGACCATATCGATGCGCATACCATCCTAAAGGTTTTCAGGGAACTGAACAATTAAAATAAGTAAAGTCATACCTCTCTTTAAATCTGGTAGTAAAAGTGACTCATCCAATTTTAGACCAATTTCTATACTGCCACTTCGTAAAATATTTGAAAAAAATATTCTTTATCAGCTACTCTCGCACTTTGCTCTGAATAAATTATTACAAAGTACACAATTTGGATTTACTAAAATAGGAACACGACTGATGCAAGTGTTGCGCTCATAAAACACATATTTGATGCATGGGAAGGCAAGCAAGATGCTATAGGTTTTTTTTGTGATCTTTCTAAAGCATTTGATTGCGTAGACTATGAAATATTACTTGTTAAGCTGAGACATTACGGTGCTTTGATTATGGCAATCAAACTCATCGAATCCTATCTTACAGATAGAATACAGAAAGTGTGTATGAATGGAACTAATTTTTCCGGTGCCTCTTAGTATGGGAGTACCCCAGTGAACGATATTAGGACCCCTGCTTTTCCTGATTTATGTGAATGACCTTCCTCACTTTTTGGAAGGTGTGTGTGTGCGATATTGTATTATTTGCTGATGAAAATTCGTTGATCTTTAATATTGACCGAGGTATTAAAGTATTTGACGATGTAAATAATACTCTCTTCGAAGTATTGCATTGGTTCACGAGTAACAATTTACTACTTAATGCAAAGTAAACCAAATGTATCAAATTTGCTATGCCTAATGTTAAGCAGGTTCCTACTATCGTAAACATCAATGATGAACATTAGAAATTGCGAATTCCACTGTATTTTTAGGGATCACTATAAATTCCAAGTTACAGATTTAGTTCGGCAGCTTAAGCTATCAGAAAAATAAGGCTCTTGACTGATCTCGCAACAGCGAGACTAGTGTATTTTAGCTACTTTCACAGTGTCATATGGACGACTGTTGTGGGGCTCAGCAGCAGATCTCAACACAATTTTTATTCTTCAAAAAATAGCTATCCGTTCCATATACAACCTTAGACCACGCCACTCCCCCAGGGAAGTATGCAAAGAGATAGATATTTTAACTGTGAAAGCTCAATTTGACGACACGATTGGCGCAGTGTGCTGTAGCACGGTTTCTCGCATTGGCTTCCGTGGTGTCCCGGGTTCGATTCCCGGTCGGGTCAATTCAGAAAAATGACTTTTTGTGACGTGTGCTGGGAGACGCCCCTGGCTTATTTCCCTGTCTGGTACCTCGTAACACAAGGATATTTATCCTTACTTCGAGACCATGACAAGTGGTGTGTTGTCTGGCGCATATTTATTTATTTATTATTATTATTATTAATTTATCTATGATAATATCAATAATGTCCAAAAAAACTGTGATATTCTTAAGTTTAATGCCAGAAATAAAAACAAACTAATAACTCCTAGTGTTAGACTACACAAGGTAGGGAAATCATTTGTTGGCCAATGTGTTAAATATTTTAATAAGATTCCTCAAACTCTCGTTGAACTGCCTCTACCTAAATTTAGGACACAAATTGATGAAACGAGGTTATTATAGTGTAGAGGATTATTTGAAGGACAAGAATTTGTGGTCATCTTAGGTATAATTGGCTCCTCTGCACATTTTTTGATTGTACTCTGTAAATTCAATCATTGTAAACAACATTTTTTGAAAAGAGTAATTATCGAGTTTCTTGCCTTCTTCTCGATATTGAATCACCCTCTGAACCGGTGGTAGAGTCACATTATATTTATGCATATATTTATTATTATTATAGTATCACTATGTTTATGTTTATTATTATATTTTGTTATCTGATCTATCACATGTGCCTGTAAAAAGTTTACATGAATGAATATATTATTTCATTTAGTTTCATATCTACCTACAATTCAATATCTTGTTTATTATATTGAACAGCGCGTGCAGCGGCGAGCTACTGGTAACCATTTTACATTATAACACAAGATTAGCCTTAACGCAGTAGTTAACTACGTTGGCCACGGTTATTTCTTTTTCGCTTGTAAATGATTATGTTTTATTATCCCGCCTTCTGGAACATTAGGTAAACAAGGAAAGTTGGTACAAGGAACAAATTACTTTTCATTTGCGCTCCATTTTCAATGTGTAGTAAATAACAATTTCGTTTTCATAACTCTGATTACGAAGAGCGGAGGAAATGCCTTTCGAATGTAACAAAATTATGTTCAATTTATCCCTACATTATAATAATAATACCAACGTTATTTTTTGGAACTTCATTTAAACTGGAGGAAAGATCATATTGGTTAATGCTTTTCTTTTACATATTTCTAGGTTATTAATACAACTTCCCGCGGTGATTTAATATATTCAGAAGTAATTAAATATGAATTATTTTGGATTTGATACAATAATTATTGATACAAGCTGTCCCGACAGATTTCGTCTTGTCTAAAGATAATGGTTGGCAACTGGGAACAGAGTGGTATGTATAGGAAAATAAAAGTGTTGTTTTAATTATCCTTCTCGTAATTTTTATGTTTTTTCTCCTTAAGAACCTTCTCTGTGCCTTAACAAAAATATAGAAAAAAATAACCCAATCGGTCGAGCCGTTCTTGACTTTTGCGTTTGTGTTGGTAAGCGCAAAAGTCAAGAACGGCGATTTGGCGATTAATTTATTTAGAAATATAGATAAATACATTTGATGTAAGGGGGAAAAGGATTTATGGAATGGATCTCGGGTTCAAGCTACACACTGGAACTTAATGTCTGCTAATGACACATATGTTTGTGCATGTGTAGGGTTTGGTTATTTGCACTAAGTTCGATATTATCCTTTCCATATCACAAGCACAACACAAGGGAATACATTACTTTGAGATCAGGAAAATGAAGGTATAACTAATAAACATCCAAATTACTTGCTGCCGATATTTTTGGTTAATGAGATCAGGTCCGACATTAGATACAAGATTGTGTTATAAAATATTAGGAAAGCTACGTTTGCGTCACGGCGAGTTTTAATTAACAAATTGGATTAATTATGTTCGCAACAACGATACTCCGCTATTGCGAGAAAATTAATTGCCAAATGTAATTAATTACTCACATGCGAAGATAAGACAAAGGGTCGGCATAATTAAGGAGGGAGTTATGACATCAGCGGTGCGTGGTGAGGCTATGAAAAACCAGTTTATAGACTGACAAATTAAAGCGCGTTCCTCCTGCGGGGTAAGCGAAGGTAGGTTACACACAGGGCCTCATGAGTAAATAAAAGGAACAGAGAAAAATTTCAACAACAGCGCTGTGGCAGGTGACACTACTACACGGGTGCGCTTAAACACTAGGCCTCGTCGCGTACGGCGAGAAACTAAGGCTGCGGTTCGATTAACGCCGGAACTACTTTTAGCGCGCCTAAAAAATAAATAAATAAATAAATAAAAGCGGCTGAAAACACTTTGAGCGCGCTTTTGACAGATGATGTGACGTATGACGTCACCAACTCCGCCATCTTGCACTTACGGTGCCTCGTAAACAAAAACTTTACGGATTTTTTAAAAGTTTTAGTAATGCTCAGAATAAACTTTTTAGCGTGAATAATGAAATAACTCTTCATTCAAAATAGTGACAATATCTTGTTAAAGACTACAAATAATTATTTCTCAAATATTGAGGCTATGTGACGATAATTTTGCGGTCCGATTCGATTTAAATGCTGATATCAACGTTAGCGATTTTAGCGCTCTTTTCAATTTGGCTCGGGTAAAAGTGGTAAAATTACTTTTTTCCCATATCGGACCGTATTATAGTTTTTACGGGCTCACGCACACACGCGTAATAGTATAACCGTCAAGCCACTTGTATGAAGTTTGGCCTCTGTTACGTTCATATACTCATGTGGTAGGGCTAAAATGACACCACGAGAAAATTTCTCACGAGGTACGCCTCTTAGCTCTACCACATGAGTAAAATGGCCAACACAGTACATGTTAGCCATTGCGTTGCGTTCACATCAACCTTTTCAAAACCATTGATAAATAAGTTTTTTGTCAGCAGCATAAGGTGCCCTATGTAAAGGTTGACGTGAACGCCTCTGTACCTTGATATAATTGCAAATCGCAATACTAGCTTCAATTATCGCTTATAAATGACACTATGACGCAGCTTTTTATATCGACAGTGATGCGAAATTTTATTATCATGTAATTACTAAATTAATCACCAGATTATTTCGGTGGATAGCCGTAATTCTTTAGAACCTAGAAAGCCTACTGGAGATCCTCATCATCTTTATCTTGTAGTTAAAAATAAATCTACTAAAAACGGTTCAATTTATTTAGAGTTTTCTTAGCGATTATCAGATGTACTCGTATCTTCAGATTTATAATCTCATGTATGAAACGTAATATTCTGTTTCGCGCCTAATTGACAGACTTCCGCTTTGATTGCGTGGGTCTATAACTTGGGGCTAATATCTCTGCGGTAAAACTTGTTCTTCAGGGATATATAAAACATGTCAGGAAGAATAAACGTTAAACTCAACTCCGAAATAATGAACAACCTATGAGTAGGCAGGCTGTAATTAGTAACTTAAATACAAAAGAACCTTCAAATACAAATACAAATATCTTTATTGTGAAATGTAGGGACATAGGTTGGTGTTAGGTTCAAAGGTGTCTCAATACATACCCACCTTATACAAGGTATGCAATAATTGATTCAAAAATTCAAAATTCAAATTTCAAAAATTGTTTATTGTGCATACCAAAATACATTAATTTGTACACAAAAAGAACGGTTGGAGACCGTAATGAATGATGTTAGGTATTAATAACAATAAATGTGGGTACAAATTAGCAACGATATCCTTTACCTCCCGTGCTAGTGCTTGACTGAGTTACGGCAAGGTAATGATTGTCGTCACATTAATAAGGTACATTTTAGAGCAGCGCGTAATCCCTTCACATGCAGAATAGAATTGCGCGTTGAGTAACCAACAAATTTGCATAGTACAAGCGAAAAAAGTACATGGTACGTATCAATATAAGAAAACTAAAACTAAATCAAAATAAACTGATATGGTTAACTAAACCAATAATGAAATACGATTCGATTGGGTCAGCCAATGAAAAAGGTAATGTTAGTTAAAGTTAAACATTTAAATTATTTAGGGTAATTACATGCATGTATTTCAAATAGATAACCTACTAATGAGATAACTTGAGAGTAATACGGCATAATAATAACATTAATAACACACAGGCTACCTTAAAAAGATTTCATGTAATTTGACCATAATAAATACCGTTAGGTAGTGTAAAATCAGAAAAAATCCTATGATATAAAATAAATAAACAATTATACAAGAACACAATGTTTATATAATTGGACTGGATTCAGTCTTCTTTTTACACGATCGCTCGATCGGCATTCTGTATTTGTGATTCTTAAGATAAAGACGTATGGATTTACATAATTATATATATATATATATATATTCATATATATGATTTATTTTCCCATAATAAAATTATAAAATATTCAAATTTAAGCAGTACAAAAGAATCACAGTGCGAATTTCCAACATATTTGAAAATATATATGTATACTACACAAATAAGTTTATATATTTATTCTAAATAGATTTTCAGTGTTGCCATAATTCAACTCCCTTAAAAACTTACATAGTGTCTCAACGCACAGGTATTTGATTTTGTTAGCTAATGTTACCTCTTTACCAATTCGGTTATATAAGAAAGGACCCAGAAAGTAAAAGAATCTATGGGCAAAAACAGTCTTACAGGCGGGTACCCGATAAACAATGTCAGGTCTTCGGTTGGAGCTATAATTCCGACAGAAAGAATGTTGTTTTGTAATAGCCGCCCTTATAAACAATTGCCTGACAGATAGCATTTTAGATTCTTTATAAAGTTCAGTGGTGGGAAATCTATGGCGCTTAAAAAGGATTACTTTTAATATAGCTCGTTGTGCTCTTTCAAGTTTTATTAGTGTAGTTTTGCATGTTCCACCCCACGCTATGATGCCGTATGTAAGTAGTGATTCACACAAACTATGGTATACAATTTTATTAGTCTGTTTACTCTCCATGTGTCTAATTTTTTTGAACACTGGTATTAGTTGGCGTATTCGACACTTGAGGTTTTCTATATGTTCCTTCCAGTTCATTTTATTATCAATTTGGATACCCAGGTACTTAATACTAGACGTGCTTGAGAGAGTAAAACAGTTACAGCTAATTTCATTGTTACAGGTGTGTACCTTTAGAGTTAAATCAGATACCATCTGCAAGCTACTATTTTTCATGGAGAAGGCGATGTATTTTGTTTTTGATAGGTTAAGTGTCAGCACCCCATTGCACGGTGCTCCTGTCTGGGGGTGTCCCCGTATACCGGGATGCCCCTGCTGCGTGAGGAGGCCCGGCGTGAAGGCTGGGCCGTCCGCCAGGGACGGCATGGTAATCCGAACTAGGCACCGTGTCGTCCCGTCAAGGCGATGAGGTATACCGGGGGTCTTTTTGGTGGGTATGCCGTCACCTTCAGGGACGGAGAGTCCCACACTCCCCCGCTGCCCCACCCAGGCAGTGGGATAGTGCGTAATGCATTTTTTCCCCCGAAAGAAAAAAAAAAAAAAAAAAAAAAAAAAAAAAAAAAAAAGGTTAAGTGTCAGCAAACTGTTATTTAGCAAAGTCATTATCTCACGCATTGTTTTCTCTGCCTCAATTTTTGCTTCATCCCACGTTTTTCCGGTGAAAAGCAAAACAGTATCATCGGCATATGTAATGACTTTGCAGTTTCTAAAACTGGAGTTGCATATATTGTTTATGTACACCAAAAAGAGAGTTGGACCGAGGACAGAGCCCTGTGGTACGCCATAATTAATTGGTTGCCTATCACTACGCAGGTCTCCAATCCTTACGGACTGCGACCTACCGGACAAGTAATCTTTTAATAGATCCAACGGGTGGCCACGAATACCAACCTCTTCAAGTTTACAAACCAACAATGGGATAGACACGGTGTCAAATGCTTTGGCCAGGTCTAAAAACACTCCTAAGCATTTCAGTTTACTATCTAGGCTTTTAACCACATGAGTAACTAAATTGTCTATAGCGTCAGATGTCGATTTTTTACGTCTGAAACCAAACTGATTTTCTGACAGTAAATTGTTTGTTTCTAAGTAATTTAAAAGCCTAGTATTTATGATTTTCTCTAAAACTTTAGCTAGAGTAGGGAGCAGCGATATAGGCCGATAATTCGCAATGTCATTGATATCATTCTGCTTGAAAATAGGTCTCACAACAGATTCTTTCAACGCGTTTGGAAAAACACTTGATGAAATACTTTGGTTGCAAATATAACAAATAGGCGCGGCCAAAAAACTTACAAATTTTTTTAGGAAGCTAGATGGTATACCATCCCAACCACTGGAAGATGTATTTTTTAAGGAACTTATGATTTTGGTTATTTCTTTTTCATCTGTTTCCAAAAGCATGAAAGAGTTGACAGTGTTGCAAGTGTTTCTATATTGTTTAGCCAATTCGACTTGTGTTGTGTTCAGTTTATGCAGGATTTGTGCAGCAAGGTTTTTTCCGGCGGTTGTAAAGAAATCATTAATGTAACATAATGATTCATTTGCACTCTCTTTGATGTTGAGGAGGTGGGATGTGTCTTTGGATTGGTTACGTTTATTTAAGCAGCAAATGCGCTTAATAGTCTTCCATGTTTTTTTAATGTCTTTTTGATTTTGTTGTATTTCTGAAATGTCATGTGCTTTTTTCAAGTTGAAGAGTATTTTATTACAGTGATTTCTATATCTTTTGTAAGTGATTTTTAAGATCGTATCATCAGGATTATTTTTGTGTTTTTTATGTAAAACATCCCTGAATCGTATGCAGCGTAATAGTCCTGGGGTCATCCAGGGCTTAAGATTGCTTTTGCGGTTAGGAACCTTTATCGTACATGTGGCTTTTGTTATAATTGCATTAATAGTTGTGATAAATGTACTAGTTACTATATTAACATCCTTAATATTGTAAAAATCATTCCAGTCAGTTTGTTGTAAAAGTTCAGAAGCCTTATTGTAGTCAATTCTACTAAAAGTAGGATTCATTTTTCTAACATTAGCATTTTTAGGTGTTAGCTCCACTTTAACAAAAACAGTGCTATGATCAGTGACAGAGGATTCACAAACAAGAGTTGAAATTTTATTGTTAGATTTGACAAAACAATGGTCCAAACACCTGGATTCACGTGTAGGTAATGTGTGGCTTGGTGAAAGTCCATATATTGCAAGTAGTTCCATATACTCCTCTGACCTGTGATCACTGCAAGATTTGCTGATGTCTATATTTATATCCCCAATGAGAAAGATATTAGTTACTTTTTTTATTTTTTCTAGTAAAGAATCCAAAGAATTCTGAAAATTAAAAATTGAAATAAACGACGGCGATCTATATAAACAAATGAGGGAATAGCTAGTACCAATCTGCACCACCAAGCAGTCAGCATCAT
The DNA here is from genome assembly GCA_947369235.1 of Udea olivalis. NCBI lineage: Eukaryota > Metazoa > Arthropoda > Insecta > Lepidoptera > Crambidae > Udea > Udea olivalis. Next base: position 5,241,763 of record OX376346.1, on the reverse strand, counting down.
CAACCAGGGGTTCATAAACAGACACATCCAGTACATTTTGCCGAATGTAAACTACAACTCCACTGTTTTGATTAATATGCTTAGTAGTAGTAAATGAATTAAAGTTTTCAAAATGCGGTATCAAATCACAGTTCTGAAGCCAGCATTCCGTCAATACGATAACATCATAATCTATCCCACTAGTCGCCAAAAAAACCTGAAGGTCAGCAAAATTCTTATTTGAACTCCTTATATTTTGTGTAATAATTTTAAGTGAGTTTCCAAAATCATTTTCATATGCTCTGAATACACTAGGATCATCAACCAAAATGGATGGACGATTTTGATTATGAAATTAAAACTTAGCTACAATTCAAATTACAAATTACTGAATGTTAACAAAAGAAATAAATAAATGAAATGAAATGATATGTTATGGCAAATAATATATAATATAGAATTAAATAATTAGGTAATTATGGAATGAAAAAAAAATGAAGACAAATTATAACTCATATAGACACCCATCCCATTTCCAAACATAATAAAAATGACAGCTTAATGCTGAAATTAAATGAAATGAAATTAAAACTTAGGTACAATTCAAATTACAAATTACTGAATGTTACAAAAAAAAAATGAAATGAAATGAGATGTCATGGCAAATAATATATAATATAGAATTAAATAATTAGGTAATTATGGAATGAAAAAAAAAATGAAGACAAATTATAACTCATATAGACACCCATCCCATTTCCAAACATAATAAAAATGACAGTTTAATGCTGAAATTAAATGAAATGAAATTAAAACTTAGGTACAATTCAAATTACAAATTACAGAATGTTACAAAATAAATAAATAAATGAAATGAAATGAGATGTCATGGCAAATAATATATAATATAGCATTAAATAATTAGGTAATTATGGAATGAATAAAAAAAATTAAGACAAATTATAACTCATATAGACACCCATCCCATTTCCAAACATAATAAAAATGACAGCTTAATGCTGAAATTAAATGAAATGAAATTAAAACTTAGGTACAATTCAAATTACAAATTACTGAATGTTACAAAATAAATAAATAAATGAAATGAAATGAGATGTCATGGCAAATAATATATAATATAGAATTAAATAATTAGGTAATTATGGAATGAAAAAAAAAATTGAAGACAAATTATAACTCATATAGACACCCATCCCATTAAGCTGCAGCATTAAGCTGTCATTTTTATTATGTTTGGACATCAAATTCTATAAATTTTTATTTAATGTCAGAAAATATTCAAATTTAAATTGTGCTGTATTATAATAGTGGCTTCTCTTGTTTCGTTCATGCTTATCGATTTAGTTACAACCCAGTTTTTATTTCGTAACAAAGCTCAGTTTGAAAAACAAATGACAACAGTATCAATTCAATACGTACAATGACAATAAGTATTGGAGAATTGGACACCAATGTTTACTTTACATGACTCTTCGTATAAATCCTTTCAGAATTCAATTTTCAATTTATATTTGTACTGTTTAACTTTAAATATGGCCTGAAACCCGTACTAAAAAACTATGCTACAAGACGCTTAGTCATGATTGCTTATTATTTTCTACTGTCATTTTACTTGTGCATTCTAGATACATTAGTTTGTAGGAGTAGCCCAAAGCCTAAGATGCCAAAGAAAATATCCTATTTAAGTCAAAAGAGGAGTTCAAACATCAAAATCGACAAAATGGCAGCGCCGAACTAGCTGTTTCTAACATACAGGTTGCTTTTATTCACAAACCATCTGAAATAATTCAGAGGGTTTGCTTTTTGTGTTTGAGGTAGATCGTAAACGTCGCATTTTTGAAAGTTTTCGTGATTATTTTTAGCTGGATTTAAATTAAGTATAAATTATCTCTCTATAATTGAATGCACCTTTTAATTTCATAATTACAACTTTAACTGTGTACAGTAAATTTTTAAGTGTCTTATCAATAAAAAAAAACGGTTTTTGATTCAATTTAGCAAATAATTGGGGACTACTTAATTTTAGACAGTTCAATGTGTCTTTAAATAGTATTATGCACACAATAATAGAGCAAAAATTTAAGTTTCATTTCTGAAATATATATTAAGATATATATATTACTATTTTAATGAAATAATCACGAAAATCTCACAAAAATGCAACGTCTTCGATCCACCCTCAGCTAACGCTTTTCACGCATGACAGATAAATTTAAGAGTTGAAACAAATTTCAACTGTTAGTATGGTCTTTTTTAGACATTGCTCTCAGACCCAAAGCTATATAAGCAGAATTTGTACTAAGGGTGTGTGTGCCCCTACGTGTTTGCTTCTTCTTAGTTTGTAAATAAAGTACGTCTTTATGTACAATCGTATATTACAAAGGAAATGTACAGAAGGAGAACAGAGTAGATTGGTAGTTTGTACATCCACTAAATTATTAACATTTTCCGATCACTATAGCATATATTGCTGGATTATCGTATCGGTATTAAAGGCTAAATCGTATCAGTATTCAAAGTAAAGACGGTAAAAAAAATCCTTTGACCACGCGTACAAAAAATATGAGGGACATTTGTACAACTAGGCTCAAGTGACCGCGAACTAAACAGAACATGCATTATAAATATCAGGGACTAAGAAACAAAAATGTATGTAATATAAATGTTTGTCCTGGAAGGGCATCAAACGCACATCATCAGCACTATAGGTCGAAGTCCTGGGCCCAGGTTCAGCTATTTAAACAGCAGAATCAGGCCCCTGACCTATTAAGTTAAAGGGCTAGTCAAACTATATGACGACGATAAGGTAATATCGTTCATTATAACGGTATTCACGCGTATAATGGTATATTTATTCAGCTGTTTTACGAGTATATAAACCAGTTATGGATTTTTGGTTTTAATAGATCTATCTGTCTTTGCTGAAGGAAAATGCAAAACAAAGCAAGTGATAATTCAAGCTACACCCCTGCCTGTACCGCTCCGCCTGCAAATTTTTGGCATTTTGTCATGAAAATCCAAGGAATTTTAACCATTTTTGGCAATATTTCGTCGAGATTGGAACAGAATTAGCTATTTTAATTCAAGACGAATTTAGAACAGCTAAGTTGTTTAAAAATCAAAACTCCAAAACATTCTTTAGTCCTTTTACTGATATTTCTGAATTTAAACGATACTGAAACGTAACATATTGCCATAATATATTGAAAATGTCAGTAGACCTGAAAGGTACAGTTATAAAAAGCATGCCGTGGCGGCCGCAGCCTCTCACACAATATCATTTATTTGACCAATGGCGTGTCTCTATTTTCTCAACTCACACACTGCTCGTTGAACACCGACACAAGAAACGCAAGCATTGCTGCTCGGCGCCATGTTGGTTAAACAAACATCTATTGTCGACGCAAGTCAAAGGGTCATTTGCTCCAAGGATCGGACGGTGCCCAGTGACAATAAAACAATGTTGTCGTGTTTCGTTTTTTCAACGTCATGCTCCTTATCCGCGGTGCACTAGCAGTACAAGAGTACAACCACAGATATGACTTGAAATAGATGACAGGAGTGGACGTACAGTTCTTGTGTTAAAAACGAATGAACGAAGGAACTCTTTTGATTTTGCCCAAGCTCGAGCGTTATGACAACGGATTAAATTACTCTTATCATTCCTTTGTCAATAAACTAAATTAAATCGATTGAGAAATAGCGTTTGTTTTCACTAAAACAGTATCGTGACGTCACGAGAAGCCTTAAAAAAAGTAGCACGGGTGTTTACAATATAAACGGAGCGCCTTGCCTCGTCTATTCAGCTATATCTCCGTGTGTACAACACAAGAACGCTTTATCTCCCGCAAATAGATTTGTTCTCTTATTTTTATTAAGCTTGCATTCGGGTCTGGTACAGAACAAATTGTGTTGGCGATTCCTCTTTGTTTCTGCTTGATAAACTCGGTAAAATTCCTAACCATAAAATGCATTTCTCTGAAATGAGGCTTTCCGCATGCCGGCGGCATGCAGCCATGAATTTAAAAGTAATTCCATTATAAGTTTGGAGTTGCCTGGAAATTTTCGAGTTGCAAATAATGTGAGGGGCCTAAAAGTTCCGCTTTATACTCACTAATGTGATTGGAGTGTGCTCGGCGTAAGGATATTACAACTTTTAAGTGGCGTAAACAAGTTGACGGTAGTCGGGACGTGTGGCTGCATCTAATGCCACGCTCACTAATAACAAATGTATTTTCATCAGAATATGCGCGAGTAAATTAGATTCGATAGTAATTGATGGCAATTACGGCCCCGCTTTATTGGGTTTCGCGATGCAAACTGTGTAAAACTGACTGTATGCGGCAGGATGCGCCGCCGAGTGCATACACAATTTGACCGTATTTCAATCATTTTTATATTAGTTAAAAATAACGCTGAGTTATTATTTATAGTCGCGCGTTCAATGCCCAGGTGAGCAAGGTCCATTTTCAGAATATACCGGCAGCCGGGTTTGTGATGAATCCGCATTTGGCAAGCGTAGTGATTAAGATAATACCCTACTATTGCGATGACTTGGTTTTAATAGTTGTTACCAAGTATCCCTATTATCAACACTGGCCCATTTTAGTTCAATCTGGACATAACTTCTTGCAATGTGCATCATCGCGCCTTATCCTCAACGCATCTTCTTCCTACTCGCTAGTGGTCGCTCACCCTGGCTGGAAGTCTGGTTGGCTGTGGTGTAATCTCCCCTCAAAAACAGGTTAGAAAACAGTTATAGTTTCTACAGAATATCTAAGCACACACCCATTACGCTTAAAAGAAACGTCAGACTGTATTCATTGGTCGTTACGATTCGTCGAGCTACGAACGCTACGACCGCTACGAAATGTCCTAACAAGCCGAAACATCGTTCCAACACAATCTTGCCTAAACAAATTGATGGTGTTATAAAGAAATAACATCATCGTAACCATGACAACTGCTGTTGCAGGAACTTACTTATTTCCGTGCACGCCTATCTATTCCAATTACACGCCAACTAAGCAAGAGGTGGATAAAATATTTATAGACCTCGATAATTCCGGAGCCAGAAGGAAATATTTTGCTGCGATCCTGGGATGTGTGGGACTATTTTTACCCCAGGGACTGATATATCATAGAAAATAACTTTTCTACGAAGCTAGTAGAAGGTATATTTCAGACTTAAAACAATAGCACGGTTTTAGAAAACAAATAAAATTGAATTTTATTTTAATAGAATCAGTCTTCCTCATCAGTGGCAAATTATTTACGTTTTTTTCGTGATCGTATTTGAACTTATTATTTGGTAATTGAAGTAAAATCAAGGATTGATGTTTTTGCTATATTTATATAGTGACCGTTTGCTAAATTTATATACGACTTCTGAAATAGTTTGGTAAAATGGTGGATGTTACAAGTAGATTAAGGCGTAATCAGCTACGCTGCTAATCAAAATAACAATCTGATATGACATGATGTTGATAATTACTTATAATCCGATTACAGTTAACTCAACTCAACTCATATATCTTCATTTAAATAGACTTAATCAGTACTTTTAGATAGTCAAAGAATATACTAAATAATAGACATAAATAATATGAATATTTAAATAAACAGTATACAAATATAATGCAACTCTACCACCACGTCGAAGGAGTTGATTCTTACTGAGAAGACCCAGCGAGAAACTCAGTAGTTATTTTTTTAAACTTGTTGTGATTTTACAATGCAAGTTAGTAGAGTACGATTTGTTTGTTGAATAATAAAGTGATTAAATTCTAACGTTAATAGACAGAACAACCTAGTAAGTACATCAAAGCTACAGATACCAAGTCATTTATACAATTACAAAGATTAAAATTGTTAGTCATTAATAAAGTTAAGTCCGGTATTTAATTATTAATTAATAAGTATTACAAGAGGTAACTCATACCGCACTGAGCAGAGAGCTTTAATCCCAGGCTTTTTTTTATCTCCAAGGTATTCATTGGTTTGAGAATTGAATTGAATGTGCTTTTTGAATCTGGCGGTAACATACAAAATGTTAATCCAAATTAACCATTACACGTGTAATCTCGTCACGTGTAGTGGTTAATTTGGATCCAGTAATAAGAGATCATGGATCTAATTGTTTCCTATGAGTTTTGCGTGAGTTAAATCAACATGCATTCAGCATTTCTGTTCAACCCAAAAATATGCAATTATAAGGGGCAAAGTAGAGAGTTATAATCTGTCCATTGGTGTACTTGAAATAATCTGGCGATAAAGTAGAGTTAATTCATGCGTGGGCACATAAACTTGATTGTGACTCAAATGCTTAGTTGCACTAATATTTACCATACCACACAGTGTTGCCACTGTTGCTTGAAAAACATCAAAAGGAGCGGATAGAGCGATCGGACAGGATAGTCCGTCAAAGTGAACAGTAGCAAATGACTTGGCATGACAATTGGCTCTAAAGGACGCTCCGAAAACCCTCACAAGGGTCTCTAAACGGACGGACCGCACCTGGATTTGTCCTTTGTGATCCCTGAGATCTGCACTGAATCACTATAGCCTACTATATAAAGCCAGAGCTATAACAGTGGAGATCATACCGGTGTAGTTATTAAGCGGAGGATTATTGCATTGATGAAAATATATTTGAAGTAATTTTTACCATGTTATATAAACCTACAGAAATAATGTTGAAATTTGAATCCTCAGTTTCTGAAAATTTTTAGAGCGGTATTCAAACTCATACAGTCGTACATTAACGACTTTTGATAAAATTGACATGAATAAATCATTCAGAGTATGTCTGTTTTCAATAACGATATAATCGTAAGAAGGCGTGACTAAATGTTAAGTGAATTCCCTGTCAAAGTATGTATTTAAGTATGTTTCTAGAAAAAATAATTTAATTTATTAATTAATTTCCCCACCTTATTTTTACTTCGCTCTCATGACTTCTTTCCCCCTTCACAAACCACTTAGTCAATAAACAGGGATAATGCGTAGCTCTGCGCTTAAGTCGCAACATTCAAAACAGCATACTGCATGTAACAGGGACCACGGGAGTTACGGGGTACTTAAGCCCAGTCAAAGGCGTGGGCCAGCAAACTGCTCCAAGTTAAGCCAGTTTTAATCAGAGCTCGATCCTCTTATACGGCTAATTACGGCTACTTGCTGTGTCCACCACCAACTTAGCCGGGCTTATGCTCAATATCCAATTTGCCTGCTTAATCCTATTAACGATTTTCAAGCCCTCATTATCATTGGGTCCGGCGAGATTTTGTAGTGTAGTTTAGTTTTGTTGAACACTTTGTTAGTGTCGTAATCTTACTAATAAAGATGGCTACATATAAGAGTTTTTTGCAAACAAAAGTAAAGAGAAAATCCAGTAGACTTACTTACTTTTACTTGTTCTATTACAACAGATTAAACTGAACACTAGAACAAGGAGTAGTCTCTTAGGATTTTTTTTTATCTTCGACATGTTTGTGGTATTCGTAGGATCGACTGCTGTCTATACATATACATACATTCGTACCTAGGTACCTGTGTTAAAAGTATTTTAAAACCTCTAAGTACGTGTATCAATCAAAATTTTACACAGTTAGAACAAATTCGGAGTTAAAATATAAGCTTCTTTCAAGACATCAATAGTCAAAACAATTTCTAAGAGGTTTGTAGTTTAATACACACCTTTTTGAAATTGTATTGACTATGAACGCCTTTTAAGGCGTTTCTTAATATTATTTGGCAAACTACGAACATATCAAGTCACGTGTGCGCATTGAATCGAGTGGTCGGACATTACGAGGTCGGATCGGGAAACTTTGCATCCTTTGAAATTGGGTCAGGGTAATTCTGAGCTCTCAAGTTTCGATCTGAAAGCATTTGTAGATGGAACATTGTTCTACTGAGTACGGCTTCTGCATATAGATGGCGCTGTGAAGCTTACCGTTTTATTTCTACGTTTGTTTAGCGTTTTTAAGGGAGTTTTTTTATCACTGTCTTGATTAAAGCTAGCATTACTAATCTTGATCGATTAATGACTAGTATAAACTAGAACTAGGAAGTAATTATTCAAGTTCAACATTTGAAGATTTATTAAGATTAACATTTGAACAGATTATTTATTTTTATTAATCAAGCGGTTAAATTACTGGTTTAAACTATTTCATTATTGTAATCAGCTACGAATAATCCAAGTAAATTACGATTTAATAATGGGTAGTAATTTATTCATTTTCGAGGTAAAGTGTAATTTGTGTAAGCATCTACATAGCTGCTACCAAAAAGAGTTTTCCGTACGTCAATTTTAATAAAATAGTTAGGTATGCATCACATCCACTTCAATCAAACGGGTATGTTACAGGGTTATAATAGGCAGCCACAAATATAATAGATTGATTAAAACTTATCGGGCCCTACGGGTCGCTAGGTGATCCAGTGTAGTTGCCCTCGTACTCACATAAGTTGAAATTAATTAATATGAAAGTCCAATCAGAGGCAGCTGCGTCGTTAACCCCTTAATTGTTAATTGAATTGGGAAACTTTTAATTGTTAGGACTCAATAATCCAGTAATTTGAGACGGAGCGACCGGCGTTTAATTATTCAGTACAATATTCGTGCGATCGCCGCCGCTCCCTGTTTACCGCAGTGATGAGTATTTTTGTACCTGTTCCACTCACTGTTAATTAATAAGGAACAGGTTTATTTTACTCTGTGCTGTTGTCCTTGGTTGTAGGTTTATAATTACGCCGCTTGCTAATGGCGCGATCGGGGTTATTTAATCCTTTAACCATGGAATTTTGTTTCTCAATTACTCTCTGGATTGTTTTAAGCTGTAATTGTTTTTTACTCTGTTTTACTTCCAATCAAATTTCGAATGCTGTGTGAGTACTGTGGTAAATTTCTGTATTAAGAAAATATCCCGAGACAAATTCTTTAAAACCAAAGTTATTTATCAATTTTGTTTCATCTCTAAACATTCAGATAGGTTTATTATAAAAGCTTTCAGAGAATTTTAGCAATACCCAATAGATTTGCACTATGCAAATATATTTAGAGGCCTACGAGCCTTCGTCAACTTCGGAATAATTTAAATTCAAAATACGATAACACACCTATTGAAAGTCTATTGATCATCGCATCCATCTCGTAAAACAACTGAATAAATGAACTCCATAAAAGCGGTATTTCTAAAGCAGATAAATTAAATTGATTACGATTCATCTCGGCGTTTGTTTTAATTAAGTGGAATACCTAAGATGGCTCGATTATTCCCGTGGGCACATCGTCAACCCGACCAATACTGATTGCGAGCCTGATAATTTAATCAAGATGTACCGGTTGAATCGCCCCAGGTTCTGTGTTATGCCATTTTTATTTTAATTTAAAAAAACACAGTATCGAAAAGCACGTTAACTTTATTATTTTCAGGTACCTTAAAGAGTTAGTTTCTTGGCGCAATGGTTGGAGATCCTGCCTCAAACCGTGAAATCACAGGTTATTTAAGTACCTGACTGCTACTATTTGATTAATATGATTTAAAAATATTTAAGAAATCATACTTGATATTTGGGTATGAACATTATATCATGACCATTGCCCATATAAAAAGCTCTGCTGAGACTGAGGTCAGATTTTATTGGTGTAAGCTGGTGCAGACAACTTCTTTTTAACCGACTTCAAAAAAGGAGGAGGTTCTATGTTCCACTGTATGTATTTTTTTTTATGTATGTTCACCGATATCTCTGTCAATTGTGGACCGATTTTCAAAATTCTTTTTTTATTCGAAAGGGTATATTCCTGAGGTGGTCCCATTGTCAGCATATCAGGATCAGATGAAAGGATCCAGGAAAAATCGAGGGAACTCTTCAAATATTATAGGCACACCTATAACGATTTAGGTATTTTTGATAGTAACTCATGCAGTCGCTCTCGAAAAGTACCATTTGGTGAAGTGGAACTGCTAATGAAGACCACTGATGGCCACCGGAACTACCCAATACTAAATATTTTTCGGGTTGCAATATTATAGTTTTAACATGGGAGCTAAGCAATTATCTCTTTTTTTAAGTCATCATCTCATGTTGATGAGCTGGTGATGGAAGGTACAACTCCTTAACAGTTAGTAGTTGGAGTATAATTCTTTAAATATTATAGGTACGTCAAGACCGACAATCATATTCTTTCAGGTTATTTAAGTGAACTGATGATGGAAGGTTTAAACTCCATAACCGTTTAATTATTGGAAAGGATATACTTCAAGGCTAGTTTGATGAGAGTTTGGTTAGGTTCTGATTATGGGATCCATGCTAAAGTAACGGAACTCTTTAATTCCTATGCGCAATTGGACGATACTTTTTCGATGTATAAAATAAATAAGAACTATTCACTAAAAATCTAGAAATAATAAAAAATTTAACAAAAAAAAAGAAACTTCAAAAAAAAACTATTCCTAAACCAAGCACTAAAAAGTAAAGAAATAATTGCGCATTCTTCTTAAACTTATACGATAATATAATGTAGGTACAATTATTGTTATTGTTGGAGTCGGTGTCAGCCAACGTATGTTTGTAACTACCTACATACAAAGATAAACGTGATATGTAAGAAATAGGTATATTACTAGGTATATTGTAGTGTTTCCTTGGCTGACACCGACTCCAACAATAACAATTATTGTACCTACATTATATTATCGTATAAGTTTAAGAAGAATGCGCAATTATTTCTTTACTTTTTAGTGCTTTGTTTTGGAATAGTTTTTTTTGAAGTTGTTTTTTTTTCTGTTATTTGTTTAGTATTTATTTACCCAGGGGTAAAGACAGCTAGAAAACACAAACAGATATAAGTAAATACATAAATTTAGTCGTGAACCTTTTATGTCAGTCTTTATAATATCCCGGTTTATGCTGAGTACATGCCTTTTGGTGTCCATTTTAATAGCACACTTATATGATATAAAATTTACACGCAAGAATAAATTTTAAACCTTAGGTTAAATTAATTATTGTGGTTACATTGTACGTTACGTAGAATTTGTCAATAGGTACCCTCCCCGACGTTTCGTAACAAAGGGTCTCAGGGAAAATCGGTAGATTCTCATCTGTGAGCTTATTGGGTTTTATTGAATTAATACAACCTTCAGTCCTTTATTGAGGAGTGACGTCCTACATATTCATACCTCATAGCCACAATTATAGATATAGTAATCAGCTTGGGGCCTCCATTGTGATGTCCTATTATATTCGTGGGTTTACGTCACCGCCCTGAAAGGATGTACACATTAAAGAAAAGCTTTGTGACTGATTCAATGTTGTTCCGAACATTACCGCACATTTCTTTTTTGTTACAGGTGATCCATACATTTCGATGATACATTCAAATTGCTTTAGATATTATGAATTAAAAAGCTGACAACTATCACTTATGGGATGGTGTTCAGGGTTCTAACAGAAAAACTAACCTGTAATACAGAAGGGAGACCAGGGCATGAAGTAGAAGGTTGACCAAGTGGTAACCAGCTGGCTGCAGGCCGTGCACAGCATAGTTCCACCTGAACGTCAGCACCGTCAGCGGACGGTACGATTTGTGTGATTGTTCCTGAAAGAAAAGAAATCATTGGTTAGGTTTTTGATAACATGTTATTGAAGGAGAAGTGACTTTGAGGTAAATAGAGAAAGAGAGATATATTATTCCTCAAAATCGAAAAGGTAGTCTTTTCCTCATGTAATGTTGTAATGACCAGCTTGGAAAACCCATGCCTCTGAAGCCATGGGTTTTTCAAGCTGGGCACAGTTTGTACTGATGATGATCAGCAATCCAAATCGTCAATTCTGGTTATTTAGGAGGTAATTACCACTAGCCGTAACTTATTTTCAATGATACAAAGACTTGTCCAGCAGTGAGATAGATGGTAGGACTCCTTTTCTAAAGAATGGAATCTCATTATTCATAGTTATTGTAACAATAAACGCTGACCGTGGGTGCCCTGAAATATCCTGAATATACTTTAACATCTGTTAATATCGGTAATGGACAGTTAATTTTGCGACATCTGATCACCATAACACCGCATACATTAGTCGCGACGCAGCGACCAAATAACTCAGTTTTATAGAGCCACGAGGCACACGCACAAAAATTTCCCTGTCTCATAAACATGATTTAGAGGAGCGAAATTAGCAAGTTGAAAGGCAATATAACAGGGCTTCTTTAAATGAAATTCCTTGGCAGGTGTAGGCGGCGTAACTAGTCGGTAATGGGGGGCGTATATCACAGGTAACAATATGGGAGACCTAATAAATATCTGTTGTCACAACTTCTCGACTGGGCGGCCACGGGATTTGGTACGGAATACGGTTATGGTTGTAGCTGATTTATCGGTGAAGGAAAATAAACCATTTTGGAATTTACTTTGGAAAATCATGTTTCTGGAAAGAATGTAGAAAAAGGTATTATTTATCAGGCAGGATTGGGCGATTTTTGATATTTTGTAGCAGTTTTATCTATTCAGATTACAGACAGTAAGTAAAGTTTAAAGATTACAGTAATATGAAATGTTGCCAACATGTGCGTTACGTGAAATTCCGAATGATGGAACTATTTTGTTTCTAAACATTTGTATTTTTTCTCGAAATCATAACGTCGCGTCACCCCTACAATCGCAAAGGTGAATACCACCATTTGACACTTTTGAAATAGAAATAGAAAAACATTTATTAATTTTGCAACTCTAGCTTTAAAGCAATATTTACTCATTTGGTAAAATGCTATGAAATGATAAATTTTCCAATAACCAGATGCCATTAAATCACACATCCAATTTTCCGGGTTTAATGTTACTCATTTACGCATATACTGAAAATGATTAAAGGCCCACTTTTATAGCTGTGGTTTTTGCAAAGGCCCCTTTACACGGCCGGCGCTTGATAGATATTCACGTAGGAATAAAACTTCAACGATATCATATTCAATCAGGGGTAGACTATCAAAACGGGATACCCTTTTTTGCCTGGCACACGTATTGATTCCAAGACACGTGTGCTTGGCATGCGTGTCAGTTTCTTGTCATGTAGACTTTAGTTAGTGATGAACCACCAAAATAGATAAATTGCGAAAAACAAAATGTTAACAGTTATTCCTTCTTTATGATACTGCAGATGAGTTCTACACGATGTACGGTTCCAAATCTAGTGTGATAAACTTAATAGAGACGCAAGTATGACTAGCTGTCTGTAAAAAGCTTTTTATGTAAAAGAATCAGCATTAGTACGGTCGTGTCGAAATTAATCATCATTCTCGATCAAGGAAAACACGAAGGGTAAGGCTATTAATAATCAATCGAGACATTTAGCTCAGGACATTCAAATCGAGACACATAATTTGAATATTTGCCTAACTTCAACGCGCAACGAAGCAAAAGAAACAAATTGCCGGGATAGATATATACCACCATAGATAGATAATACCAGTCTGCGCTGCGGTCTGTCGTAGTGTCCGCTGACGACTGACGTATGGCGCGAGCCCTGCGATTTGCCTCTTTATTGAGCACGGCACCCGTTTTAAAATTTTCATTATAAAACCATTGCTTATCCCTAGAGGTCATAAATTTGAAAGCTAGCATGAATTTACATGAATTACACAGGAAGGCATTGAAAAACAAAATATACAAACATAATTTTTTTTATTATATTTTCACAGTATTTGAAAATCGGCAAATTGAAAGTTAAATATACTAAATAATAAACCTAAATACTAGAATAATATGGATAATACAAATACACAGTATCTTGTAACTCGACCACCGCGTCGGAGTTGTTTCTTCATGAATATTTAATCCAACTGTACTCGTATGTAGGATTAAATATTATTCGTGCGTTCAAAGTAAAATAAAACATGTTTTATGGAAAACTGAGATAATTGAAAATCTAAATAATATTCAGATTGGTAAAATGACAATTTAGACTATATTATACTTAAAAAAATGGTTTGTGTTTGACCTCTGACTCACCTGGTGGTAAACGATGACAAGTTGATCGTGGTACACGCTAGATACAATATAACATTTACGCTAAATAAAATTGTTTAACTTTTTTGTTCTTACTCGTCTATTGGTGTTAATGTTAACATGATTTTTAAACAATTTTTTTCGCTTTTATTTATTGCAATGTCACTATTTTGATGAATACTCATTCAGCACAGTGATCACGAACACCAATAAAGAGTAAGAACGCAAACGTTTCATTTCACGCACCTACGCACGAATTACTGTTGGTAAAACAGATATAATAATACCTACTTTTATCAGGGTCTGGGTTAATTCTAAGTTTGTGTCAACTTGACGACCAGTGTTACTACTGACTTTTTATTACGCTTGGAATTGGCACACTGGTCTCCCAATGTCAAATAACATCTATACCTTACGCCCTTTATCTTCAACAGCACACAACGCCATATTTCACATGCCTAGCCCGTCAATTAGCCGTCTAAGTGTAGTGCAAACATATCTGAGCGACATATCTGAGCGTGTAGTGACAGCCCTGCCAGATGCGAACAGCTTCTTATATTTGTCCAAGAGATTAATGCCCAGGGCTGTCACAGCGTAATAGCAGCCAGGAGGGTAGTATAACGCCTGCTTCACTGAGATGCTTTAACAGTGTATTGGACCAAAACTAAGCTTGGTTCTTTGGTGGCAAACGGGAAGGAAAGGTGTTCACTTTATGTTGCTGCAAAACACACCAAAACTACGTGCACGTTTTTTAACTCAGCATTTTTATTTTAGGACATTAGCAACGTATTTTTATCTTGTAGTAGTAGAATCATTAGCTTAATGTAAGAATCATGTCACATGTTTCATTTTTACATTTACTAGTTTAAGTCGGAACGGAGTCCAATTGTTACCCAAGCCGTTCTTCGGGTGATACAGTTTGTAATATAGCCTAAGTTTAAGCCGAGCACTAAGTTTGCACTAGAATTTATAGCACTAGATCAAACTCAGATTAACTTAATGCTTACACTAATTAATGCATTTTCTGTCTTTGTCAACCTCTCAATTAGGCAAAAGGTTGTTGTAAGATTGGAAATTAAACAGTAACAATTATACTCGTACATACAAAACCGAATTATCAGAGTAAAAGAGAGAGTTCTTTAAGTTAACCTAAATTGCTCTTTATTGGAAAATTATAAGATTCAAGATAATATGTGAATGATCGACAGTTCGACGAAGCCTGATATGCTGCTTTACATAATTAATCATGCATTCAATTTTTAGGGGTATACATTGATAAAAATCTTAAATGGAAAACCCATATTGAACATCTCCGTGAGCAACTAAGTCAATTCTCATGCATTACGCAATTTAAGGAGCAAAGTAAATGAATCAGCTTTATTGACTGCTTACCATGGATATGTTGCTTCAAGGTTGAGGTATGGCATCATATTCTAAGGTAACTCAACGGACAAAGAACATGCTTTTAGGGCACAGAAACGATGTTTATGGTTAATGAACAATATGAAACAAACTGAATCTTGCGCACCGGTATTTAAAAAATGAAAAATCTTACCCCTGCCATGCATTTATATATTTGAGTGTGCTGTCTTTGTCAGAGCAAACTTGAAATTGTTCAGATTTAGGACTCGTGAACGTCACAGAAACAAATTATATTTGATAGCCAGTAAAACAACTTTACTTCATCAGAGCATCTTTTGCAATGCATCGCGTATTTAAAACAAAATTCCCGAGGCGTTGCGCAATTTAGACAATATTAATATGTTTAAAAGTAAGCTGCATGATCTACTAAGCCAAAGATTAATTTGTTAATACTGTGGAAAAATTCCTAAGCGAAAAATGAATTATTGAGAATGTTTGTATTATTTATGTATGTATCAATGAGTAATTTTAGCATTAAGAAACTTATTGTATGCCTTGTCAGGTGGGACGCAGCAGATCTATTGTACCTTAGAACACCTTTATTTTGTTAACCTTTGCTTCACAATTAATGATATTCCGATTCTGATTGAATACAGTGGCAGACAAAAAACTTCAAACAGTCGTGAATTGTGAATTGTGCTAGGTTGCTTTATGTTGCCGCATAACTTTTTGGGTAAATGCCAATGAAACACCCAACTTTTCTGATGTAAGACCATTCTCATCGTGCCGTGATATCAAACAGTCGTGAATTGTGAATTGTGCTAGGTTGCTTTATGTTGCCGCATAACTTTATGGGTAAATGCCAATGAAACACCCAACTCTTCTGATGTAAGACCATTCTCATCGTGCCGTGATATCAAATAGTAGTGAATTGTGAATTGTGCTAGGTTGCTTTATGTTGCCGCATAACTTTATGGGTAAATGCCAATGAAACACCCAACTCTTCTGATGTAAGACCATTCTCATCGTGCCGTGATATGTTACTCCTTTGCGTAGTTCTGAGACCGTAGTGTCCACACAGGACGTCACGTCACAGCGCTGTCGTGATGTGATCGTGAGCGTCAGCCGGTCACAGAGGACTCCCTGCGCTCTCCGTTGATTGTAGCAATTCGATATGCCACTGTGACTGGATCAGACTAAAGCTGCACAGTCGCTAAAGTTAATCTAATGATGCAGTTTTACCTCGCAGTGTCTATCGAATGTAAATGCATTTTAAGGCTTTACCGACCTATTAATTTATTTAAAATGCCAAAAACAACAAGGCCTACTGAGGGCCTACTCCCGTTTGTCGTGGACGTGACGTCATGGTTACGTAAATTTTTAGTCGTTAAAAAAAATATTTCACCAATCTTACCATTCAGAATTTTATGTTGTTTTTTTTTATTCTAATAATCATATTTTATCGTACAAAATACATGAAACGCATTCATAGCATACTACATTTTGTGTCCTTTTTACTCTTCCAAATTTTCATAAAAGTTAGTAAATTTGTACCGCAGTAGGCCCCCTGAGGTAGGACCGTTCTCATCGGGCCGTGATATTTCAGTCTACCCTGTTACGTTACTAGTTCCCAGTCCCTCCTCAGTATACACAAAGGACTCCACGTCACACCGTGATAGTGGCCGTCACTCCTGTCAGCTATTACTCCCTGCGCTCCCCGTTGATTGTTGGAATCCGATATGTCACTGTGACTTGATCGAACCTCGCAGTGTCTCTCAAATGTAAATGCACTTTTGAGATTGATTTTACCTAATAATTTATTTGGAATACCAAAGACAACACATGGATTTATGTATTTGTTTAATTGTGCTAGCCTATATTAGCACCTGTAAAAGTTCTTAGGAATATGACAATAAAACTTCTGTAGTAAGGCCGTTCTCATCGTGCTGCACTATGTTCAATGTTAATCTACCTATTTGTATAACTAGTTCCGAGACTAGTTTAGAAACAGGACGCCACGTCCCGGTGGCATGATCGTGGCCGGCACTCCTGTCACCTAGTACTTCCTGTGCTCCTTGTTGATTGTTGGAATACGATATGTCACTGTTGTGACTGGATCAGACAAAGCTGTTCTGCTGCTAAAGTTTAAACAAATATCTGTGATATCTTATACCAAGGTCATCTGATTCCAAATCAAGCAAAGCTAACCTAAACTATGGGCGGCAGAGACTGATGATTATACACACATAGAAAAAAATATTTAACGCCTCACTGCCGGCATGAAGGATGCTTTTACCAAGACAGCGACAAAAACGCATGTAGCGCGCCCGTCAGTTAGCCTTTAGAAACTTGCAATAGACCTATTAAGGCTTCTGGGAGAACTGACTTTCTGACCATAAAGCAAGTACAACCTTTTCACTTGCGGGACGAGATAAACAAAGCAAAAAGTTAAAAGAACTTAATGGAAGCGATGCACAGAGGCCGCACTCTCACCAGACATTTTATTTTCAAAGAAGGCTTAGTCTATGGCCGGCCTACGCTCAGAGGAATCGCCCCGAGCTAAAGGTCGTCTTTGAGTTATCCAGGCCCAGAGTCGCTATGCTATTATATGAGAAAAAAGCAATTTAGCTCTTCCCATAATACGCCGAGATTGAGGTAAGGTAGAGTAATATCGTAACAATTACGTAAAAAGTGGGAGGTAAATATTTTAGGAAGGCCAATCTTTGTATGTGAAGTGGTACGTGTGTATTCGGCATCCAATTACTGTCTTGTATTTACAAAGAAAAGAAGAATTTTACTTTTTCTCGAATCATCATTTACCTAAGAGGTGAACTAAGCATCAAGAGTATTATACATACATTATCATACATTATATTGTTCCTAGATAATTTTGTATAAATGACGAATGTCGATGGTGAAACTTATAAACTTAAATAAAATAATCATTACGTAAAGTTAACTATGTGAAACTATAACCTATATGTTTTTTCAAGTCATCATCAAACTCAATATTGAATTTAACTGAAATTAGGTTAGCTAGTTTAGAAATATCGAGGTATATATGAATTCAAAAGTCGGAGCTTTTTTATAATTGCTAGAATAAATCCTGACATTAAAAACTTTAGCTTTCGCTCGCTAAATATAATAAGTAAAAAAAAACATTACTTTGTGCTAGCCGCGGCACACTTGAATAATGCACCAACTTGCAAAAAAATAACAGGAATGCCGACGTCATTGCTCCTTTTATCGTAGCCCGCATGTTGATCAGCAATTG
Source organism: Udea olivalis (assembly GCA_947369235.1). NCBI lineage: Eukaryota > Metazoa > Arthropoda > Insecta > Lepidoptera > Crambidae > Udea > Udea olivalis. The sequence continues at coordinate 5,223,112 of OX376346.1, read as the reverse complement.
TTGGAAATGAGGACAAACCGGATTGGCCCAATCGGTTTAGGGAACCCCACATAATATTATAATATTAGAGGTGTCAAAAGGTTCAGTCACGTAATGATGTGTCAGTCCTCTGTGAAGCGGAACAAGGAAAATTGGATTCCTTTATTGATAACAAGAGAAACGACGAAGGATTACATAGAATTCTGTTACAACTGCAAAATATCTAGACGGGGCTTGTTATTTTGGGAAAGTAAGGACCTGAACAAGAATAGCTTAAAACGAAAACAGTACTCACAGTACAGATAAAACAAGTTTACAATTATAAATCTTAATGAGTTTAAGCCGTAATTGTTGCCATCAAAATTTGACCTTCGAAGCCGGCTTTTGTATTTAGATTTAATTGAAATTCGACACTTTCACTTTAAACGTAGGATATTATATTACTCATACTGCATCCTTGTTAATTGCTAATAAAAAATACAAGAATTAATAAAAGCTACAGACATTCATTTTATTGTATGGATCAAAGTACACAAGGGTTATCCAAGAGCGTGTACCTATTGCCGGTTTTGACATGTAACATTTCTTCTTTTTCTTATTTTGTTAAGTGGCGTTCTCTGGGTTTTTTTAATAACAATTCCGCCAATGTCACGTGAGTAGCCATTACACGGTATGGAAATTATGCCTGTACATATAACATTTTAAAATGTATGGAACTGACATCAAATGTATTTTCGCTTAGATGAGTGTTAATGTCATTCCTGTGCATTTTTTAATTTGAAATGTCGAAATGAAAGTAGCGTGTTGATCTTGTTTAGGGCCTCTTGTGTCGTTACGACATACAGTAACTATTTATGATCTGACTGGCTAAGCCCGATCTGTTAAAAATATCCATGTTCCGTAGACAGCTTAAAAAGCGCAAAAGGAAAAATTTGTGACAGAAAGTTGCATTAACATTTTTCATACACGAAAAACGCATATTCAAAAAATTGAGTCCGTAACAAAAGCGACACACAGCACTTAGGCTGTGCCGGAACAGGGGACTTAGAGTAAATAAAACTCAGTCCGACCCACAAAGTCGGGCAGTTGTTCAAATGTGGCGCCCAACACGGGGCCGCGGAAACTTTTTTCATTTGCCGCAGAAAACATCGGAGTAATATAAATAAACATCCAAAATTACAGATATTTCTTCCAATATTGAATCAGCTCAAATGAAAGAGGCTCAGATTTAGAATGGCCTTGTGAACGTGTGTTGAGGCATTGCGTGAAAAACCAGATTTTTTAGTATATTTCCACGTCTTGGAGCCCATCGTTTAAGTGGATAACCTGCCACCATTTTTCTGGCATAACCCGGTGTTTTATTAAATAGTACAGTAAAGGCTACTTAGCAGTGAATTATATAATCACAAAAAAGGTATTAGGCTAGGATTGATCGCAGTACCACTAAAGCGGGTATTTTCAATCCGCAGGACAAGTCGCTCTCATCTCGCTTGATGTTTGAATTTTACACAATTTGAAGTAACTGGTTTAAAAAGCTGCATATTTGTTTAAATTAAAAGAGGCTCAATCAGTGGTCACTAAAAGTTATCTAAAAACGGGTGCGTTAAATAATTAAGGCTTTTCAAATTTTCTAATCTAGATAGTTTAAAGTACTACACTTAAATAACACAAGAACTTTTCGCTACATTCAGCTACATTAATATGATTCAAAACATTGACTAACGGGGTCAAACTTTATGAATACTGCTACTAAATTGAACTATATTTTCCTTTGCCAAATAGTTTTAAACAAGGTCGTATTTTGTATTTTATTTGCAATAACGTCGTAAAATTATTCATGTTGCCAACTATTGACAGCAGCCGCTAGAGATTTCTTACTATTGCTAGGTTCTATCAAGAATTTTATGTTATTTTGTACATTAAAAGGTTCATTTAATTTAAGTATGTTCTACTTAGGCGATTGATGTTTCTTTTTATTTTGATGTCCATTGCTAAAAGCAAGGCGTTGATGGTTATTAGTTTGGCGTCGATCATGTCTCTCTAATCGCTGTTTTTTTTTATTTTCACAGAATGTTTTGATTGGATATTTGATAAGAATGTCTGATGAGGATTTCATGAGAAATTGTTGGTTCAGTACCGTTTGTACGGTTGATGATGACAATTTGAAGAAACTCTTTCAGTACTTTTGAGGGGCTTAAATAAAACTAAATTATCTCTGTAGGTGAGAGAATCTTCGATCCGCAGAGATAAGAATTACATTCTTCAGATTATCATATCGCAGATGGGTATATCGCAATTTGTCATCGTCTGCGCCTTCAAATTAAGAAAGACATTAAAATATTTTCCCTAAACAGGGAGGTTTTTTGGGAAACAAGAATAATTCACATTTCTGAAGAGACTTTGATGGATGATCCAAATGAATTCAATTTACGTTTATTCAATGGATACTTTACATCACTCACGTTAAAATGAGCGCTTTTATCTCGATTACGTAAAATGTAAATATCTAACAAGTTTGTTTTTGCTTGAGCTGTACAACCTTTCATTTCATCTCGCAAAGTATTCCTGCCAGATGAAATTATTACAGTAAAAGGAAGTAATGCCGAAGCCAAGATATCCATGCTTTGAGTAATCAGTAAATACAAGGAATACAAATTATTGCAAAAAGCCATCTTTACATTCTGATTTAAGTAACTAGATGCATATAAAATTAACTTTGCGATTGCCGCTAGAAAATATAGTGAAATTAATAAAATGTTCATTTAGAAATACTTTAAGGGCACAGATAAAGAAACCAAAGGTCATTTTGTACTGTGACTATTGAAACAAAATGCAGCTTGAGAGTTCTAACATATAAAAGTCTTTTTGGAAGTCTGTTGCTCTTGTTTCTTGTACTGCTATCTTGATTTTTTAAACAGGGATGCATTTTTTTAGAAAGTAGAACTTCTTTTAATATTCTCAACTTAAGCATCTCAAACGAAGCTAGTAATATCCAAAATAGTTTCCCTTGTCAGCGTCCGGCACGGATGCAACGGTTATTGATTGCGATTTAAGCGCGGGCCGACTGCACGTCACCCCGACAAATTAAATATACCGGCGATCAATCAGCACTGTCAAGGCGAGGGCACTCGATTTGCTTCCGGAAATTATTCTACAAACAAGCTGCTGATGCGAGGAATATACAAGGCAGCCAAACGTCACTAAGTTTCTATAGATAGGAAGCCAAAACGTTCATTTTTCCTCTTTTATGAACTTACTAGCGTGTTGCTCTCAGAAAGAACCAAATACATCTGTAGATTTATCGCAAGGTTTAAGTGGTCTGACGAGAATACCAGTATTAAATAAAAGGATTGCAAGAGATATAGGTTAATTTCCATTTTTTCCCATAATTTTTGCCTAAAGTAATCTTTTATGATAATATTTTGAGTTCAGGATGACGTGCTTAATAGTATGAACAATATTTTTGTATGGCACAAAGGCCAACTCAATATAAAATGTGATTTACTCTTACGTTTAATTACATTTATCCGGTGTCAACTGCCGTCATTCTCGTACAACGTTCGTCAATAACTTGTATCTGCAATCTGTGCCCGTCAACCGGACCGGCCAAATTAAATATACCCGGCCATCAGTCAATGTTGTCGCTGCAGAGTAACTCATCCTATATGACATCAAATAATACTTTTATTTAAAGTCAACCGGTTTATTCCGTTCATGATGAAGCACGTGTCGTTCAGTTAAGTCAGCGTATGCAATTTATTGTTACTGAAATAAAAAAGCAATACATGCTGTTATTTTATCACTCTCTGAATTTGCACAGTTCTGTCCACCTATCATGAGTTGATATCAATGACAGTCGCTAGCGTAACAGTTGAATGGGATTCTAGAACAGCGATTTTAGTAACTAAATGAGGACTAAAAACGGCATACAGATGGCTGTAAACTAACGTGAGCTACGTGAAGGAAACTGATGGCAGACGTACTAAACTGTACTGTTTTGTAAACTGTTCACAAAACAACTTTCAAATTACCTCAATTTTTTAGCATCGGATGTTCATTGAGCAATTTTTCAGTGAATTAAAAATGTGATTCTGAACCTTTTATATTTCTCATAACAAGGTGGTCTTAAGACAAGTATTAAGCTAAATCTATGATGTATCATCGTACATCTCAGTTCGTGTATCAGCAAACTCATAACACAATTTAAAACTAATTAGTGACAGTTAGAAGCAAAGATGGCGTCGCCAGTACACGTGCGGGTTAATTTAGTTACTGGAAAATACTTACGTTAGTCGAATTGGAGCTAGGAGAAGCTGCACGGAGTACAATATGGGGAATTCATTTAACAGAACTAGCTCTGTTTTGTGACATCTGAATATAAGCGGATTTGTTCTCATTTGAATGTTAAACAGAACGCTGGGATAGGCACTACACCAAAAGTTAGACGTTTTGGAATCTATTTCTAAGCAGGCGTGTTTCGTAGCGACTAGTATCTACCGAACTTCATTAAGGATCTTGACCCTAACGCTGAATAAGTTCAAAGGTCATTGGCATTTATAAAAAAGACAAAGACTAACAATGTAACAATGTCATTCATAATTTTAGAATATTATTTTGTTGTTTTTGAAGGTCAGAGAACAATAAAGATTTCACTGACATTCTTTAACATTCCCATTTTCAGGAATGTCAATGGAAACACGCATGCAGACTATGAACAGATGCAACCTGATCATGCAACACTAGATCTAACACTTGCACGTTGCAGATCCTGTACGATTTAGGTACATTTTGTATAGTCATCCAGTGTTTGACACTGTTATAAAAATGAGACCCTGTAAGTATTAAAGTCTGACTGAAACAGGAATGTTGACACCAACAAAGCAATATGTAGTAAAACAACATCATAAAAACTACAGCTTTTCAACCGTTCCATTTACAACATCCTAACAAGACTCATTTGATTGCTAACTAATCTCAAAGGAAATTGACAGCTTTATAAAATGTTACCACCACTAAACGTATCCGTTTGTATCTTTTTACCTAACTCCTAAAAACTAATTCCAGCTCAGCGGTCTTTTCTTACAATATTAGCATATAAATTAAATACCCGGCTATTTCTCGGCTAAACGACGACTGCGCGACCTCCAGCGCGATTAAGTTTTTAAGATAGTGGCATAGCAAGATTCTATTCACCGATATGACCTCATAAAATAAGCAATTTCGATCTTTAAGCGCACAATATAAAGACCTATTTGCATAATGTTTAATGAACGGAAATGGTAATATGAAAGCTCATGTTTCAAATTAGAAGTGTGAGCGGTAAAAAATACCTCAGTTAATAATAGTAGTTGAAGGTATAAAATACCTTAAAAAATTAGGTTAAGGTAAATAATGCCACTTCACGTGATGACGGATTGTTAAAGAATTTATTATCTATTTAAAAAAAACACACAACAAAACAGCTGATACCAAAGCAATGTACAATTTAAGTACACAGATGGCAACACCATAATGAGCTACACAACTAGTAAGTACTTTAAGTATGAATTGTATGTAAAAAGCAGATATTTAAAGAATATAACCGAATACCATCAAACTTCTCACACTCAAATATAATTTTCAAACTTCTTGTAATAAATCGTAGAGAAAGGTGATAGTTTTCCTCAAAAAAAAACAATTTGCTTATGAATTTTTTTTATCATGGAACCATTTCAGCCACGCGATCGAAAATAAATTGGGAACACGTCCCTGAACCTAATTAGAGATCCACTAAGGTTTCGAATGTAGTTATTTAAAATGACTTTTCGTCAGAGGCTTCGGCCGAGTATGCTTAGCAAAAAAAAAAAGAAACATAGCCTGTGTTGCTAGCTAATAATGTAGCTTTATATTGGTGCAATAATTTTGTAATATCATTCCAGTAGTTTTTGAGGTTGTTTATTACGTAAAAACAAAAAAAACTCTTTATAACATTAGTAAAGACAATGCGAAACTGAAAAGCTAAGCAAGGAATATAAATAAACGAAAAATCATCGTTATCTGTTTATTTTTATAGGTATTGAAGTGGAGGGCTGAATAAGGTCTAAGTAGAGATCAAACTAGTGTTGGCACCATTAGAAGTGATTGCCAATAAAATAAAATCTTAATATTTTTTGCTTACTCAGAGTATATAAATTAGTTATGATTTTTTATGGAGCTTAAAACTTAGTTGCTCTTTCTGACTACTGCAACTAAGACAAAATGCCATCTAATTATAATAACTCACGCATGAAAACTATCTTTAATAACTGAATCCTATTCCTATTTTTTTTAATGTGATGTTATTTACGGATTACAGAGGTTAATAGCTAAGCAATTAACAGGTGAAATTGTAACGCCGCTCAGTGAACTGTCTCTGAAACTAATATCGGGCCCCAGGTCTCAAATTGAAGTTCGTCATTCGTCACCAAAGGGAAAAAGCACCAGTCAGTTTCGTCGTAAACGCGAAAGTGGCTGCCAAGTGAGATTTGATGAGTTACGCGCCGATAGAGCAGGAATGGCGCCGTAAAACCATTAACAATAGTATTTGTACGGGGACTGAATACACAATGGCTGTTTTCGCTGAATAGTGCTTTCGGAATAAGAGCACGATGGACAAATTGGATTGATTCTTTGGCGACTTGCAGACGCAAGTAACAGTCTATGATTTTAAAAATATATAACTAGTGCATATACATTTAATACATTTAAAATACTGTTAGATGACAGAAGAATAAAACCATATCGGCAAAATATTTTGGCATTTCCTTTGACTCCAAATTTCAAAATGTGATTGAATTAAGTTAATATTTCAATCTCTACGCGAGTTTTTCTATGGGTACAGATAAACATTTTACGGCGAAATTTATGAATTCACATCACAAAATAAACTAAAATAAATTAGTTTGTGAAATTACTGTTCAAATAAATGGTGTTTTTACACTAAAAAGGAGAAGAGAAGTCAACTCTAAATTATGTAGAACCTATATATTCAATATATTCAGATCTTTTATTTGATTTGATATTTTCAGTAGTTAAGCTTATTTAAGGTAGATAAACATTATAGTATTACCATCATTTTAAAAACAATGCGAGCTTGGCATCTTAATTTATTTAGATATAAATATTGTGAATATACAACAACCACATACTAAAAACTATTACTAGATAAAGGAGTGATTGGTGGCTGGTGGCTTCATTCATTCTTCAGTCATCACCAGCTTATAGAAAGTAACTCACTATTCCACTAAAAATATCTAGCCCAAAACTATAAAGCAACTCGTAACCGAACATAATCTAAACCATGAGACGCCCCCGAGCTACCTCGGGGCGGTTGTGTATCAAATATCGAAACTAGGGGCTGGGGCCACGGGAGATAGCATCGGATCATTGCCTGAAAATTATTGTTTTATTGCCGGGGGCGGTACAGTATATTTTACTAAGGGGACAGTATCCAAATTAGTTGTGAGATACGACGTTTTTTATTGTCTTTTTGGTACAGTATATGTAAATAAGCGAGATGAAATATTTTACGACGAAGGTAGCAATGAATAATACCGCTTTATGTAGATTTGCGCAACCAACCTCTCTAGTCTGGCATAGGATGTTCGTATTGTACGTACGTATACAAAACTGTTATTGAATCTCAAATTCAATAAAACATGTTCAAATCTGGCCAGAACTGTGTTCATTGTTAAATTTCCGATTAACTGACTCTTTGTTGATGGAAAACACAGATAAAAAACCCAAGCAATTCGGATAACGGCAGGTGGCTTAACACCTCCCATGATTTGTTCTAATACTCTTGGTAAAGAGTAGGCTTCTAAGTGTTCCGTTCATCTTGGAACAGTCAACTTGCCTCTGACTAATGCGTTTGGGATATAGTCATGAGCGTTTGCATGCATACATTAATATTATTTTGTGCATAACATTAATTAGCACTAGCTTATATTAATGTTATCGACTGGCCTGTTGGTGCAATAGCAGCGATCCTGCCTTTAGCGCTAGGTCGTGAGTTCGATCCCCACCCATGACAAACAGTCATGTGACGAAGATTTGTGTTTGTTGTGTTGTTGGGTGTTATTATCTATTTATGTATGTATTTAGAAATATTTTTATCATTCTCTGACACCCATAGTACAAGCTCGGTTTAGTTTGGAGTCAGATGATCTTGATGTAAGGTAAACAAAATATTTAGATTTAACAACCACTGTTATGTAGTTGTACTAATTATGGAGTTAAGCGTTCTAGAACAGGTTAAAGAAATTGAACTACTTACGAATACCTTTCCCCGAATGTCTCAAAGGTCGCATTTCGGTGGAGCAGCCACGGGGTCGTAATTGTACTAACTGGCTCGATTGGCAAGGCATTCCGCTGCCTAGCTCTGATCGCTTTGTTTCACCCACATACCTGAGGGCTGAAGATATTCAGGTCGGATTGGCAGATGGTGCCGGTGCGAATTTGCAAGCTTGGTTAATATTATATTGCTTGAATGGATATTTCAATTAAATTAATTTAAGAAACGACAGGGTTATTTATTCCTTACTTATTAATTTATTTTCTAAAGCATGCTCATCATTAACAACTCAGCTTACCCCGGCAGAGTTTACGCCTTTGCTGTTGCTGCTTAGTGTATATTAATGAATAATGAAAAAATTAATAATTTTTGAACTTACTAAAACACAGAACGTTCAAAAAAACAAAACAGTAAATCCGTTGAAATAACGTTCGACTATAATAACTGTTAAAAGTTAATCATCATACTTATAGACAGGAGGGTGTACGTAAAGTACACAATGGCGTTATTCTAGATGAGAATTCATGCACGTGACTCCACAGTATATTATCTTTATTTTGTCACCAGTACGTCTACCATGAGTTTCCCATACGTAATCTACGAAAGTCAACTACAGCAATTCTATTTATTAGAGGCGCTGTACCTAAATCCCATACAAAAACGTCAACCCTGACGCTAGCGATTGTCTTTGATGTAAACTCATGGTAGGGAGTGACCCCTCTGTGTCAATTCTCATGGGAATCGTGAATGAAGTAAGTATATAAGGAGGTATTAAGAACGAGTTGCGTATATTACGAGCTATCCCGTTCACAGAACAGCTTCGCACGAGTATGTTTGTACCAGTTGTCAGGTTCAGGGCTTTTCAACGTCTATTGGTAGGTACCTCAGTATTTGCATCAGCCCTTTCAAAAAACAGTTTGAAACTTAAAACCAGATACATTTCTCAAAAGACATTTCTTCAACCGTTTGTTAAAACGTATAAATTAAGAGCGTTGTTATCTACTTAAATATGTCAAAAATATATTATAGCATAAGGCCTGGTACTAACGTAATAAGCCGTAACGAACAATTTTTTTTAATAAACTTCTATTTTTTCACAGGAAATCGTGATAAGTAATTTACTTTACTTCTTTTAGCTGAAGATTACAGAAACATAATTTCTTTTGTTTAGGTAAGGCAACGTTAATTCGTAACTGTAATACTAATATTACGCTAACTAAACGGTACCTATACAAAAAAAGGCTAAGAAGTATTTGTTTAATTGAATTAAATAAAGTCTTCTGTACCAGATAATAATATTAATGTGATATGAAAAAGGTATAATACCGAAACAAATTATTTTACCCATTCGTAAAAGCGAAAACTGTAATCACAACTTTGCGTTCAACTCGTGTATACAATTTGCCTATTAAGCACGAGTATTATTCGCAAAACATGTTTTGAACAGGACTAGAGAAAACAGACACTGTTACTCGTATTCACAAATATTTCGTCTGTAACGAGGTGAAAATTCGAAACAAAAACGATTGTCGAAAACACTAATAAAAGTTAGCGCTGTTATCGTAACCTTTGGAAACTGGAAACAACGGTAAGCAAATTAGTTTTCCTTAGCTCACTGAGCTGTGATGACGTACTTTTTGGCTCGTTGCTTTTTAACATAATTTGTAGTCTAGTTTTGCCAGAGCCGCTGACGAGCACCCCTAGAACGGATGAATTTTTGATCGTGTTATCATACGAAGTTACAAACTCTCATATTTACTCTCACGTAAAACGATGTTTTTTTAGGTACGTCATGAATACCAAAGTCACATAGCTTATGTACAATTTCATGGAATTCATAATGGAGTCAATACGCCTCTTGTCGAACGTTCCTTAAATAACAAACGGTACATATTACAGAATCCTTTTGAGCGGTATGTGTAAAAAAGATAGGATGTGTACATTAGATATTCAGAACAGAATACGGAGAAGTGGGATTACTTCGCCGATATCCTGCCACGCTGGAGCCATTAAGCATTTGGCAGACGCCGAGACGCGCGTTGTTTGGACGGAAAATCCTCATTTATCACTCGCGTATGTTGTTAAATCACATTTTCAGAGCAATTTATTGTCATTTTCAATGTGTACGGAGTCGTTATACAGTCGCATTAAGTCTGCATATTCAGTATCTGATCGTTAATCAATAATTTTACTCTGTTATTGCCTGTTAAGAATGGTGACTCGGCGGTATCAGTTGGCACGATGAAGGCTCTAATATCTTTTGACGTTATTTTATCCCTCACGTTGCAAGCTCCCATTTGTAATTTGTATAATACATGTAGGACGAGTTCGACTTTGTCAGAAGTTTTAAGCCAAAGCTTAGTTATGATATTTTTTTGACAATAATGCCCGATTGCACCAAACGAAATGGTAAGTTTTACCTAAACTGACGTGTCATGTTATTGAAAAATGTTACACAGACTCTGTTATTTCGTCGTAAAAACCTCTTCAGTTTAGTGCAATCAGGCACTAGGATCTTCGAAGTGGTACTTTATGAAGATGAATACAATGGACGACGAGCTGATATGCATTTCCAACCATAGCACTAGTAAACAAGTTTGTCATATCTGCAAATGTATCTGAACATAATCCTGAACCAATTTGCGTGACGCAGTGAAAGTCTACACGCTCCGCAGCTGATGTTATTCCGAACGAATGGTATTATCGTCTTTTTGATGAGAGCGCGACGGTTTGTAATGGTATGCGCGATTTGACAGAGGGTAACCATGGAACGAGGGTGCTTAGCCGGAGTAATGTCTCCCCGGAGGCGACACGAGCAACCGTGGACAACTTTATCGGGAAACGCATTTGAAAGCAAGAGGATTTGAGGAGTGTTCGAACAGCGAGTCGAGTTGCACGCTGGCTTCGAATTACCGAAATGAGATACGAGTAGTATTTTTAATTTTAGATGTAGATCGTAACTGCTCTTGATTTTAAAATAGGATGTTTTTCATTAAGTAGTAAAATAAACATTGGATAGAAAAAACAAACAAGTTTTTTTTTCAGTTCGTTAATCAACGTCTTTGGCTGTGGTAAGCGAATTTCCGAGTTGAGACTGTGTCTCAGCTTGCAACTTTCAAAAGGCTAGCTGGAAGTGGATGAGTTAGGTTGAGGAAGCAACACAATAAAAATGGGAAATTTGAAGGAATAAGATACATTAGCAGCGCGTCTAAAGGAAGCTTCACTGCCTTAGGCCAAGAAACTTCTTCTGATACAAGAGTGTCTTCAACAAAGCTAAAATTCTTGACAAGTTTGAGTTTATATTTTTTTTCATATTTTTGCTTTGATTGTGAAGATTTTAAATCACTCTTTTTTTCTATCGTATGTTTGCTAAAATTAGGACAAAAGTAAACATTTTCTGAAGAAATTGTAATAACTTTACGTTTGAATGATCCCTCTCCGCCCGAGGGCCAGAGGGAGCGATACTGTTTCAGGGAGTTTCTTCGCAAACCTTGTCAGGGGTTGGATAATTCAAAATTGCGTTATTTTAATAGCTTCATTGTTCACTCTGAACGGACGCAGTAAAAATGGATGCTTTATGTTGACAGTTCGAGATGGCATTCGATTCGCCGTCGTAAAACTTTGTGTTTAGTTTTTATTTATTTAATTTTAAAAGTTACATGTCCTTATTCACTATAAATATGCTTTGAGGCTTTTTGTCAACAGATGGACTTGTACAGTAATCTCTTATCCGGAAATGTTTTATTTTAAAAAGTGATAACTGATTTAGTTCAAAGAATACTTTAAATCTAACTGTAGAGATGTGGCTCACCGGCCACGCGTTGTTTGAGTTAACTAGATCGATTCTTGACTTTAAAGAATCACTATATAACTGGCCTTTACAACATTGTGCATCTGTGACAAATCAGTGGAGTTGCTTAACTTTATTTCTGGCCTGTTGGCGCAATGGCAGCGATCTTGCCTTTGACGCCGGAGGTCGTGGGTTCGATCCCCACCCATGACAAACATTTATGTGATGAACATTTGTGTTTGTTGTGTGTCTGGGTGTTATTATCTATTTGAGTATGTATTTAGAAATATTTAAGTATGTTTATCAGTCTCTGAAACCCATAATACAAGCTCTGCTTAGTTTGGGGTCAGATGATCTTGGTGTGAATTGTCCCAGATATATTATATTATTATTATATATATTATATATATTATTATTGCAATTTACTTAAGTGAATGGGCAAAGGGCCTTTATAGGAGTACATTGCGACTCTTTGCAGCGATACAAACGCGCGTTTGACAGTCGCCCCCAGCGATCAACATAGATTTGTATCAAATCATACGCGCATTAGAATCGATGGAAACGCGCGTTTGCATCGAAGCAGCTGCGCGTGAGTAGTGATCGATTCAGACGGCGCTTGTGGCTGTCGACGCAATACTGAACGTTTTGTATCGTTGCATTTGTATCGATCCTGTATCGCAATTACATCGATGCTGTATCGCGACTGTACCACAGCAGGTACGCGGCCAGCTATTGAATCGCGAATGTATCGCGATTGTATCGCTGCTTTTTGTAACATGTGTGTGTAAAGGTAGATGTAATGGGACTGTATCGATACTGAATCGCGTTTGTATCGCTGCAAAAAGTAGCAATGTGTAAGGGCCCAAAGGACATAATTTGTTATAATAACTCATTTAAATTATAAAAACTCACTAAAACAGCATGTCAGACGAACTAGGATGTCGGACGTCGCAAACTATGTTCGTATTATCTTCCACATTTTGTCTTCTTAACAATTTAATAATTCGCACAAATTACCAACCGTCGCGACCACACCACTCACAACAGGATTCTTTTTCGTATGTTTTGATCCTGAAATTGCATGAACGAGTAAAACAATCAATGCAAGGAAAAATATGACTATTCGTATACATTAAATCCAGCTGCAGCGACGCGGCGAGGCATGCATTGTCCGGGCCCGGGCCAAGCATGCCATTGTCGAAGGCCTTAATGGAAATTGGCGGCCAGGGAATGAAATAGCTCCTTAACTTTAATGCATTCGTAATTAACTTTGCCTTACTTCGCTGCACGAGACTTAGAGAGAGAGAGAGAGAGTTACATCTAATTCATTTTAATGGCATCGATCGGAAAGGAATTGCTGTTGGGTGTTTCTAAAGCTCGGATAGAATACTGACGAGCAACGGTTGAGTTAAAGTTTTATAATAAGAAGTCCTTTATTTCAACCAACAAAAGGATCATTCATTACAATTCAAATGTTAAAAATATTATATATTCAAATCGGAATAGAGTTAAAATAATATTTTTAACAGCAGTAACATGAACCATACTACAATGGTTCAGGTACTGACAGTCAAACCGCTCTCTGCGAATGCCTTCAGTTATCTCTTAAGAGATTACGATATTTCCTTACCTAGCCGGTGGCGGAGTGTTAAACGCGCAACCTGAATTGAAAGCACTGGTTGGGAAATATCTGTCTACAGATTTTTTGAAACATAGCTCGGGCTTGTGTTTACCAACGCGAGCTTAGTGACTCATCCCTTTGTATGATGCTGGCTTGAGGTGTTTAACCGTACTGTCTTATTCATGTAAATCTTACTATCTTACCAATCTTACTTCTTATCTTACCAATATTATAAATCCGGAAGTTTGTGAGGATGTATGTATGTATGTTTGTTGCTCTTCACGCCAAAACTACTGAATGTATTTGAATGAAACTTTACAGTAATATAGCTTATACATCAGAATAACACAAGGGCTACAATTTATAAAGATTTTATATAATTTGGCCATAATATATAACAAAAACGCAGGCGAAGTCGCTGGCGGAAAGCTAGTATTATAAATGCAAAAGTTTGTGAGGATGTTTGTTACTCTTTCACGCAAAAACTACTGAACGGATTAAGATGAAACTTTACAGTAATACAGTTTATACATCAAAATAACACATAGGCTACAATTTATAAGGATATATGTAAAATGAAGTTCATGCTGCGGGCGAAGCCGCGGGCGGAAAGCTAGTATAAACAATAATTTAAGACTTCATTACCATAGTGAAAACAGTGTGAAACTGGTTAATTTTTTATGAATAAGGGAGGAAGCCAACCCTTCAAAGCCTTTGCCTAGCAGTGGGTCAGTAATTTTACTGATTAATTTACCTTCACCCCAGTCCAACCTTGCCTAGTTGTAGTGATGAAGTTTTGCCAAGTTGTAGTGGTGAAGTTTTGCCTAGTTGTAGTGCAATTGTAAATAAGCTACACGAAGTACCCGTTGAAGCTGTTAGAGCATACGAGGCTTTTAGCAGACACCATGAATTGTTAAACGTCACTCGGCATGCCTTCTGCACCAACGTACTAATGATTTAAGTCGGTCTGGTGCTAACTGTGCCGCAATTTGATTTAGGTGCAACTTCGAGTGATAGTAAATAGATGACGTAGGCTTAGCTGATTTACTGTTGATCCAACTGCTGTTGTGATTTAGTCTGCGGTATTCATTAGACGTCGCAACGTCCGATAATTCCATTTCTAAGGTTAATTTTGTGCCTAAGCTCGGTTCCCCTAAATAGTCAAATGAGGAACTTTCAGGATGAGATTTCATCCATCTGTTACTGTCACTATCTTTGAAATGACTTTCTGAGTTGTAAATTATGTGAAAAAATGGAGTTACAAGAATGAGGAGTCTTAATGATATGAGATTGGTTTGAGATAAAAATTGGAATCGACATAACTACAAGCTTGGGCGTGGGCTTAATTTTATGATTCGACCTATATCCCAGTAGGATAATAGGTCGAATCAAATTATATTGGTTCAGGATGTCTCAGTCTCTATTTTTGTCATCCAAGCTACGCGGTTATGCGTGAAAGTCCGATTCGCACTTGCCCTTTTTTAATTCTCTTGTCGACAGAATTTACGCGTGCGGCCCAACGAAAAAGTTCGGTACGCCCCGCTGGAGGCGAGCCAAGTAGGGGCAGCTGGCCTAATGCAAATCGTCGGCCCGGGAATTAAATCACCCTATAACTTTAATGCATTCGTAATTAACTTTGCTTCTTCCGTACAATGTAGTTAAGCTGCTGTTACATGTTTGTTTCACATTTAAAATTGAGGTTTCAGTTAGCCTCCGCGTTTCAATAGGCTTAACGAATTTATCATTAGTGGAACAATTCTGCTATGGCTGACGGGAATTGATACAACCAATCATATTGTTTATGTAATTCTAACGAAATATTGCGTTGATCAACCTTTCAGAAACTGCAAAACAAGCTGATGTTTAAACTTCTTCTCTTCAAGCGTGCTATTATTAGTTTTTCCGCGGCAATTGCTTATTTTCAAAGATTAAACATGGTCATGGTGGATTTCAAGTGGTGCATTCCATAAAAACGAATTCGGGAAGATTAGGGTTACCTACTGATTTTTTTTTCTAGCCTCCTTCAACAGCGCCTTCTTTATTTTCAAGTCCGGTGAGGGATTTAGGAATATTCAACACAGCGGAATTATAAATTTGAACATGATGTATTTCCGCCTTCATTCGATTTTAGTAGTATTCATACCATCACCTGTTTATTTTCACTCATAATAACGGCTTAAGTCCTATAATGAACATTCAATTTCCAAATAGCAACACACGAGCAAAATAACAAGGTCTATAGTATTCTGACAAATATTGGAAACAGCTTTTGTAAAATATTCAGTCCCAATCACAATAGCTTATTTTGATTGTGTTACGTAGACATAGATACATGATGAAATTCATGTGATGAAAATATTACTATGCAAAGGTTGAAATAAATGAAAAAATGAAACAAGAACAATCATACAAAAATGTGAAAAAGGAGGAACTTAAACCAGGCCAATTCATCTCTGGGCTATTGAAAATGTTTCGTGGTACATGCTTTTGTTAAAATGATGGTGCAGTTTCAGCTGGGTAGTCCCAGCTTCCGCAATAGCTTGCGCGAATGCAAAAGAATACTTGGTAAAGAATTTTTGAAGCTATTCGGCTGGATTTGTTTCGGCAGAATCACTTAATAATGCGGCGGCCGCTGCGCCCGCCAACATACATTGAAACAGATAACATAAGACCCTTCTGTATGAAAACCAAGCGTAACACTTTCTTGACTCTCAATGTGGGTACTGACGTTTCAACGTCGATCGTTTCAACTCTGTGCTCCATATTCGCCAGCCACAGATATTACTAGAGGAACGACGTGTGCGCTCGTGACGAACAGCGTACTGACTGAACCGCGTAACACACAAAGTATTTGCCAAAAAACCGACAGCCTGGTGGAGCACTCAAAGCGAGCAACGAGCGGCTCGTTGTTCGCTGGTTTCCCCGAAACACTACGTACGTAGGTGACTACATGAATACTCGCTGTTTAACATGTTACATTACGCCGCGTAACGTCGGTCAGTACCCACCTTTAGGGGGCAAGTTCGTAGCCTACTTCACGCAGAAGCAGCAGACGACGTGTCGACATCGCAACACTACTGGTTTCTATGTATTTCTATGAAATACCATCTGTAGTCAGCGACACGAAGCTTTAACAGTACTTTTACATGCACCTCTACTGTGACTTAGCGTTAGCGTTTTCATAATAGGAGGCTTTTAAATATGTCCATTACACACCCGTTGCCATACCAGCATAACATGGACTAGATGAAACTCTTACATCAAAAGAAGGTACGTTGCACTGGCTTTGACACACGAAGTTCATACACTTGTGTCATCCACTACAATGAATGTCTGTGGTTGTGGTCCCGTCCGGCGGAGGCTAAATTCACAAGGGAAGGGTCGCGATGTCCTTCCACGGCTTAATTCGGAAAAACCGTGAGATTGCCGGATCTTTATGTACTGTTTGCGAATCCGACCGTCGATGTTTCAACCCTTCAGGCCTCCACCTATAATATAAAAACTTATTCGAGGTTCCGAGCACCCAATTTTTCACGCTTCTGCCCGCTCTCGGAAGCGGCGTATTAGCGTATACACATATAAAATATATGCGCGTGTCTGTATGATTTTTTCAGAGTGAGATTAATTTTACGCCCCGATGCGTCGCTGAGTTTCGTTTCGGGCATGGTGTCGGGTCACAAAAATGTATGTCTCTATTTCCTCGTCAGATTCCTCTTAACTTTGTTTAACTGCTTAAAGTTTTATAAGGATTTTCTTCATTTTGTACCATAGGACAGTAAGTAGTAAGTGAAACAAATAATTTCATATGGATAATAATATTTAAAAAAAAACAATCTTTTCATTAATTTCATTTTTCCTGAGAGGCAGCGGCAACAGGATTCTGAAAGTGATTGCTGCGCGCCCTGACTGTCCTATTCAAACGCACTGGATAGGACTTGTGACTGGGCAAAAATAAGTAATAATCACTCTTGTACACACTAACACTACTAATATAGTATAAGTATTCAATTGTTACTAACAACTATTAACCAATCTATGGATAATTATGTCTGAAAATAAATGATTTTATTTTATTTATTTATTAACGGAAAAATTGCTCCGGTCATAAATTTCTATGCCTGCCGCGAAATCAAACACAAAAGACATTTCAATCAAACACAAATTTCAATTGAGGGTTGTAACGATTTAGTTTTCGTGAACATACAAAAATTTGCTCATTTTTCCGGTCTGCACCTAACAAACCATAACAGGAAAAGGTTTAAAACCGTCCATAGCAATGTGTAATCCACTCATGGCGCTGCGAGATATATCCCGGGATGTGTCCCGGCATTCCCGACAAATGATCCCCCGAAAGTTCAGAGTTACGACTGCGACCCTTAACATTTTGCTTTTAGTTTGCTGAAATATTACTCGCAATTATTCGTCCGATTCCTAAATTGCTTTGGTAATTAAAACAACTTACGCAGGCGGACTTTCCCTATATTTCTTGGTGAAAAAATCCGTAATCTCGCTCGTGCTAGGCAGGTTTTTGCTGGTAGATTATTATGTAATAAGCTGTGGAATATTTAAAATAAAATGATCTACGTAGCTTTTTAGGTCGGTTAGTACGGATCCTGTCTGCTAAGCTGTGGGCCGTGGGTTTGTTCTTCGATGAACATTTGTGTTTATTCTGCTTGAATTTAGACGTTTTATCTTTTTAAATATGAATTTGTAGTTATTTTTTGTTCAAAAAAAAATCTTTGAAACTTGCTTTTGAAATACCGCAAATGAAAATTCAATGAACGTTTTGAAAAACCCGCGCATCGCGTAGCTTCACCCTAGACGATTATATAAACTGTTGGTCGATTCAGATTGAAATAGCAATGAAAATTGATGTTTACCGAAGGAGTTACGGAACGAAAGCGTGCAAGTGGCTTGCGGATTGTTCAAATTATGGAAGCAGGAAAAATCCATTTGGTGTTCGCAAAGTCTCGGATTCGCTGACGCGGCGCCCGGGCAGGGCTGCCCCCGATCTATTACTTTTTTTGCATATTTTGTTAATTAAATGAATGGGCCTTCCGATTGGATGTGCTATACATTCATTTATGTCTAGCGCGGATATTGATTGCATCATTGGCGGAATGGGAACCTTAGAAAATCCATGATTGGAAATGTTTTTATATCGGTGGATTTGAAATTAATAGGCCGGTGTTAACTTTTATTCGTTTGTTTGTGTATTCATGTAGGTACTATGATGAACGTTTAAATAAAATTTTATTAAAGTGAACTAGACGAGGCCGTTGGCACAATAGGTCATGGGTTTGATTCTGACCACACATTAAGAAGGATGTTCTTAATATGTATAAGTTATTATCAATAATGTTAGATCGTCTAATTACACTCAAAATTGCGCAGCGTTTAACGCAGCAATAACTTATCGTGAAAGAGCCTACGATCTAGGTGAACTGTCACACAAACGTCGTCAACAGATTTTATTTGCAAAAGGTTTTAAGTCAGATTCTCAAAAAAATTACATTTAATTCTAAATTTTAAATTGCTATTTAATTTTTGTTACTTTTATTGTAAAACAGTTCATAAACTGCAGTATGTTATTTTTTTGAGACAATAATAGGAAAACATGTTATTTATTTATTTTATATTGCACAAAGAGAAGTACAATTGGCGGACTTAATGCCTAATGGCATTCTCTACCAGTCAACTGAGTCAACCCTTGGGCGAAGCAGAAATCATGTTGGCGGCATATGCTAAAAATATAAGTGGGTAAGGAGAAACAACATACTAAACCAAAATATAAATACTCGTACTATAAAGCTAAATACATACACATGTATACATATATATTATCTATATACTTAAAATTGTATCTAAGTCTTGAAACAAACAAGAAATTTGGGTAACCGGTCAGACGAGAGAAGTTAAGGTAATGTTAAGGAGGGGAAAGCTAAGGTAATGTTAGAAATAATAACTGCTGATTTTCTCTCAAATTCTTCTCATCACAGAATCTAATCGACCATCGGTCGTAGATTTACTTTTCAAAAGTAATTCACGTAGATTACTCAGTTTGTATAGCTTTTAATTAATTCTGTTAATTTACGGTTTAAGGTAATATTTGCATGGCAGGCTTATTTGATTAAAACTTTACATTTTTATAGGTACTATCATAGTTGTTAGATTTCACAATTTGAAAGTACTTGTAACAGGTCAGTTAAAATGAAGATATTTTAAACTTTGGCCTTTGAATAACCTTTTCAGGTTGACCTGAATCACATTTCTATTCTAAAGATTTGTATTTTATTCATTAAGGAGTAGTGGCCGCCGACCTAAATATCGTTTCGGATTTGTTCTATCGTTTTATTATTGTAACCCAATTTATAGAGAGAGAATGGGTTATGGTTAGGTTGGGTTCAATGGAATAGTTGTACTTTCCAAGGAGATATTAGTGCTCTGAGAGAGCTGACTATTAGTTAATTCTAGCAGTTTAATGGAAATAACATCTGATTATTAATCAGTATGCACAAACAAGCTAATACAATGTTAAACTGAGGCGACTCCACACTACAAACTGATCTCTTTTAGACCACCTTGGTAGATTATATAGTTAGACAAAATAAAATATTAAATATTAAAATTGCGAAAAGTGGATTTCTTATGTGCAATACAGTATATGATAAACATCATAGCCCCATCTATTGTAAGGCAGTCATGAGTTTGTTCACCACTGACCTCGGATGGTATTTAACTTACAAGACTTAAAGTAAACCAGCTCTGATACTCTGACTCTACAAAATCCCCTTAATTCTTATTTGGGGCGGCCCTACGCGCCCTGACACGGGCTGATTACGAACTTTCCGCAGAATGATGCCGAGAAAGATTTTTTAATGAATATTAATTCCTTTCAAGTAAAACAAAGTTTACTCTCGGCACGAATCGGTAATTGCCTCGCTTTCAGCTTCTTGATCACTGCGAGGCTTTGGCTGCAAGAATGAATTTATGCTTTTGATACTTATGTAGCCGAGCAGATAGGATCAAACACACTTTTTGTGTTCGTTAAGTATCAGGATAACTAAATTGTGATACTGTTTGACAGAAAAACATGACTAATGGGTAAAGCTAAAAAATACACTGTTTCCAGACACGTGGAATTAGATTACAAAAGCATACTTAGTTTGGAAGTAGCGAACCCTTATTTTGTATAAAATGTACATTGGTCAAAACTGTGTTTTGACTTCGTATTTATTAAATTTTCGTCTATGGATAACTTAAAGCTTTTATTCACATGAATCAATTAAAATACTGTGGCCCGGTAATTTTCAGTAAGAAAAGCAATCAGAGTCACTGGTTTAATTTAATGATCAGATTCACTCGTTAAACAAAATGTAATAACTGAGAAATTGAACAACATCTAAAAAACGGTGCAAAATTAATTATAAACCAACGTTAAAAGTGCTGAGTACCCAATTAAGAACAAGAAGCGGTAGCTAAGCTAACCCTCGAGCTTATTTTGTCTTACTTCCTTTTTAAAAATGCCACTGAAACTCTTTCAATGCTTCGACTAGTCATATTTCCAGTTCCGTCGACGTGAATGCATTTTTCCGTGAACCCATTCATTCGACTTTTGTAAGGGTTCTTATTGATGCACAGTTTTCAACTCGATTTTCTTTAATTGACTCCCAAAAAGTCGGTTAGCGTAAAGGTTTATTGTGTAAGGTAAACGTCCAGGAAGTTGGAGTTTGGGGTTACCAGCACAGTAGAATAAAGCTGCCAAAAGACGGGTGTGGCGGGTGCTCTTATCATTCTATGTCAGGCAAGGGTCTTGCAAAATGTGTTATCACATTTCTGCACAGTGTTAATTTCACCATTTTGACTTTATAGATGACTCGTAGCTGCCAGATACATCATTCGCGTAAATTAAGCTGTTAAAATTGTTTATCCTATGTCTAGTCCGGCTTTTATGGTATTTTTATGGTAGTGTGCAAAGTTACATTTAAATCGATCTAGTAGTTTCCACGTGATGCATGAAACATACACGAACAAATTCTAAAAACGTTCCGTATGCAGTATTGTTTTATGCATTGCAAATGGTTTTTCTACAAAATATGAAATGTACAGTTTCACATCGGTTATCGTTTAAATGAAATAATAAATAAATGTATTGATAGATTCAATCCTCTTTTGGTAGTGCAAGTATTTTGATAATCAATCTCCACAGTTTCAAGAAACCCAACACTTAAATTTCTTCACCCCGTCTCTTCTACTTTATTAAAATAAAGATATGACGTGCTTAAGCGGGCTGAGAAAATAAATATAATTTGTATCACTTATTTACTTACGTAAGGCGTTGCTTATAATTTATGAAAAGCTGAATCGCAAAACTAAATCCTCAGACGCTTTAGTTGAAGATTTTCTCCCCTAGGGATCTTGCTCGAATGGAAATGATTTTATTATCTCTTATTAGGGATGTCAAGTTGCTAATTATAGGGAGGCGGGTTGGCGCCGACTTGTCATAACACTCACCCCGTGCTTTGTCTTTGACAGATTTGATTCATTTCTTACAAACGAGTTTGGCGACGAATAATTGAGCGAGTGAACGACAGATTTCTTCGTTCAAAGTTCAGACGCGAATACGAGGTGAGGGAAGATCACGTGTAACTTTGAGTCTTTAGCATGTGTCGTTGAACTGTTTTAACGTTTACAATCAAGTTAACGTTGTTTTTTGTACTTAAATTTTTAATACTCTATTGATTTGCAATTTTCTGCGTAGATCACTTTCTTTTTGATTTCATTTATTGCTGCTAGCGCAAGAGCACTCTAATTTCTGCGTAGTTTAGATCATTCTTTCAACGCAGTTCATTTACTGATATGGTATATCAGTACCAACTTGTGTGAAGAATGAGGCAGTTCCACCGAGATTTACTGGCCATATTCGTATTGAAATAGTGGGTGTATATTTTGGTATAATTGATCTTTATTACTTATTTTTTATTTCACCTCTAAATCTGGCGTAGGAGAATGAACTCTGCGCATTTCTAGGGCAAGTACCGGCTTCTCGTTTACAAGATTTGCATCCAATCCGCTTCAATTCCCGTGAAGTTGGTACTTGGTAGGTATTTTTAATCCGTAAAGACGTCAGGGAGTAAAGGCGAGAAAGGAGAAAATTTAAGAGTTAGCAGGATTTAAAGTTTCGAGCTCAGTCTGGTTGTGTTAAAAAGCAATTTAATGGACATTAAAACGTAATTCAGAGCGGGTTCAAGTAAAATAATTTAGACAGCTTACATTGAAGTTGAGATGAACTTACTCAGGTATGCTGATAGCATATTTCAATCTTTGTAAATAGAATGCAGCGTAAGTGGAATTGAATTTCCAATCAAAATACTAGGAAGTAAGGATGCAACACTTGTTATATTTTGTAAGCTGATACTAGCCCATTAAAAATCGGATGCTGAGTAGTGATGTGACCAGTAGATGTTTAAGTTAGTTTAATATCAAGACATCAAAACAAAAAACAGATTCTTTTGATCGTAACGAAGAGACAGAAAACAGTTTTTAACTAATTTTGTTCTAATTTATTAAACAAAATTAGTTAACTAATAAATAACTAATTTTCAAGCAGTCTTCTAAAGATTTGGTATAGGTAGAATGAATGACAATGAGAATCTGTGAAAGATAATATGAAATTCTATTACAATTACAGCGCGGTTGATTAAATCAACAGCCAGCATAGCGGCCGATAGCATTGTTTCGGATGAAAGGTTGGCGACTGCCGCCACAATGAACGATGCACAATGCCGTTCCACATCTCTCATCTCTGAAAACAACGGCTTCCACCACTTTTATAGCGCGTTAAATCGGAACAGGTAGGAATGGAGGCATTCATAATGAACTATACAGCAGGTCTGTGCTTTATTGTTTAGTTTTTAATTTACGTACACGACAGAAAGTCAACCTTTTACAGAACCACAGCAAATGGGGCTTTTGTTGGCAGCATAAGGTTCCCCAACATGTGAAGCTCGTCATGTGCTTGTGTGCATAAATCTGTCTATCAGGTGAATTCATCCAAGTTAAACAAACAATTTAAATAAACGATGTTTTTTATTTTAGTTTTGTTTAACTTATATTTGCTGCTATAATAAGCGCTTAGAAGCCCGAGCTGGCGAATTTCTAGGAGCGGTTTAGATTTTTTATTTTTTAGTTGGTAATATGTAGAGCTAAAAACGTTTTAATATTATTTCGTTGTTTACATACCTAACACAACGTTTCAGGCACAATTCGGATCTCCTTAGTTTACAAAAAAAAAAGGTTACTAAACTTTCGAGGACTCTTGTTTCATTATAATACAACTTCGTTTCATTGTTCAATGCGTAGGAGGGTTAATTTTTCCTTTGCTGACTAACGTACCTACAAAATGTCTTTTAGGTTTAGTAAAAGCCCTCTGGGGTTATTAGTTAATCCAACAAAGACCAGATATCAAAGGGAATATTATAATATAATATTCTTTATTAGGCATTTTTTCGGAATTAGGAAACTTATTATGCGTACATCCTCTGTTTCGTAAATATTTTGAAACGTAGTCTGGGATCCGACAATCTGACGAATGCTAGTGAATAAACAGCGGGGAGGAAAGCAATCATGGAACGCATAACAAGTAGGTACCTATGTCGGGAATGTCTAGGTGTGCCGAGATATGAACTTCGCCGGTTTTATCCGCATTACCGCAATGTACTGCAGTCCTATTCGGTTGCTTGAGTTGGCTGAAGTTATTTGATTCGAATTCTGGGTAAAATGAACTTTCACTGCTGAATTATCTCTCGAAATATGTATGTTGCTTGGAGCTTGGAGTTTGGCCTTGCGTTAGTTTTAGAACTAAAGTGATGTTGTGAATAATGGCATAAAGTGTTCACTTTTAGGGTTAAGTTGAACCCGAATAAAGTCATGAAAACTGAAGTCTCAGAAAAGCAATATAAGTGTAAAAGTTACATTGAATAAATGAGAAGAATGAATCACTTAAGGTCCCATTATGATATGAAGAGATAATGAATGAATTTATAACTGATTATGTAATTAATAAAGTGATCAGCCTTTAAAACTTACTCGTACACAATGTTTAGAATCATTTCTAAATTATGTAAGTTAACTAAATAGTTTTGACATAGATTAGCTTTTAAAACAATTACTTGTTACTAATACAACTTTTCCATAGGCTTGAACTTATTTCGGACATTGCGTGTGCAGCCCGGACATGTACGAATGGTCGCAGGGGCACCACATTCGCCACGTTGTTCGCACAGTTACCGGAATACCACCTACACAGATATTATTTGAGGCAGCTATAGGGCTATATCTGAGAGATGTCGAACTCAAATTCAGTCTTTGACAGCCGCCAAACCAGACACAATAGGAAATCTATTGTTTTTCAGTCACCGGTGACCCCCATGGCATGGCATGGCTAACGGGTAAATTAAGTGACCAAACACACACATTTTTTATTGCTTCTGTGATGAATAGGAATAAATATATATTTTCAGAGTGACACATAAAAGTAATTCATACACAGATGATAATCGAGCCAATTAAGTTTTTGTAGTTGAATTTTTGTTTTTTATTTTTTATTTTTAGCATTTAACAGTGCACAATTTTCCACACAAAGATGAAACTAGAGAAATTTGGCCTGCTCTTAGGGCTCGCGTTCTCCACAATCCGGGTGGCTGCTCTTCTCTGGCAGATTTGTCTACTGTATTTTACGTAGTTAGCCAACGTTGTTATATAAACATTATAAGTCCCTTTTGAGCCCTAGGACCGATATTTTCTAGTTCCTATATATTTATGTGACATTTAAATATTCTGGAAAATATCTCGAGCTCGCAAATTTCTGAACAGCCTAACTAAAAAGCTGTCGCTCTCCGTTCTAGAGAAATATTGTGTTACAGGATCAATGATGGCTTCTTATCTTAAAAAAGATTTCAGAATTTGGGGAACAGTAAATAATATTTTAAAAAAGGCTGGAACCTTTTTAAAGTAGCGTTATGAAGCGTTGATTTTTAAATATAGAGCCTTTGTGAAATTCAATATTGGCAGGGCAAGCGACGGAGCAAGTTTTTTTATTTTCATTCCCTATATGGGACGCGATTGAAGGGTTGATTGACGGTATTGATCGTGATATTTTAAGCAGATGATTTTACCTGCATGAAATATGGGTAATAAAACGAGAACGAGAACGCACGGTCGAGGTCTTATAGCGTTTATAAGATTTTAAATTGTTTTTTTTTTATTATTTCCGCAGTAATGTCTTGAATATCAAAGTGAGGTACTTGAGACTAGTTTTGTAAAGTTTCAATTGTATTTTATCAACTAGCCAGACGCAGTAAATAATTTATAATTTTTGATCATAACTGTGTATTTCATTTTAGGTAAGTATTGTATGGTTTCAAAAATACAATTATGTTTGGTTAATCTCCACCGCAGAAGTAACTTTTGCTTGCATTGTGGCTAAAAATTGCAAAAATCATAATTCCAGTGGACAGAGCGAACATTCCGTGCACAAGTGAAACCTTTATTTTCCTAACCCGCCATATTGGAACGTGCAAAACGTCGGCGGGCTGAATACGATTTCGTCGCCTGCCATACAGGGTTTGAAAAAAGAACAAGTGAAAAAAGAACGAAGTCGGTGGACGGTTGGCTCATAAAAGTTGCAGCCGCGATGGCCGCGGCAACGCGACTGACGCGACCCGGTCTAGCCACAGCTTTATTTCGACTTGCTATGGAATGTTTGGAATACTGTCTGTCATTTTTCTGTGTAAGAAATTTGAGTCGCATAGTTTTGCTGATTTTTATTTTTAATCTGCTATAAACAATAATTATAACGCCGTCGCTACGTAGCGCTGAATATTAATCCTAAGCTAGGGCCGCTTTTACGAGTTTTATTTTCTAGGGCCTTGTTTGAAATAGCACTAAGTGATAAAATATTAAGTTTTATAGGCACATTGATATGTTTAATTTTCAGATACTATTTGTATAGTGTTAGTCACAAATATATGAGCCAATAACTTCCGAATATGCCACGCGTTAGTGTTAATAATATGACGTAAAAAATACATATTATGTGAATTTTATATTGTAGTTGCCTATTTCAGAGTTAACTAAGATATAAATAGGTAATTATAAACATAATAAGGCGACGGTCAGGATTAATGGAGAGCCTTGACCGTGTCCGAATCGACGGGTTAGGCTCTAGCCGCAGATTTATGGCGCGCGGTCGTTCCCTCAATTATGTTCATCGGGGGTTTTTATTAGGGCCAATCGAGTAATTACCCCATTTTCGACTCGATGCTTTGCATTCGAATTGCGTTAGGGAATAATTACTTCATTTTTGGCCACTGTTAATTATTCACAGGTTGGGGCTTGATTTTTACATGATAACACGCATTTTAATTGTATGGTTGCTTTACTTGAGCGTAGTGTGAATGATACATAAGATGAGGGCACGAGAGTTTGTAAATATGAAGTGGATTCCTCCTTGAATTTTTTCAGAGGGAGCCTTTGAAAGGTGCACGTACGGACTAAAGGCATATTTCATCTTTCATGTCCCCTTTTACAAACTTTAAATGTATTTCTTGAATGTTTATAAATAACGCAGCTTCATGAATGAAGGATGTTGCTTGTCTTAGGCAGTCAGGGAATACAATATTTTCATACACGCATTCAAATGAAACGATCTCACATGCGACAACACTGGCCAACGGGATGAAAGCTCTTTGGCAATATTTGTAACAACGCACGATTGCGGAAATTATACGATATTGTTCCAATTCTACCGTTAAGTATCCTCAATAGGGTCTATATTTCTGTAACACACGACGACTAACTGTTACAACGCTAGCGTATCACACAGTTTATTGACTGAAAGTGTTAGCATTTTTCGTATGCACAAAACTTAGTGAAGAATATTGGAGTTTCTCAGAAAACACTTATACTAGTAGTATACGTAAGTAAGTACCTAAGTATTAGGTTGTTGTACATTGCAAATTAGCGATGTTCAAGCCATGATATATTTTTTAATCCTTCTGTTGTTTTAAAAATATATCTAACACTCACGTATTCCGCCTGCGACCATCTGGAATAAGCCATAAGGAAAGCACTTGCCAGTTTATGCTGATAGTAAAGAAATAGAGGTCATAATCGCTCGTTCAGGGGCTTAAGTCGCCATTCCAAGTTACCTCGGGCGTAAGTACGACGCGAGATTAATAACGGGGTCATAAACTCCATTACCTACCCTGTAATTAAGTTGAATGGGTAAATTTTACCTACGCCCCTGGCAAATAATTTTTGCGTAGGGACCTTTTGTTGCGGAAGAGCAGTAGCGGATCCAGGATTTTTGTTTGGAGGGGGGCTTGAATATCAAAGATTTTAGTTTGAGACGCGCTTGACTAAAATAGTTATATATAATGGATACAGATAAGAAAGTAAAATAAAGCAATTAGCCCATATACTGTCCTACTGTTGGGCCATGGCCTTTCTAATTTAAATTAAGTTGTCGCTACAATTGATGGGTGTTAGCTTAATTACCCTGGTTGCCCAATGCGTGTTGGTCCAGTTAAGAAAAGTGTCCAAGATCGTGGGTTCGTTTCCCAATTCCCCACGCAGGCCAAACATTATTATAATAATTACTAACAGGTGCTTCAGGGGTGCTTGTTCTGTATCTAGGTTGTATAATGAAATATTCAAGCATGTCAGTCTTTGACTTACATAATGTAATGTTTAGTTTGCAGTCAGATGTTCTCATTTACATGTTTATATTCAAACGATAAATTTCAAGAATTTTTATGTAATTGGGAGCAAACAAGGTGGAAGGTCACCTGATAGAAAGAAATCACTTTTACACATGGACAACTGAAACACCTCAGGTGTCACCGATGCGTTGCTTGCCTTTTAAATGGGCAAACGCTCTCTTCTTGAAGGCTCCGATGTCATATTCCTTTGAAAAAAATTACACTAAAACCTGCTATCAATCATTGTATAAATTAGTTTACGCATAGTACTTAACGTATTTGTATAGTATTAATATATTTTATACAAAACCTTTCATGCGGTTAGTTCGGGAGATACGTGACCAATTCAGATTACAATTTGAATTGACCTGTTGTAACTTATTTGGCTCTGTTAGCTGTGTTAATGTTATTCCTCAGTTGATGTATTTAAATTACCTTAATGTTACACGGCGAAAGACTTTAACAGTGTCTTTGATAACTTCCTTGTTACCTATTGCTGTTCATGTTTACCTGTAACAAAGTTCATAAATTTAGTTAGACGCAAAGGGGCTGTCAGAAGAAATATTATAATGATTGTTGGAAAACATCGATTTCTTCAAAACTTAAAACTAGTTCTACTCCAATTGATACTTTTCAGATTAAACCAGATGATAATAAAAAAAAAAGTATATATACCGTGTCACTGCACCAAAGGCCACTATCAAATATCAAATTTAAATTATTATCAAGTCATTAAATAAATACTCGTAAATATGCGCCTGACAACACACTTCTTGTAATGGTATCGAAGTAGGGAATAATATCCCAGTGTTACGAAGTACCATACAAGAAAAAAAGCCAAGGGCGTTTCCTGAATTGACTCGACCGGGAATCGAACCCGCGACACAACGGAAATAGAGGCGAGAAACCGTCCTACAGCGCACGGGTCTGGTATCCTGTATCATTTTCTGAAATGTATAACTCGTGTAAGTTAATAATGTAATCTAACAATAAACTCACTAATTATTTTAATCCTCAATCATTATACTCATTCGAATACACGAGTTGAGGTAAAGCTAGACAGTAAGGTTAGTCTTTTGGAAGGGGAATATTATCTAATTCAAACTATGCTTTTAAGGTATATTAATCTGTTTTCTCTTTCATTGTAAATTCGTGTTCAAGTAATGCCTTTAATTACATTTGTCCCACACGAATTTAAGGGTTAGGTTTTATCTGTTTTTTGGGTTGAAGAAAGAGTATTATTAAATATGATGATGATATGAACTAGTGTCAGTGGTCTTTTTACAGGATTGTATTTACTATGATTAGATATTTGCTTCAACATTTTGTGTAATAATGCCACTACGATGTAAATGATCATATCGCTTCAACAATTTTCTAAAACACAAATGTTCGTCACATGAATTTTTGCCATGGGTGGGGATCGAACCCAAGACCTCCGGTGCACATTCAAATCCAGTACAACTGGGCCTTTATTTTTTCCGTAACTTATCTTATCATGCATTGGTAAAACACCAGTATTTTTTGGTATATTTTTTTATTGGCACGCGCGGCTGTTGCATCCGCGCCGCGCCGCCAACAGGTAACCGCCGAAGCGGTGGCTCATGGTGTTATCTACAGCCTACTAGGTAGGTAGCTAATTTTCACTTGATGTATTTTATTTTTGGCGGTATCTGTCAAATCGATCAATAGTAGCGAGTAGCAACCCTAGGCGAACAGACAAGTTGATAGAAAAAGGCGAGAGCGGTCCTTCTGTAAACTCTTTATTTTGTGTACATACCTTATTTTATTTAGGTTTAGTCTATGCTTAAAACGTCACTACAGTCGAAGATGTGGGCGACTTTTCTTCATATTTTATTGTATTATTTGATATCTTACACAAACTTAAATGACAATAGTAAAAATGCATTGGCAAAACATATTTTATTTAATCTATAACGCGATACTGAAATATCCAGTCCAAATACACAATACTCCTAGTATTAAAATATATCAAAAGAGGAGAAAAAGATTGGCATATTTAACGTTGAAGCTCAACTAATATTAGAGAGTAAGCAGCCAGCTCCACAAAATATTAATTACACCGATAGTAAATCTCTCGGCCAATCGCATTAGCCGGCGCTATTTGTAGGTGCGTGCCGCTCGTGGCCCGCTCATAGATTTATGCGGCGCTACGGCACCCGAAAATAATTGGATCGCAACCGAAAAATAAACGGGCGAGGTTACCTCTAGTAATATTCTTCAAAAAGCTGTTGACGCCTAGTTGAAACACTAGCTCTTTGAAAGTAGGTACGCTGCTGTTGAGGGTCGTACCCAAAGGCACCAAACTTAACAAACGCCTGTTTTCCTTCAATGAGTTTACATGACAGTCGCTAGCGTACACGGTGACGTTTTTGTAAGGGATTTTTGTACGCGCCTCCAGTGATCAGAAATGGAACTAAATGGCATACAAATAGCTGAACTCAACTATAGTAGCTCACGTGACAGTAACTCATAATAGACGTACGAATTACCGGTACTTAACGAGACAGCCTGACATTTTAATTTAGAAAAACGTCCGTAAAATCAGTTTAGTCAGTAGGTACGTCTTTCACGAGTTGCCACTTTAAATTTACATTATCGTTCGCGTCAAAAAATGTTTTGAGATTTGACATTGTCATGTGTCATCCCAATACAATTTTTTTACGCGAACGATAACGTATGTTTAAAGTTACAACTCGTGGTAGACGTACTGGACTTTGAGTTAAAAAACGAAAGCATGAAAAGGCAATGAACAACATGTTAATTTAGGACTTTCTTTGTTCAACTTCTGCAAAATATTAACAGACAGGCAATTTTAGCGTGTCAGATGTAGCTTCGCATCAAAAACTGTCTAGTTGTATCGATACACATTTTTGAGTAACTTTAAGTTCTGCAAATACAAACCCCCTACTGAAACTAGAATTTGCATTATTTAAACGAAATACTACACACTCTTAAGATTATGGTAATGGCGAAGCACCTACTAAGAAATTGTAACGCGTACACAATATGAATATTCAAGTACGAAGAAAATCCTCTACGTCTTATGAAGGAGCCACTTAAGGTGGGTATAGACTAGACTGAGCATTTGCTAGAGCATTTCATTGTAATGAAACAGATCGTACAATACTGGTAAATGCTTAGTTTTCTAAAACATTTCCATGTAATGTAACGGTCTTGCGAATGGTCGACGCTGTGTTTGACGTAATGCTCATGGCGAGTGAACATATACCTGCAACATTTTGGCGTGCACTTCATAAGTAAGAATATGTACTGACGTATAGATAGCCGTGCCCTGCGCTCGTGCGTTTGCTACGATTAATTATGGTTTAACAAGTTAGTGATTTGGGCATCGTAGAACCCAATTTTGTTACAAGCAGAGACAATTCAAGGGAAAATCAGAGTACCGCGTTCTTTAACCGCATCAATTGTTGCTTGTCTCTAATTAAATCTGTGCAGCCTATTTTTTACCAAATATTGCAATTTCGACTAAAAGCAAAGCGAATTGAACAAATCAATTCTGTACACCGCTTGGAACGCAATAAAAAGTGTTTGCCGATTTTCTGAAACATATTGCTAGTTTATTTAATAAAACTAACAAAAATTGTGCAATATAATGTTTTTTTTTATTATGCCAGACAAGATGACCTCACTCCACCTGACGGAAAGTGGTCGTGAGGTCCAGACATGAGGCTGTCAAGCCCAGCCATTCAAACGAATCATTGGGCTGGCCATCCTCACCTTGAAGGCCTGCAGAAATGCCTTTTCACGCCCCGCTTGAAGAACCCGGGACTAAAAGAGGAAGGAAACATGCGCTGGAAGAGCATTCCACTACTGGATGGTACGACAATGGAATGAGTCAGCGAACCTTTTTTTATTTTTTATACTGCCCGTCAAGATGACCTCACTTCACCTGATTGAAAGCGGTCGTGAGGTCCAGATATGAGGTTGACAAGCCCAGTCATTCAAACGAATCACTGGGCTGGCCATCCTCACCTTTAAGTGCGAGCCAACAAATTCTGGATTGAGTGTGTACGTAGTCCAGCACGCGTGGTGCGGGAGTGGAAGGGTGAGGAAGGGATAAGCTGGAATAACTCTTCAGAGCATTTATATTTGTCGGCAGAATTCATATTTGCCACGAAAAGATCTAAAAATATTTGGCATGGAAAGATTTTATGGCAAAGTGGGCTTTAATTGTGTCCTAGGAAATTAGATTCCCATGAGCTTCTTGAAAGGCAATCTTTCAAGAGAGGGGAGGAGGTTAACAACGGCAACTCTTCTAAGGAGGCTACGCACTGGACAACCATAAATACGTCATCTCTATGACGGCGAGATCTCTTGTCCCCCACCCGCAAGGTCGACAGATGGATGACCTGAAGAAGGGTGTAGGTATTGGTGAGTAGGCTGCCTACAAGCGCCCACTTTACACCTGAATCTTATAAGATGTCCATATTCATCAGTAAACGTCTCTCGGTAAGTTATGATAAGAAACATCAGTTTCATAGCTATTTTATTTAGTTTTAGGTTATTTTTCTACTTTGAAGAAATGGGTATAAGATAGGTACAAGAATGAGCTATAGAATGGCCTTTTCGAGATGAGTTTGAAATCGTTTTATAGGGACGGCAATGCGCGAGGGATGCGCCTGGTGTTCCTCGCTTCCATAGGCTGCGGTAACCGCTCACCATCAGGCGATTCACGTTCCGTTTATCTAGGCTGGTTATCCAACGTACCTAGTATATAGGTAACATAGTTTTGCCCCGACAAGTTCAATGGTTTTCCATCCCTTCGGCTAAGTGTTTCATTCTTGAATAAAATACGTGTCTTGGGCTCAGCATCACCGAAACCATATTTAGCATGAACAACTCCATAATCTCAAGAGCCGTTACTTTAAGCCACACCTCAAATTTACATGCGGAAACTATTTCCTTCCCTAATAAGGACGCTGCCGCTATACCCGGAGGACGTGGCCACTGAAGATTATCCAATATCCTATGCAAATAAGCGGTTAATTTTCATCAGAATGTTTTTATTACGCGCTCCAACCCCCCCTCAAGCTTTATGGATCATATGAACGAAATTTATTACATCGTCATTCAACTAAATTCTGCCCACAATGTTGCTGACTGAAGGAAATGAGGGTCGGCAGCTGTTACTCGATACATAAAAATCTCGAATATAAGGATGTCAAGATGACAGTTATTAAATCTATTGCCGGTTATGCGGCTTAATGATATGAGGGATAAGCAGGGTGGCGCTATATGAAAATTTGAAGTATGGGAATAAAACACCGACCAAATTTTTTTTTAAGAATTACCGACTTTGGCATAGCTACTTGGTACTATGCCTATTGTAATAACTAAATAATTAGAGGCCTCTATTATTGTAATCAAGTAACCACTACAATTTATAGGTACTCAATCACCACGTTTACCAAATGTGGGTTGGTGATCACATAGCATGGTTCCGAAAAATCCGAAAACACACTTCACCCGATCTCGTATTTGAACCCAGGACGTTCTGTTACCACTCGGCCGCGCAGGGGTTAATACGAGTATAATGTATTTATTATTTATTATCTTTCCGTGTATTTCATTATCACTAAAAAATAAATTGACTTAACAAGAAAAAATTGAAAACAATCATAACAATCACAGAGGTACTTATCAAGTACTAATTATAGTTCTTACACGTGCGGATACATTCAACTAATTAGCTAATTGAATTCTTCGAAGCTACTTAGAATGGGATTGGGCACCAAAATGTGTCAGTTTCCTTTAGGTCCGTCTGCGTCCAAACACCCTCCGCCCGGTGTTGAAATTAAGTTGGACATATATGTGACGTTGTGACAAGGGTCGAGTCACGGCTCACGGGTACCCGTCTGATGGGACCTGGTGTACCTGGGATAGACAGGACATACTTTTGTGTTATCTCTGCGTTATGTAGTGAAAGGGAAACTGTTAGGTTTAGTGGCTTTAGTAATTATAATAATAATAATAATAATAATAATAATAAAATCTTTATTTGAAACCAATAACAACATTTACAAACAATTTTAGCGTTAATGACCGCAGTAGTCGAAGACTGTGTCACAGTCACTAGCGCCCGCCTCAAGGACAGACGTTTCAGACTTTACTTACATTATAAAAATATTTTGTTTTGAAGTGTGTTGTGTGTGTGTAGTTGAGCGTGCGGGTGTGTGTGTGTGTGTGTGTGTGCGTGCGTGCGCGTGTGCGTGTGTGTGTGTGTGTTAATGCGTGTGTTTGTGCGAGAGTGAGTGAGCAATATCGTACATGAGAGTGTGTGTTTGTGATAGAAGTATGTATTTATTTATGAACATAAAAAATATATAAATATATAGGAAATAGAACCACAAAATAATATTAATAAAATAAGAATAAAGATAGCACATGTTTTCATTAGTTATTTAATTAAGGATTCCACAGCATCGTAGTCGAGATTCAGAAGCCACTCATTTAGAAGAGTTTTACATCTATATATATTCAGCGGATAAATATTTAATACTTTATTGGCTTTGTTATAGAGGAGGGGGGCTATGTGATTGTAGTGGTGTTTGACCTGCTCTATTCTACACTTCTTTGTCTGGCACACTTTATCACGCCTTCTTTTATTTTTAAGTAAGGTTGGGTTATAGGGGAGAGTTTTGTGCTTGCGTAGGATAGCGTTTAAAACAAACAGTTTTCGAACTGAAAGAACTTCCCAGAAATTGTAAATTAATTTTGTGGGGTATCTGATTGGTTGAGATGCCATAACTTTTAAGACGGCTCTCTGTGCTCTTTCTAGTGTTAATATCTTAGTCTTACCAGAGGAACCCCAAACCGTAATGCAATAATTAATTATAGACTGTGCAAGGGCAAAGTAGGCTATTCTGAGGGTTGACAGATCAGCACCAGCTCGCAGTTTGCTGAAAATGAAAATCAATTTCCTGATCCGCGCAGTGACAACTTTGATATGTTCGTTCCACGATAAAACACTATCTAATGTTACTCCTAGATACTTAATGTTATGTACGCGAGATATTGCATCACAGGGGCATGGGCCTTTGAAGTCTATCCCACATTTATGAGCCTTAATTATGAAAGAAGCATCAGGTTGCGACGAGAGCTTAGGTGAAAAAGTGATGCATTTGGTCTTGCTCAGATTCAGTGTAAGCTGATTGCGGGTCAGCCAGATCATCACTGATTTTAATGCTAATTCTGCACTCAAGCGAGCCTCCTCCCAAGTTTTACCATGAGTAACAATCGCAGTATCGTCAGCATATGCGACAACTTTACTGTTGGGCAATTGCAATTGGCATAAGTCATTGACGTATATGAGGAACAAGGTGGGCCCAATGACACTTCCTTGGGGAACACCGTATGTGATAGGTTCATCCTGACTTATGTGGTTCCCTATTAAGGTGCGCTGGCTACGACCACTAAGGTAACTTTTGAAGATATCCAGTACAACACCTCGGACACCGATGTTTTGGAGCTTGGTAATAAGGATAGGGACAGACACCGTGTCGAAGGCTTTAGTGAGGTCGATAAAAATACCCAGTGAAGTCTGTTTACAGTCAGTGTTATTGATTATAGTACCTGTTACTTCCAGAACTGCGTCCTCAGTTGATTTGTTCGCTCTGAACCCAAATTGGTTTGGAGCGAGCGCACTTTTAGTGTTTAGATAGTCAACTAATCTTCTATTTATAGTTTTTTCTAAAATTTTGGACAGTGTAGTAAGCACTGATATTGGTCGGTAATTGTTTGCACTGTGTTTGTCCCCACTCTTATAGATTGGGTGGACTAAGGCTCTTTTGAAGACAGTCGGAAAGATGCCAGTCGAGAGACACAGATTGAAGACCTTTTCTAGAACTGGAATCAGAACATATCTCGCATCAATAATGAAAGAGGTTGGGATTCCATCCCAGCCCGTAGCACAATCCCGCTTCAGTCCCAAAATAATTTCTTCAATTTCCATTTCATCTGTGTTGAGCAATACCATGGACTCCTTCACAGAAGCATCTTGTTCTTGAACAAGAACTTGGGTCGATGTATCAGGAGGATTCGATGTTAGCTCGGATGCTAAATTCATCCCTACACTAGCGAAGAAATTATTAACAGAGTTTACCGAGGCTTGTGGATCAGAGCACGTGGAAAGCAGTTCGTGGGATGATGAGGTCCGCTGTTGCAGGTTTGAAAGCTTTTTAATGAGGTCCCACATTTGTTTGGGATTCTTTTTTCGTTTCTGAAATTCTGAGCGTTCGTAATCAATTTTCACGTTCTTAAGAAGTTTATTACAAAAGGTTTTATACCTTTTATATGAGGCCTTTATGACGTCATTATTTGGTTGCTGTTTTGTTTTCCGATATAGTTTGTCCCTATGCCGAATGCAGCGTAACAGGCCAGGTGTGATCCAGGGCTTTACAATGCGTTTCCTACTTGGAATGTTGGCAGTTATAGTATTTGTATTTATTACTAGAGACAATTTTTGTACAAGCGTATGAGCTGCTTTTTCGGCATCATTGTTACAAATTACATCGGAAAAATCCATATTTTCTAGTCCCATTAAGCAAGCCTGCATATTAATACGCTTTGATGTCCGAATACTCGCAGTTTCTTTGATGCTAGATGAAGCACAGCAAAAAATAATGGGATTGTGGTCGGTGAACAAAGAGTCCAACACCATGGTGATAGCTTGTTTGTTAGTTTTAAGAATTAGATGATCAAGACAATTACCTTTACGAGTCGCAAAGAGATGAGCTGGTAACATGGAATGCGACGCCAGTAAATTTAAGTATGAATTAGAGTTTTGGTCGATATTGTTTGGCGAGATATTTATGTTCAAGTCACCGATAATAGCTATAGTTTTGAAGGACCGCAGTGTGAGTAGTAACGAATCTAACGAATTCGTAAAATTTTCAATATTTCTAAATGATGGTGAGCGATAGATGGCTATGAACACGACGCCATTTGTAAGCTCTATGGTCAAGCAGTTTGCATCGCTTATATTTGGTTCAACAACCCTGGCTGTTAGATTTTCCCTTACGTAAACCACAATACCATCATTTTGATTATTGTATTCTGTGTTATATGGTGTAAAGCCAGGAAGATTAGGAAGATAAGGGCACTTGCTCAACCAACATTCCGACAGTACAATAATGTCAAGACCAAATTTGATACGTTCTAAAAGAATTAGCAGATTTTCAAAATTTAAGGAGTTACCTATGCTTCTAATATTAACGTGAAATACCTTAAGATACTGGTCTGGGTTAGGTAGAAAACAGGACGCTTTTTCTGCGGAGCATTCGAATGACTTACTCACTGAAACCATATCAATCTCGGAAGAAACGTGTAAATGATCAGCCATAAAGTTTGTGAGAAAAATTGCCGCTTATATTCGAACAATTGTATAAACTGATTAAAATAATAAAACGTAGAAATCTAAAAATTGAGTTGTTATATATGATTATGTAGACACTCCTCTTTATATGTAGTAGTATTATTATTATATATGTAGATATGATGTTTGTGAGATTTGTAGGTATTATGCGTAGCTGAATGTGTATTCTAGTGTGGAGAGATATTGATGTATGTGTGTGTTTTACATTTGTTTTAATCCTAATATAACAATGAATAGATTTGACAATACTCACAGGAAGCCATAACGGTTCGGCAAATAACAGTTGAAGAAAACAGAGATATAGCATGCAAGTTAAACTTATGAGTATCAGTCATTTTACTT
Organism: Udea olivalis; assembly: GCA_947369235.1. NCBI lineage: Eukaryota > Metazoa > Arthropoda > Insecta > Lepidoptera > Crambidae > Udea > Udea olivalis. The sequence continues at coordinate 5,184,889 of OX376346.1, read as the reverse complement.
TAAGCAGTTTCTCCAGATCCAGATCTGTTTCATCCTTTATTATGTAATAGGGAGATCCATCTCTTTCCCTTATAAAGATTCGGCCATTTGTGGTCCAGCAGTACTTATATTCATTGCTATTGGCAAATACCCGCGCAAGGTAGTATAAGCGCTTCATCTTTGCAGTAAGATTCTCGGCAATGAAAATACGTTTGGGTGGTCCACTTATTTTCATATTTTCCGTGGTTAGTTTTCCGGGTCCCTTATTGTAATTTTTGAATGCTTTGAGTATTGTGTCCTTGGTTATAACACTTACTAACTCCAGTATAATAGTTTTGTTTTCTGGGTTTCTAGTGTTGATACGGAAAACGTCCTTGACTTCACTCTGTTGTATATTCACATTTAATATTTTACCGATTGCCGTGACAGTCTCAATGAGAGCTGATTTTGTCTCCGATTTATTTATTGGGATGTTTTTTATTTCTAGACATGTAGAACGCGAGCTCCTCTCAAAGTTTTCTAGTTTTTGTTCTAGTGATTGAATGTATTTCTCTTGTTGCACAGTCTCTTCTTTTAGCTCTTTGACTTGGTCCGCTAAGATTTCATATTTTCCAGATAAAAAGTCTATAGATAATCTTATCTCCGTGTTCTGGGTTTTTATTTCCTCCACGGCCGTACATATTTTTTCCACTTTTGCGTTCTGTTCATTTTTAAAATCAGCAAACATTGCTTTCATCTCTGACATAAAATTAACAAGTTGAATTTCTGTCGTACTTGTTCTCTTTCTTTTAGGTTGCCGCTGTGAGACATTCGATCTCGAGCTTACCGAGTCGTCAGATAAGAGCTGTGGGTCATATTCCGATTCCAATGCGCTATGTTGGATATTAAGTAGCGACGCCATTTGCTCCTTGCGCGACTCCACGCACGGGTGCGCTGGCTCGTCGCGGGCTTGGCTGTCCATTGGGGAGGCAGATGAGGCGGGGGGGGAGTGACGTAGTGGCATGTTGTTCACACAAAAGTACCAGGAGATACGAACTTGAAGGAGTTATATTGCTCACTGCTTCGGGAGTTCACCAAAACCTGGTCGGTCGCGACGATTTCTCACAGATCTGCTTTCCGTCTACTATAACTTGATCCTTGGTCGCATTCAATAGAACTTTTAATGAATGGTTCACTCACGTAGTATCGTTGTGTGTGTGATTGTGTAGTGGCACGCAGATGTTAGTCTCCAACACAGTTATGCGCTCCTATTATTTTTACGAGAATTTTAAGTAATTTTTGGATTTTAATTTGAAATTTAATAAATATGGAGTTCACTTTAAACACGTCTGATCGCCTCAGATGTCCGGAGGGAGGGGGATATAATAATAGTTAGATAAAATAATAATAGCTTTTTTCATCAATTATGTTTTCACGTCTTGACTTTATTTTTGACCTGACCTTAAGACAGTGCTATCACACATAGCTTGCTTCAAAGCTCTTCAGATCGTCACCACAATGACCGGTCTCAATGGTTCAGAGTCAGTTTTTTACAAAAGTTGACGGAAAATATTCATACACATTTTATATTATGGCTATATATCTGACTGGCCTATTGGCGCAATGGCAGCGATCCTGCCTTTAGCGCCGGAGGTCGTGGGTTCGATCCCCATCCATGACAAATATTTGTGTGACCAACATTTATATTTGTTGTGTGTCTGGGTGTTATTATCTATTTAAGTATGTATTTAGAAATATTTAAGTATGTTTATCAGTCTCTGACGCCCATATTACAAGCTCTGCTTAGTTTGGGGTCAGATGATCTTGGTGTGAATTGTCCCAGATATTTATTATTATTATTTATTATGCAGTTTAAACTTTTTGATTTTTACAACGGCACATAGTCTGTCAAAGTGTGACTGTGTTTGCAAAATTTCCATGGCAAAATGAGCAATAGGTATGCTAGTACAAAAGATAAAAATTACTTTTTACTAAGTCCGAACCGTAACAAAGAATTTCTGTATTCTGTTCGCCTAACGTCAAGAGAAAATTCGTTTAACAATTATTATCACAATGACCTACCCAAATCCAGGACCCTTTGGAAATTCTATTTATTTTTCAGACCGTGTTGTTCACCTCACACAGTTGGGCGGAGTTCAAAGGGATGAAAAAAACAACCACGAGCGCAAGGCTTATTTAACTTTTGTTAAAGTTTTTATTAAATAAAATTAGAATTTCCACGTCCCAAAGCGGGTAAAGCGATTCACAAATGCCTTTCAATTTGATAGAATCGTGACGGCATCGAAAGTAAATAGCTCGGAACAAAAAACATTGGTATTGGGGACGAGCAAACTAAACACTTATTTCAAATTAATGATTAAAATGTGCGTTGTTGTCGAAGACATTTACAGGTGTGTTAGGCATGTTTCGTTTATTTAATACATTGTGGTCTTGCTCCTCAGATCAATTGAAAGTATACATCACAAGTTTACCTAATAAAATTTCATAGTTAGTTATTAGTTTGGTGCACTGGCCTTGGAGAATGCTATTTGAAATTATCAAGGTGAAAGAAAGTAATTGCTGTTATAACAATTTTTTTCATCAACAATTACACACAAAATTTGTAAAACTGTATTATTACAGACATTTCATATCATTTACGGAGTGAAGAACTGATCTTCTGCTTCAAAATGTAGCTAGCTCACTATTTGTAAAAATATTCTTTGCAAATATACAACGTCTATAAGGCTCATATAGTATTTTTGAATCGAACTGCAAGCGATGCTTCTGGCTCGCCCCGTTGACAAGCCAGATTAAGAGTAGTCAATATACAGACGCCGCATCGATCGCCACCAGATGTCTACGAGTTGCATAGTTAGCAAAGTCAGAACAAAGGTCTCCAAGGATATGATTACAGAAATAAAGTAACGCGCCAACGCGGCTGCGAATGACGCAGTGTTAATTAAGAAACTTTCCTTTATGAAAACAAACTGGCTTTAGTGTGCAGTTTGTTTAGAAATTAAATTTAGCTCGTTGCGGAGAGAATTACACTAAGATTGAATTCACAATACCTCTATTACTGTGAATTAGAATAAACTTGTTGTTTCACTGAAGCCTGGGGCAACGATATCTTCAATGCCACTTTTAAAATTATAAAGGGATATTGCGTCATTCTCAGTCTGTCTGCCTCACAGTTTCTGGGTTAGAAATAGTTTTTAATAATATTTGTTCAACTTAATTGAAATATTCTGAGAGAGTAGAAAGCTGTTTTTTTCAGGAAAAACTTAGTTCCATAGTTTTTATTAACACCGTAATTATAAATTGTCTTGCCTTATTCTTTGCAAAAGCGAATGATTATTGTCAATTTAAAACCTTTTACAGTTACCTTCTAAGTCGCATAAAAAAATATTGAAAGTAGAAGTTATGTCTTGGCATGCCTACTCCACTACAAAACTATTCGGGTTTGTTTGACTGCGGCATCATCCGGCGCCCCATACGCGGCATGGCATATTACCCATTTGTCATCTAAATCGTGTGACTTGACCGCTCGCGCGTGTAATGTACAGCACTTTATCGCTGGTAATCCCGACCTAACGGCTTCTGCTGTTTGGCTGGTTCAAGAATTGAACACTGCCACAACAATGTTCCTATGTAAAATCGCAATAAAGCTCAAGAGAGTAGTCGTAAAACGGGTTTAAAGTCGGACCACTTCATTTGGTGGACGATAAATATCATAGTTGATGGCGAGTAAACTTCTGCGTCAGCAACTTGGCGCTTGGCCTTAACGAGAAATAAAGTAAAGGAAAACTATTGTAACTGTTTTTTTAAATGAAAATATAAAGGAAATAAGTGTGGTAGCCATATAGCGTGTTAGGGTGGAAGTACTATGTTTTTTCAAATTCGGTGCAGTATTGGTTTGGTTACTGTCACGCACTTTGTTTTTTTTCTGCCAAAGAATACATTGGAGATAATAATCTATACAGTGATTGACATTTTTAAGGTTTGAGGTCTTATCAAAACCTAACACAATGCAAACGCCACGTAATTTTCTAACCAAATAACTGAATTGCGTTCCACAGATACTGTTCTAGTGTAATATATTATTATGCTTTGATCCACAAAATGTCAGTTTGTATTTGTACAGAACTATTCGTTCAATGGCTAAATGATGGACTCATCCATTCCAACTTTGGAATGGAATTCATATAGAAGTTGTACAAGTTTACAAGCCGATACGAAAAGAAATATGTTACTAAATATGTTACTTCGCGTGTCATTTATTGGAAATTTCCTGTCACGTACACTTTTTATTAGTTTCGAATCTAATCTAACCTATTTCACTTCCTTTTCATTATTCAATAAACATGGCGACCGTACGATTTATTTGAAGTAATCCTTCAAAGGACCCATTGACAGACATGGTGCTTTCCCGGTGTAGGGTAAATTGTTGTATTTCGCAAAATACCCCAATGGTAGTTTCTTTTGTCAACACATTCTATGCATTATGTTCCTTTTTTATTGGTCGACTAAACTGATGATTAAGTAGGTAATTAAGTTATTAGTTTCTTGAAACCAAAATATAAAAAACCATATGAAATGAAATTATTCGTTTTTCAGTGAATTTTCAGGGAAACATCAATGTCACTACGAATGTTTGATGAAATCGCATATTCTTACATAACTGTAGTAATTTTGAAAGCCGAATGGTGGAGTTTAACAAGTCATGTACTTCCATAAACCGATAAGACTCGATAACAGAATAAAACTCGAAGATAAAGCCCTTCGGATCTAAAGTGCTGTAAATATGCTAACTGGTGGATGGATTGCTGTGCTGAACAGTATCGGAAACCATAACTTCTTTAACATCATTTAGCTTCACTTCCAAGTTCCCGCCACGAAAGATAACAAGTTTCATCGCTCTATGTAAAGATAAATTACAATGTGGACGATTTAATCAGGGAACTGTCTTTTGAGTAATACAATTTTGGCGGAACTTCTGGCTCTTTATTAGCCTGGCAAATTTTTCTTCATTTATTATTCATGAAGGCATTTGTTAAGGCAACTGCAAATGTTAAAGAGTGGGCAGAGGGTGGGACCATGTACGGACAGTAAATATATCAGTCTGACAAGGGCATTCATCTTGAGGATGGAGAACGCGCAACCTTTAAACGATTTACGAGCGGCGATGGCGACTGGTAAACACACCCGGATCGCGTTACACTTCTATAAATAACTCAATTTTTAACGTAACAATAACCTTATTCGCTAAGAACTTAAACTTATGTTTTCAGAAGATACAAAGCAAAAGTAATTCCATAGGTATCCACCAGTATTTTTTAATCAGTTCAATAACTTCGAGGGATATTTATAATGTGCATAATAATGAACTACTTTCTTGCAGAAACATAGGGTGGAATCGCAAAAATTTTTTTTACCTTTTCATTCTAGAGTGACCAGCTCACAGACGCAATTGGAAAGATATATTATTTCTGGGAATTCACCATATTTATAAAGGAAAGTTGTTAATTTTCATGAGAATAAATCCCTCAGAGTTATAGTACCAATTGAAATAGGGGAGTAAAATTTCTGCAGATTTTTTTACTAATCATAATTCTTAAACGAAGTTGTTATTGCAAAATATCACCGTGATTCAGTTTATAGAGCACCAAGTAATCAAAAAGCGCACTCCGTAAACTGCAACAAATTGCAGTTATTAGTTTTCCGTGCAGGCTTTATTGAAATATAAAGTACATCAAGAACATAAAGCATGCTCCCCAATATCGAACTACCCGGGCGTTTAAGCGATACTTGTACGAACTTACTTTCTAATCTCGCCTCAAGCGCTGCATAATTTTAGACGCTCAATTTGTGAATATATGCAACACACGCGCTCTGAAAATGCAAATTGCTGCAATGGCGAGCATCACTTTGAAAATTTAAATTGAATGGTCAAACTCCGCGAAGATTCATGAATTAAGCATTATTCTAAAACTTGCATTTAAGAGGTATGTAAACAGGATCGGGCGGATGTTCTAATTTAATTTCAATCTGAGGGGAAACCTTTGTTGTGATGTGACGAACGGATAGCGGGAGCGACTTCGGGTCTCGTGGGCGACGGCAGGCGTCTTTGTTTAACCATCGTAAATTAGACGTTATTAATGAAAGCGCTCAGAAGGGTTTCCCATGTCGCTTCATATTGGGGAACAATAAATATTTGTGTGATATTCGTCGCAAATCTCGGTTATGCGAAGGCGAAAAGCTGGGAATTTTATTTATTCTCTAGCAGACATTTACACGTGCCGTCTTTTATTATTCTTATCATCTTAGTCAAGTGTCCGAATATAGGTTATGATTTTAATTTTGTCATGTAACTAGAAAACATGTTATTCTTTGATCTAACATTGAATATTGTATGAAGCAAAATACCGGTCATTGTTATCCGAATGAAATATGAGTGAAGACGCTATTGGAGAATTGTCTGGCGCGACAAAGCCGGCGCCCGACTCGGGGGAAACTTCTTCCGAGATACAAAATTTAATTTCTCTGATTTTGAGCTCGTCCGCTCCCGTCCGCTCCCGTCCGCCGAATACGCTTTTGTCGTCGATGCCCTTTATGTGCTTCAGGTTGAATTCCAGTCAATAGAATCGCGATATTGTGCAGCATTTGTTCGAAATGACTGGCACATCTGCAGTGTCCGCGCGCCGAGGGTGAAATATAAAGGAAATTTGTTTAGAAGTTCATAACATCGAGAACTTCCTTTTGTACTGCCGCTGTATTAGGTTTCGACGATGTTCGGTTAGCTGATTACTTCGTTTGTTGTTCATTTAAGTTGTGTAATATGTATCTTAGCATCATAAGGGTGAACCAAATTGGAAGATTGTAAAATTATAAGTATTGAAATTAGATTATAAGTATTATAAGTATTGGAATTGGAACAAGTAAGTAATCATAAGTTTGTCACAATACATTTATTTTACGTGAAGCATTTGGTTGATTAAACTATTACAATATTAATCATTATAAAACCATAAAGTAGCATCGGACTTTGGTTAGTGGTCCTGGATCAGTAACCAAACTCTGAAATTTCCACCAAAGTAAACAGCCTTCACAACTTCTACATTATAAGCTTTTTTTTTGCTCAGAATTTGGTAACTCTCGGGTCTTTCACTCATATGGTTAATTAACACTAGGAAGACGGACGGGGTCTTTTGACCCCATTTTGAAATTTAGCGTTGTATAATTTATAATATATATACATTATGTTTTATCCTCTCGTGAATTCTATTGAAATAGCTCAAATATCAGTACACTAATAAGTTTGTATAAAATTTCTAATTGCGGGTACATCATAATATTTATCTAATTCTTATACTGCCGTGGTTGTTACATACCATACGTGTCGGCTTATTTCATATCAATTGCTGCTTTCGAGGTGTAAACAGTGCTCTTTTTATTTAACTATGTCTCGACTCGGTGATAGTCAGATATTCTTGCGTGTATTAGTGCGTTTGATGCAAACAATATTTCTGTGAATGAGTCTAGATCATTAAAAATTTTATTATTATCCATCAAAATTCATTTTGAATATCTACCTTCTCCCCTCCTTATCTCTTATCTCTCTTATTTTTTTTCTGTATTGGGTCAAATGACCGCTTGGCGTCTTTTTAGGTAAGCTATTTTTCCCCGTCTTTCTAGTGTTAAAGCTCTGTTTATTAACCTTATTTTTTTTTATCTTAAGTTATTTTACTCGAGTAAAGTATTAGTAGGTTTTAAAGTTTTAGTTAAGTAACAAATTTGTTGTTTGTATTTTCTTGCACCAAATTCCATACGTTGCACAGCCCAAAATTCGTATGTTCTCTGTTAAACCTTGCGATTGACTGGTAGAGAATGCCTCTAGGCATTAAGTCCGCCAATTGTACCTATTTTTATAAATGTGCAATAAAGAATAAATAAATAAACTCGACAGCGTTAGCCAGTCCGAATATAAAGAATTTGGGTCTGATTAGCACATTAAACCTAATTTACAATCAACACAGAATCCAATGGATATTCGCCAAGGGACGTCGACTTTGACATGCCCCCTCGAACCGACTTTGCTTTATAAGTGATCTCCAACGAAGCGAAATTTTCAAAAGGCCTTCACTGACAATGGTCTGAATAATTAAAGGCTATTTCAATAGGTTCGTAGTCGGCTTCTTTGTTCCGAATATAATACTGAAACTGTTGTTTATTACGTCTGTTCATTAGAAAATGTATACGTATAAGTTTATTATTACCAATATTGTTTCAGTCTATTGTTATAAGGAGCCTTTATTGTTCTATACACAGTTTTACATTTCAAGTTTTACTCTATCAATATTCAATTTAGTATGAATAATCAAATTATCAAAGACTTCAACCTTGCTTCACACCATGAGTTTACACCGATGTCCTTGTATGAGATTTTGGTACAGCGCCCCTAGTGATTAGAGATGGAACCAAAAATGGCGGCAAAAATGGTGACGGAGACTCACGCTAGATATACTGGATTCACGAAAGATAACAAATAATTCGATTAGGCAGTTTAAAAAGTACGGTCCATTGAAATAAAGGAGTAATTCAAAACATCTCACATTTACATAGTGCAATATGCAATGTGTATCAAAAGCAGCTTTCTGTGCTATTTCTCGTGGAAATAATTCTATTTATCCATTCAGAAGCAGTGGAGAAGCGACTAGAGCCCTACTCCTGAATGCAGTGAATCGAATTTAAGTTGACATGGGATTGGGTGCACGGAATTTATTGCATGGTAGTAAAAGTTACGTTGCCAAGAACAAAATTCAAATGTTAGTCGGAGATAAATCTATTTAAAGTTTGAATTATGGCTTCATATGTTACCATACCATGTTCTAATGCAGAGACTTTTCAATTCCAGATACTTGGAATCGGATAAATAATTATTAAATGAAAATTACTCAAATTACTAATAAGTAATAAGTAGGTACTCAAATTTTCCGAATACATTAAAAAAAATGAACCAGACGCAGAACCAGTACATTTATTTCATGAGGTTCAGCGCTCTAGGCAGTACTTTCACCGCTGCACCAACTAGCCAGTCAGTATACCCACTTATATTTATTTTGTGAAGATTGTATGCCCACTCGCAATGTAAAATACATGCACAGAGGTTAAAAACATCCTGTCCGACATTTTCATTTCTGTTGTAGACTCACGTAAGGCTGTGCTCTGGTGTTTTTATTTCTATTCTGTCCTCGAGACTAATATGCAGTCATTTATGTTTGCCGCCCAGAGCCCTTTTCTACATTTATCTGCTGTTGTCAGATTTAGTATATGTAGCTTACGGACAACAATTACATTTGTCGTTGAGATCCTTAAGTTGCGTACTTTTATCAGGTTTTATTACGTTTCTCTTTCAATTTTTTCTCGGTGCTCGTTCGCTTGCCTTGATTTTACTTGAAGCGTAGCGACAATTTTGCAATCAGGGATGAAAGCATGGAAAACTTGGAAAAAAACCACCAGAACTACCAATATTAATGAACACTCCCGATGTTTTTCCTTTACCGAAAGCTTAAGTTAGGATTCAAAATCAGGACTTTTGACTGTGAATGCCGACTGAACTATCTTTGCTTCAACGAAAGTGCGGAAAAAAATAATGCTGACGGCTTCATAGTACGCTAAGTATTTACCGCTTTTTCCACTCTATCTTTTGCACGTGGCTTATCCTTTAGCTATTAGTATATACACAACCCCTTCAATAAAACCAGTTTCAAAGATGTATTCGTATATACGGGTCAGATAGACAACTGTTTGTACAGCCTTTCACTAAACCATCTCAAGAAGATGAGAGGCCTAAGTCTTTGGGTAAACATATTATTAAAATACACGCTTGTAGACAGATCTAATCTGGGTCTAGAGAAACTTTGTAACCGTATCATACTGAGGTAAATTGCTAATGCATGTATGTAGGCCCAAATACGATTCAGCGTGTCCCCAGACATTTTGAAATGTTCGCCGTACTGTGATTTACATTTGAAATTAAGTGCTGGTAATCTTGGACTATGTAAATTATTGCTGAGCCCAACTTTTCCCAGAGGAGTAATAGCAGGTGATGTATCATGAGCGTATCATAGTTTGCATACCGACTACCGTTTTAGCAGCAAAAAGGTTGAACTCTGCTTGCCTGAGCCATCTCTAAAGTTTCGGACTAAGAATAATTTATTGGGTTAACATTTCGAAAACACATTCGCCTGGTGATATTTACTTACTTGAATTATCCCTGGTAATTAGATCATTAACTATTTCATGAACTCTGACCTAATGCTTCACAAACATACTCGTAGTTCAAAATCTACTTTCGTAGAAATAAGAATGCCAATTTTTATTTTGTTTCTTTTAACAATCAAAAAAGAGTTACATTATATTATAAACTCAGACTCTCGAAAGTAGAATAAATATTTAACAATAAGGGAACCAATTATACCTACACAGGACACCAATGATCCAATAAAACCAATACAATAGACGCTGCAGACATTTTCAATACCCAACCTCAAATAAACTTCAAACAAAACAAACCGCTAAAAGGTACCTACATCGTACACATTTCAAAGACGTCCCGTACACACTTCAATTCGCAACCTATTTGTAATTCAGTTTTTTGGACTCGGCCGTTATTTAGCAGTTTCGAGAGTTGCTGAGTCCGCCGCAGCAGCCCGTGTCGCAAGCTAAGTAGGTATACTCATTTAATTTGCAGAAAAGGCAAAAGGGTGGATTGCGTCCGTAAATGTTTTCCACGTCCCTACCTATTTACAAGTCGCGATTTACCGGGGGTTTAAACGAGGTTCTGTGCTATTCGGATTCAATTTACCGTCAAAATGGCCGTTAAGGCTCATTTATTCCAACTTCTAGAACGGACGATTCAGCTGGACATGTCTTAGAATATCTACTGTTTTTACGCGGGAACGGCTTGAAAATAATGTTTCTAGCACTCAGATAACGCAAATATCGTAATCTATACAATCTATACATCAAAATAAATCAATTACCAATAAGAGCGTCGTGACTTAAGGTCGGAGTTAGGCACACCACGGATCGTGGATCGTGTGGTCCCGAGTTCAAATCTGTCTAGAACCATCTTTGTGTTCATTGTTCAATTTCCAACTAACTCTCTGCTAGTGGAAAACAACGATAAAAAACCAAATCAACCCCGATAACGGCGGAAGGCTTACCATCTACCACGTTGGGTTCTAATTCTAATACCATTGGAGAAAAGTGGGTTGCTGAGTGCTCCGTGCACCATGGCAGCAACAGTCACTTGCTTATGACTACCCCGTTTGGGATATAGTCGTGATGGATTGGATGTACTTATGTATGTAAAACTGTACAATTATCAACCACAATTTAAATTTTAAGAGAGTTCATACACTTTTTTTGTGAAATCGAGATTCGAATATGACTTTAGATTCAAATACAGAGTGGAAAAATTAGAAATGTATGTCTACGAGGGAAAGTCACTGGCATCAGCTAGTTAAGAATATAGCAGAATATTTCTTATCAATGATTCAGTTGAAGCTTTGCACGCATATATCGACTCAGATCACGCTACTGTGAGGTGCAATTCAACTGATTGGAAATCGATACTGATACCGTTCCGATGGAGTGAGAGGTAGTCTGCCAGTTACGAATACCGAATACCTAAAGATGAAGTTTACTCTGATTCTAACAAACAGCATAATATCAATAGACGTGAAACAACGTTACCGATTCGTACCGCAGACTAATATTTAATGTTGCAATTTATAATAGAAAATGATATCGGACGTCAAGCCTTATTTACATATAATACAACTGTTTCACTTTAGAAAAGAAATCAGAAATAATATATCTAATGATTAGAAAAAAAAACAATGTCCCTTACTGGCACAATATACCTACTATAGTAGGTACTCGTTAAAGTAGTAGGTATTTACAAATAGTCATGGAATCTAGCGAAAATCTCTCCGATCTCTCCGAATTCATTTTGTTATTTGTATTAATAAGAAAGAGATATATTATATCCAATGCCTAAATAAAAAAAAGGTATCCGTGCGCAAGAAGATTGTAGGTGGTAGTGAATGAGTAACGTAGCCTTATGGGAAATCTACATAGGCTTTAGATCCTGAAAGAATTTAATCATAAGGAAAATACAGCGGAGAGCTCCATCACTTCTTGCAAATAGTACGAGTACATTTTCCATTTACAAAACGTGAGGATTTGCTTAAATGAATTAGTAAAATTAAATTTTGCAAGCGGCAATTTTAATAATGAATTCGGGTATTCTTCACATATCAAGAACAAACTCGTATGCATTTGAATATTACAAGCTTTTGAACAATTTGACTATTTTCTCGCCTTTTTTCAAAAAGTGAAGTTCAATCTGTGTTTGAACTTCACTTTACTCTAAAATCTTAGCCAAACATGCAAAGATTCATCTTTGTAGAATGATTTTTTTATAAAAATTAAAACTAATTAACTAGTAAAATAATTTCATAATTAGTAGAAAGCAATCATCTAGATTGATTCAACTAGTAATGAGAAAGAAACTAGTAGAGTGATGAAAGAGATCCAACTAGGTGGGTCCAACTTCGAGAAAGAAGGTAAACCGCCGAATCCAACTCGGTTGGGCAGCGTTCGAGAAGTTGCGCTACATTTTCTCGTCAACATACCTCAGTACCTTAAAACAAAACTCTAAGATCAGTGTGTGTTACCAGTGATAACTTGCGGAGCTGAAACGTGGTCTCTGACTATGGGCCTCATAAAAAAGCTGAAAGTCACTCTTCAGAGCACCCACCCCCGCTACCGATTAAGGATAGCCTAAACATCCTTGGCATGGATGTTCATAGCAACCTAAACATGCAGACCGCCTGCATCCGGTCACTTTGGAAATCGATGGGGGAGGCCTATGTTCATCAGTGCACGTCTTGTGGCTGCGAATGATGATGAATGATGAATCATCTAGAAATTATAAAGTAAAAATTATTAATTCAAAGAGTACTTCTTTTTGGGACACTTTGTATACAAACATAATGTGACTCTGCCACCGCATCGGAAATTGATCATATATTGAGAAGACCCGGCGAAAAGACCGGGTCCTAGTCTGGTACCTCGTAACACAAGGACATTAATTATCCTTACTTCAAGACCATGACAAGTGGTGTGTTGTCTGGCGCATATTTATATACTATCTTTCCGGCCGCGGCTTCATTATATGACATACAGGATTATTTCCGACTTACGACGCTTAATTTAATTTGAAAGACAAGTCTACTAAAGTTTTTGTTTAACTTGCAACTTAAATATTCAGTTATCTTTAGTAAAAATAATCTAAACAATTTTTCCAAAAAGTAGCGCAGATATTATACGGCTTACTTAAAACAGCAACCAAACGCTTCAGTTCATGTTATTCAGTACTCAGAGAACGAAACACTATGTAGGTACTACCATTCAAAGTAAGGTCACATGATAACATGCGAAGTTTAGTGCTTCGTGATTACCGGCGGTCGTTTAGCCAGGTACAATATTCGACAATTAAGCACTGCTACCAAGAACGTTTTATTTCCTGCTTCGGAGCTGGCCAGTGATAACAAGGGGCCGGTATCGGCTGATAACATCACTAGTCACGCAATACCTAGCCAGGAGGCCTACTAACCCCCTTCGTTCGAACACAAAGTCGCGTAAATCTTCTGGCGCAAGGATATGAATGAATTAATGAACATCTGGGACAAATTAAACCAAGATCATCAGACCCCAAACTAAGCAGAGGGTGTCAGAGACTGATAAACGTACTTAAAGATTTGTAAATACATACACAAATAGATAATTATTTCCAGACAGGCTACAAACACATGTTCGTCACATTAATGTTTGTCACGGGTGGCAAGGCAGGATTGCTGCTTGTTCCGTACCGGAATATTTCATTTAGTTTGTTCGAATTTAGAATCTAAGTCTATTTCTAAGATGACACAACTTGGAGGGTAAACCACAAACTTTCGTTGATTTTTTATTTTGCCTACTGTGGGTAGCCCTGTTTCTTTGAAGCGTAAGTGTCGCTCGTGAGGCCGCTCCATACACTCGTCGCGCTTTCGAACTTTATCCATTTGGAGTATCACACCCATCATCTACTGATCTTTCTCTTAGTTGTTGAACCCTTCGTGAGTGCAAAATAACACCTGTGAATTTGTGAAGTGACACAACCGTTACCCACCAACACGAGCCCTCTGCCGTTCCCAACACCAGCGACCTATTCGAACGGTATAAGAATAAGGACTGGAGCAAGCTTCATCTTTCCAGAGACGAGCTGAGGAGAGGTCAGGTAAGCCCCAGTACGCCCTTATTTATCCATAACACTGCCATTGCGCCAACAGGCCTGTCGAAATTGAAGTTGTTTTTCTGGGTTTTCCAATCACCGTATTTGATATTAACTTCTTGTGTTTTTTAGCTTTCTACGAAACTTCGAAAATCTTGCAAAAGAGTAGGCCCCCAGGCCGCCTGCGTTCTTTATTCATCGAGTGGCCGTCTGAAAATCTAAGCTTATACCACAAACAGCTACAAGTCTCATACATATTTATGTTTTATCTACATTACTTAACACGTCGGGTTTGCATTAATGTCTTTGGGGGAATTCCCTTTTACCTGTTTAAATTATGACGTACATTTTAGTTTTCGAGGCAAGTTTTTAGGTAAAAGCGTAGCGCTTTGTGATTTAGATGCTGATGTTTTTGTCGTTATTCCTGCTGGTAGAGCCACACGGAGAACGCTGAATTAAAGGACATAAATATTTTTGTATTACAGTACGAGGAGGTACTTTGTATATTCAAAAAGGCAAAAAACAGGTGCATGAGACTGTATTTGTTTCGCAAAGTAGGTTAAAACAGGGTTGGATAATTTACGTGCAATTATTTTTAATGAATTCGTCTGAAAGCTTCTAAACGAAGGTTATTTTTGCTTTAGCAGCGGAATTGTCCCCAAATTATCAAGTTCTATCTTTATTCGCAAAATCCACTTATCTGCGAAATACAATTTGGATCAGGAACTCGGTAAAAGCTTTTCATATAAGTTTATGCAAAGATAACTCATATTAATTAGCTGGTTTTTCTTGACAAAAATACTACACTAGTAAATTACGGTACATATTTTCGATTCCAAATATTTTTTAACTCTGTTAAAGGGTACCTTAAATTTTCTAAATAAATAATTAGGCTATAAACAAATAGAGGGAATTCTATTAGATTCGGTCTATTTCTATGGATAGTAAGAAGGTATATGGCAAAAATGTAGATATTGTTTTTGTCAACTTTTACATACGAGTACTTTGCACTTACGACAGGTAAATTAACAAATACTGTAATTAAAAAAAAAATACAAAGTAACCATAAAATAAAAAAAATGTAGGACCGGTTCTACTAAGATAACTCCTGGCATAGTAAAAGGATAGAAGTAGGTTGTCTTCATACATACGCCCCGACCGCGGTTTATGAGCGCAACGCTGAGCTGCCGCTTGAAATTATTGTTTCGTGTAGTATTATCATGTTATTTCGTGTATGCGTGTACATCATCGTGTACATCATACGATGTACACGCACACGAAACAATAACGAAACGTATAATCGAATGTATATACGAATATACATTCGAGCTCAAATATTGCTACAAAATAGTATGCGTAAATAGGTATAGCAGTGTTTATGGATGACTTAGGATACAGGAGCGCCGTTTCTCCATACAAACGTAGTCCCCTGTTTTCTCCCTGGATATTGCTAGTAGAGAAATCATTATTCCCAAAAAAATCTATGGCTACTATTAGCATGTACCTATGTTTTCCTTTTTTGGATAAACTAATTATCAAAAAAGATATGACAATTCGAAAATCTAAAAAAAAGGTCATTTTTTCTGCTGTGTTCAAACATCCATAAAATTAATTTGATAAGAGTATATAAAAAAAAGAAAACATTGAAATATGGCTAAAGCCTTTTTAAAATTTTTACTATAAAAAGGAATTCAATCGGTCAAGTTTTTGAAAAGGGATCAGGGGACTACGAATCGTCGATTTTGTGTACTTTTGATAGGTAAATCCGGTCCGATTTGCAGGTGTCTATCGCACTTTGCGGAGCGCTCGAGGTTTGCAAAAGACAGCAATAGGTTTTACAAATACCTATTTTTGAATTCACTCGACCGTGCTGCGTCCTCCAGAATTATCTTTCTTCACATTACCTACCGTATGAGAACGGTGAGTACCTACCTAAGTACCTAACTTAACTGAGATTCATACTCGTAATATTGTGTTCAATCGGCTACAGATTTGTAGTTCGGATTGATTGTTCAGAGATTGACGCAGCATTTTTGACGATTGAATAAACTACATGCAGCAGCCCTGCGTGTACAGGCTTATTATCTCTCGCCAGGGGCCCGAGTCTGCTTACTTCTATCTCCATAAACTATGCTCCTGGTCTGTTGAACTTGAGATAACAGAGATATTCAATATTCAGTAAGAAATGCTTGTCATCCAAGTAGGTGATCTTCTAGATTGTAATAACCTTGCAACAGGAAGTATACCTTAATTTTTGACATAAAGTGAAGAGGTAGTTCGAGAAGAGTTTGAAGTATTTTAAAAAACATTTTCTTCTTCGGATACCTCTCATTTTCTACGTTTACAAGCCTCATGCTTGGGCATAATATTATCATGTTATATCACGAGAAATGAAGTATCAGCATAATTCAAATTTGTCTAAGAAATGTCATACTTTCGACATCCTAAGTCATCCTAAGTATAAGTGTATTACCTACTGAGTAGGGTTGTCAGAGGCTTACTATCTCTTATAGCCAGTCAAGTTAATTTCTCATACTGAGAGTAGCGAGCAATAGTGTCAGTAAATATCCAGCCAAGAAGATGCCTAGGCTGGATATTTACTGACGAAATATGAGATTAACGTGCCAACCATCAGTCGTTACCTGTTACCGCTGACTGGCTGGAAATAAAAGATCATGTTACGAAATTGCTCGCTACGCTCAGTTTAGGGAATGAACTTGACAAGTTATAACTGATTGTAATAAGGCCCGTAAGTGATAGGGGTGATTTGGCTTTTCATCATCGGAGGGCAAATTTTTCGATGGATGTTTTTTATTTTTTAGTAGCTAGTAATTTAGCAAAGTAAGATGTTTTATTTAATCATTTATAATTATTTCAGTAATAGGTCCTTTATACCGGGTGATTAACAAATAACTTCCGAAAACGATATGTCTAATATCGATATATCTCGATATATCTAAGCGAAAATGAAATTTATTTAACTTACTTTCATTTTAAGGTAGCTATACAAAATACTAGAACGGTTAGTATGAAAACCTTAAAATGTATTCGAAACATCTATTTTTTGCTTATATACTTACTACATCACTTACTGAGTATGCTATATCGTTTTCGGAAGTTATTTGATAATCACCCGGTATAATTACTAGGCCGCAGTACCAAAATCTCGTACAAAAACGTCAACACGGACGCTAGCGGCTGCTATTGGTGTAAACTCATGGTGAACATACTCGTACTAGGTACTAGGGTAGGGTAGTGTTAAAATAGGTAAATCGGCGCTTAGTATTTTTTTATGCTGACTGGGAGAGTGGCCTCCGCCAACATCACCACTCACCATCGCAGCTCAAAAGTGATACTTTGAAGGTGACACTGCTCATAATTTTTCAACAACTCAGAAATAAAAACAACTGGCCAAAGTGATTCGAAAGCATCAACAAACATTAGCCGGCTTTTTGTGCCTTCATGTATTTTCTTATCATATAATGTGCGAAAACATCGTAATAAACAAAATGGCGGCTGGAGGCTACGCCGCAAAGGTTCAATCCCCTTTGCATAGCTTTCCGTCTTCAAGCTGCTGATATAAATGAAAAGGAATCTTTTCACCAACCTAACTGCCATTGACCTACTTTACGTTGAAATTTGTCAAATGAACCGGGTTTCCCTTCCAGTGACCGTGAATTATCGTTAATCTCAGTTTTGTATCGAGCGAGTCGACAGATGTCGGCGTCCGGGCCTGCTCGCGAATAATGGATCCGGATAATCTCGAATCTGAATCAATTTATAACAATGGTCACTTCTGTGGGGTTGAAAGTAATAAATTTGAAAAAACACAACTCAATCTGATCTATTGTTCAAAATCAACATGCCGTTTTTATTCAACCTCCAATGTCGCACTGCTAAGGATAGGTGTATCCTAAACTTTTTCACTGGTTCCTGCCATGACGCAAATCTAAGCTCACACGCCAGGAAACGTTCATCTTTATGACACCAAAAACGTTATTTAACAAAAAAGGTAATTTTCAAGTGGTACCTTCTTTTGCAGTGTTATTACACTGTGTAGATATTCTCAAAAGATTTGGTCGTTAAAGATTTGCCGTCAAATAAGGTCTATGTTTGTGTTCTATGTCATATTTATCCTAGGAGCCTTATCACAATCTCTTAAAACTTGTCAGGTTCGTTACTTGAACTGAGCGTAGCGAGCCATTTCGTAATATGATCTTTCATTTTTAGCCAGTCAGCGGTTACCTGGCATAATCGCATCTTCTAAGCTGGATTTTTACTGACGAAATTGTTCACCACCATCCGTCTGGGGAATTGGCTTGCCTGGATATAAGCGATCGTTATACGCCCCCAGGAAACATTAATAGAAAAGAAGCGAGACCCACAATATACAGGCTACCGAGTTTCTACATAACCTAATAGCCCGGTCAAATTAGACCAAAAAATAGGGGTGAGGTTGCAATAATTCACACCCAGCTCAAATTTGGTAATATTGTTCAAAACACTATGAGAAATGAAATCTAAAAAGTCCTCGACGATCCGACAACTGGGAAAAAAAAATATTCTGGGTCAAAGGTCACAAAACCGAGTATTTCGCAATTTTCAGCAAAACGGTAAGTTTTATCATAAAATTAGTTAGGACAAAATTAAAGATCAAATATTTATCTATAAAAATGTCCAAATACTTTTTTCCTAAGAGCCACTGTTTCTGAGATATACCGATTCAAAAAGTTGGAAGAGTTGTTATCGTCATAATATATTTATACATTTTATGATATTTTTAAAAAATGATCTCATGATGTTACCGTTGAGAATACCAAATAAGCGCCATTCGTATGCAAGTAATGTCAGAACCTAATTTAACATATTCTATTTACTATCACTGCAGCACTGTCGGTACTAAATTTTACAGAATACGAAGTTCGGATCTCACAACAAATTCAGCAGTAAAAGTATGTCCACCATGAGTTTGCTCCAATGACAGCCGCTAGCGCTCGCGTAAACCGAGTTGAAGTTTTTGTATGGAATATCGGTACAGCGCTCCTAGTGATTCAAAATGAAACCAAAAATGGTACACAAATTTCTGAACCCAACGATCACCGTTCACGAGACGGAAACTCATGGTAGAAGGAAATAAAAGAAAAAGCATTTATTAATTACTAGCTTTCCGCCCGCGTTATCGTTATATATAATGGCGAATTACTTATAATGTTTATAAATTGAAGCTCATATGTTATTCTGATGTATAAGCACCGTTCAGTAGTTTTTGCGTGAAAGAGTAACAAACATACATACATACATCCTCAAAAACTTTCGCATTTATAATATTAATTAATTAGAAATAAGATTACACGTTGTTACACCGACATACTCGTATGTAGGAAAAATAAATAAATAAATAATAAATAAATAAATATCTGGGACAATTCACACCAAGATCATCTGACCCCAAACTAAGCAGAGCTTGTAATATGGGCGTCAGAGAATGATAAACATACTTAAATATTTCTAAATACATACTTAAATAGATAATAACACCCAGACACACAACAAATACAAATGTTCGTCACACAAATATTTGTCATGGGTGGGGATCGAACCCACGACCTCCGGGGCTAAAGGCAGGATCGCTGCCATTGCGCCAACAGGCCAGTCCAGTAAACAAAAATATAAACTAGAAAAATGTAGACAGAGCGAGCTTACAGAATAATAGCTTCACAGATTGCAACGAACGTGCTTCTAACTAATTAATAAAGACAATATAGGGTAGATATAGTCAATTGCAGAATTCGCAAACATTCGTCTTCACCACACCACGGATGGGCGCTTGCGTTTAATTTACAATTATTGATCGGCGAGGTGGATGGTTCGCTTCTTCTTCTTCTTCTCGAGTCAATGGCAAATATAGTATATTGATCTTATTTGTTACTGTAGTTGCCATTGTGGTGATCGAATTGGCCAGCCTAGACCCTGGGTTACCGGATCTAGCTGTTTCCAGGGTGCGCCGCGTCGAGGCTCCTATCGTGCCAGCCTAGACCCTGCGTTACCGGATCTAGCTGTTTCCAGGGTGCGCCGCGTCGAGGCTCCTATCGTGCACCCCATGGTTCGCTTACTCGGTTAGTTAAAGGCCTATGCATACTAAGCTGCGGGTCTGGAGTTCGATGCCCACACAGGAAAAATATTCTAGTAGAGCTTGTCTAAATTGAAATGACATATGCCAAACATCAGTTTTTTTACATACATACATACCATCTCTTCTTTTTCCCAACCGGGTAGGCAGAGATCACATCTTTCCACTTGCTACGGTCCTGACACACCTCTTGCGCTTCTTCCACGCTCATTAATCCTTTCATACATGCTCGTCGATTATGGGTACTCCTGACCTGACCTATTCTGAGCACGTCTTGGACTTGTCAGTAGGTACGTCCGTCTAGACCTTCCCCTTCCAACAGCTACATCCACCGTCGCCTTGTAAATTCATTTCGTTAATAACCTTTCATTCATCCTTTCCATATGCCCAAACCATCTCAGCATTCCCATCTCAATTTTTGTGACAACATCCTCTTTCACACCACAACGCTCTCTAATTATGCTATTCCTCACTTTTTCACTTAATGTCACCCCTGCCATACTTCGCATTGCTCTCATTTCCACTGCATTTATCCTACTTTCTTTTTTCTTATGCCATACCCAAGTCTCACTTCCATACGGATTAAGACCAGATCGGCGTAAGATCAGATTTTTACATTTTCAGTTTTACCTGAATAAAGTACATACCAAGACTGGGCAGTGTGTAAGTTTATAGTACATACTCATGTACGTAGATATAGCCTTCAAACTGCCCCACTGCTGGGCATAACCTCCGGTATAGAAATCAGACCTCGCCCATATATTTCGGAAGCTGCTGGCAGTAGGTGGCTTATGCATCCACCGGAAACCTTTAGAGTTTATCCGTCTACCTACCGGATGGGCGTCTAATGCTGAGTTTGTTTCCCATGATCTCTTTTCTAGAATGTCAAAATACTATATGTCAAATGTTCTTATAACTATGACATGTTGCATAGCAACCAAAAATAACTGTTAGAAAAAATAACCAATTTGTAAACTCTTTAAAAATACATAAATATGAGCTGTTAAATACAGTGTTTATATAGCGGTCTACGTTTTTCATACAATAAATGATTTAATAAACTGAAACTTCATATTACCCCAAAGCCATTAAAGAAGTTACTCGGCAAGCAATTTACTTTTAGCTAACAAAAGCACACCTTTGTTTTGAAGCCAATTAAGCCACATATTGGTGCTAAAAGTCTAAGTTGTTTTTCCAGTCATGTTTTGACAAATAATGGATGTTCAATTACTTCGGTGCTAAGTTTAAATTACTAGCGCCTCTAAGGAATCGTGTTTCAGCTCACCTTGGCACCTGGGGATTAAAATTTCGTATCTACAATAAAGCCCCAGTAAAACCTACGTAGACAGAAAAATTGCTTAAGGAAAATAAATTGTGTCAAAATGCGGCGTTACCAAGTTATTTTGCGAAGAGAAAACGCTCCGCCGAGCCTACAAATTAAAATGATTTTAAGGATTGAGACTCTGCCCTAGTAGACTGTGCTCTAAGATCTACCTACAGTATAATAATATTACACGCCCGTCCTGTGATAGTTACGGTCAATTTGCGACGTCGCATTTCTACGTGGTTTTTATATTGTAAAGTTAAGAAGTTTAAAATGAGCTTCCAGTCAGTTTCTCCGGGAGTTAATGGAATTAAAAGGGAAGTCTGTTCAACTACCTGCAAGTTTGGGACATGAATACAACTCGTGGTTGTCCAGGATATCGAATTACGTTTGCGCTTTTTACAGCAGCAAAGTAATATAGTGTTTGACGACACGGTTGGCGTAGTGCGCTGTAGCACGGTTTCTCGCCTCGGTTCCCGTAGTGTCCCGGGTTTGATTCCCGGTCGGGTCAATTCAGGAAACAACCTTTTCTGAATTGACTCGGGTCTGGGTGTGCTGGGAGACGCCCCTGGCTTATTTCCTTGTGTGGTACCTCGTAACACAGGGATATTAATCACTACTTTGAGACTATTACAAGAGGTGTGTTGTCTGGCGCATATTTATATTTATATTCAAAGTCGTAGGACATTAAATATGTGTGTATTGTATCGATGAAAAAACCATGTTTTGGTTTGTGGGCCTGACTAATGTAGCTATTTGTATTTGTTCTCTCCTGCAAATAAATTAAATTTTCACGACGCAAGTGTAGATAAATAAATCTGGGACATCTTGAAGTTGGACTTAACAGAGCAGTTTCAGATACTGTTGTAACATACATAGATATTTAAATACACATTCATAGCCCGACCCAAAATAAACAAAAATGTTTGGTAACATCAATTTTGAATTGGTCTGAAGAACTTAGGGTCTGAAGGCTCTTTTGCCTACTGCCACTATTGAATATTAAAGACATCTAAGTACATATTTCTTCGTGTCAATTACAATTAAGTACTCGAAGTAACAATGAACCAAAAGCTGTAAATAACTTAAAACTCCGAAATCTTGAAGCTCTGCGATAAATCATTTTAACCGTATCAGCGAATCTCTAAAAGGCATTCCTAGAAAAATACTCTATTGACGACTTACAAACGCTCCCGTTACACAAAAAACAAGGTCGCAAAGTAAGCGAACAGAAGTGACACTTGAGTTGTGGAGGAAATTACTTAAACCTAAGTGCGGAGTCGGCAAACAACTGCTTTGAGAGCGAGACAGACGCCGCCCGGGCAGACGCGAAATGTCAATATGGCAATTTGTTACCGCCACTTAAATGGGACACGTACTACCTTAAGGTAGCCACGTAGGTAAATAAATGAAATAGAGATGAAGCATCAACAACCGCGCTGTGATAGGTGACACTACTACGGGTGCGCGTGATCACTGGGTGCTTAATAAGTATAAGTAGCACTGTTTAGGTTAATACCGGCTCGGCCAGTGGTCAAGCCCGGGCCTTACCAACACGCGTAGTAGTGTACCTGTCATTCATGTGGCCACAGGGCATAACTTGTTCAGTCCAACACAGCATAGATGACGCTGCGATTAAATTAAGTCACGCTTTTTCTCGCTCCAGTACAAACTGCACGAGATAACATGTAACAATATTTTTGTACGATGCGCATGTTAACCCTACTGAAGTGATACTTCTATAACCAATTAAAGTAACAAATTTTATAAGTAAATGCAAGGCTATCTGACCTCAAATGAAAAGTTAATGTTGAAATACACGAAACATTTGTCAAATTAACTGTGGTCCTGGATTGGAATTATACCCATTGCGCCAAAAAGCTTTCAGACCTGTGTTTCAGACAAACATTAAGCATTGAAATGAAACTTTTAACGAACAGTATGTTATTAATATTTAAAATCATATTTAGTTACTCCATTTCAAATGAATGAGGCAGTAGCGTAAACATAAGAAATTATATCCTCGTTTTTGTATATCCAACTTCTAGAATCAGTTGAAAATAACGTAACCAAATACCTTATGTCTCTACCAGCAGCAGAGAAACTTTACAAAATGGAATGGAATTTCAGCGAGCTTAATAACCATGTACGAACCTCCGAACCCTTTCATTTGCTATAGCTTGGTGTCGAATACGTAGGCTTTATAGACCGATGCCGTAAGTCGAGTAGTAAAAACAAAGGACAGGCTTCCAATGCGGAGTCCGGATGAGGCTCTGACCAACGCTGAATCAATGTTTTGTTCGAAGTTTTTCATTTGTAACAAAGTTCTTTCTAACTATGTGTTGGTATTAGCAGTTAGTGAGATGAGCAGCTATGATACAAAAAACGACATGAATACATTGGGCACCTTTAATACTAGTGCAGGCATTTTTATAACCTTACAATCCGTTTTCGTTTCGTGTGTCTGACTGGGGTGTTACTAAGTAACTAAGTATGACTGAGGACCATATTCTAGAATCGTACTCAAGCACTGATCTGTACTTGAGTAGAGATTTCAAGTTCATACAAAAACTTCACTCAGATCTATCCTCAAGTACAGATTTTGTTTAAAAATCCGGGCCTGAGTGCACAGTTGCACAGAACCTGTCAGAGGTAGAGGTACGACCTCCACTTTCAATATCCTCCCAAAATAATGACAAATGGATGATTCTATCGCTTTCGAGGCCTAGTGGTAAAAGAGCTCATGCAGAATCTGGAAGTCCAGGGTTCAAATAACAAAGGCAAACTAGTATGTTTATGTGAACATAGCCCGAGTTTGTAATCACTAGTTTAATAACCTTTAGATAGCGCAGACTTGATTTTAATGATAAGGACTTTGCCCGGAAGTGGGACATTGCATAAGGCTAATTACTTTTACTGTGGGAAAGCCCAGTGTATAAGCCTAGTGCATGACATACCAACGTACGTAACCCCTCAATCTTACTTATAGGAAAGTCCTCAGTTTGTTTATTTATATGGTAAACAATAAAACAGATCGATACTGTTGACTGACTTTAATGTTTTCAATCGTTATAATTTTATTAAAAACCAGTTAATACTTAATTAGCTGGCTAGGTTATCGCAGTTCAACAATAAAGGTTATACCAGGAAAGAAGGGTGCTTGAACTGCTTGATAATAAATGTTTTCTGCCGAAGCAAAGCCATCATTTGGCTTGAATAATGAATGGACGTAGTCTTATTTCTAAATACAAAGGTTCCCGGCCAACTAAGTAAAGGGGACAAGCCTTTTAGTTTTGATGATATTTAGAGGTTGATATATAAATAAAACTTGAACTCCAGACAAAATATGCACGAACGCATTTATTTAGCAGATACGTTAGAAGATACGTTACGACACATTACAAGGGAAAAAATGGAGGTAAGAAAAAAAATGTTACCAACATAAGATAACATGCAATGCCAACTTAACAGCTTTAAGGTTGCGTTCTCAATTACCAACACTCCCTCCAGAACGCAAACCCATTTTATCTATACAATATAAATGTTTCGCTATTGTTACACCCTTAGTCAAGTTATCAGCTACCATATTACAACCATTCACAAACAAGAATTTTACTTGAGACTTTACAATGTTATCTCTGAGAAAATGCAATTTTATGTCTATATGTTTAGTCTTAGGTTTATAACAATCAGTTGAAGCTAATCTAATTGCACTTTGGTTATCACTATAGATCACTGTTGCACTGTCCATGCCTTGGCCAAGCTCAGCTTGCAGTTGCCGAAGCCACAAGGCCTCCTGGGTCGCCGCTGCCATCGCCATGTACTCGGCCTCTGCTGTAGAGAGGGCCACAGTCTGTTGTTTACAGGAACTCCATGATATACAAGCATTCTGAAAAATAAAAGAATACCCAGTACATGATCTCCTGTCTGCTGGGTCACGAGCCCAGTCTGCATCACAAAACCCAGTTATTTCTCTTGATTCTTCTTTAACATAGCATTACTTCAAATTCTTGGTTCCTTGCAGATATCTCATAACTCTTTTAACTGCAAGCCAGTGTTGAATTCCTGGATAGTTACAATATTGACTTAATTTATTCACTGCATAGGTGATATCAGGTCGTGTGACTTGTGCCAGATATATAAGACTGCCGACTGCTTCTCTGTATGGAAAATTACTATCTTCGTTTTCAGGTTTCTTATCAAATTTTGTATTTACCTCTATAGGAGTACTCACGGGTCTGCACTCGGACATGCCAAATCTTTCCAGTATTAGGTTAGTATATTTCTCTTGGTCCATCATAATGACACCTGCTTCTCGATTTCTTATTATATTAATGCCAATGCATTGTTTTATTTCTCCCAGGTCTTTCATACAGAATTCCTCTTTCAGCTTCTCTTTTATACTGATTGCTGTTTTCTTATCTTTTGTGAAAATAAGGAAATCATCCACCCACACTGCAATGAATGTCATATTAGATTCAGTTACAGAATAATAGATACATGGATCAATTTTCGATCTCTCCAAACCAATTTTGAGTAAAACATGGTTCAATTTTAGGTTCCACTGACGACTCGCTTGCTTGAGCCCATAAATGGATTTATGTAAGTGACATACCTGACCATTCTCTTCAAAACATTCTGGTTGTGACATGTATATTTCAGTGTCTATGTCTCCTTGAAGAAATGCACTTATGGCATCCATCTGAATCATTTCTAGGTCATACTTAGCAGCTAGAGCAAGCAAGAATCGAACTGAGGTATATCTTACCACAGGGGCATAGACCTCGTCATAGTCACCTTTTCTTTGAGCACACCCTTTACTTACCAATCTTGCTTTAAAACGAACAATTTTTCCTTTCTCATTGGTTTTACCTTTAAATACCCATTTACATGGCAAGGCTCTTTTATTTAATGGCAAATCTACCAGTGACCAGGTCTCATTCTTTATTAATGAGTCATATTCCTCCTGCATGGCCTTTTTCCACTGTTCGGAATGAGTAGATGAAAGAGCCTCATCAAGAGTCTGAGGATCATTCAAATCAAGTATTGGACAAAAGTAACTCACATCGTGATCATCCCTCTCTGCATACTGGACAGCTCTGCGTGGGCGTAAGTTTACATTACGTGCTGGTGTTGACAGATCAACTGACTCCTCTGGTATGTAGGATGAATCATCATTGTCGCCAGACTGATAGTCATCACTAGAAGAATGTTCTAAGCTGCTTACTAACTCTTCTTTACAGGATTCTCCAGATGACTGTATTTCAGGACAACTGTTAGGCACACAAGGTATGTACATCTTATTATCAAATTTTCGAACATTTTCTAAAAATACTACATCTCTACTCTTTATAATTTTATTAGTATTAGGGTCAAGTAACCGGTAACCCTTGCTAGATTCACAGTAACCAACAAATATAAATTTTCTAGATTTAGTCCCATTTTTGGCGTTTTTCTTTAGGTACTTGAGCCATGAGAGCCATGACCTCTGAGCCAAAAAACTTCATATTTGACAAATTGGGTTTCTTGCCTGACCACATCTCCATAGGAGTCTTGCCATCCAATGATCTTGTGGGTGACCTATTTACTATATAGGCTGCTGTTGCTAGCGCCTCACCCCAATATTGCTTTGACAAATGAGCATCAAACAACATACACTTGGCCCTTTCCACCAGTGTCCTGTTCATCCTTTCTGCAAGATCATTCTGCTGGGGTGAGTACGGGGTACTTGTTTGATGTTCAATTCCATGCTTATTTAAGAAACTTTCAAATTCTTTGTTACAGTATTCTTTTCCGTTATCTGATCGAACAGCTTTTATCATTTTATTTAGTTCATTCTCTACTTTGCTTTTAAAATCTTTAAATACTAACAAAATACTCAATTTTTCTTTCAAGAAATAAACATGAACTTTTCTGGTAAAGTCATCGATAAAGGTTATAAAATATTTCATACCTCCCAGTGATGCTTGTTCCATCGGACCACATAAGTCTGTGTGAATTAGCTGCAGTGGTTGTGAAGCTCTCGAACCAATATTATTAAAAGGCAATCTACTTTGTTTACCTTCGAGGCAGGTGGTGCATGTGATAATACCTTTACTCTTGTCTGGAAATGGATTGACTCCCTCTATACAATTTGGTAATCTGCTAATATCTGAAAAATTCAAGTGTCCCATGCGCCTATGCCATAGGACAACATCATTTAAATCATTTGAGCATGTTAGATTTGAAAAGACTTCTCTGTGGGTGTTCAACTGGTACAGATTGTTAACCAATGTAGCTATGCACAAGAATTTTCCATTCTGATCATAAATATCACAACATTTATCTCTAAAATGTACCTTACAGCCTTTTTTCACCATAGCGCTTACTGATAAGAGATTAGCAGCAAGTTTAGGTATGTATAGAACTTCTCTTACCTGAATTTTAGCTTGCTCATTACCATTCAATAATAAATTGACCTTTCCCATACTTTCCACAGGTAGCGGTGTCTTACTGGCCACAGTTATGGTTGGTATCGGTGGACTTGTCACATCATACATCCAGTCACATCTATTAGTCATGTGCATGGAGGCACCTGAGTCCACATACCAAATGTCCGGATTCATTGTCTGAGAGGAAGCTGAAAAAGCTGCAATAAAACTTTTATTTCCTTCTTGTTTTTCTGTATTTTTCTTCTTCGGATCACGACATTGCCTCGCAAAGTGTCCATGCTTGTTACAATTATAACAACGGGGTCCTTTCTGGATATTGACTTTTACTATACTGTGATTCCCATGATTAGCTGATCTCCTCGTGAAGAATGCTGTACTTTCTGAGCATTGAACTTCCTGCAGGAGTTTTGTTTTGATTGAGTCTGCTGCTATCTTGATCCCAGAGCTTTCCAATCCCATTATCATGGGCTTATAGGTTTCAGGCAGACCAGCCAACATCAGCGTTCCCAACCATTCATCATCTATGTCAAACTTGATATTTCTGAGCTTATGTGCGGTAGACATAATCTTATTCACATAGTCATCTACATTACGAGAACTGTCCAATGTGGTCGTGATGAGGTCTCTCAATAAGGCTACTTTTCTGTACAAACCGTTGTCATCAAAAGCATGTTCTAAACTTTCCCAGACTTCTTTACATGTGGTCGCACTCTGCACATGTACATAGTTGATCGGGTCTAGCAGTAAAATCAGCTTTGACTTAGCCTTGGTTTCTTTCCTTTCGTCATCATTAGTACCTTCTATACAGTTCCACAAATCTTCCAGTTTGAAATAAGCTTCCACTGCGAACTTCCAACTTGCATAATTGTCTCTTCCGACAAGTCTATCAATGTGAAATGGATTGTGGCCACTGGACATCTTCGCAATAAAAAAATAATAGCTTTTATCAAGTTTACACTGGTTTTACTGAACCACGCCACTCCCGGTATGAGTGGTTAACCTCCAAATGTATGGCAGAACAAATACGCCGGCCGGTTTTTGTTAAGTTCTGTTTATATCAACTACGCTCTGCTACCATGATGATATTTAGAGGTTGATATGTAAATAAAACTTGAACTCCAGACAAAATATGCACGAACGCATTTATTTAGCAGATACGTTAGAAGATACGTTACGACACATTACAAGGGAAAAAATGGAGGGAAGAAAAAAAATGTTACCAACATAAGATAACATGCAATGCCAACTTAACAGCTTTAAGGTTGCGTTCTCAATTACCAACAAGTTTTATTTAAAAAACATTGTGGTTTTTATTCTCAAATATCGTTTTCAATGGTTAATAAATGTTCAGTGGACTCATTTTTATTTGAAATTTCTCTTAATATACGTCTTGAAAATATATTCGTCTGATTAGTTATATATAATAATATAGTATTTTGTGAAAAAATCAAGTACTATTAGCGGATTTTATGCTAAGAGGTATTATCTACCAGTCCAACTGCACAATCAAACATAAATTATAGACAGTGCCAAAGATTAAACAGAAAACTCAAAGTTAAAAACTTGATTAATGATAACTAGAATCTAAATCTCATTTAATTACCATAAGTTATGTATATTAGCTTTATTCACCTTTGTTGAAATTGAAATCAGATTCCTCTAAGCAAAAAAGCTTGTTTAAGCAACAGAGAGAAATGGCATGTTATGGCACTAGAAATCTTGGCATTGAGTAATTTATAAATTGGGAGTTGAAACTTGTTTATATTATGTAAAAAAACTTTTGAAAATCATTACGCGTCAGACTCTAGTAAAATAAGGCAGCGCATATTTATTTATATTTATTTTATTGGACTAAGTAAATTTAAGGCTGCGCACAAGGCTTACATAGCTGTTTGGAAAATATAGGCTACTATCTCTATTTGGCGTTACAAATTTTAACAAAATGTGTTCATAAAAAGATTCAGTGAATAAAGACCGCAAATGCACTGTCCGGAAGCAGCTGCTAATGAATGAAGCCAATCAACAAAACCTTTCAGCAAAGTAAATTATTTGAAAAAAGTAGCGCTCTTAAGAAGTACCAAAAAAACGAGCAATCTGCTTAACCGCCGATAATTATTCAAAACAAATGCCGGACGCTTAGGCATAATGAATAAAGGGCAAGAACACTAACATTAATGAAAGTGGTGGGCGCCTCGAAGGAGTTGCCACGATAATGGCTGCATAAAATCTAATAGAGGCCTAACAGTGGTACATTTCATATCAAATTAGTGTTGCCACTAGACAAATATCGATAAAGATGAAAAGCCAGTCGAAACGTCTGGAAATTAAACGACTATCAAAAGAACTATTGATGGTAGAGCAAAATATGCCAAAACTGTTGATGACTTTTAATGATTTCGATAAAACTGAACTTTAAGATTTTTTAACGCTATCTATCACTGATATGGGTAGTATTTACCAACCACAAAGAAACAATTACTGAGACTGTTGATCACTTTGAACTATAGATGCTATCAATGGTTAAATATTATGATTAGGTTATACTCGTACCATTCTCATAATCGTGTTTGCGATGACCAATGCTGTCTGATATCTGAACAACGTTTCTCTATCGATAGTTTATTTACGCTGAGTGTCGTCAGTCAATAGCAAAGCATATTGAAGTATGGATGACCGTACAGCTAATTGTTAAGCTGTAAAAAAATCACAAATTATGGCTTGACCCGTACCATTTTGATCTGAAAACTACATTTTGTGAAGGATGTTTGAAAATATTGTGTGCGGTTATCTGTAAAATACAACGAGTATTCAATGGTATTGTCAGCTTAGCTAATGATGGTGCTATTTTTTTTCCGATTTTATTTTCCAAGAATCAACTTGAAGCTATCGATAGCGGGTAGCTCAGCAACACTCAGGGGAAGCCTTAGGCTGAATTTGGAACATACGCCGACGGGCACTGTTTCGTAATACAATTCCGTATTAGATTAATGAAAACTTGTGCACGAAAATTATAGGGTGGCGAAAGTTTGTTGTTAGTTTGAGCATTTTCATGTGTGTGGTCGTGCCCTAATTTTTGTTATGTTAAGGTTTCCTTTTCATGAATAATTTGGAAGTTTTAATTAACATATTACACAAAGAGGATGCCAGAAATGTGTATTGAATCTGATTATTTACTTACATTATGTATACTTTGATTTACACCCTGAAAATAGGTTTGATTTACATTGACTATATTTTGATTAGGTAGGGCTTGCTCTGATAGAGGACCTGTACAAAGTTGATAAAGATCTTGTATTTGTGCTTCAAAATAATATTGAAGTTTTATCTGAAATTTTTCGCGTACAAGAATCAAGTGATAGCAACTTAAACAAATAACGTACTATTTGTTTTTATGAAGTCAGTTTGAATCGCAAAATGCGTTCGTAAAGCCTAGTGCATGCAAGTAAGCTGCTATGATTAAGAAAATGACGTGAGAATTAACCTGATCAAGGCACCAATTTAAAGTGACCATTTTTGTGTTATCTGACGTTTATGTGTGCTAGATATGTAGTTGTAAATAATAGTTTTGTTGTATCCATTCATACTTTATATAACACCATTTTCTTTTTACAAATCCCTACTATTTACCTAACAATTGTGTCCTAGTACATAATATAATATTAGGTCACACGGATCCTCATATTTGAATAGAAACAACCTCTATTACGGACCCGGCGAACTTAGCTAATTATGGCGTTGAATGCCCCCGGCACGAGTAAAAACTTTAATTAACTTCATAGGCTTCAGTTTAGCAGCGTTTAGATTTCATTATGTGGGGGTTACTTAACCTATTTTTATAATAAAATTAATGAATATATTATAGACCACTAAAAGGCGAAGAAAGAAATCAGTTTCACAAAAAACCAATCGAGGTAAGTAATAGTTTCTGAGCGTTTGTAAATATTTGTAGCTTCTCGCCAAAACTTATAACCTCCCACTAGTGTCCCCACCGTGATTAAAATCAAGCACTGTCACATTTATACTAGTTGATTATTTACACCTTGAGGAAAATTGTATTTCTTACTCAGTGAGTGTTTTAGAAAATATTTAAATGTAAATTATAGATTAAGAGGTTTCTTGCTTACAGATCCATTGTAAGCAAAAGTTTTCTCATTTTTACATGTTTTTAAACTTCGCACGATGTAATCGAAAAATGAACAACAAAAATAAGAAAACTATCAGCAAGTCTAGCCGCTATTCTTTTCGTATACATCGATCACAAAAGTTTCACCAACAAAACGCAACTTTTCAAAGTTCTCAGTAGCCAGTAATGGATACCATCACATAAGATCTAATGAAATTGCCAAGAACAAAGAAAAAATATATAACATAAGTAGTAAAACGACAGAAGGCATTGCGTTGCCAGAGCTAAGAACACACGTCATTGCAAAGTAAATAGAATTAGAGGGTTTAGAAGCGAGTCCAGTGCTTGTTGGCAGCTCCAGTTAGCGAAGTTAATGGGAGATCTGTCTAGGGTCGGGTTGCATTGATAGCAAAAACTAAGATTATTTTAAGTAGATTAACCCAGTTTTATTTATTTTGAGCATCGTATATTTAATTTGAATTTAAATATGAAAAAAATGTTTTTTTAATTTTAACACCATATTTTTTACGCTTTATGGTGCGGAATCAGGCAAATACCGGTTCTAATTTCACACAATGAATCACTAGGCGGCTGATTGGTTTGGGAATTTTGGTTCTATGAGAATGTAACAATTATTTACAATAAAAAAAAGGTTATATTATTCCCTTACATTGGCTTGGAACGTAAGAAACATACATTTTAATATTTTCTACGGCCTGGTGGCCTGGGCTGGTTTCAGTAGCTTAGTTGCAAGAACAGTCACACGGTTACGGAAGGCGCAGGTTCAACTCTCGCTTAAGACTTACGACTGAGTTATAACTTTCTCATTTTCCTATCTTATTATAAATAATCAGAGATAGGAAAATTTATAATATTCCTCATTCAGTTCACCGTGAACGAGTTTTGCAAAATTTAATTATTATTCATTATGGAGTAAACTACGATTAATTTTCAACATTGTTTCCTGGGGTTTCGCTTAAATAGTACGAGTAGTTAAGAGTCTAAAATGGTTAATTTATGTATGATTTCGTAACAGAATAATACAAGTAAGTAGTATAATATTGTGCAGCTCTAACGCTGGTATTAAAGCTTAACTCTCTGGGTGCACAGTACAGAATACTCTTATCGAATTACGCTAGCAGCTGGCAGCCCTGTTGCCTTTCGTAGACAGCACAAAAATAACGTTGCAAACATTAATGTCTCGGAATAGCGTCTTCTTCGCTGTATTCTTTGCTAGTACTTTTTAGGGTTCCCTAACAAAATTAGAAAAACAGATCTTATAAGGTAACGACTCTCAACTGTTATTTATGGTCAACCATTTGAGACTATCACCAACTAGAAACAATGAAAACATGTAGAAAAGGATAACTGACGAGTTTCTTGCCGGTTGTTCTCAGTACAAAATCAGCTCTTCGACACGGTGGTAGAGTCAAGTTTATTTAACCACTGTATATATAGATTTATGTATACTTTTACTCGTATCATTAATATTTATTAACACGTCGTCAGTTGTTATAGTAATTACATTAGAAACAACAATACAATTTAACGCATCTGGTGCTTTGAATGACGAGGTGTTAATTATCATTAATAACTTGTTTCGTGAAGTTTGACAATTAAGATTACTTTTTACAGGTTTGTGTGAATAAAAAAGTTTAGATTTTGACTCATCAGCATAACATTTAAGAGCTTCTCTCAAGTCGATGAGCATTCGCACGAATCACGCATGCGGCGCGGCGCCTCTGACAGATAGTCCGCTTAGAACAAACCCGCCAATTTGATCACGCACACAGACACAGTGAGTTTACAGTGTAGCGGCAAGTCGCACTGTCGCGAGTCCTTTTGTTTTTGTCGAACTTGGTGCAATTTTCCACACGATGAATTTTGTTATTGGCCGTCAAGTAGGTATAGCCCACATCCTTAATTGTAATAATTCAGAGCAAATATAGTAGTAACCCTGGCCGGTTCACGCAAGCTTAGGAAGAAGGTGCGAGCGGTCCTTCTGTAAACTCTTCATTTTGTGGCAGTCGCCATTCCTATCTGCACTCTGTTAACACTTTCAATTCTTTCTACGACATGACATTTACCTTTTCCTTCACTTGTTTTATAAAATCCTTATAATAATGAACTCGAGTTGGTAGCTTTGAATACAATTTGCTTGTCCAAGTTTGCTGCAAAGTAAAAACTTTCATAACTACTGTTAGTTTAGTTAGAGGCAGTTATGAAAGGCTTTTAAAATCTTTAATTAGAGTTACTAGAGCAAATGGTGCCATAAACGAGGCCGTTATTTGCTCGTTATGCAATAAGTTTTTGTTGGAATAATGGATACCGGCGGGAGGCTCATCATCTACAACGTTGGGTTCTAATACCATTTGTAAAAAGTGGGCTTTTGAGTGTTCCGTTCACTTCTCTCTGACTACTCTGTTTGGGGTAATAGTAAAAATCTTTTTAAGCTTTACGAGTAGAACCCTTCACATCTCCCCCTCGTTATTTGCAGCTTTTTGCTGAACCCACTCCGTCGGTTTATTATTGACTGACCTTTACAATGATAGAACAAAGTTTTTAGTATCTACAATAACTGAAACAACTTCATTTACTACAGCGGACTAAAAAAGGTTTAATAAAGCTGTACTTCTTATTTATGTTTTAAATAAAACCGCAGTTTTCGTCTGAATGAAGCCACGCTTTTTAAAAATGTATTCGTTTACTTTAAATTTATTATTTGTGTGAATTCATCTGCGAATTGTGATTCAGTTCAACATCATAGCACCCTGGGATCATTGACCGGATGAACAAACCGATACCGCAGAATTGTTTGCCTATCAAAATAATATCAGCCTGCATGTCTGCTGTACATTCAAACATTGCTCCGATGGACTGTGGTTTACAATCATATACGTTTCCTGCTAACATTTTAGAACAATACATTATTATAACAGTTTCATGAATATCAAATGGCAGATTTTCCTAGTTACCAACATTTTACAGACTAGTCTAAACACTAAAAATTCACGGCGATACTTACTAGAATCTGCACACATAATTCAGTCTTGCAAAAAACAGCACAGAGTGAATTGATAAACTTCTTTGAAGTTAAGAAAGCCTCCTTTGCTGTCAGACGATGCACGCGATTATGCCGCCTTGGCAAAATTGTCGCCATAAATCCACCAGCCCGCTGATAGAAAAACTTTGTAGCAAGCGCCCGGAGTTCTGCCAAGTCTACTTGTTTTATACCCCTTAGACTTGGCATCGATTACGCACGTAGATATTAAAGAAACATGATATTCACGGTCCGACGGTGATGGAAAATGCGGCGGTTTCAACGTGGGATAGTTAAATAATATTAAATTTTTAGGATAGCTTACATATACCATAGAGCAGCTACATAATTTGTTTAACTTAAATATGTATGAAAACTTCCACAGAGCCCACCAAAGTGTTAAAAAGCTGCTGACCAAAAATTTCAGACACTGATCAGAACAAACTTGAATATTTTCATGAAGAAATATAAAATAATAACTCGAACCAGAACAAACAATGTTAGTTCGAGCTTCAGGTAATAATTGAATAAGGTAAGCCTTATGTTCGAACATAATGCTTACCTTATTTTTTATTTAAATAAATAAATAAATAAAAAATAAGGTAAGCATTATGTTCGAGTACCTACTAAAATCTTGTTCTTGTTTTGAAACTCGGACTCACTAAAGAATAAATTCAGCTCCAAGGATCTAATGTTCTGCTATTACCCTTGGCCTGGCACCAGTTCATCCCACGTCAATATGAGCGCGAGTCAGCTTACAATGACAAAGTGATCCGCGACTGAGCTATGGCCCTATCGACGACCTCTCTTTTTGTCTCTATGATTGATGGACGCCTCTGTCGTTACCCGACAACATTGCGACTGCTCGCCCTTTCCACATATCTGGGAATAGTTTCGATATCGATAGCTTAAATATAGCACAAATACAACACTAAAACATGGAGGTAAGCGATCTAAATACACTACTACAACTTTCAAGAAAAAACACACTTCTTACTCTCAAAATAGAACCAATCTTAGTTGTTACAATGTCTAACTTTTTCTAGCTCAAAGTTTCTTATTTTGTCAGCAAACTGGAACTCTAACTTAATATCTTAACTATTTACAAACAGCTTTCCTTCGTCATTTTCACACTTTATCAGTTTCAAACTTGTTAAGTGTTAAAAATTTCAATCTTAGAACACTCGCTTTGAATAGTAAACTATTGGTAAAGAAATAAACGTCAAGAAAATAAAGTTAGATACTAATGGCGTTTCTCAATATCAGCGCCTTTGTTCAAATTTGATTGATGCGCGAATGTTTCGCTTCTTCGGCGTTTCTTGTCGTTGCCTAAAGACAAAGACGGAGCCGCTAATGAATCTTCAGGATCGTTCGGCTCAAAACTTGTCTGAATCAAACGTCAAGTGATGCGTCAATG
The DNA here is from genome assembly GCA_947369235.1 of Udea olivalis. Lineage (NCBI taxonomy): Eukaryota > Metazoa > Arthropoda > Insecta > Lepidoptera > Crambidae > Udea > Udea olivalis. Next base: position 5,148,122 of record OX376346.1, on the reverse strand, counting down.
GTCATGAATAAACATTCTCTTTTAAGTTCGTTTCAAACATTCATGGCGAGGTTTACACGCGATTTGCATACAGTTGTTGCTGCGGAAGCTCCGGTGGAAAGTGCTGGTGTATTTCGGTTATGTCAATCATATCTATTCAACTGTTTTCCTTACAGAGCTCTCACCTAATGTGATTTCATGAGTAAAAAATAAGACTCATAAATTTTTATTAGAATTGTTACTGTAGATTTAAACGTATTCAAAACAATCAATTCAAGCAGTGAAGTGAGCTTGATTTGACAACGTCCGTCCTATGTACAGAATACAGCTGACTTTTAGAATATAATTTCAGGCACAGGGTAAAAACTGTTTTATTCAGATTGAGAAATGTTGCGACGTAGCCGTTTGTATTAAACTTTTTTTTACTAAACTAAATTCATTTTACTATATTAATTGAACTAAATAGTATGTCTGTCCTCTCAGTTTGTTTTTCGGAATCTTATCAACATTCACTGAGTCTATGCGATTTCTGCGAACTCAAAATGTCCACAAAATATATCCGGATGCTGCAGGTTGAATAAAACAAATAATACGTGCCGCGTGCTGCACTAAAATGTGCCACTTGGAAAGTAAATATCTTGCGGATAGATGTCTCTGTGGAAGCAGTGTATTGGCGTTCCTAAGATGTGCAACATCCTTGGCTGAATGAGTGTGTAGATCACCTATTTTAGTAGGCAGTTCCTGAGGTGTTGCCGACCTTCTTAGAACCTTATCAACTCTTTCCTGTAGAACTCTAAAACATATACATCTTGGATTATTACGAAAACCACTCCCGTTAGCTTATTTCACGATATAAGCATCCGAACTGATTAGAGCTCTGGCGGCTTTGAGTGTGAGGATAAACCCTGATGATGACGAGAGGACAGTAGCTCTACCATGTGTTTGTCTCTTGTAAACTACGATAGTTAACAACTAGTGTGTCATTTTTAGTTCCTTTACTATTCAACTAGCTGCCGCGACATACTTCGTTCTGTCAAAAGTAATTGCACGTCGCGGCGTCGGTAAAACAGCACATCTTGCCCGCGTTTCTCCGAATTGATTTACATATACTATTACTTTTCACTGAATGTTTTGTGCAATCATAATAAAATATAGCATATGTCACTCCCTGATAACGTAGCTTTATATTGGTGAAATATTTTTTTAAAGCGGTCCAGTAGTTTCGGAGCCTATTCAAGACAAACAAACAAAAAAAAACAAATCTTTCCTCTTTATAATATTAGTATTGATAGAAGCGCTATACCAAAATACCATCCAAAATGTTACCATAGACGCTAGCGAATGTCTCTATAGTTAACTTATGGTAGTGGTGATGAATGTGATAATAAATAGTCATAGATAAATGTTACAATAATCTACATAAATAGCTGAAGTTAAAAGATGCTACCATAGTAACTCCTTTTACTATGATGCTGCAGTCTCATGTTGCTTAGCCTCAGCATGGTCCTGAATTAAATTGTAAGATGCAAACTGTGAACCATAGTAGTATATAGGGCTACTCTACTACGCTTTTGTTCGACCGCTCGTTGCTTGTCAGATGCAATCAGCGCCTAAACTAGATGAAACATTTTGCTTTTACAGATATAAACTTGTTCCGGATAATATTTTGATATTTTTAAACAAACAAATTGAATAACTGAATTATCGATGTTATTGTGCTCAAACTCGTTCCAGAATGTGACATAGGCGAGCCGGGCGCCGAGCTCTGTGCCAACTGGGATCCCTGCATCGCTTGGAATAAACCACACGTGCCCTGGTTATTTTCTGGAAACTTCCAGCGGCTACAAATCACAAGGCGACGTTAGAATTTCTAAAGTTCCTTCTACCCGTTTTTACTCCTTCAGTTACCTAATAGAGTCTGCTCGTTTGGAATTTACTTTACTCGTATAACCCCACCCTGTTTGCTGCACATATGAAACGAAAAATTAAAATTTTAGGAGAATATCACTTTATTACAGTTCAGCAGTAATTCTGTATGTCGGGATCTGGGTGTTGCCAGGATATTGGTCGTTTCTAGATCCCGTGACATAATAAAATATTTTTCTTTAGAGCAACGGCAATGGTGTGGTATTTTATTTATTTATTTTTACATGTTAGCCCCTAATTTTTATTCGTGCATTTTTACATAAAAAAAGTTGTTTTATATTTAACTAAATGTATTATTTTTTTTACAAAAATTGTCACGGGCTTTTGCTGCCTATTTCTCATATAATCTGTTTATTTAACGGGTAAATGATCATTACAGTGGTTTTTTAAGCATGAAATGGAACGTAGTATGCATGAAATAATTAACCAACTAATCATTCAAAAACCAAATAGCAGAATGAAAAGGTAACTTTATCTTAACTTATATTTTGGCAGTCTAATAATTATTGCTAAAAGTGCAAGTGCATTCCGCGGCATTGCGCAAAAAGTTATCCTATTAACGGGTTGCATTGCGACAATTCCATGCAAAGTATTGCCAAAGTTAATGTGCATCACGCAAACTAAAGTTCAGTTGCAGTTTGGGACAGGAGTTCATGAATAGCTTCTATATAGAATCTACATTTGCATTTTACTTGTGACTTGTACTGAAAGACCGCAGAACCACAAAAAAAAAACTGGCAAATGTAATTTATTTTTGCAGATACTATGCCTAGGCTCCGCTGCGTTGAGAAAACTGCGAGACATTTCCTTGTTCAACATTCCTGAGTGTCTAAAGACGTCTACAACTAATAGGTGCTATGCTATTATAGTGACAGATAGCCAATGGATGTGAAATGTGGTCTCTTAGCTTTGGTAGAAAGCTCAAAGTCACTTATCGAGCTATAGAAAGCTGCGCTCGGTAGTCTGCTACATATCAAATCAGGAAAGAAAAGAAAGGAAAGTAAAGTAAGGAAACCGACGTAGGCCAACGCGTAAGTTGAAGTGGCAGTGGGCAGGGCAGAGAACTATCGAATGTTATGGCAGACAGTTCTAGACTAGAGACTATTTGAAGGCACAGGCAGTGAAGGCCACCCTCAAGATGAAAGAGATGACCTAATAGAGAAGGATTGTCAACCAGTTCCTTTAGATGTGATCAGGACTAGCAATCTTAAAATCGAATTGCAAGGAGTCAGATAATCTGAGCCGGACTTTAGACAGCCCTGCTCTACAGCAATCCAATCGGACCTTGCAAATGATACGGATGCCAATACCCACTGTCTTCGTTCTTCGTTCTTGCAATCTTGTTGATATTATTTTCTATTGCGCTAGCGGTTCTGATCTGAATACTAACAAGAAGCTGTCATTTGTGTTCGCAGAAAACATTTCTGCAATTTTCACTTTATAATTTTCGAATTTCTATTGGATGAAATTTGTTGTTGAATTTGCCATGTTTTTTGTTTTCCTTGTTAACTGTAGACAGAGAGCTGGAGATATATAGAGTAGAATTTAAACTGAACATCAATGGAATAAAACAGGCTGCTAATTATCAAAGTACTCATACAGGCAATCAGAACCAGAACATAAGTTTTGGTGAAAACATCTTTGAAAGTAAATTCTTAAAATATCACCTAGTCGTATGAATGAACTAATCATATTTAATATCACTACAATTATTCTACGAGTTGAAACTTGATCAACCAATATTCTACAATATAATTGGGAATATTGATGTTCCGCCGGTTTGAATTTAAAACCATAATATTATTACAATGAGTAAAACCAATTTCGTTTAGTGCCTCTAGCTCATAAACAATAGATCCAATTAAAACACAAGCTATGTACACAAATAGACTACCTCGTTTAATTTCTGACAAATTAAAGACAAACACTGATATTTTATTTCAGTTTTAATGTATTATAGAACTAAAATCACAGGTTTATATCTGAAGTATTAAATATGTGTATAACTAACTTTGTTTTGGGTGGGGAGTCCTGCTTAATACCCCGCAGGTCGTCGATTCGATCTTGTGGTCGCTAAGCCTTTATTATTCTTGACAAATAACATCTTTTCCGGCTGAATACCAAGTTTGACTAATTCCAAGCCCACCACCATAATAAATTATGTACGAGTACATTGTATGTGATAGAGAAATAGCTTGATTTTCATTCAAGTAGACAATTTTTACACAGTACTTTTGACTCTTCTTTTATTTAACCACAGGATAGACCTACAAATATTAATAGTTTTTTTTGGATGGAAATTGATGATACCGACATAAAAGCAGATTCCTCGGAGTGTTTTATAGCATCATCTTAGTTTTATCTAATAGTTTTGAAATAACAATATGAACGTATTGAACGTGTTGGCTTTAGTTGTGAATTAAATACACACATCAAAAGTGTCTAGGGATCAACATATATTTTTACAATAACTTTTCTCCTGATTGATATTAATTAAAATTTTCTTTAAGGATTCATCAAATAAAGTGTTTTCGTTTGTCTACAGTAACGATAAACCAAGTCACCTTTGCATTAATAAAGAAATTTGCCATTTTCCTCATAAAGGGATTTTTGACATTTGAACCACTAACATTAAAGTTCGAAAAAAAGACTGAAATAACAGTTTTCTTTAAAATTTTATTGGGTAACTTAAACAATTAATAATCCGTGTTTCTACCGCGAACACTAACAACACAAGAACATCGGTTTGGCATACTCAAAATGAGTTCATCCAAATCACGCTGTGGAATGGCCGCCCATGTTCGTTGCAACAACAAAAAAAGGTCTTCTTGCGACTGGATACCCTCCATATTCGGCAGAGCTCTTCTCTGTAGCATATCCCATGCATGCTCAATCGGGTTCAAGTCTGGCGACTGAGCAGGCCAGGGCAGGACATTGATGTTAGCTGCGGCGAGAGTCTGTCTTACAACTCTTGCGGTGTGCAGTCGTGCATTATCATGCATTAACTGAAATAAGGGACCGATTTGCACTTGTAGAGGAACGATGACGTCTGATACAATCGTCTCAGCACAAATTTGAGCGTTGAGGTTGCCTCTGATCCAAATCAACTCAGTTCTTCCGCCGATCCAAATACCCGCCCATACCATGATGGTTCCACCACTATAAGGATGGACTTCCTGGCAGGATTTTAATGGCTGTTGGCGTCCAGGGGTTCTCCAGTGTCGTATACGTCTTGTACCCGGTCTCATACCAAAACGAGACTCATCAGAAAAGCACACGAAACGCCATTGTTCTTCTGCCCAATTTCTGTGTTCAAGAGCCCATTGATATCGAATCCTACGATTGTGCATTGCTATAGGTGGTACCCTTAGCGGTCTTCGGGAATGAAGGTTCACTTCATGCAAGCGGTTTTTGACTGTTTGGTCGCTAATTAAGTTCCCTGAAGAGTGATGAAGCCTCACGGCTAACATCATGGCGGTTATTGTTGGAGCTCTTCGAGTTGTGATTTGAATGTATCGGTCTTGTCTACGTGTGGTGCAGCGATACCGTCCTCCATGGCGCTCAGCCACGGTACCAGTGCTTCGGTAACGTGTCCAAAGTCGACTGATAACACTCTGACTTGTATTCAGAGCTAAAGCCACAGAACGTTGCCGGGAACCAGCTTCTATCATTCCCACGGCTCTGAGCATTTCTTCCCTGCTTAAATGACGTCGCCGCTCCATTATAACGTTGGTTTTAATCAGTAGTAGGGAAACAGTAGCACTAATAATGTCTTCAATGCGTTGTATGTTTTTATAGGGAAAATATTGACAGCTGATTTTCATCTTTTACTCGAATTTGATTGACAGTTCCTGTTTCAAAATATGAAATGCACCAAAAAGGATCCATATAAATTTATAAAATCATGAATTTATTACAAAGCCACATCTCAATCTCAAGAAATCCGCATAAAAATGCTTGATCCCTAGACACTTTTGATGTGTGTAGATATATTTTTTTACTTTCTAATGACATAATGCTAGCTGCTATTTGTAATTATACACAAATTCTTTTAAGTTAGCCGTTATGGAAGCCAACTAATGGTATACTCGATCATGTCTGCGAGAAATTTACTATCTTAGAAAGGCTCAGTAGTCATTACATGTTTAGCTTCTCAAATAGTAACTTATGCTTTGGAATATCTCCTTTACTAACCGGGTAGACTTTATTATACCTTTGATTGACCTTAAAGAATGTTCAGGGAAACGCAATCTGTTAATAAAGATAAACTTTCTGGGCCTCCATGCCGAATAGTTTTCAAATAAATGTTATTATAACTTGAAAGTGAAAAATTTTAAAGCAGCAATTTCGATAAATTCTCCAGCGGCATGCGTCTGTGAAGTGCGGTATTCGATCATATCTGCAAGGGACCCGGAATTTAATCTCCTTGAAAGGCTCCAACTATGCGCCGTTTATTATACTTGTTCGATTTCTTATGGGCGGGAAATTGACTCAGAGCGGTGGTGGGACTCACTGGAATTCGGGCTGGGATAACAGCGGACTGGATTGGAGATTGAATAGGAATGAGTGGGGTTTAAACGGTTGAATCGACTACTTTTAGACGGAAAGCGAATTGGCGTACGTTTTGTCAATATAAAGCATTTCTAACGGAAAGGTTACGCTTTCATTTTCGATAAGCTTATTCAGCCAATAACAGACATAATCCACTGTCGTCTTAGTGTCATTTTTAGGGAGGTAAGAAAATAAGAGCTAGGAGCACATTGAGGTGGACGATATAATTTTTTATTTTTCAGAGACCGTTACCATCTGCGTAATTCTGGGAAGGTAACGCCGCACTAACTGAAATTCAATGGACTATTTACTAGTTTTGCACCTGGTGAGTCTTTATTATTTTAAAAAGCCTTGAATGGGTTCAACAAAGCTGATAATTCGAAATTGTTATCTTTTAATTACATGACTATCTGAAAATCGTTTGAAAGTTCTGTTGTCTACCATATGTATAAAACGAGCGATTCGCGGAACTTTGGACCTGTTTGTTCATCCATTCAAAAGCAATGTTTGTTCAATTATGTTGTTGAAAATCCAGCGTTTAAATCATTGTTAGGATGCTTCGTAATTTGTAATTCTAGGGATTTCGAATTTGTTCGAATAATTATTTGTGACACTATAAAGATTCATAGAATACGTTTGTCGTAAAAACGCGAATCATCACTTAATTGGTGAATATTATTTTTTTCACAGAACTTTAACAATTTATTAATTATATAAATTATAGATTTTCTGTAAACTTAATTATGAAAAAGAAGATTTTCAAGAATATTTTTTTTCATATAGCCGTTTTTGAAAACAAGTCAACAACTCAGTATATAACATTAACAATATAATAATATTATAAAAGTTCTGTTAAAAACAATTTATTGGAAGAAATAAGTTGTAAAACTGTTAAGTCGTGTTAATTGATTAGAATTAAAATGATAAGAAATCATTGAATAGACAATTTGTTGGTAAAGCTAATCAACAGCACCAGGGTTAGGCCGTCACCCACGAGCCGCTCAGGAGGACCACAATCCTCAGGGGCGATCTGAACAACGACTATTGATTGTGCCTTGCGAACCACTTCCGGCCCGGCAGCTGTGGGTACTGGTACCGAAGGTTTCCGGTGGCGGGTTTTCGGTAGTACGCCATTTGGATAAGACGCACCAAGGCAGTAACTAAATGTATACTTGTCTAAATTACTAAATTTTATATACCTTTTTACTAGTCTCATGGCGTGTACTCGATAATTACAAACTCACAACAGTCACTAAAGAGAATAAAGTACAAAATTATTGTAACTGCTTATTATGTTGTATAGTTCTACAGCGACTTATGAAGGAAAACTAATTTATTTACGATCGTAACTTGTTTCAAATTACTTAATTGAGGCTTACTTCTAGTACAGTCAACAGAAAAAGTGAATGATAATTGAACAAACTTCCAAATTTTTTTATGAATGAAAACTACTTAAAAAATGATCACATGCAGCATATAGCCATTATACTGAATGAACTATCTCATTTATATTCTTAATATTTTAATTTAACTTAATAGTTTTTGTAAAATCATCAATTTTGGTAAGTTAAAGTATCACCTACTTCTGCTGTTGACTGTACGAATGAGGAATAAATAACTGAAACGTCCTTTACGATATTGATCGAGCATTGAGAGCATAATAATAGCTACAGCTCGGGAGATCTAGCTTGAACTACTATTCGATAGTCTAAGCCTCGGTCGGAAGCTTGGAGACTAAATTTAAAATGAGGATTAAAAAGTTGTAAGAGATCATTGACCTGTACGTCTACCACGAGTTGTTACTTTACATTATCGTTCGCGTAAAAAAATGTATTGTGATTTGACATTATCATGTCATGTCATTTGTCATCTCAATACAATTTTTTTACGCGAACGATAATACAAATTTAAAGTGGCAACTCGTGGTAGACTTACTGTTGTGTAAATGTCACGTAAGAAAGTTCTATAATAATTAGGAATTTTGGATTTAGTTCTTTTTAGAGAATAATTTAATGGGGTCGACAAGTGTACTAGCTTGACAATACCTTAATTTAAATACAGATTTGCACACATTAACCTACGTAATTTATTATTTACTATAAAATCCACCGTGATGCATATCATCCTCTCACGTCCTAAGCTCCGCACATTGCAATTTGTACATCCATGGCGTCGATAAATTATCTCTGAAAATGTACTAGGACTAGAGCACTTACAGTCGCCATGTTTCTTTTTCTTACCTGCAAAAAAAGAATGACTTGTTAAAAAACTACTCACTTCCCCAAACTCACGTACGACTCGAAGGGGTTGCAAAGTCGGAAAATTATGTTGGAACGTCAGAGCCGAACCTCGGCTAGGTAAACATTTGCATATGGTGCAAACATGCCGAGCTTAGACAAAGCGGATGCTGTGCTCTCAAGAAACAAAAGGCAAAACATTGCAAATGGGAACGGTAAGGGTTGATTTGCGGCTGGCGAAGTTTGAATGACGGGGAGGGATGCGGCGCTCCTTGAAAGACTGGCCCGCTGATGTGTGGACGTTTCGAGACGACTGAATGATACATAATACATAAGTATAGACGTAATAAGTAATCTGAAATTCAGTACGTCAACGTTTTGATTAATTCTTGCAATAACCTTAAATAATAAGAAAACTTTTACATCATCTAAGAACTTTATTACCGTTTAATTTGTGTTATCCAGTCAATGCAATTTGTTCAACATGGAAGGTCAACATTCATACTGTGAACTCGCGAAAAGAATAAGGAGTAGATAGACTGTATAGATCATTCATAGTCATCAAATTCTAACATGGCAAATGTGTGAGCGGGATCTCCACCTATTGCAAATTTGCGACGAACTAGCTAACTAGTCCGTTCTTTTTTTCTAGTTAAATTCTTTAAGACCACGAATGCATTGCAATGTTGAAAAGGGCCTAGTCAAGAGAAACATGCAATTACTATCAATATACTTACATGCCAAATTTCAAAATGTATCATTGATTAGGCGAGTGCTGAAACTGCTAAGGTTATTCTAATTAGTTTTATAATTTGACATGTAAGAAAGATAGTAACTTCGTCCTATAATCCCGCTGGAGCTATAGAAACAAGTTTCTAAGGTTTCTTGTTTCTATCTTCCGAAGCAGTACTAAATCAACCTTTAAAAGACGGAATACCGACACGAGCGTCCTAGCTTATTCGAGGCGTGTTTGGTGCTTAAATGAAATATAAAGACGTGTTTACGAGATCTAAGTCTTTCCTAGCGTCTAAATGAACATTGTTTTCTCTTTGTATTACACTGCGGACGTCTGGTTGTTTCTGTTAACTTATAGTTATGAAACGCTTGGCATAAGCACTTCTGCTGTCTTAAACTTTCATTTATTTCATGTAGGTATACCGGAGCATTCATCGAATAAAAATATAGATTTAGTTGATCTGTGGTTAAACTAAAGTTATGTAAGATGGTGTAAAAGGCAAAGGCAGAAAGGTTAATTCTGATAATTATTTTAATTACAAAAGTAAATACTTATAGTCTTAACAATGAGATAACAACAAGCAAGCGTTTTATACGAGAAATTGTGTTTTAAAAAAAAACTGAATACTCACAGAAGCTTATTTTTTTTGTAAGATTCTTCTTTTTGTTTCCTTAAAAACGATCATTGTACGAGTAGGTAACATAAACTTTATACTTTTGGAGGTTTTTTGAAAGACGTAATACAGTTTTAGATTATTTTAACAATCTGTTAATTTATTGACCGTGAGTACATACTTTTATTAAAATAACTTGAAATCTGTTTTTGCTAAAAGCAAGTTACAACATATACAAAAAACGAGAACACATTTCTCCCTGACAAACCCATTACGCATGAGCATTATTAAGCAACATTGCAAGAAATCTCTACATTACTTGAAGGCCCGCAAGAAACAGAAAAAGTAACATAATTTGTTACAGGGATGTTTGCCTACAAGCAAACAAGGACAAAAGGACAACACAAAGGTTACAAAAACAAGAGCCGCGACATCAAAGGCCTTCATTACAGGCTTTGTATTTTTTGGCCAACCTAAATTTGTCAGCAAATTATTTGATTCATAAGGATTGTATTTGTAGAAAATTTGGGGATTGGAAGAAAAATTTAACGTCGGTGGAACAGAAAAGATAGCAGATTTCAGTAGTGAAATTTTATGAATGCTTAGTTTTCAGTAAATAATAAAGCTAAAAAACGATAAAAATGGCATCTATAGCTTCGGTGGTTACAATATACCGTTCAAACTCATACTTTGTGAAAAAAACCATAAATCCACAAATACATTGTCAGTTTTTGGTACTTTACGAGGTCTGTCTCAAAAGCGCTCCTTACCGGCCTGATCGTAGCCAATCATGAACATTGTTTTGCAACAGCAAAACATGTTCTGATTAGTACTTTCACAGTACAATTGAAGTATTTTATTGAACTCTTGACCACGTCACGATGTATTTTAAAAAACTGGCAATGTGAATATTACAGACAGTACGTCTACCACCAGTTGCCACTTTAAATTTACATTATCGTTCGCGTTAATGTTTTTATTGGGATTTGGCATTGTCATGTAATGTCATGTGTCATCCCAATACAATTTTTTTATGCGAACGATAACGTAAGTTTAAAGTGGCAACTCGTGGTAGACGTACGTATGCTGAATGTAACTTGGGTTTAATTAATATGACTGGTGGTGCGGCTGAAGAATATTAACGAAAGGAATTACATTATTCATCTTAAATCCGCTTTTAAATTATAATATTGGGATTGACTGATTTTGACACACACAATGCACATTTTTCCTTTCCTGCATTTTATTTATATTAGAGATAGATATGAAATTTGGTAAATAGTAACTGTAAAAGATCTGAAACCGTCCTAGATAAATCATATCAAAGTGTTTCTTACGCATGAGACATCACGAAACTAAAGCAAGATAGGGTTTATTTAGGTTGTTCATATTAAGGGATTACATTGTTGTAACAATAACAATGTAAGTGTTAGTTAGAAGCTTGAGTATATTCGATTACGTAAGTAGGTTTATGTCCTTGATTGACCTCCATGGCATCTCTTACGGTGGGTCATTGTAGCATTTTACTGATGTGGAATCTTACTGACACTTTCCATGATCGCTAGTGGTAAATAATTCACGATGCGCAGTCTCAAGAGACTGCCTTGGTTTTTGCGTAAAAATTTCGTTCATAACTTTGTAAGGAAACTAAAAACAAAACAATGGTATGGTAACACGTAACATCATAATGATGTAGCAGCCTCGATGTTGCTCCGACTTAAATAAACACCTAATAATCCTGCTCTAACAGATGTTAGTTAGGGCCCTGAAGGGATTAATTCTAAACTTGCAAACCATAGCTAATACCATTCGTATCGATTACCAGCGTTAATTAACGCCTGTTCTCCTGCAGGTTCTGTGCCATATTTCTGGCTGCAGTGGAGGCAGTTAGTCCTCATAATCCGCGCGGTATTGCCCCGAGCACTGCAACCATTGGTAATCCTGTTATGACTTGTTCTAGTTTGTCGGTTTTTAGAATTTCGCAGCAGAATTCTGAATACCCAATTTTGATGTTAAATGTGTCTGTTTGATGCAACCACAAATATTATAGAGTGCACCTGTGTATTCAACTAGGTCGCAACATTATTTATGGGAAATGCGCAGAGCTCTTAAATTTGGTAACTATTTAAGTATGTCTGCTTTTTGAGTATAATACTCTTCAAGGTCTTGGTATTGCCAAAAATGATTTAAGCGGGGATCAAAACGGTTTTATTAACGTTAGGTCGAATTGTCGTATTTTCATTACAGTTATAACAAATGTAAGCTACTTGAATCGAAAAACTATTACAACAACTACTAGCCTATTACTAGGTACATGTTTTTGAAAGAGTAAAGTTGTGTTTGATGCATTTTTTGGCCATATTTTTTTGGGCTCTATTTAATATTCCTCGCAGCCGGTTGGTTAGTGAACGTCAAAGGCCACTCAATTACTGCTTACATCTGCCTGACTAACATTTATTGTGTTAGCCCCTATAGCCACTTATATCGGTTAAGCACACGCTAATAATTAACGCCCCTAATCTCAATTATCCCAGTTCTGCAGCTCGAAGCAGTTAGTTTTCATAATCCCGCCATTTCCCTGCTCGCTGTGTAATCTCGACGGTAACCATTCGTTAATTCATTTACAACTGTTTTGGTTTATAACGTTTTGCTGTTTTACTCATATAAATAGATGCGGATTTAACATGACCGCTTGCTGAATCTATTTTTGATGAAAATTTCTTGATCTATACATTTGTAATTTCTGTTTTTCGGGTATTGCTTATTCGTCGCTCTTTTGTAATTATTATCATAGGTTCTCGTCACACGTCATAACATGCCTAAGGACTTGGCTTTTTGATAATTTACATATTATATTGATCCGAAATAATCTACACATCTGTCGTGTTGCCATTATATCTTTGACTGCAGCAAAACCAGACGTCATAAAAAATCTAAAGTTTACCGATCACCGGTGGCAGCTTATTGGTTAAAAACTAAACAGGATCGACCAGGCCTTATGTTCAGATACCCGTAAATAACACGAGGCACTAATGTAGTGTTATGATGAGTCATGATAGAAGAAGTATTGGAAGCTAATCCGTAATATTTTTATTCCGTTACATCCCACGTGGCATCTGCCAGAATTCCGAACCCGGTGATCAACGCACAAACAGTGGGTAGTTCCCCTGACGTTTGATCCCGACATCCTGCCAAACGCAAAAAGGTTAGACAAATGCTGCAAAATTAGTTAGGGGGAAGGAGGGAGAGGTTTCCTGGTAATCCGACAAGGACACATCCCGGTGCCATTACCCCAGGGTTGTCGTATGATAAGTGACGTGACGTAATTGCGATCTGCAGTCCCAAGCTTGCTATTGTCACCTTGGGGAACAGCTATCTGTAATGCCTGGTATTTTGTCGGGCGATAGGTAAGGTTGGTATTGAACTGTAAACCATCGTGTTAAGCTTTCGTTTGGTTGTTTTAGGGCGTGCGAATAAAGTTAAGTTTGTATCGGAGACTTGACAAAAATCCCAACGAATTATGTCAAAGCAAGGAAGGCGTGTAGACTCCTTGGGGGCTAGCCAAGAGCAACACGCCACGATGATTTCTACAATAGAAATCGTTCAAATGTATGGGGATGACATAAGCGCCAGTGACAGCATAAGACATCCCCATACATTTGAACGATTTCTATTGTAGAAATCATCGTGGCGTGTTGCTCTTGGCTAGCCCCCCTTAAGTATACCTCTTGGAATGAAGTGTTTTTGTTTGTTATTTGACTTCTGCTGTGAATTAGCAAAAGACTTTGACAGTGTTATACTTTAATCAGTAGTTTTTTTTGTTACTGATTTCCAAAAATTAAAACGAATAACTGGTGACAAAACTTTTCATCGTCATCAACACAAGCTCTATTATCAGTCTCGATTGTCAATATCATTTAAAATCTGGTCGGGCTTTTCAAACGTAGAACGGCAGCCCTATATTAACCTCATACAGTTTTTGCGTCGGCTTATAAGCGCAAAGAGCTCTTTTGTTCCACAGAATAAATTTACATTTTAACAAATACTGACTCGGATACGGCCCTTTTTGCTCTGACAGAGCCATAACAAGTTCCTAATCGGTGAGTGGAACTTTAAAACAATTCTGAATTGACTAATGAATTTCGTTGCATTATTGAGCATATTTGCATCGAGGATGAGACCTAAAAAGCAGAAGGCTTTGTTGGCAATCGTATTAGCAATTGAAAGTTGGCTATAATAGTGCAACTTCAGAACAAAGCAGCTCAACTGTTTTTATTCCCATTGTATCCTGTATAATGTGCACATATTGAAGTTGTTAACTCTGCAGATACGCTTATTGTGTAGGAAGCCAAAGTTGTACATGGTGACTTCTTAAGAAAGGAAAGAAATGATTTTTTCACCTCAGTTTAGATATTTTAAAATAAAACTTCTTTTGGACGCCTTATCTTAGCCAAAAATAACCGCACGACAAGTCTAGTGGGCCCTCAATTAGAGATATCGATTCCCGGTTGGGTCAATTCAGGAAACGATATTTTCTAAATCGACTCGGGCCTGAGAGTGCTAGGAGACGCCCCTGGCTTTGATCCTTGTCTGGTACCTCTTAAAACAAGGGGCCATGACAATTGATGTGTTGTCTGGCGCATATATTATGTATGTTGATATATTTCAGATTCTTTAAAATAAAACCAAGCATGAAAAGACACAAAATACCTAAAATTAGTTAGCAAGACAGCCTAGTGTACGTTATAAATTAACTATTGAGATTGTTTAACATGCAACAGAGTCCCGACCAAGTTTCATGTTATACATCAAACATTGAGACGTACGTTGATAGTGTTGATACTGTGGGAGTGAAGCGTCTTCATACAGTATGTACTAGTACTTGTACTGTGCCCCTGAAACGTAAGCTTTTGGCGAATTGTATCAGAATCCTGCTATATAATTCAACGAAAATGATTCCTATGGGATATTATGCAAAAAAAATATGAAATTGCATACTCTAGTACAGCCGGGTTTACTAAAGCCATTTCTGAGTTTTTACATCTATAAATTAAGTCTTCCACTGCCGCCAACCAGACATAATATAAATGTATTGCTTCCCGATCACCGGTGACCCCCACGGCGTTTAACGTGTTATGAAGTTAGTGATCATAGTTTTTGCACATAGCCTGAAAACTAACAAAATCTGACTAGCTAGGAGTTGACAGTTTACAGGGTAGAGGTGTTGCCACTTCAAGTTTTTTTTTTTTTACTAATATTATTAAGAGGTAAGATTAGATTGTTCGTTTGTTTGTATTGGATAGATTCCGATACTACTGGACTGTTTTTGAAAATTATTTAACCATTGTAAAGCTATATTATAAGCGAGTAACATGAGTTATTTTTAGGCTATACTTCAATGGGAGAAATAGTCTACGCGGGCGCAGCCGCTGACGGATAGCTAGTTAATAATAAATAAAACAAAAAATAGTTTAGTAGACAGATCGTAGAAACTAACTTATGATTAGGAAAGTGGCTTTGAAAAAACAAAGTTCAAGTAGTATTAATTATTCATCTAAGTATAGACTCTTTGAACTCCTTCTTTTAACCCGGTTTAATGGTACTTAAAAACTGTATACTTTGTTAATTAAAAAGGTTTAAAAAAAACAACTTTCGATGTTCAATTGGTTGGTAGGCGTAATTATTTCAATTGAAATGAAAACTTCTACTATCATAACTGAAATGTGATTAGTTCTACAAAAACTGTAAGGCTCTTATTCAAAAGTTAACTCAAGCAGTAACTTGTACTTAAGTAAGAGATTTGAGAAGCTCAGTTCATACAAGAATGTTACTAAAATGTTGAGTAACGTTCTAGAATAGTGTAACATACTCTAGGGACATTCATGCTCTTCGCCTGCTAATATTAACGTGGTATTCATAAATTGTACAGCAAATAAAAATCTCAGTTGGCGCTGCACAAAAATGGCTGAGCGAGTCAAGTGTATCGCAGATTGCCTTATATTGCAGCACTATATAAAACACCGCTGAAATCTTATTGTTCCATTTTGCCCCGACTGAATTTATGCCCCAGTTTCGGCGTTCCCCGTTTCTCAATGCAAAGCAAATTTGTCTTGATTTAACTTGTTTGGTAGTTTGCCCAACAGAACTTGGTGATTATTACGTCAAAAAGATTAATAATTTGACGGGAAAGGCTGCGAGGGCTTTAACGTAGAGTCGGTATTGTCTCTAGAACGGAAAAAGGAGCCGCCCTCATAAATATTCATGTCAATTTGTGGCCCGAAAAGTCACCGTTAAGTCTATTTCCGATAAAACGCCGAAGAGGATCCACGGCCTCTAATGGTGATTCCACTTTGTCCCACCTGCCTCTTGATGATGAAAATATTTTAAAATTAGTTTCGAGCGACCTGGAGTGTGTGTCACCTTCCATTTGCTTTCTAATACTTCGGTAAGCAGGGATAAAGAGCTTTTAGGCGTTTATAGACAAACTTGATCTATAAAATATAGACTGAAGTCATTCGAAGTAGCACGCAGGTAATTTATTTTAGTACGAGTTTTACGAGTATTATGATCTAGCAGAAAATACGAAAACAAGATTACAACGTCCTTAAACAAGCGTTCAATGTAAGTTCATTTAGGATTAATTGCTTTGAGAACATACCTATTTGGAGTTCTGGTGCAAATATCAGGTGGGGTTTGAGTTTTTTTTTTAATTATCAAAATCACAAACTTTACAATTTTTTAGCTGCCTACTGTAATCCAATTCAATGGGGTTATGTGTAGGCGGTTTGAGTCTTTACGCACTTACTAGATATAAATATACAATGTTGGTATAAACAATACATGCATATATTTTTTTTAGGTATTTACATTTTTATAGTGATTATTTAGTAAATTTTTACATTGTTTAACACTTTTTTGTGTCATTAATTTTTGAACTAGTTCTTTAGGACTAATATTAAGAATGTACGGTAACATATATTGCCTTGTTCTTTGTCCATATACATTATTATATGTTGGTAGTTTGTATATAGGTAAGTATGTTAAGTTACGCAGGTTAAATGGTCTCGAATTTTCGGGTAAACTACATAAATTGTTAAATTTTTCACATATTATTGGTAGTTTTAGTTTATCAAATACATGAATTATTTTACAATATCCAAAAAGTTTACTGTAATCGTTGCAGTGAATATTTTTTATTGCCTAAATATAACCTAATATATTTATATTCGAATTACAAATATAATTTGTATAATTATAAATTTAGCATTTAAATACAAATAGCTTAGTTAACAACAAAATATGCTAGTAGCACGACGTAACTTTGTTTCTACGAATTTTAATTAATTTGTTCAGAAGTTTAATGTGATTTCAGGAGAAACAAAAGTCTCCTGTCTCTATCGGGAACATCGACGAACTGCACACAAATTGATAGGTATTAAGTTGGAACTGTAAAAAGCTCGTGAATATTTATCAATTCCAAACTGATTTGTCGTGCAAATGAGGGCATTATTCAGATGTATATTAGGAAGAAATTGAAGCGTTAATCAGATGAGTTCCTTGAGAGTTTGGTCGAGAAAACGAAGTACGGTACACAAACGTAAGCCGAAATAAGTGACGCGAGTGTATCTAATTCTCGTGTCACGGGAGTGACATTTCATGCTTTCTCGTGGATGCAGATTTATTTAGAGCAAATCCACATTGCTCCGTTGCGTTCCGTTGCTTTGTCACTTTTTATGTCAATTTCAATAAGATAAGATAGTTGTTATTGCACAAATATAACAATTACAAAAATAAGCTTACATAACTCAAAAGTACAATTTGGGCGGCCTTATCGCTAGAAGCAATGAATTTAATTTCAATGTATGTACCTACATTGAGATTGAATATGTGGCTGCAACAAACACCTATTTGTCGCAGCATTGTATAACGTTAAGTAGTCGCATTACATGGCGACGCGCGACGGCGCGCGCGGCGTTTTTCAATTTGGCGCGCCTTTTTGTAATACGGCGTGTTTAGTACTTGCGATTCTGTATGAATATTCACATGATTATGTAATGTTTGTACTGCCTTTAACAATATATGACTATATGTATTGCCTTTAACAGAATACATAGGTACAAAGTTTTATTGAATGGTAGACTCACGATGTTTCTCGAGTGTAAACCTTAGTGTTTTTTTAGAAACTATCACTATGTAAATTTTACATAATTATACCTACTTACTAGTTTTATTTGTTAATTTTTTTTTAAAAAAATGTTATAAAATGTGGCTGCAACATATGCGTTGCAAACTAATATATTGTACATTTTATGTTAGGGTTTCAGACTGGTATGTCTATGGTGCGATGATGTATACGACACGTGTGGTGTTGAGATGACGCGGCGACACGTAACGCAACGGGTGAAAAAAAAATACTATTTTTCATTCTTATTTGCTCTGCAAACTGGAAATCTAGGGAATGCGTTGAAAAAGTCAAACGCTTGTTTTTTAAATAGCTCCATCCTGGCTCCAGACATGTGTTATCAACTTCTGATTTATGTCTATGTCCCGGTATATAGGTCAATGGCGAAGGGTGAGAGCACCAGTAATTGGACGCTCCGTCATGAAGCCTTCGATTACTGAGCCGGAGCGTTACTTAAATCAATCGATGCGATCTTGTTTCGGATTTACCCTTGTAAGAAACACAAGTAATAGGGTTAAGTGATTTTTGTACTTACTGCAGATTGATAAGGAGGAACATTTATTTACGCTGCAGGTAGGTATATCATTTAAATTAATTATGGTAGTATTTTTTGTGATTTGAAGAATCAATTGGCGGTTGCTAATATAATTTTTACTTAGAATTACCTCGTATAACCTACAAGCCAGTTGAATACTTTTGTTTAAATTTTATGTTCAGAATTTATTTTAAATTCAGAATACTTTATACTCAAGTCTGCGGGTAAAATGGGTAGATTAATTCTATACGAAAGCAGAATCATTTAAGAGGATACAGAAGCGCCGTTTTTCCATACAAACGTACTCCCCTGTTTCCTCCCTGGATATTGCTAGTAGAGGAATCATTATTCCCAAAAAAATCTATGGCTACTATTAGCATGTCCTTATGTTTTCCTTTTTTCGATAAACTAATCATCAAAAGAGACATGACTCTTCGAAAATCTAAAAAAATGGTCAGATTTTCCGCTGTGTTCAAACATCCATTAAATTAATTTGATCAGAGTATATAAAAAAGGAAAATATAGAAACATGGTCAAAGCCTTTTTCTAATTTTTACTAAAAAAAAGTAATTCAATCGGTCAAGTTTTCGAAAGGGGATCAGAGGACTAGGAAGCGTCGATATTGTGTACTTTTGATAGGTCATTTCGGTCCGATTTGCAGGTGTCTCTATCGCACTCTACGGGGCCCTCGAGGTTTGCAAAAGACAGCAATAGATTTTACAAATAGCTATTTTTGAATTCACTCGACCGTGCTGTGTCCTCTTGAGATGTTGTCGAGATAGCGAAAGGCTGCAGGTTCGAGCGCTGCCAACTCCAAGTTTTTTTACTCTACTATTTTAGCTACGAAAGAGATCACTGCTTTTCCGGACACCATATCTCAGTCCACGAGTTGAATACCAGTATTACTAGTAAACACACAAACAGTATTTCCCACCGTCAATAGCTAGTAATTAATGTGTGCAAATCCCCGCCGGCCGTAATGACGTTGTTCAAAGCAAATAATATTAAAACAGCACTTCGTAGTCCTTTATTTTGTAATAACACATTTTGCATAAACCGATATCAGGTAGGCCAGTGTATTCGTTACAACGAAAGCGTACAAAACTCAATTATACTCAGTTTATAACGGAGTAACTTAATGCCCGCAACATGCAAATAGCATTAAATATCGGGATGCCCGTTAAAGTCGTACACTTTAATTGATATCCATTGAATGGTAACGGGAATGCTTAAAATTAACGAAAACTTCCACTCGGAGCGGCTAATTGCAATTAGATTAAGTAGACTAATTGTTTTCGAAGATATAGATCGGCTATTAGTTCCTAAGTCTGCGTAAAACCATTTATTTAACAGTATTACGAAAAATGTTCTCAACAAATTAGATTAAATAAATAAATAAATATATCTGGGACAATTCACACCAAGATCATCTGACCCCAAACTAAGCAGAGCTTGTAATATGGGCGTCAGAGACTGATAAACATACTTAAATATTTCTAAATACATACTTAAATAGATGATAACACCCAGACACACAACAAATATAAATGTTCGTCACACAAATATTTGTCATGGGTGGGGATCGAACCCACGACCTCCGGCGCTGAAGGCAGGATCGCTGCCATTGCGCCAACAGGCCAGTCAGATTGTGATTAAAATGAATTAAAACATATACTGTCGTGTGTTCATCTCTGGCATATTATACGAGTAAAGGCCGCCTCCAACAGAAAACTACAGAAATCTATGAAACAGAATGCCTGTTTTGAAGAAGGCTACAATTATGGCTTATAATTATGATATTGTAATGCCAACAAACAAAACAAAAAAAATGTCCGAAATCTCACTAATTTGCGTAACATTTTTAATTAATAATTTGTACGCCTAACATAAAATACAAGACCATCGAACATTAACTAATTACATCACCATCCAGCAAAATATAAATCTCAGACCATTTTTTTACCTAAAAAACTCGTTTCCACACAAAACGAGACGATTGTTTAGTCGAAAGTTGAAAGAAAGCTCACAAAAGAATTGATTAAATTTTTCTGCTTCATTATAGAAGAACACGAAAAATTGCCCTTGTAAAATATTAACAGGGAGTTCTTAGACGGGCCTAAATAAATAACGAGAAGAGTAAATAAAATTATATACGATTTAGGAAACCTTTCAACGTTAGGTGAATTGAAAGCAAAGGTGACTCACGTATTTAAGAAGCTAACAGAAAATCCAAAACGATGAGAAGTCGTTCACAATCATAATTCGTATAAATCTTGATGCTAATCAAATTGATATACCTGTTCAGTTTGCTTGAAGGATATTTCACAGCCAGCAAATGTCTCACCTACGTGAATATTTTGACTAAAAAAGTAACAAGAGTTTAAAGTTTCCCCGCAAGTCAATAAGGTGAAAAACGATCGACTTCACTCCAACACTACAAAACGCGTTTACGTGTTTTTTTATAATTATCAATGGTTAATCTAACGGCGCACGCAACGCTCGCGCTTGACGTAGATTGCCATCAACCCGCCCGCCCCGCCCCCGCGGCCGCGCCCGCCCCCGCGCTAAATGATGTTTCCAACAAAATTAAGCCAATTTCACTTCATTACACTGTCGTTGTATTTCACTAGTCATTAAAATTTGTATTGTACCTAAGTGTAGTCAATTTGGTAGGTATAAGGCGTAAACTTCTATAAAAAATTAGGGTGCTAAAAATTAGCACCCCTGAGTATGGACCATCACCATCAAGCCAGCTGTCAGACTGTCTGGTCAAAAAAGAGTATATTCCTTTTGATGTAGGTATTTGACTACAAAAATTAAATGATGAAGCAAATATAAGCAATTAGATAGCATATTGAACATACTCGTTCTCTCAGAGCCGCACGTAATAAACAAATATTTTATATTTATGCTGTAGTAATTTCTTATCATATTTTTTGCATTTAATGTTAGTCACACACAATCTCACTGGAGATCATTATTACTATGCTATAATGATCGTAATATAAAAATATAAATATAAACATAGCATTGTCATCATTGAAGCTATTTTAATTAGGTATGTTTCGTTTTTCTTGCACTGTTGCAATGTTTAGTAATCAATATTTTGATCTGGCTACCTACATCTTATCAATTATTAATACCTATCATCTTTTTAATTATTCAAAGCAACAAGTTCATTTTCACTGTTGAATAAGTATAAAGGTATCATCTCAGGAAAATTAATACTCATTTAAGTAAACTCCCCAAGCCGTCACTCAGACTCAGACTATACATCAAGAGCCGCGCGAAACTCAGTCAAGCGTGCGCAAATGTAAGCGTCGCTAAAACCAAGGGTAAGGCATGAATAATTATTCCCAGACCTCTGTTCCGGAGACTGCTATCAATATAGCCTCGCCGGGCACGGAACCCGCTCTATCTCCGGGATTACAGCGCGACACGGATTCTTGCGGCCTTTAGATTTAGATTCCGATCTTTAACGTAATCGCTCGCACTCGGCACATTAATCTAGGATTAAGAACGTCCCACAAGCTCGCGAACCGTGAAATACGTGTCTGCTTTGCAGCAAACAAAATAAGCGCCCTTTATCGAAGTGTCTATATGCTTTAACTCTGATTTGGAGCTGAGCAAATACCGATATATTATGTGGTATGAGCAAATATCACTTCTGTCTGAAGGGTTTGAGGGTCTAAGCACACAAGTTCCAGGTCATACCATTTTATAATTTCTTTTGAGTACACTCACAATCACAGTTTTACAAACTTGGTATATTCGACACTGTACCCTTGAATTAAATGTATTTTTCTTATTACAAAAAAAAAGTATTGTAATTGGCCTACGAACAGTTCAACGGATGTTAAAGCCTCTCTCGTTGAAATCAAGTCATCGACACATTTTATAGATATTGGCTTAATCACCAAGGGTGGCAAAAGCGGTGTAGTGACCGGCGTTCTAAAAAATCCGAAATTACACTTCCCTTTCAGAAGCTGTTTCCATTTCGCTGATTATCCCTCGCTAAACAGCCTTTTCAAGGCAGCCATATTGTAGTATGTCCCTTAATCCGCGGCTTACAGCGCAGTCCCGCACATGAGCAACCAATAAGCTGACTCCGATCCGACTTCTGGATCAGCCGCTCAAATGACGGCTCGTTGCAGCAGATTCCTCTAAGTCTGTGGTTGTGTGGCCCCAATTTGATGCGCCAGAATCCTTGCTAGGCTCTTAATATTCAAAAACTAGATTTTTCCATTCCTGTCGAATAAGAAACGGTCTCAATAGCTTCTCTATATTTTGATTTAAAAACGCAAAAGTCTTAGTGATGAATAATATCCTACACATGCAGAAGCCTTTGATTGACACCGTTAAACCGTCTTTTCATAGCAGCAATATTGTAGTGTGTAATCCATCAATAAGCTGGCTCGGATCCGATCCGATCCGACTTTAGGATCAGCCGTTCAAATGAAGGCGCTATTGCAGCAGAGTACATTCATAAGTCTACGCATCTTATGGCCCCAATATCTACGAGCTTCTTAATATTCATAAATATTCTTTGAAAGAATAGATTTTTAGCCGACTAACAAATATTATTTTGTTAGAATACAAAGCTTTCGTTGATGAGCGTTTCGGATCACGAACATCGTCAAGAAAAAGTTGGGTTTTTCTAACTGTTTTTAAATCGTTGTTACGAAATTGTTTTATAATATCATTTAACTCGTACACAAAGCCAATTATCTCATAATTAGATAGTCATGCATGGCACATGTTGTTAAAAATTAAATACACTGTCGAATTTACTAATTTAATGGGTACTCGGTGAGCGTGTTCAATGAAAAGCAAATGAGATATGGCGATAATCTGTCAATACGTTAATGAAATGGAGGGCCTATTAATTGCTCTCAGCACCGATTTATTACAGATGGCAAGTTTCAACACATATTTCATGACCGGAACATATAAGTGATTGGTTTTCGAATTCAAGGAACGTGGAATAAAATTGTTCGTAAAATGTAGAAAAAATTTAAACTATTTCATTAAGCCTAGCCTGTCGTATTTAGACTTTAGATATTCAGGAAATATTGTTTGCTTAAAATTATGTTCGAATGGGAAAACTTGTCTATGTTTGAATGAAAATACATACATGCACACCATCACGCCTTTTTCCCAACGGGGTAGGCAGAGACCACATCTTTCCACTTGCTACGGTCCTGACACACCTCTTGCGCTTCATCCACTCTAATTAATCCTTTCATATATGCTCGTCGATTATGGGTACTCCTAAACTGACCTATCTAAGAACGTCTCGGAGTTTTCCTAAGTACGTCCGTCTAGGCCTTCCTTGAATGAAAATATTATGGAAAATTGGTATTTTTTTTTTATTTCGATTAATGAAAATTTATCATTAATAGCCTGGAAATTTTATATTATGAATGATTGTTCAAGCAAATAATTTATTTGGTTATGGTATCGATTACCGTGAGCGGAGCCTCAACTAGCTTCAGTTAAATTAAATAATAAGGCCCGATTTTATAATTCTTAGTTTATTCCCTAGATAGCTAACTGAAGTATAAATTTAACTGACTGTTTATCAAGCGAATATATATTTTCAATTTTTCAAACGTCTTTTACCCAAAGAATAGCTACCTATCGTTTGTCTATGTACTTAAATTGCTAACTTCACACTGATCACCCACAAGCGATATGCACTTATACTATCATTGCAATGTAAGAATGAAAAAAGACAAAAGGCTACTCACGTGACATTGGCGGAATTGTGGTTAAAAAAACCCAGAGAACGCCACCTAACAAAAGAAGAAGAAGAAGACAAAAGTTGACGTTTGACAAATTGACACTGACGTATAAGAAAAACAACCTCAGCTTTTTTTGCTGTCTAAAGTTGTGGTAAAATGTTTGGGATTATAATAACACGCCAAAACTCCTTAACAAAATGCAAATAATCTCAAATGACACGCAACATAACCTCAAAATGTCAAAGAAAACGCAAAGATAAATCTTATTCTCAAGAAGCAGATAACTTTATTCCTCAGGTAGCGGCTTTATTCAACAGATAACATCTATCTGACCATTGAAAAATGAAAAATCTTGCTAACCTCCGAATAAAGTTTATTCTAAAGATAAATTTCATAATCTGAGGATTGAAAAATCAGCTCTAAAAGTAACAAAACTTTGCACATAAATTCGTAAGCACAAATTGACTGGGTTGTGGGCGCAATAGCAGCGTTATTGCCTCAAACGCCGAAGTACGTGGGTTCGATCCTGGGTGGGGATAAACATAAGTGTCACGAATATTTCTGTATGTCCTGTGTTTAATAAGTATTATATCGTGTCGTTGTCGTATCGTTATCGTATTATTGTGTTTTATATCTATTTGTACTCGTTTTAGAATTTTCATAACTGTTTACCAGTGACTGGTACATAATGTATATACTAACTTTAAGATATCAATTTACTTGGAAGTATCCTACCGCCAGTAACATCTCGTTGCGGTAAAACAAAACTACGTGATTCATGTTACCGAATTCTACCAGCAAGATCGTTCAGAAACCACAACAAACATTGTCCGATCCTGCGTGGCGACCGGCGAGTACAGTCGAGGCGATAAACTTTGTTGACAATGACTGATTTGGCGAGTGGCCGCGCGGACCAAATGTGCAATTTTTGAACGTGCTCGGAAAAGGACTAAGTTTCCCACCGTATTGTAACTCAATTTTAAGGCAGTGACACAATGCGACGCGACCCATTTTAACTTCGCTATTGAACATTCCCTCGTAAAACACTTACAGTAAGGGTTGCGGAGCTGTGTTCTGTTCTCTGTGTTCTGCAGTTGCTATTTTTTAGACGTTTTTGGTGTGATTTATATATCCCACATGCTTTCGTGCATATTAGAAGGAAATAGTACATCGAAGACGTAACTTGGAGTTTGATCTTTTGAAAAAGTAATAAGTAATAAGTTAGTTTATTAGGTTAGAGAATTTCATCTTTTTGAAGAAAAAATCGTACGCACAAAAGGGCAAAACACAAAGAACTCTACAAGATGACGTAATGGTTTCTCCCTAAATAGTTTTATCGCTATTCATCGACCATTATTTAAAAATTACCCCTTCTTGTTAAATAGTTTAACTGTTGAAGAACTACTTAATTATCGTACGGTAACAAAACCATACTATTTGCGTACACAAGATGTCTAGTAGTTTGAACTTCCAGTCAGAAGAAGCAGTTGGAAGGATTATGTAAATATTATGTAAATCAGTTTATCACGTTTTCAGAAATTCCATCAACATTATAACGCTTGCTGAATGCTCACAAGGGATTAATTAAGATAGCGTAATACCGTATACATGTCTATTAGCAAGATTGATGGCTTGGGGCTTGCGACTGGACGACTCATTACCTGAAACAAAAACAAAGGAGGATTTATTAATGTGCTTTGTGAATG
Source organism: Udea olivalis (assembly GCA_947369235.1). Classification (NCBI taxonomy): domain Eukaryota; kingdom Metazoa; phylum Arthropoda; class Insecta; order Lepidoptera; family Crambidae; genus Udea; species Udea olivalis. The sequence goes on along the minus strand of OX376346.1, from coordinate 5,121,913 downwards.
AAGAAAAGAGAGAGAGAAGTTTTTTCCATATCGAGGGAGAGAGAGAAGGGTGGCGGTTGCGCCTCGGCAAAACTTGCTTGGCACAGCGCCTTGGCTATGCTACCAATTTTATTGTGATTCGGCGCCAACACAGGGAGATTTACCCCGTCTGTGTTTTAATGGCTCGCCCTGTATATTAATAGCTACGAATGTTGTGGCGGGATAATGTTTTCGGTGGTTAACGAGCGAATCGTGATGTAGATAAATCTGGACTTTTCTGCTTACGGTAATGTGACTGGCCATTGTTGTTAGGACATAAATGCGGACGTAATAGTTACGGTTTTATTGTACCGAATGCCGCTCTGAGGATTATTGTTTGTTTTATTCTCTCTTGTTATCTAAATGTGAACATTACGAATGAATTAGGGACTTTTGCCGTCTATAAACACATAGTTAGTATATAAGGACAATGGAGAGTTTTGGGCCTACTAATAATTAAAAGAGTAAGTGTAGTAGTAACAATTGAATAGTATTTTTAAGACGAACATAAATTAGTAATACGACTACGCAGCAGTGGGATATCCAGAGTAGAACCACGCGAGACTGAGAATGGACCTCAACATTAGCTCTTAAAATTTACACTTACTTAGAGCTTGTCTGATTTGAAATGACGATCCCCACTACTTTGTTAATTTAGATGTTCCAAGTGTACTTTTGCGAAAAAACGACGCTAGCTCCTAGTCCCAACGGCTACTGAACGACCAATTACACTGACTTGTTTATATAATGTATTGCGTCCATTTTAAATTTATATTTCCGCTTAGACAAACTCTACTTGCCTTAGAGCTAGATCGTCATGAAAATCATCTGTAAGAAACAATACTTACAAAAAAGAATTACATATAATGAAAAAGTTGAATAAATATTGTGGATAAACTGAGGAATAGAGATGATTTAAAATAATAGGTGTCTATCAGACTATTAGGCACACCCTTAATCATCCTGAACGATATTATCAATACCTGTTTTGACACGATGTTGTTTGTTCAGCGACAGACGTTAATCAGAATGTTAGCTCTAGTTAGGGACTCGGTATCGAATAATAAATATCGATGATACATTTACGGTGTCTGAGTATTTAGTAAAACTGCTGTTATTGTTTATTTGTGCATAAAATCATCTTAAGACATCTTATCTTATAATTTTCTAGTGTGTAGGTATAAACAGGTCCTTCAAGTTTCTTGCTTGTGTAAATTTGTTAAAATTATCTCGAGTTTTACAAATAAATCGTTCCTAATATTATCCTTCTCATAATGCCCACTGCCAGAATGTAGACCTTTTGTATAGATTTTCCATCTATCTATATCCAATTGTAGGCGGCCTTCACCCACCTAAACCCTAAGGGGTTATTCAGTTATTTGACAACCTCGCAGGCACCACACAATAATCAAAAGTTTTATAAGAAATACTCAATAATCGCGATTTTTAATGTTCGTTCGACATTTAATTCTTAGTTACCATGAAATTCGTAATTTACGAAAACTGTGAAGTCAAAAAGGACACATTAGGTTTATGTTTGGATCCATTTCAAGGCAGACGGTAGTATGTTAGTCCAGCAAGAAATAATAACACAATTTCTATGGGATTTTTCATATCCAGCGAAAACAAATTGCTTTTAAATATTAGCAACAAAAAGAATATGTAATCTCATATTCCATTAACTTTTTAAGCGAATGCTAGCCGCCTAAAACCGTGGTCTAAGAATTTATAAGTAGGGCCTGTTTATAAGTGACTAGCTGTCGGTCAGCGGCTTCGCCCGCATAGACAGTATCTTCCGTCAAAATATAAGTAGTCAAAAAAAAAAAAAATAGCCTACGTCACTTGTTAATAATGTAGCTTTAATTGGTGAAAGAATTTTTCAAATCGTTTCAGTAGTTTGGAGCCTATTCATTACAAACAAACAAAAAACTAATCTTTCCTCTTTATAATAATATTAAGTACCTTCTAAGTATAGATAGTACTTTTAGATAATCTGGCTCAGTCAAAGTATACTAAAGATAAAAAATAATAATAATTTAAGCGGCCCTAAGTACCTAACTTAAGCAGTTTAGTTTTTCTATTTTTGTCGCAAAAATAGCTTTGTAACATGCTAAGAAGACAATTTCGCATCGATACTATTGTCGTGCCCCTAGCCCACACAGTGACTGTTTAAACTACAACTTCATTTCGGAGTTTTGTTGCCGAGCGCATGTTCGCGATTTATGGCTGGCGAGCAAATACACCTATTTTGCTGCGAAAGGAAATAACTTCAAAACTGTGCAACTGAGTGGACTTCGGATTAAAAATGAAACTGAGCATTGTTCTTTTATTTATGTTTTCGGTATTTTTGTGTAAGCTCTCGAAACCAATGTGGTTTGAAACAAGCAATTTATCTAAGAGAGCCATTGAACGTGGTTTGGAGTAGGTACATACTTCATATAGTTAATTTACGCTCAATCTCTTTTCGAGGTCAACGTGACGCAATGCTGCAAGACGATTCCTGTTTTCTTTTTATCCTTTGTAGGTACTTTTGTTTTTGTGAACTCATACGTTTTATTTTGTTTTATTTTATTTTTATTTGTAAATCTTCATTAAGCATCTCTTTTTCTGAGAGGTCAGGGCCAGGTAACCCATAGCACAGGGCAACCTAGTTTGGGTGACCTGTCTCCTACTAAACGCAGGCTCAGTAGGTAATTACCATTGTCTAATAGTATTAGTAATAATTAGTTAATAGTAATAATTCGTTTTTAAAAAACACCTTGATGTTATTTAAAATTTTAGGATTAAGCTTGTTATGTGGGAGAAAACAATAAATCATTTATTATTATTATTATTATTATATAGTGAAGGAAGAATATATTGAAAAGAAATAAATAAATAAAAATACAATAAAAGCGAATGGTTTTATACAATTCAATATAAGCGAACATAATATTATACATATTCGAAGTGATTAGCTACCTACAAACTTTCCCATTCTTCGTGCAGCCCGTGCGTAAGCCCTCATTTTTCCTAAAGAACCTAACCTGTAAGTGTCTAAACACACTATGACCGAAGTAACGCGGCTGATTTTACGTTCCGACGTATTCGGTTGATATGACACACCATAAGTGCCGAACTTACGCGGCAGAAATTCAGTTGCACAACTTTGTGTGTGTATTCAGTGTCTATAATTATGTGGTCTACAAAATAAGTTGCCGCTGAACTTACGCCCGACCGAAGTTGGCTCACGCAACGTAATTTCGGCATAATGTGCCATCAGTAATTCAAATAGCATTGCAGGCCTAATAATACCGAACTTCCGTCGCGTATCTAACAATATATTCCACGTAATACCTTTCGAAACATATTTGTTATACATGCATGTAAAGCGCTAGGCTTTAAATTAGGATAGTACCTAAATTATAAAAAAAAAACTTTTTTGTGGTTTTCACATAACACTTTTGATCAAAAATGTGTGTTACCTTTTAGGAACTTTATTCTGACTACACAACCAAGTATATTAAAAAACACTACCAGGGTGGTATGATATAAGCCTGTAAATACTTATTTTCCTACAGCTGGAACTGTAAAATCTTATTTTTATTTTGTTTTTACTTTATTCCATCTTTTGACTAGCATATGTAAAATTCAGCAATAAGACATCATGAAAAAGAAATACAAAAAACTTATTTCGAGTTGGGTTTGTGCAGTCCACATTCTCATTGCATGCAATTTCAAATGTATTTCTCATTTCTATACCTCTCGTAGCAAGGGCAACAACCTTTTCTCCTTATGCAATGTTTACTCACATGTATACAGGATGTTTATTTTTCATTTTAAGTCGCAATAAGAAGATTAATGCTGAGCACAGACCTCTCCTACGTGTGATGTTGGAGTTATTAGCTAACATACAATAAAATTGGCGTTTTTCAAACCAGTAGTCTAACAGAAAAATAACTAACCAAACGTATTTTAACTCACAATCTAATTAGGTATATGAATAATTGGTTGCATGGAAGGGAATCTAAGGATATTTTCTCGAAGCAATTTAGGTGGCACGGTAGGAAGATAAATTTCTAGGATTCGAATTACCAGATATAAATTTGATGGAGGAGGTATTATGACAAAATGTATGGAGTCTGGTCTACATACCAAAATACGTGAAAGAGTTTTTAAATATTCAATTTCTTTAAACAGCTAGATTTATCTACAGGCGTTAACGTGGTCGAGCACACGGACCGTGTCAAATACCTGGGATCTGTGTTAAGCGCGTCCGGGGACATCGACCGCGACGTCAGAGCCCGAATTTCCGCGACTTGGGCCAAATGGCGTGAGGTGACTGGTGTCATTTGTGACCCCAAAATGCCGATCAAGCTGAAGGGGCAGGTCTATAAAACCATCATTATTAGGCCTGTCCTTTTATATGGCAGTGAAACATGGCAGTTACTAGAGCGACACAAGCAAGAGCTGCGCGTCACGGAAATGAAGATGCTGCGGTGAATGTGTGGAGTCCCACGCAAAGATCGCGTGAGGAACACCCACATCCGCGGCAGCCTTCGTGTTTGTGACGTCGCAGACAAGCTGCAGGAGAGCCGCCTTCGTTGGTATGGTCATGTCTCACGGAGATTGGCAAACTACGTGGGCAACAAATGTCTGGCCATGCCGCCCCCGCCAGGTACCGGTAGAAGAGGTCGACCCAAGAAGCCGTGGCTCGAAGTCGTTAAGGGTGACATGCGTGCCAACAAACTCACCACTGAGGATGCACAAGACCGCGCGAAGTGGGCCAAGAAAATAAGAAAGGCGGACCCTGGGACCCCACACACCAGTGTGGGTTCACAACCGGGATAGACCGCACCGATGATGATGATGATGAGCTATATTATTTTGGCGCAAATGAGAGTTACAATGTTAGTAAATTTGCAACACACAACAAAAACATCATGGCGGAAATGAGTCAACACAGATTACGCGGTGTCAATTTGACAAGACTACAACAAAAACATGGAGGTTATTTTCAATTAACCAGTTGCTACGAACAACTTTTGTGCATAGAGAAGTGCTAAGTTTTCAAAACAAAAGCTGAGCTGAGATAAATATTAGTGCAAATTGCAAAATCGGAAACAAAAATAAGTATGACCACAACACGAGTGAGACTAGTGACAGTGACAGTTCGCTCTGAATGTCTATTTATAGAAATGAAATGCCAAAATGAAAAATGGACTTGAATACTGAACATTTTTTTTAAAGAACCAGAAAATGAAGTACAATTCTTATTGTTTGTATCTTTACCAGTATCAGTAGATTTTTCCTCATTTTTCAAATACTGTGCTTACATATAGACTTGGCCAGAAGTGGGACATCTCATTCATTCAGAATCAATCCTAAGTTATCCAAACACAAGGTCAACACCACAATTTTATTAAGTTGTTCACTAATTTCACTTCAGTTTTCCATTTTTAAATTTTAATTATCACCAAATAACACCCTGTTCGTTCACCAAGTTGCACAAAACAACAACAGAAACGAAAGAGACCGAAACCCATTATCACTAAATTGAAAACTTTTTCTTCACCACAATAGAATGCTAAGGTAGGCAAGGAGCCTGAACTTCACAAGTACAGAAACGCTAACTTTGCGTAAGACGAGCCCGATAGAGCGAGAGCTAGCGAGAGTTGTAGCGACTCCGACATTGGGAACCTACTTAGGTAGGTAACTACGAGGACATGCTTCGTGTAGAATCCTAACTTGAAAACTTTCTTTTGTTCTCGAAAATTCTCCCGACAACTTTATGGGAAGTAAACAAATCCGCACAATATACGCTTTCTACGATTGCTTTTCTCATAACTGTCAATAGAAGCGAGAAAGAAGTGAAATTCAGGTATTTAGGGCTTAACGTCTCCCTATCTTTAAGTGCACTATTTTTATCATACAAACGTAGGTATGTGTTTTTCTCAAGACAATGTAATTTAGTATATGAAATGAAAAATATAATTTGTCTGAAAAATAAGACTTTCTGTTCAAAAAAATCACCCCAATTGTTTTTTTTTCGCCAAATTGTGAAATGGGAGATTCTGTAATGAAATGATGCTCTAACTATGATGACAAATATAATTTATTAACTGAAATAAGCTCTATGTAAACTATTCAGTCTAGTTGTTTGATTCTATCAAAAGTACAGATATTTAAATACCATAATAGACGATAAATTAGTCCAAAAATCATACTTGCAAGCCTTCCAACAGATATCGACTCTTTTTATGCTTTCGTAGCTAGGTATAATTGTTTTGATGGGCATATTCTCTTAAAAGCTTATTCAACTTTTTCGATTTATCCTCCAGCTTTTAGCCGCCCGGTCGTCACTAACTCTGCTAACATCGCCTTGTTCTCAAATACAAGCAGAACCTGTCCAGAGACCAGCAACTTTTTCCGGAACAAACACATTAAAGGTTCCGTGCATCGGAGCGCGATAAACCGCCGACGTTGATTTATGTCCTGTTGTTTGCCCCGGAGACAAGCGGCCGGCGAGGCTCATCCCGCCAGGACAAGATACTGCTAATGTGAATTACGGAATAGCGCTGTTTTTGAGCTTCAACGCTGATGGTGAGAAAAAAATAGAAAGCTTTTAAGACGTTGCTCATACTAAATTGAAAGCGCATGCCGATGAATTCTGCCCGGAAATACAAAAAACATCATTTATTCGAAACTAACTATTGCTCGCGAATATTCTGCTTCGACCAGTTTTATTGTATTTCATACCGTTTTTAACCGACTTCAAAAAAGGAGGAGATTCTCAATTCGACTGTATGTTTAATTTTTTATATGTTTGTTACCTCAACTTTCGACTGGGTGAACCGATTTTGATCATTCTTTCTTTTTTGAAATTTAGTCTAGTTCTGACAGTGGCATCCATGAGAAAACCTTAATGTTTCTATTATTGGGAGGTCTTTCGATAACACCTGAACAAAAAATAGTCACCTATTTCGTCGTATCATAAAGAAACGATCCCTTCCATAATAAGAAATTTATTTCGAACAATTTCGAACTAAAACTTAAACTATAATAATATAATGTAGGTATGTACAATTATTGTTATTGATGGCGTCGGTGTCAGACTATTTTTTTTCAGAGCGTCCTGGCCTAGTGGTTCAGCACCCGAACTCAGATCGTGGATCGTGTGGTCCCAAGTTCAAATCTGGCCAGAGCCAAAATCTTTGTGTTCATTGTTAAATATCCGACTTACTCTCCGGTGATGGAAAACATCGATAAAAAACCAAATCAACCATAACGGCGGAAGGCTCACCACCTACCACGTTGGGTTCTAATACCATGGATGAAAAGTGGGCTTTTGAGTGTTTCGTTCACCATGACGACACAGTCACTTGCCTCTGACTACCCCGCTTGGGATAAAGTCGTGATGGTATGTTATGTTCTGTTTATACCGTTTTGGATTTTACTTTTACAAAAAAAGGTGACAGTTGTTTGACAAAAACCATCCAAATTGGTTCAGCGGCTGTTGCGAGAAAGTGTAACAAATGGAAGCTTGCACATTGACTAGAAGGGGTTTAACTTAATAATTTAACTCCCTATTTAGACATTGTGAACTTTAGTACTTTTCATTAATTTGTAACTTTAAATGGCCTAAATACTGTTGAAGTTTGCGTCGTTCAGTAAAGTGAGAGTAAACCCTTGATGCACGTTTGTGCCGCGACTTATTTATGAGACAGAATTAACGAAAATACTGGTTAAGTTTGTTTCATTTGTAGGCCCTATTTTAAGACTCATTAAAGCTTAACTAAACTACTATAGTTAGGTTACTTAATCATTTCTAACAAAATAATAGGTACAACAAAATCATCAAACCTGTAATCTTTAAAACTTTGATAACCACAAATGATTAACCATTTTTTTATTGTTCAAGCAACCAGATGTAGCGCGAATAGAATCTACATTTTAATCAATGGTACATACATACTTACATATATACAATCACGCCTTTTTCCCAACGGGGTAGGCAGAGACCACATCTTTCCACTTGCTACGGTCCTGACACACCTCTTGCGCTTCTTCCACTCTCATTATTCCTTTCATACATGCTCGTCGATTATGGGTACTCCGGACCTGACCTTTTCTGAGCACGTCTTGGACTTGTCATAAGTACGTCCGTCTAGGCCTTCCCCTTTCAACAGCTACATCCACCCTCGCCTTGTAAATGTGTTTTGTAAATCGCCTTTCATCCATCCTTTCCATATGCCCAAACCATCTTAGCATTCTCATCTCAATTTTTGTGACAACATCCTCTCTCACACCACATCGCTCTCTTATTATGCTATTCCTTACTTTATCACTCAATGTCACTCCTGCCAAACTTCGCAATGCTCTCATTTCCATTGCATTTATCCTACTTTCATCCTTCTTTTGCCATACCCAACTCTGACTTCCGTACATAAGCGTCGGCATTAACATCCACGCAAGAACAGCCAGTCGCGCCTTCTCTGCCACCTTCTGGCTGTTTATAAAGGCATGCAGCGCTCCATTTTACATATTCCCTGTATTCACTCTTCTATCAATATCACACTCATGCCTTCCATGCCTCGTGAACCCAGTCCCCAGATACACAAATTCTTTCACTTGTTCTACCTTTTCACCTCCAATTAAAACATCACATTCTGTCATATCCTCATCTCTTTCAAAAACCATGGTTTTTGTCTTACTTACGATCACTTTCATACCTCTCGCTTCTAACGACGCATTCATTAATGTTACCATTACCTGCAACTCGTCGGCCGACGACGCCAGTATGACTTGGTCATCAGCGTAGAGAAGGCATTTAACAAGCAACTCATCCATTCTCAGTCCATAATCACTGTCTTTCAGATCTGTCAAACATTCATTCATGAATAGGTTAAACAGCCATGGGGACGCTACAAAACCCTGTCTGACCCCTTTATGGATGTCAAACCAGTCAGTGTACGCCCCGTTTATTCTGACGCAAGCACTGGAACACTCATAGAGAAATTTGAGCGCTCGTATCAGACAGCTGCTCACACCATGCGCGGATAAAGACAACCACAACTCATTCTTTTTCACCCGATCATAGGCTTTTTCCAGGTCCAAGAAAATGCAATAGACTTTCAACACCTTAGCATACAGTTTACCGACAACACTGAGAAGGCAGATTCCGCGGTAATTTTTGCAGTCCTGTTGTAAACCTTTCCCTTTGAAAAGCGGTACGATCACAGCCTTGCACCTATCTTCTGGTACCCGGCCGGCCCTCCAACACAAATTAAAAAGGATGTACAACTGACTAGCAGCTATGCCTCGCCCGGCCCTCAGCATCTCAACAGACACCCTATCATACCCTGCAGCCTTACCAGCTTTCATACTTTTTAACGCTGTCACTATCTCATCCATACGAATCTCACCCTCACCTCCATTTTCTTCCATGTATGGCTCAGCAATTTCTGCCAAAGCATCATCTCCTCCAAACAAACTTTCAAAGTACTCTTTTTATCTCCCTAAGATACACTCTTCCTCTTTTAAAATCCTTCCATGATCGCCTCTGATTTTCGTAAGCTCTGCTACGGTCGATGCTCCCCTAGCAGAACGTACTGACTTCCAGAAAAACCATTGACGTTTGTCCGAAAGTCTTCAGTAAGCCTCTTATCAAACTCATACTTTTGTTCTTCCTAACGTTTGTTCACTACATCCTTCACAATTCCTTTCAATCTTTTATACTCCTTTTTCACTTCAATCACATCTCCATCTGTCGCCTTTTGCATCCTTTGATTAGCTCTTATAGCTGACCAATCCAACCACGTTTTCTTCTTTTCATCTACTGCCACCTGCACACTCTTGTCCATCCACCTACTCTTTATCTTACCACCTTTCCTTCTTCTCGTAGTTCCACAAATACTCACAGCCGTACTCACTAATCCATCTTTAACACAATCCCACAGATCTTCAATCTCTTGCAGCTTTTCCGAACCTTCAAATCGCTCTAGTAACCCATTCACATATTCGTCTTCCACACCTTTCTCTTGCAGCTTCTCCACCTTTTACACGTTCCAGAACCCCCGTACTCACTGGAGCTTCATGACGCCACCTATCAAAGAGACCACTCATTCGTGCTAGCACCAGGAAGTGGTATGTGTCGACGCCAACCCCGCGATACACCCGGGTGTCTAGAACATTCCTCCACAATCGTTCATCCACAATCACATAGTCAATCATGCTCCTCGACACCCCTTCTTTCTTCTCTTGTGTACATATGAATCCTTTTATGCTCAAACATAGTATTCATCACACACAAATTCCATTCCATGCAAATCTCTAATAAACTCCTACCATTGTCATTTACTCTATCGTCACCATGTACACCAAGAACCTTTTCATACCCATCTCACTTTCTACCATCCCACCCATTAAAGTCTCCTAACATAATCACTCTCTCATTTTGCGAACATTTTCGTAACGTCTCTCTCACACTATCCCAAAACTCCTCCCTTTCTTTTTGGGCTTTTACAGTGGCGTTGGGACCCGTATCTGTGGGTGCATACACGCCAAGGACAAAGATACGAGTCAACCCAACTTTTAGCCGCACCCAGAGGAGTCTCGGGCTTACACACTCATACTCATTTACACATTCGGCCATTCGCTCGGAGACAATAAGGTCAACTCCTTGAGACCCTCGGCTGTTGGCAGTAACTCCGGACCAGTAAGCCGTATAGGGTCCATGCCTCGACATGTCACATCCTTTCCGCTCAGTCTCATTCACACAAAGAACATCAATATGCCTTTCATCCATCATGTGACATACTTCATCAATTTTGTCATTCATTCTACCCCTTACATTCAACGTAGCGAAGCGGCTCTCCGTCGGCCGCTTTTCGCCTCCGCGGAGAACGAGACGTGATTGGTTGCGAACCACACCGCCGCCAACTGGATTAATAACAATTGTGTCCATTGCGTTCCCACGTGTAGCAAGGGATATAAAGTGTCAGTCCCAGCAGAGCCCCGCGTGCCAGGATAAGGCTAGTCTGATTCTGGGGTCGCCCAGCCCCAGGGCAGTTTGGCCGCTTGCGACTAGGCTTGCCCTAGCCACGCATCCATCGGTACGGCGGGCCTTGGATTGGCGGAATAGGTAAGGAAACAGGAAATAGGAGAGGATTAGGATTGAACATAGGAATTGTTTTGGGCATGGGTAGGAAAAAGGTAAAAAGGGATATCACTGCCTCGGAAGGATTGGGGTGAGTCAGTAATAGCTCGGGGGCCGGGGTCGCGTACCCGTATACCATGCCTTAGCTACCGGACAAGTAGCTAGGATGAATATCCCTGACCAACATATGGTACCTATCAATGGTAGGTTACTTTATTATCAAAAATAACGATTTTTATCAATTTTATGCATTTCTAAGAACTATTAAAGCAAGAGATTTGGTTAACTAAAATGCATACCACTTGAAGACAGACAACAATCAGCAAAATAAAGAAAATTTTACCAAAGTAGGTTAATAACATTTTCGTGGACTAATTCCACTCTCAAAAAACACCATGAAATGCCGCTGAATTCCGCTGTTACGTCACGCGTGGCGCAAACGTGACATATGTTTAGAGAGTCCCCTTCCCTGTAATAGCCTTTGCAGTAATTTGTAGATAAAAGGAAAATTGGCTGTACATTAACCATGTACGAGGAATGTTATTCCTGGCTGTAATGATAGTTCCACCCTTGTGGACATTCGTTTGTTTTCCATCAGGCTGTGTGATCGAATAATAACTTCGTGATCGTGTTTTCACTTTGACACATTCTGATTACTAGCTTATACGAGTAATACTACTTTATTTTATTTATTTTTTGATAAGGAAATGCAAAAAATGCTATAGAGAACGCTTGCAACCCTTGCATCGTAGTTTGTTTTCCCAAGCAGGGTGTAATTAAACAAGTGAATAGGAAAGTCTGCAAGTATATTTTAGTTCGCACGACTTGTTATTAGGCTTATATGCTAAAAATATAGTAGTAAGTAACATTTAATACCACGTCTCGTACGTGGAACGTCTTTATAAGTCTGTAAGCTTATGAAGAATCCGATCACACTACGAGCATTGCAAAAGGACCCATCCACGTTCACATTATGTACATAAACCAAAAATTGGACTTTACATGTTTACATTATGTTCATAAACCAAAAACTGGACAATTCATGTTCATATTACGTGAAAACCATATAAACTGGGATTAAATCTGACACATTACGCAGGAAACAAGTAATATTCATAGCAGGCATTTAACAGCTTCAAAAGGTGTCATTGTGCACTTCACTGCCGCCACAGCATATGTTAAACACAGCGGAACATTTTAAATGTTCACTGCAAATATTTACATGGCTTAAATAATTTGCATGCTGTACACCGTCGATTCTCCATTGAAAATATTGAGGTACTTTATTCTCCATTCACGGGCATGCATGGTTTAACAATTATTGAACTCGATTTTCTATTTAGGTAAGTTGCATTATTTTCAGTTTAATGCAAAATGAGGCAGGAATTGTTGTCGTGTTCGTATCATCAACAGGCTTTCATGATAGATATTACATCGTCGCTGTTAAAATGCATAAGCTCCTGTCCAGTACAAAGGCGTTCACATCAACCTTTACATAGGGATCATTAAGCTGTTTTAAGTTTACTTATAATCAAGTTTAAGTTGATACACTATTACTTGAATTTTACACTTCTACCACTTTGAATGAAAATTTAGGTACGATGCCGTTGAAGATAGGTACTCATTGAAATTTACATGGTAAATAGTTAAGAGTGTAATGAAGTTTATAAAAAAGATTTGGATAAAAAATTTTAGGTATCGCTTTTTTAAAACGGCCTTCAAAGTTCAGCGAAAAAACAGCATTTCTAACTTTAAAAAAGTTTCATATTTTTTTTAGAGTTATGATGACCGTTATGGATGTAAATTCTTCAGAATCATCTAGCGCTATTATTCATCGAATAAAGAAAAATAATTAAGCATGTATCTTAACAGATCGCGATACAGTCACCGAAAAAAGTGACTCAACCTAAAAGTTTTCTTAAATTTATAAATTCGTAAAAAAAAACATAACTCTGAAACTACAAAAAATCGGGTAACATACATGGGGTATTTTCGGATACACCTAAGTGTGACAAACTAAAAAAAAAAAATTGACGTGTATGTTTGGACGACCCTGCATACAATTTGAACTATATGGCGGAAGTTCAGGGATGCGGCTTGAGAAAAAAACTTTTTTTTACAGTTATTGTGATGAATTGTGCATAATATTCTGGTATATTATGTTTCAACAAAACTATATGTCTGACGTTTTGGTCGTTTCTTTTTGCAACTACGAGTATAGCAAGCTTTAAGTGAACTTGACTCCATACTCACTTGAAGTTGACTCCATAGGGCTTATTCGTGAACCGAATAGGCGAGATTGATCATTTTAGAATAGAAAAAATATTTTATTTTCAAATGTGTTTCATTATGTGTTAAAACGAAATGTTGCACTATGTTTTGTATGTATTGAACAGTCATAATTTTCATCCGAAGGTCGTAAATCGCTTGAAAAGTTGGTTCATACGCACAAAACACGAAATGGCTCCCAATTAGTGCGCATCTTTCTCAAAAAATTGCTCATGCACTTGAATTAAAAAAGTATTCTTGCTGATACCTATCAGTCGGTCATTCGTAAGTTTAATCCTGTTATTTAATTACGCAAACAGTTTTCAGTTCTAACTACTTTATCGGGGCCGGTCCACGCGATCTCGTAAATAACTCGAGTACAAATGAATTTCTTAAAAAGGTCGTAGAAATTACAAGTTCACGTGAGGGCCGGCACGCAACCGCTTTAACTACGCGAGTATTTATCGTTCGATTATTAAACAGAGTATCAGCCCTTATTTTCACTTGAAACTTTCTTGCGGCAGTCAATTTCGCTTATCATTCGTTCAAGAATATGTTAGTAGCTACCTACATCATATTTTACTGCACAGATTCAAAAACCACATAAAATCTGTTTTATTAAAAAAGGGGTATTATACTACCCAATGATTACCTTTTAGATAAAAAATCCTGGGATTAAAGCTCTCTGCTCGGTGCAGGATTAGTTACCTCTTGTAATACTTATTAATTAAATACCGGACTTAAGTGTATTAATGACTAACAAATTTTTATTTTTGGAATTGTATAAATGACTTGGTACAGCCTATTGTTCTATATTATGTAGCTTTGCTGTAATTGTTAGGTTGTTCTGTTTATTATTTAATGTTAGAATTTAAGCAGTTTTTTTTACAAAAACAAATTGTACTCTACTAACTCGCATTGTAAAACCACAAAAAGTAACTACTGAGTTTCTCACCGGGTCTTCTCAGTAAGAATCAACTTCTCCGACGCGGTGGTAGAGTCGCATTATGTTTGTATACTGTTTATTTATATATTCTTATTATTATAGTATTTAAGTTTGTCTATTATTTTGTAAATTTTTTGACTATTTAAAAGTACTGTATTAAGTATATTTAAATAAAGATATTTAAGTTTGAGTTTATTTATTTAAACTAATTTAAAGCATTTGGACAGGAAGAGGCTATAACACGCATTCTGATAAATTAAACCGCATTGCCTAAGCGTCACTTTAGGTACCTGCCAAAATTATCGAAAGATCTTTCAGCGGCGCAATTTCCAGAGAGGTTCTACATTGGGGCCTTCAAGATGAGAACGTATGCATTTTGATAATGCATACGTTCTCAGCAAGGAATACTTCGGAGGCACCTGCTGTTTGGCAGTGAACTATGGGCAGATGGTAATGATGATAGTGATGGTTATGGTGATTACCAAGTGACCCTCAAGCGTCATGTTTGAAAGGAGCCACCACTTCCGAGGAGGTGCATTGACTAGAACTATAGGGACTACTATAATGATTTGTGTTTTTCTTTGCAGTAGGTACAGAATCTTGCACTTTAGTGACTACCGCTGTCGATCACATTTTGTCATATAAAAATAGTTTCAACGCGTTGAACACATTTCAGTTCTGTTAAACCCATTTCAGCTCTGTTGAAAACATTACTGTCACTGTATAAGTTTACTAAAAAACGATCTCTACCAACCAAAGAAATTGACAAGATCCTTCTCCTTCAAATTAAATACATATTAGATAAGTTAAGTATAATTAATTTCTATAAAACGGGTTTTCGCAACGAATAAATTACGGTAAAAATTCCTTTACCTATTTTCTCGACGTTTCGGCGACAATTGCATGTCATCGTGGTCAGGAGCGGACTGAGTCCGTTTTATTAGAATTAGTTAGTTAAAATGCAACAAGAAAGTTTAAAATGTTATTAAGTATGTAAAATTTCAAATATTTTTATTTGATACAAGTAAAACCACATGATAACATAAATTCACATGATACAATACCCATAAAAATAGGTAATTCCTTTCATTTCGTTTTAACGAAAAACGTGAATCGTTTAACTGCT
Source organism: Udea olivalis (assembly GCA_947369235.1). NCBI lineage: Eukaryota > Metazoa > Arthropoda > Insecta > Lepidoptera > Crambidae > Udea > Udea olivalis. The sequence continues at coordinate 5,106,418 of OX376346.1, read as the reverse complement.
CAAAGGAAGTTATTTGGGAAAGCCAAGCAACTTGAAAAGCAGGTGTCTAATGGCCCCGTCAAAAACAAGACGAAACAACAAAGAAAACCGAATGATATTTTTTTACGACATGCATGGAAGACAGCACGTGTCATGCTTACACCGAAACTTCCTACTTCGTGCGTGTTTTCGCTGAATTATTAAAAGCATTCGTGTCAGCCCTGACATCGCTTCAAGCTAAATGCGTTTGCTCTGTCGGTTAATTAACCATCAGCTGATGTATTGCGACCACTTTGCCATTAAAATTGTGATAATTAGTAGGTCAAACTCGATTCCTATCATTGAATAATAATTAATATGCCAATGGAGAGTCGCCATAATGGCTAAAGCCCTGGCTAATCGATGTACTATCCATACTTCCAGATTGAACTATTGCAATTCAAAATCTGTTTATGACCGCTCACAAATGCCCCAGGATGCGGACACTGTTTGCGGAAACTTTAGCAGATTTCGTCGGTCACATTTTCAGTCGGCCTTAACTTTTGAATAACGTTTACCTATACTAATACTATTAAGAGGAAGGGTTTGTTTGTTTGTATTGAATAGGCTCCAAAACTACTAGACCGATTACAAAAAATCTTTCACCAAAATAAAGCTTCATTATCAAGGATTGACATAAACCATATTTTTTTTTATTTAGGCTATATTTTGACAAGAAAAACAGTCTACGCGGGCAAAGCCGCTGACGGACAGCTAGTGGTAAATATAGGCAAAAATAAAGGCATAGGCATATTCAAATAAATACATATCTGGGACAATTTACACCAAGATCATCTGACCCCAAACAAACTAAGCAGAACTTGTACTTTGGGTGTCAGAGACTGATAAACATGCACATTCATTTTATCTTTTGACCTTACTTTTTACCTATTAAGCTATACCAAACTGTGTGAGAATCGATGGTACAAAAACATGTTTAACACGTAGTGATTCTATGAAGCACTTTGCCATTATATCCGAAAAGCGAGATCATACGTGAGCACTCAGTAGCGACATGAATATCTCTTTGAAAGAGTATCTTTGGAAAAAAATATTCATGTGAGCATTACTTAGATACGACATAGTTCTAGATACTTATCCTTTCTACTGGAGTTAGTAGCTTCCTTTCCGCACGAGTAAACATGAAGTGGTAAGTATTTCCTTCGTTTCCGTTTTACCGAAAGTCTGCTTGGCGCAAAGAATAGTTGCTAAGCTAAGGACAGTTGCACAAGTAGGTTGCGATGTGTATTTTAACTGAAAAACTTGTAGAGTTCAGTTGTTTTGTATCTAATCTAATCTAATTTGACGACACGATTGGCGTAGTGCGCTGTAGCACGGTTTCTCGCCTCGATTTCCGTAGTGTTCCGGGTTCGATTCCCGGTCGGGTCAATTCAGGAAACGATCTTTTCTGAATTGACTTGGGTCTGGGTGTGCTGGGAGATGCCCCCCTGACTTATTTCCTTGTGTGGTACCTCGTAACACGGGGATATTAATCCCTACTTCGAGACCATTACAAGAGGTGTGTTGTCTGGCGCATATTTATTTATTTATTATTTATTTATTTAATCAAATTTTACAATAAATAATAAACTAAGATATCGGTTGTTTTTGGCCTGCGTTGCCAGGTGGCAGTGAAAATTGGTCAAAGTCCTTCTTGTAAGGGATCTCGTACCGCACTGAAAGATATTACGTAAAGGTTCTACTATAGGTACTAAAGGACGACTGCGATTAGCTGTGCTAATAAGTTACAGGTCTTAAAATGAAGCGGAGCCTAAAAAGGCCATAAACCTTAAAGCTCTGAGAAGCCTGTTGAGTGAGTTAAGCCTTGCTTGAATTCTCTCTTTGCGAATTCCAAAAAAACGACTAAAAAGGCTTCGGTCTCCCGACACTAAAAATAGTGTAAAATTATTTCGTTGCAACTTATAATATCAAGCAAGGTCTCTGGTCCACCGGCACCAAAACACTGATTAGCCGCATCGCCTATTACAATCACTGTGACTACAATACGAGTGGGCCACATAACGTTGATGAGTATAATTCCGTTATCCTTCACCCTCGCGTCCTGTTATCAGTCCCCATCCATCCGGCAGGGCAGGACCGCGCCCCAAAGCGCGAAGTCAGTAATTAATAAAAGGCCGACACGAACACGACGCGTCGAAACAAAAAGCTGGCTCACTGAAACATTGAGGTCCCCATAAATCGGTGGTTGCCGAATAATCGACTGGCAAACACGGAACGAACGATTCGCTCCACCGCACCCTGATTTTTCATGCATAAGCAATATGAAATGTATTCTACGTTGGTGAATAATTTATTCCCGATTGTCACCGGAGAATCGAACTTTGTTCGTTCGCAGGTGTTCAATGAAGCAATTATTCATAAATGTTTGTGCGTCGCAACTTTTTGATTTCTATCGATACTACCGGTCGGTCTTTGCATTGATGATAAAATAAATCCTTCCACTTTGTTCGACCACAAGATTGATAGTTGAAAAATAAAGCTATGACACAGCTTTATGGGAGTTCATTCGCAAATTTGACTTGAATCTATACGTAGTAAAATGCACAATATTATACCTACTACAGCTTTCATTCCCTCAAACCACACGTTTTAAATACCTAATCAATGATTTCACATTCGCGATCGTCTGATCCATCCTGATTGAGAGATTATATCGTGCGTCTTTATTCAAGTTACATTTTAATCCATTCTGAATAACTAAGCACAAAGAAATTAGAAACTTGACCTTCCTACATGTAAGTATCTTTATGTATGTATCTAACTAGCTTTAAGAACAAGGTCATTTGGGAGCAAGCTTGGGAGATAAGACCTTATGAAGAAAGCGGAGTTGATTTTAATGCATTCTTCGTACTTTTAAAGAAGGTAAATAGTAAGGCGTTAAAATATCATTCAATAATACAAACCCTAAACTTTGTTAGGTATATTTACATCTTGATAAACTTTCGGAAGAATTCAACCAGCGCTGACTGACCACTTGATAATTAAAAGTGAATTGACATTAAAAGTGTAAAACACTGATAAATAGAGTACCTATCCCTGTTCAGTGTTATTAAAAAATGACAGTCTATCGGAGAAATATTAAGTTTGGATTTCCAAAAAAAAAAAACAGACAGTCCGGCTAAATCACCGCGCTACTCTAACTTAAGCAAGCCAATATTTACAGTGACACTGGATGAAAGTTAGAAAACAGGGAGCCAACACTTCAACGAAGAGTACGAAGACCAAAGAAAAACTTGTTCGGTTGGCATTGATGGATGCGGCTACGAACGGGCTGCCCGCCGCTTTGCAAGCCAAAGGTAAACTCCAGACTAAGTACCATGTTTTAGCGGAAGCTGGAAATAAAACCGAATGATTAATAATCCCTAGGGAACTTTAGAACTACTTTGGATCAGATAGTGTTCAATATTCATCACGATCTTCTAGAAAATACCGATATTAGTGTTTATTGCCTACAGGGGCCCGATTTTTAGCAAAATAAGTATATATATAGCTATTTAACGATTTTTAGTTAAATAGCTTTAAAATCCAATGTAATCGTAACTGAATGGCATGATTTTGACACCTAGTCAATACTCAAACTGTCAAAATCACGCCATTCAATTACGATTCCAGTGGTATTTAAATAGCAGAATCAGGGCCCTGAGTGCCGAGTGAGACTTCACCATCGCGTATTGCGAGCACGTAAATGTCAATTATTATGTAATCGAGTCAGCGGCATCTAGCGGCAAATTCGGGCAACATGGACTGATGCTCGCAAAACGCGGTGGTGAAGTCATTCACATCTCGCACTGCAACTCGCACTCGACACTCTGTACGTACCTTGAGTTTCTGCCACGTGAACTACCATTGTTGACTAACGCAATTTGTATGCCATTTTTAGTTCCATTTCTATTTACTAGAGGCGCTGTACCAAAATCCTATACAAACGAGTCAACACTGACGCTGGCGATTGTCATCGGTGAAAACTCATGGTAGGGGTCCAGATCTAAAATCAATTTCCTCAATGAATATGTAGGTACGTACCTACATGTATTTGTATTTGTGTATAGCATAGTCATTACCTATTTAGTATTAAGTACATAGTCATAAACTCAAAAACTAACATGCATGCTCACGCTTCTGTCGAAAGCTTACATATTCTGAATTTAATAAAAAATGTTCTGTCATTACCTCTAGTATTTGCATAAATAGAAAACCATCTAGCTACTTGTTTAACAAAAACAATAACAATATAGTAACATTGTTTATTCAGGTTGTTTGATGCCCTTTTTCCAGGATGTTACTAAAACATTGCTTTGTTGTTGGGTAATTTTGGGAATCTGTTGGCAATACAAAATCGTTAAAATCCTAACTCAAGATTTTGGTTACTTACGTATGTACCGTACCGCAATATAATTGAGGTGTCAAAAGTTGTTCTCATATTTAACCAGACGAAAAACAAGGAATATTATCATATTATTAAAAAGAGTTGCTCAGCTTATTGCAATATGATTGGCATTCAAACCATACTTCACTGTTTTTATAATAATAATAACATCAATCATTCGTTTTGTTATTTTTTACTTTTGGTGACCTTAGACCACTGCAAAAGTAGGATAAAAAACCCACAATCTAATGATTAAATATGAAGAATGTTTCCAATTATTTGCAGTGCAGATTCACATACTGTCATTTAGAAATGTCACTAACGTTTTTTATATCCCAAAGCATTCGCAAACACTGTTTTTTGTTCGGTTGTCTTACTCGTATTTGCATTCTGGATATACCGGTAGTCAGCATTTGGCTAAGCTGACACGTGAAATGGCGTTTATCTTTTATTTAAACACAACTTAATCCTGTCCACCCCATCCAATATGAATGTGTGCAGTTTAAATAATAATTTCAGCGTTTGGCTGGTCTGGTTTAAATTCCCTATAGACCATTAAGCGGCTCATTAAGATGAATGCGGAATATTGTGAAGAGTTTTCAACGATAGGTAGTACTTCGTTAATATACTCGTAAGTAGGTTTTGATTTGGGTTCAGTACATCCTTTCATAATTCACCGCTCACATACTCAAAAGCTGCATATCGGTTTTAGTCTAATTAGTAAAACAACTACTGTTATGCAGAAGTAAAAATAGTACATTCCTATTTGTTTTCTGATTTGCTATAACTTAAGTAAGTAGTATCATGAAACATTATCATACACACATCAACATGGTCTAGAGATATTTCAATTAAACCTAAATAACTAAAATTCTATTAACTTTTTGTTAAGACACCTACACATTAAAATAAACCTTGTTTAATAGCCTATCTAATCTGATAAATAAACTTTTGGATAAAGTTAAATTTAAAAAAAAACTTAGAAGAAGAGGAAAAACTCAGACAAAATTTCAATCTTAACTTTACTTTTAAAACATCAAAACCTAAACAAAACAACAATTTTTTTTTATAAAAATTGTTGAAAACTTAAAATTAATAATCCGTGGATCCACCTAAGACTCTCTTGACACATCTGCAGCGGTTCTGCATACTCAAAACAAGGGTGTCAATATCCTGTTGTGGAATACTGTCCCAAGTCCTGCTAAGATGCAAGAAAAGCTGGTTTTCATGCACAATATCTTCAGGGAAATTCCTAAGAGCTCTTCTCTGAAGCATATCCCAGGCATGTTCAATAGGATTTAAGTCAGGGGATTGTGCAGGCCAGTCTAAAGCTAGGATATCATGCTGTTGTAACCAACTTGTAACGATACGCGCCGTATGTGGACGGGCATTGTCGTGCATTAGCTGGAAATTTTGTCCCATTTGCTGTCTGTGGGGCAAGATTACAGGCTCATCTCGGTATTTTAGAGCAGTCATATCGCCTTGTACCCAAACGAGGTCCGTTCTACCGCCGAGACGAATTCCTGCACAAACCATAATCGTGCCACCTTGATATGCATGAACTTGTTGTGGGTGCTGCAGTCGATTCCAAAGTCCAGTTTCTCTCCAAACGCGTACTCTTTGCAAATCAGGATGAAATCCAAACCTGAATTCATCAGTGAAAAGCACAAGTGACCATTGAGAATGGTTCCAGTTTTCTTGTGCAATAGCCCATTGCAATCTTCTTCCTCGATTGCCTCTCCTTAGCGCTGGTACCCGAAGTGGCCTACGAGCACGTAGGTTGACTTCATGCATTCGTCTTCTCAAAGTTTGACCGCTTACCAGCAAACCATACTCTCTCTGTAGCCTTTGAACCGATTGCATCGCCGTTACATATGGTTGACTTCGTGCAGCATTTACTATGAATCGGTCCTGTACATGTGTTGTAATGCGTTGAGGTCCTCGGTGCCGTTCCACCACTTCCCCCGTGACACGATAACGTGACCAAACCCTGGATATAACGCTCTGACTAGTCCTCATGGCTTCAGAAACCGCAATTTGGGTAGCGCCAGCTTGAATCATGCCCACTGCTCTTAACATTTCGTTCCTGGTCAAGTGTCTACGTGCCATGATTAAATGAACACCTGAGATGCGTTTGACAAAGATTTATAGAAATTTATGGAGTTTTAATCAAGTTAGAAGTTCGTGAAGATTCACTTCTTTGGAAGAAATTCAATTAATGCGATTTTCATCTTAAAACAAAACCTTTTATATACAAATTTGAATTTAAAAAAGGAACTTAATAATGTTTTTATAATCTGTCATTAATAGTTTTTTTGTAAGGCCAGTACTTTTTAAGTTATTTAAAAAAGTTTTATATATCCCTAGACTAGGTTGTTGTGTGTATTCAATGAATTGCAGAGCTAAGATTATGGGCTCATCATGGCAATATAAAATAAAAGACTATATCAATTGTTTAAGGAAAAACACGGATTCTGAAATAACTATCCAGTCAGATTCAGGGAATATACATACTGATGGTTATGGCATGAGGAATTTGTTATTGCGAAACTTGAATTCCACGGAAAAAAATATGAAACAATATTACCAGAGAAGCTAGAAATAACAGCTTTCTCAATACATTAACCCTTTCTTTTTTTCTTAATCTACGGGATTGGGTCCCGACAGGCATGTTATCTGAATAATCACACGGTTGCGGACTGGGATCGAGGAAAACAATCGGTACAAACTCTTTCACTCAAAGTTTACCCAGAAATAAGTAGTCTGTTTACGAAGGGAACATTTCAATTTTGGAGATTTGATTGTTTACGCTGCTTCTGACAGAACTGAAACTTGGAATCTTTTCGAGAGTACCCTCTGTTGTAGGCAGGAGTTTTCTAAGTAGAAAGTTTTCGCAGTGCTTAAATATTCAAACGTCTTTTGTCTTTTTCGTTATGTATTGCAGAATTTGTGTAGTATTGACGTTACTTTATCGTTAGCTTATCTATATTTAATATCTACTAAAAATCTACCTGCCTGAGCTTTGTATTCAACAAATTAATTCATTTACACTTCTGTTATATTTATCGGAGGTGCAAGTTTTCCCCAGATTGATTGTTTTTAATTTTTCGATTATATAAAAACCTTTTGTAGAACTCAATGCACTTTTGTTTTAAGAACTATTTGATGTAAGTAGTATGGTATTGGGCGCTCTATATCATCTTGCGATCACTCGAGCATTCGCTCGAGCTCTCTTTAGATGATATATCATCGCCCAATACCATACTCAACAGTTTTGATGTAATTGCGTTGCATATAAAAATACATTTTGATTGTTAAATGTGAAACTCAAATCACTGCACTGCACATTTGTTTCATGAAAATGCTCCGACTACCCAAAACAATTCCTATAAATCGAATTCTAAGCAAGGATAACAATGATCTCGTGTAGTGAAGATGTATATCTAAGAATGTAGTGTGTGATAAGGTAGAATGTGTGTTACTTACAATCGCATTCACTAAACTAATACGCTCGAACAGTAATCTGCAGTAATATGCAATGACCGTCTGCCCAAGTTGAAGTTTATGTTATGAATGATTGTAACTTTAAACAAAATAAGCAAAATTGACGTCGTCAGCCCGCTCGCCCGCAACCGTGCGCCCGCCCGCGTCCCGCGCTCCCGCTTCAAGCAAAAATGACGTCGTCAGCCCGCGCGCTCGCAAGCGGGCGCCCGCGTCCCGCGCCCCCGCTACTCCGCGCACCGACCTCGACGCGCTCGCGCCGGATGTAAGATGCTGACGCGACAACATGTTACAGTATTTGTCACCCAATGTGCACGAACTTGAATTAAATAAATCTTCAATGAATGAAATATGATAGTCACTTCAAATATTATATTTTAACATTAGAAGTTCACTAAGTCAAAATAGCCCTAAATTTTGTTTTGTTCACCACTTAAACATCAACTCGCCACTAAAAAAATAATTCAATACATACAAATTACCTTCAAAAATAAATAAAAACTGTTAATCTGATAACTGTATGTATTGCTGTTAGGGTATCTGCCTTGTTATAATAATATAAATAACAATAAATAAGGTTAAATATTGTTCAAAATTGTTTGATCTTGTTTTATGATTTTACAAGTATGTATTCTTTTAAATCTTTTAGCTTTAAAGTACTTTACGAAGTAGAAATAAGAGTACCGGGGATTGTATAAATTAAATTGAACCCAAAACCAATCCGAGTGACTGATTAACCACCATGCTATCATGCTTATTACGTCATCAATCATCATCACACAACAGGGTTATGTTTAATTTTATCGTCGATACCTAGTAAGTAAGTAAGTAAGTAATTAGCCTATATGCTGTCCCACTGCTAGGCAAAAGGCCTCCGTCATTAAAATTAAAGACCGAGATAAAATTACTTCATTTTTTCAAATAAATAGATCAAAATATATCTAGGCCAAATAATCCCAAAAACAGCCTGATCCTAAATTAAGCAGAACGTGAACTATGGATGTCAGAGAATGATACACACAGACATACATACATACCATCACAGTAGGCAGAGACTATACAGTATACAGTAATAAACATACAAAAATATTTCTATATGCATACTTAAATAGATAAGAACACCCAGACCCACAACAAATACAAATATGTAACACATAAATAGTTATTATGGATGAGAATCGAACCTACAACCTCCAGCGCTACAGGCAGGACTGTTCCCTTAGCGTCAACAGGCCATTAGAATGAAATAGGTAACTAATGAGATAAACACTATTACGTGCAATTGAAATCTTACGTTCATTTAGCTTCTGCCAACGACTGCGTCAGCGTGGAATGATGATTTAAAGTCCTTTCTCAGGCTATAGACTATCTGTGTGCCAAATTTTACTTAAATTGGTTTAGTATTTTTGGCGTGAAAGCGAGACAGACAGACAGAGTTACTTTCGCATTTATAATATTAGTACGGAAGTATGGATTACAATTTTTAAGAGTTAAGTAGTATGTATGGAGTATCATCTTAGTTAAAGATCGCCACGGCTGGCAAATGAAGACTTAAAGTAACAATGAATCAGATCCGGTATAAATTAAAACTTGTTAAGTATAATTAGCCAGGTTTTTTAGCTTTTTATTGAATATTTTCTAACTGAAAACGATAAAAACAGTAGCCTATCAAGAGAAAAAAAAAGATCCTAAATAAAAATACTGCTCGAAGATAAACGCAAATGTGAATTTGCCTTTAAATTAACGTAGGAGCAGGAGCTATGGATTGAACATTTTGGTCTATTTCATTCTAATGGCCTGTTGGCGCAATGGTAACAGTCCGGCCTTTAACGCTGGAGGTCGCAGGTTCAATTCCCACCCATGCCAACCATTTATGTGATGAACATTTGTACCTAAATAGATAATAGCACTCAGACACAAAACAATAGTTACAAAATAATGTTCAGCACATAAATGGTTGGCATGGGTGGGAATTGAACCTAAGACTTCCAGCGTTAAAGGTAGGACTGTTACCATTGCGCCAACAGGTCATTTTATTGAAATAGGTAACTAATGAGATAAACACTTTTACGTAAAATTGAAATCTTTTATTCAATTTTAAGAGTTAAGTACGAGTACCATCTTATGTAAAGATCGCCACGCCTGGAAAATGAAGACTTACAAGTAACAATGAATCAGACCTGATAAAAATTAAAACTTGCTTAGTATGATTGACCAGGCTTTATAGCTTTTTACTAAACATTTTTTAACTGAAAATGATAAGAAGACGTAGCATATCAAAACAAAAAATCCTAATAAATACTGCGTGGAGATAATCGCAAATGCGAATTTGCCTTTAAATCAATGTAGAAGCAGGAGTTATAGATCGAACATTTTGGTCTATTGCATTCTAATGGCCAGTTGGCGCGATGGTAACAGTCCTGCCTCTAAGGCTGGAGGTCGTAGGTTCAATTCCCACCCATGTCAACCATTTATGTGATGAACATTTAAATTTGTTGTGTGTCTGGGTGTTATTATCTATTTGATCATGCATATATAAATATTTATGTATGTTAATCAGAAACGAGAATACTGATAATAATCACCCGATATTTATTAATTTATTAAGTAAAGCTAAAAGGCAGCAGAAAATCTTAATCCTCTAAATTGTTTTTTTTTACGTAAATACGAACAAACCTTACTTTTATTGATAAAACTTAAAATCTCAAAAAAAAAAGTTATAATTACCATAAAATACATGCATAATTTTTGTGAAAGATTTCACAACATATTATTTATTTAGGTCATTCGTATTTTCCGTCTATGTGTTTCAAAATTACGTTTAAGCAAATATGCATGCTTGCAGTTTATGATAGGGCTGGTAATTTTTTTCCATTCGTATACTTTTGAACTTAATATGAAAATAATATTATGTGCTTAAATAGTTTTTGTTTAATAAAATATTAAAACCAAACATAATGGAAATATCGAGAACTTCAACGAGAGTTCAACGTGAACATATTCTTATAATCTTATAACTTACGTATTCTTATAATCTGATAATTTCATCACAAGTAATATGTTTATGGTTGTTATGGTTTATGGTATGTATATTTACATATATCATTTAATTGTGGTGTAGGATAAAAACTTTTTAGTAGGTAATTACATTTTATAAAGAAATAAAATATACATAAAAATTCAAGACATAATAATTACTTTTAATGTTATACAGCAAAATGAATAAATAATACTATTAAAAATATTGTATTGCAATTCTAATCAATTAAGAAACATTGTTTTAAAATAAAGTAAGTAATATTTTTTACTTATTTGGCTACTACGGAAAGTACTACGTTGACAACCCTATGCATTTCAGCAAGCTAAACAGTATTTGTTCAATAAAATCGATAGTTCCACTGATAATCGCCACATTCTCCGCAACAAGTGCTTTACATCAAGTACTAGAACTACTAGTTGCTAGTATTGTGCTGAAGCAAATCGCTGCTCAAGAAGAACATCTGGTCAAGTGCTCAATACCGCTCTCAAGGTAAAATGTGAGTTTTTTTTTTCTTTTAACCTTTTTTACATTTGGCTATGTGACGAAATATTACAAACTGATCTAGACAGATGTACCATCTGTATAGATCTACCATCTGTTTAAAACTTGACTTATAACTTATTAGAGGATTATAACCAGATAGATGCCCACGGACAACAATTTCATTTGAAAGACTGACCGACATTCTACTGACTTCTGAAACACATTCTTTATTGCAGGTCTGACTCGGAGTTTGAAAACGTGATTGGAGGAAGCTCAACCTCCTCAACCATCTCTGGAAAGAACAAGAACGCGAAACGGAGAAAGACTGCGCCAACTACATCAAGGTACGTCTTCAAAGAGAATCATCATAATCACTCTGAAGTCGAACAAACTAAAGAATCTAAGTTCGATTGCGAATCAGTTTTATTTATTGATTTCTTGTATTTTTTCCAGATCCGATTCTGAGTGTGAATCTGCTCCGCCAACAGCGCCAAAAAAAAAAACTGCCTCCAGACCTCGGTAAGTTTATGTGCAATTCTATGAAAGGTTCGGGCAAGCTTGTGTGTATGAAAGAAACGTAACAGGTTGTTCTGTACTTTTTATCAACGACGCTCGTACTATCATTCCTCCGGATGATAATGAAAAAAGGATGATTATTTATGATGCTAATTGTTTTTTACAGAACATCGTCCAAGAGTAAGGACTTGTTCGGGCTGCTATCGGACGAAGACGCGGGTGCTGAACCCGCTCACCAACAGAGTGCACGCCGTAAGCTGGACAGCAGCCTGACAACGAAGGTTGCGAACGGTGCTGTGCGCAAAGTAGCTCAGCTCGCGGGTGCTTACTACGTGGAGGTACGCGTGTACAACACGCGTGACGCCCTAAAGTCATTGCCAGAAGAGCGATACAAAAAAGCACTCGTCACTCTGAAGAGTCAACTGAACACCGACACGAACGAGTGGCAGGACCTTCAGAGGTTCATGAAGAGCGCCAAGCTGCTCTTTGAAGACAAAGATCCGGTCTTCTATAGTGATAAGGTTAATTTTAAGTAATAAAATATTTTTATAATATAAATTTTTAAATTTTAATTTAGTCTTTTTTATTTTTATTTTTATTCCCTAAAGTTTATAGTCAAACCCATCAAATCTAGTCTAGGTAATTGGTTCTTGCAGGTAATTAATTAAACTTCCTATTGCAGTTTCAATCAATTTTTCTCATTTAGGCTTAAAAAGTAGGTAACAGACTGACAAGAGTTTCGTATTTATAATTAGTAAATCAGTTTTTTTTTGTATATATTTTTAAAATATAAAATCTTGAGATTTGATGTGTGTTTGCTATAAAATTTAGGGATTCAATTGCTTATTTTATACTAACATTTAATTCAGCTTGAGGTAACTTGTAAGTATAACTGATTAATATTATCATGCCTTATTGTACTGTTTGTTGTTTGACCGTGAAAAACAAACATTGGATTGGACACTTGCGAAGTCAAGTGCATAAAAATAAATGTATGGATCCGATCGAAGATGGAGTTATCAGTATCGCTTCTGCATTCAAAGGTCGTATAGCCTCTTATAGAATACTAGCTACCGGAGGGCATGAATCGTCTTTACCGGTCACATTTTTAAGTAGTATACGTGATAAGTTATTAATTTTTATAAACAAATTATTGAACAAGTTTGTCAGCTTAAAGATAAACTTAGAATTTTTTGCTAATTTTATTCAATTAAAAAGTAACAGTGAGGAAATGAAATCGTTTGTGACTAAGAATTTAATAGTACACCGAAACTTCGATTACGAACAGATATTTGAGACTATAGTTAACACGTTATGTAAAAAGGTCGAAGAGTTCGAGGATCGTGAAAGTGGGTGGGCGTTTTTAAACAATGTTTATATTGAAATAAACATTAACAAATTCGATCCATTATGCGGTTCAGGCTCAACCTATATGGATTTGCCATTGAATTTGAAAAAGAAAAAAGCTTGTATTAACGTTAGAAACAAAGACAACTGTTGTTTTTTGTGGAGTATTGTAGCTGCACTTTATCCTGCCAAAAACAACTGTGATCGCACGACGTCTTATCCCTACTTTGCAGACGTTCTAAATGTTGATAATTTAAACTTTCCTATCACATTCACAGATATTAAAACATTTGAAAAAAACAATACAAACTTAAGCATAAATGTTTACTCTTTAAAAAATAGTCGCATTGTAGGACCAATTTATAAATCCGAATTCAAAAGAAAAGTTAGAATAAATCTGCTTTTAATAGAAAATGGTAATAAATCGCACTACGTTTTAATAAAGAATTTGTCACGTTTAGTTCGTACTCAAATAACGCAGCATCATGGTACATTATACTTTTGTGATGATTGCTTGCTCTTTTTTTCATCTGAAAATAAACTCTATGACCATATTTGTGGCGGCGTGTCTACTGTTCTTCCGCAACAAGGTAGCTATCTTCATTTTAAAAATTTTAATCGCAAGCAAGACGTTCCCTTTGTTGTTTATGCCGATTTCGAAACTTTACTTACACCTATAATAGCTTGTGAACCAAATCCAACTTGCAGTTATACTTTGAATAGAAAACAACACTTGCCCGCGGCTTTTGCTTATAATATTGTTTGCTCATTTGATAGCAGTCTCAATCGTTTTGTACAATATCGCGGAAAAGATTGTGTTCAAAAATTTTTGAAATGTCTGTATGAAGATGTGAAAAGAGTTTGCGACATTTTAAGTGTTAAGGTACCTATGGTGTTCAATGAGGAAGAAGCTGAAACGTTTGCTCGTTCTGAAGTCTGTCATATCTGCAATAACCTTTTGCTTTTCGACAAGGTTAGGGACCACTGTCATTTGACAGGCCGTTACCGAGGTGCAGCTCATCAGCATTGTAATTTACAATACAGTTTTCCTAAGCTTATTCCCGTTTTCTTTCATAATTTAGCAGGTTATGATTGTCATCTTTTCATTAAAGAGTTGGCTGAAAGTTTAGGTCCCATAAAAGTAATACCTAAGAACAAAGAAAATTATATTTCGTTCACTAAATTTTTGAAGATCGATGACGGTAAATTTGCTCAAATAAGGTTTGTAGATTCTTTTAAGTTTTTGGGTACAAGTCTAGAAAAATTAGCAAATGGTTTAGATAAAAAAGATTTCATACATTTAAAACAATGTTTTGCGAAAGAACATGAATTTAATCTAATGACTCGTAAAGGCGTGTATCCCTACGATCACATGGAATCATGGAGGTCGTTTTCTGAAAGACAACTTCCTCCAAAAGAAAAGTTTCACAATTCTTTGACTGACGAGGGTATCAGTGATGAAGATTATTTACATGCCAAAGCGGTTTGGAGTACTTTCAATATTGCTGATATGGGAGAATATACCGATCTCTATCTTAAAACCGATGTTTTTTTGCTGACAGATATTTTTGAAAACTTTAGATCTGTCTGCAAGAAAAGTTATCAGTTAGATCCTGCTTTTTACTTAACAGCTCCAAGCTTATCATTTGACGCAATGTTATTAAAAACAGGCGTAGAATTGGAGCTACTGTCAGACTTAGACATTATACGCCTTGTACAAAAAGGAATCAGAGGTGGAATTTGTCTATGTTCTACTAGACATGCCAAAGCAAATAACCTTTACATGAACAATTATGACGAAACTAAGCCTGATTCTTTCCTTGTATACATTGACTGTAATAATCTTTATGGTTATAGCATGTGCCAGTCTTTGCCAGTATCTAATTTTAGATTTTTAAAACAACATGAAATAGATCAACTGCAAATCGAGAATGTGCCAAACGATGCTGATTTTGGATATATTCTTGAAGTCGATTTATCATACCCGGAAGAATTTCATTGTGCTCATAACGACTATCCATTTTGTGCAGAAAAATTTGTACCACCGGGTGGTACAACTTCTAAATTGATACCTAATTTGCATTCAAAATATCAGTATGTCATTCATTACGTTTATTTAAAAACTTGTCTCAGTCATGGACTTATTTTAAGAAAAATTCATAGAGTTATTACTTTTAGACAAAATAATTTTTTAGCGGAATATATTAATCTTAACACTGAACTAAGAAAAAAAGCTGTGACACCGTTTCAGCAAGACCTCTTCAAACTTATGAACAACTCCGTTTTCGGGAAAACGATGGAAGATACAGAACGTAGAGTTAACGTTAAATTAGTAACTCAATGGCAAGATACCACTAATAATACCAAGCGTTGTCTGTCTGCTTCAAAACTAATTTCAAGACCCAATTTTCATAGTGCAACTATTTTTTCTGAAAATTTAGTGGCCATACAGATGAAACCGGAACAAGTTGTACTAGATAAACCGATTTACATCGGATTTGCTGTTTTAGAACTTTCAAAAAGTCACATGTATCAATTTCATTATTCTGTTATAAAGCCACACTACGGAGAGCGAGTGCGATTATGTTATACAGATACTGATAGCTTTATCTATGAAATAAAAACATTGAATTTCTATGAAGATTTAAAACAATATTTCTTAAAATATTTTGATACCAGTAATTACGAATCAGAAAATCTATTTGACATTCCAATAAAGAACAAAAAGGTGCCCGGCCTATTCAAAGATGAACTTGGAGGGCATATTATGACAGAATTTGTTGGATTGCGATCAAAATTATATTGCATTAAAACTCACTCCAAAGTTATCAAGAAAGCGAAAGGTATCAGAAAAAATGTTATTAAGGATTTGCAAGCATCTGATTATAGTAACGCTTTACTAAATGATAAAATAGTGCGCAGAAAAAATATACTATTTAAATGTATTAAGCATGAAATTTTTACTCAAACAGTCAATAAAATTGCTTTATGTAATGCTGATGATAAACGATTTATAATGCCTGACAAAATTTCCACAATGTCATGGGGGCATCACTCTTTGATTTGAAAGGAACGTTTAGATTTACTTTAAGCTGAAATATGTGTGTCATTAATGTGTTGTTATTATTAAGATTCGTTTTAAAATTTACTGTAAGTCACTATAAGTTAGAAAAAGTAAGTTTGGTTTATAGTTATAATTGTGATTAGAGTAGGTTTTCTTTTTTTAAATAAATTCGTAAAAACAAAACCCATGCTTTTTATTTTTAAGGTTTCACTTATTATTACCTAATAAAATCCGGCACGTGTATGCACGTGTTCACCGGTAGGCAATAATATGCACTTTATTTTTGCAAACTTAGGAATTTTCCAATATAACTCATATTACTTGAATAGGTACTAATTTTAATAATTGAAGTGTCATCATTAACTTCTACTTGTCATAACGTGTAAAAGAAAATGTTGACACTTCGGTTTATAGCAAACGTAGCTTAAAATTGTATGATCATGTGTTCATATAACACGTGTTGTATTTAGGTCATGATAATCGATGACTATACAGTTTCAAAGGTTTGCAACTACTAATGCAAATAATAGGCTCTCATTAATTTTTGCTCATTATTCAAACAGCCTTTTAGGAAGACGCTCATACCCAAAGTAGTTTCCCTTTGCTTCCAATCTTCGTTTCTAGTAAGTATTACGCTATTTAAATAATTCAAGCATTCTTATCCAATGCTGGTTAGTATGTTTATTTTAAACATTTTTTGTTCTCTTATAGATAATGGAAGACTTTTCGCAATATGCTCAAGACCCATTGGAAAATTTCACTCAGCAGTGCCTTGATCTATTCGGCTCCCAATCGCAAGAAATTCCTCTTCAACAACAATCCAAACAAGAGGACTTCACAAGAAAAAAGAGGAAAGGTACATCCAAACTAGTGAATTCTAAAAAGCAGAAAATCACTCCAAGGTCTTATGTGATAAGTGAAGAGCAGAGAGGAACTAGACTTATTCAGATAAGGGTGTTGGATCTGAATAGCCAATGTGAACCACCGTCAGAAAGCGACGACAAAATGTTGCTCAGTGCGCAATACGTGGTTCGCGATCCCGTGGACGAGATAATGGACATGACAGAGTGCATAATAAAGAAAATATCTAAAAAACTATGTAGTGATAACTTGTAAATAATTTATTTAGTAACTAAGATTAAATTTATATAAACTTTTTTATTTTATAATTTTTTATTATTATTTAAGTTATGTACTGGTTTTAAAAATAATTTGATTATTTGTTTATGCTGTTATTACAGTTAAATAAAACATTTTACTTTAGAAAGGTGGTTTTCTTTGTCATATTAGGGAATTAAAAGGAAACGTGTTAAATAAAAACATTTATATTGTTCAACTTTAAAATTTTATTACAAGTAAAAGTTATAAAACTAAATTATTTTCTAAACACCATTTTTGAATACACAAAACATTTTTCAATGCACAATATTCCTTATTTCTATGAGTGAAACAATTCAATGACATTAAACTTTGACAATACATTTCAATTAGATTTTTTAAATTAGGAATATCCTTATGACTAATATCTATCACGTTTGTGTGACCGCATAGATCTTCCACCCATTTGATTTTTTCTTGGCCTTTCACAATAATCTTGCAATCTTTTAATAAGGGTTTAATAATTCTTTGAAATTCCCTATAATCGATGTAACCCTCACTCCACCTATAACCTCTGTGGCTTTCTATCCACCAAACATGTTTTTTCTCCTCATTTGTTAGCGTTGAATACGGATATGGAGGTTTGATCAAAAATGGTTGCGTATGCTCTTGTGTGGCTATAACTAGCTCTTTGACTATAAATTCATTTTTACGACCTTTAAACCCTTGTAAATCCAAAAAAACTGTGTGGCTGTTCATGATAATTTCTTGACTATGCTACTAAGGGGTTTGTATTCGAAAATACAATCGTTTAATAATAAACAATAGGCAGCAGTTTGGTCAGGTATTTCTTGTTCGGTTTCAATTTCAACTCTCACATCTATTGAACCTTTTAATGTTTCGTGCTGACGTGAGCAATCTATCACAAACATGGGAGCAATATCTCTGAATTGTTTCAAACTCATCAACGGCTCTGATCGGCGTCCGTAGTAAGACTGTTGAAAGCGAGCATATTGTTCATATAATAAAGTAAACTTGTCTTGAGTAAAACTCACGTTTAGATTTTCATATGGGAAGTAGGTAGAATTTAAAAATACTTTTACGTCACTAACTTTACAATGATCAAACTCTGCCATGGACAAATCAGCCTTATACTTGCGATTAGTTTGTAATGCAATAATGACAAATCGCGGTTTTTCTATCTGAGATGAAGTTTTAATTGACCATGAATGTTTACGTGTTTTTGGTAGTAACGGATATTCATACAAATCCCAATTTCTAAACGGTATTGTAATACCGCGATTCTTTTCTAAATGTTTAAGCAAAGTAATCCTATCGCGATCACAAACTTTAACATGAGGAACTCGCCAAACTATTTTGCTGATGACAATATCATCCACAACTTCGCCACTATTCAATTTTAATACGTTAAGATTTGTATTGCTTCTTAATAAAACTAGTTCATGTTTACAGTTTATTACAATTTTATCATAATCTTCAGCGAATCCTAATATTTTATTTAAGGGAATCGAAGCTGAAAATACACCATTGTGAACATTAGTATTTCCGTCGACAGACCAACCCCAAACCTTCGCACATTTCGATTCATTATCATTCAGAGATAGGTAAGACTTAATTGTTGTTGTTATACCAGCATTTTTAATCTTATCAATTTCAACTCCATTTAATTCGTATCTGATGTCTTGAAATAAAAACAACGCTGGGTTATTTGTAAAATGCACACTTGACACTTCTTTTTTTGTAGTACTATCATAAATATTTGCTTTGCCTTCAATGTATAAAGTGCTAGCTGAAGGTAGTACATACAAGTCTTGTTGGTTTATAGGTATCCTTATTTCATCATTTTTATTAAAACTTGTCACATATGGCTTGTATGAATGGTATTCAAAACTTTCAATGCTGTTATCTGTTACTACAGGGTTGCAAATACTTAATATACTCATTTTAGTAAGCCTATAAATTTAAGGAATTCTTTGTTCTGTTTTGTTAATTTATTCCGTGGCACAGGTGGTGTTACTTTGCGTGGCGTCTTTCTTGAACTGACATTTTCAAAAGTCGTAAAAGGGTTTTTATTATAATTCGGTACATTATTTTTTTTGGTGAAATTCAACATTTTTTCCTAAAATGAAGATACAGTTGTACTTCCTCACCTCGTAAATTAATCAGCTTATTTTCTGAGTCTAACAATCTTATGTTGATTGCATTGATTGAATTATGATTAACTGGAAAATAAATTATATTCTTGGGGACTTCTATAATTCGGTAACCGGGTGGTACGTTGGGGGCGAATTCGTAAATAATATGACTTGATAATCCGTTTACAAAAGATCCGCTTGAAACGTCACATTCGATGCGAACAATGGTCGTTGGTAAAATACTCACAGGATACTGTGACTCGCTACTTATATTCGCTTTTATTGTTTCCTTACCGAAACCTAGGATAGTTCCAATTGAGTTAGGTTTGTCAAAATAAATGTTTTTTGAACATACGAGTTTTGTCTTCAGGGTATTATTATTACAAGAAAGTTTAAAAAGATTAGCTTTTATGTTACTTTTCAAGTAGTCACAAATATCTTGAAGTTCATATGAACCCTCCGGGATGACAATGATTTCATTATCGCCATAGTAAAACTTATTATTCTGCTCATAAATGTTAGGGATTGAATTAAATGTAGAAAAATTTAAGAGACCGCATTCATATTCTCCCCGCAACTCTAGTGTTGGTGAATAACTGGTTATTAGAGCAGCTCCTCGTCCAGTAATGGACACAGTGAAAGACATGTTTAAACTGAAAAAAAACCTAATAACATTTCTATTTTAACTGTTTTTTCCAAAAGGATTTCAAGAACGATATACATAAGTGACCACAGTTCACTGAGTCAAATTTTTGATACTGTGGATAATTATAATAAATAAGTAGACCTTTCAAGTATTTTATTAGTTCTAATGGTGGTTTTAAATTACCGAAACTATTAAAGTATTCGCAATAATTGTTTTTCTTAACATAGGCTACCCAATGAGTCCCAGGTTTATCGGAACTATCCAAATTAAATATTGCGCATTCTATACTTTTTGGCTTTGCCGGTAAGGTGTCTCTCATAAAAACACCTCTAAAATATGGAATATCACTACTATGTTCTAATATATCCCAGTTTGTCAGTGCTCGTTTGGGTAGCCGCTTACTTAGTTTTTTGATGGGTTCAAGTATAGACCCGATCCTTTTTTATGAGGTCTAATATATAATCCTTTTCCAATAGCAACAGCTTCCATAGCTCTGTTGTGTCGTTCCGATTCCTGGAAAGTTCTTTGAGCAGCTTTAGCATCATTTACAGCTTTTGCAATGCCTGCGGCACCACCTGCAAGTGAACCTAAGGCAGATAATCCTGCGAAAATTGGGATAAGTGGCAAGATTCCACCACATTTTGGAACTGGAATGCAACGGGGTAGTCGTAAACCTTTCGCATTAGCAAATACTTTTTTCGCTACCGCGTATGCTGTTTTAATGGCTGATCCCTTAGTTTTCGATTTCGTTTTCTTTATTTTAGAGCGAATTTTTTTTAAACCAGTCAAGAACGACTTGACTCCTTTACCAGCTCTTAATTTAGCCTTCATAGCGTTCTTAACAATCCACGATGCTACTTTTTCTCCTTTCCCTGCGTCTTTTGATTTAAGTCGATTTTTAGCCATTTTTAACAACTCTAAGTCTGCTTTTTGTCGATTTTTTAAATCACGATTTTTATAAGCTATGTCGTGATACATGCAGGCTTGATCTAGCTTATTAATGCCTCGATCTCCTCTTTGTAACCGTTGCTCAAGCTTCGTTCCTGGTCCGCAAAATTGATAACCAGGTAAATGTAACTCGACAGGTAAATGGTTAATTAAACTATCAATAATACCCCTTCCTACCTTCATGGATATGAGTAAAATGACAAAGGAGGTTGTTTAAACTCTTTATTTATATCACAATACCAAGGATGATTTAGCAACCCAACTATTTTCGTTATCATCGAGACCTAACCACTTCACAAACAGCTTACTGCCTTTTTTCTTAATAACTCTCTCAATTAGGTATAAGTCTGGAAATTTAGTCTTTTGTAATTCGAATCCATAAAAGGAACCTAGAATATTCTGACCATGTCTGTCTTTTAGTTGGTAACTAGAGGGACTAGTATTGGTGATCTTTTTTACAGTAAATAATTCTGAAGACCAGTTAGGCGTGTAGCCCTTACCAAAATCACCTTTATATTTGCTAATACGAACATGATCACCAACACATAGCAATGGCTTTCCTTTAATCTTTTGTTTGTGTGACTTCAATATGTTAAATTTAACTAAAAATTCATTGGATTTATTAACTTCTTTAGGTTTAAATTTTGTAATACGATGAACAGAGTCATTATAGCATTCAACGACTGAATCCAGATTACTCTTTTCCCACTTATATTTACCGCAAATGCTAAATTGTTTGAAAAGTTTACTTTTTAAAGTTCTTATGACTCTTTCTACAATGGATGCTTTCTTTATAGAATATGTCGAATAATGGTTGATTTTGTATCTCTTCATAAGTTCACTGAATGCTTTATTATAAAATTCTTTTCCTAAATCTGTTTGTATATTTCTAGGGAATCGCCTATATTTTGTTATAATACTTTTCATAGCATTTGTAACACAGGTTTTCTCTTTGGATTTTAAAGGGCTTACCCAAACGTATTTAGATAAAGCATCTATAACAACTAATATGTATTTATAGCCTTTATTAGCATATGAATATTTTTGCATATCAATGAGGTCTGCTTGCCATAAATCATCAATACCCTTTATTATGGTCGGTCGGCGAATAAAATTTTTTCGAGCTGACTTATGAAGCTCATCAACAATATTCTTTTTACTCATGCTTTTTTAATTTTCCTTGTAATGCTTGAATTAATTTGTCTACTTCGTGCTTTGTATAATGTGAAGAAGATAAATGGTCTGAAGTAAATTTTTCCAGTTGCTTTATATACACTTTTACATTAGCATGTACTTTATTTAATTCTGTATTCATATCTTTTATTTTCTGGTCGACATATGATTTTTTCACAGCATCATCGTCGTGCTCTGGTGATGGTAAGCCAATCAGTCTAGCAAATTTCAAGTCAAACCATCCTTCGTTGGACTTTACTAGCACTTCGTTTGATGGCTCAACGTATTCGGAAATACGTAAACGTTTATGAACGTGATGACCAAATTTATCAACATTCATATTCGTGTTTACGCTTTGTCAATTATTAGTAGACTGTATTGTTCCTTGATTGCATTTGATTTATATCTTTATTGATTATACCGAATTCATAAAGCTCTTCAATTATTGCTGTTATTTCATTGTCTAAACCTGTATTGCCCGCATCACGAGAAGCAATGAGCAATTTTAATCTCTCCACCAGTTCGTTTGGATCATCCCAATATACTAGATCCACATTATTTTTAACTTTTTTTAGAAGATTAAGCCCTTCTCCCTGATGAATATCCTCTGTACTTATGGTGTTACTTCTAGAATACTTAAATAATGGTCTTATTACATGCAGATATTTTTTTCCTTTGTTGCTGTTTATAGGTTTTTTAGGGTTACAATCGCGCCTATGCGCATTAGTTTCAATTAACAACAATTTATAATTTTGCAGGTCTTGTTCCGTTACACGATCCAAATTTGGTACATTCCGGAATAACAAATCAACTAAGCCTGGGGTCTTTTTCACCGTTTTACTTCCAATTTTAAAAGTGCGTCCTTGATCGTAAACACGTGTTTTGCCTAGCATAAGTTTCCCTCGATCAAGTTTGACACCGTATGTGACCGGTTTTGATGCCTGCTGTATCAAAGACCAAGATAAAGATTGATTTTTTTCACT
Organism: Udea olivalis; assembly: GCA_947369235.1. Taxonomy (NCBI): domain Eukaryota; kingdom Metazoa; phylum Arthropoda; class Insecta; order Lepidoptera; family Crambidae; genus Udea; species Udea olivalis. The sequence continues at coordinate 5,083,058 of OX376346.1, read as the reverse complement.
CGGAGATGATCCCATTGATTTAAAAGAATCTTCATGCACTTCATCATTTTCCGGTAAGTATATACCACTGGTTAGAGTTTTGTTGGATAACTCGTTTTGATCAATATCGTCATCGTAAATTTGTTCTTCATTTAAGTGTTGCTCGTCTTCTGTGCTATTATTTTCTTGAAAATCCTCGTCTGAACAGCAAGCATCTTCGCTTTCACTATATTTATTTTGTTTCATTATCGGTTCGTATCCAGATTTTGCGAGTTCATTATTTTGTTTTTTTTTTTTAGATAACTCTTTAAGAGGGTCAACTATTGGTTTAAACATAGAATCTAAAACCATATCATTGGTCGCTTTTGCATCTTTAATCATTTCCACTTTCTTTTTCACGGCAGCAGCAGACTTAACAATTTGTTCCTTTAGGTTTCTCTCCATGTTGATTCCGCACGGCATCACAAATTAAAGTGACTATATAACACCTCATTAATTGTTTATTAATGTTCATCAAATACTATGAACGTATCAAATCCCTTTCTATAGCAACCTTTGTTTTTCTCACTGTCTTTGTCAATAACGAGATAACTATGCGGTTTCTCCCAAACTTTTGAACATAATTCGCGAAACTGTATCCAGGACATGTCGGAACCTACGTGTTCGTCATAGACGTGTTTCAAATTGACATCATCTTGTTTGAATAATATTATTAGATTGGAATTATCCCTTATAAGTTGCTTAGGAATTTTAGTATAAGTTTGATTAATATAAAAACAATCTATATTTTTATGGCGACCCATAGCAAAATAATCTCTGATATTGTTCTGATTTTCACACGCAACGTCATCAAAAATAATTATGGAATCTGTTTTAGCATCATGGGGACTCAAAATTTCACTGTTGTGATTGTATTTATAAAGTGATAATCCATCTACCATACTTAAAACATTTTCAAGGAACAAATACTTGGGTTGATACAATGATTTTGAATATATATACAAGTTATGAAAACGGGGTCCATCTTCATGCAACAGTAGACTTATAACTAAGTTAGTTTTTCCACAGTTAGAAGGTCCACAGACGAGACACCGTATCGTATTTGGTAATAATGTTCCATGACGTTTAATTTTATTAAGAGGAGCTGGACAGACACATTTTAAGTTTAACGATTCTTTTTGTTTTACAAATTTCATTGCAATTATGCAGTCTGCTTATTGAAGAAGCTTTTTATGAAATGATCAGTTCAATAAATTGGTTGTATTTATAAATGGTGTAAAAAACCAAGCTAGTTCAAGTTATTAATTTCAGACAACTAGTTTTCTCACTCAAAAGTTTTCGTATAAGTCAATTTTGATAGCAGCACTGTCAATGTTATTGAGGATTAAAACGCATGGGTGAGGTCGCGTCTTATATCATTGTTATCCCAGCTTAGGATTCAATTTATACGACGCAATAACATCAAAACTGATGAGTATGTTATTGGGGGCTCTATATCACCTGAAGAGAGCTCGAGCGAATGCTCGAGTGATCGAAAGGTGATATAGAGCGCCCAATAACATACTACTGATGTAATTATGCTTTTTTAAGCAAAACCTTAAAGGTGAACTGACAAATGTTGTAAAATTGAGCGAGTATTGACCAATTTACCTAATGAAAAGAGGCTTTCTAGTAAGTTGCAGAAATAAAGAGATTATGAAAGTAATACCATTCCTAAGTTTTTTACCGCCTTAGGATGAATCCCAGTAGGTTCCATGGCAAATGATTTCTGCCTCTAACGATGTAATCACGAGCTTGCTGTCTTTCATGAGTTTCGTGGAGTCGGTGGGGGCTATTTGAATAAGCACAAAGATAGAAGAGTACATCGCAGTGGCGTAGCGAGGGTTAGTGGCGCCCGGGGCGGAAGTGAGTTTTCCGCCCCTACGAACTAAAATGTTTACTTACACCTAAAATAGAATGAAAATAAAATAATAAAAATGTTTTTATACCTCTTTAATAAAAAATAAAAAAAATACGTTTGTTTGTACAAAACTGAGTTTTAAGTTAGTACATAAAATGTGACCTGGATGGCTTTAAACAAGGATTGAATTCATCAACACAAAACATAAAATGAGAGATCAGATCGCACTTTTTATTGTAAAGGAGATGTCCCATTTCTGGCCAAGTCTGTGTATACCTATTTAAAAAATGAAGTATAATCTACTAATTCCATTAAAAATACAAACAAGAAAAACGATTACTTCATTTTCTGGTTCTTTAATGAGAATGATTCATTATAAAAGTCCTATTTCAGTATGGCAATTCACTCGTCTATAGACATTCAGAGCGAACTCTCACTGTCACTGATGTCATTTGTGTTGTGTTTGTACTTATTTTGGCTTTCGATTTTGCAATTTGCATTAATAATTTACTATTTGTCTCAGCTCAGCTTTTGTTTTGATAACTTCGAAATTCTAATGCTATTGAGGCAACAATAACCACAGAAGTTGTTCGTAACAACTGGTTAAGTCAAAATAACCTCCATGTTGTTGCTGTATCCTTGTCAAAATGATACCGCGTAACCTGTTTTGACACATTTCCGCCATGATGTTTTTCGCTGTGTGTTGAAATAGGGTAGTTGAGATTTTTTTTGTTGAGGTGTTATCGAAAGACCTCTCAACAATAGAAACATTGGTAAAAGAAATATTTCCAAAACACGAAAACTGCCCGCAATATGACAATTTTAAAAATCCTATTTTGGGACTTGCCCCTGAACGCTCCCTACAAACTGTCGCAAGATGATAACGTCACAGGTCGCCTTTTTCTATGCGTTTCGCGAGACCCTTGTTTTGCGTTTATGAAACCATATTTCATCTTTACTTCAATAAAAGTTACTATAAATTGTGTGGATTATCGAATGGTATACTTAATTTTATTTATTTTACACATAAAAAATTTGACTTGCCCGTCCGAGTTCGTAAAGCAATAAAATTAATTAAACCTAAGTAAACGAAACAAAAAGTTTACATAAATATGCCCCCTTTTTAGTGTATTTTTATTATTCTTAATATTTTTTAGAATTCGATGATGTTGTTAACTACCCAATTCTGTAATTGGAAATCTTGTTTGAACCAAGTAAATACACCTTTTTAAGGAAATTGAATATTTAGAAACTGTTCCGCGTATTTTTTCCTATTTTTTGGTATGGTGTACATAGAACTGGCCAAGACTCCATACATTTTGGGGCATCTCCTTTTACAGAGGTTTTAATGAATATGCCTTAATTTGTAAATAGCCTATCCTATTTTACAGCCTTGAAGTTTGTTACACAACGAACGGGTCACATTGTGGAAGACGCCCGCGCCGCCCCCGGCCGCACGCCGCCCGGGGCCCCATCCTTGCTACGCTACTGGTTCATTGCCGTCCGGTGATATATCATTTCATTCTATAATGCACTGATAAAGAGCGATGATCGTGCAGGAACCAGTGTCAGTAGTATACGAAAAGCACAAACTTTGAAGCTTGTTAAAAAGTTCTGTTGAACTGTTATCGTCCACCGAGTTTATATCATTTTAAATTATGATAATATGATAAATATGCGCCAGAAAACACACCTCTTGTAATGGTCTCGAAGTAGGGATTATATCCCTTCGTTACGAGTAGCACACAAGGAAATGAGCCACGGGCGTCTTCCAGCACCCCCAGACCCGAGTCAATTCCGAAAAGATCGTTTCCTGAATTAACCTGACCAGGAGTCGAACCCAGGACACTACGGAAATTGAGGCTAGAAACCATGCCCCAGCGTACTACGCCAATTGTGTCGTCGATTATTAATAATTTGATTAACGTTGTTATTTATAAAACTTCGCGCAATACACTTGGTGTTTCTTGGTTCCTTTTGTTTCTTTACTGACAGCAATACTTGTTATTAATTAAGTAATAAGGAAGAAAATTTGTAAAATGAAACAGGCTTGAAGCCATGTCAGAATTATTTACTCGTTAACATTATTTCACAATCACCACATGGTTAAAGTCAACAGAATTATGTAAAGTTTTACAGATTCACAATATTTTGCACGTCATATTAAGTCATTTGTAAGCACTCCTCCCCGCATTCGCGTCAGTCAGAATACATTTGAATGAAAGAAGGAGCGATTACCCTGATTATGCCTTCCGTTACAATGGCCCGGCCGGAGTGCGTCCCTTTTGTGTCCTTGCGTATTATGCCGACGCATTAAAGGATTGAGATTAAAACATTTTAGCGAATGTCAACAACGTTGCTGTGTTAATTGCCTGTTAGGGATTTTTTCGAGGGAAACTTTAACGGTTTTGAAGCCTGCGTGAGCCCATTATGTAATTTTACGACCGTAGAGCGCTGTGCTGTTGCAGCATTACTGGCTTCTATTTGGTGAGCTCTATACGACTAATAGCAGTTTCAGCTACTGTGAACTAGGCATGCATTTTTTTAATAACTTTAATACAATTGACATCATATCTGCTACCACCCTGAACAGAAAACCAGGAATTTATTCACCACAAAAACGCACACATTGGTTTCAATCTTCATAAACATTTCATGAACAGTATCAAGGATATTATTGAGACTATAATGTTGACATCAAAGGTGAACTATTGTTCTGCACAATACAGTGTGATGTGAATATGGTTTTTCATATAAAGGGGCGGTACGTGACTATCACAAATGCAGTGACGTTTCACAGTTGAAATGTTGCCCGGTGAAGTAGTAAATCCACGTGGGACGAGTAATGCCACGCCTGAAACATTCATGATGATTACATCCATAAATTCCTCAGGTACCAACACGTAAATGGTTGATTTATGACACAGAGAGGTAATGTGTCGCAGTGTTACATATCTCAATGGTCCTTTTTGTAATATTATTTAAACTGGATAGAAAAAAAAATCGATCGAACTGATTTTACTGGGTGTTCAGGTTCTCGCATAGTTGATTTTCATCGATCGATAGCTTGTTATTTTTGGCTGAAGATAGTTGTATAATGGTTTGACGTTATTTTCAAATATAATGATTATTAGGAAATTATCGTGACAAAGATAGAAACTAGAATAATTCGACCTGATCCTAGGGACTCAAGCGGGATTCGAACTCGCGACCTACCACAATCCGGGTGGCTGCTCTTCCAACTGAGCTACCGAGGCCGTTGACAGACCCGGCGAATTTATCTATAATGTATTTTACGTTGTAAGACAACGTTGTTTCGTCAATGTTATAGGCATACGCCTTTAACACCCGAAAGAAATATTTTTGCAAATATTCGACTTTCGATTAAGCTGAAACTAGCTTAGCAATAGGATGAGTGAATATTTATTTTCAGCATTTAACAATGTACTATTTTCTGGTCGCGGGTTCGAATCCCGCATGAGTCCCTAGGATCAGGTTGAATTTTTCTAGTTTCTATCTTTGTGTAGAAAATAGTGCATTGTTAAATGCTAAAAATAAATATTCACTTAAATTATCGTGAATCTGTCTTGGAAAGAATACCTGGGCGGCCGAATAATAAGGCGCTCACTTCAAAATCTGGTTGGAAAGAAATAATATTACGTAAGGATTTTTTGTAGCCTACATTAACAATATCTATACTCATTTTATGGTTGTACGTTGTTTTATAGAAAATGGTTACAAAGAATTTCGGTTACAAAAGCCTTCAAGAGTCAACGTTCTGCAACATTACAAATAAAAGAAAATAATTTAAAATACTTTATTCGAAAAAATCCATTAGAAAGCTGGGAATACCTGGCTCCTCATCCGCAGGTGTTAATCTAGGATTTGAGTATCTAATTTAACACAAAGTATCTTTATAAATAAGAAAGCTTACTTAAATAAATTAACAAATTAGAATAAGAGATAGGTTTAATTGTGTTCGCAAGGAGTAAGTGTGCTTAGGTGTGTGTGTGTGTATTAGTGGTATATATTGTGCCTGCTTTTGTTAATATGCTTTGTGGTGTGCGTTTCCTTAAATTCCTCAAGTTATTCTCTAGAAGTTAATAAGACTTAGAATAACATTCAACCACTTTTAAAGTGCATGTGTATTATTTAGCTACTCAGGACAGGAGGTGTGGTCCGATATGAATCGTAGCCAGTGATGTGACCCTCATGTGAGCCCTACGGTTATTACCTTGGGATCAGTTTAGGAGTACCACCCACACGGGAGTCACTTCCGAGGGGATTACTAAATAGTCTATACTGTTCTCAATAATAGGTCTTCAACCTCGTCATATGTTAGTGGCATTATCCATTTCGTCAATGTCTGTTTGCAACTAAGACATTTCACAGGGTAAATTTTTAACAACCTATTTATTTTATTGTACAAAAACGGAGCATGAGAGGTGTGTTGCCTTTGAGCAAAAACTGTGCGTACGCTACGTCCACGAGCCACCGTGTCATTTTTTCTCCTATTTAAAAGCTTCTGGTCAAAGAGTGAAGTTTTATGATATTTAAGTAGGGTATTAATTATATATCATTTTCTAACTGAAAGCAGTGAACTGACCATAAAGAGGGAGGCAGTTGAAAACCTGTAAGGTTTGAAATACATAACCTTAATGGGATCTTTGTGCTCTTTCTAGTTGCAAGAAGTTTGTCAGCTCCTCCCCATATTGGAATGCAGTAGGTAATGACAGATTGCGCTAGGGCTAGATAGATTTTATTTAAGAGGTCTTTACTCATTATATGCCTAAGATATTTGAAAATCCAAATCAGCTTTCTGACCCTGACAAATAAACACATACTTTGTGAAAATCTTGAATTAGGGAGATGCTGTGGTTGTTAATTACTGAATGAAACTGTCGTATTCTTGATATCTTGTGTAATAAATGAAAATAGTTTGGAATTACAATCGTCTCTTAGCGAAGAAGAACAATACAATACTTTTTCTTTTTCGCGCCAAGCACAGATACAATATTAAAAAAAAATGAAAAAGTTCAATTCCGCCTGCATACTTCTTTACTTATAAGGTTTCAAAGCTTAATATTTCACAAAGTCAGGAAATACCTGGTATCTAACGGGTTAGTTTGATAAAAAACCACCAAAAACTAATACTCCCTTATAACTTCCCAAACCCATAAGGCAACTTCACCAGGCTAACTTTTACTCAATCTTCGCTCAACGTCAAACGTTTTTATAGTGTCACTCCTCATTTTGTTCTAAATATGCAAAATTGCGCAACGAATAGTTTTGTTATTCATTATAAGTGCTACTGAGTTATTATGCAATAGCTATTGAAGTTTGTTTCTGTAGTCAAAAATAGTTTATTTGTGTTTTTATTTTTTAGAAATCCTTTGCTTTTTCAAGATCTTATGCCAAAATATTTATACGCTAAGTTATCTCCTATACAAATATTGCAAAATAGATAACAAGTAGCAAATTACGATTCCTGTTTACCTTCTGTAATTCAAGCAAACAGAAATATTGTAAACTAAAAGCAGTGAAATATTGGTTAAAATCGCAAATTGTTGAATCGACTGTTTTTCCACTTTTCAACTATGGATTGTCGATAAAATAGTAAAAAACATTCACATATGTGAGAAAAGACTTTATTAAAAGTTGCAAAATTTACGGTCCCGTCGGTTTGTTTGAATTGTAAAAGTACATCATTCAAGTTTTTGAAGGCTCGGAACGTAAAGCTATCTTTTAGCCTCTGGTTCCCAAACTTTTTTTCACATACACCACTTTCAAGATTTGGCTGGTTCCGGTGGAGCCCCTGCAGCTACACATCTCTACCACATTCCCGAAACTCGACAAAAAATAAAGCACCACCTGGACCACTTTGGGAACCAATGTTTTAGACCATCTTATTTTCTTATCGGAAGTACCGTTGGATGACTCAGCTCTTTAAATTACTGTTATTATTACTATGCTTAACACGACAATGGGGGATTATCTTTAGAGTTCGTCTTACGTGCATTGGTAAGTACCTACAGCTACCACGGTTATAAGTATAACCATTGTATGTTTATTGCATAAATCCATAAGTATTGTATATCCTATCCAAAAGATAAGATAAGAAGATGTACGCGTGTTTTTTAGTATTCTCTTCTTCCCTTTTTATTTATTTTTGGCCTTGGGATGATTGATTAGATTACGAAATTTGTTCAAAAATCACGTTTGTTCTTGTGATCACAAGCAGATTTGGTGGAGGAACTCATTAGTTACATAGATAAACCAATACGTAGCATAGATATTAAATCCAACTGTGTGTTATGTCGTTCCGAAATACATATTATGTCTAGACATTCTCATAAAACGAACGTCTCTCTATAAGAACAAGAGATGAGTTAGGAAACGTCACAAACAGGGCACTTTATTATTTTTCTCAAGGAAAATCTCGAACAATAATATTTAAGCTCGAGAACTGACAATGCTTTGAAATTGTGCCGATGTCAGTTGGAATTGCTAGGAAGATATCACTCTAAATGTTTTATAGAAGTAATAGTACTGTACGTCTTCATTTTGTTTTGATTAGGAATTTGTTTAAATCAATAAACAGTTGCTTTACCAAACACTAGACCCGTAGCGGTGGGTTTAAGGTTTCCAAAATAATAAAGTTCTTTCTTTTTGGCGTGTAGTTTCGGAATCCTTTGTCCAACTAATACATTAATTTGTGTCATCTTAGGTAGTCGCATAGGTAGAAATTTAGGTATTTGTCTTTTCGGTCTGCATTAGACGAAAAAAAATAGGTGATGAAAATTTTACTTTCATGATGATAACGAAGTGGTTGTAACTGATACACAGAGGCATTTTGTGTCAGCTCTGTCCACAGGAACCCTGACACTTAACTAATACCTAACATGTCGCTCGACTAGCTCTAAAAGAATATCACAGTTGGTTAAATAGTTGTTATGCGTTTTAGAATACTAATATCAGTTGTACAACGCATTTAGTGTCGAATTTATCCACGACATTACCTAGAATTTTTGAAACTTATGACCTCAAAATAGCCTAGCGCTACGGGTCTACACGTCAATAGCCAGAATGAGGTAGCTAGGTTTGAATGAATGAAACACGATGAAAATGAGGAATATTACACTTTTATACTTTAACACGTAGCCTGCCAAGTCAGTCACAGGGGACTGACAGGTACATAATCTGTTCGAGCCATGTGTCATTGGTACCTGACACTGTAGAGTCAAATTTTAATAAGTGCAGTGAGCCGTCTGCTGGCAGGTTTTTAGACTTATTGCCTAGCAAAGCACGTTCGGCATGGCCATGTCGAACGTGCTTTGCTTCTTTTATAACTATGTAGAAATATTTTTTGACACATTTTAATGAAATACTGAAAGATAACAGATTCCTGCCTTCATTTTTGGGCTTGTTTAGACCGATATGCCAAAGAGATAATCATATTTCCTAATAGCTAATATTCTCAAACTACCAACATATTTTTCACTGGTTTACACCTCAATTTTAATAGCTATAGATATAGCATACCTACAATGTTTTTTTTGAGTTGTTTACCTTAAAAGTTAGCAGAGTATGTGCACGAGTATGAAGGTATCTGTAGAGTGTAAAGTACGTAGTCCAATTCATTTTACGGACATCGCGACACCGCTATCTGTTATTGTATTTTCTTTTAATTTGTTTTGTTGTGTTTTTGTTTATGTAAAATTATTGTAGGTACATGTACGAGTAATGCGAATTGCGATGTCCTTAAAAATAATACTTAAATATTTTTTTTCTTTCTTAGTGTCGTATACTATACGATTCATGAACATGTAGAGTGTAAGTTGATTTTAATTTTTGGGTTTTAGACCCTCACCTTATGTATCGGAGTTCCCCAGAAGTCGTTGAGGAAGATGTTGGAAATAGGCGTCTGAGGCCTCAGGTCTCTGTTCTCTTTTATGGCACTGATGTCGTCGAAGACGAAGCCGCAGTAGAGGCAGTTGTGGTAGACGATTATACAGGCCAGGACGAGGACGGCTCCAAGGCCGCGGCGCGGAGGCTCCGGCAGGTCTTCCGGCACCTGGTGCTGGCCACCGAGACGCCGCCTACTCCGGCCGGTCCTCGTCCGCACCGCCGACACCACTCCCCCAAACCTACACACACCACTTACGCGGTCCATCTTGAACTACACCGGCATCCTATCAATTCAAAACACTCAACACTCCCATCATGTTTTATAAAAATCCCAGTCACTGGCACGGACCTCAAGTCACCTGAAATGTTTTACGAGTAGCTAGCGAAAACACGACCACGAACCGGGACTATAAATTTCGCTACGGAATACAAGAAGCAAAAACGGCAAATACTCATTAAACCCACTTCTCAACACAAAAAACGCAACGTTACAACTAATGTTTAGGTTACAATCGAGCACATGTCACTGTTTTTTTTCGAAATCATCTCATTTGACATTTATGTGGTGATTTTATTACGAAACGCGCGGGCACACCCGCTCAGATGGCAGATTCGCCGACGACTGCCGAGGAGCGACGAGCGAATGCCGCGTCAAGTCACGTGACCCGTCGTTTTACTGCGGGTCGTTTTGGGATAGCGCATGCGTACCTAAGAGCGAGGATGGCTGGCGGCAAAATATTTTGCCACGCTTTTATACAAAACGAATTGGATGGTTACAAATTCTAAATACAAAAGTTTGAACATTGGTCTTGATTTTATTTACACGTTCAAATTGGTACACAGAGGGTTAGTGATTTAATTCGTTTTTTTTTTTTCTATTAGTCAGGTAAATGTGGATACAGATAGTATTGTATCTCTAGTATCTTCGAAAAAGGGGGTGAGAAGACTATTATAAATATGTTTGATACGAATCATAAACGGTTTGAGTACGGGGGATATTATCGCAATTTGATTACGTGTCGCGTCCTATGGGCGCATGCCCGGCGCGGGGTGGGGAGGCAGGACTAATGTTGATGACGACATTTGGTCGGGTTCAGGGGAGATCGAGACCGGAGAGAGAGCGACGGGGTACATGCGAGTACGTCGCGTCGGCTCCTCGTACAGTTGTTTCTCGTAAATATATTTGGAACGACGGCGGAGTTTCAAGCTTGGCTGGAGACTGAACTCGATTGATACACTTCTCGATCCTCGAGTACCCATTCGGATTCATTTTTTCTCGCGCCGCCGACGGCGAATGATGAACACCGATAAAAGGTTTTTGATGTCACCCCAGTCTTTCGCCTTTTGAACGTAAAAGTTATTAGTTTCGTGACTTTGGCGGATCTGCATTTTGAGATACTCCTGAGATTCTAAGATACTCTCGGAAAAAAGCTCTTTTCTGATAAAAGTTTTTAGAGATCTGATTTTAACATTGAGAGTCTAGAATAAAAAAAAAATAAGAACATTCGAATGAGGCGATCATGCCATTGATATTTTGTAGACATTAATTTGAGTATTTGTAAATCGTCTTGATTAAATAAAGTTAACAAGAATCTTGGTATTCTCTCACTGTAATCATTTAATAATTTACTATGTACTTATAAAATAATAATAACAATTAATAACTAGATTGGTACTTAAGTTTAGGGTTAGGAGAATGATAAAGATTAATTAATAACGCCTAATTAATTAGTTAACTTTAAGTTCAAGTCGCTTCTTAGAGTGGCTAGCCAAGAGCAACAAGCTACTTTCGTTTCGACATGCTAAATTTAAAAATGTATGGAAAAGACATCAAATGTCATTTCGATTAGACGAGTGCTAATGTCATTCCCGTACATTTGATATGTCGAAACGAAAGTAGCCTGTTGCTCTTGACTACCCCTGGACATTTATCTTTATTCATTCTTTACTGAATTCTTAGACATAATATCTCAAAGTAAGCAGCCTTTAAAAAGAAAACTAATTGAAGAGTAATTTGTAATCCAGGGTTTGATTTAGGTAGCTGAAAAGAAAAAGTCATTCCTTATTTCAAAGTTCGAACGAAAGTATATGTATGCTCCTCAAGAAATATTGATTCTAAATTTAAACTACACTGTACCGGTTTACTATTCTCATTCCTTTTAATGATATTCTCGTTATTTGAGATTCAACATTTTCCTAGTAATTATTACGAAATATTTCTGGAAACAGAAATAGAAAAACATTTATTAACTTTAAGGACATCGTTACATTACAATTTATAAAGTGAACACAAAACATTAAACAGAAAAAAACAGACCATACCATCAGACAGCGGTGTCCCGATGCCCAAAGAGACAAATGGACCTCACTCAGCATATAGCCTGGGCTTTATGGGCCCAGGCGCTGTTCTTCAGTGGGCCCAGAAAATAATTAATTAATTTCTAATAATACTTACGATACTTAATAAAAATAAATTTTACTATTACTAAATTGTTCTTAGTTCTTTTTGTTGTAGCTGCTTAGTTCTTATATCTATCTAATATAAATAACTTGACTGGGAGACTGGAATATATTGGGAATATTCTCATTATTTCCAATGTACCCTTCAAATAATTTACTATAATTCTTCAATTTCCGCCTCATCATTGATCACTATTTCTTGCTTATCATTATTATCTATACCTATGAGATGTCAAATGTCATAAAGATATCTGCTTACCTACTCCGTTTTACAAAAAACCTTAGACTATTTAGTAAAAACAAAAGAGTAGATTAATGTGAAAGAAATACCGTTTCAGTCTGTTTGCGAAGTGGGCTTTACAAGCCATGGTCGATACCCAATCGAATGAATAATACAGAGATAAAATTGCCCAAAAGTGAACACGGAATCGAAACCGCCAGTTACACGTCGTAACAAAACGTAAAAATAATAAAAACCATTTGCAGTACTTACTGTGACACGATGTTTTGGTGACCCACATCACATACGGGAAACGGAATTGCCGGTGAATTTTCATGTTTACCGGTGAACGTTGTATCTCACTGAAGTTTTAGGACAGTTTCGTCAACTCAATGTTTTTGATTGCAGTAAGATGATGCGTACCCAATTATTTGATGTCAAGAACAGAACTTCTGCTACAATCTCATTTGGGCAGTCCTTTGGTGTTTAAGAATTATTTGTTGTCAAATTGAATGGAATTATTCAAAATATAGTCATAACCGCGTGACATCGGCAATAGTCGAAGGCCGTGTATACTTTGAAGTTGTTTTTGTTTACTTCACAATATTGTACTCTCACTGTATAGATATATGGCGCTCGAAAAAATGTAGTAGCTGCTTTATATTTCAGGGTCCATTTCGCCCTCCAGTATTAACGGACAAAATAGTTGCTGAGCGAGCAACTCGCTAACAATGGCGGCCCTTTTGCTTATTTTTTTTCAATAAGTCCTTTTTTCAATTTCAATAACGATTTTGGCGGGCTCTTTTAGACTCTTTGTGGAGTCGGTGGTTAGCTGAAGATTTTCGTTCAATTGTGTTAATTATTTCCTTTCGTGAGTGCTCCTAAAGAGACCCTCACAATTTCCTTTGCAGGTATTGTTATAGCCATTCTTTTAGAAATGGCGAACTTTATTGAAGAAAATTTACAGCCACTTAAACTTCGTCTAGTTAATGAATCAATTTGTTGGTAATGGACATGATGAAATTCGTTGGATGAATTTTAAATTAAATGAAAAGTAACAATTTGAACTATAAATCAAAGTTAATGAAGTTTTCTCATTTTCGTTAACGTTAACTTTATTTTGTTTAAATTAAACTACCAAGAAAGGGTTCTACCGTTGAATCCTTTCAACGGGACGTTTTGTTGAAAGTAAGTTTAAATTCTAAATGGCCGGTTATTTTATCTTTTGCAGTTTTAGTGCCGCCGCACGCTTAGCTACTAGTCCCGGCCACTAGACACCGCCACCACGTGAAGCCAGCTGTGGCCAAGTGTGCACAGCAGGTGGGCCACTAACCGTGGCCACAATTAGCTTGTGGCTATGACGCGGCCTCCGACATTTATTTATTTAGATAGGACAACCAACGAGATAAATACTAATATATACTATTGAGATATTACATTTCAAACTTAAAGCTAAGTGTCACCTTAATTAAAGGCTGTCACGGCATGCAATGTGAACTTACAATTTATTAAAACATAGTTATTAAAACTGAACACAGTACTTCTTTCTAGGTAAATTACTGATAATACAGTATTGCAGTGGGTAACAAACTTATAAAACCAAAAATATAAAACTTTATCAAAAAGTCAGTCAGTTTTAAAGAAAAACACGGGTGACTACAATACTAAATAAACTGCATACTTACTTACTGCAATACTTGGCGTTTAAATTTTTGCACCTTATTGAAGATGTCAATGTCACATGATTTACTGAGCCCATTGTATTGCCGCTGCAATCTATTCATGATGGCGTGGTGACCCAAGTTACTCTTTGACCCTTTTGGCGAGAATGGAACATACCGATCCCGACGAGGCAACTTAAAGGGGACGTTAAAATTGACGGACTGCAGCAGCTCAGCTATCTACGATCCCATTGATAATCTTATAAAGGGACATTTCATCCAACAATAATCTCCGCTCCCGTAGACCAATCAATCCAAAATAAGCATGACGTTCTTTATATGTGGGCAGCTGCTTTTCCATATTACATTGGTAGGAGAGATGCCGAAGGAATCTCTTTTGTATTCGTTCTATCTGCTGAATATGAACCTCATAGTGGGCCGCCCAGACTTGACTGCAATACTATGCACTAAATTGCATGTAAAATCTCGTCTGCAGCTTGTGGCGGCTACCACCTGTAACTGCGACTATGGCCCAGTGTGCGGCTTCAGTTAAGAAAACATCAAGCACAATGACGCTTGGTTTTGCTTAAGTGATTATTGTCATCCAAAAATATTAACTTCAAGAACGCTAATATGTGCGTTGTAAAATAACACCTAAGGCGCTTCGGAGCGCATTTTTTAATTGGTATGATATTTAAAGCGTATCAACAGTAGTTTAGGTCAATATTGGGATGGGAGTTCAGAAGCCGATCGTCTCCGGATGCATTCCGTGGAACGATATGAATTCATGTAGATTTAGACCTTGTTTCCTTCGTTGACGCTTCGGTTTTCCTAAATGTATATATTGCGCTTCGGCGCGCGACTCGGTCGGTGTGAATCATACCTTAGTATACATAGACTAAGAACTTAGTACCTTAGTATCTTTTTTTTTGCGTCTGGAAATGCATTTAGGCATTCCCAAGGCCCTGGGTTCGGTACACCTGGGATATGTGGGACTCGGAACTCCTGGGAAAACACCCAAAACCAGAATGGTCATCTTGGGCGCAGAATGAAATGGACCCGGGATCTCCAACAGGGAGAGACTCCTCGCAGAACCCTTCGGCAAGGGCCCTTTTAGTCGCCTCTTACGACAGGCAGGGTTTACAAGTTTTAGCCAATCCAGCAATTTCCCAATTAACCGAACCCCTAACCTAACCTAAGGTTTTTTTGTGGTTTTTTACCCAAGAACTAATAATAGTCAACAGCGATCTACATATTTACTAAGTAACTTACCCATATCAACCTGAATAATATGTAACTAAAAACAAAAGTATACCAATTCTTAAAACGACATGCACACACAACAAAATAACAATGGCCCCAGCCACAGGCATCCCCGCGACTAAAACACTCTGCGACCGTTTTCAAATTACAAGTACAATCTCGAAACAACGCTGAAACATTGCATGTGATAGTATAATAATATGAAGGACAAATTAAAGGCCCCCGAAAGGTGGGCGATTAATTTGGCCCCTTAAAAGAGATGAACTTTTGTCGTAGGTAGTAAAAGGGTAATGTTTTGTTAATGTCACAATGCTCACGGCGAGGTTCGCCCTAAATAAGTTCGTACAC